>JAOEGL010000003.1:195293756-196598756 GCA_034509955.1 Urosaurus nigricauda | reverse complement strand
TCTTTTTTATACTTTTGGAAGAAAAACCTCGAGGGGGAAAAAAAGGGGGGGGAGGTGGGTGTCTTTTGCCTGCTTTCCCAAAAGTTTCATCTCCAACACCTTTCACTCTGCAGCCTTTTATCCCCAAAGACAGCTTTTGCCAATTTGATTTTAATTTATTTCATTATTTTTAGGGTATTTTTTGGGTGACTTTGGAACCGGTGAGAAGAGACGGTTCGCATTTCGGGGAAAAAATCCGGTTTGATGCCGTTGTGGCTGCCCTGGCTCAAGGCTATGGAATTCTGGGAATGGTAGTTTGTTGTGGCACCAGAGCGAAGCTCTGGTGCCACAACAAACAACCATTCCCAGAATTCCATAGCCTTGAGCCAGGGCAGCCACAACGGCATCAAACCGGATTTTTTCCCGAAATGCGGATGCAGCCCAAGTGCCAAGATTAATATCAACGCTTCCTAAATCCCCGCTAATTAGAAACAGAGCAATAAATGCCACCAGATGCCAAGGAGAGACTCTTCTTTTGAGGCATTTAACTCTCTCTCTCTCTTTTTCTTTCTTTTTTCCTTTCCATTCTCTCCCCTTTTCCTCCCTTTTCTTGGCCTTAAGAAATCCCAGCCCGACAATATGATCCTTCTCCTTCTCCTTCTTCTCCTTCCCGTCCGGATCTTTTGGGGGGGAGGCCAAAAGCAGGGAGGAGGCGGAGGGTGGCCAAATGGGGCAATCTGGTGTTTATTTGGAAAGTGCTAACAATGATTTTATTTTATTTTATTCCTTGGGGGAGGAAGGAGAAGGCAACGTGTGTGTCTCTGTCGACAGTCTGTCGTCGTCGGGGCCCACGGTTGAGTGGGTTTTGAGCAGAGGCTGGAACAGATGGCGAGGAGCTCCCTCTCCCTCTCTCTCTCTTTCTCTCCCTCTCTTTCTCCATCCCCTTCTTCTTCTTCTTCTTCTTCCAGCCCTCCATCTCCCCATCGCCAGGCTTTTGCCGGGAACCCGCCCCGGAGAAGGGAGCCAAGGGAGACCTTTTCCCCAGCAAAGGTTTCCCTTCCCGGCCAAGGAGGGGACATCCACCGCCGCCTCTTCTTCCTCCTCCTCCTCTTCTTCCTTCACTAGCACTTTCTCCATCACCTCTTCCCCTCTTCCTCCTCCTCTTTCTCTTTCTCATCCTCCTCTTTTACCACCTTCTCCTTTTCCTCCACTTTCTTTCCCTCCCTCGCCTCTTCCTCCTCCTCTTCCACCACGTTCTCCTCCTTTCTTCCTCCACTCTCTTCTTTCCCTCCATCACCTCTTCCTCCACTTTCTTCTCCTCCTCCACCGCCTTCTCCTCTTCCTCCACCTTCTGCTCCTCCATCACTTCATCCTCCTCTCCCTCCCCTTCTTCTTCCTCCTTCTCCTCCTCTTCCTCTACCTTCACTTTCTCTTCTTCCTCCACTTCCTCCATCACTTTCTTTTCCTCCTCCTCTTCCAAGCCGCAGCTGGCGAAGCATCTCCGCCAGCCCTTGCCTACCTCTCTCTTTCTCCTTCTCTCCTTCCTTCCTTCCTTCCTTCCTCGGCCTCCTTTCCCAGCCAGCCTCCCCCTTCCCTTCCCTTCCTTTCCCAGTTCCCAGCCTGGGCCTCCTGGGCCGTCTGTGCTCCATGAGGTCACTGCCTTCCCTTCCCATTAACTGCGAGCTCTTTCTTGGGCAAAAAGGGGCGATGAAGGGGAGAGAGAGAGAAAGAGAAAAAGAAAGAGAGAGAAGTGGAGGGGAGAGGAGCATTCCTCCCTCCTCCATTCCCAGCCTTGGCTCTCCCTCCTCCCCAAAGCCAGCCTTCAACCGGTCCCAAACCGGATTAATTCAGCAGTGCGGATGCACCCCCCTCTCAAAAGCCTGGAAGGCAATAATCTCCGACCCCGGCGACCTAACAAGCCCTGAGTGGCTGCAGGAAAAAAAAAATGTGTTGCTGTCGTTGGGGCTGGAGACTTGGCCTCTCGGATGAATCCCCGCATTTAGAGGTGATTTATTTTTGATTTTGGAGCCCCAACAGAAATCCATAAACTGTCGGTTCAGCGCCATTGACTCTTTGATCAGTTACTCGGCAATTGCGAGCCACCCGCTTTTTCCTCCCCCCTTCAGCCCAGAGAGAGAGAGAGAGAGCTCCAAAGCCTCTTTTTTCTCAGCCTTGCAAAGGGCCCTCGCTTCCATGATCAACAACAACCATAATAATAATAATGGTAATAATAATAATAATAACAGAGGAAAAGGTGCTTGGAAATGAGGACCCTCTTCTTTAGC
The DNA here is from genome assembly GCA_034509955.1 of Urosaurus nigricauda. NCBI lineage: Eukaryota > Metazoa > Chordata > Lepidosauria > Squamata > Phrynosomatidae > Urosaurus > Urosaurus nigricauda. The sequence goes on along the minus strand of JAOEGL010000003.1, from coordinate 196,596,492 downwards.
CTAGAGCGATTTCCGAAAATATTTAGCCGCTAATTCACAAAATTACATTTATTACTACCCAACTGGTAGAGTGGGGCTTCTCTCTAACCCTATTGAAATTAATTATTGGAGGGCTCCGTCTTGGCCAGAAAACTAGACTTTCTCTCTCAGATTCCCCAGGAATCTAAAAATAAGAATATTGCAATCTCTTCCTATAAATGTTTGTAATTTTCTGGTCCAGATCCTTTTGGAAAACTTTCCGGTTTTCAAGAGAGGGAGGGGGGGAAAAAAGAAAGGTAGACAGGAGGTTGGAAAGCTGAAACAAGCTGGGAAGGGGTCCCAGGCAGGTTGAAAAAACCTAGCCTTTGTTTTCCTTGAATATACTTTTTAATCCATATATATATATATATATATATATTCCAAGCGAAAAAACAAACCCACCTGATTCTTCCTCCTCTCTCTAATAAATGCAATAAAATAATTGTGGACAGGAATCACACCAGGATATTGTGGCCAGGAATAACATTTTCAAAAAAAGGTTGTGGACAGAAAAAACATTTAAAAAAAAAAAGATTGTGGAGAGGAATAACATTTTCAAGATTGACTCAGTCTTTTCCAAAAAGATCAAGGACAGGACTAACATTTTCAAAAAAAGAGAACCAGATTGTGAATCACATTTTTCTAAGGCAACTGTTATCTTTTCCGAAAGGCACTAACTCCTTTCGTTTCTACGGATGGAAAAAAAAGCATTGTTTTGTTTTCCCCCAAAAGGAGTGGAAACGATTTTAGCAAATGTTAAAAAAAAACCATTGTAAAAGTGGAAGGATTCAAATAATCAGGATTGGATGGAGATCATGATTCAAAAGGGGGAAGCATTCAGCAGCTAATAGGGAAACCTGCTTTAGGGGGGGACTTGTTTTGTTTTGCATATATATATATATTTAAAAAGGGGAAACTTTTTCCCTAGCCTTGGAGGGTTGTGGTGGCCCTGCCGGCGGCGGTGCTTATGGTCCGGCCAGCGGAGCCCAAGGCAGGTGAACTCATCTGATCAGGAGCTGCTTGTAATTCTGTTATTGACAAGGGCTGGCAGAGGGTTGGAGGGAGAAACAGGAGCTGCTCTCTCCGGGAGGAAACGGAGGGCTTTGGGTGACCCCTGGAGCCCAGAGCTTGAATTATGGAGACGGGGGACTCCGAGGTGAATCCGGACTAAAGGAGAACAAGATGACTTTTCACCTCGCCCCATTTAACTTTTACATCCCCCAAATAAACGTCTCGAGAGACTAAATCATCCCCGTTTTTAAATGGATGGAGGGGAGAGGAGGGGGGGGGGGAAAGGAAAGAACAGGGAGAAAGGAAAAAGAGAGAGAAAGAGAGAGGGATGGGAGGAAAACAAGCCCCTTTTCCATTCTAGGATGAAGAGAAATTTCTCTCCTTTTTTTCTTCTTCTTCTCACACTTTCCAAGTTTAAAGCCTCCAAACTGTTCTGAAATAAATGTGGATCTGTCTCTTCTCCTTCCCCTAAAACCCATCAGAGGGAAACCTGTCTGAGTCCAGATGGCAGCCTCTGGCAAACAGGGTTTGGGATAGAAACCATCAAAAAACATTTCACCTCCTTAAAAAGATCCTGTCTTTTTTTGGGGGGGGGGGGGATTTTCATTTAACGCCAAAGGGGTTCAAAGAAAGAAACAGAACCGTGAAGAGTTCCCCCCCTTTTTTCCCCTTAAGAAGAAGAGGAAGAGGAAGAGGACAACAAACTCACACAACTCTCAGCAAAAAAAGAAACTTAAACTTTCTCACCTGTTTGGTCATTGAGTCTATTAACCGAACGTACAAATCCTGTTCCGTCCTAACTCCTGCGAAACGGAAAGGAAGAGGAAAAAGAAAGAGAAACAAAAGAGAGAGAGAGAGAGAAAGCAGACCTTTATTAGGAAAAACAGGGGGAAGGAGGGCAAACTGTACAATAAGGAAAGGATGCACCAAAACAGGCAGCAATTAAAAAAAAGAAAGCTTTGTGTGCTATCTCTAGAAACTTAGGCTTTTTAAATAAAAACAACCCAACAATATTGGAATAAATGAAAATCATCAATACTGTGTGATATGTGGAAACAAGAAAGAGTTGCCTTGAGGCAGGATCCTTTAGGCAGAGAAGCCCTAGAAATAAGCCTGGGCTTCTCTCTGAATCTAGCATCCCTGTGTCCATGTTTCCTGCCAGATTCCTCTGGTGTGTGGCATTTAATACATTAACCTTAATTTGCCAAACGTCTTTGGAGGGGGACTCTGAAAAGGGACGTTGTTGTTGTTGTTGTTGTTGTTGTTGTTGTGCCGGGGCAGATATTGATCCCTGGGTGGATGGGGGTCCGAGGGAGGGAGGGAAAGGGGGGGGGACACACACGTTGTTGTTGTGACTTTCTGCTTGGAGACCAGCCGCTTAATCATGTAAAGTACCATTGACTTTATTGATCCTTGATGGTTTTGTTTTCCTCCTCCGCAGCCGAGGAGAGCTGTGTTCACAGCCGTGTAGTTTTAATCTCAAAATCTTTATATATCCTTGGTTTTATTTAGTTATTTGGCAGAAAAGGGGGAGAGGGGGACAGTGTTGTTTTTCCTAACACACAGAGAGAGAGACCTGACAACCAACAACAAAAAAAGGATTGGGGAAAAAAACTTACCATTGCTGTACAATAACTGGAGTTTGTAGTGGATCCCGTTGTTGGTTTTTTCATTGTTGGGTTCCTGAAAGGAAGGACAAACAATTGCGTTTAAGGGCGGCGTTGTTCTTCAGAAGGCTGAGTGGCCTCTCTAAGAGCGGGTTTCGATCGCCATGTCCCCCCCCCCCTTGGATGGGTTTTTGGTTTTGCTCGACTTTGGGACGGGAGAGGTTTGCCTGGGAGGGGAAAGTCGGCTTCAACCGGTGGAAGCGGCTTCTCAGGCAAATTGCGACTTTGCGAACTCGTCTGAAAGAGGCCAATGGCTGGCATCGCACAACTTGCGGAACAACTCCACGTGGTTTGGACGCCTCGGGAGTCCCCCCGTTGCAACTAACTGCAGGGTCGAAGCCAAAGGCTGTGTTCACACTGGAGAAATAAACCAGTTTAAGTGCCATGGCTCAATGCTGTGAAATTCTGGGAATTGTAGTTTGTTGTGGGGCCCAGAGCGGAGCTCTGCTCCGCTCTGGGCCCCACAACAAACTACAATTCCCAGAATTTCACAGCATTGAGCCATGGCACTTAAACTGGTTTATTTCTCCAGTGTGAACCCAAGTGGCCCTGACTTTGAATCGCTTGAATCAGGCTTAAACCACGTTTTTTTATAAAGCGAAGCAGCAAACCAACAAAAAAGGGTTTGTTGGGGGAGAGAGAGGTTTACATTGTAGACAAACAAACACATACACACCCCCAAAGAAGAGCCCGACTTACTTTCTCTTTCTCGACAAAGTCCACAAAGGCCGTCCTCTCGATCTCCACGGGCTGCCCCTGCCTGTCGTAGAGAGCTAAGACGAAGTGGAAGAAATTGGACTTTCGGAGGTTGGAAGGCGGCTGCTTCTCGAAATGGGCCCGAGCCAAGCCCACGCCGCTGCGAAGAGGAGAAGGAGAAAGAGAAGGAGAAAGAGGAGAAGGAGAAAGGGAAAGAGGGAGAAAGAGAGAGAAGACACACGATCATATGCCTCTGTGAGGACTGCAGGCGCCGGAGAAGGAGCAGCGAGAGGGCAGCAGGGGACTCCCGAGGCAGGGAAGGAAGGGAGGGAGGATGGAAGGGCTTCGGATTAGAAGGAGTCGTTTTTAAAGGAAGGAAGGAAGGAAGGGAGAGAGAGAGAGAAGGAGGAGAGAAAGAGGAAAGAAGGGAAGAAGGAAGGGAAGAAGGAAGGAAGGAAGGAAGGAAGGAAGCAAACAAGGAAGGAAGGGCTTCAGATTAGCACCAATACTGTTTTTAAAAAGAAGGAAGGAAGAGGGGGACAAGGGAGAAAGGAAGGGAGAAAAAGGAATGGAAGGAAGGAAGGAAGGGCTTTAGATTAGTACTAGTAGTATTTTTTAAAAGAGGAAAGGAAGGAAGAGGGGAGCAAGGAACAGAAAGGAAGGGAGAAAAAGGAAGGGAAGAAGGAAGGAAGGAAGGGCTTCAGATTAGTACTAGTGGTATTTTTTTAAAAAGAGGAAAGGAAAGAAGAGGGGAAAGAAGGAAGAAAAAGGAAGGAAGTAAAAGAAAGGGAGGGAGGGAGGAAGGAAGGAAGGAAGGATGGGTTTAGGATTAGTACAAGTAGTATTTTAAAAAAGAAGAGAGGAAGGAAGAGGGGAGCAAGGAACAGGAGGGAAGGAAGAAAAAGGAAGGGAAGAAGGAATTGAGAGAGGCAGGGCTTCGGATTAGTACAAGTAGTATTTTAAGAAAGAAGAGAGGAAGGAAGAGGGGGACAAGAAGAAGGAAGGAAGGACGGAAGGAAGGGCTTCAGATTAGTCCTGGTAGTATTTTTAAAAAGAAAAGAGGAAGGAAGAAGAAGGAAGGGAAGAAGAAGGAAGGGAAGAAGGAACGAAGGAAGGCAGGAAAGCGCCCGATCGCTGGGCCTGCTTCCACTTGGGGGGAAGAGGCGGGTTTCTGGAGCCGGGGACCGGAGGGAAGGTCCAGGGCAAGCGGGAAGAGGGGAGCGCGGAAGGCGGCGAGAGGAGGGCAAGAGGGTCGGCGGTGGGGAGGGAGGGAGGGAGGGAGAGCCCTGGAAGCCGGGTTGGGGGAGACTGTCACTGATCCGGAGTCCTGGGGGCGATTTACGGTCGGAGTGCGTGGGGGGGGGGGCAGAGAGAATGAAATCAGGAAAAATGTGGAAGAGGGAAGAAGAGGAGTCGAAGGGCGGAGGGGGCGAGGGAAGGGGCCCGCCCTTGGCACCGGGGCCTGGGGGTACCTTTGGGCGGCGGTGTTGGCATCGACGACCCCCGCGGTGTGCATCCAGGAGCGGACGGGGTTCATGCCGCTGCCCAGCGGCTCCTCTTTCATGGTCGTCCCGCCGCGTGGGATGTTGTCCTGGATCCCAAACATGAAAACAAATGGGCGCAAGGAGGACGGGGCGAGAAGGAGGGCGGATGGAGGGACCGGAGGACGGGGCTTCGCTTCTGCCTCTCTCTCTCTCTCTCTCTCTCTCTCTCTTTCTCTCCTCCCCCTCTTTCCTTCTCTCTTTCTTCCTTTTTTTCCCTTCCTTTCTGCCGGTTCAAGTCCTGGGTCCGCCTTCAAGCTGGACTCTCTCTTGGCACCGCATGGACCACAGACACCCAGCAGCCCGGCTTGGATGGAGGTCCACTTCTTCTTCTTCTTCTTCTTCTTCTTCTTCTTGTTCTTCTTCTTGTTGTTGTTTTCTTTTCAAAAATAAACAAAACACAAGCACACAAAAAACAAGGGGAGTTGAAGGGAGGGGGAAAAAAAAAGATTAAGTTTGTTTTTTCTGCTTCTTTCCAAAAGTCGCAAGCGCGGAGCCAAAACCACCTTTCCACCTCCCTCCTTCTTTTTCTTTTTCTCTTCTTTTCTTTTCTTTTCTTCTCTTTCCCCAATAAATAACCGGCTGCTGCCTTCGCCTGGGCTCCTTCTCAACGTGGCGCTGTCATCCCAGTGTCCAAAAAAGAGCACACATACACACCACCACCACCACCACAACAACAACGCCAACAAATGTTGATGGTGATCTATTGAAAAAGCCCCCCACGCGAAGCAGAAGCTTGAGGAGGCTGCGGGAGGGAGCCCTTCTGCCAAAGGCTGCTCTGCTCCAAAAGAGAAACCGAGGCAAAAGAAAAGACGGGGGCAGAGGAGGAGGATGATGATGGTGATGATGGTGATGGTGATGATGATGGTGGAGGTTGCCAGGGACGGAGGGGGCGTCCTGGGCGCAGCGTGGCGGCCTCGCCGGATGGCACTCCGCGCAGGATGGATGGGAAGCGGACAAAACTCAGCCCTCCATCCCCGAGGAATGGACGCTTTCCCGGGAGCCAAAACTCTAAACCCCCGGGAACGGCGCTGTCAGGGTCTGACGCGGGAGAGGCGGGGACCAGGCCATATATGGGCAGCCCTGGCAGCCAGCCCCCTCCCCACTCACACACACACACACTCACACAAACCTCCGAGAGGCATCACACACACACACACACACAGAGGGAGATTTATTCCATATACATCTATATCTTTATATAGAGGAGGAGGTCTAGAGGCATGCGACAGGCAACAGCGCAGGCAGCCAATGAAGTTGGGGGGTTGGAAGGGGGGCTCTGTGTGTGTGTGTGTGTGTGTAGGGGGGGATCGCAACACAAGCTGGAAAAGCCCCTTGCTTTGCTTGCTTTGGTTGGCTTGGCTTTGGCCAAGGGTCGGGGTCGTTCCAAGAAGGCGAGCCAGCCTCAGAGAGAAACAAGAGAGAGAGAAGCAGTCGAGGAATGGAGTGTGTGTGTGTGTTGTGTGTTTTGAGTGTGTGTGTGTGGAGGAAAGAGTATGGTCAGTGGAGGGTTCAAGGAGGTGAAGGAGCCGGATCCTCTCTCTCTCTCTCTCTCTCTCTCTCTCTCACACACACACACATATACACGTGTGTGTGTGTGTTATGTATATATGTATGTTGAAAGATAGATAGATAGATGTGTGTGTTTGTGTGTATATGTGGGGGGTGTATGTTTTGTGTATATATATATATATATATGCACAAAACATATCCCCACACGCATACACACACACACACACACACACAACACACCTTCATATATATAGATACACACACACACACACACACACACTCCCACACAACACACCTACATATACACACACACATACATCTACCACCTCCTCTCATCCCCCCCCCTCACCACCACCTTTGCAAGAATATTTGGCGTCTAAATCGATAAAGGAAAGGTCCATTCCGACAAGGAAGAGAGTTGGAGAGTTGACACACACACACAAAGACACACACCAACACACTTCCAAGAGGGCTCTGGCTTCAGCCCGGCGGAGAGTTAGTTAGCCCTGGAAGGTGGGCCAAGTGGGCAGAAATGGTCCTGATGCTTAGCCAAGGGTTGGTGTGTGGTGTGTGTGTGTGTAGTGTGTGTGTGTAGCCGGCAACCCCAAACTTTCTAGCAATGTTGGCCTCCAGAACAATAGCCCACCTCCCTCCCTCCCTCTTTCTCTGCTCCCCCCCCCTCCGCAATGTTTCCAAGCATACTTTTATTTTATTTCCAGGGATGCTCCTGTTGGCCTTTGGCAAGGAGCATCCATCCCGCAAATGGATGGGGTTGAAAACAAAACACCTCCGAAGCAACACCAGCTCGCCCTTGCTTTCTAAGGGAAGGGATCCCCTCCCCTCTTCTTGATCACAGGCTGGAAAGAAGAGGGGATCCGGGCAGAGGGGTTCCTCTGGATCCTTTTGGAGGGCTTTTTTTCCCGGGAAAGAGGTTTGCAAAGACGGACCCAAAGCCCCGCCGCCCGCCGCCTCTTTGGGAAAACTCTCGGTTTCGAGGAATCCGGAGAGGTGGGTGCAAAGGAAAGAGAGAGAAAGAGAGAGAGGAGGGATCCAGGGAGAGGGTGCTTTGCTAAGCCTTTTTTGGGGGGGTGGGTCCCCATCCTGGAGTAAGATCCCCTTTGAAACTCAGCCAGACTTTACTCCGGAGTAAAGGTTGCCTAAGGTCGCAGCGAGATAGGGACTACTCCTTGCAGGAGATCGGAGTAAAAGGATGCTCAGATAGGGACCCGAGCTTTGTTTTTACAAAAAAAAAGGGGGGGGGGGATAAGCAGAAGGGGTCCTGGAGTCTTTTTGGGAGGGACCCAAGAGATCTCTTTCTCAGCCCCCCCTTCTCTTGGATTCAGCACCAGCTGAAACCTGAGTCTCTTCTTGCAAGGAAAAGCCTTTTCTTTATTTTCCACCCCCCCCCCCCAATTTCCTTCAATCTTGGGTGTGTTTAGGACTCCCTTTTTATGCGAATTGGCAGGGAATGTGCGTTAATATTTTAATTAATCGGTGAAAATCGAAGTCCGGTGTGTGTGTGTGTGTTTTACCAAGGGATCCCCTCCTCCGAGTTTGTGTGTGTGTGTGTGTTTAGGGAGCCCTCTCTTTGCCTGGTGTGGAGGGTTAATGACTATTGCTAAAGATAAGTGAATTATCAAAGCTGTTGCTCTCTCCCCGATCTCTCCAAATCCATTACATTGCTGGCCGTCTAATTAAATACGTAAGTATAATAAAATCATATTTTATGACTATTTGAGGGTAATGAGATTAGTCTTTAGAAGCGATCGCCACATATTAAAGATGCCACTGTCTATAGAATGTTAATAACCTTAAATCAAAGTGTATAGAAAAGTATTCGTGATAAATTAAAAAGGAGGAAGGGGTGGGGAAGAAAAATAATAATAATAATAATCCTGTCTCCATACTCTTCTTAAACTGGAAGGTTGGTTGGCACACTTCTCTTGGAGGAGAACTCAAGTTAGAAACGGGTTGATGGAAGGAGGAAAAAGAGGGATCCCTTGGAAGGAAAGTCAAGTTACAAACAGGTTGATGGATGGAGAGAAAAAAGGGATCCCTTGGAAGGAAATTCAAGTTACAAACAGGTTGGTGGAAAAATCAAAAGAGGGATCTTTTGGAAGGAAAGTCAAATTACAAACAGGTTGATGGGAAGATCAAAAAAGGGATCTCTTGGAAGGAAATTCAAGTTATAAACTGGTTGATGGAAGGATCAAAAAAGGGATCTCTTGGAAGGAAAGTCAAATTACAAACAGGTTATGGAAGGAGAGAAAAAAGGGATCTCTTGATAGGAAATTCAAGTTACAAACAGGTTGATGGGAAGATCGAAAAAGGGATCTCTTGGAAGGAAAGTCAAGTTACAAACAGGATGATGGAAGGAGAGAAAAAAGGGATCTCTTGGAAGGAAATTCAAGTTATAAACAGGATGATGGAAGGGGAAAAAATCAAGGCTGTCTCTCTCTTTCTCTCTGTCAGGTGTGACTTTGTAGAACATCCTTGACAGAACAAGCTTCTTGCATCCATCCTACACAAACTGTTCTTGCCTGGGTTGTGTTGTTTGTTTGTTTGTTTGTTGTAATATTCTTATGAATTTCCCCTTCTTCAAACACCCTTAAGGCTCCGTCCATGAGAGCAAAGGGAAGGAAAGTTCCTCCTCGCCCGGGCTGACAAAAGCCTCCTGCTTCCAAGCATTTACAGTATCTTTTAATTCAGATTACACGCGCCAAGGCGATTTAAATCTGATTACCAAATTAGAAGGTTTTAAAACAAATCCTTTTTCAATCTGATACTGTTGACTAAAGGACTTGGGGAGGAGAAAAGGGGAAAGTTGCCCTAAGACACCCCCCCCCGCCCCCAGTCGCAGAAGGGAACGATCCTGGCCCCAGAAAAAGAAAAGGGGGGGAGTTTTAAACCTTTTTGACAACAAATGCAGCTGTCCCGCTATTTTGGACGATATTAAGCGAAAATGAATGCAAATCTGTGTTCAGAAGCCATCTGGCCAGGAATCGGGGGAGTCAGCTGCTCTTCACATCAGACTCTGAGGCTGAATCTATTTCAGCTCATTTTCGGGATCATCTGGTCCTGCACCCAAAGCGTGGAAAATACGGTCTTTATCATTCACCAACTTTACTCTCTCCCTCTTTCTCTTTCTCCTCTGGCTGAAAGCCACGTGCAAGGAAAGAAAGAAAAGAAAGAAAGGAAAAGAAAAGAAAAGAAAAGAAAGAAATGGCATCCCGGGTTTGGATCGGAAGATCCAACTCTTTTGTCGGGTGTTTGTTTGCAAACATCTCTCCATCAAACTCCAGTTTACAGTCCTGGGGAAGGGCAAAAATGCCAACCTTTTCCTTATAAAGAAGGGCAAGAAAAAGAGACTGTTCCCCCGAGACTGTTGAGATGGTGGGTTTCTTTAGGTCCTCCCCCTCCCCAAGTATCCGACTAATATTTGGTGGAAATTAAATTAAATTATTAAAGTCAGAAAAAAGCGGTGCAGGGCAACTCGCTTGGGCAAGTCACACTCTCTCGGCCTCAAGGGCAAACCCGCCCTCTGAACAAGCCTGGCCAAGAAAAAAAGGCCCTTTAGGGTGGCCAGGAGTTGGAAAGGAGTTGAAGGCACACAACAATAACAACAACAATAAGGAGAGGCCGGATTGAAGTTCATGGGGACTCCGTCTATAATGCAGAAATAAGGGGGTTTGATACCGCTTTAACTGCCCTGTCTCAATGCTATGGAATTCTGGGAATTGGAGTTTGTTGTGGCCCCAGAGCGAAGCTCTGCTCCGCTCTGGGGCCACAACAAACTCCAATTCCCAGAATTCCATAGCATTGAGACAGGGCAGTTAAAGCGGTATCAAACCCCCTTATTTCTGTAATGTGGATGCAGTCTTGATCTCCCAGGAGGGAAACTTTTCCCAACCGCTTTAAAGGCCGGCTTGAAAACTTTGCCAACTCCTGCAAACTAAAAAGATAACGGTGAAGCGTAGGAACAAAACCCGGTTTTATAAAAATTTAGGAGTTTTTCCCAACTTCTTCCCCATTGAGTCCCTAATGAAAAGGGGGACCCTAAGAGGACCCGGCCCAACCTCAGAGGAGTCGGGATCAGGAAGAGATGGGACTTCCAGCCCCCCACAGATTTAAATAAAATAAAATAAAATAAAGTCTTGACCTTAGCCAAGGCAGAAGGCTTTGGGGGATTTGAATGGGATTTGCATGGGGCGGGCAAGACCTCCCCAAGTAAGGCCTCCCTCCTCCTCCTCCTTCTCCTCCCTTTTCGGAGGAGTGTGTGAAGTGTTCCTTTTGTGTGAATTTACGGGGTGAGGCTTCAATGATCCCTTCTCTCTCTGCCCCCACACCCCCCCCGCGTGGAAATTTGCATTTAAATAGCGACATCAAGCGCTTCGCGTGCCACACACCAGTGGGCTCCCAGATGTCAAGGCGAAGCCAGTCAGATGGCCAGTGCCCAGCTGTCCCCTCCTCGGCAAAGAACATCATACCAGAGCATGGCCTGACCTTAAAGGGACACAGGCCTCCCTGGCCTTGCAACCACAAGACAACCATCAGCCCCCTTTATTGTCGGGTACCCTCCCAGAAAAACCACCATCACCACCACCACCAGCAGCATCAGAAGCCACATCCAGAGCCACAAGAACCAGGAGTAGCCTTTCAGCTGGGGCCACCCTACTAAAAAATGAAAGCTCAGGGGTCGCCCTATAAATCATGGTTTCAGAGTTGGGCGCCTTCCGACATTCTTCGAGTCGTTTCCGACGTGCCGCTTTCTTCAGAGGGGTTTGCTATGGCCATTGAGGCTGAGAGAGTGTGACTTCCCCAAGGAGTCTCCACAGTGATCTGAAGCCAGGTTCTCCCCAGAGTCCTCCAACCACTAAGCCACAATCCTCAGATCTCTATCCGCCCCAGATCCCCCTCCCCAAACCAGCCCTCAATTCCTTCCAGTGTTCAACAATAACAACAACAATAACAACAATAACAACAGCAACACACCGCCCGTTGTTGTTGTTGCTGCTGTGTGCTTTCAACTCCTTTCCGACTTAGGGTGAGCCTTTCTTGCAAGATTTTCCTGTTTTTGTTTTTGCCTTGGCATTCCTCTGAGGCTGAGAGAGTGAGACTTGCCCAAGGTCACCCAGTGGCTTTCCAGGGCTGAACTGGGATTCGAACCCTGATCTCCAGAATCCTAGTCCGTTGCTCAAACGACATCACACACATAACGCACAATCACACTCTGGATAGGGATCCTCCCCACAGATTCCAGTTGAGACTCATTTCCCACCAGGCTGGCAGAGGATCACTCTGCTCTCTGTGTGTGTGTGTGTGTATGTGTGTGTGTTTGTGACAGAGCCACCCTTTTCAGGATGCCCCTCCAGGGACTATGAGAGGAAAGCCCTCCGCTTCTGAGCCCCTTGCCACCCACCTGAATCCGAAAGAGCTGTTGCTTTCTCAGCGGTTCAAAAAAAACCCCTCCGACTTTTCCCATGGGGAGGCTGCCTGGGGCTCCGATCTACTCTGGTCCTCTTCTTTCCCCCCACAAGTTCCCCCCACATCTCCCTTTCTTTCTCCACAGAGGTGTGTGTCTGTGCGTAAAAGAGTTTCTGTTTTGACTAAATAAACTTTTGGAGGGGAAAAGTTCCGAAAAGAAGAAAAGTGCCTTTATTCTGTGTGTGTATGTCTCACAAACACACACCTTGCCCTCCTGTCCTGATTAGCAGCCATACCTAATCCCCTGGGTGACCCAAGGGCAAGTCACACTCTCTCAGCCTCAGAGGAAAACCATGGCAAACCCCAAAGGGGAAAAAAAAAATCCAGTGATGGCTTCGCCTCGGTCGGAAACGACTTGGAGGCGAATAACAACAACAACAACAACTAATCTTGAGCTCCAGCCAATTGGCCCCCAATCAACCCTTCGGCTTTCTAGTTTTCTAAGCGCTTCGGATTAAGGGCGCCCTTTGGGTTCCCGTTCCGAGAAAGTGATGCCGGATTTCCCCCGAAACAAATCTCTCCAAGTGCTCTGACTTCTTATGAGGCTTCTAGACAAAAAACGGGGTTTGTTTCCACACACAGCCAAGGGCATCTTGCCCCAAAGGCTTCGGGTTGGGGACGTTTCATCCCTTTCCCAACCCGCGAGGGAACGGAACGGCCAAACTCCGCTTGCGGGTCCTGAGTTCGAGTTGCGCCCTTGCAGCCCAGGTGAAACGCCAGCGGTTGTGTGTGTGTGTGTGTGTGTTGAAAAGTCCCTTCTCCTGCCCAGATCGCCCCTTAGGGGTCAAAGCAGGGGGAGATCTAAAGGGGGCAAGGAATGCCACCTTTTTCATTTTGCTATTACTTTAGCCAAGAGTTTAGACCCGAAGTTGGTAGCTGGAAAGAAAGATCAGGGAACTCGATTTGGGTGGTCATCCATACTGCAGAGATAATGCGGTTTGAGACCGCTTTAACGGCCATGGCTCAAGGCTATGGAACTCTGGGCAGGGTAGTTTGTTGTGGCACCGAAGGTGCCACAACAAACTACCCTGCCCAGAGTTCCATAGCCTTGAGCCATGGCCGTTAAAGCGGTCTCAAACCGCATTATCTCTGCAGTATGGATGCAGAGAAGGACGGGATGTTCAAGTGGAAGACATCAGCCCACTTTCTAGAAAAGATCTCGGCCCTTTCCTAAGTCAGGAGGAGTTTTGCTTAGGGATTTTTTGGTATGCCAACCGATCTAAGACGGAAAGAAAACGGGCACCGTCTTTTTGGGGTCTATGAGACCCACACCTTCCCATGTAGGGATCCGCACCCATGCCACCTTCCCTCCTCGGTCTGTTTTTTGGGGGGGGCAGGAGGTGAGATCAGGGCAACCCTGGAGTGAACCGAGGATCGCAAAGTTTTGGCAGCTTTGATTTGTCGCATTTCGGAGGGGAATCAAGGGGACAAAGCAGAGAAGAGGACAGTCTGGTTTGTTGGTTTGCGTTTTTAGTTCGTCGGGGCTAGTTTTGCGAAGCCCACCCCTCCTCGCACCTAACCTCCCTGGAAGAAAGAGATTTAGTTTTTCTAAGGGTGGGTAAAAATTCTAGCACTCAGAAAAGCCGGCGATGGTTGAAGTTTGACGAACAGCGCCTCCTTGGGTGAGGAGAAGAGATTTTTCGAGGCAAAGAAGATTGAGATCGTCAAGGCGGGGAGGAAAAAAGAGAGAGAGAGAAAACACACAAAAAGTAGCCCCTCTCTTGCTCCTCTTCCTCTCTCCCCATCGCTTGGCTTTAGTGAAAGGATAGCTCTCTCTCTCTTTCTAGAAGTGGGATACGCATATGATAGGAGACACATATCAGGGAGGAAGAGTGAAATTTCTCATATATATATATATCTATATCTACACACACACACATATATGGGAAGTGACACACACACGCGCACACATATACAATGGTACCTTTACTGGACCAACCAAAACGCACCATTACGCATTGCCAGTTTTCGAGGTCACACTGGCTTCTTCATTTTGGTTTGGCCACAAAGGCATCAATTGGGTTTGCTATATGGCCCACACGGCCGCCCCTTACACAGATATACAGACAGATAGCTTTCTTCCCATATATATATATATATATATATCAGAGAAGAAGAGTGAAATATATATGTGTGTGCGCAGAAATAGACATATATGCAGAATATATATATATATATATATATGCGCAGAAACAGATAGATAGATAGATAGATAGAGTTTTATTCCCTCGGAGTCTCCTTTGCAGTTTCTTAGGCCTTCCTCCTGATCTCTTCCACAGAGGAGCTTCTTAAAGAAACCCGAAACATCCAGACTCTTTCACTCTCCCTATATTCCCTTTTCATTTTTCGAAGATCAAGTCCACTTTTTAGAGTTACAAGATCTGCATCGAGCCCGTCTTTTTCAAAAGAAACACAACACAACACAACATACACACAAAGAGCCCACCTTGCCTTTGTGTGTCTTTCTAGGATTGCCCCCAATGGCACTACGAGGGTAAATTAATAAAGGGGTGCAAAGGTATTTTATTAGGTATATTCTCTCTTTCCTTCCCCCCCCCCCCGCCAAAAAAAGACAAGAAGCTTCGATTGGCAATGGCCTTTCCTTTAGAGGCAGGAGAGTCTGGATGGAGGGAAGGAGCCCCCCAGGAGCCTTGAGAGAGGACCCCAAAGGAAGCACTCAACCCGGGAAAGGAAGTGTGTTGTTGCATCTGGATCCTGGAAGGGAAAAGATGTTCTCCCCTTTGCATTGGATGCCTGGCTTTGGTTTTTGGGAGATGGACAGGACTGTAGGAGGGGTTGGAAAGAGGGATGAGGAGGAGGAAAGGAAAGGAAAGGATGGAATGGTGGGGAAACAAGTAAATAAAGGTCTATTGGAACTAAACCAGCACTTGTGCAAAATTGGACGTTGTCTTTGCCTTCCAGACTTTCCCTAAACGAGAAGGCTATTTGTTTTAGACCAAAGTGGGACCTTCAGATCGGAAGGGGGGAAAAAAAGGCCCAGGAGGGATCGGATGTATTGGGCCGATCCCTAAACTGTTGGAGCCGTTGTGAAAACCAAAGCCCCGAAAATAGACCTCCCGACTTTTTCTTTTCGCCCGTCCTTTGTTAGTCTCTATCCCCGAATCCCCTTCCTTCCCCAAAGTTTCAAGACTCTCAAGACCCAGGATCGATCCGAAAGCATTTCCGAGATGATAATTGGCTTTAATTAAACACACTTCGTTCTAATTAACTCTGAAATTCGAGCCTGCTTTGGGACGCCGGGTGTCGGCTCGGATATTGTCAGTCCAGATGTCCTCATAAAATTCAATCCTCCGCTCCAGACTGGCCCACCTCGCCCCCCAAGAAACAAGGCAGGCAAAGGGAAGGGAAGGGAAGAAAGGAAGGAAAAAAAGGGGGAAAAAACCACCCAAAGTATCGCCAAAGGGATCGTCCAGAAAGGTGTCTCCAAACTTCGCACTCGTCTTTTTCCCCCCTCCCTCTTTTTCTTGTCCTTTATCGCGGAGAAAATGCAGATTACAAGACCTCGCCTGAACAAGAGGGAGGTTAACTCTTTCCTGGCTCTTGAAAGAAATTATAATCTCAGCCTGCGTCCGCACTGCAGAGATTGCAAACTCAAACCGGATTAGCCCCGCAGCCTTCCAGTATAGAAAAGATTTCCAAAGAAAGTATTCATTTGGACCCACTTTCTGTCCTTGATCAAAGTCCCCCCCCCCATAATAAAAAATAAACAAATATTAAACCTTTTATTTTCCCCGCAAATAATTCAACCGTTTATTGTCGGGTGCCTCCAAGTCATTTTTTTCCCTTTTAATATGTGGCGACCCTAAGGGTTTAATTGGCCAACTTTCTTCTTAATTGGCCAACTTGCCTGTCCTCTGAGGCTGAGACAGTGTGACCTGCCAGGTTTGTGTATGTGATTTTATATATATATATATATATAAATATATGCGATCTGGGATCGGAACCCTAAGCGAGAGAGATTTTATTTTCTTCTTATAAACCTAAGGGCTAATATTTAGATCCATTTTCTCTCCCCTTTCCCCTTCCACCCCAATGTTTGGAGGATATTTTCTCCTGGACCTGAGACTTAAAGGAGGAAGCTCTCTTGCCTTTTCAAGCCTCCAAACCTTTAAAAAGCGGCTCCGCCGGAAAAGTTCCAGGACAAGACTTTTTGGGAGGAGACGGTGAGAAAGAGACGAAGGGAAAAGACACATGTTTCTTGGCTGGGGCGGGTCCAGTCCTCCCCCAGGAAACACACATAAACTCACACACACACACACACACACACGGAGCTTTTCGTTTCATCCCAGGACTCGCTTTCCTTTAGCATACGCACTGCGGAAATAATCCGGCTTGGAATCGCTTTGACTGCCAGGGCTCCAGGCTAGGGAATTCTGGGCATTGGAGTTTGTTGTGGCACCTTCGGTGCCACAACAAACTCCAATGCCCAGAATTCCCTAGCCTGGAGCCCTGGCAGTCAAAGCGATTCCAAGCCGGATTATATCCGCAGTATGGATCCACCTTTAGTGCACAGATCTTACAGATTTATTATAAACCAGCCACTCTGGAGACCAGGGTTCTATCAAGTCACACTCTCTCAGCCTCTTCTGAACAACTCTTTGCTTAGAACACCCCACTACTATCTCTTCCCTTGAGGATCTCCTTAAGTCGGAAACGACTCTGGGACACACAAACCATCAGAACCAATTCAATTTTTATTTATGTCCTTAATTTCCAAAGCCGCCTTTCTCCCAGGAAAGGCGGGAGGGGAGCTCTGTTGCCTGTTCAAATCCATGGAAGTCAGTTTAAAATTTAAAAAGGCTTCGGAATGGAAATGAATGAAAGAAAAGGATCTCTCTGTGTGTGTGTGTTTCTGGACACCCAGTTGATTTGCATTAGTATTATAATTCTCTTTTTTTTTTCTTCCCCTCCTCCCCTTTTAGTACATCTTGAAATGAAGGGAGAACTGCTGGGCGGTTGGGCTGCCCAGAGCATAGCTGGGGGCCATGCAGAAATATAAAAAACAGGGGAAGGGAAGAAGAAAGAAAGAAACGGGCTCCTTTTTCCGAGGCTATTAATAAGCAATTTGTCCCGCTGAAATTTACATTGCAAAGCGGGCAAAGGCAGCAGGAGGAGGAGGAGGAGGAAGAAGGAGGGGAGGAAGGATGCTCTGGCTGCTGCATCCAGCTGGACCAGCGCTGTCCAACATCTTTGGGTAGAGATGGAGGGATGGATGGAGGGAGAGATGGAGGGATGCATCCATTCTTTTATGATTTACGGAGGAAGCCTGAACTTTCCTCCCTTCTTCTCAATGCACCTTTTCCACCCCCGACTTGCCCACTCAGGAGGATAACCCCTTCCTTGTGGGACTCTCCCACCCAACATCCATTTGATGGGTTCCTCGGAAGGGTTTAGTGACCAGATGTCACAGTATCTATCTATCTATCTATCTATCTATCTATCTTTGCGACTTGACGGACAGATATGTATGATTTACAGGATTTACCTGAGTGAAACACACTCATGCAAATCTAAACCCATGCTTCTCAATCACGCTCCCAATGGAAGACGTTTTGGAATTCCTCCTGGTTGGAATGTAGGACAGGAAAAGGAGGACACGTGGGGGGTTTCAATGCACCCTTGACCCTCTGAGTTGCCCCCTTGATGAGGATGATGCTGATGATGCTGATCTTTGCCCTGTTAAATGGGAATCCCCCACCCAACCACTCAGGTGGCCTCCCAAGGGCCCCATTGATGGCTTACTAGGAGGGTTTAAATCCAGGGTGGAGGGATGTCACAACTGCAAAGGAGGACAAGGCACCTCGAAACGGAGGACATTCCAAAAAAGCATGTAAGACATGACCAAATCAAAGCCAAAATCAAAACATGTTGGACTTCCTCCAGGGCATAAGGTTGGGATGTAGGACAGGAAAAGGAGAATGTCTGGTCACCCTGGGATAGGGAGTGTTCAATGTACCCTTCCCTTGGTCCCTCTAGTTGCCCATCCAGGAGGATGAAGCTGATCTGTGCCCTTTTAAGTGCAGTCCAACTTGGTCTGTAGACTTGATCTGTAGACCAAGACTCCCAAAGGATGGTTACTTGGGGTTCTTTGATGGGGGGGAGTTAAGTCTAGCTCAGCTAGGCCCGAGGTGTGGAGGGTGGCTTTAGAAATCTTACCGTATATACTTGACTATAAGTCGACCTCATGTATAAGCCGAGGGGGGCAAAATTATGGATTTTGATATGGCCCTTGGATAAGATGAGGGTAAAACTTAGGGCACGTAAACCAAGTATCTAAAGGACGAAGCAAAAGAAAACAATGCCAAAGAACCTACAAAATCATGGCAGGCATCACTGCTTTGGCTCACACTAAAGGCTGGATGGAAAAAATGAGTTGAGGGAGGTCACTGCTTCTAGGACAGATGGCACTTCACCAAGGGATGGTCCTCTTTTTAATAAGAGTTAAAGTACAATATTGAAAATTGACCCATGGATAAGTCAACTTGGGTTTTAGGGGGTCAATTTTTTTTACTGAACTTTCTAGACTTATACATGAGTATATACAGTAGTTACAGAAATTTATTCTTTCACCACATCACTAGAGATTTGACCAGTGGATAAATGGACCTAGGTTTTGGTGGGTCAATTTTTTTTTCAAAACTAAACTTTCTAGACTTATACAGGAGTATCTACAGTAACCAGAATCGGGCTGAGAAGTCTACCTGGGATGATAAAAACTAGGAGCCTTCCCTTTCAACCACTCTTCCTCCTCTTCTTCTTCCTTCACTTGGCTTTTTGCAGAAGCAGCAAAAGGCGCCTCCTGGAGGCCCAAATGCGGGGAAAGCCTGCCACCTACAGGTCTCTCGGAGGACTGCTCCCATTCAAACTCTTGCTTCAAGTTAAGTCCCTTCTCCAAAAAATAAAGGACCCAACTCTTTCTCTTCTCTTGCTGATCAAACATCTAGATCGCTTGGTGGTTTGGATTTGGGGAAGCTTTACATTTAAATCCATTTTTGAAAAAGGGTGTGTGTGTGTGTGGAAAGGAAGGCGAATTAAGGACTCTCCTTTGGCACTTCCCCTATAAAAAACAACAACACCCTACAAGGATGGAAAAGGGGGGGAAAAAGATGGGAAAAGATGATCCCATTTGATTTGTGTGGATCCAACTCTTGCCAAGGGAGAGTTGGATGTCCCCAAAGAGCCGGCCAGCCTTCTTCTTCTTCTTCTTTATTTTATTTTTTTTTCCCCATCCCGCTTTCCTTTCCCACTCTTTATTTATTTTTATTAAAACATCAATCTAGCCCGGCGCTGGCTTGAACTCAGTTTCACCTAGAAGCCCATAAAATTCTCCATACCCAGGAAATAAAGCACCTGTCATCAATCAAGCCTCTCCTTGACAGATCGATCAATTGTCGGGTTGTTAATCCGAAAGGAGGAGTTTTTTTTAATTGCCGGGACCGGGCTTCCAAGAGATGGATTGCATTGAGGTTGGGTCCACATTGGGGGATATAACCCGGTTTGGTTCCGCTTTGACTCTTTTCTGGCTCAAGGGTCTGGAATTCTGGGAGTTGGAGTTTGTTGTGGGGCCCAGAGCGGAGCTCCGCTCCGCTCTGGGCCCACAACAAACTCCAACTCCCAGAATTCCAGACCCTTGAGCCAGAAAAGAGTCAAAGCGGGACCAAACCGGGTTATATCCTCCAGTGTGGACCCAACTTTATCAATCTCCTTCCTTTCCTTTGACAACTCCCCCCTTCCCCCCCAGGACTGAAGCCTTTGCAGAAAAAGAGAGGGAAAGAGAAAGAGAAAAAGAAAAGAAAGAGCCAAGGCAAAGCAATGCCAAGCTTTCCCGACCTTCTGTTTTTGGCTTACCTTCCTGGGCAGAAGAGGCAACAGGCGATGGCAGGGGGCTCTGAGGCTGGCACCGGGGCTCTTGAAGGCATAGAGTAGTAGTTATAGTAAGTAGTAGTACTGTAGTAGTAATAGTAATTGTCGGGATGGGAAGGCAGCCGAGTGCGCAAGCGTTTCTTTCTCTTCTCTCTCTCTTTGGGAAATGGGGAAAGGAGGGGGCGAAGGAAGGGAGCGAATGGGAGGACGAAGGAGGGGCGGGAAGAAAGTTTGGAGAAAAGAAAGAAAGAAGAAAAGGAGAAAGAGAGAGAGGAGGAATGAAATCAGCACCAGGACAGCGGACCTCTCTTTCAGCCTTCTGCCCGGGAAGGATCTTCCCTCTGCACTGTAACCTCTATTGGAGGAACAGGACAGGGAAGAGGAAGAAATGAGGAGGAAAATGAAGGAGAGGAGGAAGAGGAAGAAAAGGAGGAGGAAAAGAGGAAGAGGAGGAGGAACATAGGGAAGAAAAGGAGGAAGGAGGAGGGAGAAGAAGTAAAAGAAAATGAAGAGGAAGGACATGAGGAGGAAGAGGAGGAGGAAGAGGAAGAAAACGAGGAAGAGGAGGAGGAGGAGGAAGAAGAAGAGGAGGAACAGGAAGAAATGAGGAGGCGGAATAAGAAAATGGGGAGGAAAACGAGGAAGGGAAGGAGGGAGAAGAAGAAGAAGAAGAGGAGGAAGAAAATGAGGAAGGAGAGCAGGAGAAAGAAGAGGAAGAGGGAATGGGGAGGAAGTGGAAGAGGAGGAAGGGGAAGAAAAGGAGAAGGAAGAAGAAGAGGCAGAGGAGGAGGAAAAGAAAGAGGAAGAGAAGATAATGAGGAAGAAGAGGAGGAGGAGGAAGAGGAAGGAGAGGAGGACAAGGAAGAAGAGGACGAAAGTGGGAAGGAAGAAGAGAAGGAAGAGGAAGAAGGGGAGGAGAAAGGAAGGAAGGAAGGAAGGAAGGAAGGGCCCCTGGTTTCCCTCCGCAATATCTCCCTCTTGGTGCGAGAGTTGTTGGCTGCCTTCTTGGAGTCCTTGCCGACTTCTGTCGCAGGGTTGCCTTGGCCCGTGTCTTCAGAGGGGAGGCTTGCCATTTGCCCCCCTCTGAGGCTGAGAGAGTGTGACTTGCCCAAAGTCAGACTCCCCTCTGGGCCCACAATAAACTCCAACTCCCAGAATTCCACAACCTTGAGCCAGAAAAGAGTTAAAGCGGGCTCAAACCGGGTTATTTCTCCCATATGCGACACCTTTTTACGCAGAAACCTCTGGAGATGCTTCTCTGATAAAGAATGGAAAACAGCCAGGATATCAAACTTTGGGAGTGGACCTGTTTGAAATTATTATTATTATTATTATTATTATGTGTTACAATAAACATTTAAAACACATCCGCATACAATTTTACGGATTAACCTCCCCTCCTCCCCACTTTTTAAAAGAAGTCCAAGGATTGAGCTTTGAAACACACTGCAGATATAATCTGGTTCGAGATCGCTTTAACTGCCTTGGCTCAGTGCTAGGGAATTCTGGGAATTGTCGCTTTGTGAGACCTTTTAGCCTTCTCTGTTGTCAGAGAGCTCTGGTGCCGCAATAAACAACAATTCCCAGGATTCCCTAGCGCTGAGCCAGGGCAGTTAAAGTGGCCTCAAACTGGATTATTCCTGCCGTGTGTTTTAGACCTTTGGTGTAAAATGATCCCTTTGGGCTTCTTTTTAAAAAATCAATAAATGGAAATAATATATATTGTTAAACAAATTCGGTTCAAATATATATATATATATATATATCTGGGACTAGAGGCGTATCGTTGTCGTTTTTAAATGTACAGAGAGTGTCCAAGGCACCGGTTTATGTCTGAGCTTGGAAGCTAAGCAGGGTCAGCCCTGGATAGTCCTTGGAGGGGAGACCGCCAAGTAATGGCTAGATTTCAGAGGAAGGGACTGTGAGCAAGTCACACTCTCTCAGCCTCAGGGGATAGCGATTCCAACCTCTGCCAAAGAAAAAAGAAAAATCTTGCCAAAGAAAACCCAGGATAGGTTCGCTTTAGGACCGCCCTAAGTCGGAAACGACACCAGCAAAACACTTGCTTAAAAGATTAGCAATAATAACAATACCATGAAATTAAGTTATGAAATTAAGACATCGACAAGCAACTTAAAGGCACACAGAGAAGATAAAAATTAAAAAAAAGAGAGAGATGGATTACACTGCGAGGCTGTATCCAGACTGGAGCAATAACCCGGTTTGGTACCGCTTTAACTCTTTGTGTGGCTCTTTGCTATGGAATTCTGGGAGCTGGAGTTTGTTGTGGGCCCAGAGCGGAGCTCCGCTCTGGGCCCCACAACAAACTCCAGCTCCCAGAATTCCACAGCAAAGAGCCACACAAAGAGTTAAAGCGGTACCAAACCGGGTTATTGCTCCAGTCTGGATAACACCTATTTTCTTTCTTGGTATGCCAAAAGTAAAACCACCATTGAAGTAGTAATTGTGGCAAGAGGTTGTTGCCAGAAAACTGTATTTTTTCTGCACAAGGTTAGGGAATCCTGGGATTTGTAGTTTATTGCGGTGCCAGAGCTCTCTGACAGAGAAGGCTAAAGGTCTCACAAAGCAACTCTCCAGAATTCCCTAACATGGAGCCATGACAAGTTAAAGCAGCATCAAACTGGATTATTTCTGCAGTGTGAAGGCAGCCCCAGTGATTTCACTAGCGCTTACCCCGAAGAAAGAAAGTATGACACTACAACTTACTTTTTACAAATAAAAATGAAGGCCTCTTTGGACTACATTCACCTACCTGAGAGCAGGCTCATGGGACTCACTTTTCAGACGGGCCTAAAATGTCTCACACAACTACAGTTCCCAGAATTCCCAAGCATTTAACCATGGCAGTTAAAGTGGTGTCAAACTGGATTACTTCTGCAGTGTGGGTGCAGCCTAGGACTTACTTGCAGGGGGCATATCTAGAGCAGCATTATCTGCAAATTTCTGTATTAGTTTTAACTATTATCAGCATAATGGATACCCATTTAAACTAGACATTTAAACACATCTGGAGCTCCAGTCCTGAACCATGCTACTATGCAAAAAGGCCTTTCTTTCTTTCTTTCTTTCTTTCTTTCTTCTTTCTTTCTCTCTCTCTCTCTTTCTTTCCTTCTTTCTGCCTTTCTGCCAAGAAAATGGTACTTGAGGCAGAAACTACCATGATACAATTTCCGCAAAATCAATTTCTCAGTGAAAATACTGAAAAAAAATGCAACATTTGAAAAGAACTAAGCAGCATCAAAAGGTGTATAAAGATTTATGTGACTGAACTGGGTTCAGAAAGAAATTATCATCCAATGAAGCTGTTGTTCTTAAGAGACTTCTAGGTACAAACGAGGCTGTGTTCACACTGGAGAAATAAACCGGTTTAATTGCCATGGCTCAATGCTGTGAAATTCTGGGAATTGTAGTTTGTTGTGGGGCCCAGAGCGGAGCGGAGCTCCGCTCTGGGCCCCACAACAAACTACAATTCCCAGAATTTCACAGCATTGAGCCATGGCAATTAAACCGGTTTATTTCTCCAGTGTGAACACAGCCAGAAATAATCTAACTTGAGACACCCCTCCCCCTCTTTAACTACCCTGGCTCAGTGCTAAGGAATCCTATAAATTATAGTTTATTGTGGCATCAGAGCTCTCTTCCAGAGAAGGCACAAAACTACAGTTCCCAGAATCCCCTAACGCTGAGCCAGGGCAGTTAAAACAATCTCAAGCTGGATTTTCTTTCCTTTTTTCTGCAATGTGTTTTGGACCGTCCACAGCGTCCACAGTAGTTCTAATCAGTATTTTGACCACGTTCTCAGCTGAACTTTCCAAACATTTTGGAAACAACAGAGTAGATTAAAGGGAGCTAAACTCCCAGCTTGGCCGTGAAATCCACTGGGTGACCTTGGGCAAGTCACACTCTCTCAGCCTCAGGAGAAGGCAATGGCAAACCACTGAACAAATCTTGCCAAGAAACCCCACAATAGGTTTGCCTTCAGGTCGCTAAAGTCATAAACAAAGGCACACAACAACAAAAACAACTATAAGCAAACCATGTATCACAGTACACTAGTCTGCCATCTCCCACTGAGCACAGTAGGTATATTTCTAAGTAAACATGCATATCATTGTGTAGTAAATAAAATATAGCTAACTGGTCATTGCATAAGAAATTCCTTCAAGAATTCTCCCTGGTTATAATTAACAACGCTGGTATTTGAATTCACTTTCACTGTTTTACGTCTTTCCCTGAAATGACTATTGCTTTGCATTCCCTGAGAAAAGTTTCATTTTGGACCTGGTTTTTTAGATATATGCTAGCATGCTGTAGTGGTTTACACATTGGACTATGACTCTGGAGACCAAGGTTTGAATCACAGCTCAACAATATAAACCCTTAGTTGACCATGGAAAGGTCCCACTCAGAGCCTCAGAGGATGGCAATGGCAAATCCCCTCTGAAGAAACGTGCAAAAACCCAAAAACAAACCCATGATATATATATATATATATATATATATATATATATATTTGGTGGGTTTTTGGGGCTATGTGGCCAAGTTCTAGAAGAGTTTATTCCTGACGTTTCACCAGCATCTGTGGCTGGCATCTTCAGAGAATACTGGCATGGAAGAGAATGGGTATATGCCAGTATTCTCCGAAGATGCCAGCCACAGATGATGGCAAAACGTCAGGAATAAACTCTTCTAGAACATGGCCTCGCAGCCCCAAAAGCCCACAAAAAAAAACTATGGATGCTTGCCATAAAAGCCTTCAATTTCACAAACCCATGATAGGTTTGCCTTAGGGTTACCATAAGCTGGAATGACTTGAAGGCACTCAACAGCAACAAATATATGTGTAGTATACACATGTATAGACTACGTGGTATGTAGTTTTTCAAACAAGGCCGTTTGAAACCCAGTAAACAGTACCTGAGAAAATTGGGTTGATTATATGTACCTACCCAACACTTCCTGGGTTTTGTCTCGTTGTCACTACTGTTATGGTGGAACCAGGTCTCACCTGGTCAAACTGCTGAAACTTTTTGATGATTGGCGTGATGACATCCGTGAAGATAATGTGTTTCACAACAAAGTGCACTGTGTCCCATACTGATAGAAGACAATACACATGAAAGGTATGGAACAAATGTGACATACTCCAGGAGAGCCATTGTCATTTGACTGCATCTTGTTCCCATTCAACAATAACATAATATACCTAAATTTTGCTCCATCAGTTAAAACACTCTCATCATAGGTTTGCAATCTAAATGTAACTGCAAATGTATATGTAAATGTAAATGTAATAGTAACATAAATGTAAATGTAAAGAACCTAAGAAGGATCAGCCAGAATCAGCCAAAGTTCATTGATCTCCTTTCTCCGTCTCTTTCTCCTTCTTCCTCTTCCTCACCTACTTTTCCTCCAGCTGACAAAGAAAAAAGAAAGTTTTCAATGCAGTTGAAAACAAATTGAAGAATAAAGATAAAATAATTACTAGAAAACAATTTAAACAATGAAGCCAAGAAAATCAGGAGTTGACAATCACTAGAAAAGGCTACTTTGAAGAACTATTTTTTATTTTAATAATTGCTGGTTTAATTTAATTTTAAGGGGGGGGGGCAGTCGGGAAGGGGTATGATTGTTGTTTTACTCTGTACTTTTTAACTTTGCTGTGCCCCGCTCCGATTACTTTGCTAGAGGAGCGGGTTATAAATAAACATTATTATTATTATTATTATTATTATTAACTATATCCTGCTGCCCTTCTTAAAAGTAAAGTGGGAACTGATCAGGGGCCTGAGGAGATTGCATCCCACAATCCAGGAGCAACACAAGAGAAAGCCCTCTTCTGTCTATCTTCCTGTCAGGTGGACCTCTGCAGGCAATGGTATCCTCAATAGGGCCTTTCCTGAAGATCTTAGCATCCAGACAGGCTTGTGACAAGGGGGAGCTTGAATATAAAAGCAAAGGAAGAGAGTTGGACATAAGGGCATTCCAGGAATAGAAAGTTGCTAGGTGAAAAAAGAAAAGGGAGAAAGAGAAGTGTGGAAAACAGGATAATCTTAGGGTCAGGGGGAAAGTACAGTGAAAGAAGACAGGTACTGCCAAGACCACAGAGACACCGGAAAGTAAGTACATGAACTTCAAAGTGAAGACAAGAAGAGTGGGGAGGCCAATGGTGTACAAACAAATAACATGGGCTGAACAAAGTGGGAAAAAATATCAAGGGAGCAGCAACGTTTAGGAAGGAGTACAGGGCCTTAAGGGTAGATACCAAAAGACCTTACAAATAAGGGGGCAACAATGAGACAGTAAATGAAAAATTTCAATAGCGGGTATAGAGAGGAAAGAGTTCAGTTCTATAACCACTGACTGAAAATGACCAAAGATCCCCATCCACTTCCTCCCACTCTCCCAGAAGAGGAGGAACAAACAATACCATTGTCAAGATCACAAAACTGCAACACTACAGAAGAAGGAAAAGTTAGAAGTCCTGTTTACCAAAGTTACGATAATAGACATCCATCTGGTGAGATGTAGCTGAGAAGACAGGAGAGACAAGGGGAGGGGGAAACTCCAGTAAAGATAGCGGGCTAAATCCGATTGCCAGTCTCAGCTAAAGTAGATCAAGTGGGCTGAATGATACTTCTCAAATTACCTCTTTCAATAGGTTTCCCCTAATTAGGATTAGCAAGTGGATTTAACCTATAGATCATTAGCATGAACGTGGAACACATTTTAATCTTAGTGGAGGGACACACAGGTAATTACAGGTTTTCCACTTGACTCCATGGGCTGTTATCTCTGCAAAGTGATGAAGTTCATATAAGGACCAACAGCATGACAGTTCCTGTCTGGGATCCTGGAATGGGCCTCAATGGGCCTTAATGTCTGGAGCGATTTCTAAGAGTGAGAAAAATAATTGTAGGACATGACAAGAGCAATGTATTATCCCTCAATGTTTGCAAACCTCTTGATGACTTTAAGGGAATATCCTATCTCCTGAAGACCCCTTGGGAATGATAAGTGGCCATCAAGAGGCAATTTGGGATGAATTTTACCTGAATGTTTTTGTTTGTTTGTTTTGTAATTCAGAGCCTACAAAAGGATAAATATAAACTGTATTGCTTTATGGTCTGAATACCATATGAACACATGGAGTGTGCGTGAGAGCATATACATGTATAAAATTCCCAACTATGCAGTACTTCCAATAAGAAAGTGGAAAGGGCCACCTTGGCCCATGAATTAACACAGCACCTTTGAGTGAAGTTCATGTTAGATTCTTATTTGTTGCCTGGTTCTCTAGACCATATTTTTGTTTTATAGTTTCCACGTGTGCTTAGAAAGACAGCAGCATGTGTTCCTTTCATATGTGAAGTTCAGTACAGCAAAATGTCTGTTTGTCACTTCAGAGGTAGACTGTTTAAGCTATTTAAAGGGGATTCCCATTGCAACCATTCATGTATTAGAAAGGGGGAATTATACACAGAAAATAATTTGGCCTGTGTTTGTCAGTATACTTATTTTTTGCTATTATTCTTGGCCAGGTGTAACCATCTGAGTTCCAAAAGCGATTACATCTTTTTTATTTTTTGAAGTGTAGAGACTATATTCCATGCTTCTAAGAAGTATGCCCACCAAGGCTCCTGCTATAATAAATCTTTTATTCTTAAAAGATTTTCCACAGGATTCTGTGTTGGCTTATCATTAACAGACTTTCTAGATCTTAAAAACTAGAATAATTGGTAACTAATTCCAGTGATGGGCTCTACTCTGCTACTACTACTGCATCTCTCTCTCTCTCTCTAGACATGAATGGTTGCATAGTTTAAATCTATACTTATCTAGTTCCAGGGTGATAACACTACATGCTGCTGCTGAATCCTGCCATTGTAAAACTGATTGTGTATCTGCTAGTTTGTCTGCTATTGTTCCTTAGCAGCTAACCTTAGTAACTGTTTTTGTGATCTCAGTGCATAACATGGTATACTGAAGGCAGTGATGAATAGTTACCCACCATCCAAGAATGTATTGCAGTATGGCTGGAATCCTGTTGGTTAGTCCCAACAGAGCAGACCTATTAAATCAGTTGGTGAATGGTGAGTCAACACACTGCTAAATGCAATTGAGTCAAATGGTTAGAGCCCCAAGGTAATGAAAAGGCCTGAATTTAGCGCAAATAATCCTGTATGTCATCTGAACTGCTTGGTGTGAAGACGAGGTGAGACCATTTTATTTGACCCATGTAGACAAGCCCTTAGTTAGAACTAACAGTAAGATTTAGATCCACGTGAAATGGTTACACTCAAGGAATTCTATTTATACAACCATGAACTGAATACATCTGTTTCACAATGGCCAATTTTTTTTACAACTAGTTGTGTAGGGGAATTTACACATGTGTCTGACACAAGCAGGATTCTGGACATTATGTTCAACATCCCTATCAGGAAGCTTGGAAGGCCCATGACTATAGAATAAATTGCTGCTGTGATATTGTGCAATCCAACCAGATTGCTCTACATAGAAATATATGATACCAAGTCAGGTCACTTGTCTATTTAGTTCAGTATTATCTGCACTAACTGCCTGCAGCTCTTGCTTTCAGTCTGAGGTACTTCTAACCTGAAACATAGGATACTTTTCATAAAAGCATATGCACTATTATTGAGCTTTGGTTTTCTCGCTGCCTCCACCCCTCTGTCCCCCTGTTCTCTATCCATTTGTGTGGAACTGCTGTCCCAAATCTTTCTGGTCTGATGAAGCATCCCATGGCTTACAGATATCATTGGATTTTACAGGGCTTTGTTGAGGTTTCACCATGATTTGGTCAAATAAATTGTGATGTTATAGGAGAAACGAACATTTGGTTACCTCTAACTGCTGCCCTATTTAACCATTATCTCCAGTGAAGGAAGACAGTCCTGTTCCAAAGCTGGATAATAAATAAAAAACACACTGTTATTTTTCTAGTCTCTTCCCTGGAAACTACAACTTAAATGAGCTTCTCCTGGACTAGAAGATAGCTGGGTTTTATGACCATACAAGAATTTTTGTTGAGACATCTAAGACTAGCAATGACAACAACAGATTTTGAAAATAAACAGATGAATTATACATCTTTAATTAGAGCTGTGAGTCCTTCTGAAGAAGAACTTGTTTCCAGTTCTCTGCTACAGCATGGAGTCAACATTGAATGAGATGGTGGTCATCTATAAAAAGTGTTGCTGCTACATACTTCTGCATCAAAAGTGGTTAAGTAAAGTTATTACTTCTTGCTACCATTATACATGCTTTAGTAGCTTTGTATGCGTTTTGTGTGCTTTCAAGTTATTTCTGACTTATGGTGACTTTAAGGTGACCCTATAATAATAATACCAATAATAAATAATAAATTTTATTTATAACTCAACCCTCTGAGCAAACAATCGGGCAGGGATACAACAAGGTTAAAAACCAGTTACAATTAAAATTATTACAACCCAATCCCTACCACCCACCCCTTAAAATAGAATTAAATTAACACGAATTAAAACAGAATACAGTACAAACAATACAATCTCTTAAAATCAGTTATTCTTTGGCAACATCCGGGAAGGCCTGCCAGAAAAGATACATCTTTACAGCTTTTTAAAAGCTGTCAAAAGTCGTAGTAAGATGTATCTCGTCCAGCAGGTCATTCCATAGCCTGGGAGCGGTGGCAGAGAAGGTCCTTTGGGAGGTCTGCGACAGCCTGGTCTTCAAAAGCTGTAGCAGGTTTCTCCCAGAGGACCGGAGTGTGCGGGGGGTGGGCTCATATGGGAGGAGGCGGTCCCTAAGATAGGATGGACCCAAGACATGTAGGACCAAACCCTATCACAGGGTTTTCTTGGCAACTCTTGTTCAGAGGAGGTTTGCCATTGCCTTCCTCTGACGGTGAGAGAATGTGACTTGTCCAAGGTCACCCAGTGGATTTCATGGCTGAGCTGGGAACCCTTGTCTCTAGGGCTGTAGTCCAACACTCACACCACTAAACCAAGCTGACTCTATTTAGTATTATATATTGTCTACCTTTACTCCTTATTTCCTCCTTTCATAGTAATAGACCTTGGATTGCTCCCTCTCTTCCTTGTAAAGAGGAATTGAATTACAAAATAGACAGACCTGTGCAAGCTAAAAAAAAAAGCTACTAATGTTACATACTACTAAGTTGCAAATAGTTTTCTAGAAAAATCAGTAAGCAAATCTAGATGAATCTGGAATGTAGATAAAGAACAGTAGCTTCCCGAAACAGATAGAAGGGACAATGGCTTGATTAAAGCCACAGTAGAACACAAAGCCACTGTCCAGACAACCAGTGCAAAAGCTGATGGATATTGTGGTGATCTTAGATTATTTTTGGTCCCATGTATGTACATATGTGCATTTGTATATCTGTGTAGATTCATTGTAATCATCCTAATCTAAAGAAACGTGTACTGCTGGAGATTTCCTCAAAGTCCAAGCAGAGATGCAAATAAATAAATAAATAAATAATCTCTGTCACTGAGTAAGTGGGAAGGAAGGAGTAGAAGATTTAATGTAATATATTAACTTAAGAGATACAGCAGAGGAGAGGAGGATAGTTCTTTAATTCTGTTCCTTCCAGTATTTTTCTTGTCTTCATTGTCTCATTAGGAAAGTATGATTCATATGCTACAGTGAGAATGTTTGTACTGGAGACTTGGAACACATACAATTTAAATTAATTATTGCATTTTAAAATACAAGTAACACCCAGACACTCTTGAATTCCCTCTGTATACCTGGAAAGTTTTGTGTGTCTAGATTTCATGGTCTGGGAATGATGCCTCTGACAGATGCACCTCCTGTTTCATTATTGGAGTAGATAATAACAATGAAAGCAGTTGTGATGATGGACGATAACACTCCTCGGGGCCTATACCAGGAGTATGTGTTTTCCTCCCCTTCCTATGTCCTCAGTTTCCACTTGCTATATCTTTACTAGGATGCATGGCCTGTTTTCCTCTTCATCTTGAATCACTCTACTTGTTAAGCATCCAAAGCCATCTTCAGATAGGATGTTTAACTTATGAGGAGCAGTGGGAATGTTGCATTTCTCCTATTCAGAAATCAAATGAAACAAATCTGACTTTCCTTTGTTGCCTATTTTAAGATTATTCAAAAATTCTCACACCATCCTAGAAGGAATCAGATTTGAAAATATACTTCAGTTAAGGCAATTTGGCTATGGCTGGATGTTCTTGTATGTGAAAACCAGAAGTAAAACTTGGTTGCCCTTGGGTCGAAAAAAACTTTTCTCACACATGAAGGCAGAGAGTACTCTGGAGCATGTACAGAGTGTTTTCTTTTCCTTCAGGAGGATAACTGTTGGAGGAAATAGGAAAACCCTGTAACTCTCACTTGCAGTTTGTGGGGATGAGCTTCTAGCTCAAACGGTCTGAGTTTAGCCATCTGTTTTGGTTTTTGTTTAAATCAGTTCCACACAAAGAGTTCCTTCCAAGTGAGCTTTGGCCTTCACATACCCCGTCTTACAGATGTAACCCCATCAGGCAAAACATGCACGGGTTAGCATTTCTGTCTAAACAGCAAATACTGCCAGCCTCGGAGAAGCCAATGGGGTTATCTGTCCATTTCTTTTTCTGTTGCTTTTGTGTGCCTCACCCTCTATCAGCAGTTTTCTATCTTTTTGTGCTTTCATCTTATTCTTACTTCTACCTTGCAGTGTGTCAGGACAGCTTCATTCAGTGCTGAAACTGCACACTTCAACTCTGCAGGGATGCTACAGAAGTGAGCAGCTGAGTTTCCCCCTGGCACTTTGCATCTTACCTTTGCAGTTTTCACTTCTCTACCAGCCCTGAAGCAACTTGTCTGCTCCCAAATTGGGGTCTTCCTTATGAGAGCGCAGACATTTGCCACTCTTTTTCTGGGTAGGCAAGCTGTAAAAGTATAGAGAAATTCAATTAAGGAGTCAACAGGGCAAAGAGTTGCTGTCCTTATTCACAGGCTGCCTTCCTTTCTCAGAAAAGGGTTTCTTTACGTTTGATAGTGTGGAGTGTTTTATTTATAATTTATAGTAAACTTCGCTGTTGTCATTTGCTTTGAACAAACACCCAATTTACATACCACTCTTAAACTTCAACTTAGATGTATTAAAGTATGTCTTTAATAATCACACTTACTGTTTTGAATATCGCATGAAGACTATGCAAAGGGGAAAAAATAGGGGGAAAACATTTGCTATAGGCTTACAATATAACATAAAGAGCAAAAAAGGGGAAAGGTATACAAATTAATGCTGTTTTGTCTGCTTGATAATGTGCACTGGAAGATTCATCCTCTGTTTTTCCATTTTAAAAAAATTCCTTTATGTTTTTGTTTCTACACACACACACACACAGACACACACACACACCTTTAGGGCAATCCTTCCTCCTGGTGAATGGGAAGTGAGCAAAGGATCATGATAGAAAATGCCATACTCTCAGAACCATGAAAAAGAAAAGGAATGTCATCTCTTCTAGTGTTGAAGGTTAAATATTTTAGTGAAAAGTGTCAGGGATATAAGAGGGCATTGACTGAGCCAGTGGCCTGCTTTCCTGAAGTAACTGTCTTTGTGCCACACTCTTGAATTCCCCCAGCTTGAAACCCTATTGGAAATGAGGTCACAGGGTGAGAGGTCATGTATCAGGTGACCACGAGTTCGAGTTAAAATGTGGCAGCAACGCTCACCAGGGACGGAGCAAGCCAAAAATCACACGCGCGCACAAACACAAAAACTTCAGGAGCAGTCATAGAGTTCTGTCAGGCATAACAGAAAATAAAGATTGGTTCTCTTTGTGCATCAAAAATTAAAATGAGTGTGGGAGCTACAGTAAATGTTTGCCCCAGGCTTGTTTGCTAGTGGGAAAGTCTTACAGTCGGCTCCTAGAGACAGCTAAGATGATGAAAGAAAATTAAAAAGAATATGGCATGTATTGAAATTACTGATAGAACATGCCGCTGACAAGATTATATGAGCAATCCAGCGAAATTGACATATCAAGAAAACTTTTCTTTGAAACTTTAAAATAGTTGCTGCTGCTGCTGCTACTTCTGAAAACAATAATAGTTTTTAAGATGGATTTTTAAGGCACATATATGTATATTCTATTTCACAAAGACTTGCAGTCTGCTGTTGAGAATACATGAGATGATGAAAGTCTTTTTTTAAAAAAATGTATTTAATTTAAATTTACCTAAACACCTAATCAAAATGTCAAAGAAATATCCTAAATGAAGAAAAAGCATTGTTTATCAGTAAGAGCTGTTTAAAGAAACTCTACCAAAGAAGACTGAATATCATATGAACCACTGCACCATAGTGCTGTGCGTATTTATTCTGAAGTGAGTCACACTGTATTCAAAGATCTTCCTCCCAGAAAAGTATGTACTGGAGTGCAGCTTTTGGACTACATCCAATTGTTGGTGCCAGCTAGAGTAGACACACTGAATGAACTGGACTAGTTAAATCACCATTTATGTAATTCCCATTCATTTGATGGGGCTTCCCTAGTTAGAGAACTGGATTTAACCCATTATCTCTCAGAAAAATTTATTTATGGATTTATTTAATTCACTGTAATTCCACTGTTATTCTCTCCTTTTAGGCCACCAGGACAGAGATTCACAAACCACTTGTTGGAATTACGTCAGCCAGGAAACTGACATCTGGATAGTAATTTTAAAGGCTGCTCATATGAGAGTCAACATGGTGCAGTGGTTTGAGCGTTGGCCCAGAATTCTGGAGACTGGAGTTCAAATCCTGGCTCAGCCATGTAAACACACTGGGTGACCTTGGGCAAGCCACACTCTCTCAGCCTTACCAAGAAATCCTCCTGATAGGTTTGCCTTAGGGTTGCCATAAATTAGAAATGATTTGAACATACACAACAACAACAATTCAAGGGCCTGTAAATTTTATTTGCAAAAATATTGTTTTATTTTGTTTTATTCTGTTGTAAAGCACCATGTACATTGATGACACAATAATAATAATAATAATAATAATAATAATAATAAATTGCAAATCACACCTCTGAAGAATCTGGACTTTTCAGATATTGTTGAACTCCAACTGCCATCAATCCCAAAGCAGTATTGTCAATGGTCATGGATGATGGGTGCTCTTGTTCAACAACATCTGGAAGACCACTGGGTCTCCTCCATTTCTGTAAATACTGCAAAAGGTTTTATCAGATAAGTGGTTTACAGAAGAGTTGGTTCACTTATTTTCTGGGGAGAGTCTTCTTCTATGCAAATATATGAGCTAAAGATTGCATTGGCAGATTATACATTTGCAAAGCAAGTCATTTCTCTGATCAAGGGAAAGCCTAGTACTAGTACTAGTGCTGCCAAAGCCTAGTATTTGATTGCCAGTCAGCTGAAACAGGCTCTTCAAACCTCTCTCCAATAACTGACTGCTCATCATATATGCCAAAAGTAAGAACTCTGTAAATAAAGCAACTTTTCAGCAAATTGAAGAGATTTTATTTGTTGTTGTATTAAATAGAAACCAAAATTACATACCTATGCATGTGCACAGACACATATCCTGTCACAAGTATAAGGTTCCAAATTAACAAAATGTTTCTTAAAAACTGCAGATTGTCCCGGATAAAAGCAAGCCAGTTTAGCACTGTGGATGGAACTCATGATCTGCCTGTGGACATGTCAAGAGTTGTGAGTGGAGAAGTGCAACTGTGTCTGAATCATGAGTAAATGTCTTCATGAGTAACTGCTAATGAGTGGAAATTTCATGTGCCCATGCCCTTAAGAGACCAGTAACATTTTCCTAAAATTCTAAGTAGCTGGTCAAATATCCTGGACTGCAGTAGCCATGATGCAAAAGGTTCCAAACACTAAAATGATATTAATTGTGGTCCCAGTCCTGCAAGCACAAAAATCCATTCCCGAGAAGAAAAATTCAGTGCAGATATAGATAGATGACAGATACATAGGAAATAATATTTTAATGGCCCAGTAAGTATAGTGCCAGGACCACTAGCCTCTCACGCCTTTGATAAAAATAAACACGGGGCTCCTTTAGATGGGCCAATAGTTTCAGTAAATGTCAGGCTGTTCTGATTCTGGATTTCATGCTATGCAAGAATAACTGCTACAGCATCCAGTCATGGCCTAAATATACCAGGCTTTTATCCACTCTTTATTCCTGCTTTAGGTGTGGTTAACTATGGTGTGGATGGGCTTTCCTTTCATCTCCATCATCCCCTCCATAAACACAACATCTTCCTTCATGCTTCAGTATTCATAATCCCTGTCTCACACATTTTAAAAGAAATGTTGTAGCCATAGTGCTAAAGTGCTATAACATTGTCAAAAAAGTGGGGGCGGGGGAGACACATTCCAATTTAGAAACTGGAAATCTAATAAGGGAATGAAGGTAAGATATTTTTTTTTGTGACAAAGGTCACATCCTTGTCCAATTCATCATCAGTAGGGCTGCCCAGAAGTGTCGGAAATAAAACAATGGTTACACAGGTAGGAATTTATCCCTACCCATATTGGGAACCCCCATGACAGAAAAAAACACAATTCTTCCCTGCATTTTTTTTAAAAAAATGCAGCATCTTTCTTCCACAGAACTGGAAATGCATAAGAATTAGGTTAGGATATGTTTGAAAAGTCCTGATGTGAAAGTCCATATACAATTCCTACTAAATTTCAGGGCTATTGGTCAATCTGAATGAGACCATAGCTTCTCCAGCATGCATCCATACTGCAGAAATACAGCAGTTTGACACTACTTCGATTGCCCATTTCCTGTCCTACAGGATCATGGGATTTGTAATTTAGTGATGCAACAGAGCTCACTAACAGACCAGGTTGAATACCTCACCAAACTACAATTCCTAGGATTCCACAGGATGGAGCCAGGTGGTGTCAAACTGCTTTATTTCTGCCTTGTAGAAGAGCTGCTAGTTTCTCCTGAAAGGAATACAGCAGACTAATCTGATGTTAACCATAGATCTCTCTTTGGGTGTAGGTGGTGGGAAGCAGGAATAAATTTTTGAAATTTATTTTTGGAACACATGGAGTATCCCATTTTGTTTTTAAAACAATCTAACAAAGTAGGATGTCCATAGTATAATCTAACTGGGCTAAATTTATAAGGACAACCCGTAAATTTTTTAAAAATTCTGTACTAATGCAATACTCTTTCAGTCTCTCTCTAATAGGAAGAGGAAGAGGTTTTCAGTGTGACTGAGGATGTAGCACCTTTCAAATAAGTTATGCATGTTCACACAAATTTTCATATATTAAAATCCACTACCTAAAACACTTTTTTTTGGTCTTTACTTCCTTTATTTTTCTATTAAAATAGAATAACATGACTCCCCTTTTGAAAAAGGCTACTATAAAATGAAAGTATGTAAGAAGGCAAGCAAAGTATAAGTTGCAATTCTTTGCAGAATAACTTGATAATAAGTCTTATTAAACAGAAATATTTTTCTTCTTTCCCCTCAGTAGGTATCCATAGGATTGTGGGTATAAAGCTGTTATTCTATACATGCTTACTTTTGAACTTTGTGGAACTTTCATCTGAAGAGATATAAAGTAGCTTGTGCTGTTAAGAACATAACTTCTACTTCATGCTTATACAACTGTCCAGAAAATGAGACTATGCATGGGGCATATAAGAAGCAAGCACTAGTCCCCAAATTTTGAAAGAGAGGTATAAGAGTTGTCAGTCTTCAGGATCCAGTCCTTTACCAGGTTTTAATTTTAGTTTCTAAATCAATTTGTAAATTGATTTGAGTTAATTTTTTTTTAATGAAAAGTGGTTTGCCTTAAATAAATAGACAAAATATATAATTATATTTTCTCAATATGATGTCTCTATGGAGAAATCAAGTTGCTTTGTTTATGCAACTCAGTAGACTTGTGTGTGAGTAACCATGAACTGTAGGGTTGCAAATCTTTACTGATATAAATTAATTGCAATTTACTGTCATAGAAAATGTAAATTTTGGCCGAGTTACACATCTGCTTTTGTAGCAATATCTAACATCTACTTGATCATTACTATTTTTCTCCTTGAGCCGGAAAAAATATATGGGCTACTTAAATTCACATTTAATGTTTGGTTTCAAAAGGGCATAGAATGCCTATAACAGAACTCTCACTGCTGAATGGGGGAGATTAATACATCCTAACTATCAGCCCAGTATTCAACTGGTCCCTGGGCACAAGTCTTGCTGAAATGAATTGAGCTTATTCCAGTGAAAGCAATTTATGGACTGGGTGCCTGTGTAATGCCATCATTGTATGATCAACAGGTTTTGGGGAGACGTGTCACTTGCAAAGAGAATTCCAGCTAATAGTGATTTTGCCCGTACTGCTGTGTTTCTTTTGTATCCCAAACCACAGATTGATAGGTAGTCATTGTAGCTGGAATTCCTTGAAGCCATAATGAGAGGGTTGTAATTTCATGGTTGTGAGGCCATAAGCTATGAAATATGACCTTTTTACAGTGTGAGAAAGAAAATCCAGTACTGTTTTTTGATTGTTCTAGTAAGAATCTACTGTGAAGAAACCCTCAAATTTCCCATACAATTGGTCTGAGGGTGCCTTTACGTTTTACTAGTGACCCATGGGTCAAACTGACCTTTGCCACAATCTCCACCAAAGTACTGAAGTTCGGCTGCTGCTGAGGCACATATAGTTTTCTTGAATGTTACTTCAGCCACTTCTAGGATGAGCAGAAGCAAAGGGAAATAGGGTGCCGGTATTTTTCTTTAACACTTATATGTATGTAGATGCAGCCTTCCTACTCTCAGAGGGCAAGCTATGCCTGCCAAAATTATGAGCAACTCACACTTGATTCTTGCCCATGTTGTTCTGCAGATGGTCATTCAAGGCACTTAAGTCAGTGCTGCAACCACAGAGTTTGGGAACATTTTATTTGCGTGTATGTGTGTTATCCAATCAATAATCCCATCTATGATGGATCAGTTAAGCCAATTGGTGAATGGTAAATCAATACTTGTGTAAATATCATTCATTCAGTGGGTCTACTCTACCTGGAAATACTGATTGGTTTTGGGCTTGTACTACAATTCCTATAATACCTTAGCCAGCATGGCCACTGTAGTCATATTCCAAACGTAACCCATGGGAATAGGAATTGTAGTTCAACAATGTGTTTTTCTAAAATTTTGTAATCCAGGTCATACTGCATGTTCCATCTCTCTCTGGCCGAAACTGGTAACAGATTGTTACTGGAAAAAAAATTAATCCAAAATGCCATGCATTTAGTACATATCATGATCTTTGAAATTATTACAACGACTTTGCAAAGGAAGCCATTATTAGTGACATATTGCAGACTGGCACTGGTTGGAAAGTTGCTGGTAAGGGCTAAGCAAATTTTGGCATGCTCCATCTTCATTTACCTACTCAGTTCATGGCTGAGCATAGTGTTGGTTCAGCCTTTTCCTGCTGTGAAGTCTGAAGTCTTTCTTTTTACAGCAGGAGTGTCTAGAAATCATATTGAGAAGGAGTGAATGCTTTCCCCTTGTTTTGCTGCTCTCTAGTTCCATCTGTTCTCACAATTAACCTAGAGCTTGGAAATGTTATTTTTGAAGTGTTCCCAGAAACTGTCTCTGGCCATGCTAGATGAAGAATTCTGGGAGTCATAGTCCAAAAAATTAACTTTTCTATCTTTTGATGCTTCCCTTTCCTAGTAGTTGGGAGGGGTACTGGCAGAAGAGTAGGGACCATCTCTAATCCTAACTCACCCAGATTTATATAAACAATCCAACCTATCATAAACTGTAATATAATGACAAATTAATGCCAAGAAAGGGCATTCAAATAACTGGTTGTCGTCCCCCCCCCCCAATCCTCCACCACTTTTAAACCATTGTAAGAATCTCAGGTTTGTTCTCTGCAGGAACTGATATTTAAAATTATATTATAGATTATTAGAACCAAAAGAGTGATATTTAAGTGGAACCATTTCTTCACCACTTCCTGAGTTGTTAAGTATTATGACATAGTTGTGTTGCACATGTTCAATATAACTGTAATGATGGTGTATTATTCTTCCACATACAGTATGTATAACCCCTGGAAGAATAATCAGAGGGTGGGTTAGACAGAATAGAATTTATTAATACATGCTTTTCCTGTTGGCCCCCTTTTTCAACCTTGTAAAGAATATACTGGTAGTAATAATCATGACTTATGTGACTTGGCTAAGCTGAATATTATTAGACAAGCAGAATATTATTATAAAGGAAATTATCTGCACTTTATTATGTTCTGTTTATTCACTTCTGCAAAACAGAATATTTTGGCAAGAGTGGAATTGTCTGACTTGGGCTGTTTCAGATCTAATCATTTTTTTTTTAAAAAAAACATCCTCAGCATTTTAAACTGTTCCTGTTTCAGTAGTTAAAATACAGAAATGATTATTAACTTTTAAAATGAGAAAATGCTGAATGAAATTATTGTTCTGCCTCAAAGGAAAATGGTTTTGGATGATCACATCAGGCTTTATAGGCCTGCCACCTACTGGTTAGAGTTTTGTAAGTTTTCCAAAATAGATTGAGAAAGTTACCTAAACGGGAACATCTGTGAAGTTTTAAACACCCCATCAAGTGGAGAAGGCTGTTAGGAAAAAGGACACATTGTTATCAAAGAACTGCTGAACATAACTGGAAAAATGGGAACCACATATACAAGAGATGACCAAAGAGATAAGTATGGGTCACTTGCTGATTGCTAATACCATGTTTGTTTTTCCTTTCCCCTTTTAGTTAATAGCCCAGAGCTACATTTTTACTATTTTTAAACCACTGAGTACAGCTGAAGGAATGTCACATCTTCAGATCCAAAATCCCGACAGTTGTTACTCAGTCATAGTTGACCTGTAGTGGTGACAGATTGTACCAAAAATACTGTGTATGAAAGAACTTGGAAAAGTTACTTCTGACTACAATTCTCATAATTTCCCCCAACCAAGATGGCCAATGACATTGTGGGCATTATAACTTTTCCAGATTAGAGCCAACATGATATAGTAGTTTGAGTGTTGGAGTATGACTCTGGAGATCAGTTTTCGAATCCCTGTTCAGCCATGGAAACCACTGAGCAACTATGGGCAAGGTGCACTGTCTCAGCCTCAAAGGAAGGCAAAAACATCTTAAGAAAACATCTTACAAAGAAAACGTAATGATAGGGTCCCATTAGGGTCACCATAAGTCAGAAATGACATGAAGGCACACAACAATCAAAACCTTTCCAAGCTCTATTTTAAGGAAGGACCTAGTTTTATATGTTGATAGGTATACAATACTTTCTTGCGTATACTTTTGTGTCTTTTTTCTAATTGTAAATGTCATTTTTGCTTGTTACCATGTATGTACCCAGTTACATGTGGATCCCTTATCTATCTCCAGTCAGTTGCAACCAAGTCCCATTAATAACACAACCAATTTTAGCTGGACCAGAGCCACCATTCTTCTACAATTCTATTTCGATTAGTGAAAAGAGTCTTGATTGTGGACTATGAGAATACAGCTGGACAAATCTAGTCATTTCATGGCAGTGAAAACACTGGGAGGTATGAAAAATATTCTGTAATGTGATTGAATAATATCTCTTTACTTAGTGTTTTTATATGTGCTTTTTTTTAAAAAAAGGTTTCTCTTCCGTTTTCTTATTCCAAGGGAAATGTATTAACTGGATTAAGAAAACAGACAGCTGAACACAAGCTGAGGTTTATTTAAAGATTTGTCAGTGGTGCAGTGTTTGTTCTTCCTCAATATATATTCTAATATTGTAAGAGATGTATGGCTCCCCAACAGTCCTATTCTGCAGTTAACTTGGCATTTCACAGGCTTGTAGCAAAGTCACCTATTCATTGGATAATAAACTAATCTACCTTGCAGCACATAGGATCTCCATCACGTAGATGAACTGCCCTGACTGTTTAGCAGAAAGCACAAGAGGGCTTATTCTGCTATAAATAAATCTTGCGAGTATGTTAAGTAGCTAGTTCAAATTGTGGCACAGACCCAAAGCTCACTTGAATGCAGAAGGGAAAAGGATTGGCAGCCAACAGAAGAGTCATCTTACAGCCTCATGAATGGAAAGTATATCTGAGCAAATTTTTCTTCAATAGAAGATGCCTACAAGTCTCTTCCTTTCTGTGTTTAAATAACATGTAAGCGATACTGAGATGTTTTATCTCTGTCTCCTTGGATTCACATCTTTGGAGCTGTTAGCTTCCTAATTTCGGGACAAATTGATGTTCTTGCACTAGCTATAGCACTACATAGTGCAACCTAGATCCTTTGTGGTACAGTACAAACTAGAGCCTTTGTGGTACAGTGCAACGTAGATAATCTGGCAGTATATTCCCCCAACCAAGATGACCGCTCCGGTTGGTTGATAGAGGAGCGGGCTATAAATAAAATTTTATTATTATTATTATTATTATTATTTATTATATTATGGCCTTCATACAAATCTCTACTGTGTTACAAACAGTCACTGTGCTATTCTCTGCTAGGGAGCTTTAGGTCACTTGGCTGTGTTATATCACTAGAGATCTCCAACAGAGAAGTGCAAGTATCTTGTGTGTGTGTGTGTGCATGTGTGCTTTCAAGTTGCCTGTTCACTTAT
The DNA here is from genome assembly GCA_034509955.1 of Urosaurus nigricauda. Taxonomy (NCBI): domain Eukaryota; kingdom Metazoa; phylum Chordata; class Lepidosauria; order Squamata; family Phrynosomatidae; genus Urosaurus; species Urosaurus nigricauda. The sequence goes on along the minus strand of JAOEGL010000003.1, from coordinate 196,554,971 downwards.
GGAAACACCATGAATTTTTCATAGAGTTTTCTTAGATATGGAATACTCAGAACTGGTTTTGCTAGTTACTTTCTCTGAAATATAGCCAGCAGCATCTGGTATTTGATGTCAGCCTCCCATCCCAGAGCTGAGCTTGCTTAACTTCCAAGATCAGATGGGATCTGGTGCCTTAAGGGTATTTAGCCCCTGCAAGTACCTTGTTGCTGTGTTCCTTCAAGTAACTTCTGATTTATATCTATGGCAAACTTATCATGGGGCTCCCTTGACAGAATTTGTTCAGAAGAGGTTTGTTCTTGCTTTCCTCTGAGGCTGAGAGTGTGTGACTTCAAGTTCACTCAATGGTTTCCATGGCTGAGCAGGGATTTGGAGCCAGATCTCCAGAGTCATAGTCCAAAGCACTACATAGTCATGCTCAAAGCACTACACTACACTGGTTACCACAAGTACTATAATGGATTACAAATCCCAGGGCGCCATGCAATGGACCCATGGCAGTTAAAGTGTCACAATAGTGCGGTTGGATAGATAGATTGATAGCTTATTGAATATGGGATATTTTTTGCTGAGAGGAATCTGTGCCTCTCACCACCACTGTTCAGCCAAGCACTAACAGCCTATTCTCTGGGAAAATGTTCACCTATATTTTTCATCCCAGATGTATTGTGAGCAATTGTGGCCCTCTAGATACTGCTGGACTGTAACTCCCAGCAGCCCTGGTCAGTATAGCTAAGGCTGAGGAGTACTGGAAGCTGCAATCCAACAATAACTAGAGGGTAGCACTGTACCCAACTGTGGTTGAAATTACAAAGGTACAGCCCATAACCAGTTATCAAAGTGGTATTGACCTTTACTTCAGACACCCTGTGCCAGTATACATTTCCATAAAACCTTATATCCTGGATTGTTTTGATCCATGGACACTGGCCAGAATTTAAATAAAGTAAAAACAAATCCAGTGAGCCAAATTCTTAATCAGAATTTCTTTCACACCACATGATCAGCTGCTTTTGAAACTGAAGGAACATTCAAAAGCAGGCTGTAAGAGAAGACAACACAAAACCCAAATCGATTATATAATAGGAAGCAAAAGATGAAGAAGTATCATTACAGTGGCCAAGACTAGACCAGGTGCTGACTGTGGCTCAGACCATGATCTACTTATATCAAGAATAAGAGTAAAGCTGAAGAAGAAGGAAAACCAAATATGATCTAAACAACATCACAACAGAATTTACTGACAGCATAAGAAGAAGGAAAACCCAGTCATTATACCCAAATATGATCTGAACAACATCACAACAGAATTTACTGACAACATAAGAAACAGATTTGATCTATTAAACATAATAGACCGGGAACCAGAAGAACTATGATCAGAAGCCAGTGACATAATAAAGGAAGAATGCAAACACATGTTCTGTTGTAAAAAAGAAAGAGAAGAAACAATGGATGACAGATAAAACACTTCAAGCAGTAACAGAAAGAAGCAAACAAAAGGGTGATAGGAACAAAATCAAAACCATAAATGCAACTGTTCAACAACTAGTGTAAAAAGATAAAGACAACTACAGTGATCAATGCAGAGAAATAGAAGACAACAACAAAAAAAGAAAGAACAAGAGACCTCTTCCACAAAATCAGAAAAATCAAAGGGAAGTTCAAACCAAGGTCCGGGATGCTATATGACAATAAAAGGAACATAAGACAAGGCCAGGAAGAAATAAAATACACAGAAGAGTTATATAAAAGAGATGAGAAAATGAAAGATACATGGAATGTATCCCAAATTCTAAAAAGTGAAGTGAAAACTGCAATAACATAACTTGCAAAAAACAATTCACCAGGAACAAATGATATTCCAATCGAACTGTTGCAATCCACACTGACAGATTCAACTCTAGTGTCAAGCAACATGTGTCAACAAATATGGAAAACAAACCAGTGACCAACAGACTGAAAATGTTCAATATACAACCCAGTTCACAAAATAGGAAACACAAAAGACTGCAGCAACTATAGGATCATAGCATTAATTTCCCATGCAAGCAAAATTATGCTCAAAATTCTGCAACACAGACTCCAGCCATATATGGAGAGAGAAATCCCAGAAGTACAAGCAGGGATCAGAAAAGGAAGAGGCATTAGGGACCACATTGCAAATATATGATGGCTAATGGGCGTGTGCCAAAGAATTCTAAAAGAAGATCAGCAAAGCCTTTGACTGCATAGATCTTGAAAAGCTATAAACACTCTTAAAGACATGGGAGTACCAACACATCTGACAGTTCTGATGAGAAATCTATATTTAGGACAAGAGGCTACTGTCAGAACAGAAAAAAAGAGAAATAGATTAGTTCCCAATGGGTAAAGGGGTCAGCCAAGGCTGCATCCTTTCAGCCTATCTGTCCAATGTGTATGCAGAAAATATCATACAAAGAGCAGACTTGAAGACAGGAGTAGGAGGAGTAGGAGGAGTAAAGATATGAGGAAGGACTATCAATAAACTGAGATATGCAGATGACACCATACTACTAGAAGAAAATAGCACAAACCTGGAACAACTACTAAGAGAGATCAAAGAAGAAAGTGCAAAGGCAGGTTTACTGCTCAACATAAAACCCCCCAGAAATAATGACCATGGAATATATCTACACAGATTCAACCCAGACAATGAGGAAATTGAAATAGTAAAAGAGTTCCCATACCTTGGGTCAAACATTGATCAGAATGGTGACTGCAGTTAAGAATTAAGAAGGACTAGGAATGGCAGCTGTGAAAGAATTAGAAAAGATCCTAAAAGGTAAAGATATCCAACTGAGCATGAAAGTTAGAAAGTTATACATTTGCCCCCCTATTGCCATGTATGGTTGTGAGAGCTGGACTATGAGGAAAGCAGATAGGAGGAAAATCAACTATTTTGAGATGTGGTGCTGGAGAAGAGTGCTGAGGATACTGTGAATAGCCAAGAAGACAAACAAATGGGTCCTAGAAAAGATAAGACTGAAATCTCAATGGAAGCCAAGATAATAAAGTTGAGGCTGTTGTATTTTGGTCACATCATGAGAAAGGATGACTCATTGGAAAGGATAATAATTTTAGGAAAGGAGGAGGGATGAAGAAAGAGAGGAAGACTGCATGCTAGATGGACGGACTCTATTCAGGAGGTCATGGGTATAAATTTGTAAGACATAAGCAGAGCAGTGGAAAATGGGGAGTCTTGGAGATGTTTCATCCACAGGATCAACATGAGTTGGGATCAACTCAGGGCAGTCAACAACTACAAAGTGGTCATCATACTTTGTTGTTTCGAGTAGAGAAAAGGGTGGTTGTGGATGGAGAGTTGAGAGGGTACGTTAAGCTGCTTCATAGCCATTCCTTTTTCTAACATCCTTGCCACAACATCTGTTGTGATTTCTTTAGGGGCTTTTGAATGGATGTCTGTTAAAAACAGCCTTTTACTGCCTGCGATAAGCCCATGGTCATCATCCTTTTCCCATCAAAGACCTTGAGTGTAATGCCTTAATATTCTAGATAATGGATGCCTAGTTTAGAATGCTGAGCCTTTTGATAAATTATTTTACAATGTTAATATGACAAAGAATGCAGAGCATAATACAAAATGGTTAGGCCGAACAGTTTAGTCCTCTCAATGCCCTCCACTGATATGGAGGGGGGTAGTCAATAGGATTTGTGTAGGCAGCATCCCTCTGAGGCAAGATATCAATTGTCTGAAAACTTTTTCTTCCTCTGGGTATTTTCACACATGAGGTTTAAAGAATTTTTTAAAGGTTGCTTTGTTGTAATGCAAATAGCCAGAATGCTCATTCAAATGACAAATGCCTCTCTTCCCTCTAATTCTGCATTCACTGAGATCACACTGTTCACATAAACAGAGTTGAGAAACTTAAGTGGGTATTTAAACTTCAGGTTTGAAAACACCTTCTGTTGTAAAAGCTTCAAATCTTCTATCAATCATGCTTCAGTAATTCACAAAATCAGAAGAAGACTAGAATTGGGAAGGTCAGCAATGAAAGAAATGGACGGGATCATAAAGTGTAAAGAAATAACTCTGAACACTGAAGTGAGGATCATCTAAGTCAGTGATGGTGAACATTTTAGGGACTGAGTGCCCAAACTCAAAGGCGTTCCAGCACTGGTTGTTACCCATGCTGGGGCAGGAACTTTTGGGGGAGGTTGGGATGGGATATCCAAGGACTACCTCCTCTTTCCCCACCCTCCCATCTCTTTGTGTGCCCTCTAAAATAGTATGCATATCATAGGGTAGCCATCACGGGTCTAAGCAATTGTATTCTCTATCACACTGTTTCAACATGACAGCTGGACAGTGAAAAAAGGCAATAGAAAATCAACTAATTTGAGATGTGGTGCTGGAGAAGAGTGCTGAGAATACCATGAATAGACAGGAAGACAAACAAATAGGTTCTAGAACAAATCAAGCCTGAACTAACTCCCTTGGAATTTGGTAGAGTCTCCTTCTTTGGGGGTCTTTAAACAGAGGCTGGATGGCCATCTGTTGGGGATGCTTTTATTGAGAGTTCCTGTATGGCAGAATGGGGTTGGACTGGATGGCCCTTGTGGTCTCTTCCAACTTTATGATTCTATGATTCTAATCCTAGAAGCCAGGATGACCAAATTGAGGCTGTTGTACTTCAGCCACTTCATGAGGAAAAATGAATCATAAGAAAAGACAATTGTGCTAGGAAGGGTGGAAGGCAGTAGAAAGAGAGGAAGACCACATGCCAGATGGTTAGTCAGGGAGGACAAGGGCCTGGGCCTCCAAAACCTGAGCAGAAAAGTTGAGGACAAGGGGTCTTGGAGATGTCTCATCCACAGAGTTATCATGAGTCAAAGTCGACTTGAGGTCAATTAACAGCAACAACAAAATTCTATTGGCTCTGATGTGGTGCATGTGCATCAACAGCTATGCACAGGGTTGCATTTTTATATCCGTAGAAATTACAAAACAAATAAAATGCATTTCTTCAGTCTGGGAATTCAGTTTTATTGTATTAACATTCATTTTTAAATAAAAAACAAAACAAAACAGAAGCCAAGGGTTTTTTTTTTCTCAGATGCTTTTTAAAAAATAATGTATCCTCAGTGGCTGTAGACACCTCTTCTGTTTCTATTAGAAATCATAGCTGGCAAATCTTCAGTTGTTAGCAGTACCAAACTTCAGATATCTTTTTCTGTACTGATAAAATAATATGAAACTACCATTCAGGTGCTGTAGCTGAAGCATATGCAGCAGGTGTATTAGTGCGTGCTGATACATAAATTGTTTCCCATGCCAAATTGTCACTATTCAGATTTGCACTTATAAATCTATTTGACCTAGTTTACCTTACCTGTTGGCAAAAAAATGACCATGTGGAAATCAGTGTTAATCTGTTTACTGCACAGAAGGGCTTCTTCCAACCATGAGACTATGGCAAAAGACAGACAAGCATCTGTTCTGATACACCTTCACCACATAATAAGTGTTGCCTCCCAGCTTTGAAGCTGTGACTATGAAGAGCTCAGGTGGCTTTGATATTTGGGCCATCTGGGTGCTGGTCTAATAATACATAAAGCAGAGGTCATATTCAGAGCATATGCCATTGAACTGGAGGGGGTGCCTTCATACGCTGGAAACAGAGATGCCCAGACTAGACACCTATTTTGTTTATTTCAGGCCTATCACAGGCCTGAAATAAGCAAAATAGATGTATAGTGAGCATTTAGTGACCTATAATAGAGGACTGACAGCTGTTTTGCTTTATTATGGTGTCCCAAAATGCAAACAATGGAATCTCAACACAGGGTATATTCCAGAAGAGAGATAAAAGACCCTTTCAATTAATGAAGGACTTTGATAAATACCATAATGCTAAGGGAGCAAGAAATATATCCTGTATAAAGATAACTGAATATGTACTCCTCGCCATTCTTTCCAGAACAGGTCTAGGGTTCCTAGGGCTCCGAATGTTGGATAAATCTCAAGAAATTGCTCTGCTTCTCTGAGCATTCTTTCAAACGGGAGGAATTTCTCCCAACTCCGAATGGAGCCAATGCGGATTCATGTAAATTCGCTAGTTTAGCGAATTTACATGAACCCCTGCTCCATTTGGAAGAACCCCTGCTCCGTTCGGAATTACTTCCCATTACCCGAAAATAACCCCCTCCTGCCCGAATTTGCATGCGAAGCTTTAATTTGCAATAACGTAAAACCCATGATTGCATTCGAATTGGCTTCCCTCTTACCCGAATTTGCATGCGAAGAGTTAATTCACAATAATGTAAAACCCATGATTGCATTTGAATTGACCTTAAATTATACTTCCAATTTAGCCTCGTATGAAAGAGTCCATAGGATCCTTTGACACCACACAATTATAGCACTGTGATTTCACTTTAGCTTTCCTATTTCCATTCGATTGAATTACTGGATATGTGATAACTCATGGTGTCACCCCCTCCATTGACCTCCTCCCATACCACACTACACAGAATCCTTAGTAATGTTTTTTGTACTAATGTTATTTATAAATTGTATTTCCCATTTATACACTCAATGTAACAGCAGTAGTAGTGACATAAATAACTAGCACAATTAAAATTATACCTTTAAATTACATTGTACACACAACCTAAATGTATTTACATGTACGTAGGAGATTATCGGATGGAAAAATTCTCCTGATATAGATGCAGGATTGAAAATTCAAAACCAGGGGTTATCGCATGAGCCAGCAACCAAGCGAGTGCAACCCGGATGCATCCTGGATCCCAGCAGCACTTATCCCATCACTTTTCAAAAACTGGAGCTTGCCATTTTTGAAATTCATCCTAAAAAGCAGTGCTGGGGTCTTGGCTGCATCTGGGTTGCACTTGCCCAGCAGCTAGCATGTGCAATTACACCCAGTTTTGAGTTTCCAATCCTGCATCTATATCAGGAGTATTTTATCCATGCAATAATCTCCACAGTTTCATGTGGTTAAAGTGAAAATTAGATAAAATGTAATTTTTAAAAGAAAAATCTGAAAGAATAATTTTCTTAAAATATTTAAAAATTAAAAATTAATTTTTTTAAAAAAATAAAAATTTAAAAATTAAATTTTATATTTCAAAAGTTTTTAAAAAAATCCCCGAAGCCTCTTTCTCCTCCTACTGAGCTTCATCTCTTCCACTGAGCTCCAGTATTTTAAAGGGACATAGGTGAATGCCACAGCCCATTTCTGGCAAAAGTCAGAAGTTTGGAGAGAAGTGGTGTCACCTGGTGAGGCCATACCCTCTCATCCCCCAATGATGCCCCTGCAACCCATGTTGGGCCAGCTCTCCTAGGAGTGTGAGATAAACCAAGCAGAAGACAGGGTGAAGCCAGAACAGTTTTCATAATTACAGAAACTAGCCATTTAAGCCCACAAGGTTTTATAATGGTCACAGTCTACTCTTCTCTGGCCTGCTGGTGGTGGTGGTGGGGGGAGGGGGGTTCTTGGCTGCTGTGGCTGCTCTCGTTGTCATTTCCCCACTATCAAATGGGCATGCAGAGGTTGAACCCCTGCTTGAAATTCTTGAGGTTACCAGTTCAAAACTCAGAATGGGCTTGAGTCCAGACAGCTGCAATCCACGGACAGGTGCAAAATATAAGCATTCAAAGACAGTAAATAGTTCCAGATGACTCAGACAAGAGATTCAATCCACATCTAAGGGAGAAAGCAAAATATGCTCACTACCCAGCCTAACTAGGAGAGGGATGTGGATTTCTTCTTGAACTCAAATGTGGCAAAGAGCCAACCCTCAGCACAAAAAAACCCTAACCCACTCATTTTGTCACCCAAGCAAGGAAAGTGATCTGATCTGAGCATGTTAGTCTATGCCATGTTGACTCTTTGTAGTGAATTTAGTTGCCATAAGAGCCCATATATTTAGACTGCTTTCAAAGTAAATTTAAAAAAAAAAAAACAAATTAGGGTTTTGGAGGCCAGGATAACTCAGAGTTGTCTTTCATACTGATTACCTGTGGTCTCACCTCTTCTGAGCAAGGTACCCCGAATTCTCAGACTATGATTTGCTCCTTCTCTTTTGCAATGGGAAATTTATAAGATTGGGCTCCTGTCTTTTTTTCTGTCAGAGAGTACATCCTGAAAAATGGTAGGAACCTATGGAGGTCATTGGAAGAAGAAGTGGATTGATAGAGGAAAGGAGCTGAACATTAGCAAAGTGATACTGCACCAGAAAAGAAGCAGTTGAACTGTCTGTTTCTCCAGAATATTCCTAACTGAGAATAAGAGAATTCTCTTTTCAATGTATGTACAACTAATGAACTTTTAAACAGTTTTTTTAGTGTAAATATAATCGTAGCATTTATTCAATAAATTTCCTATCTGTAACTGCTATCTACTGCCTCACAAAACCTTTTCAACAAAATGGATCCTAAGATGCATAATATTTTGCATAAATGTTTGGCATGTGTACATATATCAAGTTGTTCAATGGACCTATAGATCTGTGAGCAGTACACTATTCACAAAATGCTCTTGTTCATTGAAGGGAAAAAACTAATCTTCTCTAATTTCTTTTTCTGTCTACAATCCCTTGTGTCCCCTGCCAAAGAATAATCTGTCCTGGAGCACTGGGGTCATTTGGAACAGTACATGAGTTAACCCTGGAATCTTCAGGTGGAAAGGGGTCAAAATTCCATCTCTGTCCCATTTTATGAGCAGAAGTATTGTCTAGAGAACCAGACCTCTCTGCAAACAGAAGAAGGCTGCAAACCAATATTGTCACATGCACATGCTACATTTTAGGTGGGAACCAGATTCATCCAAGTTACATTCATAGGCTGCTAAGAGAACCATGGAAAGCAACTGCTAATGTAGAACTGCTTGGTGGAATGTGCAGTTAAATAGCATGCTACAATAGTCAAGAGTAATAAGCACTGAGATTTCAAATGGTGGAATGTGATTATTTTCACTCTAACCCTAAACAACAATAGTTCTCAGATCAGACATCTAAATTTTTAATTTTTTAAAAATAGTGGGTTGATATTTTGAAATAACTGTCCATGTCAGCACAATTTGTAACACAGAAATAAACCTACAGAAAGCAAGCCATGTGACTTTATAACATCCACATGTAAAGATGGCCCATGAGAAACCCAAGACGAATGTGTGTTAGGAACCATCATACAAACTTGTAACTTGGGCTGCACCCGCCCTGCAGAAATTATCCACTTTGACGCCACTTTACTATCCTGGCTCAGTGGTATGGGATCCTGAGAACTGTAGACTGTTGTGACACCAGAGCTGTCTGACAGTGGAGGGAAAATAGCTCACAAAACTACAAATCCCAGCATTCCATAGCACTGAGTCATGGCAATTCAAGCAGTGTCAAACTGGATTATTTCTGTAGTGTGGATGAAGCCTTAGTGCAGAAAAAGTGACTTGTTTTTCTTTTAAAAAAAATAACAAAAAAAAATTCACTTAATATTTTACTACTTTCCTATGCAATTTCAGTGTAGCACATATTGGCAGAAATCCTGCTGGTGATGTGTGTGCATGGCATATGAATGCATACATCACTTTTTGCCCAATGTTCAAAATCTCCTCCTCTACAGCTGCCAAGGCTTGAGAGGTGCAGCTGCTGCTGCTTATTGGTGGGGAGGGGAAGAAGGGGCAACAAATTTTGAACAGTGAAGATGTAGCTGCTCTGGTCTCCAGGGGGAAGAAAAGGAGGGTGCAAATTTTCATCTGTGAGCACAGATTTATTTCCTTCCTCCTCTGAGTTGGGATAAGCAGTCTGATTTGCCTTTCTATTCCCTCCCTTTTCCACTGGTAAATAGCAGCAGAAGCAACAGCCACTTCTGTGGCCTTACGGGTGTGTGTATGTTGCATGGGGTGTAAAAAGTGACAGAATAGCCCCCAGCATCCCATCCTTCCTTTAGAAAAGACGGGCATGAAATTGTGTGGGTGGAGCGTTATGCTCTGCCCGGTTGATGATCTTGGCCATTCTCTGGCATTGCCTAAAATATTCCCAGGCTGTAACGGGTCATTACCACTTGTGCAAACACTAGAAAGTAGAAGCCCTGAGTAATTGCAAAGTAGAAGATCTGAGTAAAATAATCTATTTTCAGTCTGAAGTGGATGCCTTGATACAGTGCACTGAATGAGGGAACATATTGAACAGAAACAAGGGACTGAACTGCAGTCAAATAATGTTGCACTTTCCTGAGCACAATTGCAAAGAGCCCATATTAACATTTGTAAAACCCACTGTCTTTTACCAATATTATACATGTATGATGAGGCTTTTTATTGATCTTGTTGTCTTGTTCTGCAAGATGTTTTTGCAGAGATTTACCATAATAATGTCCTCTAATGAAGCTGATTATGTCTCCCACAAGGCCCATTAATATATGAATAAATTGTTCTTAAGGTAGGTCTATTTATCACATGAACAGCAATAAGCATAATACAGTGTTCCATAGAGCATAGTATACGCCGTAATATATGGATGCATCTAATATTTATATATTTTTCTTAAGCTCATTTCCAGAACAATGAGTGTCTGAAGTGGTTGGCGAGAAAAGGAAGAGCCAACAAGAGTAGGGAAAACATTAAGAGGGCATGCATGGAAGAAAGTACATCTATTGCTGAATTATTTGGGGAGCAGTTAGTCTGAAAATTACACTAGCATTGTGGCTGTTGAAGATAGATCCTGGGAGCAATGCTTTCATGAAGATATGGAAATGGGGGTTGTTGATACTGAACCTAATCAGAATTTGGAAGCAACTCATTACAACTAACTAGTTGTTGTTGTTGCTAACTGCCTTCAAGTTGTCCCCAACTCATGGGCACCCTGTGGATGAGACATCTCCAAGACTCCCTGTCTTCCAACGCTCTTCTTAGGTCCTGTAACTTTATACCCATGACCTCCCTAATTGAGTCTATCCATCTAGTGTGTAGTCTACCACACCTTCTACTTCCACCCATCTTTCCTAGCATTATTGTCTTTTATTATTATTATTATTATTATTATTATTATTATTAACCTTTATTTATATAGCGCTGTAAATTTACACAGTGCTGTACATACAATCATAAATTAGACGGATCCCTGCCCTCAGGCTTACAGTCTAAAAGAGACAACACAAAAGGAAGAGGGGAAGGTGATGGGAAAGGGGGTGAGGTCCAGTGGTTCTTCTCTCCCTCTGGGGCCAGGACCAAGGCAGATGGACAGGAGGGAGGGCATGGCTTCTTAATACAAAGTTAAAAGGAGGCATCCTGGGGCGGATGGCACAGTCCTGGGAAAGCTTCCCTAAATAATATAGTCTTTAACTCAGTTTTGAACCTGGTTAGGGAAGTGATGAGGCGTGCATGTGGGGGAAGAAGGTTCCAGGAGTGAGGGGCAGCAAGTGAGAAGGGACGAATCCGGGATGGGGCAGTGGAAATCCTCGGCTGGGACAGGAGACCTAGACTACCAGAACGGAGGGTACGAGAAGGAGTGTGAGGAGAAAGAAGTTCAGACAAGTAAGGAGGGGCCAGTCCGTGGAGGGCTTTGAAAGTCAACAGCAAAAGCTTGTACTGGATGCGGAAGGGGAAGGGGAGCCAGTGAAGGGAGGATAAAAGAGGAGAAACATGGTCAAAGCGGCGAGCAGATGTGATAATACGTGCAGCTGAGTTCTGGACAGAGATTAAAGGATGGAGATGAGAGAGAGGAAGCCCTGTCAGAAGGAGGTTACAATAATCTAGTCGTGATACCACTAGGGCATGGACCAGAGTCTTGGCGGTGGAGGCTGAGAGGAAAGGACGGATTTTAGCAATGTTGTAAAGAAAGAATCTACAGGTCTTGGCGGTGGCCTGAATCTGGGGAGTAAATGACAGCGAGGAATCAAAAATGAAGCCAAGACTGCGGGCTTGCTGAACCGGCTGAATAGAAATGCCGTCAACAGAAACAGAAAAGGAGTATTGAAGGGTGGGCTTAGGTGGGAAGATAAGAAGCTCTGTCTTAGACATGTTGAGCTTCAAGCGCCGATGCCGCATCCACTGAGAGATGGCAGCCAGACAAGAGGAGACTTGCTGTTCGAGCCCCGGCGAAAGGTCAGGGGTTGAAAGATACAGCTGAGTGTCATCGGCATACAGATGATAGGAGAAGCCAAAAGAACTGATGAGTTTACCAAGGGACAGTGTGTAAAGAGAGAACAGAAGGGGACCTAAGACAGAGCCCTGAGGAACTCCAACAGATAAGGGGACAGAGGAGGAAGTCTGACCACCTGTGACCACGGCAAAGGATCGGTCTGACAAGTAAGATTTGAACCAGTTGAGAACAGAGTCGGAGAACCCGAGGTCAGAAAGTAAGTCAAGCAAGAGACAGTGGTCCATGGTGTCAAAGGCCGCAGACAGATCTAGAAGAATGAGAATAGAGTAGAGGCCATTTGCCTTGGCCTGCAAGAGATCAGTTGAGATTTTGGTGAGGGCTGTTTCTGTAGAGTGCCGTGGGCGGAAACCAGACTGAAACGGGTCCAGGATGGAATTGGCTTCAAAAACTCAAGACAGCGAGAATAAACTATCCGTTCCAGAACCTTAGAGAGAAAAGGAAGAAGAGAGATTGGACGATAGCTAGACAAAGAAGAGGGGTTGAGAGAGGGTTTCTTCAGAATTGGGGAAACGAGAGCATGTTTGAAATCCGAAGGGAAGGATCCCGAAGAGAGAGAGAGATTAAAGATATAGAGGAGCGAGGGGAGAAAAGAAGGGGTTATAGAGATTAGAAGATGGGAGGGGATAGGATCAAGAGAACAAGTTGTAGGTTTGGAAGAATTTAGCAGTGTAGATAGTTCATCCAGAGAAACAGGTGGAAACACAGAGAGTTTATTAGTAGAAGGTACCAGGAAAGTAGTGGTAGGGGGCAAGTCAGGAGGAACAATTTCAGATCGAATAGTACTGACTTTTGTGAGGAAGTAGTTGGCAAAGTCAGTGGGGGAAAATGATGAAAAGACAGGGGGAGAAGAAGGTTTTAGCAGTGAATTGAAGCAGGAGAACAAGCGCTGCGGGCGCCTCTCGTTGGCAGAGATCAATGATTTATAGTAATTCTGTTTTGCCATAGACAAGGCACATGAGAAGGATGAAAGAACAAATTTATAATGAATAAAATCGGCCCAGTCCCTGGACTTTTTCCAAAGGCGTTCGGCTGCTCGAGAGCAGGACCGGAGAAACCTAACAACAGGAGAGAGCCAGGGCTGAGGCCTAGACACAGAGGAGGACGATGAGTTTTCTAATGAGTCATGCTTTCTCATGATGTGGCCAAAGCACAACAGCCTCAATTTAGATATTTTGGCTTCCAGGGAGAGTTCAGGTCTGATCCATTCACAGACCCATTTGTTTGTCTTCTTGGCTGTCCATGGTATCCTCAGCACTCTTCTCCAGCCCACATTTTGATTGGATTGATTTTCTTCTTATCCTCTTTTTTCACTTTCCAGCCCTCACATCCATGCATGGTGATGGGGTATACAATGGTGTGGACAATTCTACCCTTAGTGCTCAGTTGTAACTAACTAACCAACTAACTAATAATAAGCTAGTTACAAATAAGTTATTCCTTTTTACAATGGCATTTAATTTACATTACAATTGTAACATAATCAGGGATAACCACTCTTTTTGCAGGAAACATGCAGGGATAGCTGTGTTGGTCATTTAGTAAATTCAAACAAACACACAAACCCATCAAACAGTGATACCTTTATTGGCCAACTGAAATGCACAATATACTTGTTGCAACCTTTCAAAACTCCACTGGCTCCTTGGTTAAGATGGTATGGGGATGGTATTTTTGCAGTTTAACTTGAACTGTTTTAGTTACTTTTAGAGTTATGGGGGCATGGCCTCAAAAATTAGTGGAGGAGAATATTTCAAAATCTGTGCTGTGCCTTGTGCTGCTCCCTCATGCTCTGTTGTAGGAGCTGAGGCAATGACAAGATGGATGAGAGTGGTGTATTTTTGCTACCACACAAGGTAGTATTCAAATTTTTAAAAAGTAACTGAAATATAGCTATTTTAGTTACTTTGAAAAATGGGATAGTAATTTAAAAAACAACAACACTATTATCTTGGAATTCAAAGGCATCTAATGCCCTTTTAAATATAACTTTTCAAGCTTTAGGTACAACACAAGGCTAAGTGTATATGAGCCCTACTAATTTAACTGGGAAAATTAGGCAAAAACTTAACCACTTTTAAGTTAGAAATGCTGACTTTGGCTGCAGCATACTAATTGTTTTTATGGTTTCCACACACTATGAATGTCAACAACCCTCACTACCCAACACTCATAATAAAAATATGTTAGAGGTAGAGCTTTGGGGGATAGAATGGGAAGCCTTTGGTTGCATGAGCAGGCACTCCAAGCAGTGGGCCATTAGAACCATAACTCAGAGCATCTGGCTAGCACTGATGTATTAAAATGTGTCCCAGTGGAGGAAACGCAAGGCCTAGCTAGTACAGCAACCTCCTTCCCTAAGTGCTCTTAGGGGAGAAGTCTTTGGAAGTCCCCAAGCAAGATATGAAGGCAATAGCTGTTTGCCTCCCCACCCCATTTTCAGACTGTCTTTGTCTACATAGTCAGGCCATTGGGACCTTCTAGAGGTAGGTATTATGTAGCCTATAGGTCATATATGGTCCATTGTTTCTTATACCTTTTCTCTTTCTCTTGAAACATGTAGAATTATATTCAGGAAGCCTGTTTCTCCTTTAAATCAAAGTATAACCTCCCCATATCTTGTTTTCAGCTTTTAAAAGAGTAAGAAATGCAGGGTGGTTGAAATGGAAAAAAGCTTCCAGCCACTTCTGGATCCTTAGACTTCTGCTTAAGGTTGGAGAACTGACCTGCAGACTACCAAAAGTGTTGGCTTCTGTTCTAGATAGAAAAGTCTTACAGCTTGACAGGGTCTAATTTCGAGTCTCACTTGGGACTGCTGCTGGTAGTCATCTTAACAATGGAGACTATCACATGGGGAAAATCAGGGGATTAAAACTGCATTTCCCCCAGGAAAGTTGCACAATTGCAGTGAAGATTTTCAGACAACATCATGATCTAAGAGGTCTTATCTCGGGAAGTGCCAGGAATGCTCAAGCAACAAATAATTCACGGGATTTCCCCATGCATGGTTTGTTGCTTTAGCACTCCTGGTTCTTCCTGGGATAAGTCCTCTTAGATGTGTGTGAAAATGCTTGCCGGGATTGTGCAACTTTCCAGGGAAAATGCCTTTTTAATCCCCTGATTTTCCCCCATGTGATAGTCTCCAGTGTTTCTGAGTCTATAAGAAATCTGATTGTAAAGCAAGCAATGGAGCATTTTGCATCATCTACCAGGGCTGGTTGGAAAAGATTTTTTTTCCAAAGACAAGCCATCAAATACCACCTCCCCCCCCCCCCCAGTCCTTCATTCAAGATGCTCATAGTTCCAAAAGTTGATGTCATTATTTTGCCAACAGAGGCAGCAAATTTTACAAGCACCAGCCCTGCTTGCTGGCAATAAAAGTACAATTTGATGTCCCAGATCAGGGGTCTGAAGTAGCTGTTTCACTCTGCTTGATGGTAAGGGTTGCCCTGTCATGAACAAACAAACAACAGGTTTTCTTCTAGGTTGATCTGTGTAGGTTTCTAACTCATTTTTTAAAATCAAAATCGATTGCATTTATGGTCCAAGCTTCGATCTGATATCATTCAAAACATATAAAACTATTAATTTTCTGGCTTATCCATGTCTTGACCTACGTTTTAAGTATTTAAAACCTTTAAATCAGAGGTGGGAATACTATGGCCCTGGGGCCATATGTTCCCTGCAAGGCTGTTTTGGGAGTTCCTGACATGCACACTCTAATACTCTGTGCCACTCTTTTCTGACATAAAAAGGTGTGTGTGGGGTGGGTGGATTGAATTTTCCTTCCTGCAAACCTTCAGATGCAAACAATTCACCTTTTAAATAGGTCATTTGTGCATTTCCATACATAGATGTCTAAATGAATGTGTGTGTGCATGGACATGTAAATGTATGTATGCATGGATATATGCTATGTGTGAGAATAGAAGTCTGTGTATTAGGTGTAGCTCCAGAAAAATGTGTCTGCATATGCACATGAGAATGAGCATATGCATGTACATATGAGAGAGCGCGCATGTGACTACTGTGCTGGCCCCATGAATTTTAGTATTAGTCCCACTTACTTTTTGCAGGGTGCATCCTTCTCTGAATATTGTCCTTGAAATGTGTTCCAAAACAGAGTGTAGCCCTTGGAACAAAACAGTTTCCCTCCCTCTGACTTGACTAATTCATTATTGTTAGCTGCCTTGGAGTCGACTTCGATTCCTGACAACTGTGAATGAGATTCTCCAAACACCCCCCCCCCCCCGGGCCACATTCTGCCTCTCTGCTCAGGTCCTGGAGGCTCAGGACTATAGTCTTCCTGACTGAGTCTATCCCTCTAGCATGTGGTATTCCTTTCTTCCTACTGCCCTCTACCTTCCCTAGCATCACTGAGCATCACTG
Source organism: Urosaurus nigricauda (assembly GCA_034509955.1). Classification (NCBI taxonomy): domain Eukaryota; kingdom Metazoa; phylum Chordata; class Lepidosauria; order Squamata; family Phrynosomatidae; genus Urosaurus; species Urosaurus nigricauda. Next base: position 196,538,426 of record JAOEGL010000003.1, on the reverse strand, counting down.
TGCTTTCTAATGAGTTGGCACTATTCATTATGTTGTACATTATGTAAAAGTAGTTCTAAAATAGAATATATTCTGTTGCTTTTGCTGGAATATTCATTATTGAAGATTTTCAGGAAAAGCTTGCTTCTCTCCTGATCACATGATCAGGGGAGGAGACTTTGTAGATGATCAGACCAGCACTTATCCATGTTATTGGAATTGTTAATGAGATATCTGACTCTCTGTCTCGTATGCAGATAGAACAATTCAGGCAACTAGTTCCAGAAGTGGAGGATTCTCCAGACTCAATGCCAATGGATCTTTGGAACCTTGGCAAAGAGAAGTAGTGTTGTCTATGGGATTATCCTTAGCACCTTCAACGAAGAAGAGCTATGTCAGGGCGGTGAATGAGTTTTTGATATTTTGGAAACTCCTAGGATTGGGGGATATTTGACCTGTGCCGGTTGCACACTTCCTGCAGTTTTGTGTGCCCCTTCATGATAAGGGTTTAACAGTTTCATCTATACGGGGCAAGCTGTCTGCCCTAGCTTTCTGGTTGACAGCACAGGGTGTCCTAGACAATTCCAGGAATTTTAGGATACATGAGGTGTTGGAGGGATGGTCTAGAGAGGGCGTGAGGGCAAGGGATCCATGCAATCTATTGTCACCCAATATTTTGAGAGGCCTCAGTTCAGTTTGGCCAGCTATTTGTATGTCTCCTTATGAGATTACACTGTTTCACACAGCTGCATTGACTACCTTTTTTGGAGCTCTGAGGATAAGTGAACTGGTGGCCACTTCTTTAAAAATGTTTTTATTGGTTAATACATTAAAAAAGAAAAACAACAATATAGAATATACATATTCTTATAAAAAAGGATCCTTCCCGTCTTTCCAAACCTCTTTAACATTCCTTACTAGATAAATTAGATCCTCTTTGGGTGTATTCCTTCACTTCCTAAAGTCGTCCCAGTAACAGATTCCATTTAGCTCCGTAACTACTTGACTTATTCCCCACCTCAAGATAACAAGATTATCATCCGCATATCACATAAACATTTAAATTATCCACTTCATTTATTATGTTTTGACATACTGCAGGATGCCATATTGTCATCTAGTTTGGTTTCTCTTTTTATTCGGTCGTTGAAAACCAGTCAGCTGGAGAGAATAAAGGAATTACAGCTGCTGACTTGCAGTGATAGATCCCTTTGTCCAGTTAGGGCTTTACACCAATTTATAGAAGCACGAGGATGCATACCTGGCCCTTTATTTTGTTACGATGATGGATTCCCTCTTATGAAGCTTCAGTTTTTGTCAGCTACTTCACTGGCGCTGAACTGTTTAGGTTTGCATGGGGTCAAGTTTGCCATTCACTCATTTCATATTAGGGCAGCTTCTATAGCTGCTGCACTTAGCATGGGCTGCCAGGATATTCAGAGGATAGATAGGTGGAGCTCTCATGCCTATTGATCATATTTGCAGCTTTTAACTCATTAGTTTTTTTAAAAGATTGTTTCCGATAAAGGAGGTCCAGTGATGAGACACAGTGTATGGATCTGTGGCTACAGCATGGCATTCTGGGCAGCCCGCCAAGTCAGGAGGAGTCATTTTGGAAGCCAAAATGGCACTGTCTGACTAGGCCAACATTCAGTGGAAGGGAAACATGGCCTACATGTGCATGGGCTCCTGCCTATGTTGTTTGGCGAACAGCCAGTCTCCTGCCCCCATGTTCTGTTTATACACCTGGGGGGCAATGATTTAGAGTTGCTGAATGACAAGGCCTTAGTTCTACAGGCCATTCACATTATGTGATGAAAGGTGGCCTTTTGTTACAATGTTGTGATCAACAATGTTGCCATGCTGAGTTTGAAACTGTGGTGGTGATCCATGATTGCTTAAAAGAACCCATAGGCAGGCTAACAACAAGATCCGTAAGGCTCTGGTAGGAGAACTGGGTTTGTATCTGTCACACGTTGATATTGTGCTGCAAAGGCCTGAGCTATACAGAGCTGATGGCATCCAACCATCTTAAGAGGGGAACCAGGTATTTCTTTGAGACCTGTAAGCAGGGGTTTGGGCTTGTTTAGCTGACCTGGTGGGGAACGATGCTAAGCAGATGCTTGCTCCTTATCTGTGCCATAGATGGGGGGGATATAGAGGTTCAGGTGGACACCTTGGCACCCTCCTAAAGAGCAAAGGTAAAATCTATGACACTGACTTTTAGGTCTTGTGACTGAACAGGAAGGGAATGAGACTTGCCTAAGTTGGGGCTGGCCTGAGATTTAAACCCTCACTTAAGTCTTGTTACTTCTTGAGTTGGCCTCTTGGATGCGACCCAGCCGGGGAACAACCCATGTATGGATTGCCCTTGAGGTTTAGGTGTTTTGCCCAGGGGTGGACTGGGATTTGGTCTGGGCGTAGACCATTCGCCAGCTGTTCCCGCAGGAGGTTTCTCCCCCCCCCCCCCGTGTTTTGCAGATCTCGAAGAAATAAAGTTAATAGGTTGAGTTAAATAAAGTTGCCCATTTTATAATCCAGTTCTGTGTGTTTGGTCTCATTATTTCCTGAGTTGGTCAGCAATAAGTGGTTCTAAATGGCCTTATAAAATAAAGCAGAAAGCCTCACAAAATGATCCAGAAAACGATGAGGTTCTCAATAAGATTAGCGGTTTTTTTTTATAAAAAAGATATAGATATAGATGGATAGATAGATTGCATATGTCACAAATCATCTGCATTATGGATGTTTCCTGATGGGTATCTCACACTAGTAGTTAGAAGGCACTGTACAATTATTCCATCTTTTAATTCTTAAGCCTATAGTTTCCATGTTAGTGTATCAGTGAATCATACTCTTACTACACCTCACTCCTGCAGGTGGCCAATACAAAGCCAACAAATTGATAGGTGTAGCTACTTGGGGAAGATGGTGCCAAAAATGAGCCTGTTGCCACCCCAATAAGAATTCTTCCCTCAATGAAATTTCCTTTTACTCCTCAGATTTGTAGTACTGCAATAACGTAGAACTTCAGTTGACCATGTAGGGATCATGGAGGGGGCGAATTCTTATTTGGGACAATGACCTCATTTTAAACATCCCATATCTACATCCCTGACCCATTTGTTTCCCTTTCCTTTTCACCCCATATTTGCATCTTCAGACTCCTGACTCTGCCTAATGTTAGAGCCAAACATGGGGGGACCTTCCCATCTGTATCCTGAATTGTCCATGGCTTTGTATCCTTTTCCATCTGTTATTTGACCTTTTATGTTGTAGTTTATCTTTCAATATTTAAGGGGGAATTAATGTGAAATAAATTTTTCAAGACAGACACCTGGCATCTCAATGGTTCTGGGGAGTTAATATTTGATTTAAATGGAACTTACTTTCAAGTAAATGGCCTCTGAAAGTGGATCATATTACATCATATTATTGCAGTCAAGAGACATTCTTCTATGATGGATGATGTGAAGGACCACAGAATCCAGCAGCTAGAGTCAAATTGTTTTTAAAGCTGCGGATCAGGCACAGTTCGCTTCTCCAACTTAAATTTGTATAATTCACAGTGTTTGTTTCTTTTTGTGTTTTTACTGCATGAGTAATGTGTAATCTGCATGTATGATTGGGAATAACTTTTTCATCTGAGTGCACTCCATTTTGATTTGTGTACCACTGGGGTGCCTAACAATGAAGATGCCAGTTGTGTGGAGAGGGAGAGGTTTGTTGAATCACAAAGAACAGACTTTATCAGGGGAAAAAAGCCAACAATGTGCTATGCTTTTCTAAAGTGAGCCCTGGGTGGCCAGCTGGAACTTTGAATTGTACTGTAAACCACTGGGACAGTTAAATCACAACAGAACTTATTTTTAATGAAGTTTTCTAAGATGGCACATGACTACATAATCATCAGAACTGAACTTTGTTGAGTGGCAGTAGTTTAAGGAAAAGGCATACTCAAGCTTTGGCAAACCCTGGGAATGTACACTTGTTACTCTGTAAGTCTCAAACACTGAGGAGATGAGGAAATGTAGGTAACTATAGTAGAGAAAGGAAAACGTGATGAGTTAACTCTTTTTTAAAAATGTTGCTGATGATGTCATTATTATTATATTTGTATCCTGCCTTTCCCTTCAGTGTGGGATTCAAGGCAGCATCCAACAGATTTAAAAAGCCACATAGTTACAATTCACATAAGGTAGATAAAAGATTATTAGACTATCAAAAAAAACCTGCAACCAGTTAAAATCACAAAGCATTAAAAAGCAAAATACCCTGCCACCAACAGGTAAGATGCCAGTGATCTGGTGTTGCCTCCACTTAGCTATCCCCATCACACTCACCCAGTGCTTGTAGGTTTGAACGTACTTGGGTCTGCATATGTGTGGAAAAAGTTTGCACTAAAGAATTATAGTGCTATTATTCAACTTGAATTGCCATGGTTTTGTCCTAGACAATCCTACGGTATGTAATTTGGTAAGATACTGGAGCAAAGGGCCAGTGTGGTATAGTGGTTTGAGCATTGGACTATGACATTAGCGACCAGGGTTCAAATCCCAATTTGGCCATGGAAACCCACTCAGTGACCTTGAGCAAGTCATACTTTCTCAGCCTCAGAGGATGGCAGTGGTAAACCCCTCTGAACACATCTTGCCAAAAAAACTCCATGATAGTTTTGCCTTAGGGTCGCCATAAGTCGGAAATGACTTGAAGGCACACAACAACAACAAGTAGAATAATAATAATAATAATAATAATAATAATATTTATTTCTTACCCGCCCCTCTGTAAAACAATCAAGGCGGGGTACAACAAGGTTAAAAACAGATTGCAGATTAAAATAATTCAAGAATTCCATCCCAATCTCCCCCCCTTAAAATAGGATTAAATTAGTTAAGTTTAAAATTAAATTACTAACAATAAAAGTACAATAAAACATAGTACACAAAGCCACAATGCTGGCCACAGCATGGGTAGCAATAAAATACAGAGGGGGGGGGGGATAAGGAGTTGAGAATTGGCTGAAAGATTTTAGGAGCCAGGTAGATTATACAGTTTCAGGGAAGGCCTGCCGGAAGAGATGCGTCTTTAAGGCTGTTTTAAAACAGTCTAGTGATGTAATGAGACTCATCTCGTCCGGCAGGCCATTCCATAGCCTGGGAGTAGAAGCAGAAAAGGCCCTCTGGGAGGTCTGCGCTAACCTAGTCTTCATGGGCTGCAACAGATTTCTCCCAGAGGACCGAAGCGTGCGGGGGGGTTCATATGGGGAGAGGCGGTCCCTGAGATAAGATGGACCCAAGCCATGTAGGGCTTTAAAGGTTAAAACAAACACCTTGTACTGCGCCCGGAAACTAATCGGCAGCCAGTGGAGAGCTTTAAGCACAGGTGTAATGTGTTCTCTCCTAGGTGTACCGCTAACAAGCCTGGCTGCCATATTTTGAACTAGTTGGAGTTTCCGGGTTAGGCACAAGGGTAGCCCCATGTAGAGCGCGTTACAGAAATCCAAGCATGAGGTTACCAAAGCATGCACCACTGCTTATTAGAAAAATAATAAGCACTCTGGTTGAGAATTTTAAACTGCCAATCCAAGGATTTCATAGGATAGAATCATGGAAGTTTTATAGTGTTATACTTCCGTAATGTGATTAGGGCCTTGGTGTAGCTACTGCAGAATTATAGCAATTTGACACCAACTGAATTGCCATAGCTCCATCCTACAGATTCCTGGAATTTGCAGTTTGGTGATGCACTAGAGGTCTATGACAGGGAAGGTTACACATTTCACAAAACTAAAATTGCCATGATTCAGCTGATGGTGCCACAGTAATTCAACTGGTGTCAAACTGCTATGATTATATATTATGGCTGCATTTGCTTGCTAGTGAATATTTGCTGTCCACAAAGAATGGGCAAGGACACAAGTGTACACAGAAGCCCCATCCTAGAGGTCAGACTAAAAATACAGTGTTTAAGAGCAGACAGCCGCCCAGTTGTATATTTAACATTACCATTTTGTAGGAAACCTTTCATCCAGCACACAAACAAAAAATGGCATGGAAAGTGCCACTGGAAAACCTGTACTTTCGTTTGCTCTTTGTTTCCATAAAAAATTTGCTTTTTGTTTCCATAAGTAAAAAATTAGCTCCCACAAGAATTTGCCAAAAGCAAAGGCAGTGCTAATATGCATCTCATCTATGAATCCACAAGCAGCTTGCCTCCCCAGCCTGTATTCCTTACTTCCCCAAAAACAGTGATTGAATTAATCATATCCAGATGTCATCCGGCAAATATGTGCACCTGATCTCCAAATGGCCGATTTATCACCGTGCTAATGGAAGCATTCAGCACATTGAGAACAAGTGCCCCACTTTTCCATTTCCTGGAGGTATAGCAGATATGCTGCATGCATTTCCTAACACCTTTCAATGGATTTCAAATGCACCTATTGACTTAAGACCTTTTTGGATGTCATGACCAACTTGAGAAAACTGCAGACAAAGAAATATGAGTACTACAGTCCCTTTCTCTCTCTCTCTCTCTCTCTCTCTCTGTGTGTGTGTATATATATATATATATATATGTATACTTGTACACCTGAACACATACGTACACACACAATTCCCACATCTCTATTACATAGCTTTTAATAGCCCCCTCCACTGTGTGTATATTTTTTCCTAAAGGTTTTTATAGAGAGTTTGAAAGAAGATAGAACATTCAGGAAATATCACAGAATGAACTATGAAAAAAAGCAGAAAACCAATTCAGATGAAGTCCTCTCAGAAAACTAGTATCTTCTGCAGGTGATTTAGACCTAGTTTTCTTTTTAAAAAAAGTCTATGGAAAGACATGTTAGCATCATCCATAAAATCCATACCTACTAACACTGTAATTCTCCACAGTCCCCTCTGTTTAAGAAGTCCACGTTCCCACATGGGAAACACAGCTTGGTATTTGTCAGGAATGCCATGGATGGGGTTGGGAGGAGAGGAAGGGAAAGGATTTTTAATGTATGTATTTAGGGAAGAGAGAGACTCACCAGAAAATCTATGTACTTAATATCACTGTATTTTCATAGCATACACACAAACTGTATCTTGTGGCATCCTGGAGTTTGTTGTCTGTTGAAGTACAAGAGTTCTTTGGTTGAGGATTCCATATTTAACCCCTTAAACTGCAAATCCCAGAATTCCATAAGATGGAACCCTGGCTGTTAAAAGTGGAATTAGGGAGCTCTAAAGGTTTAGTGTGAAAGGACCATTAGTTGGATGTATATGATGACACGGGTTTTCTGTCTCTGCTCTGTTCTTGTTTACATGAAACAATGATAGTTTTGTGCAGCTTTCATCCGACTGATGGGTCCTTTCAGTCTTTCATGACAGGTTCTGAGGTTTACTATCAAATATGTTCAAGATTGTTTGATTGTTTTCCCCATCCCCAAACAGCACATTTTGAGAAGAATGGTTGTGGTTCTGTTTTCAATATTTCATGCTCAGGATAACATGTTGAGCATGAAAGGACCCATGCATGGCATAGTGGTTTGAGTGTTGGACTACAACTCTGGAGACCGGGGTTTGATTCCCAGCTCAACCATGACCTTGGGCAAGCCTCACTCTCTTAGCCTCAAAGGAACGCAATGGCAAACCCCCTCTGAACAAATCTTGCCAAGAAAAAACAAAACAAAACATGATAGGCTCACCATAAGTCAAAAATGACTTGAAGGTACACAACAACAATAAAATAATGATGTTATCACAAAAGATAGTAAACCTTATAAAAGCCAAGAAACATGAAGGCGGCAGACATTTCTTTCAAGGTAGATATCTCTGAATGTCATACAAGGTGCAATATTGTATGCATCTCATCAATTGTTCAGGTGTTCTTGGCAGGTGAATGCTGGAGTCTTTCACATCCCAAGAGGGCCAATAAGTTTGGTCACACTGTCAAACCCCAAGACCAGCCAGCAGCAATGAATCTCTTACAGTGAGGATCAGCTATAAAGCAAATGTGCTAACATATTTACATCTCTCACCCTCCCCCACCCCCATATTTGATGTGCTTTCTTCTCCTATTTAAAGCAGTAAAGCACAAGCACATTGCTTGTATATGCAGAGAACATTCTTACAGTCTCCTAGAACAGGGAAAGGTGGCAATGAGTGAGTGAAGGTGTCAGGAGGGAGCATTGTTGTTCCTTGAACATATATTGGGGTAAAAACTAGCTCACAGAAATCAGTTCTGCATCATCCTGAGGAACAATCTCATCCTGAGGAACAATCCCATGTTCCTGCATGGCAGGGGGTTGGGCTGAATGGCCCTTGTGGTCTCTTCCAACTCTACGATTCTATGAAATATTGGATGATCCCAGCTAGAGTAGACCCATTTAATTACTTGTTAAATTGTGAGTCAACACATAGGTACATCCAATTGATTCAAAGATTAATCAATTGGTTGTACCCATGGGGATCCCTTTGATTTTTATATATAATTTCATAAAAATCCAAAAATTATTCCTATTGCCAAAAAATGGGCTTAATTATTCCCTATGCAATACAGCCATATTTAAGAAGTTTCTCTCTCTTTTTGGTATGAAATATATGAGAAATTGTTTGGTGTTACAGTAATGAGGACTGGAAACTTTTAAGTCATGGGAGATTGTAGATCCATTCTGACCGCTCTCTTGATGGTGCTGCTTTAATATGGCTGCTTTAATATTCAATGCTGTGAAATTCTGGGATGTGTAGTTTTGTGAAATACTGTGCTTTCTCTGTCAGAGAGCTAAGGTGTCACAAGAAACTACAAACCCCAGGATTCCATAGGATTGAGCCATGACAGTTAATGCAATGTCAACCAGATATTTCAGAGAAAGAACCTGAAGAACAATAAAATGAGTAAAAGGATTAAATCCACTACTTCATAGTTCAGTGCTCAGACCACTGTACAATGCTGGCTCCTTCAATTTAGTTTAGTGTTAAACTATGTTTAGTTTAATGCATCTAAATTCAATATATTCTGCTGTACATTTTATGAATAAATTATTATAAACCATGTATAATTATTTTAGGATATTAGCCCTCAAGCTATTATCCCTTGGACAATAGTAAATGTTATTGTCTAAGAGTAATGACTGCAGTCCTATACAAGTGTCTTGAGAGTAAGATCCACAGACAATGGCAGAACTTGTTCAATGAACATGTATCATATCATAACATTGAAGGGATGTTCTCATCAATGTAACTGATATGTAACATTGTTTTGACAGCAGGAGGTAAGGTTACTTCAGTGTTATTTTTTAAAATCATGCAAAGACAGAAGAGAACTTGGAAAAGTTAGCTTGCTTGAAAACAATTCTCAGAATTTCCCAGATACTAGGACTTGTAGTTGAAAAGCTTAGTTTTTCAAGTTCTGACAGAGCTCAATGGTGAGTGAGTGGCTACTTGATGCTGGGATAATGTCTCAGAATGAGGCTGGAAGATTTCCCCCCTCCTAAATACCTTTAAAACAAAGCACATACTCCATGTCTCATACTTAACCCCAGTTCCCCAATGGGATTTCACGAATGAGAAGGCAAACGTCTGACCACTTCTCTGCACAGTGCCTCCTAGCAGCTAGCATCAGAAATCAGGTTCCTGGGAACCTTCATAGTGCAATTTGTTGTTGCTGTGTGCCTTCAAGTCATTTCCTACTTATGGCGACCTCATGGGGTTTTCTTGGCAAGTTTCTTCAGAGGGGTTTTCCATTGCAATCCTCTGAGGCTGAGAGAGTCTGACTTGACCAGGGTAGTTTAATGGTAAAATCAACAGATCCCATCTAATCTTGGAAGTTAAGCAAGATCACCCCTGGTTAGTACTTGGATGGGACACCACCAGCAATACTAGGCTACATTTCAGATGAAGAAACTGGCAAAACCACCTCTGAGTACAGTATTCCTTGCCTAAGAAAACCCTAGGAAATTCAAAGGGTCACCATAAATTGACAAATGAATTGAAGTCTCTCTCTCTCTCTCTCTCTCTCTCTCTCTCTCTCTCATATACACACGCAATATCTTATTGAGGTTCTCATTTTGTTCTGCATCACTTTGTTCAGCCTTTGAGCCACCCACCCACCCAAAATGAAAGTCCAATATACATATTATTCTATTTTATTGACAGGTGCAGACATCTTAAGAAAAACAACTCCAGTTGGGAGATGTCTACTTAGTTTATCCTGAAACCATCTGAGCAGTTTATGGCCCGATCTACACTGGCACAAAAGAGCGCCTTTAGGGCTCTTTAGTGCATCTTTAGGGTTAGGGAGGGCGTAGCGTCTACACCCTCCCTAACCCTAAAGTGTATGGACGCTGCCATTTTAAGATGGCGGCGTCCATACGGATGCGCCGCAAGAGTGTCATTATGTGCGCAGCATTTACATTTGCTGCGCACATAATGATGCTCTAGCACTGCGGGAGGGCACAAATCACACCCTTTCCGCGGCGCCAAAAAGGAGCTCCGAACGTAGCTCCTTTTTGGAGGGGGTCTTTGCCATGGCTTTTACACAGCTGCGGCAAAGACCAAGGGCAGAAGGAGCTGCAGCAGTGGCCCCTTCTGCCCTGCCTCCACAAGTAGGCTGTAGCAGGCACCCAGGGCACCCGCTGCACCCCGCTTAGAGGCCATGGGGAAGCGGCACGTTGCCACTTCCCCGTGGCCTCCAGAAGTGGTGTGATAGGGCTGCTGAGGCTGCCAGTATGGCAGCCTCGGCCCCATCCCGCCGCTTCTGGAGGCGGGTTGAGACCGACCCAAAGGAGGCTGAAACACATTGACAGCATGTAGCTTCTAAAGCATTCGTAAAACAAGAGTTCCAAACTGAGCACAGAAAACTTCACTTAATCTGCTTGGTAAGAAATAGGAATAAAGTTGCCAGAGATAGCAATAGTACATTTATTTTTACATTTATACTTGAAGGTGACAGTATTTGAAGGTGTGTGTGTGTGTGTATGTGTTGGTCAAAAAACCCCAAACAAACCCAAGTCTGCTTAAAAATTGGAATAGGTTCTTGAACCATTCAGAACCATTTTTCCCCAATGAATTCTATCACCATTAAGGTTTCCTTTTACTGATGTTTCCACCTTCATTTCAAGAGAATGAAATGGCAGCCTGTCTATCAGATGATGAGTGAAAGTAGCAGTAAAGTGAGACTGGAACAGAAGTACAATCCACAAGGGAAACCGCACTCTGGGTTTAATGTATTCCCATAAGAAATTACAAAAGTCGTCCTAGGTCTTATGTGTTTATCATTAAAGATCTACAATGTTTACGTGACTAAAGGCACCTGTGTATTTTATATTTTGTAGTTACACAGAGACATTTCACAAGCGCATCCAGAAAACTGCCAGTAAGTGTTCTTTGTGTTTGCAACCATAGGCAGAAATGTAAATGCAACCGGAGAGCGACTGTGGCATATTCTTAATTATGTTTGCACACTTTTGTATTGATTTTAGTTCTGTTAATTACTAAAGTATCAATATGTTGTAAAATACCATGCATTCATTATCTTTACTTGCAGTCCATTTAAATAATTACAAACACACACACTCACAGAGCCCTCAATAAGTACTGCCATTGAAGTGGCAACGTACTCTTTTCCCCCCTATGCACACTTCATTACACAAAACATCAATCTATGTACTGGTCAGAATCCTCTTTCCAATAATAAACATGTTAGATGTTTTTCTGACTTGGTATTTTTTTTACAGCAGTTGTAAATAACACGTTCATATTGAGAACACCTCTGCACTTTTCTCTGAATGCAATTAGGGATACTTATGTTTTCAAATCTACTGGGATTTCAAGTTTTTCCAATTACTGGGAACATTTTGTCCAACTTGAACATTCCTCTTCTTTCCTATAGCCCTAAAGAATCTTTATGAGATATTTTAGATTTGAAGGATATTGCCAGCTGGGTGAGGGATGTGAGGTGGCAATTTTGGCACAATATTAAAAGGACATATAAATGTTAAAACGTATAAGAAAATAGGTAGCAACCATCTCAGTCTGGGGAAATACAGGAGCAACAAAAGGTTGTGCACACCCTAGAGTGACCACCAAGCACAGAGCACATAATGAAGTCATTTGGGCACAGGAGAACCAGTATAGTATAGTGGGTTAGAAGAGTTGGGTAGGGAATTGGAAGATCCAGATTCTAGTTTCCCAGAAGATATGTAACTCAGTGGATCATTTTGAACCAGTCATTCTCTTCACTTTGACCTACTTCATAGGGTTGTTGTGAAGATGAAAGGGGCAGAAAAAGAGCTGTATAATGAGTAGCTTGGAGGAAAGGAAAGGCTTAAATGTAACTAGCAAAACAAATGTAAAAGGTTACCTAATAATTTCCATACTGTCTTCAGGAAAATTCTCCCTCATTGATTTGACTCGTGAGCACTTTCTGTTTTTTGCAAAGTGTCTTACAATACATTAGCCAACCCACAACCCAATGTGACTCTGCTTAAGTGCATAAGTAGGAGTAGAGACACTGATCAATCTTCTCAGGACATTTCACACTACACAGGTGTAGCACTTTGATTCCATTTTAACAAATCCATGGCAGTTAAAGTGAAATAATAGCATTATAACTGTAATGTGAATGGGTCCTGGCTTGCAGAAAGACTTAGGCTGATACCACATTGCAGAATTAATGCAGTTTGGCACCTCTTTAACTGACATTGCTCCATCCTATGCAGTCTTGGGATTTGTAGTTTTATGTGGCACCAGAGCCCTCTGACAGAGAAGGCTAAAAGTCTAAAAAAACTACAAACCCCAGAATTCCATAGCACTGAGCCATGGTAGTTAAAGCAGTATCAAACTTCATTAATTCTGCAAAGTAGATGCAGTCTTAGGCTGGATCCACACTAGCAAAAATATTTGTACCCCCCTCAATTCCAGTGTTGCTGGAACACACAACGTAGAACCATTTCGACCATGAAAGTGCTTCTTTTAGGCTTTAATGCAATTTAGAAAAAAAAATCACTTTTTACTCTGCAGTTGCTACAAGCCTCACAATTAACTAGGATCAAGCCATGAAGGTGGTCTGGAATTGATATAGCTATGTAATGCACACCCACCTACGGATATCCACACCACAGTACTGTATTAACAGCACTTAGGAGTTTATCACATGGGAGGAATTTGTCTCAATTGCTAATAGAGCCAATTCGCAATTACGTGAATTTGGTAGTTTGGTGAATTTACGAGAAATCTGATTGCGTTCGGAATGCATTCAGAATGACTTCCCATTTCCCAAAAATAACCCCCATTGCCCGAAATTGTGTGAGATACTCTAATACGCAATTATGTGAAACCCCTTGATTGCATTCAGAATGACTTTCCCTTGCCCGAAATTGCATGAGATACACAATGTCAGGAGCAGTGGACAGGAGAGATGGGAAAAGGCATCTGGCTCTTATCCTCTTTAGGAGCTGGTCCTAGATCAACCCCTCTACCATGCCCCATTTCCTTTCTGTTTTCCAAAATACTGTGTATACTGTATAGCCCTGATGAATCATATTAGCATCCTGGTGGTTGGTGGTACTATTACCATCTTGTTTTTCCTAAATCTATTTTTTTTAAAAAAATCACCCCTTTCTGTTCAAAACATTTAAGCTAGACTTTCCTGTTTAGGACTTATGATTCCATCTGGAGTTCCCTTGTGCCCCTAAATACAAAATGCCACTCAAAGACTTTGGTTTCCTGAACAGATTGTGATCTGGTATGTAATGTCAAATACTATAGAACAGAAAAGAAGCATATTACCACCTGACAGGCTACTTTACCCCCCCCCCTTTTTTTTCTTTTTTTCTTTTTTGAGATGCAGCTCTGGGTACTTCTCTTGACAGAGTTATTCCTAAATTGCTTGTGGTTAAATGTATAGATATAGGATTCCACTTGTTCAGGTTTGTAATTAGAATTAGATGTCTAAATATAAATAAACATAAAAAAATTAACACCATAATTTTTGTGGGGGGTTTCCCATTCCAAAAAGGTTGGAATTCCTGTCCTAAGGATTATAGTAGTGTTAGGAAGGATTGAATTTAATTAGCTCAAATTTGCAAGAGTGGGGCCCTTCATGTATACCGGAAAGACCAAGAATCCTTTAAGTGAGAACACGGAGACAGGATTCTTCAATTAAAGTCTAATATTTATTAAAAGGGAAAACAAACATCCAGCAATGGAACACACATTCACACACACACACACACACTCAATGCTCCAAGAAGCAAAAGGGAGGAAAAGCAGGAAAAGTGGGGGATGGGTGAAACTACGAGAAATACTCATTTCCGTTGGCTTCTCCAAGGTTCACTACAGATGTGGATGATGATGATGAGGCATGGCCACCAAAACATGGAGGTGGATGGCCGAGGAAGCTAAAGTCAGAGGTCAAACTGGCATGGAGTCCAGCTGAATTCCATAAATAGCATACTTGAGTTGAAAAATCCTAGGTTTATATAGGCTCAAACTAGCCTCTAGCAATGAACTTAATGGTCTAGCCAAGGTTTAGACAAAGGCACTGAGTGCTTGGGTTTGTTAAGCCAAGGTGCTATGATGACTTAAAAAATGTTTTTGGGTCTTGACACAATCTAGGAAGGCAGGCAGGTCTATGGGTCAATCATTTAATATATTAAGTGTGAGACTCTGAAAAAGCAGGCTGTATTGACTTATTCTTGAAGGTGATAGCTCTCCCATCTGGGCTACTCGCAAACCTTCCTGTGGGGAATTTTAAAAGCTGTTTTGCAGGGGTCTTGTGAGTATGACTCATCTGCTTACCTGACCCACTGGTTTGCGAATTATGGCTGCTAGCCTGGCACGTTCGGTTTGGGGTCATGAATGGAATCACACACACCATAATTTGATATAAAACCAGTCTTGATAACAGTAGTTAGAGGGTGCAAGACTTTCATGCTAAAAATGCTGGTATTTTTGGTCTCACATTTTTGGCTTTTTGTCCACCACTCAAATGTGGGCCCATGAATCCCTCTGAAATGGAATTTAGACCTCAGGTTGCAGAGAGATGCTAGTGATTACTAATGCAGAGACATTTCTGTTGCCTGGTGTCTGATATTAACATTGCCCATCTGATTCAAATTCTTACAAAGACACTTGTATGATATTCCTATACTGGCTGATCAGTTCTTTACTAAGCCTGATCAGTTCTTTATTAAGCAGAAGGTTGGCCCGTTGATGTGACTTCAAGAAGACTTAGTGTATGGGAAGTAGTTAAGCAATTGTAATATTTCTGTGTGATCCTCATCAGAATTTGAAGGAGCTTATATGTTTCCTTTCCTAACAAAAATAATGACCATGGAAGATCTACAAGGATTCATCCTAACTAAAAAGATAATTGAAATAGTCAAGAATTTTGCATATTTGGTTCAAATATTGATCAGAATGGAGACTTTGGTCAAGAAATCAGAAGACTAGGATTGGGAATGGAGGCTATGAAAGAAATGGACAAGCTCCTAAAGTTCAAAGATATAATTCTAAACACTAAAGTGAAGATCATCCAAGCTATTATATTCCCCATCACCATGTGAGAGCTAGATAGGGAAAAAAAGCCGATAGAAAGAAAATCAATTGTTTTGCTGTATAGTGCATGAGAAGAGTGTGGAGGATAACATGGACAGCCAAGACGACAAACAAATGGGTTCTTGAATAGATCAAGTCTGAGCTCTCCCTGGAAGCCAAGATTAAATTGAGACTGTTGTACTGTAGTGGATAATGGGTTTGGCTAGGACTGCTTACCCAGTCCTCAGCATGACAGAGTGAAGGAGACAGCAGACCCAGAAGTCTGATTGAGAACTCAGGTTTATTCTTCCGGCAAAAGTCCCCAGTGGAAATTCAGTTTCCAAAGACTGAGGCCCAGAATTATACAAAATGATAGGCTTTATAGTAATTTTACACAAAGGATCTCCAAAAATGCTTTCTATTGGTTATTCTTAACTCTAAACAAATGAATCTCAAGCAATCAGGCAACGAATACATGAATAATTAAAATCCACTTATGACTCATCATCCCACCTTACAAAAGTTACTTTTTTCTGTCAACAAAAAGATGATATCTGAAACCCTTGTACACTGTTACAGAGTGCAATTCTACTTATTTATTGTTTTCTGTTTTGACTTTTACTGTGGCGCCTGAGAGGGCATCTTGTACTCTTGTTTGTTTCACAACCTTCACTTAGCCCTAGTTTATACATGCACAGTTTGGGTTTTTCCATTCTCCCAGAATTCAGCATTCTAAACTCTGGTACATGTAGCCATTTTAGTTCACTCTTCATAGTATAACATTAACTAAATATTGATTATAAAATTTGCCCACTACAGTACTTTGGTTATATCATGAGAAGGCATGACTCACTAGAAAAGACAATGATACTATGAAAGATGGAGAGCAGTATAAAGAAAGGAAAACCACATGCCAGATATTTAGACTCAGTCAAGAAGGCCAAGGTCCTGAGCCTGCAGGACCTAAGCAGGACAAGAACTCCCAGAATCCCCCATTAGCATGGCGAGTGGTCATGCTGGACTGAGGAATCTGGGAATCATATTCCAAAAAGGAACTTTTCTATATTGTGTCTCTCTGTCTGTGCATTTGAAAAACAAACAAACACACAAACTCAAACAAGGTATTTAGAACAAGAGAAAGAAAAGAGAAATGTGTGTTAGAGTTGGAAACAATTTGTGAGTGCAGGATCCTTCTCTGGGATGATATGTAAGATAGTGGTGTCGGCTGTTTGCATCTATCCGTATCCTTCATACATTCTTGGAAATAAATGTCACAAAACTCTGCCAGTGCTCTCTCAAGTAAATGATACAAAACATGGATTTCTTTGCCTTTGAAACCTCAGGAAAGGCACTCCTAATTAGTATGGATCTAATTCAGAGCCCATTCATACCAGTGGCAAAAATCCTATGGAAGTTCATTGACTTTTTCATAGTAGACCAGATCCACTAATCTTTCCTCTTAAGGATATTTAAGGTTATCATCATACATTACATGCTTAAAATGCTCTTGGGTGCTGCAAATTTAATTTTTGATGCTGCATCAAAGTAATTCTTGATGCTAAATACTTCCAGTCTTTGATTGGAGGGCTGGTAACCTCTTGTAATCTGCACATCTGTAACAACTACATAGATTCATAGTAGAAGAGAAAAATAGAACCTAGTAGTCATTCTACCTGAATCCTATTCATTCAAAGGCTAATGACGTGTGTAAGGTGTGTAACCAGAACTTTGCCATGGCTCGATCTGAAGATCTTACAACAGATTTTCACATCCCATATACAATTGATAACTTCACCTTAGGGTCATCAAAAGTAAGAAATTTCTTGAAGGCTCATAACAATACAGTTGAGAGCCAAAGTACAAGAGCCACCTAGGCTCTTGGGTATTATCCTGTTTTCATGCTGATGTTCTCCTGCACTAGGGCTGAGACTATGTACTCTGTTGTGGATTTGGTTAGTTGAGCTCTCTCTTTCTAGGCCCTGTCTATCTGCCTTGGTTGTTTGATTTATTTCTGCAGTGGTTTGCTATGAAACCCTTTGCACCTACCTTGGCCAAAATCATTTGTTGGTATAAAACCCAAACAGAAATTAATTCTCTGGCAAAGAGGTCTAATCTGCACTGCATAAATAATGCAGTTTAATACTGCTTTAACTGCCATGGCTCAATGCTATGAAAATCTGGGATTTGTAGTTTGGTGGGGCACCAGAGCTCTCTGACAGAGAAGGATAGATATCTCAGAAAACTAGAAATCCCTGAATTATAAAGCATAGAGCCATGGCAGTTAAGGCAGTGGTTGGGATGAGGGTTAATGGGGATTGTTTTAATCATTGATGTTTTAATTTGTTGTAACCCGCTCCGATCGCATAGTCAGAGGGGCGGGCTATATCATTATCATCATCATCATCATCATCATCATCATCATCATCAATAACTGCCTTATTTCTGCAGTGCAGATTAGACCAGAGTATGAGAAAGTCTCAGTAAAAATTCTGAATAAACTGTCTGGATTGGATCTGGGGTAGTGGAAGCCTGTCTTTATCTCAGGGGATGGTCCCTGGCACAGTAGTGAACAACATGATGCTTCGTAAACAAAGGCTTCTAGGTTCAATTCCTATCATCATCACCATTGTCATTGTCATCATCAGCTTTATTTACTGTATAAGTCTAGAAAATTTAGTAAAAAAAATTGACCCCCCCCCCCCCAAAAAAAACCTGGGTCTACTTATCCATTAGTCAATATAAGTATTGTAGTTTAACTCTTATCTAAAAATGAACCATCCCCTTCACTGAGTAGTGACGAAAGACGAGAATATAGTCTGTCCTGGGAGCACTCTTTTCTTCTACTCGCTCATCCATCCACCCTTTAGGATGACCATAAACAGTTATGACTGTCAGAATTTTTTCAGTTCTTCAGTATTATTTTCTTTTGCTTCATCATTTACATCTTTTCTTACATTCCCCCTAAGTTTTACCCTGGACTTATCCAGGGGTCATATCTAAATTCATAATTCTGGACCCCAAACCTGCCCACGATTTACACATGAGGTCAACTTATAGCTGAGTATATATGATATATCACACATTTTTCCCAATGTGGGGTTCAAGGCAGTTTACAACAGTTAAACACAGTTAAAAATCAACAGCATGCAAAAGTTAATACAACACAATTAAACTGACTTTAAAATTTGAAACCAGTTACATTAAAACAGCAACAGCAAATAAAAAGTGCAGCACACTATACAAGGCCTGTTTCTCAGGTGGGGAAATAATTTTTACAGTCCTTCTGGAATAAAAAGTTTTAAAAAAACCCGCTCGAAGACTGATAGTAAGGGAGCACTTCCTTTTTAAAAAGAAAATGGTCGGGAAGACTTCTGGAGTTACAACCAGTTAAAGAGGACAATACTGGTCTAGGAGGAGAAACAAGCTGATTTGGTATAAGATGGTCTCCTGTGTACCCAGAGATGTGAAGCGATCTTGAACTCAGGTCCTAAGTCCAAATTTTGTCCTATTAGGCCCCTTCTAGTCTAGTGGGGTTCTCCACATGGCCTCACCTGCTTCCCCATGACACCTAATGTTTTTCTTTGAGTTTTCCCCAGTTCTAAAAGGTTGAAATGTTTCTTTTAAGGTTTACGTACTAGCAGTAAAAGCTTTAAACTATGATACATTGACATTTTGGCCCAGTTTTGTTATTGTTTTTTGCCTTTAGCCCCACCCTTGAATGCAGCCCCCAACCCAAAACTCCAGTGTTTGGGTTGAAAGACCTCCCATCTCCTTGCTATACATCCATAAAACTGTCTAATATGTCCAAGCTCTACAAAGGAATGGTATCAGTCCTACTGGCAAAAAAAAAAAAAAATCTGTTTGCATAATGCATACATAAAACACAGTGCTTGTCTTGAGATTACAACTGAGAGAGATGCAGTTTTACGCCTGTGTGTGTAATCTTTAAATATTTGCTTTTTATAAAGGGCCTGCATTTCCACACTGTGGGTAAGATCAAGCTGAAGAGGGCGGCTCTTTATTTCACTAGGAAGAGCCATTAAAAAAAAAAAGCAGGCTTCATTTTCACTGAATAAACCAGCAGGTGATCTCTTATGCATCTGTTTTCCCTTGATCTTACTGCGTGAGTGACACCTGCTTTACACTAGCATTAACTGTCAAAATATTATTTAGCTGGTAGATGCCTTCTACAGCAACTTTCATTAATAAAAATATAAAAATGTAGCAGTAATTGAATCCTTTACAGCCCCCATCTAATAGAAAGGGAGAAAGATGGTGCTCTGACCTAAGGGGAAAACACATCTGGGTTTTCTCTTTGCCCCTAAGATCAGGTCCTCTCCCTTCCACTATAATAGCTTTGATTCACTATACCTTAGAGGAAGATAAAATTTGCAATGTGTGCATATGATCACAGAAATGCAACAGCATCATTCTGTTTCTTTCTCCTTCTCTTTCTTCTTCTGTTAACCCCTGCAGGAATCACATTAAATAAATATATAGCAAGCTGCCATGTCACAAAAGGAAGACGTACAATTATAAGGCCAAATACCCAAAGGAAATCAACCCAAGACTTATTAATATCCAGACTCTACAGAAGACAACTGTCAGACAATTGGTCAACAAGGTACATCATATCTGTTAGATACTGACTAACCCATTATGATCTTTATGGAGTGTCCTTTTGGGGTCTAGATCTTCAAATATGAGTTGGAGGACCCTTTCCTTTTATTAGTTGCTAAGCTCTTTATACTTTTACCATATTGCAGCAGGTTAGAAGTCTGAGCTTTATTGTCTTATGTTATTGAAAATCCAGATTCCCTCAGCCTTCTCCCTCAGGTCAAGATTTGTCTGCGAATACATTCTCATTTCTTCGTGTACAAAGGCTGTCTGGAGAGAGGCAGAAAAAGATTATGACTGTAATATACTTAAATCCAATTTATTTGCCTGACTAGAAACTTCCACACTTCACAATTGCTTCCTACAGAAGATTTTGTACTTAATTCTTTCTTGGCAGTAAAGAGCAAGTCCGATTCAGCTCATCTGACAGGTATATACATGGCATACATACCTGAGCCACATGACAGAACACTGCAGGAGATGGGGGTGAAAACAGCAAATTTGCACATTTACCCTTACGTGTTCACACTTTATTTTAATTTAAGTATGATTAATTTGCTTGCTAGGAATAGCTCTTTAAGGCTCATGTGAAAAGGCATGGATCTTTAACTAGATAATCAGACAGCTGACACAAAGGAATTTCATACAGATGTACAACTGTTTGCATTTTAACTGTACACAAACCCTTTTTCATCTGTCTTCTAATACAATACTCTACTATTGCTGAGTTATCTCTATGCCTTAAAAGAGTGCATCTGTATATCACTTGCCTTGCATCCCAGAAGAAAGAAAATAAAGGTGGGTGGGCAGGTGGGGGAGATATTTTAAAAGGATTAAGTGCACTGGGACTCAAACTGGTCCTTTCTGGAAGCAGAAAGCACTGGAAACATTGGAAATTAATTAGGCTCAGCAGATCTGTTGTACCTATTAAACCCAAACGACAAGGAACAAAAAAACCTGGGATTTAATTGGTTGGCATCTTCTTTTTAAGGTGGCAGCAAGGATCTAGACCTATGAATCAAGCCAACACTATGTTGCTTTTAGGATCAACTAGTGCACTGCTGTTCTAGTTGGAATGCACCCCCTGTTTGGAACCACTCTTCTACTGCATGTCCTTTTTGAAACCTTCTGTCTTTGGCACCTTGAATTTGTTGAATGCTTTCAAATTGCTTTGCTTTGACATGTCTGCTTAATCCCCTGGTATGGTACTTGGGCCGGTTCTTGCACAGATAACTGTGGAGCATGGCCCCAAAGCAGATTGTTGGCAGAGGCCTTGGATGGGTAACACTTGCCAGAATACTCCGGGCTGCCCCTGGAATATTCTGGCCTGAATTCTCCCCCTGCAATTTGCACTTTACCTCCTCTCTTTTGCTGTGGGTTTTTGGCTTTCAAATCAAATGGCCCCTGTTTGTTGTCCGGTTTTGCTGCTGAGGTCACAACGAGGTGCCTACCCATATTATTGATGCTGGGCACCATTTCTGACCTCAGAGCAACTCTCACTCACAGCAGTTGTGCCTGGATGCTCACAGGGACTGTGAGTGAAAGGGCAGTCGCCATCATCACTGTGAAAAGAACCAATAACTGGCATCAGAAGCTGAATTATTTAAATGCTGGTTAGTGGAAGGAAGCCACAAATCTGGTATGGGTGTCTTGAAGACAGTCTGGACTCGATTCAGGGTTTTGGCCTTGTATCACATAAACAGGATGCAGCAAGCCCGGTGAGAATTTGGGGGTAAATTCACCCATGTAGAAAAGCCCTTACCTCAAGGATAGCCAGCTATTTCAGGTGCAAGCAATGCTGGTGGTGGCTGGTGGGTTGAGGTGTGCACACATGCATACACCCCAATGTGTCTCAGGCACAGGAGATATCGACTTCCCTCTCCTTCCCACTGATTGTTGTACATTAAATTCAGGATTTAAATACAACAAATTACAAGCACCTATTTTAACTATAATACATTGGCTAATATCTTATTGAGAGTCTCAAGTAGAGCAGACCAACTGAATCAATGGGAATTTGCTAAATCAACACTTTTGTGTTCCTTGTTTGGGTCTGCTCTGATTGGGACTAACAATGGGCTTTAAGCCATTATTTTTGAGGGGGAGAGTACACCGACAGGATAACAATATTATTTTTTGCAAAACAATGACTGTTATTGTTACTTATCTGTTGAATTTGTTATGTTTATACATTACTTTTTATTATTTTTGGGGGAGAGGATATGCTTTGAGAGATGCCCTTGCTCTCTAAATTCAGGACATTGCCAGAAGTTTTGATATGGATGCCCCCCAAGGAATTAAAAGGTAACAAAACAGTGTGAAGTAGCAGAATAAGGGGCTATGCAGAATGCCCCTAAGGGGCGGCCTTCAGTCACCCCTTTTACAGCTAGATTGGGGCCATGGCAAATGCACACCACAGCCCAGATCTGGCCATTGCAGGGCACAAAAAGCCATGGCGCTGCAGCTTTGCGGCGTTCCTTCAGTGCTGCATTGTGTAGACCCAGTGTCAGAGGAGCGCCATGATGTTGTGTGCTGTGTGGTGAGGCACACAGCATCATGCCATCCTGGGGGCAAAGCCGTGACATGCATCATATGGATGTTACGCCCCGACTCCACCCCCCAGGCCGGCTTTTCTTGCCAGTCTGCACAGCCTCTAAGTTATTATATAATTTGGTGGAGGTATCTTTGGGGGCTTTGAATTATTTACTTTTAAATTAGTTACTTTTGAGATGTTGTTTTCCCAAATCACTTTTCAGTCTCTGGTTTTAGACTCTCCCATCTTGCACTGATCTCAGCCAAGACTGTTGTTTCTTTGTTGTGCTTAGCCAGGGTGGGAAACTGTGGAAGTCTAGGGGACCATTTTAATCCCCCGGACCTTGGAGGGCTGCATCCCCTGCTGTACCCACTCCCAGAATAAACAAAACAAAACACTTCTTTTTACCCCAAACACTCTCTAAGGGATATGGGAGGCATACTCACCCTGTTTTTGAACCTTCCTTGGTCTCTAGGGTATTTGGGGAGCAAATCATTTCTGGAAAATTATACTTTTTTTTTAACTCTGGGAGGCTGAGGGAGTCTTCAAGCATGGTGGAATTTATTAATTGATTAATTAATTTCCCACCTTTCTTCCAGCACAGGATTCAAGGATACTTAGAGGCCTTTTGGAACAATTTTTGACTGTTGGAGCCTCACAGAAGCAGCCCTGCAGGTTTCATGTGGCCTGTGGGTCACATGTTGCTGACTCCTTTCCTTAGTAATGGGGAAGCATCACTGTCAGAAGCACCACAGCGGCTCAAGGAAAGGAGAAATAAAAGTCTTCCCTACCTGATTCATATAGTTGGCCCAATGCTGCCAATGGTTGTGTTGATGTTGGGTACATTCAAGCCATTTCT
This sequence comes from Urosaurus nigricauda, assembly GCA_034509955.1. Taxonomy (NCBI): domain Eukaryota; kingdom Metazoa; phylum Chordata; class Lepidosauria; order Squamata; family Phrynosomatidae; genus Urosaurus; species Urosaurus nigricauda. Next base: position 196,514,908 of record JAOEGL010000003.1, on the reverse strand, counting down.
GACTTACGGTGACTCTAAGGCAACCCTATCACAGTGTTTTCTTGGCAAGATTTGTTAACGGGTATGTGTGTACCTTTGCCTCTCTCTGATGCTGAGAGGGTGTGACTTGTCCCAGGTCATTAAGTGGGTTTCCATGGCCAAAGGCAGATTTGAACTTTGATCTCCAGAGTCATAGTACAGTGCTCAAACTATTATGTCTTACTGGCTCTGTATGCTCCAATGGCAGCACCGGGGGATAGTTCCGACTATCAAAAGCTCTTAATTCAATATATATGCCCCCAGTCCCCACTGGAAATCGATTCTGATCTTCATTTGATCGATTCCAGTGGGAAAAAAGCAGGGCAAACACAAAAAGCCCAGGGTTTTTTGGTGTCCAGGAAAGCAGTCAAACGGAGAAACTGATAACACTGAGGCAGGCAAATGCAAACAAATACAAAGCTTTGCAGCAGCAAGGAAACAGAGCTATGAGCACAGTACCAGTCCAATGTCCAATAGAGCAAAACCAGGAGCCAGTCCAGGGTTCCAGAGAGTAGGTCAGTGAGTCCAGTTCCAGGTCAAGAGTCCAGAGAGCAGGTCAACAAGTCCAGTCCAGGGTCAAGAGTTCTAGGTCAATCCAAGGTCTAAGAAGCAAGGGGTCCGGCAACAAAGTCTGAGAAAGTCAGAGAGAGAAGCTTTTGCCAAAGAAAACAGATAGACTCTGACGGAGAGGCTTGGTGTCTCACAAGTGTTTTTATTAGGCCAGCTCCTTATCACAGCTGTTTCGTGATTAGTGAGTGTTTTTCATATAACCTCTGGGAATGCTGGAGACACGCCTTTTCTGTCCTTCTTTGGATGAAGGTAGGTACCGGCTCGTGCTGCTCCTCTATGTCTCCCAGGCCTGGACTCTCTGCTAGGGGGAGGCTGGGATGCTGAGTTACAGGCTCTGCTGAAGCTGGCAAAGCAGAGGTAGGGAGTGGCTCAGCCAACTCTGCTGGAGCTGTTAGAGCAAAACTAGGGCCTGGTAGGGCAGAGCTGGGGCCTGGCTCCGCCTCAGGTTCCACCTGCACCTGAGGGACCAACTCATCCTCTTCCTCCAAATCCTCAGCCTGGCTGGCCATGACATCTGGTAGCCGTTTTTTAGTGGTTCTTTTGCTAAGAATCAATCCCGACCCATGTCCAATAAGTGGGAACACCAGACTGGGGTCGATTTTTTCAGAAGGGAAAGGCAAATGGTAGAGGGGTATGTGCCATCCATCCTCAGAGATGTCACACACACTCCCAGTGCTGCCGTTTTGGGTCCTTTTTTAAATTAAAAAAAACAAAACAAAAATAAAACTAATCACAAAATTGATAGATTGGCAAAGCAGCTATTTGCAAAGGCGAGTAACTGCTAGGCCATTCTACCAATTTTTTGATTAGTTTTGCTTTTTTTAAAAAAAGGATCCCCCATCCTCCTTCTCCTTCTCCCGGCTCCCTTCTTTCCTGTGTTCCTTCCCTCTTTCCTGCCAGGCCTCTGCTGCTTCTTCCGGAGCTGGCAGGGCCTCTGGCACTGCTGCCGGGCTCCCACCGCTTCTTTCGGGGCTGGCGGAGCCTCTGGCATTGCTGCTGGGCCTCCACCACTTCTACTGGGGCTGGTGGGGTGTCTGGAGCTCCTGCCAGGCCTCTGCTGCTTCCCCAATGTAGGCCAGGCTTCCCGCACTCCTGCTGCACTGGGCAGCACAGAGCAAGTGGTGGCAGAGTGGCAGCAGTGCCAGAGGCCCTTCCAGCCCTGGGAGAAGTGGCAGGGGCCCAGCAGGAAAGAGGGAAGGAATGCAGTAAGGTAAAAAGGAAGGAAAAGAAGGGGGAGAGGCAGAAGGAATGAAGGAAGAAAGGAAAGGAGGATAGGGGAGGATTGGAAAAGAGAAAGGGAAGAGAGAAAGACGGTCCGGTTGGGGCCTTCCGAAGGGGTCCCGGTGTGTGTGTGTGTGAACTGGCTGAAGGGCAGCTCCATCTTCCCAGCTCCAATGGGAACCACAAGCATGCCAACAAAATAAATAGATTCTAAACAGGCTCCCTTTTCATAGTGGGAATGAGAGGCCTTTTGGAATCAATTTATTTAGCGGGGCGGAGCCGAATCCAAACGGTGGGAATGAGCCTCAGGAAAGCAATTCCTACCACTATCCCAGTTGGGTAGCTGGGCAGCAGAGAAAACTAGGCATGCTTACCATCTCTGGAAGGCTGTATGCAGCATAAAGTGTTCAGGCTGTCCACCCTTGCTGTAGTGAGACAACTGAGAACTGAAGTACTGCAGGAATTATTGTGAAGGACCCCCACTACAGGTGCTGCAAGCATACTGATATGTATCGTGGGGCTAGAAATCATTCAACTCTCCAGATGTTGTTAGGCTGTAACTCCCAGCAGCCTTAGCCAGCTAATAGTGAAAAATACTGGGAAATCCGTCCAACATCTTGACAGCTAGAACTTCTGCCCACTCCTGGTGTAAAAGGTAATAAATGGAGTTCTTTAAATAATCAGATTTTGTATTTGATTTTTTTTATATACTCAAAGATCTAGGTTTTAGCTGATATAAAATATTGGACTCACACTACTGTATAGTAGAAAAGCACTAAAAGATAATGTAGTCCAACTCCTTGCAGGAAATCTGCAGCAAAAAGCCTCCTTGATTTAGTTTCTGGATTAATTGGCCAGAGCTCATTTTAATTGGCAGGGCTGTGATCCTAAGAGAATATTACCAGGCAGCTTGCAGAAATACAATCCTCTTCTATATACCATATGCAGGAAAAAAATTCTAACAGATCTATTTTGCAGTTAGCATGAATCAAACATTTGGCCACTAAAATTACTGATATTATACAGCTTTTCATCAAGCGGTAGGACCCAGAGGCAATGAGGACTGAAATCAATTATCAGTGTGCTTTTAAGATCTGGCTCTTCCACAGTGCTGATGGGACTTTAATGGGTTCGTTTTTTTGGAAACCATTTTGACTTTGGTGTAACAGTGTGTTGACATATTGGTAGTAATAATTTACAATGAGGAGAACGATAGTGTATATGCAGAAGGGTAGTTATCTCCTTTTTTTCTGTGGGCCTATATCAACATAGAAATGCAGTCTTACTTCTCACCCGTAGTTCTACTGGTTCACTTGGAAATCTGTTGTTTTTTGTGTCTGTGTGTGTCAGAGAGAGAGAATAGTTTAGGATTTTGGTTTGAGCTTATTTCACTTTCCCAGTATAACAAAAGAGAAGTAATAACCCAGTACTATAATGCATTTTATAGACTTTAAAATCTGTAATATTAGCTATAAAACCTATACTACATGAAAGGCCCCCTCTTGTGGTGATAATATGTGACTTGTGTAATAGCCAATACTAGATATTTGGATGCATGGAGAAAACAGAAGCATGTTTCTGTTCTGTCTCTACCAAACTTCATTTAGCAAGTTTTGTGGTGACAAATATTGCCACAATTTCTTCAATTCTGTGGCTGTTTCGCAAATCCATCAGAGAAAGCTGAAATATTGCATTGGGTTTTCAACTTTTGGGGGCCTCTGGAAATTTGTGAGATTTCCCTGAACACCACTACAAAATGTTCACCATGCATGTGTGGCTACTTAGCTTAAAGAAATCAAGCAAACTACCCCAAAAAGTGGGAGTTGTGTGCCAGACAGCAAATGAAACATCTTAGATATCAGTATTCTGTGTCAACAGAATTCTCTTTAATAGGCAAACTCTTCTCTTTGTTGCAGTTCTCTGTCAAATAACTCACCTTTGTCTCTTTTTCTCTCACACAGGATCACCATTTATAGATTCAAGTACATTTCTTATGAGTTATCCCATCTGCACATACATAATATATGTAACAAAAATAATTTTGTTTTCTCATTCTCTCTCATACACGCTCTATATACCTACACCTATCCATCCATTTGCACACTTTGGGCGAACATCCATGCACATATACAACTTCTCTGCCCCCCCCACCTCAGTGTCCCCTCATCTTTGCATTCAGACTTACTGATACCTGCAAACACTCCATATATATATATATATATTATGCAGGTTTGCATATCTGCATTTTAAATAATAAAAATACATTCACATGGGCATATTCATCCATCTCTCCTTTCTACTTTTCACTCTAAGCACAGGATAAACCATGCTCACTGTGCCGTTGTACCGGGCTATATGGTTTCAAGGGAACGTGGACGTGGTGATTCTCTTCCCGGGGGATTGCTTCTTGCCCTCCTTTAGAAACTTTGGGTTTCCCAAAAACCAAACCGAACAGTCACTTTAGCAAAGGGGGTTTCTTCTCTTTATTAAACAAACAAACAAACAAACAAACAGAAAGCTTACTTTAGAGTCCTTAGTAACTGTGGTCCTGGAAACTCAGCCGGATGGCTCACCAAAGTCTCTCTCTCTCTCTCTCTTTAACTTTGAGGCAAGAATGCTCAAAGTGCCAGCCAGATGACCTATATGAAGGTAGGGAACCTTCCTCTGTTGTCAACTGGCTGTTTGAGGGCTGAAGAATTACATGCTGGAAGATGGCTTGACCAAGGCCTGGCTAGCACACCCTCCAACACATCCACTCTTTAGAGTCTCTGGCAGTCCAATGAGAAGAAAGATGGCTTCCCCTTTTTTAGGTCCCCAGAAAAAGGGGAGGAATAAGCTTGAATTGTTACACATAAACAATAATTGGCAGGTGCCAAGAACCAATAAATGCAATCAAACCTTTAACAAGTTACAAAACACATCAAAACAGTGCAAAAAAGGGATTCTGGAACTTAAACTCTTTGCAAACTAAGCAGGCTGCAGCATGTCACAAATGCAAACCTCTAAACTCAAAGTTTTAAATGCAGAAGGCACTTGCTGCACTGTCACACTCACTGTCTTTCAAAAGCCCTTTCTCCCACTAGTCTGTATCATTAATCCCTAAACCATTTCTTTCTCCTCTCCCGTCAATTCCATCCACTGTAGAAACACACAACACAACCCTCCACTAGCTGTCCCAGATTGTCAGGGACAGTCCTGATTAATGCTGTCATTCCACTTCTCTAGCTGCTTTTTAAATGTCCCGGATTCCCTCTCCTCTTCCCATTTTCCCTCTTTGTCATCAACTTATTTCAACTGCAAACGGAATAAAAATGCAAAAATAGTTCAGGCTCCCTAATTCGGCAAGGAGGAGAGGAGAGGAATCTTATCCTACTCTGTAGGCTTAGGCAAAGGCAATCTGCTGCAGCCTCTCCTAGCTAATATGTTCTTCCTCATCAAATAACTTTTGGTATTTGTCTTTGGTCTTTAAACTGTGTTCCTCATCAAATAACTTTTGGTATTTGTCTTTGGTCTTTAAACTGTGTTCCAACAATATGTAGAGGGCCACAACAAGGTGCTTGCCCTTGGTTAAGGGCCTATTGTTATATATGGTTAAAGCTAAGTAGATGAAAGCTGGGCTTTGTGCTTGGCTAGGAGTGCATTTGTCAGGCCTGTTTAAGATGTTCTGAGTAGTCTGAAGGAAGAGTGGGGCAAATGGAATTAAAATACAGACATACAAGTAAAGCTCGTATGCATTTATTGACCAAAGTATACGTCTCCAATGACTTCCTGCCATCATGGCTCTGGGCTGCAAACTAACAGGCAAAGAGTCTGAAATCATGTTGGTTTCCACTGTTTTGTTGACACAGCATTCCTTTTGATCTGTATCATTTCGAAACAGATACATCTATTAGTTTATAGTCAAACCCCTATTGAACAGAACACAGCATGGAAACAAAACAGAGCACGAAACTTGTATGTTTGGGAGCCATACTGAAAGTGTCAAGTAGATGTTAAGAAACATTTTCAATATGTAAACGTTCTCCTATCTTTTTATTTTAAAAAAATACCTTTAAAGAATATGCTGATTAGTTTGCTAAGAGCATCAGATTGTTAAATTGTAGAACCCCAGGGTGGCAGAATAAGACATTTGGAAACCTCCATGAAGATTATTTACATATTGTTCAACAAAGTTGAGCACTTCCAACATTTGCTCTTCTAACCAAAGCAGAAAGTGGAACAAAGATGTTATTTGCAGACCTTGCTTGCTACTCTTCTTTCTATGCCATAATTATTAAAATAACCCAAAGACATGGATCCAATTATTAATGGGGGGGGGGGGGGGACACACAAACGCTAGCTTGTAAAGTCTTCTAATAGGCATCCTCCCTGCTTGCAAACCAAGACAGGAGATGGTATCATGTAATGAATAGCCCTGGGCTTGAAGACTGCCAGAACTAACATTCTGAAATCTGTTGCCTCAACTGATGAGCTCTAAAGGGAGCACTGCCAGAAGGGGAGCAGCACTATGTTGGTTGTACTGTAGATGGAAATGTTCGCGTCTATATACTTCCCATGGTGATATACTGCTTTTTTGTTTGTTTGTTTTCACCCCTCTGTGTCTGTTGCTGTGTGGCATAGTGATTGCCATGTGGATAGCAAGCAACCACTCTCTCCCAATCATTGGTAGCACTGACTTTTCTAATACTAAACAAAGCAAAGCACTGTTGATCTAACACATCAGTGGCCAATTTTGTCCCCTTGATGTTGATGGACTGAGTAGTCCAATCATCCTTCACTCCTCACTATGGTGGCTAGGGATGATAAGAGATGCAGTCCAGCAATATTCAATATGTGTGTGTGTGGTGTGTGATGGTGGTGTCCATCACTGCCTTGGACTATTCTTTGAGTCCTTGCTTAGCACAATAGTCCAGCACACTCTGTCTAATTCAAAAGCAAATTATCATTAAAATTATAAAGTCAGCAAGGATTGCTAAAACAACAACAACCCACAGAGGAAACAGAAGGAAAGATATTGGAAAGCAATCAGCCAGGCTTTCAAGACTTCTAGAAGAACAAGGTTCTAACCTGAAGAGAGGACCTTTTTGAAGAAGACATGGTGAATGGTTGGCAGTTGAAAGCAGAATTACAAAGGTTTTTTTCTCCAGACTTGACCAAACATAAGCAGAGCATCAGATATTGAAGGGATCATATGGGGAGGAGAGAAGTTCTATAACTTTTATTTGTGGTTTTTATGTATTTTCAATACACGTTGAAGTTTTAATTCTGGTCTCACTTGACATAACTAAAATATATATATCAGAACACCCCTAAAGAAGACTGCACATGAGATTTGGTCTTTCAACTCTGCACAATGTGGAATGCAAATTCTATAGTCTCATTTATAATCCCTGCTTACTTTCTAATCTTATCAAATATACATCCACACATCCTGATACACACAAGTAGCATTAGTGTTTGTAAATCACATTTTCTGAGAAAATCCAATTTCACATTTTTTTTCCCTGTGTCATATTAGCCATTTCGTTATACGTTAAAAGTTGGTATGGTATTTCAGCTGAAGAAGGCAGAACTGAGCTGCATAGCAAAGGCAGCATAAGCTAATCACATTGCATTATTATCCTTTTGCAGGAAAGACTTTTTACTAGACATATACATAATATTTTATGACATGCACCTGGTCTTTCCTCTTATGGCACAGGGAAATGTCTTACTCACTGATACCTCTCCTCATGCTGTTTATCCCTCACAGTTACTTTGTGATATCACTGTTTACATCTGAATGGAGGTGCCTTCAGGTTCATAAATCTGTATGCAGTAGTATGGGTTCTCTAACAGCAATTCATTTTAATTATGTGTGACATAAAAGGACCACCTACAGATGAGACAATACAGTTGTAAGATATTCAAGGTTGCTATAGGGAATACTTCATAACTGAAGTATGTTTTCCCTAAGGAGTTACACTACCATTTGATTTAATTTTTAATTTTTACATTTTAATCAAAAATAGATCAAATGGTAGTCGTACCCCCTGGGAAACATACTTCAGATATGAAGCAGTTCGTGTTTCCTTTAAATATGTAAAGCTGCCATTTATGTATAACTCATGAATGACACCCTGTGTTGCTAGCAAATATCATGCAGTGTTTTCTATACTGTTCTTGTAACAATAACAGAATCACATACAGGCATATAACCTGTTTTTTAAAAGCCACTCAGGACAAGGTGAAATTTGATGTGAAATGGATTCTAATTAAACAGTCTGTGTTTTAGGAAAATTGTAAAGAAACAATCTCTGTGTGTGTATGTGCCTTCAAGTTGCCTGTCGTCTTATGGTGACACCATGAAATTGATAGGGTTTTCACAGGCAAGGAGTACTTAGAGGGTTTTGCCAGTCCCATCCCCTGAAATATAGCCTATGGTACCTGGTATTTGTTGGTGGTCTCTCATCTAAGTATAAACCAGAGCCAACCCTGCTTAGCTTCCAGGTTTAGGTGGGAACTGGTGCCTTTAGGGCCTAAGGAAACAATCTAGGAGCACATGTAATGAGGAGCACATGTGAAGAATCCTGCAAAGCATGTGCAGAGTGTCAGAATTCCTTCATTAATGAACAGCTGCAGTGGACATATGGGTCAATTAAAGCTATGGCATCCCTTTTAAAAGAGCAACCAACCATCAAGAAGATAGCATAATTTAGGTTATTTCAGAGATTGATTGATTGATTTGTTTGTTTTATTTACAGTACTTATATCCCATCTTTCTCTGAATATAAGGACTCAAGGTGGTGAACAGCAAACAACACAATTCAAAAACTATACAAAAGCACCAAAATGCACAAACACAAAATTTTAAAAAGTTAAATAATATTTGTTTAATAATAATTTGTTTAACAATAAAGTTCTTTTCAAGCTGCATTTAAGGATTTCAGGTCACATGACATATTGTTGGAACTGTTCGAACACCATAATAGCCGTGCCAGATCAAAGACCCATGTAATCCAGGATCCCAATGGTTCTCAAACTTTTTACACTTTTTACAAACGTTTACTCATGTAATCCAGTATCCCAATGGTTCTCAAACTTTTCTCAAACCTTGGCATTTACATTTGGATGGCATGCCCCTGCCCGCTCAACATAATGTATGAAATAAAAATGTTTGTTTAGTGTGAGCATTTTTGTTCAGATATTATGTATATTCATATTTTAACATTTTATAAATAGCTCTCCTCTGCTTTCAGGCAGAGGCTCCAAGCACCCCCTTTGTCTTTATCTTCCCTTCCTGAACAGAAAAGATATGGGAAGAGGAGGAGCAGGGATCAGAGTTTCCAAGTGTCTCATCTCACTTGAGCAACTCTCCCGGGGTCCTGACTGAGAACCACTGCAATATCCCCTCCCCACAGTGGCAAATCAGATGCCTATGGGAAGAATGTTAGCAGGACAGGACTGCATAGCAGCCTTCAGTCCATGTTTTCCATTAACTTGGAATGAGGTATGCTGGAGGTGATACATAGTTGTTGTGACTCTGAGCCACTAATAGCCTTATTCTCCATGAATTTGTCCAATCCCTTGTAAAACTACCCAAGTTGGTGGCCATTGTTTTATCTTCTGGTAGCAAAAGATACCTCATCCAGCACCAACTAATGTTGCCACAACTCATTGCCACAACACGTTCTCCTTTGAGCACATTACTATACCTTGCTTTTACTTTCATTTATTCTGTATCCCCATTTTACCTGTGTTGGTCTATGGTCATAATAAAGATGAACTGAACATTACTAATCTTTGTCTCTATCTCAACAATATCCCAAGCATTTTGGTCTGTTGGATGACAGTATGTCCAAGTTACTTTAGATCAGGCCTGCACAACATACAGCTGCTTGTGGCTCACCAAAGATTTTTGGACAGCCAGCAAAGATGTGGAACAATTTCAAGTTTCCTGTGCCACTCAGCCTCCTACTGAGGAGAGGGCCAAGTGGAGGAAGACAGAATTTTGTGGAGAATGTCCCCCTTCCCCCTTCCTTTTAAAAGTTTTAATGTGTCCATTTGACCTAGTGAGCAACATTAGAGGTTGGAAAGGTTCCTTCCTAAGGTCTGAGCAACACTACCATTAGCATGTTCTTTCCTGTTTGTTCCTACTGATTCTGTATCCAGCGATATCCCATATGTGTGCCCTATTCCAACAGGTTTCCATTATGCTTACAACCATCTATCTCTTCCTTTAAAGTCAAGCATTCCAACTCTTTTGGCTCAAATTAGTATATAAAAGGGGTTCCTTTCCCAACATCTTGTGTGTGTGCATTTCCCACATGGACTGTTACTCTAAGCTTTAGACCCATTTCATTATCCCATCCTCGTCCTCATTTGGGAATTCCAAAACAATTTCTCCTATATGTCTAAAGGAATGTTTGGTAGCTGGCTACATACCCACCCCATACCCGGTTATATAGATCCCTAATGAACCAATTTCCTATAAACACTATCTCCCATTCTGCCCAGGAATATCCTTGGCATAAGAAAGTATGTTTTGCCAATGAATCATTCTTTTCTTAGGCATCGTGCCCTTATTTCTCCATATGATGCCCTTCTTTCTCTGTAGACCCTCATTCTCCATGACAGCAACCAAGTTGTTACAACCACCACATCCCTGAAGATTTCATCCATCAACCTCTGCCAAAGTTTCAGATTTGACTTGTTTGAAACTGATTTATAATTTCATGAACTTGTTATATCGATATTGAATTATATATTTTACTTTGCAAGCCACCTTGGGAAGACTGCAGTCTTGAAAGGCAGCTAAGGAATGTGTTAAATAAAATAACTGACAGTTTCATTTTCTTTGCACATCTGATTTTAGAACATTTCACTTATGGAGTGCAACTGTTTAATATCAGGGTATGATATCTGAAGTTATAATACTGTTACAGGGACACCTGGTCACAGAGGAGGTGTAGGTATACCCCTTCAACAGGATGCCGGAAAAGAAAGGGGAGGAAAAAAAGACTGGCCCGTAGTAGATCTATCAAGAGACTTCAGAATATGCTGACAAAACAAACCTCAAAAGAAAAAGCTGAAGCCTTAAATCCTGAAAAAAGACCTTTGAGGTCAAACCAGTTACTCCAGGGAATCCTGTACAGGTCAGTTCCTGGAGAAAGTGGATTGAGGAATGCAGACAGAGAAATTCTAGACAAGCAAGAAAGTACTAAAAATGAAAAACAAACATTAAGGGTAAGTCTGGCAATGAAGTGGACCTAATATGAAAAGTAAACCTTAGCCTTACAAATACTGCTGTCCAGGTTTGAAGACCTGGATTGTTCTACATTTCAGTGACTTTTTGGGTTCTGCAGTTACCATCCTTTGTTGAAGCTGTGCAATTTGTTTTAAATGTAATAATTACACTATCATATAATCATCTTGATCCTATGTGTCAGACAAACAGGAAGATGTGGTTATTTTCTCCTTTTCTTGTCCCATGGGGAAACTTTCTTGTGAATGTGTTCCTTCTAGTTTATACTTAACCAATGTTTAAGTGATATGGATTAGAAACTATACAGAAACCTTTTGAGGTGTCTGATGGTGCCTTAAAAACAAAGTTATTGTAGCATAAGTTATGAAGTAAACTAGTTAGTTGTCAGGTACATATCCATACAGAGGTGAAATGTAAACTGTGAAGTCAGATGGAAATGAAGGGGGAAAAAAGGATACTTACATTAAAGCTCAATGTATACAGGCCCAAATATGCAAAAGTTTCCAACAGCTGTAATATGTTGTTGTTTGTCTTGAAGTCATTTCTGACTTACGACGACCCTATTGTGAATCTATCATTGGTTTTTCTTGGCATGAATTGTTCAGAGGGGGTTTGCCATTCCCTTCCTGTGAAAGAATAGGACTAGCCCAGAGATCAGACAGTGGGTTTTCATAGGTGAATGGGGATTGGAACCCTGGTCTCCAGAGTTGTAGTCCAATGCTCAAACACTATATCAAGCTGGCTATAATATACAATAACACAATGTTCTAGAGTCATCATATCAATTAATGCCTATAGTTTGCCAGGAAACCATAACTATAAATCAATCAGGATGTTTTTTAAAAAGAATTTCTTGAGGAGTCTCAGGGTGTGGTTTGACACCGCTTTAAGTGCTAGCTCTCTTCTATGGAATCATGGTATTTTTAGTTTTACAAGGTCTTTTGCCTTTTCTGCCAAAGAATGCTTGTGCCCCCCAAAATACACAAATCCCAGGATTCTGTAAAATGGAGCCATGGCAGATGCATTCCTAATTCAGTATTTTCACAACAGAGTCTGTTTTTGAAATTTATTTCTTCAAGAGTGGCAATTTCCAACTATCAAAGAGGGCTACTTCTCAATTTTTGCTCAGTACAGAACAGCCTGCTTCAACTGCGCACCTCTAAGATATTTTTTAATTACAATTCTCATTAGCTCCAGCCAGCAGAGACAATGGCTAGGGATGTTGGGATTTGTAACTCTGTAACTGGTAGGACAGTAATATAGCAGAAGATACCAGGCAAGAAGCAGAAAGGGCCAACTCCTTCAACTTACTGTTACTCAGCTGTTCTTTCCATTAGAAACTTAATGTACCTGGAAAAAGTCAGCAAGTGACATAGCAAAATTCAGTCTTTTTACATATTTTTTCTATACAAAATAATGGAACTGTTTATGAGCAACAGCTTCAGTGATGTGTAGTCAAACTCGAGTATTCTGTAGTAAGACAAAAAAATAGTACTTAACTCTATAAAAATTTTAAAAAGGCAAAATTCAAAGGAAGGTTACTCTCAATTTTGACCTGTCTTTAAATATAGGAAAATAAAAAAGTATGATACAGAAACATGAACAATACTCCCCATTTAGAGGCAATGTGCTATTTAATGTTTTATTTTATATATAATGATCTACAAAATACAAAGATTTACATTTCCAATAACAATGTATTACATTTTCTGAGTTCAACACAATAAAAATCTATTTTATTTACAAATATGCAGCAGTACTAGGTTTTCTATTCAAAAATATTGATATGTGTTTACAAAAAAATCATTTTAAAGTACAGTAAAAAAGCAATACTGTTGAATTTTTTCAGAACAAGACTTCTGTGATTAGGACTTTCTTATTTGATTTCAGGATTTAAAAAATAAAATATATTACACATTTGTAAGGCATTATTATTATTTTATTTTAAAAAATAAACTATCTTCTGATATAAGATCACAGTTTGACACTGGCTACTGGCCTACATACATGTTCTAAGGTCATTGGGGGAAAAAAGTAAGTAGTGCACAAGCTCTTGAAAAGCAATAGATTTCAAAAAATGTAATTAGAGCCTCCTAGGATTGTCCGATATGGTTTATATTAATCACACTGTCTATGTTGAGAACCTGAGGAAAATCTATTAGGTTGGGTCAAGATTTAAGTGCATGCAATAGAGCTGGCAGAAGTGGACTTCCAATAACCTTTCCTCCCTTGCTCAACAGCCCATCCAGGCTCCTGAAAAATGCTACATTCTGGACAGAGAGGATTCTTCCTCCCATTAAGTGAGGAGGTCCTCTGTGAGTGGAGCATCACAATGTACCCCCTTCAGCAGGATCTCCTCACTTTCAGTGTAGTCATGAGAGGAGAGAGGCTGGGAAAGGAGGTGGTCTAGAGACAATGGTGTGGGGTGATCCATTTACTCCAGCCCCATGGCATGTGCCTACAGCTGAATCATACCCATTTCCCTCCCCTCAAAACAAACATTTTGGAAATGATATTGGCTTTTATAAATCTCAATCTTTCCAGAAACACAAGTGAAACTTTTATCACTCAACTCAAGGTGCATCAGCTGCTACAGTGCCACAATGCATCCTGCACATAACTAAGCTAAAGTTCACAGAGGTTGATTAACATGTTATGTCTTTTCTTTTGTTTTATAAGAGACAGTCTTAAAGTCATGGACAGGACCATTATTTTCATGCATGTGTATTTACTATTTCAAGAAGGGCTCCTGTTGTGAAGCTGGACGGAGAGGTGACAGAGTCAAAGGTCAAAAATACACTGCAGAAATAATCCAGTTTGAAACCACTTTAACTTGGTTCAGTGCTAGGGAATCCTGGGAAATGTAGTTTATTGTGGCACCAGAGCTCTCTGACAGAGAGGGCTAAACGTCTCACAAAACTACAGTTCTCAAAATTCCCTAGCATTGAGCCAAGGCAGTTAAAGTGGTCTCAAACTGGATTATTTCTGCAGTGTGTTTTGGACCCAGGTCTATTAGCCAAGTCTACTAGTCAGTCTCATGCATCCACTCATTCTATTTTGACCTCTGTGAACATGATACACTGTTGGAAGGTCTATGCCTATAGAAGGGGTGGCCAAAGAGCAACAATGGTCCAATGTGGTCTCAGGGCCCTCAATATTCAATAATATTATTTTCAAAGAAACATGCTCCCAAATGCCCTCTAGGGTGGTGGTGGGGGAAAATACTGCCATGTTTTTGGGTCCTTGACCATTTAGGGCCAGGAGAGGCCCTCAATTAGGACAGGAAGTGGATTGGAAGTGATTTTTTTCCTAGAAGGGATACAGCAAGGAAGCAACCCTAACCACTGACAGTTGTCCAGCCTGATGTACAGTATAATAACTGAGTCATGTGATCTTCTTTGCTTTATCCCAGCTTTGAGCAGTAATGACTGAACAGACTGAGCTCACATATGCTGAACTCTGTACATGTAAGGCCTATTCCATAGTATGTGCAATGTGTGGAAGTTCGGTTGGCCTGGAAGGCCCCAAACATGCTTGATAATTTATTTGCTTAACTTACATGGAGTTAAGAGGTCGCAAGAACAGTTGTTTTGCTAACACTGCAATGCTATGCATGTTTTCCCTGAGGCAGCTCCCACTGTGTTCAATTATTACTCCCATGCCCAGGGAGTAAGCATGCATAGTACTTGAGTCATTTATTCTGAGGCTGCCGGACTGATTTCATAGGAAGTACTCTGAGTAAGTAGGGTGAACAACACAGTCTTTGGATTCCTGAGACATACTGTAATATAACTGCTATTTGTAGTGCCATGTATTTATCTACTGCATATCTTGTTTTTTATACTTCATTGTAAACTGCATTAAGAATTTTGAAAGCAAAATCTATTGAAGAGTGGGAATGTGTGGAGTGAATTTTAAACTCTGAAACAGACAAAGTTGTTTTGTATAAGAAAATAATAGTGCTTGCACTTTCATTTAAATCTTACAACTGCAGAACTGGAATGGCTGGGTCAGAGGAGAAAGCACATTGACATTTCTGTAGACATTGTTCATAAAAATTTCCACTGGAAGTTTAGCAACTCCAAAACCTGTGCAAGGTTTTAAAAAACAATGCTATTTATACAGAAATGCAGGAAACATTTCTCTGCAGTGGGCAACACAGAAAACACATGCTGTGTTAGGATTTCAAATATGGTTTGGTTCAAGTAGTGGAAGACATGCTTTGCATGCAAAAGCTCCCCTGGACTATCTGGATTTACGGGCGAACTAAAATATGTGACTGTCCAATGGGTGTGGGTAGAAAACAGATCAGCATGATGTGGTTCTCCCCTTCATTATTTCTTGCCTTCTCTTATCTGCCAAAGAAAGTAACAAAGTGACTTGCCTTAGTCCCTACATGCTCAATGTATTTCCTGTGTTTTAAGGCTTTGGGGGCGGCAGAAAGGGGGAAACGTCATTCATGTTCAATGCCTCCCATGATGTACATCATGAAATATGAATTAAAAAATAGAAAAGTGTATGAAATATGATAAACATTATGAAATTTGATGAACTTTAAAAAAAGAGATTTGCATCATGGGCTTTACAATAATTACAGTGGTTCTTATGTCATTTTATGGAAGTTCTAATAAACATGGTTCTCGCACAGCTTGAAAGATAAGATATTCTTTCCCTGATGCTGCTCTGCAGTGATCACTAATAATACAGTAAGGTCTTACACAGTGATGGGTGTGTATAGAATTGAGGAATGTAGAGAAAGAGTATTGCTATTTTTTCCTCATTTTTGGTTAACCAGGCTGTATATGCAGAACTCTGACTTCCATAGTGAAAGCTAGTTACACCTGATTCATTGGATAACAGCCTCTGGACACAATCTGGGTCAAATGGACTTTGCAGCAGCAATTTCATTAAGGGAAAGCATCACATGCTTAACTTAAGAAAGACAAAGCAATACAACTAATGTCAAATGTGAACCTTCCTGTGTTATCTTAAACATCCAAAATATGAATCAGATAATCCTTAATAATTGTAATATACTTAATAATCAAGTATCTTGATGATCTTAATATCTTGGACAGTCATAATGATAATATTTCAAAAATCTTTTGAACTACTGCAGATTAAAGACACATTAGTGAATTCTATCAATTAAACACTGTATCTTGTGTGTGACTTAAGAGTGGGAAAATATGTACTTGTTTTTCAACATTCACAATACTTGTTTTGAATGTGCAAAAATTCATATGTGAATTTCAACAGTCACTAAAATTGCAAACATCCACTATAGTGTGTTATCTTATATGTTTACATACACCACATCTATGTCCATTTTTTAGTTTCTCTCCACTTACCCCATATTCATTAAAATGTGCCTCTACTGTGTATGTGCATGCATATATTGGGAGAAACCATTAAAGTGAGAAGCCTGTTGAAGTGAAAACATATTTTAGGACATAAAAAGGCAAATAGTGAATGAGTTTCTACTGTGACGGACATTTTTTTTTAAAAAAAGATATTTCATAAACTAAAAACTACATTCATACAATTTAAAAGGAGTGCAAAAATATTTCAGAGCTCAAACTAGTCCATACACATTTTGTTATGGCCTGTCAGTGCATCAATGTCCTCTGATCTTCTATAAACCCATAATATGTCCGAAGTGCCCCTGAAATGAAAACAACAAGAACCATATATTGATTCAGTGCTGGGGTTATTACAAGGATCAAAGTTTGCATCATATCAGGAATGAATTAGCAGCCTTGGCAAGCCTGGAAAGTTTTAGATTCAGTATCCAAAAATGTAAAATAAATATGTTTTATTTTGGAGTCTTTCCAAGTCTTCTGTAGGATGGAGCTTGGAAATTTAATCTAAAATAAAATAATGGAATGGAATGTAGAATGAAGCAGTGGTAGGAAGATGTTCTGTCCATTATTGCTTCTTCTCTAAATGGTATTTATTGAGACTTATACAAAACTGCAAGATAAATCACTGAGCTCACATATTTTCTGTGGTGACTAGTAGGTTGTTGGAAGGCTACATTACGAAGCAAAGAAATGATGTGTTGGAAGAATTTTCTTCCCCCTTCCTACTCATCACATTTTAGAAAAACAAACACTATATTTATTGCCCAACCAATTTTATCCCCACAAGGTTCCCTGCTTGCAAAGCAACTGTGGACATCTCGCAGTGTACCTACAGAAGAAACTTCAAGATGACACTGAACATTTTTTTTAAAAAATTCATGTTGCAGTTCTAGATTGGGAATCAGAAACATGAACTCCCATGTCATTCATTCTTACTACTTCCTCTGGGTTGAGCCATCATAAGGATAACAAAGAAGGATGATAAAGTAGGACCTGCTCTGTCTAACGAATCCTGCCAACTACCTAAACAAGAAAAATGGATCAATTCACAGGAAGATTCATCTTGTGATACAATAAGGTTCAGTCACTTCATACAGTAATATACAATCAGGACAATTTGGAGCAATTTTGCTAATTCCTAAAACTCCATCCTCTCCATCTGGATTTGGCCCTGAAAATGTAGGTGCTTGGAACATAAACTGCAAGCAAGCATAAATTGTAACTTTACACAATATTGTTATTTTTCAGGGATATGTTTGTCTCCTGACTTTGTGACGCTTAAGCCAACATGATATAGCACTATCTCTGATCCAAAACCAGCATATGTTTGATAACTGAGGATCTAGGGGTAAGGGCCTTATGTTCTATGGAGTACCATAATTTAGCCCTATAAACTCTTAGCATGACAACAAGAAAAGAGGGAGGTTTTATTCACACATTACAAGAAATATTGGGAGAGCATGTAAAATATAGACATTGTCCATAAAATGGATGAAATTAATTTAATGAAACAATTGGAACAGGAATTGACAATTATGCCAATTGAATGGGTCTGGGTCATCAAGAACTGCTACATATATCCTGACTTACCATAAAGTGGAAGATTAATTAATTAATTAATTAATTAAGATAATCTAGAGTGTTCCAAGTATTTGAAAAAGGGTGTCTGATAGTGGGAGCAACCTATTCACTTTAATAGAAAGGACAGTACTACATAAGTAAAGTAGTTCATCCCCCTAACACTGAATTGAATGAGAAAGCTCGCACATCTACTGTAAGCACTTGGAGGTACTATTAACTTTATTTATATCCTGCCCTGCCCCCGAAACTCAAAGCAGCTTACATATTAAAACCAATGTAAGACACAAAAACTATGAAAGATAATAATAAAAAATTAATTAAACTACCATTAATATTAAAATACTTTAAAACATGGATTAAAAATAAAAAACAGTTTAAAAAGCAGAAGAACCCCTTAGTAAACACTTTTCCTGGGGGTTGGGGGAGGAAGCAACTCCTGAAAGCCTGTTGGAATAAGAGTTTTTGCCTCTGGGTCTTTCCTTGGAAGTGTCAAAACCTTGGAGTAGCCACTAAGATGGCCCACTATTATGTCCCCACCAGATGTGGTAGACTGAGAGTGTCTCTTGAAGAATTCAGAGCCCAACAGTTTCATACAGGAAAATACAGTTCTTCAAATAGCCTGGTCATAACCCATATAATCTTATATCATCTTATACAGTCTTAGGTGGGACAGGAGTATCTTGGTTTATTCCCACCCCCCTTTTTTTAGCTGAATCAGGCTATGTATTCGATGGAAAATACCTAAAAGCAAAAATCAATACTCCAAAAATCCTGTCCCAAATGTTTGTGGAAATGTTTCTCAAACTCTGTCCACAAATAATAACTATCTTCTAATTAGTTACCCTCCTTCAATAGAGTAACCTGGGCCTTTTAAAAAACCTGAACTGAGATTAATTTATGTGACTAAACTCTGCTTTCTAGCATAGATTTGAAAAATGAGCTTGCACTCCCTATATTTTTGAATGTGATGCAGGAAACATTAGTTTGCACTCTGCTAGCATACCAAGAAAAAACTAAATCAATCTGCCTCTTTTATTTTTACATGCTTTATCCCTAAGCAATGCAATTGCAGAGGGTTTTTTTATTAACCTTATGTTTTATGGCTCTAATATTTAAGAACAAGCCTATCTTTTATGTCACCGTAAGAAAGTTAATATACTTACAGGTTCTCCAGCAATACATCTTGGGCAAGGTTGAACAGGAGCTCTGGTTTCATTATCCGGAAATATCTGATTAACAAGCAAATACACACAAAATTCTTTTTTAAAAAACCCACAACCACCATTATTTGACATTTTTATTATGAAATATATTAACACCTTCCCTTAAAAACATGGATTGGGCTGCATAAAACTTACTGTGCAATTCACTTTTTCCTTCATAATCCGAGGGCTGAGAAATTCAATGGGATCATCCTGATTCCAATCCTGCTCCATAGCATTAAAACCTGCAGCACACTTGCTTGGTGGGTGGGAAGTGCAGATCATCTCCGAACTTCTACATACTCGTTTCTGTTGGGGGGAGGGGATGAAGGAAGAAAAACAAATTAAGAACGAAGCAGAAATATATTTCTATTATACACACATAGTGTCTATAGTGACTTGTTCCCGGGAAATCAAAAACACAAGCCCCCTCTTAACTTGCACGCTCCCTGGGTGGCCACAAATAGTTCACAATCAATTTTCTACCTAAGAAATGAACCATTAATTATTCTTCAATTTCCTACCTAAGAAATGAATTGTTAACTATCTCATTGCTGTGAGGAAGAGCATAATACAGAACTGTAGAGGACCTTCTATGGTTGCATCCACACTGCTGAAATAATCCAGGTTGATTGACACCATTTTATCTGCCAGGGCTCAATGCTATGGAATTCTAGGAACTGTAGCTTTGTGAGATATTTAGGCTTCTCTGTCAGAGCGCTCTGGTGCCGCAACAAACTACAATTCCCAGAATTACACAGCACTGAGCCATTATTTCTGCAGTGAAGATGCAGTCCAAGTTAAATATATGTTACATACATGGTGATGCAGTGTCAAAGACATGTGGGGTTTGAGGACAATAGAGAAGACACATTAGAAAAAGAAACATCAATAGAAACACGTTTATGACTTATGAGGTGAAATAAATGCTATAATAGTGCATCTGGGATTCTGGCAGTTCTGTGTACGACATTTACTGGATAAGTGAGCCCTCTTTCATGGGCAAGTTGCTTACCTACAAACTATACAGATGCTCTGAGTCCCAGTCCTGGGAAAAGAGCGAGATACAAATAAATATAATAAATAAATAAATAAATAAAAGTTTCATCATCATTGTTCCTCTAATATCCAACTTTGGTGATTTGGTGCCTATCAACTGGCTCGCCAGGCCAGGATTATCAGCAGGTCCCAAGATTGCCTCTACGGTGGTTGTTAATAATTGTCAATTATTTACTTATTAATGGTTGTTTTAATAATTGATAATTTAATTGTATTTTATTATTACTGATGGGAGGGTTAGGGAGGGGAAGAGTTATGATGTCATTATATGATATTGTATTGATATTGTACTTTATTGGTTTATTCTAATGTAAGCTGCTGCAATCGTTCGGAGAAGCAGGATATTAATAATAATAATAATAATAATAATAATAATAATAGTTATTTCAGTAGCAAAATCTGAGATCTAGGAACAGCCCTTTGTGATATATCACAAGACCATGGCAAAATCCTTAACCTAGCATAAACCACAGCTGCACAGAATATACTATTCAAATAAAATAGGCCAAGTTTAACAAATGAGGAAAATATACACATGTACTTAGTTTAGAGGAAGTGTTCTCACCCTGAGAATCTTTCTTCTTGCCCTGAACCTTGGAGAAGAAAGAACTGGGAACCCTAGTTTGAAATGTAGCCACTTAAAAATGAAACAATGGCAATATAGACCCTGAGGTTAGAAACCTTCTCAACATACTGTCCTGATCTGCTTCGATGCTGTATAGTGAAGAAAGGTTTCTTGAGGACAGGAAAGAAGCAAAGAAAACAAGAAATAAATAAGGTTCCATCTTGAAACCTTTGCTCACTCTCATCATGAACCACAGAAACAAGGTTGTTGTTCCAAGCTGACTGAAGGCCCCAAAATGCATTATAACACTTCCTTGCAAATGCTATGTATGGAAACTAAATTCACAATTTGAATATAAACAACAACAACAAATCCTGTTAGGCTAAAACACAGTGGATGAATGCAAGAAGTATCTCCAAGGAGAAAGGCTAGCACAAGAACAGTGATGAAAAAGGAAATAAGATATATCTAAAAGAAGTGAATCAGAAACAAAATATGTATTATACTAAGAGTGTGCAAAATGTAATAATAAAAATCTGAGAAGGCCCCCTGAAGGCTGGCTGCTTTCCATCGGGAAAACATCTACCTCCTTTGTTATTGCAGAATTTGTCCTTTATTAAAAGCTATGGCATGCAAGTACAAGCAGCATAACTAGCAAGATGCATGAGAGGAAGAGATAAAAGAGAAAAGTGATTTAGTGCTATGCATCAGAAGAAATTTTTCTTATCAAAAATAAAATCAGAGTATTGCTTTGAATCTAAGGTACTTACTATCAGAGACAAAAAATTTAACATACAGAGTAGCTGGCTAAGAATCTTATACTAATGCAAGCATAACCTTCTTCTACAGAGAATTCAATGTTATTCTGAAATTCGATGGCTTTGGAAACATCTCAAGGAACTGCAACAACAAACCAGCATAGAATTCTGATTGCAAATACTGCATTAATAGCTCAATGCCTAGCATGTCTGTGGCAAGGCCCAATGGGTTCAAATACCTTTGGAGACCTCTTCTTCTTACTGAATTTATCAAAATGATGTGTATAAATGTGCCAGCCCTGTTCTAACAGGGCTTGAAAGCATAAATATGTCAGCTAGTATATCTGATTCAGAGACTAGAACTCGAGATCATATAATTAGGACAGTGTCTCACTTGTATAGTAAGGCATAAAAGATTATTCCAGAGATATAGATGTAGATTCACCTTCACCTTTGCTGACCTGAACAGAGAAAGCATTTTTTATTTTACTCTATAGGACAGAAGAACAATATTTGGAAAATCTATATGGTTTAAAGTGCATGTATTGGATTCTGCATAGAGTTCACAAAATGTATAGAATGTGTGTACAGAATTGGAGCTTATCAACTACAGAAGTGGCTGGTATTTTGATAATATTAACTAGTGCCCTAGTGCCTTACATTCATAATGCATCTTTTAATCTTCATGTCACTGGAGGCAAGATTAACCTCAAGGACTCTTCTGATTTGAGTTTTCTGTTACATTATGTTTCTGCATTATATTCCAATATAAATTAGGATCTAAAGTAACTTGTTTTTGTCTTATGTATGTGGCTTATATTTTTAAAATGTAGCATCCACCATGTTTTACTGTACAATTCAAGAAAGAATTAGACAGTAGCAACAGTGTTTTATGCATGAAACACACAAAAATCAAGGGCAAACCTGAAGACAAACCGAGGGAAAAACATGTGAATGTTCTCTGTCAAAACCAAACAGAGCTCTACAAACGCTACACTAAAGTACGTAACCTATTAGTCACAGAAATGAACAAAGAAGACTACAGTATGCAAAACCTTCTTGGACCAAGTTAATCCTAAATTCCACTAAAGATACAAATTTGTAATCCTCCAGTTGCTTAATTTGGGCCAATTCCATTGATTTTAATGAAAGCTTTGAGAGAATTCACAACTACTAAACTACAGTATGGGGCTGGCAACATCAATGAATATGGGTTACACATTTTTGCCAGGAAATGCCAAGACGTACAGATTACAAGCTATCAAAACCAAAAGTGTTTGGATGTCTACTTCTAGTTCTGATGTCTGACAGGTTTTTGTGGGGGAAGGGAAAGCATTCCTATGGCCTCTTAAATGCAAAGGGCCAAAAGTGAAATTTTTGTTCCCCTAATTTTTTCTTGTTAAGACATGATGAAGGATCCCATATAGGTTGCAGAATGGCCTTGAGGACTACACTTTATCTACCCCTGTGTAGTGGAGCTTATAGTATGGATTTCAGTCTTAAACCAGGAAGTTTGGAAGTAGTTACCATTACTGCAGGCTGGAGATTGTAGTCAAAAAAATCAGAAGACTTAAGACTTGGAAGGGCAACTATAAAGGAACTAGATAAGATCTTCAAGCGTAAATATATAACATTAAATACCAAAGTCAGAAACACCCATGCCATTGTATTTCCAGTTTTAATGTATGATGTGAAAACTGGACAGTAAAGAAAGCTGACAAGAAGGTGGACTCATTTGGTGCCAGAGATTTTTATAAATACCATGGACTGCTAAAAAGACAAATGAATGGGTCTTAGCACAAACCAAGTCCGAACTCTCACAAGAAACCAAGATGATTAAACTAAGGTTATGATAGTTAGATATGTCATGGTATGTGACCCAATGGATAAAACAGTAACACTCAGGACACTGGAAGGCATCAAGAAAAGGGATCACCTACTCGGTTCCATGGCTGGGTGTCATAGTGTTCCCCAGTGTCATAGTCCAACACTCAAACCACTACACCACACTGGCTTTCACTGCTATAATTACACTTTTGTAATTCACTCTTCTGTACATTATAACTTTGGACTTATTCACATGATTCTTCCAGAATGCTCTTATGATAGCACTGCTGTAGCATTCAGAAAGAAACTGGACAAGGCATTGGGAGCTGCGCTTCTTGACTGTGTGCACTGCAATGTGTTATCTGTGTCTTTGTGAGAATGCGTGTCATACAGACTAAACACTAGAAATATATTTCTAGAACATTGCAATTGAGGAATCACACAGTCGGAGAACTCATGTAATGCACAGAAACCATGATGAAGCTTCAACTTTTGCCATTATACTGAAAGGAAAGTTATTATCCATTTAGTAACACAGAATCATAAAGTTGGAAAGAACCTTATAGGCCTCCAGGTCCAAGGTATCTAGTAAGAGCATCCCCAACAGGTAGCTATCCAGCCTCTTTTTGGAGGCATCCAAAGGAGACCCTACCACCATTCTAAGCGATTGGTTCCACTGCAAACCACTCTCATGGTCAAGAAGTTCTTGCTAATATTCAGTTAAAATTATCCTCATGTAGCTTAGACCTAGTTGATTTTTTGACATCTTGTTTCTGAATGTGAGATACTGTGGAGCTTGGCAAGTGCACACATCATTTGTGCACAAAAATGACAAAAAGAAAAGTGATTATACTGCTTTTTCATTTATAGATTATGCTGTTGAGATTTATTCAACAGATCCACACACACCCTGTCCTGGACATCATACCTGAAGCAACCAATAATTTCACAGTTGTTAATTTTGTCCGAACTAGCACCTTGCCAGAAATATAAAGAGAAGTAAAAAGACACTGTGTGCTAATGAACTCTCTGAAAGGCGTATTTGCAGTTAATCTTAGTTAAAGCAAAATTGTTATTATTACGTAACAGAAAATTGTACAATCCTAAGTTTGCTCTCAGAAAACATCTTTGGAGCCTAACAAACCAACCAACCAATCCAGGCGAAACAACGTGGATTGGTCAAAGGCTTTCATGGCCGGCATCCATAATTTTTTTGTGGGTTTTTTGGGCCATGTTCTAGAAGAGTTTATTCCTTACATTTCACCAGCATCTGTGGCTGGCATCCTCAGAGAATGCTGGCATGGAAGAGAGTTGGGTATATACGAGGGGGTACCCAAAAGTTTTAATGATCACCTTTTTTAAAAATTGACAGAAAATCTGTTTTGATTTGTAGTTGTTAACTTATCTCTATGTAGTCATTATCTAGATTTATACATTTTTCCCAGCATATCGTGACCCTCCGAATACCTGATATTGTATAAGTCTGCAAATTGCACCTTACGAGGGGGTATCGTAAAGTAATAATTATCACCCAGAAATTATTATGGCATATTGATGAAATTTGTCAGTGTCATTATTGGTCCCTAAGTGCATGTTGCTGAGAAAATCAGCTCATTGCATCCTTTATTTTTGTGACTGGCTGTGCCAGAAGTGACTAAAGTGTAAAATCCTCATCAGGCGCAATCTGCAGACTTCTACAATATCAGGTATTTGGAGGGTCAAGATAAGCTGGGAAAAATGTATAAATCTAGATAGTGCCCACATAGAGATAAGTTAAGAACTACAAATCAAAACAAACTTTCTGTCAATTTTTTAAAAAGGTGACTATATATATCAACTGTGTGACCCTTGGTGGGGAGGAGTGCTCTCCATGTTAATTTGTGTATTGTTCGGTTTTTGATGGCAAAGCCTCAAGGTGGGAGGATATATAAAGAGGATTAGTGTCTGCTTAAATAGTGATCATTGTCTGCAGGGAAAGTCCCTGACCCTGAGTGGTTTCTTATTTGCATCTGGTGAGTCCTGATTTTGCAGTTTTTCAGGACTGCTAGCCAAACTTTGTTCATTTTAAGAATTTCTTCTTTCTTGTTGAAGTTGTCTTGGTGTTTGTGGATTTCAATGACTTCAATGACAATGGCATGGTCCAGAATTTCAGTGTTTTCGAACAGCATTTTAAGCCCAGGATGGTTTTTAACATGTTCTGCTAGTGCTGATTTTTCTGGCTGATTCAGTCTGCAGTGTCTCTCATGTTCCTTGACTCGTGTTTGAACACTGTGTTTAGTTGCCCTTATGCAGACTTGTCCGCAGCTGCATGGTATGTAATAAAGTCCTGTGGCCATGAGAGGGTTTCTCTTGTCCTTCGCTGAGTGCAGCATTTGCTGGATTTTCAAGGTCAGTTTGTAAACCATTTGGAGGTTGTGTTCCTCAGTTTCCCTATTCTGTCTGTGACTCCTTTGATGTATGGTAAAAATACCTTCCCTTTGAGTGGTTGCTTGTCTTCACTCCTCTGGGTTTTTTCTGGGTCTGGCAGCCTTTCTGATGTTTGAGCTGGAATAACCATTAGCTTGTAGAGCCCGGTCTAGCTGCTTCAATTCATCTTCCAAGAAATAAAGTTCACAGATCCGTTTTGCCCAGTGTACCAGCGTTTTTATTGTGCTTCTTTTTTGTTCTGGGTGATGGTTGGAGCTCTTGTGCAGGTATCTGTCCATGTGTGTAGGTTTTCTGTATACTGTGGCTAAAGATGCCAGCCACAGATGCTGGCGAAATGTCAGGAACAAACTCTTATACAACATGGCCACATAGCCTGGAAAAGCCACAAAAACCTAAAGTGGATTGGCTTTAAAGCCCAATATTTAAATGTCAATCTTCACAGACAACTTATGAATCAGACTGTAATTCTGTAGCATCAAATCACTTCACAAAAAGCAAGAGGGAAGCCTGAAGTCATGTTAATGTAAAGGGCTTCTGTGTGACCTCAGTATTTCTGTGCACTGCTGTGGACAAGGCAACATGCATTGATTTGAATTCATTAGCATGCTGGCAGACCTGCGTGAACCCATTGTCGGATGAACTCCACTGAGTGGGGCTTACCCTCAGGTATGTGTGCACACAGTTATAGCCTCAGATATATCTCCTGTAGGCCCAGTAATTTATTCACCTGGCTCACCTTTAAACCTCCCTCCTGCTGTATAAATGTGGGATATGCTTCAGGATATAACTTGAATGAAAACATTATGGCATGGATACTTAGTGAACTAATCTCATTATGGAAATTGGATGTATGGAGGGTTTTCCCCCTCTTTCTTTCTCATTACTGCATAATTTGTAGTCCTTTTTTTGGCAAACATGAGAGAAGGAGTAGATGAACTGAAAGTTGGTTTCATAGTACCAGACAGTTGGTTTCATAGTACCAGACAGTACCAGACAGTTGGGTACTATTTGAGAACAGGTCTTGATTGTGATTCTGAATCCAGGTGTGCGTCCACAGAGGTTCTTGTTTGTTCTCATGTGAGGACCACAGTCCAACAGGCTAATATTAGTTATTTAAAATGTGTGCAATAAAACATTTTGTGAATTAAAAAGTTATTCTTTACATCATACTGTTTGGAATCACCTTATTTACCAACCATTTCCCTTCTAGCTTTAATTTTTCCTAACCTATGGAAGCAGGATTTAGTAGCCGGCTTATAGCATCTACCATAAGTGTTACACCTTTATTTTAAAATCCAGTGCCTTAAACATGGCTGCACTCAATGGTGTGTGTGCTGAGGTCCAAGGATTATGTAACAGAGATTGGTAGCTCTTTGCTTATGTTGTGTATACAATGACCTTGCTGCGTTATTTCTCTGGAAGCCTTCCTGAAACCCTTCATCTTTGTCCCCAACTTGATATTTTTGGTTTAGTTATTTCTGCACGGAATATATTCTTTGACTCAAGGGAGAAGCTGGACAAGGTAAACCTGCACTTACTGTCTGGTACAGCTGCATTACCATATGGCTGGGAGCACTTTCTTAGCTAAGTGTATCAGTGGGATAAAAATTAAAGGAGACACCAATTACCAACTGTGATCTCAAAAGCTGCAGATAAGACCAATCACCCCTTAAGGGTGATATTAAAACTCACTCTACTGAATATAAAGCATTAAAGAAGATGGCCTTTAGACAGACACTGAAAATGAGGATGGCATTAGCTTGCATTATTCCGATCAGCATAGCCAACAAATCCAATCCTCTGTAGAAATGCTATTAGTGTCACCCCAAAAAGTGGGGAGGGGTAAGCTTTGTGCAAAGTCCCCGAAGGTAAAGAAGCAAATAATGTCATTAATGCGTTAACAGCCTCTGGTCACTTAACAGAGTGGTTTTAATAGGCTCTAGAGGGGAAACATGTCCAGCCCTGTTCAGCCAAAGGGAAGGTTAGAGCTGTGTGTGGGTTTTCAAGATAGTGGGTTAGAGTCCTAGGGGATTTGCCTGCCTTGTTGGATATTTGCAAATGTCCTTTTAATAAAGCAAATGATGGCTAACTACAATTAAGTACCGAAGGTGGGTCTTTTAACAAGCACATGCCATTGCACTGATAGGTTTAATTACACTATAAAGCTCACTGGAAAACAAGGAAAAAGATATAAGGGCACCAAGCTTTGCAAAATTAGCGTATAACAAATCAATGGTGGTTTCAGGTTTCTGTCATGAGCATTTGGATTCTGAATTGCATTCAAAGTCTCTGTTTAAAAAAATGGACCTTTTGCTTAAAATATTTTTTAAAAACCACAACAAACCCTTATTATATTAAAAGCTTTTCTTTAGTTGCCTGTGAATTCTTTAAAGGACAGAACAATGTTTAACTATTGAGCAAAAATGAAACATTCTAGCTGGTAATTCTCATCTCTGAAGAGGCAAATATTTTAAAATATAAAATCCAGTTTGAAGTTGTTTAGAAATATTTCTGCTTAAAGAACATACAGCAGAATTGCTGTAAACTTTCAGGGACTGTTACTTAAACGAGGCACTTGATGGATTTTTAAGGCTTTGGCGAAAAACAGATTGGTGAAGAGAAATGCCTGTAAGAAGTACATTCTTATGCAGAACAATATACTTCCAGGTAGCTTCCTAGATCACGGTGTCTCTCCCATCCTCCCTACCCAGCTAGCCCTCACAGCCAGTGCAGTAAACAATTTCACTTTAATATTTCAAATTCCCATGCACCAGCAGTGAAAATTTAAGGCAATGGTAGGTTTTTCCGCCCTCAGGCCACACTTTCTCTCTGGTGCACAAAACCCACTGCAGCATCCACCTTATCCTCTTGTCTCTCTGAACTGTCAAGGTGTTGTGTCAGAAGTACCTACCATCTAAATTTATAAATGGGTAAGTAATGGTTTCTGACATTTATGTATATCCAGGCTGCTACATCTTTCTCCATTCCCACATCCATGACAGCTCATGAAATTTCCTAGACAGAATCTGCTACTTTCCTGGAGGAGTGGCAAGGTCTGATGGATGAGGAAACCCTCTAGAAAGGTGATGTAGAATCACTTGAAGGTTTGAACAAGCAGTAAAAGCATCTGTCAGGGATACTTTAGCTCTAAAAATGCCCAAACCAGTGAACGAGGCAGAGGTTTATGACCTAAGGCCTCTCCTTTTTTTCTTCAAGCCTACAGCTTTTTGCTTCAGCCTTTTAAAATAGGAAGAACTGTCATGACCCCAAAGGAAAAAAAAATGGGGACAGAACTTCAGGTCATGCCCTCACTGATAACAGATTTGCAAGCAGACATGGCAAACAACTTACTGTTTTGATGGCGATACAAGAAATTTTGGGGGCAGGATTAAAAAATAACCCCCTAAAATGTGATTTGCTGTTTGTAATTGCCAGTTAAGGGTCTAAATACCCTAAAGAGACTAGATCCCATTTGATCTTGAATGCTAAGCATCCCTGGTTAATACATGGATGGTAGACCACCTCAGAATACTGGGTGCTGCAGGCTATATTTTAAAGGAAGTCAATGGCAAACCAGTTCTGAGTATTCCTTGCCTGAGGAAAAGAAAGAAATCTATAGGGGTGCTAGAAGCTGACAGGTGACTTGAACCCCACACAATTGCTAGTAATCCCCTTTTCTCTTTGCCATCACCCTTGACCCTGTGGATGGACATGGAAATCAAAGAATACTGTACAGGGGATCTGATGACATTTGGCCCTTGTGGCAGAGCTCACATTCCCAGATGAAGAATATACAAGCGGGTGAGTGTGACTATCTTGACCAAGGTGACTAGATGTCATCACCACAAAGGAGGAGAAGGTGCTGCAAAATGTAGGGCATTCAAGAAAAATGCAGGGCATTACTAGTCATGCTCAAAACGGAGGACATTTTGGAATTCCTCCAGGACAGAAGGTTGAAAATGTAGGTCATGTCCTTGAAAAGGAGGACGTCTGGTCACTCTGATCTTGACCTGCTGTGACTCTATAGCCTAGCAGTGAAAACAAGCCTGGGGGGCACTCTCCATGGCCCTAAACTAAAGATGAGGACTGGGCTGTATGACACTCAAGGACACCCACAGGGCTGAAAGCTATGGGATTCTGGAAACTGTGGTTTGCTGTGGCACCAGAGCTCTCTGACAGAGAAGGCTAAATGTCTTACAAAACTACCAATCCCAGAATCCCATAGCACTGGGCCATGGCAGTTAAAGTGGTATCAACCTGGATTATTTTTGCAGTGCAGATGCAGCCAACAAGAAGCAGCCAAACTGAAAGGTGGACTACAGAGAGCAGAGAACTTTAAGTAGCACGATTATGAGAGGAAGGAAGGCGTAAAAACACCAAAGTCAGTATTCACTTTTTGTGCGTCGAAAGTTGCTAAATATTCTTGCTTTTGAAGGCGCCATTATTGGCAACTCTCCATCCACCTCTTCCTCGCTCTTGGCCAGAACCCTCTCGCCTGGGCATTGTGCCTTTCTTTACAAGGCAATGCCAGGGAAAGAGCTGGCAGAAAGACTGGCAAGCTTTCTTTTTTGCTTTTAATTGCTAGTTCCTGTTGCACCCAGTGGGTAGTTTTGAGGGCAGCTTGCTTAGGATTGGGGGCACCCCTTCTTTCCTCAACTTTTGTTTCCAACTTTTTTCTCTCACCGTCCCTTGAGACAAGAGTTAAATCTAGGGTCCAATCCACACTGCAGAAATAATCCAGTTTGAGACCGCTGCCCTGGCTCAATGATAGGGAATTCAGGGAACTGTAGTGTTTGTGAGACATTTATCCTTCTCTGGTTAGAGAGCTCTGGTGCCACAATAAACAGCAATTCCCAGGATTCCCCAGCAATGAGCTAGGACAGTTAGTGGTCTCAAACTGGATTTTTTTTCTCTCCTAGGAAAGCTTATCCCTCAAGGTTTTTGGCTCAGTTTGGTACTATAAGACCCCTTTGAATACTGATTTTACAGACTAACACAGCCATGTCTCCAAATGAGAACCATGAATTTTCAAAAGTATCTCTGCTTTTTGGTCCATGCAGCCGATAGACTAAGGCTGCATCCACACCAGAAATAATCCAGTTTGGCTCAATGCTATGGAACTGTAGTTTGTTGTGGCACCAGAACTCTCTGACAAAGAAAGCTCAATATCTCACAAAACTACAACTCCCTTACCATCGAGCCATGGCACTTAAAACTGGTGTCAAACTGCATTATTCCTGCAGTGCCTATGCAGCCGCAACTACTTTTGCACATCAGATTCCTAACACCTTTGCCTGATGAAGAAGCCAAAGGAGGTGCTTCAGAAGCTTGTGTCATATATTTTGTGCATTTTGGTTGTCCCCATAAAGGTATCAGTTTTGTGGATTTTGGATGTTATTGTAATTTTACTTTGGCAAAGTGACTTGCAGAGGTGCATCAAGTTCCTTTTGCAGAGTGATGTTCTAAAAATATCTGAATGCTGTCCCATATCTTCTTTCTGCCCTCCCTCCAACCCACTTGCTTGGTGGGCTCTAATTTCCGACTTATGGCGACCCTAAGACAACCCAGTCATGGGGATTTTCTTGGCAGGATTGGTTCAGAGGAGATTTGCCATTGCCATCTTCAGGATGAGAATGAGTGACTTGCCTAACAGGGATTTCAACCCTATTCTCCACAGTCATAGTCCAAAGCTTAAACCATCATACCACGCTGCCTCTCATAATAATTACAACATAACATAACATATATTATTTAACACACACACACACACACACATATAATTATTTAATATATTATTATTTATTAACATTATATTAATATAATATATTAATATAATATATATTACAATATAATAATAACATATATACAATATAATAATAATTATTATATATGTTATAATAATAATATAACATTATATATATATATAATACATTAAATAATGTTTTATATATTAATATAATAACAGCATATTAAATAAATAACTTTTTTTATAATTTTATATACAGTATATGTTATAATACAATAATAATATTATATTATATACTAATCTAATATTAATGCTATATTAAATAACATTAAATAATTATACATATGTTATAATAACATAACATAATTATAATACATTAAATATTATATATTAATATAATAATATATTTAATAAATAATATATATAATATATGTTATAATGATATATTATATAGATTATAATACATTAAATATTATATATTAATATAATATTAATACTATATTAAATAATAAATAACATATTAAATAATTATACGTTATAATGTAACAATAACATAATATATATTATAATACATTAAATATTATATTATATATTAATATAATATAATATATATTAATATATTATATTAAATAATAAATAACATTATAATAAATAATAAATAATAAATGATAATATAACCTGAGGGCAGGGAACCGTCTAATTAAAAATAATCATTGTAAGCTGCTCTGATAGCCTTTAGGGCCGAAGAGGGGGGTATAAATAAATAAATATTATTATTATTAATATAACAATATAACAAATAACAAATAATAACATTATTATAAATAAATAATAAGATAATCAAATAACAAATAATAATTATTATATTACAATTTATTATCTGTTATTTGGTTATGTTATTATTTATTATGTTATTGTATTATAATTCAATACAATAATATAATAAATAATAAATAATAACATTGTAATAAATAATAACCAAATAACAAACAGCAAATTATAATAAATTATAATATAATAATATAACAAATAGTAAATAACAGCGTCATAATAAATAATAAATAAAAAACACAACCAAATAACAAATTATAATAGATAATAATATAATAAATAATATATTATGATATATAAAATCAGAATAGTAAAAAAATAATAGAAGAAAATTATATTAACAAAAGCGACCACTAGGTCTGCCTTTTATATCCTTTCCCTTCCCTCAAAGTTCTTTAAAAAAAAAGGCAGGTGAAGTAAAGTTAAGTAGTAGAAGAGTTCTCTACTGCGCATGCGCTCACACAGGCAGACAGTACCGGCTTCCTCCCTCCCTCCATTTTGTAGAGAGCCGTTATCCGCGGGAGGCGCGCGCGCAGCCCCCCTCCCTCCCCCATCCCATGGGCGCGCGCGACGAGGCACTCAGACTGATGAATGATTGACACTCACGCGCTCTGGCTCGTGCAGGCAGAGTTCCGCGGTGGGGGAGGGGCGCCTTCGCTGCTCCCGCCGTTGCTGCTGCTGCTGCTGCTGAGCCACTGTTTCCATGACATGAGGACAGGGCTCTCTCTCTAGTCTCAATAAAGTGCTGGTGCTGCTAGTAGTGCGTGGTGCTGCCTCTCCCTCCCTCTATTTGGCTCCGCCCCTTTGTTTCCAGTTCCTCCTCCTCCTCCTCCTCCTTGGCTGACAGTTGACAGGGAAGCTGAGCCAGGATTTATTAATATTGGCAAAGAAAGTGGCACAAAAAAACAAAACACAAAAACACACATAATAATAATAAATAATACCTCAGAACAATGAGTTAGTCTCTCTCTTTCTCTCAGCCATATTGAAACCCATTGGGTGACCCTTGGGCAAGTCACACTCTCTCAGCCTCAGAGGATGTTAAACTTTTCCTTGAAGAGAAGGAGGCCAGGAGGAGTCCTCTGTTTTTTCTTTCCAGGACACAACCTACATTTCAACCTCCTGTCCAAGAGGATTTTCTTTTCCTTCCTTTCTTTTTTTACCCCCCTCTCCCTGATAATTTTTATTTATTTATTAATTTATTTATTATTTTATTTTATTTGTATCCCGCTCTTTTCCCAGGACTGGGAAACTCAGAGCGGTTTCACGGCTTTAAAAATAGTACAATTAAAAAAAATTATTAAATTAGTTTTCACATCCTTGATAAGGAAAATACAACACGTTGAGTAAAGTGTAGAATATAAAACAGAAAACATTTTTTAAAAAATACATTTAACAATAAAACACATTGCAACTTTGATCTTACAATCATATATATATATCTATATATATTTCTAGCAATTTCTTTGACCCTAACAATTTGACAAATTAAGCACTATAATACGGATTATGTTCATTCAGCGTTAACCCAACATTTCATTACTTCCTTAGCTACAACTTGTAGTTGTATCTTTAGCCATACATCATTATTATTATTATTATTATTATTATTAATTGCATATTAAATTTGTTATTATAAATTACAGATTAAAACATGGAACAAAATCCCAGTATCCACAATTCCCTCCCTCCCCTAAAACAGCAATTAAACAATTAAACATTAAAATATAAGTTAAAATCATCCAATTAAAATGGCAGTGTGCGACTGGCTTATGCTTAAAATGGGAGATATTTTGGTATTCCTTCTGGACAGAAGGTTGAAATGGAGGGCATGTTTGGGAAAAGGAGGACATCTGGCCACCCCTGACCTCAGAGGAAGGCAATAATGGCAAACTGGCCAAAAAAATCCTGTGATAGGTTTGCCTTAGGGTTGCCGTAACTCATAAATGACTTGAAGGCACACAACAACAATATAATTGAATTCAAAGATATAGCTGTGTTAGTCTGTGGAATCAGTATGTAGAGAGATCTTCTAGCACCTTTGAGACTAACTGAAAGAAGTTGGTAGCATGAGTTTCCATAGACTACAGTCTACTTCCTCAGGTGTATTTGTAAGTGGACTTTAGTCTATGGAGTTTATCACATGGGAGGAATTTCTCTCAATTGCGGATGGAGCCAATTCGCAATTACGTGAATTCACTAGTTTAGCGAATTTACGTGAATTCCAATTGCGTTTGGAATGCGTTCAGAATGACTTCCCATTTCCCAAAAATGACCCCCCATTTCCCAAAATTGCGTGAGATACTCTAATACGCAATTATGTGAAAGCCCATGATTGTGTTCGGAATGACTTCCCATTGCCTGAAATTGCGTGAGATGCACTCATACACAATAACGTGAAACCCCATGATTGCGTTCAGATTGCCATTGCATTATAACCCCAAATTCCATTATATGTATCTCACGCAATTTTGGGCAATGGGGGTCATTTTTGGGAAATGGGAAGTCATTCTGAACGCATTCCGAATGCAATTAGATTTCACGTAAATTTGCTAAACTAGCGAATTTACATGAATTCAAATTGTCTCAATTTGAAATTGGGAGAAATTCCTCCCGTGTGATAAACTCCAGAGTATTCCTTGCCTAAGAAAAATATAAAATTTATGGGGTTGCCATTAGTCAACAGGCAACTTGGAAGCATACACACACTGGAATTCTAGGCTTTGGTGCTAATGCCCATTTCTGGATTTGTTGTTGTTGTGTGCCTTTAAATCGCTTGCAACTTATGGCTGGGTTTTCTACGCAAGATTTGTTCAGAGGAGGTTTTCCATTGCCTTCCCCTGAGGCTGAGAAAGTGTAACTGGCCCAAGGTCACCCAATGGGTTAGATGGCTGAGCTGGGAATTGAACTGGTCTCCGGAGCCAGAGTCCTACACTCAAACCACTACTGTACTCTGTATCGGCTCTCACCCCATTTCTGGGCACCGATGCTCTAAAATAAATGCCATTACAAACAATGGGGGACAGGAATGCGAGTTGATAGGAGAGTGGGTGCAGTAACTAATGCAGACAACAAATAGCACCAGGGATGGATCTTGAGAGGGAATGGAGTAGCCCATGTTAGTTTTGCATTGATAGAAATTATGAGGAATGGTCCTGTCAAAGCTTTGAGAGACTGGGATGACAGCCCTTGGGAATGGAATATATATGACAGACCTAGGACTGAATGGATGCCCCTGGGAGGGGAATGACAACCCCATGGAGTGGCATGACAGAGCTAGGACTCTGAAGTGAGAGCCCCTGGGGCTAGAATGACAGGCCTGGGACTCCTCTCCCAAGATCTGACATGGCTATTCCCTGATCATTTCTTCCTATCAATGTGGTTAATGTAATCTACCTTCACCTCCTTTGTTTGTAGCTTGCATTTACTTCAGAGGAGCCCTGTCATGTCAATGAGCGTTTGCCGCTCCCATTATTTCCACTGGCCGGTCCCATTGCTCCTATTGTTTCCCCATAAGGGCTATAAATTTGACAAGTGAGACCTTGGCATTCCAATATGCAGCCAAATGCCTTCCCTTCAGTGCTGAGAGCCCTTTCCCTCTCTTGAAATCTAACAGTACTGCATATTGTGGGCACTGGGCCTATATGTGTAACCCTACTGGACATATACCGGTGGCATACACATAAAATAAATATATGCACATAAACACTCTCATAAATACCTCTGTTGCATTACTTCATGTACATGTGGCAACAGGCATATCTTATCACTGGATAACAAATGTAAAACAGTCTGATCCCAGCCAATTTTCATATATGAGATAAAAGTTTTCAAGGCAAAGGACAAGAAGCACTGTTTCATGGTTACAGTATGGGCAACAAATTGCAACTAATTCAGCAATCTTCACTGGCATTTCTTTTTATTATTTAATGATGACTAATAAATAGTTTTGCACAAAGAACATTCAGTGAAGTTCAGACAAATTTTCCCTTCCCTGCTGGATGTATTTGACTTTCTTGAAAGTGACTATTAACATTTATATCCAACCAATGATCTCAAAGATAGAAAAATGTGTGATCCCTGCACTTGTACAATCAACTGAATAGGTTTGGATTAAAAGGACATGTGTTGTGTCTTAGAAAAAGAATGAGGAGCTTCAGGATGATGTGGATAATCTGGATATATTTTCAAGACCAATTTTGTGACTACCTCAGGTCATCCTGGATGCATGGATCATACAGGCTGCTTCAACTGTAGTCAGACAAAGTATGATTCTGCTGGTTCTGTTATAACCCTTAGCTGCTGTTTTCAGTACCATTAACCAAGGTATTTCTTGGCTATCTTTCAGGATGGGAGGGGGTTTCACAGCATCTCTTTAAGGCAGTTCTACTTGTCCTGGGTCCATGGGTGGTGCTTGAAGTCTGTTGTCCCTCTTCACTGGGAGTCACTCATCTTGTGAGGCTCCGTCTTGCAACTATATGAAACTGCTGGGCATGTTTGTCAGAGAGCAAGGACTTCAGTGCCACCAGTATGCTGGCCACAGCCAGGATCCCAGGTGAAGCAGCCTTGAATATGTAGTTGAATATGTGCTTGCAGCAGTGAATGATAGGCTGTTTCAACAAATTAAGCACACTCAGTGGTGTAGATGGTTGTATGAGTTAGCTGGTTGCATGTGTAAATAGCAATAGAAATGCAAAACTTGTGGGTATGGTGATGAGGTGACAAGTTCAATTTTAACTATGGCTGTTGTAATTCCATGAGTTTGGTGTCTCACCCGGGAATTTCTCGCAACTCCGAATGGAGCCAATGCGGATTCATGTAAATTCGCTTGTTTAGCGAATTTACATGAACCCCTGCTCCATTCGGAAGAACCCCTGCTCCGTTCGGAATTACTTCCCATTACCTGAAAATAACCCCCTCCTGCCCGAATTTGCATGCGAAGCTTTAATTCGCAATAAAGTAAAACCCATGACTGCATTCTAATTGGCTTCCCTCTTGCCCGAATTTGCGTGCGAAGAGTTAATTTGCAATAACATAAAACCCATGATTGCATTCGAATTGACCTTAAATTATACTTCCAATTTAGCCTCGTATGAAAGAATAGACTGTCTTGTGGGCCTGAGCAGATGTGATTGTATTGGAGGGCTTGACTGTAATCTACGGATTTGGTAGTGTGTTCAGGGTGGAAACTGGAGATATGTAAGCATGCATCACCATCATTGGGTTTGCAATTCAGTTTGGTGCTTAGATGTCCATAGTGTAGCTGTACAGTGGTGTCCAGAAAGTGAACTTGCTCTGTTTATAATTCCAGGGTGAAACTGATGGTAGGGTGGAAGAATTCAAAACTCATAGAATTATAACAAGCATTCCTCAAGCTATAGTACCCACTCTATGAAGTAAAAAAACAAGGGAAGATTTGTAGGTAGGAGGACTAATCTATTACAGAACAGTCTAGAGACAGAAAAATGACAGAACGTCTCTAGTGGTCACATACATCTCCCAATTTAAATCAATCAGAAGTATCATAAATAAACTACAACCCATTTTGGACAATAATGCTGCCCTTTCAAGGGCTCTTGGTGGTAGGCCCTTATTTGTGTATAAACAAATCTCAAGCTGTTACTTACTTACAGGAGGACAATTCATGGCTATAACTGTATGTACATAGGCACTTCACTCTCTGCATCTGACAAAGCAGACTTAAATCTATGAAAGTTTATGCCACCAATTTCTTTCTCTCATTCTGGAAGGTGCTACAAGATCACTTTGTAGACAATACCAAGTTTGATATGGCTGCCAGGAAACCACTCCAGGCAACCTTGGGGATTTTGGTGAATGAAACAAGTTTCTTTTAGAAACAAACGGCTGGGTACCGACTACCACCTTTCCTTTATTATGACCAAAGGAAAACATTCCAGGAGGACAGCTGTGTTAGTCTACTGCAGGAAAAACAATAAAAAAACCCTAGTTGTATCTTAATGGCTGTAGGATTCAGGGAGTTATAGTCATAAAATACATTTTCATATTTTTTTTTTTTAATGAGCAGTTCATGCTAAATCTTGTTTTCCCTTCTCATTCAATGACACCAAGCAGTGAGAAATAGAATGTCAAAAGCAGTAAGGCATCTTTTAGGTGGAGAGACCATCTCTGGTCTCACTTTCCTGTTATTTGAGCACTTGTTGGAACACTGCAAAAGGATGTTGGGGCAGAGACATCTTAGTTTATTTTTAATGATCCCCATATGAAGTCTCTGTAGGGGCTATTGAGAAAGTTGCTTGTATCGAAAGGAGCAGAAATGGTCTCCTGCCATACTGAAAAATTCACTGCCTAGCTGCTGGGAAAATTCTCTGTCTTGTAAACTAATTCAGCACATCCCACATCCATTTTGGCAAGGAATGTGGAGATCTGCTTCCACAGATTGTCTGAAGGAAATGAGCTTTGCTGTCTGTGATCCAAAATAGTTAATTTATTTGGCCATGTAAATCTAAGGTGCCTTGTGTTACCATTCAGGGTTTGGGTTTTTTGTTTTTTTGTTTTTGCCTTTTAATATCTGAAAATGTTAAGATTTTCTTTCAGAGCATAGCAGTTAATCCCTTTCTGACTGCCATACAGCACTGAACAAAAAGAAAAGTTTAAACTCGCAACTATATGTGCATAAATAAGTTTTCTGCTTTTCACAAATAATTCCCGTCTGTAGTTCCATGCAACCACACGTCTCTTTGTACCATAATCTTTGCCCTGTCCATGTTTCAAGTTACTAATATGCAACTCAGTGACACTATCTATAGGTTTCAGCTCTCACCAATAAATGTGTTTAGATAACATCTTTTGTGGTTTTTGGTATTTCTCCATCAACTTGAACTCAAATTGTGGGTACTTGCTTCTTAGCTGCTTTTTTAAAAAATTGTGGATAGTTTTTTCTCCACTTATTCATTTATATTTTTTTTATTGTGAGGGAAACTTGTTTTATTCAGACAGAATTATATTCACTACGTTAAGGCTGCATCTGCACTGCAGAAAAATTCGATTTGACACCACTTTAACTGCCATTGCTCAGTGCTATGGAATCCTATAGTTTGTTGTGACACAAGAGCTCTCTAACACAAAACTGCAAATCTCAGAATTCCATATCATTGCCTCATGGCTGTTACAAGTAGTGTCAACCTGGATTATTTCTACAGTGTGGATACATCCTAATGCTCTATTTCTATATCCACCTGCCAAGGAGCAAGCCCCGCTGAATTCAGTGGGAGTTGCTTCTGAGTAGACATATCAAGGATTGTTCTATAAACACAGATACACTACCAATTTTGTTTTTAGTGGGAGTTTATGGTTTGCTGGCATATTGCCTAACAAGGATTTGCATTCTGTTGGCTTCCACTAAGGATATACAATGGGACCTTGATATCTGCGGACTTGCCTTCCACGGTTTTGAGCATCTGTGGACGGCAAGCCCATGTTTTCTCCAATGACGGCACATGCATGTGGCCACACCACCATTAGGGACAGTCCCAGGTGATGTGTGCATGTGGCCTTGTCCCCCATGGCAGCATGACTACGTGCACAAACCCTCATTGAGGACAACATAGGCTTGAGCATCTGTGGATTTTGGTATCCACGGTTTTTGGTATGGGGGCTCCAGAATGGATCCCCTGTAGATACCAAGGTCCCACTGTATTCCTGCTCAGATTACTT
Source organism: Urosaurus nigricauda (assembly GCA_034509955.1). Lineage (NCBI taxonomy): Eukaryota > Metazoa > Chordata > Lepidosauria > Squamata > Phrynosomatidae > Urosaurus > Urosaurus nigricauda. The sequence continues at coordinate 196,474,801 of JAOEGL010000003.1, read as the reverse complement.
GCGTCCCATTGCTCTACCGTTTTGTAAGAGGCAATAACAAGGGAGGATTCATGATATCAAAAGTTACTACTGTATAGGGTTGAAGAATAGTTTAACGTGTTATAGCAATAGAAAGAACTTTGAGACTAAACACATTGCAATTCTCTCATTGTCTTATGCTGAGTGAGCAATTGTTGTCGAGTTGCATGGTGGGGTATAATTTACTGGTAAGCCACAAGTTGAGTGGGAAAGGAATGGTGACTGGAGAGAAAGGCCGAAGTAGGCACCCCTTTTTCTTTTTCCTTCTCTTTCTACATCTGGCAGGCTGCTTGAGAAGAGACAGGTTGCTCTTGCAAAAACCTGAGCTTTTGAAATAAAGCCAAGGGCCATATCAGATCAGTTGACATCTATAATGTGGTGCTAGGCAGTTTCCAGCTCTTGTCTTGAAAAGTCAAAGTTGAGTGGCAGAATGCATAATGCCCAGTTCACTTCTGGACATCTCTTATTAGAGAGTTCAGGTTAGAGAAGCCTGAAGGAAGGAAAACCTCTGCCGAAGACGTGAAAGGCTGCTTCCAATCAAGATAGACTGACACATTGTGCTGCATGGACCAGTGAGCTAAGGTAGATTTTCATGTTCATGTAAGACTAAACCAAAACTATAAGTATATAATTCTCTGCCTAGCCATGGGAATTCATGGGTGACCTTGGGCAAGTCACATACTCCTTAGGGTCACCATAAGTTGGAAACAATTTGAAGGCACACAACAACAATATAATTGAAGGGCCATACGTAGCTTTCCTGTCCTCTGGAGCAAAATATCTAGGACCAGGCCTACCATTAGTCAGTGAAGGCAGCTGTGGTGTCATGAGTTTGTATGGTGGCTCTCCACAGTTGCAGCTTTGACTTTTGCGGATTTGATTATTCGCGGATTTGATTAATATGTTCTCTTTAGGAATCTCTAGGTCCTCCAGTGTGACTCTGCCAGAAATTAACCATAGAGTCACATGGGACGACCTAGAGATTCCTAAAGAAAACACTCTAGGCATTTGTAGGTCCTCCAGGGCAACTATATGGTCAACCTCTGCTGGATGTTGGCCATAGAGCTGCACTGGGTGACTGAAAGATTCCTAGAGGTGTGTTCTCTCAGGTAAAAAAGTAATTTTTTAAAATTTGCAATTTTTTCACTTTCATGGGGGTCCTGCACCCCTATCCCCAGCAAATGTGGAGGGCCCATTGTAAAAGTATTGCTTGATCTATTATGTGTGTATGTGAGCTATGTGGTGTAGTGGTTTGAGTGTTGGATTATGAGTCCAGAGACGAGGGATTAAATCCCCACTCAACCATGAAAACCCACTGGGTGACCCTGAGCAAGTCACATTCTCTCAGCCACAGAGGAAAGCAAGGGCAAACCTACTCTGAATAACTCTTGGCAAGAAAGCCCCATGACAGGTTGACCGTAGGGTTTGCCAGTCAGAAACATGGGATTGACTGAGAGCAGGGAGAAAATGGAGTGTTGAAGTGGATGCTGATGGGTGGAATATTTGAGGAGGTTTGCATGGGGTGAATAGCAGTTAGAGTTGGAAAACAGTTTTAGCTTGGGATCTGAGAAGAGTGTGGTTTGAAAAAAGAGTCTGAGACAAGTTAGAGTTAGGAAAAGGGTTGGAGTGAGAGGAAGGAGTTTAAACTGAGTGATTGGTAAGAGTCTGATTTAGTCTGAGAGGAGACGGTGTGGTGTTTTAAAAGTTCTAGATAAATAATCTTCTATTTTATATTTAATTTCTGTAAATAAAGATTTGTTTTTGTTTTTATACACTTTTGCCTTCCAGAACCACTATTCTTCTGAGAGCTTGCTTTCAAACCGGGTGTCTGCGACGGCAGCATTTAATGTAGAGGGGTGGATGTAGAGGGTTTCATCCTTATTGGGGTTAAAAGTAGCACAATTCCTCATAGGAATTGCTATCACACAAAGGGGACTGGAGAAAGTCCTCGTATGTGGCAGAAGTGGAGATCAGAGAAAGTCATCGCTATTGATATTTGCAGTGAGCACTATGAAGTCTTCACATTTGGTGATTAAAGGGTAACAACTTCACATTTGGTCACAGTGATGGGATTGACTGAGAGCAATTATTGTTTGCATTTATGTTAAAATAAATAAATAAAACTTTTTTTTTTAAAAAAAGTTGGTGTATACAGTTCTGTGATATAAGCGGAGAACATCTGAACATCTGGTGTTCCCAGTCGTGGGTGCAGAAACCCCTGCAATTGGTGGCTGTATGGTGAAATAAAGGGTGGAACCCTCCCATACAGGGCTGGCAAATCGCACCACTCTGCAGGAGAGGGGCCATGTCACTGCAACTTCTTTTTGTGCTTCTTACCAAGGCTGCCCACCTGTCTGTGAGCAAGCAGGAATGGGCTGGCACTATTCCCACAATCGGAGATTATGGCAAAGCTAGGGGCAAGCAGAGCTAATTCTCACACCATAAGCAGAGGGAGAACCTGAGCTACTGCTACATATCCTCTTGCTCAAAGAACAAGCCAAAGAGTGACTACCTTTATAAAGAAGAGGCATGGGAAACACATGGGCAGAAAGGCTTACCTGTTATGAACAAAAAGTATAATTTATAATGAAGCAATAGAATTTAATTCCGTTTATAGATGTGAAATTTCACCAGCTTCTTTCATAACAATTGGTCTTCTGGATCAAGTTTTGTAGTGCACTGATCTGCTAGCTGTAACAAAACTGCTTTTGGAAACTTAACAACCATGTATCTCCCACTGTCTGGCCACATCATCTGCTACAAAGGCAGAATACCTTCAAACACACATTCATCTGTTTAGGCTGACAGCTGTTGATATACCTGTCTTTCTAATTCCTTCACAGGTACTCATGAGCTGCTTTTAGACAGTGATTCATACTTAGATGGAGGTCATATGTATAGCAGCATATACTCAGATAGGGAGCTGAGGGATTTTATCAAGATAGTCCATGGAGATCTGATTAGTTTTCCCTAGAACTGGGGCAACCTGCTGCTTTTTAATAGATCAACTGTCAGTCATGAATGCTGCTAAAACTACTTTGAGTTATAAAATTATTCAAATTAAAAATAAGATATGATTCTACTATGGTAATTTGGGCACAAAGAATCCTTAGATGGATTTCTCATGTCCTGCCATCATTACCATAGGTAATCCTTACAATTTGCATGGCGCTTTAGAGTGTTTGTTAGCCTTAAAGGTGCCGGTTGATTCTTCTCCGCTTCCTTTTCAGTTGTTTTAAATTCTTCTCTCCTGTAGCAACCTTATAACCAAAGTGAGTTGTAAGGGTTATTTAAAAAATGTAAAATGTAAAATTTTGTTAAAATTATTCTTTAAAAACATCACATTTTACCAAATTTTCACTTTAACCATCTGAAACTATGTACATGTAAATACATTTAGGTTGTGTATATAAAACCATAACTCAAAGGTATAATTTTAATTTTGCTAGTTGTTTATGTCCCATGTATATAAAGGACTTAGGATTTATGAGTAACATTAATACAAAAACCATTACTAAGGATTCCATATGATGTGGTATAGGAGGAGGCCAATGGGGGTGTTGTTGTTGTTACACCATGAGTTATTGTCACCAACACTAGTGACGCCACTGCGATTGAATAGTAGTATTTTATTTGTAACTAAATTAAACTACTGTTAATAACAAATTAGTCACTAAAATAGCACTTTGCACTAATAGCATTCCTTGTTACTTCTTTTCTACTTAGTTATTTATTTTTTAAAAAATAAAAAGTATTATTTAATATTTTATTTATGTGTATGTCTCCTTTCTCCCAGAAGGGACCCAAGGTGGCTTACAGGTAAAAAGCATTTCAAAAAACATTACACTAAAAACATAAAACATTTAAAATCAAAACTGTAGAAAACCACATTAAAAATATACAAAAGCTGAAAGGCATGACCAACCCCCCACAAGATGCACCCTTTAATGACTGAAAGTCATAAAAGTCAAAAAGGTTATGTCAGATTGCCTACAGCAGGACAACTGTGTGAGGCCCAGGAGACAGCTTCTTCATCTAAGCCCACATGGACCGTGCTCCTCCCCAGTGTCAGCAATTCCATCGATCTCGTTTGCAGACTTTCTCAAAATGACCATTGGAAGGATTCAGATACAAAGAGAGGTATCTGGGGTGTTTTGGAGAGCTTTCTGTGTGGGCCTGGGAGTGATTTTACACATTTTAGGGGTTTCCCATGTGATTTTTCAGGTGAAAAAACATCTGAAAATTGTGCCAATTATTATTTTTTAAATGGGGTTGGGGAGTTGGGGCCTTCACAGAGTGCAAACATGGGATTCAGAAGCTGCATGTGGCCTTTGGGCCACACTTTGCCCATTCCTGGTTTGCAGGAAGGGATAGCAAGCCCTTTAAAAGTGATTTTAAAAAGTGGCAAGAAACAATACATATTATATTAGAAAACTAGAAAACATTACTCAATTGTGTATCCCTGCATGGCAGGAGGTTAGAATGGATGGCCCTTGTAGTTTCTTCCAGCTCTATGATTCTATGATTTACTACATTTACCATTGCAAATGTTACCGTTGATACCTAAAACAAACATGTTACAGTAATTGGTCCTTGTAACTTGCACCCTCTAAACTCTTGAATCCTGTACATATTTATTTGAAAATAACTATCTCTGTGCTTAGTGGAACTTGCTGCAAGAAAATAATGTGCAGTGACATTCTTATTATTAGCTAATATATATCATATGATTAAGCAAGACAAGAGCATTGCTTAAGCAATGTTCAGGGTCTGTAGCACCCTTTCTAATTTAATTGTGTGTTCCCTTTATAATGTAATCATATTTTGTATTAAATGAGTTCTGCGAAATAGGTTGTCATGAGGACACTGTGAAGCTTCTTACCTGGTCCAGCAATTGCCCAAAAGACAATGGGGAGGACAGAGGTTAGATTATTATTATAACTCTACAATGAAGAAATGATATTTTAAAAATAAGAATATAAGCAGCTTATACTACTACTAAGGAAGGAACACAGTAGCACCTCTTCCTAAACTATGAAGACAAAGGTTTCTCCAAAAATAGCTGTGTAGCAAACCTGGCTAACAGAGTGAAGTTTAAGCCCTAACAAAGTCTAAGTGGAAAACAGATGATACTTACCAAATTGCTAACAATCCGACCAATCATTAATAAGTAATTTCTGGCCCAAAGTTGTATGGACCATCCTCAAACCAACATTTCTTATAATACCAAGATTTAGGTTGATCCATTGGGCTGTTATATAAACAAAACATATTTCCCATTCCTCAATACTACCTGCAGTGCTAGTAATTTCAACAAAAACTGATAATGCTGTATTACTTTATGCACCTATAGCAAGCTACCCCATGAAGTAAGCAGCCTTGCATCTTTCAGTACAGAATACAGCTCATTCTCCAACATGTGGTATCAGATACCTGTATTGAATGAGACAATCAAACCCTTATAAACAAAAATATATATTTTTGTTGAAGGAAGAACCATTTAACAAGCACACACTTTCTGTTGCAAGACCAAGAATATGCTGTTTGAAGTAATGGTATGCATCTGATTTAACTGTGGTGTATTACACTTTCTGTACTGGTAGTGATAATTTTGTCACCAGCCATTTGATCATCTAGATGTGAACTTATTCTGCAAAAGAAGTGCAAATGTCCTTTTAAATAAACAGAAAATGAAAAGTTTGGTCATATTTTTAAATTAATTCTAACTCACTTTGTTATTTTGTATATCAACATCAACAATTTTTTTTTTAAAAAAAGGCAATATTTGCTTGTCTTCAGAGGCTGTTGATGCCATCTACAGACGGGCAGCCACCTTTACAACATTGTATTGAAAAAGGTTAATTTCTAAGTAATATTTAAAGAACTTAATTACAGCATTACTTTGTTGTTTTGAATGAAAAATACAGAATTGTTAAGATGCATCACAGTGAGGTTAGGCAGTCAAAAGGATCTAAGATGTGACAAAAAATTGCATAATGTATGTGGTAGTAGACAAATAGTACAGACAATGTATGTGGTAGTAGACAATCAGACAATATGTGGCTGGAGACACAAAAATGCATGATGTATGCGATAGTTATAACAATGGAGCATTTTTCCAAAGTTTGGAGCCCAAGCAGGGAACTATTGTAGCTCTGATCCTGGAACAGTTGAGAAAAGCTGCAGAAGAAATTTACATGGAAGACTTTTAAAGTTTTAAAAGCTAGCTGTCATCATTATGTAGGTGTCAGATTACTGGAATCTTAGTTTGGCACTAGTGTGTTAAAACAAAATGGAGAAGGCTGATAAAGCAGATACTTTCCGAAGCGGTGCACTTCGTCTGGACTCCTTTGGTTACCAGTGTAATTCCTTTCAGACAGTATGCCCTGCTATAAGTATGCACTTGCCGCCACTGTGGAAAGGCAGGAATGGTGAACCACCACAAGATGGACAGAAGGAAGGTGTAATAAATAAGGGAATCTTATAGTAGATCAAATAGCTACAAAATGAAATTCTTAAAAATGTTCATCATGTCTTTTTCTGCTACCATCTTTGTATCACCTTCTCAACTGGAAATTTTTTTTTTAGGAATAAATAACCAAGTTTTCTTCATCTTGCAGTGGAACCATTACAAACACATATAACTCCATAGTTCTGACTGTACAGTTATGCCTGGGGAAAACATGGCTGTTAAAAAAAGTGAAGGAAGGCTGTTGACATGTGCATATCTTATATAACATACTTTGTAAGACATTTTATGTACTTGGTTTCTTAAAATGATTGCATCTTCCTTTACTGGCTTTATAGAGTTGTTTTCTAAAAATCAGATGGCAAAAAATGGGAGAGGGGCATGTTAGTCTGCTACCACACTGCAGAATTAATGCAGTTTGATACTGCTTTAACTGTCATGATTCCTTCCTATGGAATCCTGTGATTTGTAGTATGTTGTGGCACCAGAGCTCTCTGACAGAGAAGGCTAAATGTCTCACAGAATACCAGGACTCCATAGGATGGGGCCATGACTCCATCCTATTAAAACTGTCAAACTGCTTTATTTTGTGCAGTGCAGACACAGCCTTAAACATATGTAATTTACCTCATTTGAATTTACTTCCAAGTATTACAAACTTGGTATAGATTTGGAGAATTTGCCTATTTGGGATGTCCATCATAGTGCAAAACAGATGAGTTTGTATGCTTCTCTTGTAAAAAAAATGGCACAGAAAAGGAGAAAATACATTAAATAAAAATATACTTACATTTTAGGTACTGTATAAATAGGTGATACAGTATTACTGAATCTTTAGACGAATAAAGCATGGCATTTTGAAGCCTCTAATTAAATTCCAGTCTTCAATGTACCTTCAAAAGCATATACTCAATAACAAGCATATTGTACTTTCAATAAGCACCTTCAAAAGCATATGCTCAATACAAATTCCAGTGTACCTTCAAAACCTATACTTAATAAGAAGCATTTAGAGGTGATTTGTATACTACCGTATTGTCAGACACTGAAAAATGCACATTTCTGGCAAAATGTTACAAAAAACTTTATTCATAAAAGTATGTGTGTGCATGAACTCACCAATCTAAATTAATACATAATAAACAGTACAGATGCTCCCAATAGTACCACAATTTCCCACTTCTGGAATAGGGTATATTATGGCAGCGGGAGGTGCAGAGGTTTTAACATATTCTTTGTAGACATGTGGTTACATTTTTATGTATTTTATTATACAAAACGGAGAGATAAAATTTATGTATAAAATTTAACCTCCTCTTTGCCTTGAATTAATTTAGCTCTATCCTGCATTTTCCCCTGACTTCAATAATTTCCTTTCTGTTATTGGAAAAGATGTGTCCTCTGTCCACTGTGATGACTTTGACTGTCTCTGTGTGAGGAAGAATGTGGATTTTAAGGCCAGAAAGCTTAAAGAAGTAAATCCTATTTTCCTCTTTCAGTAGTTCCAGGGGGAGTACAGAATTCTGTTTAACCATGTTAATTTTTAATGGGGGAAATTTTCCCCATGAATACAATGAAATACTATAAAAACGGTGTTTGTCAGGAATGTCTTTTCTCCGATTCAGTAATTCCCCTCCTTCCTCCCCCCGCCCCACATAATGTGGGATCTCCATAAATAATTTGCAACCCTACCCTTTCCCAGCTTTTACAGGTGAGATAAATTTTGATGATGCAGTCAAGGATCATAAGCCTAAGTTACAAATGACTAATCCTAGGAATGCTGATTGGACTCTGCATTAGGAAGTTACTACACGGTAAGCCTGCAAAGTGATGGGTCGTGTGGTTCGTGCAATATTTTGCATCTCTTAATGTGTTTTACCCTAGATTTGGATATGGGTTCTCTAATCAGGTAATCAAGTTCCTTTTAACTTGAGGTGAGCATACCTGAACATCTGGAAGCTCTGATTTTCAGACTCAAAGAGCTGTGCTTGCCGTTGCCCCATTGGTTTCAGCAGGGCTTGTACTGGCTTAGTGGCTGGAGGATTATACTGTCTGGGAGGTTTGCCAGATTAATTTGGCCGGCTGCCTGTTGTTCAATCTGGAGCCACTGAAGCCCTTGGTTTCTCTGGGACCCTGCTGCCAGATATTCCATATGGGATGCCCAGAAATATAGCCTAACATTAGGGAGATTTAGTTCTCCCATGTCTCGGTGGGCCTATACATTTTTAATGACAACTCTTGTTTTTTGCCTACCAAATGAACCTTGAAAAGGTCTTGTGGAGCTTATTAAAGTGTGCGGTTTTAAATTCTCCCAAACAGTTGTAGTTGATATAAGAGACTAGGGAGAATATTTATTTTAGGAGGCAGTATTCTTTCTGTAACTGCTACAGAGATTCATCCACCTATCCAGATGATCCTTAACATTTGGTGGCATCAGGTTTGTGTTCAGTTCTTGAATGGCCTCATTAACATCTTAAACCCCAAATAAGGATATGTAGTGGCTTAAGCTGTTTGGTCAGAGATGTGGTGTCCTGAAAACAATAAAGTGAAATAGCACTTTCAATACACACCACAGTCCTAGAAATTTATCACGGGGGAGGAGATCCCGAGCAAAAACAGGATTTAAACTGAACAGCCCCCCCCCGCAAGAGTGTATTTATTATCAGGTTAAGTGTGTTTAATATAAGGTTAGAATCATAGAGTTGCAAGAGACCACAAGGGCCATCCAGTCCAACCCCCTGCCATGCATTAACCCAACATTAACCTGGACAGAAAGTAGAAAAGACATGGAAAAGTGCAATTGATTTTCAGATGACGGTGCTGTTAAGGTGCATTAACGCGACATTAACCTGGCTAGAAAGTAGACAAAACACAATTCTTTTTACTTCTGGAAAATCCCAAAAGTAAAAAGAATTGAGTTTTGTGGACTTTCTAGTCGGTTTAATGCTGTGTTAACCCCGATGTGTCTGAAAATCAACTGCGCTTTTATGTGTCTTCTTAGGTTTTTTGGGGGGGTTTAAATCATGTTTCCGCATGGGATGCCTCCCATGTGATAAACTCCCTACACATACAGTCTGGTTGATGTATTATTTATACATAGTGAGCACAATCCAGCAAAGTGAACCAACTATATGACCTGTTATAGTGTGATACAGTGATTCAAATGCTGGACTAAGGTCCAAAACACATGGCAGGAATAGGTGTGACTAGGCGACTATGAACCTTCTCAGTCGGACAATCCTCACAGGTTTATTGCGAGGATAATAATGTATTATTACATTGCGAGAGAAGAGATAACGTAACAATATGGTTCCAAAACACATTGCAGAATTGCAGAAAAAACACATTGAGACTGCTTTAACTGACTTAGTTCAATGCTAGGGAATTCTGGGAGCTGTAGTTCTGTAAGGCATTTAGCCTTCTCTGTCAGAGAATTCTGGTGCCATAACAAACTACAGTTCCCATGATTACCTGTCACTGAGCCAGGGCAGTTAAAGAGTTCTCAAACAGATTACTTCTGCAGCATGTTTTGGACCTAAGAGTCCAGAATAGTGTTCAAATTCCCATTCAGTCATGGAAACCCACTGAGTGACTTTGCACAAGCCACACACTCTCAGCTTCACAGGAATGCAATGAAAAACCCTTTCAGAACAAATATTGCTAAGAAAAATCCCATGATAGGTGCACCATATGTTGGAAACAACTTAAAGGCACTTCTCAAGTCATGAATCTACTTTAAATAGATCCAAGTCTGAATCCAGGTGGCCTTTGGCCTTCCAGATGTGTTTGCGAACAACTCCTTCAGCGTCTTTCCATTGGCCATGCAGGGTTGGACGGATGGGAATCATAAACCAAAACATCTGGAAGATCCACTCCTAACTAACCAATTAGGATGAAAGCTATGTTCAAATGATCTAGGATCATGAAAAGTGGTATGTGTCCAGAAACTGTTTACTGAATAATAATTAAAATGTGAGGCATCTGTACAATTCATTAAGGTACTGTACACTTCTCAAAAGTAAAGCAGGCTGGAAAGCTGAAATTGGGTGCACATATTAGTCTCATTCAAAAAAACAGAATCACCTGGCAATTTTAAAAAGGCTGAAATCTCTATAAATTGGGAAATAGTGGTGTACCTGCAGAACACAATGTAAATTCCATGCCAGATGTGAAAGTGTAAATATGATTCATAGTGAGCTCATTGTAAACAGTAGTACAAAATCTGCACATGCAAGACTTAAGTGTCTAATAAATGCAATCTACAACATTTAGTTTACTTTATAATGGCCGTTGTTGTGTGCCTTGTAGCATTTCTGACTTGTAGCAACCCTCTCATGGGATTTGCAAGGTAGAATTTGTTTGGGGAGGGTTACCCTTGCCCTCCACTTTGCCAACCATTACAGGCTTCTCTAGTGAGAAGTTGTCTTCTTCTGATTTCTTGACTGCAGTCTCCACTCTGAGCCCAAGGATGGAAAATCTTGAACTATTTCAATTTTTTCATCATCTGCTTTAAATTCATATAGGTCGTCTGTGGTCATAATTTTGGTTTTCTATGTCTATTTTCTATGTTTATATCTATATCCAAACACACACACACACAGAAATGAGACTATATCTATATATCTATATCTACACACACAGAAATGATGCTGAGAGAGTGTGGCTTGTGCAAAGTCACTCAGAGGGTTTCCATGACTGAATGGAAATTTATATCTTTATTTAAACACACACACACATAAATGTACACCCCCATATGTATACACCCTTTAACAATTTATTATTCTGCAATTCCCTCCAATTATGATGGAATTAGTAACTGATTAATTATTATTATAGCATTTATTCTTCTATATAAATGCATTTATTTAGCCTTCAAATAATCAATCTAACTACTATTAGCTGTAAAAGGCATATAGATTTTTTGGAGGGACACCCTGTGTGTGTGTGTGTGTGTGTGTGTGTGTATACATATATATATGTGTGTGTGTATACACTTTGTTTGCTGTTGTACGCCTCCAAGACATTTTTGACTTATGATACCTGAAGGTAAACCTATCATAATGTTTTCTTGGCAAGTTTCCTTCAGAGGGGGTTTGCCTTTGCCATCCTCTGAGGCTGAGAGAGTGTGACTCACCCAGGGTCACCCAGTAGGTCTTTATGCTTCAACAACCCACCCATATAATTACATATATATAATATTGTATAATGTATATTATACAAAATATATAAATAGGTATAGGCGTATCAATGTATTGTGTGTGTATATATATATATATTTGTCACTTCCGTAAGTTTTAAATTGTAATGTGTTTTTAGACTGTAAGCCACTTTGAATCCCAATTTTGGGGAAAAAGCAGTGTACAAATAAATATAATAATATAATATATTATATATTATTATATAATAATGAAATTATATATACTACATTATTTAATATATTATGTAATGTATTATATCTATCATTAATTTATACAAATAAATATAACTATAAAACATATATATATAATGTTATATATAATATATTATTTAATATATTATTATTATATTTATTTGTATCCTGCTTTTATATATATATCATATAACAAATATTATATAATGCATGTAATAATACTATTAATACATAAGATATAATAGCATATATAATCATATTACATTATTAAAATATAAGATATTGCATGTGATACTATATAATATATAATGATATTAATATATAATATCATTATGTGTGATAATATATATGTGATATTATATATATGTATGTATATATATATATATATATATACACACACACACAATGTACATAATATAAATACCTATACCCACACATAATGCATGTAATATTATTAATACATAAGGTATAAGATATAATAGCATATATAATAATATTATCTAATATTGATATATATGATATAATATGCGATACTATAAAATATATATCAATACATAACATCACTATGTATAATGATATCAATATATAATATGTGATATTATATATCACATAATATATAATATCATATAAAATGATATTAATATGATATGCAATATTATCAGGTATATTATATAAGATATATCATTATACAGTATACGATATATATGATATTAATATATGTTATATTATAATATATAATATATTATATCACATAGTATATTAAATATTATAATATCATATAATATATATATATATATAAAATTATATATAAAAATATATAATATATATTGTATAGACAATGTTATATTATATACATATATATTGTATATATTGTGATATTATAATATACTAATATATTACGTTATATATTAATATATTATAATATCACATATTTTAATATATATTATAATAATATCATATTATATAATATATATATATAATATCACATATTTTAATATATATTATATTATATATATTATATATATATCAGAAATATTATATATATATATATATATATATAATATTATATTATATATAGTGTGTGTATATATATATATATATACATATATAATATAATATAATATAACACACACAGCAGAGGCATCCCTAGGTGCGCGCGCAGCTTCCCTTTCCAGCTGAAGAATGGTGTGTGGTGTGGGCAGGAACAATGGGCATGAATCTCTTCCTAGTGGCTTCATTTCCCTCCAGTGCGCATGCGCGAGTTTTCCGCCTCTGCCGCCGCCGCTGCTGCTGCTGCTGCTGCGCTGCCACCCAACAGTGAAGTGGAAGAAGGAAAGAACGAACGAAACAGTAGAGACTGAGAGAGACTCGCTCAAGAAAGAGCCAGCCACCGCGCATGCGCACTGGCGGTCGCCGCTGCTGCTGCTGCTAGTGCCGGCGAATAGGCTGTGCGACAGCCAGGCTTCCTGTTCTCTCTCTTTAGACGCGGCGCGGAGATCAACACTAGCAGCCATGGCAGAGGCAGCAGCAGCAGCAGGAGCTCTACTGGAAGCCACCTCCGCCGCACACTTCCAGGATGTGCTCCAGCAGCCCGGCAGGTCGGTTATATATGCAACTAGCAGCAAGGAGTCTTCTGAGGACTGGAGGAAATAAGAAAGCCGACCCTCTAGGAATCTGAGGGTCCAACAGGGCCACTCTATGATCAATATCTGCCGGAAGTCGTGCTGGAGGACCTTCAGATGCCTAGAGGGGCGTTTTCATTAGGAACTCCTAGGTTCTCCAGCACAACTCTATGGTCGACGTCTGGCAGGTATTGGTCATAGAGTCGCACTGGAGGACCCAGAGGTTCCTAGAGAGGACATAGTCGTCAAAGCCACAGAAGTCAAAGCTGCAAATATGGCCAACTGTGTATTATATACTGTATGTATATTATATACATACATACATACATATATATGTATACACTATATATTTTATGTATTATATAATATATAATATGTATATAAAATCATATAACATATAATCATATAATATATAAAAAACCAGAGAGATATATTTATATAGTATATATACATATAATATATATACATGTTATGCAGTTTATATATATATGTATATATATATATATATATATTGCATTATATAATATATAAGAAAAGCCATATATATATATATATATATATATAGTGCAGTATTTTATATATATATGCAGTAATATATATATATATATATATATGCATTTTATATATATATAATATACATTAAATAATTATATACATTATATTATGTAATATGCATTATATAATAATATAATATAATATATGCACTATATATATATATATATATTATGCAGTAATGCCACTGATGCTTTTCATACATTGCAAGACTCTCCTTTGGGAGGCAGCTGCAGAGCTACCCACATGAATGAATGTGGCTTTTTTAAAAATCTTACAGGGAAATCCCATAGATAAAAATACCATAAAAGCTTGTATCTTCTGATTCCAGTAATACAGGAGATAATTTTGAGAAAAACTGAGGCCTAGGCTCGGTCTCTTTTTCCTTTCTCCCAGGTATTATGCAGCTCTGTGCCTTTATTATGGTTCACAAACTGTAAGGTAAAAGGATAATAACAAAAACAACAAAAACATTCCATTAATTATAGTAATCGTTTACCCTTTATACAAAAATATAGGCACTCTATATTGAAGAATAAGAACTATCTATATGAAAATAGAATAGTGGGGTATAATTAAGTGCAAATTTTAAAAACAATAATAAAATATGTTTAAAATTTATGACAAAACAAATATGATTAAACCATATAAAATATTTAGACTGTATATGTCTTATAAAATAATGTTTCCCTGAAAATAAGACAGTGTCTTATATTAATTATTGCTCCCAAAGATGTGCTAGGTCTTATTTTCAGGGGTTGCCTTATTTTTCCATAAAGAAGAAATTCACATTTATTATATACTCTCTGTATATATTTATGTACAGAAACTTTTCTAGGTCTTACCTTCGGGGGAGGCTTTATATCTAGCAATTCAGCAAAACCTCTACTGAGTCTTATTTTCAGGAGATGTCTCATTTTCGTGGAAACAGAGTATATAGTATATTAAAATATGTTTCGAAAGCTTATAGCCAAAGTAAGCAAGCTTTAGATATCCCTCTTACTCCTGGGATTATGACTCCCATTTAGCACCTCATACGTTTTGGGCCAAAAGGCTTTACTTAAATTATTAATGTTTATAGGACATGGTCCTTCGGGTTTTGACTGCGGAAAAAAAGAGAACTTTGCGGCCTCTTCTGTTATCTTTTTTCTCCCCAGTATCTTCTAGCAAATATATAAGATACCATTCTGAAGCTCTACCTGGAAACTAACTTAAAAGAGGTGTAACTAGTCTTAGTCTGTCACCTTTTTAAAAAGTACAGAAAAAGGAGTATATGGGGTAAAAATTCAACCAGTCACTCTCCACAAGGGGATATGCGGTCCATGTACTCTATTCTCTGAATTCAAAGACTCCTGTTTGAGAACACAGCAGACCCTTTGAAAAATACTATATTGCCATCCTTAGAATTGATGCCCCCACTATATATATATATATATATATATATATAAAACCTAGTGTTTCCTTTGCAGATGCTTATGGAAGCATGACGCACAGTGGGCTGTTGGTATCTGCCGAAGTTTGGTTCCAGGACCCCAGTGGATACCAAAATCTTTGGATGCTCAAGTCCCATTAAATATGATGATTTGAAGCCAATTCTTCTTGTGTAATTGGTTGATATTGGATTTTTTTATCAGAAAAACCCAATATTGGGTTTGTTTTATCAGACGGAAGTGGATTGATGGGGATAAGAACGTATGAGGAATGTTAGGTGTGAGAGTTTGTTTTTGTTTTTAGTGGAGCAAAGGTTGCTCCATTTGGGCCTAGATGTGGAGGAGGGAGTGAGGATAAAGGACCATGCTCTCTTTTTCTAAGAAATGGGATGTATGACACATTGGATTACATTCAACTTGATTAGAATTAAAGCTTCTTCTTCGTGTTGTTGGGTCTTCAAGTAATTTCCGACTTATGGCAACCCTGGATTTTCTTGGCAAGATTCTTCAGAGGGAGTTTGCCATTGCCATCCCCTGAGGCTGAGAGAGTGTGACTTGCCCAGAGTCACCCAGAAGGTTTACATAGCCGAGATGGGATTCGAATCCTGGTTTCTAAAGTTAATGCTCAAACCACAATGCCACGCTGGCTCTCATTTGAAGTAGATGCATTTAAACCAGTATTTCCCAAACTTTGGTTCTCCAGATGTTTTGAACTTCAGATCCCAGAATTCCTGATTGTTGGCCAAACTGGCTAGGGTTCCTGGGCACTGAAGTCCAAAACATCTGGAACAGAGTTTGAGAAATGCTGATTTAAATGAATTGGACAGGTTCATTTTTCATGAAAATAAATCTGGATCTATTTCATTGAAAATATATGATTGAAGAGTTTCTTAATTTACTTACTAGTTGTGGGACCCTTCTGATACAATGGTGGCTTTCTGGAATAAACAGTTTTCTTTCTGATAAAGTTTGTTAAAAATCCTTTAAATAAAAATTAGAAGAGGATTGTGCTAAGAACACCCTCAGTGAGAAGATATTTTAGTTGTCAGGGTTTATTGTCTCTGACTAGGACCTGTAAATTCTTGCATTTTAAGCTATTGTACATCACTACATTCAGCTGGGCCCTGAGTCCATTGGGAAACATCATTCACTGTTCCTGTATTTGCAACTTAATGCCTACTTATTGAAAGCCAAATAATTTAATCTGATATTTAGTTGGCACCCCCCCCCCCCCATTCCCTGTAGATTCCATTATGTTATCACTTCTAGATTGAACTGAACCTGAAAGCAGAACTCATATAGTGCATGTGATGTTTTCTTGGATCGGTTTCTTTGTTGCTGAGCAAGAAATTCTTCCTGTTAAATGCTGACCTTGCTGAACAAGGTGTTTGGCCCTAAGCACATCTTGCATTTCCATATTCAAGCAAGGGCGGAGGAGGAGGGCATAAAGTAAGAAGTTTAGATGGAGAGATAGAAATTTTGCAGTTCATTTTAATAGAATAAAAAGTTAATCCAGACTTTTTTGACTGGCCTGGGTTCCTTGTCAAACATTCTTCAAATATAGTTAATAAAGTGTGCACATTTTCAGGTTGGTAATTCTGGGAGAAACCCCTGTGAACCCAAAGAAAAATAGGAGTGGAAATATGAATTGGTATCTAAAATTGTGATAGCAACTTTCATAGTTCTATAACTCTAGTCATTTTATGTTTTTTTCCCCTAGAGCAGTTTATGACACCAGTATCCTTCCTTGAGCAGACATACAAAACAGTATTGTGGGAGATGGAGTTAACTGACAGGTTTAAATTTAAGGCAGCTCCTGGGTTTAAAGTATTGTTTAAAGCCAGTTCCAGCAGGCCTTGCCTAAAAAGAAGAAGAGCCCTCCCTCCAGTCCCTCTGCCATGGTCCAGGCTTCTGAGGGAGAGAAGATATGCTGGACTTTCCCCCTTCCCCACCACCTCTCCCTTTTCCTTTTGTTTTGTGTCTTTTTAGAGTGTAAGCCTGAGGGCAGGGAAATGTCTAAATATTAACAAATTGTAAGCTGCTTTGATAGCCTAAATGACTGAAAAGCAGGGTATAAATAAAAAGTATTATTATTATTATTATTATTATTATTATTGTGGGTAGTTTCCAGTGAGTTGTACCTGTCAGTGTGTTTATGCTGATCATTTGGCTGTTGTGATATGTAGAAGGAACAGTAGTGAATGTGCATTGAGTTTTGGAGGCATGGTCACCCTAGGGCGTGTCAGGATTTGCTATACACTAAAATCAAAACGTTGGTCCATTAACTCTTCTAGTGTCTCTTTTGGTGAAGAGTGACTCCTGAATTCTTGGGCAGAAAAATGTCCTGCTTCCTGAAATCTTACAGTGACACTTCATTTGCATTTATTTTACAAGGATTTGTTGTCTGAAATTGTTCTGCAAAAGTACCATACCTTTTCATTCCCCCCCCCCCTTCTGTTTTGTCACAGGTTTTTAGTGGTGGTTCATTTCTGGGCCCCATGGGCTCCTCAGTGTGCTCAAATGAATACTGTCATGGCAGAACTCGCAAAGGAGCATCCACGAGTTACTTTTGTAAAGGTAAGTGGAACTGAAATAATGTAATGCATTTTAGTTCAAACTGCTTTTTGAGTGTAAGCATGTGGAAGAAAGGTAGAAATATGACTAGTTACTCCAAATTGTTCAAATCATTGAACCTGAGCAACATGGGTCTTTTTCAACTTTGCAATTACAGCCTTATCCTATTTCCTTGGTGACACTATACATTGATATCATCCAATGAAGTTGAATAGCTTCCACTCACTTAAAAACAAAACAAAACAAAAACACTGTAGAATGTGGGCCAGACAAGGCAACTGTTAAATAGATTTCTAATTGGTTGACCGGCCGAACCCAAAGGGTGCTCAACAGTGGTTCCTTTTCATCCTGGAGAGAAGTGACCAGTGGGGTACCACAAGGTTCTCTCCTGGGCCCAGTGCTATTCAACATCTTTGTCAATGACTTGGATAATGGAATTGGGATGACACTTGCAGATGACACTAAACTAGGAGGAGTAGCTAATACCCCAGAGGACAGGATCAAAATTCAAAATGACCTGAATAGACTAGAAAGCTGGGCCAATGCTAAAAAAATCAAATTCAACACGGAGAAATGTAAGGTACTGCACTTAGGGTGGAAAAATGAAATGCATAGATATAGGATGGGAGACATCTGGCTGAATGAAACTACTTGCGAAAGAGACCTAGGCGTCCAAATAGACCATAAGTTGAACATGAGTCAACAGTGCGATGCAGCAGGTAAAAAGGCCAATGCAATTTTAGGCTGCATCAATAAAAGTATAGTGTCTAGATCCAGGAAAGTAATAGTGCCCCTCTATTCTACTTTGGTCAGGCCCCACCTGGAATAGTGTGTCCAGTTCTGGGCACCAAAATTCAAAAAGGATTTTGAGAAACTGGAGCGTGTCCAAAGGAGAGCAACTAACATGGTGAAGGGTCTGGAAGCCATGCCTTATGAGTAGCGACTTAGGGAGCTGGGGATGTTTAGCCTGGAGAAGAGAAGGTTAAGGGGTGATATGATATCTCGCTTTAAGTATTTGAAGAGATGTCATATTGAGGAAGGAGCAAGCTTGTTTTCTGCTGCTCCAGAGACTAGAATGCAGAACAATGGATGCAAACTGCAGGAAAAGAGATTCCAGCTCAACATTAGGAGGAACTTCCTGACAGCAAGGGCTTTTCTACAGTGGAACACACTCCCTCGGAGTGTAGTGGAGTCTCCTTCCTTAGAAGTCTTTAAGCTGGATGGCCATCTGTCAGGGATGCTTTGATTGGGAGTTAGACTGGATGGCCCTTGTGGTCTCTTCCAACTCTATGATTCTATGAGAGACAATGTTCAACAGGCCAGAGAATGGTGATTCCATTAGTGTCTTCCATTAAATTCAGTAAGAGACAAACTCCTTTGAAAGTGGGGGTGTATGAGATGTCCTGAAACGTCTCATGTGCTTGCCACAGTGGACTTCTAATATTTGCCTTTAGCAAAATGCCTCTTTGGATGGAGAATGGGTGGGAGAAAGGTGCCTGCACTTGCAGTCCGTAATCCAAGTTTATGCTAGGGGAGGAAAAAGTGAATCTGGGCTTGGCAAATGGATTGTAGGGCTCATTTTGATGATGGGGAGAGCAGAAATTGCCAGGGTACCTAGTGGGGATTGCAAACCTCTCCTTGCTTTCCTGCTGTGTGTTTAGATTGTGCTAGAAAATGGTGGTAGATGGTTATGAGAGAAATAATAATTACTCTCAAAAAGGGGTGCAATGGAAATAGGGACTCTGAGGTAGTTGTGGGGAGTCCAAATATTGACTTTAAATAATCATCCAAATCTTTGATTACCAAAAAATCTATTAGAATTTTAATAGCTTTTTGCATTCTTCTCCTTTTTAGTAAGTCGACCTAGCAATTCCAAAGTATTTTCCACTGCCTTTTCAACATGTTGTGCATTTGGTAATTTGGTTAAATCCTGATCTTTTTATCCAAGGGATTTGAGATTAAGATAGTAATACTGCTCTTTTAAAAGCTTTTTCTACTTACTTGATTTGATGTAATGACGCTGCTGGTTAGGCAAATAGATCTTTTCCTTATTACTTTTTTAAGGTACTGTATTTGGCTGCTGAAGATAGAGGCATCTTTGGATTCACATAATTAAATAGGTTAGCTGGCTGGATATAGCATTTGGGGAGTTAGTTTTTGTGTAAGAATATTTACACATCTCAGTAACAAAATTATAATGGGAAGAGAAGACAAATGTGCTAGAATTAAAATGCTGTTTATTTTAAATCCTATTTTGAACTCTCAAGCACCAGGATTGAGAAATGAACAAACTTGTACCGGTATTGAGTGAGTTGTGGATTATTTTTTGACCCTCGTGAGAATTTTATTGTATTGGAAGTAAGGGCTTCATGTACACCACTTGTATTTCCTGGCAGTGCCAATAAAAATGGTAGTGTCCCCAATTAGGCTCAAGGTACTGGCAACCACAGTATGTCACTTCTACTTCATAATAATAATAATAATAATAATAATAATAATAATCAATGTTTATTTTTATACCGCCCTTCCAGTGATCAGGGTGGTGTACACATAGAAAAGTTAAAACATATACAAAGGTTAAAAACAGTTAATCAAAACAATATTACAATTACAACCCAAGAATAACGGTGGTTCAGTCCAGTCATGGTGGGAGAAAAATAGCCGTGAAAAGAATAGGAGCGGGGGAAATCAGGGGTAAGCTTGCTCAAATAAAAACGTTTTTAACCCCTTCTTGAATTGGGTTAGGGAGGCAGCCAAGCGGATCTCCGTGGGCAATGAGTTCCAGAGGGTCGGGGCGGCGATGGAAAAGGCCCTCTTACTAGTAGTTGACAGTCTGGCCTCTGGAACTTTAAGAAGTTGCTGCCCGGAAGATCTAAGTGTGGTGGTTTGTGAGGAAATAGACAACTTGGGACATTTTCCCACAGTTACATTAACTATAACAGAAAAGTACCTTAGCAAAAAAGCATTATTTTTTTTGGAATATTTTTGGTCCTTGGTTGATCTAGATAGAATTGACAGTTCCAACTAGCAGTGTTTTTTGCAGGTTTCTGGCAGGATTCTTTCCCAGACCTGCCTTGAAATCCTTGGTATTCCTTGGTGGTTTCTCATCTAAGAATAGGACTAAGTATCTGTAACTGAGTGCAGTGTTTTAGTCAAACTGTTTTAGTCTTGATGGATAGTATACAGCAGAGTTAATTTGTTATTATGCTACTGTTACTTGTAATTGAGTAATATGACATTAGGTTACTATCAATAACTGTTAGCTACAATAGTAAAGTTGTATTATCCTGTGAGTCTATAACTGTATTGCCTGAAGTCAAATTAATTATAAAATCCATCTGTTTGCATACTAATGGCAACGATTAACAGAAAATTGATGGGTTTTTTGAATGAATTATGATGTGGGTAGAAGAAACATAATCCTGCAGCATCAGTTATGCTAAAATGAATGATAACTTGGAAGGAGAAAAGATTGCTGATTGGCCTCATTTGCCTTATAGATATTTCTGGTTAATGTCATATAGTATTCTGTTCTATCTCGGAATGGCTGGCTTTCTTTACAAGCTGTTCTTTAAATTATAATTTAAAAATACATTAAACAGTATTAATAATATGTAGATATTGAAACCACTTAATCACGCCACAAACCATCCTCAAATGGGGTAAATGATATTGTGGAAAAACTGCCAGAATGTAAAATAAGTACATAGCTAAAAGTCTGCCATGTTGGCATAGAGAACATTCAGACACTGAAGTGGTTCAGTTTTATGATATTACGCGGAGTACATAATAAGCGTCTGTGAAATTAGTCCAGGGCTGAGAACTCTGTGTCTCTCTATGTGTTGTTGTATTGCAACTCCCAAGAGCTTTAGCTGTAGTTGTTAATGATAAGGAATGCTGGAAGTTGCTGTTTAACAGTATCTGGAGAGCCACACTTTCCTTGTTTTAAGTCTTAGGTTAACCTTGATGATAATGATGGTGGCAAACTTTGCAAAAGCTGGGTTTAGTGGATTCAGTAATATAGAAACTGGCAACGCTAGTAGGGGTCAAGCAAAACAGTGCAATATATTTTTGAGCCCATAATTTTGGCCTTTAATCTAAACATAATTAGGGCTATATATTACATCCCAGGACTCCGATGAGTAATTTTATGGTGACAGATTGTTTCTGACATGATATACAACCATGGCAGTGAATTGAGATGATATTCAATTGGGCATAAGAGGCTTCAGTCACATGACAGGGCACCATTTCATATCTCTCATTCTGTAGTTGAGGCTATGAAAGGTAGAGATAATTTCTTCCATCCAATACAGGGCACCCATGACTTTCCACCGCCCTCTGTTCTGGGCCACCACTGGCTCCCTTCATTGTGCCAGGGCAGTCTGTCCTTCAGAGGGCCATACAGTTGTGTATTGAAACTATTGTGCAAATACTACACTGCCTGCTACACTTGTGTGATGGTCCTGATATTGCAGCTATGACAGTGCTGTTGTTGCACTCATCCAAATGATTGTTGACTTATGGTGACCCTAAGACAAGCCTATCATGGAGTTTTTTGGCAAGTTTTTTTTTGGGGGGGGGGGTACCCTTGCCATCCTCTGAGGGTGAGAGTGACTTGCTCAAGGTCACCCAGTGTGTTTTTATGCTTGATTGGGGATTTGAACCCTGATCTCCAGAGTCATAGTCCAGTGCTCAAACCACTACACCATGCTGGCCCTCCTGACAGTGGTAATCTCCTGGAAATAAGACTATTGTGTGGCACTACAAGTGCACAAACATAAGTAAGTTTATGATGTTTTAAATTCTCAACAGGACGCAAGACGTAGTGTTTTTTGGGTACAGTAAAGAGGCATAAAGATTGTGCTTATTGCTTTGGTGTCAAGTCTGAGTTACAGTGAACCTATCATATTTTTGGTAAGATTTATTCAGAATAAATTTGCCATTGCCTTCCTCTGAAGCTAAGAGAGTATGACTTGCTCAAGATCACCGAGTTTCCATGGCTGAGCAGGGATTTTAATCCTTATCTCACAAAGTCCTAGTCCAACACTCAAACCACTACATCATTTTGTGCTGCTCATGATAAATTTAAGATAATAAAATGGAACTGTTTACCAACCAGTGAAAGAGCTTACCAAAACCTCAGGTTTTCACTGTAGCATCAAACACACAGACATACCCATAGTAGCACCAGAAGTTAACCAATTTAAAACCTGAATTAATGTGTTAATGACTCTTAGCCAAAGTACCTTTCTTTATCTCCCCACTCTCAAGTGTTCAATCTTGTCATTGCTCATGCTCAAGAATGAGGGAATATTTCAGGTCTCCTCTCTCCATCTTTTTAGATGATGTGTATTTACTATTGGCATCTTCTCCATTTTCATATCTGATTGTTTATGCTTGCGGATCAGTTATACTAATATCCAGCAGTCTTGCAGGAGTTAAAAACTAAAATTTAGCAGCCATCAATAGTTTATTGAAGAAATACTCCTTTTTTGCTTCATAATTTGCAGGAGGCTGCAAATGTCAGTCATGATGTACTGCCTCTTGAAATTAGTCAATAGAGCAAACAGCAAGAATTGCTGTGGGCAGAAAATAAGCACTGTAATCATGACATAACTGGGGTCAGTGATTTATGGATTTCAATATAGTAGTAGCTGCATATGATTGAAAATTTACTAGGTCACTAGTGCACCGAGAATTTTATTCACAGCCTCCAGGCATCTTTTGAAATGTGCAACAAAATAAAAACCTCTGAACCTGTTTTGACACTGCAGGCTCAGTGGATGACAAGCCTGCCCTGTGAGTTTCATTTAAATGCAAATGTGTCACAAACTTTTGTACTGAAATCCTTTTTAAACATTTAACATAACGAAAAGAACAGTGTAGACAGGATCAGTGAGCATATTCTAAACTATGACTGAAAATAAAACCATATTTCATAACTGCTTTGTTTTTTTTCTTAAGCTGGAAGCTGAAGCAGTTCCAGAAGTATCTGAAAAATATGAAATTACGTCTGTTCCAACATTCTTGTTTTTTAAGGTAAGGTATTTTAATTTGTTCATTTGCATGAATGTTTACAAGGGTAAGTTTCATTGTTCCCATTATTGGTAAAATAGTTGTGTATGTATGTTGAACTAAAATTATTGCATCACTTAGTCACACAGCTAGGACTTTGTTTAAACCTTCAAGGCTTACATATATGGGAATGTATGGAGAAATGCTTGTGTAATATCAGACCACTCCTGAAATGGAATCTGATCAGTTCACTGTTGGATAGTAATATGGAAATTATCATAGATTGGCTTATAGGGTAGTCTTTCTGAAACAAATTCTGCAGGTACACATTTTTAGAGTAGATTTTAACAGAATTGAGTTGATCACCTGAAGGGGCTGAGAGTACCTCTTGCTACTGTTGTATACATACTGTCTTCTATTTTGCTAGTCTAGTCAAAATTATTTTGTACACCAGCTGCATTCTGTGGATTTTACCTGTGGCTCTTGCCCTGCTTTGGATTAGAACCTAACAATAGCATGTTTGTATGTGGTGGAGATAATTTTAAGCTTCTGACGTCAGTTCTTGTGGAGTTCAGTATGTTTACCAAGACTGCTTTTTTCTGTTGGTAGAATTCTCAAAAAATCGACCGATTAGATGGTGCTCATGCACCAGAACTGACCAAAAAAGTCCAGCGCCATGCATCTAGCGTGACTGTCCCACCCAACCCTAATGACAATTCTAAAGAGGACCTCAATGCTCGACTCAAGAAATTGACCAATGCTGCACCTTGCATGCTGTTTATGAAAGGAACGCCTCAGGAACCTCGTTGTGGTAAGGATTATTTTGGATTATTTTGGACTTAATCTCCAAGGAGAAATTGCAAATCATGATATGTTTAACATTGTCATACCTGTTAGCAGTGTGGTCCAGTCCTGTGTTGTGGTGTTCTGAGCAGCATTACTGATCCATCATTTGGCAAAAAAGGAACCCTTGTTATATGCCCTAAAGTGTAAATTAGGCTCTGAAACTTGGAACCCCTGATATTATTGGACTTTAAGTTGCAAAACTCCCAGCCAGTATAACCAATGTGAGCTGGCTCTGCCCAGAAATGTTCAGCTGTGATTTCTGGTTGGTGCCGAATGGAAAAGCCACCTATCTCAGGGGCTTTTCCTTCTAGTGCTTTGTATCCTTCCGGGTGTGTTATGTTTCCCAAGGAGAATATATTGTGCCATAGTTTGCTACTGAGCTAGAATAATCTGTTTCAGATTAATGAAATTGTTCTAGAGTGAATACCATAAGGAATATAGCCTCGGGATACATTTAGGCTCCTGGCAGAAATGTCAATTCATTAGCAGTTTATTTACTGAACTCTGGTGTAGCATTTTATATTGCCTTATGGTTACCATCCATTGGTAACAACAACCAAAAACCCCACTTTCCATCAGTGAACCTAATTAGTCTATCATTTTGTTAAATTATGCATTAATGTTTCAATGGGATAACCAATATTACTTGAAAGCTTTGAACGTCTGAATTCTTGAACTAGTGCATTGCCTTTATTTGCTATTCTCATTTTCCTTTTCCTTTTTGGAAGAGTTTGTAATTTACTGAGTACATCATGATTTGTCTTAAGCAAAGCATGAATGCTCTATACTGAGTGAATGCTTTGCTCTGAAGGGGTGCATATGGAACAGGGACATTGTATAAGTTCAGCTGTGTAAGCCCGTACTGCTTGCACATGACATGTGTGTAAAAATCCTGTAAGAGTCAGGGGAGGAGAAGTGATAGAATGGGATCTCCTGGAGGGATCTCTGGGGCCTGTATCCTGCATCCTGCTAGGTTTTTCACATTTTCAGAGTTAGTGCAAGAGTGACATCCAGTACCATTTTTATTGCGTAAGCGTTTGTGAAAAGCAGTTGCTCTGTCTCTTGTTTAACTTTGGGTAACTGTTTGCACAATGGTGTGATCCAGCACAACTGCTCAGCCAGATATTATCACTCTGCTGGTATTAAGTTGGACATGGACTGCATGATTTGCTGTAGATGTGCAAAGGTTTGCCGCACACACCCCACCTCCATTTGTCTAGCAGAGGAATAATTAAAAGGTCCCATCCTAAATTAAACAACTGAAGCAAAGAAAGCTATTGTTGGGAGTTCACATCCCTAATGAAGCTTTGGGGGAAACCAAGGGTGTAATTTTATTTGGGCTGAGAATATGCTCTAGGGTAGTCTGTTCTAGTATTTGTCTGGTCTCTTGAGCCATGGTTTTTCACTAATTTTCCTCAAGTTAAATTGTGCTCCTAGGGGGGAAATAGTAAATCCTCCAAGCCTAAGAGCTGCCCATTTTGCAGTACAGAAAGGAACTATATGGCCTTCCCACTGTATTGCTAATATGGTGTAGTGCTGTGCTAGTCTTGCATGTGTGGTTCTCCAGAGCAGGGTCGGTGGATGGAAATGGATCATGTCTCCAGTGAGGCAATGTAGTTCTCTACTTGCGTGGTCTTTTGAGGACAGTTGCTAATTATAGTGGGAGTGGCAAGTTACACAGCTAGTGTGGCTTGCATGTCATTGATGTAGGAGGATCATAGTGAATACAGAAAATAATAAGGCTGAAGAATATCTTGCTGCCCTGCCATCATTTTCCTTGGCACAAGTGATCGTTGGCTTATTGAAAATGAGCCACAGATAGAGAAAACTATTAGAGTGATTGTGTGTGCCCATGGGCACATCAGGTACACATATGGGTTTTAATGCAATATTTGATATCTGCTGTTTTAATTTGTTTTCTTATGATGTTGTTAACTTGTTATTTTAACCTCTAGATTGTATGCCATAGGCAGGCTTTTTATATATTCTTGATTTTATTGGGTTTTTTTACAGCACCATGTACATTTATGGTGCTTTATAAATAAAGCTAATGTTGATGATGATGATGATGATGATGATGATGATGATGGAATTCTAAAATAAAATATTCCTTAATCTAAAATGGTCCACATGGGTGGCTAAGATAGAGATATCTTTGCTTTCTGATGCTTCAGTGTACACAAACATTGCTTAATGCACAAAATTGTTTCAAATATTACATATAAAATTACCTTCAGGCTACATGTATAAGGTGTATAGAAAACATGAATTAATTTAATGTTTAGACTTAGGTTCTATCTCCAAAAAATCTTATTATGTATATTCAAATATTCTGAAAACTAAAATCCAAAGTACTTCTGATCCCAAGTATTTTGGATTAGGGAGATTCAACCTGTAACAAACTTACAGTTGTTAGATCCTTATTTTTTCTCAGGCTGCTCATCTTGAAAGGCAATGTAATGTATTAACTGTACTTTTTTTTTTCTTTCCTGTATATTTTCCCACATCTGGGACTCAATGCAGCTTGAAACCTTTGAGGATTAACTGAGTTCTTGGGGCAGGAGTGGGGAACTGTGGCTCTCCAGATATTGGATTGCAATTCCCAGCATCCCTCTGATGGATCAGGCTGATAGGACTTGCAGCCCAACATGATCTGGAGTGGCTCCAGTTGCCCACCCTTGCCTTCGGGCAAGAAGAGACCTTCACTGTCCTCATTCTCTTAGGCCTTCTAGGAACGCTCAGCCGACTCAGCATATCTGTGTTTCAAATCAGCTTTGTGCCCAGAGAGGTCAGCTGGGAGTTTCTGCTTAGAGCTGGTTGTGCAGAAGAAGTTCCTGATGGATGGTATCCAGGCTAATTTTCATACTAATAATAGCAGATTGTCAATTGTAACAGAGTGTAATTGGATCTTGGTATGGAATCAGAAGCCCTTGTTATGTTCCGCATTTCCCCACTTCCTATGGAAAGCCAATTCATAATAATGTTAAATGAGGTCTATCCCCTTGGCTCTGTGTTCACAGGCTTGTTGCTTGCTTACATCATTAGTATTATAATTGTACTTAGCTTTCTATCACTGTGCAGCTAGCATCCACATTATTCTTATAGTGGGCTGTATATTCTCATCTGTGCACTTCAGGGGTGCTTTCATTAGTTTTTTGTATTGCTTAGATGGTATTTGTTCAGAAAGTCAGCCTAAATCTTTTGTTATGGGAATAAAGCAATGTTGGCATTTTATCCCTAAGCATAACATTTCCAGTTTGCTACTTTAACCCTTAAAAATGAAACACCACCAATCAATCTTTCTCGTCTGCATGTGGTTGCCTACAGCTAAAATAAAGTGTGTGTGCTCTTGTTCTCTCTCTTTCTTTCTCTTGCAGCCTTTTACTGTAGAAATGAGTTAATATATTGGCAGCAGAATAACCATCAGCAATCAGCCTGTAGCTGTTTACTAATGAACTCCCAGATGAATGGGAGGGGGAGAAAAATCCAGGATTCTTGTTTTACTTGAGGCTGTACAAGAACTTAATGCTTCAGTTGTGGGAAGAAAAGCAACTTAGATGCCATATAAATAAATGCTCTTTGCTCGTGGCTCAAAATGCAGATCATGGAGACCTCAAGCTACAGTACAAATCAAAAGTAATGGATGAATTTGCCAGACAGAAATCATGTAAAGCTTCTTTTGTGTGTACACTTCTTAAACGTTTAAAATCTGTCACCTTAAATCACTTTTGTCAAACCTTTTGAAAATTGGTTGGGATTTCTCAGATGTTATTAGACATGTGTATGCGTGTGTGCATTCTCCTTGTCATCCTAAGGAAGACTTATATCAGTCATGGTTTTTTTCCCCTCCTCTTTCCCACCCTATCCCATCCTTCTCTTAGGTTTCAGCAGACAAATTGTGGAAATACTTAACAAGCACAACATTGTGTATAGCAGCTTTGATATATTTTCTGATGAAGAAGTGCGTCAAGGACTGAAAACGTACTCCAACTGGCCTACCTATCCCCAGTTATATGTTTCTGGAGAACTTGTAGGTGGCCTAGATATTGTCAAGGTCAGAACAAACAAAGAACAATTTTCAATTTTCAATTTATTTTCAATTTTTTTTCCTTATGAATGCAAAATGATTATGTTTTCAGGAGCTTGAAGCATCTGGAGAATTGGATACAGTCTGCCCCAAGACAAACAAATTAGAGGACAGGTATAGTGAAACTTGTTTTTTGGGGCTATTATTAAGAGGGAAAAATTGTATCTAGTTAACTGCTGAGTTGTATCTTTTTTTCATTATCAGATTTTTTGGTCTCTGGAGTTTTGTGCATCATGTTCAAAATTCTGCACAGGGAGGTAAAATCAAACTATATTTATAATTGACATTTGGAGGCACACTAACATCTGGATTTTTTCTTCTTTCCCATCTTCTTCAGCCTTGAAAATTAACCTGACATATCCATTCCACACTTTGTATTAGAATGGAATGGGCAACATATTACCCCTATCCCACGTTGGACAAAAAGCCCCAACCAGATGATTCTGTGTATTCAGTCGTTTTCAGATGGGCATCGGAGTGCTTATTTCTTTTTAAAATTTATTATCCAGCTTTCAGTTCAATGAACGTCAAAGGCGGCTTACAGCTAACTAGGCATTAGTCGTAGAATTCAAAGACATAGCTGTGTTAGTCTGTAGAATCAGTATGTAGAGAAATCTTGTAGCACCTTTGAGACTGACTAAAGAAATAAATTGGCAGCATGAGCTTTCGTAGACTTAAGTCTACTTTCTCAGATGCGTTTAGGAAGAAGACTTAAGTTTATGAAAGGTCATGCTGCCAACTTATTTCTTTAGGCATTAGTTAGAAAGCCAAACTAAAAAAAAAATTATAAATAAAAACTCTGTATAGCTGTTCCCTCTTTTTCAGTGCTTTTCTTTTTAATGACCCACTCTTTCGACCATTCTAAATTACTACCCAGTACTTTTTCTTTGATACTCTTTTGAACATGAATCTTCTCCAGCAATCTAAGTAATCTTGAAGTTAGTTGGCTTGATTACATTAGTATCTGCATGACTGCTTGTTCCTCTTCTGAAATAAACATTGTTGGTTTCTTACGCATAGGTACAGGATCATTGCATATTCATAATAATCAAAAGTTCATATCAAAAAAATACTGTTTCCATTGTATATTGCATGGATGGAACAATAAAATAGACTGCTTACTGCTAAAACATATCAAATGTTTATTTTAAAATATATGTTGGTCAGTAATTAGGAAAAACTGAATTTTACAGAATGCCTTTTGTTTTAAATCATATTTAATGCTAAAAAAATTAATGGATTTTAAAGATTTTAATTGGATTCACTGTTGAGGAATGAATAAATCCAGAGTAAGTCACATACTCTCAGCCTCAGGAGAAGGCAGTGGAAACCTCCTTTGAATAAATCCTGCCAAGAAAACCCCATGATAGGTTTGCCTTAGGGTTGTCATAAGTTGGAAATGACTTGAAGGCACACAACATACACATGGGATTTTTATGTGTATATATGCCTTCAAGTTGCTTAGTTACTCCTTTAATTTCATAAGGTTTTCTTGAGCAAGGAATACTCAGAGGTGGTTTCACCAGTTCCTTCCTCTAATATATAGCCTGCCTGGTATTCACTGATGATCCCTATCCAAATACTAACCAGGCCTGACTTTGTTTAGCTTCCCATATCAAAAAGATTCTGGTTCCTGTAGGATTTTTGGATTGGGAGTCAGGATTTTTAGGATTGGTATTTTTATAGAACTTTGTATTGCTAAAAACCTATTTTATTAACTCTGCTTCATTGCCACTTTCTTTTTCCTGCTGTAGACTCAAAGACCTGATAAACAAAGCTTCTGTAATGCTATTTATGAAAGGAAGTAAACAGGTAAGACTCCTGAATGTGTTTAATTTTTCTGTCACATAGACTTAGAATCTGACAGATGTTAGATTTCTAGCTTTATTACTTGTTTATTTAAAAGTTTTATGTATTACCCTTCAAAAAGGTTTCCATGGCTGTTTATAAAAAGAATATAAATAAAATAGGAGGGGGTTGGATTCAGGATCTGCCATCTATGGATGGAACGGAACTCATGGAAGAAGCTGATGCCTGACTTGGTGGGATAATGCTTCACCTCATTCATCCGAGTCCCCTGACTTAACTCTCTATAGCATTTTCAGACAGTTAAAAGGACTGCCTTGGAAAGTGGAAGAGGTCTAGTTGTATGCAGGCATTGGAAGGTGAGGCTGATAAAGGGCAGGGTATCAGAATGTGGTTGCAGAACCTTTCCAGGTCTTCACAGCCATGGATTTTGGGACACTAGGAAGAGTTGATCTTAAATACATGTATTCACACTTAGGACTTCAATGGAAGGCATGAAGGGCAAGTTCAAGATTTTAGATTAAGGCTGAAATCTTCTTTAGGCTTTTTGCCAGCATAAGTGGGAGTTATGCTAGTAGATCTGTTTTTTTTTCCAACTTGAGTAAGAAGGTATTCATCATATAACAGTAGAGAAGGCACAGCGGCAGCCATTGGAAGAAGAGGAAGGGAAGTTCCCAGTTTGTGCAGCCAAATTCATATCCAATCTATGAATATTACAGGATGGTGCATACAAATTCTTGATGGGATTAGAATGTCTTTGCCTAGGTTGAAAAGATATCTGTGTTGGCATTGGACAGACCTCTGTGGGCAGGGTATTCCAGAAATGGGCTGCCTTTGTTGAGATGGCAAGTATTGTGAAGCTGCTTCTCTCTCACCTTAACTAAAATATACACTTATTTTTATAAGAAGAATGTTTTCTGAGCTACAAAATAAATAAATAAATAAATGGGCTCCTGGAGGGGAGAACCTCTGAAGATGAATTTGTGGTGCTGGTATGCATGACTAATTTCTTTATGTGATCATGGGCCCCTATGCAGAAAGTTCATTTGTGAAGTAAGTTACACATGTTGCAGACTGGAAACCACTTTCATAATGTTGACAGCTGGAAAAAATGTATTGGTGCTTATGCACAAATCAGTGTAGATTACTGTAGTAAAACTCTTGCTCAAACAGATGTTGAATGCAAAATCAAATGCATTCATCCAGGACCTCCTGAGGAACTACTTTTTGCTGTGTTTAAGTCTCTGATGGGGTAGTGACAGACAAAAAAATCTCAAGTTGTGCTCACAGGTTCCCTGGGGTCACCACATGCCTATTTCCAAAATATAGTAGGAGGGATAAAAACTTTACTGAATTGTTTTTCTTTTTCATATTATAGATGGCAAAGTGTGGGTTCAGCAAGCAAATTATAGACATTCTAAACAATACTGGGTATGTATTTTTCTGTCGTACACCCATCTGTTCTTCTGAGACAATAGCATATTTGCTTGCTGCAAATCTTAATTAAATCACCCCGTTTCTTCTTGGCTTTTCAATCCCTCTAACACTTGATTCTCCCTTTCCCACAATTTCCATCTGTTTTCCACCTGTTCCTTTCCCTATTCGACTTTTTATTAAAGTTGGTCTCTGCTGTGAGTTTTTGTTCTCCTGGCCCTAGTAAGGAGCTATGAGATATCACGTTACTGCATGTTGTTCCCATGCAAACAGAGGATGGGGTCTAGTTTGGAAAAGCTACTCTTTTTTGGGTGGTCAAAGGGGAGCTGGTTCCCCAAACTCTCAGCCAGTATGGCTCTTCAGGGATTTAGAAGCTATGGTTCAGAAAAGTAGTACCTTCATAATAGATATGGTGTGTCTTCCCAGATGGGAACACATTGCTCCAGATGGTAGCAATAGATGGTTGATTCCATAGGTGCTCTCTGTGCTGAATCGCTGCTAAGTAGTCTGTATATTTCAGGAAGTTAACTTGGTTCATGTCTAGGAGGGGTGTAGGGCATTTGCCTCCCAAATCACAGGGAAGCTGGTTCCTGTGCTTATTTCTCTATGTAGATAGCAGTGAACAGATTCCTCTGTCATCTACAGAAGCAATCTCTTCCATTTGTTTTCTCCCTTGATAATATTTCAGCTATGGGTTCAACAGTACTTGATACTATAGCTGCTTCTCTTATGCTGCTTCTCTTACGCTGCTTCTCTTCTGTTTTAAGATTTAATATTTACAGTTTTTTCTACATTGATGAAAATAATAGAAATAAGCATTGCTGCATCCTAAAATCTTGAATAATGTTTTGTTTTTATTTTCTCTTTTTTTTTGTTAGTGTTGATTATGATACTTTTGATATATTGGAGGATGAAGAGGTATGTTGTTCATTTGCCCTTCTCTTACGAATCAGTTTACACATCTCTAATGTGCAACACTAATTTGTAATATTTTCCCTTAGGTCCGGCAAGGGTTAAAAAAGTATTCGAATTGGCCAACCTACCCACAGTTGTATGTGAAAGGTGAACTTATTGGAGGCCTGGATATTGTTAAGGTAAGGAAAGAAGTATTAGGTGAGAAGTATGTTTAATCTTCACTTCAAAGAAAGTGGCTTGTCCAAGTAAATGTTTGCTGTATTGAGTTCATAATTCTGGTTGTCTTGTCTGTTCTTTAAAATGTTTGTGATTACCTTTCAAAGGTCTGAATATCTTTGGTCTAAGCAGTGGTTCCCAGCCTGTGGTTCTCTATTTGTTTTGGACCTCACCTGCCGTAGTTCCTGGCTGTTGGTCAGGTTTGCTGAGTCTTCTGGGAATTGAAGCCCAAATCAAATGAAGGCCCACAGGTTAGAAACCATTGGTCTAAGGTATCTGAGAAGTTGGCTCCTTTCACACAAACAAATATGTTCCTTGAGAGTCTTATCTTGTCCATGGCAGAGGTGGTTCAGGATGAAAGATTTTACCAATATCATGGGAAACATTTCTCGTAAGATTGTTTGGCTTTCTCCTCAATTTTTTTTTTGTGAAATGGTTCTAGCAAGCATTTAGATTGGAATGATTTCACTGTAACTCTTACTTCATATAGCTCAGAACGTTTTTCCCCTTGGGACCCAATTCCAATGGGAGGGAACGACAACATTCCAAGAGTGATGAGGCTAAGCCTTATGGGAGTGGACCTGTGGAACTCAGGTAGCCTCTAAACTTTTCTTGGTCCCCCCCTCCCCGTTTTAATTTTCAAATGCTATTTTTGCTTCTAAAGAAAAATGCTTCTAAACTGCCTCAAAATGTGGCAGTTTGCCTTGTTTCTCTCCCACCCACCCATTAACCTAAAACAAACCAGATGTGATGTTATGTCATTTCTGGATCACTGGATCATTTCTGGAACACAGCACTGTAGCCTGCCTGTGGAGAGAAAAATTGGCCCCCGTTCTTCTCACCATAGTATACCTTTGGGCTTAGGTCCAGTTTGGCACAGCTTAGGTCCAAAACAGAATGAGGTGGACCAGATATAAATCTTAATTGATGGAAAATTCCAAATCCAGATTCCAAGTCCAGTAGCCAATTATCTTTGATTAGCGGTTGGAGGCAAGTGCAGAAGATGCTTCTCAGGGAACATTTACAGGGCCGTTATATTCACAGGCTTGAGGTTCCTCTTATTAGAAAAAAAAGAGATTTTACCTGTTGGTCCTATTTCATTTTCATACTCTTGTGCTTCTATTGTCATTACTAATGTTGTTCAACCATCCATGGCTTTAAAATATTTTTTTAAAAGTTCAAAAACCAAATCTTGATTTTGGCAAGGTACACCATTGTATATAACAGTATTTGAGCATCCATGGATTTTGATATCCTGGAACCAAACTTCAGCTGGTATCAAGAGCCTACTGTATTTCAGTGCTAAAATAAAAGCATAGAAATTTACACTTTGCATATATATTGGAAAGTCCCTAAGTTAGTTTTCTAAACAAATACTTCTGTACCTTCTTTCTCCATCTAGTTCTCCTCTTGTCATCTTCTGTACCACTGATTTAGATCATTTATATCACATGGAGTTCTCCTTACTTCTTTTTGTCTTGCATTCTACCACTGTGATGAAGGCTAGCTTATCCTTGATTTTTTTTAAAAAAATTGTTAACATTCATTACTTTTCAGACAACCCCCCCTTTTTTTAAAAAAAAACCTGAATGACTTGGTTAGATTTTCTTTTCTGTGATTCAGTTATTAGGTTAATATATTGGTGGAAGGAACCATACATCATCAGTGTGCAACTGCAGTGTCTGCTAATATAGCACTGAAATGTGTTTTCTTGACAGTAGTCCTATAAGAACCACCTCCTCTCCCCCATGGGTCCATTTACAGCTTCCATTTGATGCTTGGCTCTTGCTTTTTGACATTGTTTCCCCTCAAATAGGGCAATGACATTTTGCCTACAATCTGTTTCATTCCTGAAGAAAGGTATGGGTCAATGCAAACACATTTTATTATATGCTTCCCCCTCCCTTTTTTTTTAAAGCCCCCCAAAGCAACAAAAACAGATCTGCATTTGTTCCTGCATCTTCTGATATTTTTGTGTGTTTGTGCGAAAGTACAAGCCCTGTCTTCTAATTCCAAATACTCCAGAGCCCATTCTTGTCTTGAATGTTTTATAGCCAATACCATAGGCATTGTAACTCCTGGGAAGACAGAATCAATAAATCTCATTAGGTTTTAAAAATAACTTGATGTTACTTAGCTCATGTAACCATTTTTTTAAAAAAAATGTCTGGTGGAGTACTGTACTCGGGTTATTTTTATGACCTGTATAGTTTTAAAGAGTGGGCAAATTAGCAATTTTTGTGTGTGTGTACATTAATCTTTTTCTTGTTAAATTTATGTCTGGGGTGTGAGGTTATGCATTTTAGAGAACTCTGAGTAAGGTGAAACTGATCAAATAATGTTAAAAGTTCACATTTTAGTTATTTTTGAATGCCAGGTAGCATCTGTACAGTGGTCCCCCGGTTTACGAAATTAATTCGTTCCAGCACCCCTTTCTTAAACCGAAAAGTTCGTAAACCAGGGCCCCTTAAACCAGCCCCCGCACCATTTGAATTTCCCGCCGCTTTCTTTTCTTAAACCGGGTTTTTTTCCATAAACCGGGGCCGTTTTTCCGGCCCCGGCTCTTTCTTAAACCAGGGTTTTCGTAGGCCGGGGTATTCGTAAACCGGGGGACCACTGTATTTTTATTACTCCTAATGAGAGGTTGCTTATAAATATAGTTTTGTCCAGTTAAATGTCTTTTTTCTATCTTTAACCTACCTGGTCTCTTGCTGTGTTAATCTTAATAACATTTTACTTATGAATGGTTCAAAATCATGTACAGTTGGCCCATTATGCCATCAACTTGATTTCTGCTCCAAAACATTTAGCAAAGTGTAGAATAGATTGAATGGGTGATTTTATTTACTTATTTTGCTACAAAATGGTTCAGATCCATTCAAAACAATCCCCTTACCCCTTGAAAAATCAGTCAAGATGAAAACTGGAAGTGATGTCAGATCAGTTTTGCTTTTGTGCAACAATGTGGCTCACAGGGGCTATGAGTGGGATACTTTCCTATCTTGACATAGTGCTAAACATTGTAGAGATTCTCCCCTCCTATTGACTTTCTTGGTGATAATGATTTGAAATATAAAATCTGATTTTGGCTAAGACAGTCAGTTCCCTGGGGCTAATGGCAAGATGACTCCCAACCTCGATTTTGTAAACAAGCCACTGCTGAATTTTACTTCCAACACTGGTGAGACCCCTCTATGGACCAAGGCAGTGACTCCCAATCTTGGACTTTAGCTCTCAGCCCATGAGGCTAACATTCAGAGATTCTGGGAGTTGTAGTCCAACAATATTTATAGACTGAAGCTAGGGAACCACTATTCTGTGCCACCTGTAGGCAGGAGGCTAGCATCTGCTACTTGGAACAGGCTGGGTGGCACAGACAGCTCTGGGTTTGAACATCTTTAATTGCTCTTTACTCTTCAGCATCTGTTTTTCAAAGTGAGTACCTCACATTGCCTCATTTAGGGCCAACCCTTTAAAATTTGTCTCAAATGGGACTGATCTCTTCTAAGAAGGCTGTGGGGTTATATCCCACCAAAAACTGGAGTGACAGCAATGATTTCCTGGAGCAACAACAATGAACCTTCCCCAAACTCTTATCCTCTTCTCCAGTTCCTGGAACAGTTGCTCTAACAAACTTGTCTCAGATATCATGAGGAAGCATCTGTACAGTCATAGCCACTTGGGATGCAGGAGAGCATGTTTCATTCCTTGACATTTCTACTCAAAATCATGCTATCAGGTTATGGAGGAGGTTGAACCTAGAGGACGTCTGTTACTGAGAGTGGACAGTAGAATTGACATATAATCTGTCATGGGGCCCTTTCATGTGAAACAATTAAAGCACAGTGACTCCATTTTAAGTGGCATGGTAACATTCTTGGGGGTCATAGTTTGGTGAGGTACCAGAGCTTTCCTGAAATAGTCTTGTGTTCATTGTAAAATTATAGTTTGGTGAGATGAAGCATTGTAATGAAATATTCTGTTTTTTTTTACGAACACTACAGTCGTATATCCCAAGTTTCAGAACACAGAAGAAGCCTTTGGGATGGCTACTCTTAAAAAACTGTCTAGCAATACTATAAGATGAATCCACAGTTCATAGAAAATAAAACATCTGAGAGATTTGAATATAAAATAGAAGTTAGTAGGAATCTGATAGGCTTTCTGGTTTAGACAAGGACCTGTTCACACTGCACAATTATAGCACTATCATTACCCTTTTAACAGCCATGATTGTATCTTATGAATGGTGATGTATTAGAGCTCTCTGAGAATATTGAATACCTTTCCCTAAATTACAATTCCCGGATTCCCTAGGATGTTGCCGTGAAGATTGTGTGGAAAAATAGCCTATAATAGTGTAATACAAATGGTCGTGTGTGTAAGGTGGATTCTCTCTGAGCTGGGGAAGGCTCTGTAGTCTCAGTGCTTTCCCTTTCCTCCCTCACTCTTCAACTAAGAGGGCTTCTCGTTGTATGACTGACAATTCTGTGGATGACACTGATTATGAATAGAATTTTTAATTTAGTTTTCTTTCATCCTGGTAGACATGAAGTAAAATAGCTAAATACAAAACAACAGTGCAGTCTTCAGGGCCTGCTTTTGTCCAGCCAAACTGTTGAATTGCTGGCTAAATAGAGTTGTTATTATGACATTGCTCTCTGACTCCTCTATTTCATCTTTTTCCAGGAATTAAATGAAAATGGTGAATTGCCATCTATTCTGAAAGGAGAAAATTAATGCAAATGAACACATCACTGAAGACTATTGAAATACAAAAAGTATGATTATTAATTGCACTGGAAACAATTCATGACTTAGCCTTGACGAAAGGAATATAATGCAGGCTTCTGACTTCATACTTCACAAGGTCATGTTAGAGCTGTATGGAAATGTAGGTTTTCACCCCAGTATAAGGTCGTGAGCATCTTAAAATGGAATTAAAAGCTTGATTTCAAAAAAGTATGGTGTCCTTGTATACTTTCATTTTTTCTTTTATGCAAAAAAAGATGTTCACTTGACTTAAACATTATACAGTTGGCCCTTTTGGTTAAAGGAATGACTCCTGTGGCTTCTGGTCTTTCACTGGGGTGAACGTGGAATCAGGGCAAGCCCTAGCAAGAGATGCTGAAGTAAAGGGACATCACAGTTGTTTCAACAAGTCTGATTCAGGAACAATTATGTCTGACTGGAAGTGACTTTCTGTGGGGAGAAGGAGGAACAGAAGAAGAAACAGAATTAATGTCTATGGATTCAAGTAAGCATTGTACTGGGGGTTGCAACCCCCAAGATACGCTACCAACAACTTGTTGCAAGTCTCACTTATAGTCACCATATTAGCATGTCTAGAGATTAAATTGCAAAGTATTTCATGTAATCAATGGAATTTAAAATTAATGATCCTCCATACTGGAATTAGTATTAAGATTTTTGTGCCGATGTGACACATGGTCTTCCTGACTTTTTCACAGGGTCATGACATAGTGGTTTGAGTAACGGACTCTGGAGATCAGGGTTCGATTCCCCTCTTGGCCATGAAACCCACTGGGTAACCTTGGGCAAGTCGCATGTTCTCAGCTTCAGGGGAAGGCAATGGCAAACCTCCTCTGAACAAATCTTGCCAAGAAAACCATGATAGGTTCACCTTAGGGTTATCATAAGTTGGAAAAACTTGAAGGCACACAGCAACAACAAACTGTTTTCAGCTGGATTTTTAGACAGGCAGAAAAAGGAAAAATAACCAATTCAGGTTGCTAGGCTACTGGCTCGTACACTTGTTAGCCATATAGACCTCCTTTCTAATGTGAATAACCTGTCTTTTAATTGATATTATAACAGAATTGTGAAAAACTAAATATACAAAAAGTAATAGGAATATAAGATCCATGTTAGGTCAGGGCAAAGGCCAGTCTAGCTCAGTAGTCTATTCACTCTGGTCACTTACAGGAAGCCTGCTGGCATGATATAAATATAACTTCCACCACTATCTTGTGTCTTCCAGCAACTTCAATACAGTACTATCTCTGATCCTAGAAGAAATATATTGCCATTCTTACAGAGCCACTGTGGGCCTCATTTCAAGCAGGCAGCATAATGAAGTAATAATAATAATAATAATAATAATAATAATAATAATAATAACCCGCCCCTCTGTCAAAACAATCGAGGCGGGCTACAACAGATTAAAAACAATTACAGTTAAAATGGCTCAAGGGGTATCATGTCACCTCTTAACTTTTCTTCTCCAGGCTAAACAGTAACACACCCAGCTCCCTAAGCTTACTCTCATAGGACACAGCTTCAAGAATTCCATCCCCAACCACCCACCTCTTAAAATAGAATTAAACTAGCAAAAATTAAAATCAAGTTACTATCAAATAAAATAAAACAACATATCACACATATACCCATAATGTTGGCCACAGCATAGGTTAACATCAGGGTGTAAGGAGCCAGGGAATTGGCTGGAAGATTTTAGGAGCCGAGAGGATTATAGGGTTTCTGGGAAGGCCTGTCGGAAGAGATGCGTCTTTAGAGCTGGGGTTTTTTTTTTGGTTAATTTTTATTTGCGTTAAAATACAGAAAAACATACATTACAAAACATCCTATCTTCATACACTCAAGTTCGTGCATTACTCACTTCAAATTTCCTTCCTACAAAAAAGAAAGAAAGAAAAAAAAAGAGTTGTTCAGAGCTGTTTTGAAACAGTCTTAACATTGTAATAAGACAGATCACGTCCTGCAGGCCATTCCACAGCCTGGGAGCAGAAGCCGAGAAGGCCCTCTGGGAGGTCTGCACTTGACTAGTCTTTGTAGGCTGCAGCAGGTTCCTCCCAGAAGACCAGAGTGTGCGGGGGGGGGGGGGGGTTCATACGGGGAGAGGCGGTCCCTAAGATAAGATGGACCCAAGCCATGTAGGGCTTTAAAGGTTAAAACCAACACCTTGTACTGTGCCTGGAAACTGATCGCTAGCCAGTGGAGACCTTTAAGCACAGGTGTAATGTGCTCTCTCCTGGCTGTTCCACTGACAAGCCTGGCTGCCATATTTTGGACTAGTTGGAGTTTCCGAGTTAGGCACAAGGGTAGCCCCATGTAGAGCGTGTTACAGTTATCTTGACTTCTAAATTTACTGACGCTAGAGCCATCCCTACCCTTGTT
This sequence comes from Urosaurus nigricauda, assembly GCA_034509955.1. Lineage (NCBI taxonomy): Eukaryota > Metazoa > Chordata > Lepidosauria > Squamata > Phrynosomatidae > Urosaurus > Urosaurus nigricauda. Next base: position 196,434,267 of record JAOEGL010000003.1, on the reverse strand, counting down.
AATATTGCAAATTAAAAGTTAAATGCACCTTGTGTGACTGTTGCATTTCTCTAAGGTGGCAGCTGAATACTCTTTTTGAACTTTGCCTGCCCCATGAGCGGATTTACTTAAATTTCTTGGCAAGGGCATCGTACATGTTTCCTCTGTTTCTACAAGTGGTCAGCTACACGACAACGTCATGTATTTATGAATATTACTAAACTGCTTATATCTGAGAATTTCAAAATGCTGTACAGTAATTCAAAGTAAATATGATTGGCTGTTTTAGGAGTTTTTTAAAACAGGTAAATCTTCAGTAGGTATCAAAGTTTTTGGAATATGCCTGATATCAGAATTAATATCTCCACATAATGGCTGCTACCATGCATGGTACCACAAGGACAGTCTTCCCAGATGATCCCAAATGGAGGAAAAACAAACCAAACCAAAACACATCTAAAATCTGACTTCATGGATATGGATGCTAGTTCACCTCTCTTACAAGGATCTCTTATCCATTTTCATTTATTTCACCTTTCATTTATTAGACTGGAAGTAAATGCTATGGAAATGTTATTTAACTGCATTTCTATGCCACCATTCTGTCAAGGTAGACAAAGGACTTCACAATTTGAATACAAAAGCAATACAAGAAAAAAAAAATAGAGGTCCAAAATCTAGGAAAAAGTCTCTTCAGGAGGTGGAAGCATGAGAGTTTTTTATCTTTTTCTTGAAGACGCACAGTACTTAAGGAGCCTCAAGGAACTTGGGAGAAGTGTTCATTTGGGGAGAAGGTTAATTACAATTTGCATGCTTCTGCTTTGTAAAGCCATCATGAAACCTTTGAGTCACTGCAGTGGAGGTGGGTGGCTTGGATGCCAGTGTGTGGTGACTCCCCATTTGGTTTCACCCTTATCTCTAAAAGAGCATTACAGGGTCCTCAGCCCTATCAACGTAAATAGGTGCAGCACATAAATAGCTCATTTAAAATTCAGATGAAAAGGAGCAGATTCACTACTCCAGTAATGTCATGCATAACAACCATTATGTAACAACATGGGTCCAAAACACACTTCAGAAACGTTCCCATTTGAGACTCCTTTAACTGCCCTGGGTCAATGCTGGGAAATTCTGGGAACTAGTTTTGTGAGGCATTTAAACCTTCTCTATCAGAGATCTCTGGTGCCACAATAAATTACATTTCCTAGGATTCCCTACCACTGAGCCAGGGCCGTTAAAGCGGTCTCAAACTGGCCTGCTCTCAAACTGGCTCAGGCCTATGGTCTCCCTGACTGAGTCTATCCATTTGGCATGTGGATTTGGCATCAGGAGTAAAGCGATGCTGCAAAAGCAGGGTCAGGAGGAGTGTGGAGGAGGCTGCTGCTATTTGCAGTGGAACTATGAGGGGCGCACTTGCCCCTCCTCACCTTGCAGCAGGGGGAGGACCCAACTGGGTGTCATCCATCTTCTGCACCCTGCACCCCCTAGTGATGCCACTGTACACCTTTATCTTGATGCTACAAAACTAAGCTGAAATTGCAAAACAGACTCAGCAGGGATGGGAGTAGGTATCCTCGCAAGTTTCAAGGTTCATGCACAATTTATATAAATTTAAAAGTCCAAACAGAATAATAGAATCACTAGAATCCTAGAGCTGGAAGAGACCATCTTCCAAGGACCATCCAGTCCAACCCTCTGTCATGCAGGAAGCCACAACCAAAGCACCTTTGGCAGATGGTCATCCAACCTCTCTTAAAAGCCCCCCAAGAAGGATACTCCACCATAGTCCGAGGGAGTGTGTTACACTGTCAAACAGCATTTACCATCAGAAGTGTTTTCCTAATGTTGAGGTGGAATCTCTATTCCTGTAGTTTTAAGTCATTGGTCCTATTCTCTGGAGCATAAGAAAACAAGCTTGCTCCATCCTTAACATGACACCCCTTCAAATATTTAAACAGGGGTATCATGTCACCTCTTAACTTTTCTTCTCCAGGCTAAACAGTAACACACCCAGCTCCCTAAGCTTACTGTCATAGGACACGGCTTCCAGATCCTTTACAATTTGGTTGCCTCCTCTGGACACACTCCGGCTTCTCAACATTGTTTTTGAAGTTGTGCCCAGAACTGGACACAGTATTTCCAGTGAGATCTGATCAAAGCATTATAGAGTGGTACTGTACTATGACTCCCCTCTCTAGATACTATAGTCCTATTGATACAGCCTAGAATGGCATTGACTTTCTAAGAGAAAGAAAACAGTTCTTTAGTTCCTGTGTAAATGTGGGGGAAGTTAACGTGTTTCTAAAAAGAAAAAAACAGGAATAAAGGGAAAGTGTTATACTGAGAAGGATGTGACTCACACCCATATTGCACACCATGGTATCAAAACAGAGGAGTTCTGGGATTTTGATAGTGATAATTTTCTTACTTATATATGATTATGTCCTGATGCATCTCAACTTTTTTTTTTTACAGGTGTACAGGTTGCGTTTAATTCACACACACAGTTGGACTATATTATTATGAGGAATAGCCAAAATACAGAAAAGTATTCAATTTTGAATATTGTTTTTCCCCATTGATGAATTTATTTTTCTCATGGGCCTGCATGACTCTTTTTTCCTTTTTAAAACTAAGAGGATTTAATAATTAGTACTAAATCTGTAAGTTTTCCTTCAAAACACACATGCATGCATGTTCAGTCTTCTATAATCTATCTTTTGTTTCTTACCAGCTAATGACTTTTCTTAAGGATTGGTATAGTAACAATGCATAGCGGCATCACTTTACTTGCAAATATTTGTTAGCTGATGTACACTGATCCTGTATTGCCACAAGAGGGTACTACAAACCAACATTCCAAAGGTAGCACCGAAATAAAAACTACAAGACTGTAAAAATTCCTTTCACCACAGGATGTCAGCATTGGACTGCTTGTGCTGGAATGTGGTCCTTCTGAGGATGAGATAAAATCATGCATTTCTGCTTTAAAGCTTGATGTCTTCATTTACTATGATAATAACAATCACTTGCCAAGCAAGGGGAGACGCTTCCTAAGAATATTCAAGCATTAGGAGTGGTTGTTTTTGAATTGCCCATTGGCTCCCACTTGGACATATTTCTTCATTCAGTGTTTTCTGGGAGATCTAAGGCACACGGCTGCCAGTCTATTGTATTTCAGCACTTCCCCTTCTATCTTCCTATCTTCCTTTAAAAGACTTGGATTACACCATTTTTCCAGTTTTTCTGTTCTTTTGGGTGGGGGCATTTCATTATTTAATATTCCTTCTGAAACTTTCCCCACTGTTTTAGTATCAGAAACTGGCAAAGAATAATGATTTCACCTATCAAAGATCAGTGGTCTGTGAGGTAGTTGGCACCACTGTAATTTGCTGTCGCCCGGCCATTTTTACCTTGATCCCTTTGAAAAAGGTTAAAATTCTCTTAGGGAGAAGCAGATTAATCTCACAGAGTAGCTTGTTGGGGTTTTTAATTTGCATTGGCTGTCTGCACCTCTGCCATTATATGTCTATATAACTTTTCAACAGCTGGCACTTGCCTCACTTAATTAGTTTGAATTCTCTGTGTTGCTACTAAAGTGCATGTTTGCTAGTTAAAAGTTAAGAAGGAAATCTTTAAACTTTGCTTTTGAAAATATAACATAGTGGTGAAGGGGCAACTTGAGACCTTTGAATAGCTTTCAATGTCCCAGTTTGGCAGAGTCACTCCCAATTAATCCTGTCTCATTTCACTTTTTCAGCTGCCTTTAAAATGTCCCTGTTTCACTCTTTGTCTCCCCTCTGCTTCAATTGCCGCAAACTGATTTCAAAATGCAGAAAGTAGTTTTCACTCAATTAAGTCAGCAGGTGGGAGAGGAGAAAAGGGGAGTAGGCTCAGACAAAAGCCAGATGGTGCAGATGCTCCTAACTTGTGTGATCTTCCTTATTAATAATGATGTTGCTTGGTCACATGTGCCTATGAAATATTGGTGGGTATGATTTTTGCCATTTGAGTTGGAGTTTCAAATGGCACAGCCCCCTCTTTTAAAACTGAAATATGTGATATCTTAAGGTAGCTGACTCATTTGACCTAAGGCGATCCCAGATAGAAAAGCACTCAACTCTCCATCTTCAGCTGTTAAAAAATTAAATAACAATAAACAGTGAACAATTTGCTGTGTTTCTGTGGCATCCAAAATCTGCCATCTGCAGCCATCTGGAGCAGCTGCCTCACACTGTCTAATGTAGAGCTGGCCTTGCTAACATTTAGTGTGTTTCTACTTCCCTTCTGTTCTTTTCCCCTTCCAAGGAGTTCTTACAGACCAATACCTACTGTGATAACTTTAGTGATATCCTCCAAGCATTCCTTGCTTCCTTTCCAGCTCCTGAAATACACTAGACTGAAAGTAGGCAAGTATGCCTACATTAGTTCTGAGGGGCTATAGCCCTTGGAAAAGGCTGTTAAAGGCTACATGAGGCCTATGAATCATACTTTGCCTGACTGAAAGAATGAAGCCCCCTGTAAGACCTATTAGTCTAAAATTACCTGCCTACCTCATTGGTCCTCTAAAGAATACTCTTGAGTTAGAAGAAGGTAGAAAATGAATTCAGGTTATACAAAATTGAATTCTATACTTCTATCTTTGTTAAACCATTTGCAGTAGAACAGATAAAATATTGTTCATATTTAATTACTGCCAAACTACTCTTACTATCAAGAAATTCTTTCTAAAGTCTAATCGAAATCTACCCTCTTGTAACTTCAAACCTTTCTGTAACTTCAGACCATTAGACCTCTAGGGTAGAAGGGAACAGGCCTGTCCCTTCCTCTCTTGACATATTTAAATAAATTCAGTCATATTGCCCTTTAGTCTTCTCTTCACCCAGATGAACATGCTTAGCGTCTTCAACCTTTCATCCTATGCTTTGTTTTCTATATCTTTTAGCATCCTTGTTGACCTTTCGTGAACCTGCTCCAACTTGTCTGTATTCTTCTAAAAAGGAGGTGCCCAGAAATGAACACAGTACATACGAGGCCTGGCCAGCACACAATGAGAGTGGCCCAACAATATCTGGAGAACCAGACATTTCCCAGGCCTCTTCTGTATTCAGCAAAAATAGGGAGCAATAAACCAAGAACATGACATAATGACTCAGCCAGAAGCTCCCAGGCACAACTGATTGGCTGTGAAGTGCACTCAGGAGCCATCCAGCTGTCCCTGTGTATCTGGGAGCCATGACCTCTTCCCAGATAAGGGTGGAAGCTGCTTCATAATTCCTGGATGTACAAGGGTAGCTGAGATGGCTCCTAGGTAGGGTTCCTAGATTGCAGGCCCTAGACTTGAGTTTTAGGGCCTGGCCTCTCTTTGACTTTGATTTGAATGGAATACTCTGTGCAACTATGAAGGACACTTAAGGTATAATTTTTGATGACATCAGGGGCTGCACCCTTGTAACATCATCCTTGTAATGTCACCAGGACCCACCCCTGCAACATCACAACTGATCATCCCTATGTCTCAGGTTTTGGTACTGAAGTCTCAGGGGTTAGAATAATCCTGATCTGACAACTTAGCTCTGGTAGAGTGCTACAGCCAGTCAGTGGCTGGCGGGAGAGGCAGAGTTGCTTCCAATGGCTTCCAAGAGCAAAGGTGTTGCACAGAGAGGTAAAGCATAGTCCTTCTGTAGTATCTTTAATAGTCATCACACTGGTAGGTTTCTGTCCAATGTCTTTTAATAACTACTATGATGGAAGGCATAATTCTAATTCCCAGAATGATTTCTCCAAAACCTTTTTAGCAATGCTGGAAACAATTGTCAAGAAATTTGTAATGTTAATGTTCCTTTTCAAGGCAAATTCTTTCAGAAATAATATATTTGAAAGCATAGGAGGGTGTTCCCTCTTGTATTTCACAGTGGGACACCTTCAGTTTTCTTGAATGGAAGATTAATGGGGGTAAAGAGACAGGCAAAAAGAAGTGCTTTCAGGCTGGCTTTAAGGTGTGGCGTTTAGATGACACATGCCTTGAAGCCAGCAGAAAAATGTCCTTATGCAGAGAAAAGTGTTTCAAAAAGAGGCAGCTTTTTTCCATGAACACGCCAGCTCCCTTGGGCGCCGGCAGTGCAGTTGGTGGGGTTTCAATGTGGCTTCAGAAAAGGCAGCTTCAAGCCACTTTTTCCTGCCCATCTGTTTCGTTCCAATGTATGTAGAGGGATACCTCATTCCAACAGATTACATTATTGTGGTTCAGAAAAAACTGAAATAGCAAGCTTTGTTTTTGTTTACATTGCTTATTGAGATTTTTGTCAAGAGTTAATCAATCCATTGATCAGTTTTTACCATGGAAGGTAATCCAAGCATTACCTTTCCTTCTTCTTTCTGATATGAAGGAGTATTGATTTATAGATAGTATCTCACTCCAACTTGATTAGCTCATGTCACTAGAGATTATCTTAAAATAAGCTGGAGGGGATGTGTCAACATAAATGTTTACATTGGTGGTGGGGATGGCTGATAGTTCATGTGTTTTGGCTGAAGGTATAGAATTTTAAAAAAAGAATATCATATACCAGGATGGCCAAATCGCGAGCCACATGCTGCTTGTTGACAATATGTGGCTTGCAGAAATATGTTAACTGAGCTCCTTTTTGCATTACAATTCATTAAAAGATAAACCTTAAAAAAAAAAGCTTTATTTTTTTTTTACTGGGTAAATGAAATTGCTGAGAATCCACTGGATTAAAATGTAAGCTTTATGTTCATGGTAACTTATATTTTTCTTTATGTTTTGATTGCATTTATGAAGACAAATAAATATCATTAAATATCTGTTTTTACCCCCTTTTAATTTGGCAATCTCATTTAATGTTAATGAAATGAAATTTCACATATTTTTTCTTAGATATTTCCATCAAACTAATTTCCATTTACCAAATTAAATACACACAATATAATTAACACAATAATCAATCAAGATTTTTTAGTACATTTGGTATATATAGTTAGGGTATTATTATAGGAGAATCGCTAACTGAAAAAGATGAAAATACTTGATAAAAGTGGTAAGAAAAGAGGGAGACCACACTACAACAGGATTGAATAAATCAAGGAAGCCAATGCCCTCAACCTACAAGACCTGAGAAGGGCATTTGATGATCAGAGCTTCTTGAAGGGCTCTCATTCATAAGTTTGTCATAAAACAAAGTTGTCTTGATGGCAAATAATAACAACCACAAACAGAGGAATCTGGAATTTGCCTTTATCTGAAAACTTCACACATCTTTTTCAAGAACTTAAAAGAAGGAATGGAGATGGGCAACTTTAGAATTGCTTGCTATCTTTTTATTTGTTTTTCCAGTTGTGAGGACAATATTAATAAACAGGCACTAAGTCAGCATGGAAATTTGTGGAGAATGCTTCTTGGTTAGATTCCTTTAGATCTATTCAGTACCCCATGATCTTAGACAAGACAATATTCTTTTCCGAATAAAGTCTAAGCTGTGTATATTAAGAAATGTTCATCAGATTTGTCCTTTGTATATGTAAATTTATATTATGTTTCTTATTTGAATATGAAGATTATTATTATTTTTTGTCAAGAACCATAAAAAATATGAGTTAAAATATGATCTAACTGTAGCAGTCTTTTTTTAATGACAGGCTTATATTTTTGAATGTCACACCTTTATATTTTTAAACTTTGTGCCTGTGTGTTATCTGATAAATATACCTTATTGTTAGGTGTGTTGATTTTGTCAATAAATTGTGTTTTAATCAAAGACTGAAAAATCACACAGACTTGCATTATCCCATGCCATTCACTTGACAGGTTAGCTCTTCCCCACTATCATAAAATGAAGTTTTGGCAGCTGATGGACAGTGTTCACTTTGTATTGACTTGAATTGCTCTCCATAATTTTTAAAAGTTAATGCTTTCCAGCTTCCAATTATCATATAAGGGCAAAAAGATTATGGCGAGGGGGAATCCTAAAGTTTTAATTATCATCTTTAAATTTTTTTGATAGAAAGTTTGTTTTTATTTGTAGTTAACTTATTTCTATGTAGTCACCATCCAGATTTGCACATTTCCCCCAGCGTTTCTTGACCCTCCTGATACCTGATACTGTGGAAGGTTGCAGATTGCGCCTTATGGGGGAGTATTGTAAAGTAATAATTATCACCCGGAGGTTATTATGATACATTGATGAAATTTTGTCAGTGTCACAATTGGTCCCTAAATGCATGATATTGAGAAAATCATCTCATTGCATCTTTTATTCTTGTGACAGGCTGCACCAGAAGTGACTAAAGTGTAAAATCCTCATAAGGCACAAACTGCAGACTTCTACAATAACGGTATTCGGAGGGTCGAGAAACGCTGGGGAAAATGTGTCAGTCTGGGTGGTGACTACGTAGAAATAAATTAACAACTACAAATCAAGACAAACCTTATGTCTCTCAATCTCTCAATCTGACTGAGAGGAATGTGTGTGTGTGTGTGTGTGTGTGTGGTTCTCTATTTTGGAGAGTCTGTATAGTCTGATTCCCACTCATAGATTTTGTAGCATCCTTTTGCCAGCCTAGGCTCAAGATTTTATAAAAAGATACAAAAAGTATGACTTTGTTCCCAGCTGTGTCCAGCTACCTAGCAGGCAGGTACAGTGGGCTCTTGTTATACGCTGGAGTTTGGTTCCAGGATCCCCAGTGGATAACAAAATCTGTGTATGCTCAAGTCCCATTAAGTATAATGGCATAGCAAAATGGTGTCCATATATAAAAGTGAATAAGAAGGGCTGACTGTATATATAGCAACAAAAACACCAACTGGATTGAGTTCCAGATATAGTGTGAAGAGGATTTTGTTGCTAATTGTCACCATGCTAGCTTTGACTTATGACAATCCTGTGATTGAGAGAACCTCCAAGATACTCTGTAACTAACAGCCCCACAAAGGCCTTGGAAACCCTGGACTGTGGCTTCCTTGATTGAATCTATGCATCTGTAACGTGTTCTTTCCTTCTTTAGATCATCTTCCACACCATCAAGATTTATTATCTTTCCTAATGATTCATGCCATCTCATGATATGTCCAGAGTATGATAACTTCAGTTTAGTCATTTTGGCTTTTAGGGAGAGTTCATTGATTTGCTTTTGGATTCATGTATTTTCTTTATTTGCAGTTTGTGATACCTCTAGAAATTTCCTTCAGTCCCACAATTCAAATGAAGTTTATTTGGATTTTCTGTCAGCTTCCTTCACTGCCCAGTTTCCACAACAATAAGTAGAAATGGAAGGAAATATAGCTCATCAGCACACAATATGCTTTGAATGGACATGGTTCCATATTTTAATCCCTGACATTTTCATATTACTCTGCCTCCTGGCGGGTCTTCACTGGAGGTGTGCAAGCTAAAGCCCTCCAGACTTGTTAGACTGCAACTGCAACAACTGCTGTTGGACTACAACTCCCATGGGCTCTAAGATGTTAGGGATGTTGATAGCTGCAGTGCAAAAGCATCTAAAGGGCCACAAGTTCTCCATCGCTGGCCCTTAGCGTCTATTCACTGGGCTATGGAACAGGATAGTTAGTGTAACTAATACTGCAACTCTCCTTTCCCTATCTGAGTCTGACAGTTCTCCAGCATAATATGCCTTTCAATTCAGACTCTGAGAGGACCGTGGGAGCTTGTTGCTGCAGGCTTTAGTTGCTCCTCTCCTGTCTAGTAAGCTGTGGGAGAAAAAGTTATCTCAAGGAAGAGAGAAAATGCTGCAGGGTTTCTCCTGGCAATGTGCTTGTGTGTTTTGCGTGTGGGTGTGACAGATATAATGCCATCAAGATGTCATGGTTATCACTGCATATCTATTACTGGTTTCCATGTATGAGTAACATGGAGTCACTATTGGTGTGCAAAATTTATTTTATTTAAAGTACTCATACCGTACCATTAAAAATATCAATTTTCTCTTTGGAGCAGTCATATTCTGTGCATTTGGGAACTAACCACTTATATGGTGCAATGTTAGACAAAGGAGAAATCAGGCTTGCAATAAAATACTGCAATGTGGATGGCTGTTGTTTAGGATTACAACTGGGCTGTTTTTTTGCTGCAGGGGCAAAAGGCAAGATCAACACATGCGCACAGCGTTCTTTACACAGAAACTGACTGGCTTGCCACTTGACTCTTACTTCAGCCCAGGATGTGTACCTACAATGGGAGCAAAATGAAACTATTGCTCCCAATAAGAATTCTGTCCCAATAATAATAATAATAATAATGATGATGATGATGTTTTATTTATACCCTGCCCTTCAGCCCTAAAAGCTATCAGAGTAGCTTACAATTATTATTTTAATTAGATGGTTCCCTGCCCTCAGGCTTACAATGTAAAAAGACACGACACAAAAGGAGAAGGGAATGGTGGGGAGAAAGGGGATCAGGTCCAGCAGCTTTTCTCTCCCTCTGAGGCCCGGACCAAGACAGATGGCATGGAGGGAGGGCTCTGCTTTATAATCTAGGACAGGTCCGATGGAGTTTGGCTTCTCCTTTCACTCCTTCCTAGGCCAGATGGTGTTGTCACGGAGGGAGGGCTCTTTTGAGGCCAGGCCCAAGGGTGTTGCTAGGCCTCTCCTTTCACTCCCTCCTAATGAAATTATCATTCACTCCTCAAATTTCTAGCACTGCAGAGACATTGAAAATTGTTCACACCTACAACTCTTATTTCTTGTAGAAATCATATCCGGGGTAGCTGTTGCCCACATACAACAAAGTACCATAACATCGAAAATCCACAAAACAGTGATACCTTTATTGGCCAACAAAAATGCACAAAATGCATGTCGCAAGTTTTTGAAGTTCCACACTAGCTTCTTATGACTTTTTTTTAAAAAAACTTTTGCTTCATGAAGGAGCCAGTGAATCTTTGAAAGCTTGCAACTTTTATTTTTGGTTGTCCTAAAAAAAGCAACCCACTGTTTTGTGGATTTTGGACATGATTATTATTTTTTCCTCCTCCTCCTCCTCCTCCTCCTCCTCCTCCTCCTCCTCCTCCTCCTCCTCCTCCTCCTCCTTCTTCTTCTTGTATTTACATTTCTTTGATAACTTTGCTGCCAGACAAATTTACGTTTTTTTTCCTGAGGCTGAAGATGTGATTCACCCAATAAAATATATAATAAAATAACACTTTATTTATACCTTGCCCATCTGTCAAAGACAATCAGGGCAGTTTACTGATTAAAATTTCATACAAAATCCCAATATCCAAATTTCCCTCTCTCCCATAAAACAACAATTAAACACCCTGCCAGTGGGTTTCCATGGCTTAACAGGGAATCAAACCCTGGTCTCCAGAGTCATAGTCCAATGCTCAAACCACTACATCACTCTGGCTGTCATGTACCTATGTATTTTTAATTTATAGAACTTACAACCTGTCCTTCAGCCAAAAAAGCTCCCACAGTGACTTGTAAATTGCCCTCATACTTACAATCTAAAAAGACATGAAATACTAGGAAAAAAGGGATGGCAGCAGGGGAGAGGATCAAGTCCAGCAAATACTGGTTTAAATCCCTGAATTGCAGCTGCCCATCTGATCCTTGCTCTTTTCCTGTTTTCCATTTCTCCTCATTCTGATGTTCTGTCTGCAATACGTTACTGCTATACATGCTTGTTGGTCTGTTACACCTACTTATGCCCAGCTCCCCCTCCCTGAGACTATTCATACCTTTACTAATGGTAGAATTTTCTCTTAGACATCTGAGATGTCCCTGTTGTGTCCTTTAGGCTACAAAAGCAATAACACTCAACTTTCAGATTGGAAATGTCTAAAATTATTCTTCCTGTATCTAGCATTGCATTAGACTGCCTTCAATCAGCATATCGCAGTTTTCTAGGTCCCTCTTTTTAAAAATATCTTTCCTAACCCATTTACCTAAATGGATAGACAGAAACTGGCAAGCCCTATAATATAGTGCCAAACATTCTATTGACTCCAAATTAATGTTAAGAAGTAGCAATAAAATGTGATTGCGTATTTGGGGAGGACATATTTATTCATCCTGATATATTGTCATGGTTTAATTGCTTTTGATTTTAAGAATGTTCGTTCAGGAAGGGATGGTGTCTCTCAGCTGTCATATGACACAATGTAGTAAGAAATCTGATGATTACTATGTCTGGCATTAAAAATGGATGACTATTTCTTTTTTAGCAATTATTCTAAACTTACCTCCTCTGCTTATATTGAGTTTGGAATAAATATGAGCAACACTAGATGGGGATTTCTATGCTCTAGTTCGAGCTGTCAGAGTGAATATATATTTTTTTCATTTTGGGAAGGAAAACAGTGGGGGAAAAAGTTCCCCGAGTGAATAGTGATCTTGACATAAGGAATGACTGTTCTTGGAGGAAAAATAATGCCATGGACTGTATCCTCCATAAATAAATATGTAACAAATGAATTATACCACTAAGTGCTTTGATAGGACTATATGAACTAATAATTTAAAATACCAGCTATATATTAATAGCAAGCATTTCCATAGAAAACAACATGCCTTGCAACTTGTATGTTTTGTTCATAAAACAAACGAGTGATGTATGATTATTTCACCTCCCCTACTTTACAGTGTAGGAAATGGGACAAAGAAAGTGAGATGGATCCAGAAATTGGCTGCTGACACATTGCAGAATTAACACAGTTTGATACTGCTTTAACTGCCATGGCCCCATTTTATGGAATCATGGGATTTGTAGTTTGATGAGGCACCAAAGCTCTCTGACAGAGAAGGCTAAATATCTCACAAAACTACAAATTCCATTGTTCCATAGCATTGAGCCTTGGCAGTTAAAGTGGTGTCAAACTGGGCTCATCCCTGTGTGTTGTTCTTTCTTAAATGGCAGTCCCATGCCTTTACTAAAATTGTCATTGTTTATTCTGAAACATGTAATATACCAGGAGGTATCATAAAGTTTTAATGATCACCTTTTAAAAAAAAATGACAGAAAGTTTGTTTTGATTTGTAGTTGTTAACTTATCTCTATGTAGTCACTGCCTAGATTTATACACTTTTCCCAGCATATCTTGACCTTCCAAATACCCAATATTGTAGAGGTGTGTAGATTGCACCTTATGAGGGGGTATTGTAAAGTAATAATTATCACCCGGAAGTTATTATGACATATTGATGAAATTTTGTTAGTGTCATCATTGGACCTTAAGTGCATGTTGCTGAGAAAATCCACTCATTGCATCCTTTATTTTTGTGACTGGCTGTACCAGAAGTGACTAAAGTGTAAAATGCTTGTCAGGTGCAATCTGCAGGCTTCTACAATAATGGTATTTGGAGAGTCAAGAAACGCTGGGGAAAATGTGTAAATCTGGATGGTGACTACATAGAAATATGTTAACAACTACAAATCAAAACAAACTTTCTGTCAAATTTTTTTAAAGGTGATCATTAAAACTTTATGATACCCCCTCGTACTTATACAACACAGTTTGATGTTGGTTTAACCCTGGGAAAATACATATAGGTACTGTTATTCTGCTCAGTTTACATTACTGTTACCCAAATGATGCTCATCATTTCTAGTATGTCCTGGTCCATTTCTTATTCTTACCTATCCTATTTCACTCCAGAATTATAAATCTTGAAAGATGTGTTGTAGGGCAGTATAGATTTTCAGGCCAGTATGGTTCATGGGATGCGGGATGGGTACCTCTGCCTATGCACATAATTATCACATGGCTGTAAGTGATGCCATTATCCTTATCCCTTCCTATTTTCCCCCATTTTGATTTCTGGTGACCATCCTGGAGCACGTGGTCTGCTTTGCCACTAGACAAATCATGATATTTAGTAATGGTGAGCACAACCATTTCTTTTCATACACTTTTTGGAGTTTGAGCCCTAATTCTTCATGTTACTTCCACTGACTGGCCAGTGGAGGATGGATTTTATAACACATTCCTGGGTTAGCTTAACTTGTGTGTGTGTGTGTGTGTGTGTGTGTGTGAGAGAGAGAGAGAGAGAGAGATTGAGAGGGACAGAGAGAGGTCGGGGCTATTTTGCTATTTTATCATGAACACTGGTGTCTTGCTTCTCATTCCCGTGTCCTCTACAGTCTACCTAGATTTAGCAGAGATTGTTCACCATACTGTCACAATACTGGAACATAACCCTGCTTGTCCTGCACTCCCTAGGTTTAGCCAAATTCTTGCCTGTGCCAAAATGGCTTCTGGTCACTTTTCTTCCAGGTGCTCTCCTGAAGAATTGCTAGTTGCTGCTGTTTGTAGATTGTCAATAACATATCTTTTTCTGTGAGGTACCTGTTGAGGACCTCATCTAAGTATTCCTTGCCTAGGAAAACCCTATGAAATTCATGGGGTCACCATAAGTCAACAAACAACTTGAAGGCATATATACCCACACCTATGCCTGTGGTTTTTATATTCAGCCATTCTTTTGTTTTTGCCCTCTTTGCCCTCTTTGCTTCCTCCCAGCTACATTTTCTCACTTGGAAGGAAATAGTCGGGAAATGTGAGAGACAGTAGCAATTCCCTCCAAGCAGAATAATCAGTTGGCAAGGTAAAAGCTGAACACAACCAATAAAAAAATAAAATAACTTGTATCACCCTCTTCTTGTCACCACCAGAATAAAAGTAGAGTTTAGGGATATTCTAGGATGACCAGAGAGAAGGTAGTCCCAACAAATCAGAACATAATGACAGATTGAGGCTGGCAGGATCGTTGCACACACATCAGCTGGAATGGCCTGAAAGTGATCATGTCAGCTATGAATGGAATTTTCCTGTTTTTGACCAGGAATGGGATAAGGTAGAACTGGGTGCAGAATGACTACTGATTGAGAATGGGATTGTACAATAACATTCGTTCTGTTCAGATTACATCCTGTGCCCAGCCCATTAGGAAAATGCTGTGTGATAATCTCCTGTGTTAGTGAATTCCAGCACAGCACTTGATCAAGCTGTGAATCCCAGGTTTTTGTAGGACAGAATCATGTCAGTTAAAATACTATCAGGGGTTATTCAGATGGTGAAAAAAAATCCCATGTGAAGTGGGATTAATCTCTATTGTTCACATTTCAAAAGCATCCACTGAAGTTTTAGCTCTTGGTTGTTGTTTTTTAGTTTTCCTAAACGATTTGCATTGTTGGCTGTGTGAATAACCAATGCAAGTAGATTCAGGATAAACCGGGATAAAACTCTGCATGCTTTGAACATATTCCAAATACATCCACACCATCGCTTCCATCTTTATTCACAGTGGTGACACATGTGAGCAACAGAAATTGCAGAGTCCTCCCAAAAAATAAATAGTGTGAACAACAATATTGGAATGTGGGAGTGAGATTATTCACGTAGTCACACTAACAAAAACATTTGAATAACCCCTCAGTCTGCTGAAACTGTGTGGAACTATAGATAACCTTTACTGGATGCAATTGTAGGAATTAACATATCAAAATCAATTAAATTACAAATTAAGGGGCAGTACAGACCACCTACAGCCGCATTCAGGCACACTGCATTGGGACCACAGCAACCACATGTCACAGCCCCAATCTGGCCTTCCCAGGGTGCTAAAAGGAGCTGCAAAAAGCTGCTCCTTTTTGCACCCTGGAAAGGTCGTGATAGCCATGGCGCTGCAGCTTGAAGGTGCTCCTGTCCCACTGCATCATGTGGAAGCAGCACCAGAGGAGCACTGTGAGTAGTGTATGGTGTCATGGTGCCCTGGGAGGGTGGAGTCGGGCTTGTATCATGTGGATACAACGCCCCAACTCCGTCTGCAGGGTGGCCTTAATGGCCCGTTTGCACAGAACCTTAGTTCAAACAAATGAAAAGGGGCAACTTAATTTTTTAAACAAAAGAGATTAACTTAACAAACTACAGGTGCCAGAATTCCATAGCATTGAGACATGTCAGAGAAAGCAGTGTCAAACTGTGTTGTTTCCACAGTGCAGATTAGACCTGAGTTTCCTGAGAGCTATGAAGGCAGATGCGTCAGTTTAGTGCTATCAATATGCATGTATTAACATTATTAATAGTGTTGGTGGTAGTAGTGAAAAAGGCCATTTTTCTTTTCTCATGGAAAAAATGAGATCTCACATGGAAAGCTCAGAAATAAGGAGCTGATTGCAAAGTGAGTTGAGGGAAAGTCTCTCACTGCTCGTAAGAAGCCGATCAGTGTCATAGCTGAAAGAGCCCTGGGTCAGACATTTTACACAAACTCTAAACTTGGCTAAGATCAAGCAGCCAAAATTGATGCTTAGGGAACCTTTGCTATGTCAGGTACTGCTACATTTACTCTTCATGATGAAATGCTTGTGCTTTTAAAACATAACCTTGTTTCTGTCGTCCCTGTCTCTCCCCCCCCCCCCCCCCCGATGAAAGAAAATCCTCTACCATAGTCGGAAATATGTTTTGCTATGGATAATTTTAATGGGGTGAAGTGTTTTTCATGATTGTTCCAGCTGTCAGTCTCTCCTAAGTCTGTAAAGATATCTGTATTTATCTGTTTAGCTATGTAGTGGTGGCTGGTACTTCCATATAAGTGGAGCAATGAATTATCTCCAGGTTTTGATCCAACTTTTAAAGGCACTGTCTAATGATATTTTTGTGAGCCTTCAAGTCTTTTGTGACTCATGGCAACCCTAAGGCATGGGTTTTCCTTGGCAAGTTTTGCCAAGAAGAAGTGTCCCTTTGGCTTTGCCCAGAGGTTGAGAGACTGTGATTCAACCAAGGTCACTCAGTGTGTTTCCATGGCTGAATGGGGATTTTAACCCTGTTCTTTAGATTCATAGTCCAATGCTGAAAGCATTCCACCACATTGGCTTTTCAACATATTGGACCTATTTCAAGGTTAGAGTTCAGGCCTGTTGGATAGATGGTTTAAATCTAAAACACGCAGTAGATTTATTAACCTATTGACAGAAAAATCACTATCAGCTAAGCTTGTATATCTATCTCAGGCTGAATCTGCACTGCAGAAATAATACAATTTGATTATGCTTCAACTGTCATGGCTCAATGCTATGGAAGTCTGGGGTTAGTATATGATATTACAGATTTAAGACCATCAGTACCAGAGGAACATTATTTCGGAAACACGAGGGAGTGTCTTGCAATTTAATCCCAAATATATTCAAGAATATGTTTCTGAACCTTACTTTGATCCTGCCCTCCCTTCCCAAACCTGAAATAACATTTTTTATATTTAGGGAGCCATTTTCTATAAAACTCCATTTCACAGTCCAGATGAAGAAAGTCAACATGCAAATGCTGTGAAATACAGAGCATAAAACTTCTTTTTCGTTGCCACAAAAATTTCATAAATAATTTTCTACCCTGCTTGCTCTATTCCTTATCAGATCAGGTTCTCCTGATGCAGGGTGTCCATGCGTGCAGGGATAAGCTACTAAGCAGCCTTCAGTTAGTGTTTAGGTTGACATTACTTCAATATGCTGATCAGAAACTGCCAGAAAATGTAATAATATTCTAAGTAGCTGATGCAGCAATCAGTCAAGGACTGTTAACAAGGCCAGAAGGTTAATCTCTTGGGCTGTTTAAGCTTTAGGAACACTGACTGATACAAGCGCCAAAATACTGCATGTTTTGCATTCTAGGTTTTGCTTTGGGAGAAAGAGTAGTGGAAACAGGACTTACACTGCTGAATTATCAAGGGTGACAACATCATCTTCGTCTCATCTCTAAACTCCCCATTCCCTCTGTGCTTAGCTGCAACCTACACAGGAGCTTGTCTGGGATGCATGAGAGAACAGATGTTTCGCAGAATCAGTATATTGTTGTGAATTACCTGTGCTGCAATGGATAGTATTTTTGGTGACAGTAGCTGCTGCTGTACTGCACAATCAATGCAGCTTTACATTGCTCATTGCTATGGAATTCTGGGATTTGCAGTTTGATGTGGCAGCAGTCGTTTCTGAAAGAGAAGGC
The DNA here is from genome assembly GCA_034509955.1 of Urosaurus nigricauda. Classification (NCBI taxonomy): domain Eukaryota; kingdom Metazoa; phylum Chordata; class Lepidosauria; order Squamata; family Phrynosomatidae; genus Urosaurus; species Urosaurus nigricauda. Next base: position 196,416,312 of record JAOEGL010000003.1, on the reverse strand, counting down.
TAACTATCTCACAAAACTACAGATCTCAGAATTCGATAGTGTCAGGGTAAACCTTCAATAAGGAAATCACCAGGCCAAAGTTCAGCTTCATCAGATAAGTTTATTCATGCATGCATGTGCTCATTGGGAATAGCTTCTCCATAAAGGAGCCCCTGAAACATGGTGTAGCCTGGTTTTATCAAAATGCCAAATATAAATCACACATGCGCAGTTCAAGCTTATTTCATGTATACGTATATCTGTCTAGGCTAGCTAGCTGGAACAAGTTTGCATCTGCTAGCTGTGAGTTTCCTTCCATGAAAACATTTTGTTACGTACACATTCTTTATCACAGACAAGATGGTCTAGCAATGTCCTTGGAGTTCAGAGTTTCCTTTGTTCTCACTGAAGCGCTCCTTTGCTTTCCCCTCCTTTCTGAACTTGTTGGCTATCTCGCCCCCTCCTTTCTCTGCCCAAGTGAAACCTCATTTTAAACTGCATTTTTGCCTTCTGCTTCTTTAGCCATCCCTATGCTACTTATGCTAATTATATTGTCATCAATGGCACAGATTATTGATTATCTACCTTCACAATAGCATGCCATGACAATTAAAGTGGTGTCAAACAACATTAATTCTGCAGTGTAGATGCAGCCTGTGTCTTGAAGGTGCAAATGTTAGCATTGATGGTGGTGGTGGTGATGATGATGTTTTAGCTTTACTTTGTTTTTGCCTGTACTGTACTTCTCCTTGGGACCCATGCCAGAAGAAAGGTGGGATATAAACTAAATCCAGTCAGCCCTTCACATTTGCAGCTTTGACTTTTGCGGATTTGATTAATACATTATTTGTAGCAATTTCTAGATCTTCCAGTGTGACTCTATGGCCAACATTTTCCAGCGGTTGTGCTGGAGGACCTAGAGATCTCTCAAGAGAAATCTTCTTTAGACATTTGTACTCCTCCAGCACAATTCTGTGGTCAACCTCTGGTGGATGTTGACCATACTGGCAGACCCAGAGATTCCAAGAGAGGTGTTGTCTCAGGTTAAAAAAACAGTGTTTTTCTTTTATTTGAAGGGTTATGCATTTGAGTATGATTCTATGATTCTATAATTCTGTGAGTATAATACATTTTCCTCTACGTGTGTACATGCATATGTTTGAGTGTGCCCCTTCTAACCAATTGGCAATAATAATAATAATAATAATAATATTTATTTATACCCTGATCTTCAGCCCCAAAGGCTATCAGAGCAGCTTACAATTATTATTTTTAATTAGACAGTTCCCTGCCCTCAGGCTTACAATCTAAAAAGACATGGCACAAAAGGAGAAGGGAATGGTGGTGGGGAAGGTGATCAGGTCCAGCAGTTCTTCTCTCCCTCTGATGCCTGGACCAAGGTAGATGGCATGGAGAGAGGGCTCTGCTTCGTGATCTAGGGCAGGCCTGATGGAGTTTGGCCGGTCCTTTCACTCCTTCCTGGGTAAGATGGTGTAGCATGGAGAGAGGGCTCTTCTTCTCCTAGGCCAGATGGTGTTGTCAGGAAGGAGGGCTCTTCAATTTGAGGCCAGGTCCAATGGTGTTGCTGGGCCTCTACTTTCACTCCTTCCTTGGCCAGATGGTGTTGTCAGGAAGGAGGGCTCTTCAACTTGGCTTTCTAGTATTTCAGACAAGCAATGGCAGGCACAGATCATGGCCTTCCTGTTGTGTTTCACTTTGTGAATTGCTCTGAGAACTTGTCAGTAACAATAGGAATAATAAATAAATATATTTATATGCAAAGCATATGCTTAACCACTGTGGAAAGCTTTTTCTGTGATAGGTGGCTAATGGGAACAAAGTGATGGCATCTATCTTGGGGCATCTTCCAAATGGTTTGGTGGGCATCCATATATTGTTTCATAAGCTTGGGGAAATTAAATTTATTTTCCAATAATATTATTATTTGGGAACTAGGAGTGTAGAAAACTTTTATTACAGCCTCCATTTGATGTTCTTTAGTTGTTGTGGTTTGAGTGTTGGACTAGGACTAGGACTCTGGGAGACCATTCCTGTTGCACCATGGGAACTGCTAGCAGACACTGCATACCTCGTGCTGTATTTGAGATTCCCATATTTCATATTTCATATCTGGAGATGGAATGTTCTTGAGAGATGTCCTTTAAACTGTAAGGTGAGGTGAGCACTGAGGTGCTCACAGTCACAGGGCCGAAACCAGGTTTGGGAATACAACTTCCAGTCCTCGATGGAGTCACACTCTCCTTGAAGGACTCTGTTCGCAGTCTAGGGGTACTCCTTGATCCATCGCTTCACATGACAAGTCAGGTGAATGCGACGGTCAGGAGTGCTTGTTACCAGCTTCGGCTGATACGCCAGCTGCGCCCTTTCCTGGAGAGGAGGGATCTGGAAACTGTGATACACGCGCTGGTAACCTCACGTTTGGACTACTGCAATGCACTCTACATGGGGCTACCCTTGTGCCTAACCCGGAAACTACAAATGGTCCAAAATATGGCAGCCAGGCTTCTGGCTGGAACATCCAGGAGAGAGCATATCACTCCTGTGCTAAAAGCCCTCCACTGGCTGCCGATCAGTTTCCGGGCACAGTACAAGCTGTTGGTTTTAACCTTTAAAGCCTGTCATGGCTTGGGCCCATCTTATCTAAGGGACTGCCTCCTCCCATATGAACCCCCCCCCCCCGCACACTTTGGTCCTCTGGGAGGAACCTGCTTCAACCTATGAAAACCAAGCTGGTACAGACCTCCCAGAGGGCTTTTTCGGCTGTTACCCTCAAGTTGTGGAATGACCTGCTGGACGAGATGCATCTCATTCCATCTTTAGAAGGCTTTAAAAGAGCCCTAAAGACGCATCTCTTCTGGCAGGCCTTCCCAGAGAATGTGAATATCCCCAGCTTCTTACCTAGGTTTTAAGGGCTTTTTAAGTCTTTTCCTATATTTTTCTCCATACAACCTAAGCTGAGTCCGCTCCCTACTATTGCGCATGGTTATTTTAATCTATTATGTTTTTAACTCTATTGCGATTTAATTCTTTTTTAAGGGAGGGTGGTAAGGGTAAGGAAGGGGTATTTTAACTTGATATTGTTTTAACCTCTGCTGTACTCCGCCCCGATTGCTTGTTCAGAGGGGCGGAATAGAAATAAATATTATTATTATTATTATTATTATTAAACAATAGTCTAGATTTCTTGGCTGCCCCTGCTCCCTGATACATTATGTCCAGGCATCTTCATTTAAGTTTACCCTATTTTGGGCTGGTGCCACAGTGCAGAATTAATGCATTTTGGCAGTGGTTTAGCTGTTATAGCTCCACCCTATGGAACCCAGGGATTTGTAATTTTGTGTGTCACTATAGCTCCCTGACAGAGATGGATATATATCTCACAAAACTACAAATCCTAGAATTCCACAGCATTGAGCCATAGCAATTAAAGCCGTGTCAAACTGCATTAATTCTGCAATGTAGATGTAGCTTGCCTATCTCTCTTCCCCAATCTTTCTTTCTCTTATGCCTGTCATATTGCAGAAACTTCCATACTTTGGCTATGCTGCTGTTTTTTTCTATGATTCAAACTAATGGTGAACCAGATGGTTGTGAACTCCGTAGAAACAGCAAGAGCGACTTTCTTCAACAGCCTATCTTTCATCATCTGACTTTCCTTGAACTTCCTTCATCTCTGCAGAAGCTTTATGGTTTTATTTTGTTGTAGTGATATAGCTTAATGGAGGTGAGTGATACAACACTATACTTGAATGCTTCAAGAGATAGTTACCTAGCAGAGGGGCACCCCAGACAAAACGGTCTGAATGTCTGTTGTGATTTTGAAACCTTGGGCAACAGTAACACTTTCAACCTGGTAAACAAAAAGGTCTTCCTTTTCAAAGCCTCAGGTGACAAAGACATCATTCTGCTCCTTTGCAAACAGGCTACTTCTGCCATTTCTGTGCTATGTTGACTAAAATCTAAGTGGTATCCTTGAGCGTGATGATGTGAGACTGAATGCTGCAAAAACACATTTTCAAAGGCTTTGTGTTATAGTACCTCAGTGCCACATGACTCTTAGATCTCAACTCAGTGACCAGCAGGGAAGGAGTGACATGGCTGAGTTTTGTTTTCTTTTTAAAGGCATGGCTGCAAGATAGAAATGATCATAACTGTATGGAAGGATGGTATTGATCTAAAGTAGAGGTAGAAAGCCTTTACAGTCTGTGAGAAGAATTAGTTCTGAGCAAAAATAGCACAGACGGCATATCTTCTAAGTAGGGCCACGCTTAACCTGACCACTAAAATGTGTTAATTTACAACTCAGGAGAGTAGTTTACAAAATCAAGGAGAACATCATTTGCATAATTTTGAAATAAAACTTTTTAAAAATAAATTTGGGAAACATTGGAGAATAATGTACTCCTTACCAGTGTCAAGCTGTGAATGGTGTGTTTTCCTACTTTGGCATGTTGGATTGTACGTAACTCAATGTGTGTGAAAGTGACAGAGCTACACCTTCAGAGTGACATAAGTAAATTACAGTACTTATAGAAATATTTACTGTACATATAAGTGATGGAAGGAAATCACTCACAGAATTTGGAACTACAGTTAATTGTTAGTGCTAACCAGATTAAACCCATTGAATCAATGGGAACTTCATTAAATCAAGAATCAAGAATCATAGAATCATAGAGTTGGAAGAGACCACAAGGGTCATTCAGTCCAACCCCTTGCCATGCAGGAATTTTCCATCAAAGCATTCCCAACAGATGGCTATCCAGCCTCATTTAAAGACCTATAAGAGGGAGACTCCACCACACTCTGTGGGAGTGTATTCTACTGCCAAACAGCCTTTACTGTCAGGAAGTTCCTTCTAATGTTGAGCTGGAATCTCTTTTCCTGTAGCTTGTATCCATTGTTCTGGGTCCTGTTTTCTGAAGCAGCAGAAAACAAGCTTGCTCCCTCCTCAATGTGACATCCCTTCAAGTATTTAAACAGGGCTATCATATCACCTCTTAACCTTCTCTTCTCTAGGCTAAACATTCCCAGCTCCCTAAGGCATTCCTCATAGGGTATAGTTTCCAGACCCTTCACCATTTTAGTTGCCCTCCTTTGGACCCGCTCCAGTTTCTCCACATCCTTTTTGAATTGTGGTGCCCAGAACTGGACACAGTATTCCAGGTGGGGCCTGACCAAAGCAGAATAGAGTGGCACTATTACTTCCCTTGATCTAGACCCTATACTTCTATTGATGCAGCCTAAAATTGCATTGGCCTTTTTAGCTGCTGCATCGTACTGTTGACTCATGTTCAACTTGTGGTCTACTTGGATTCCTTGATCCCTTTCACACATAGTCTCATTCAGCCAGGTGTCCCCCATCCTGTATCTATGCATTTCATTTTTCTGCCCTAAGTATAGTACCCTACACTTCTCTGTATTGAATTTCATTTTGTTAGCTTTGGCCCAGCTTTCTACTCTATTCAGCTCTATTCAAGGGTATTTGCTACTCCTCCTAAATTGGTGTTGTCTGCAAATTTGATAACTAGACCCTCAATACTGTCATCCAAGTCATTAATAAAGATATTGAATAGCACTGGGCCCAGGACAGAGCCCCGTGGGACCCCACTGGTAACTTCTCTCCAGGATGAAAAGGAACCATTCTTGAGCACCCTTTGCGTGTGGCCAGTCAACCAGTTACAAATCTATGTAACGGTTACCTTGTGTAGTCCACATTTTGCAAGCTTGTTTGCAAGAATGTCATGGGGAACCTTGTCAAAGGCCTTACTGAAATCAAGATATACTGGGGCATTCTAGATTGGCAGGAAAGTGTGACATGAAGTTGCCTTTTCCTTAATGCTTAGCAGCTGCACCACAGCCTTTAGATGGAGCTGCGCTGTTCCGCCTTTTTTAAAAAAGAAGCTGGGAAAACCAGCACCTTTCTAAAGGCCCTTCTTCTCCCCTAAAACGAAAAAAAAAAACCCCCAAAAAACCCACAAACAACAACAACAAAAAACGTTTTCATGGCACACTTTCCCTTTTTCTCATCTAAAGGCTAGACTTTCATGCAGCCATGAACACACTTCTTTTTGCCAATCTAGATCAGGCCACTATATCCACAGCATTCCCTTCATCTACCAAGCTGATAATTTTATCAAAAGGTCAACCAGTTACAAATCCATGTAACAGTAATCTTGTCTAGACCACATTTTACAAGCCTGTTTGCAAGAATGTCATGGGGAACCTTGTCAAAGGCCTTACTGAAATCTTGATACACTATATACACAACATTCCCTTCATCTACCTAACTGGTAATTTTTATTTTTTAAAAAAGAGATCAGATTTATCTGGCATGACTTGTTTCTCTGAAACCCATGTTAACTTTTTGTGATTATGGAATTGACTTCTAGATGTTCACAGATGATCTGCTCCAGAATCTTTCCTGGAATTGATGTCAGACTAACTGGATGATAATTGTTGGGATCCTCTTTTTTCTTCTTTTTGAAGACTGGGACAATGTTTGCCCTCCTCCAATCTGCTGAGACTTCTCCTTTTCTCCAGGAGTTCTCAAAGATTGTTGCCAATGGCTCCAATATTACATTTGCCAGTTCTTTTCATACCTTTGGATGTAGTTCAGCTGGTCCTGGAGACTTATATTCATTTAGATTAACCAGGTATTCCTGTACCATTATCCTGACCATAAAGAGATGCTTTGCCCATTGAAGGTCCAAAATGTCAACTCCATTATATTAGACTTGATTTGGGGACTTTGAATTAGCTCAAGTTAATTAACTCTAGGATCTTATCCCTGTTTATACATAGGAAGCTAGAAACAAGGGATTGGCAGAGACAAAGTATTTCAAATTAATTGATAAATTTATTGGGGAAATACACATGCGCTAAAGACACTCTTCCACTCTATCACATACACCCAAGAAACTCAGGAATAAAAAGGCATTAGCTGTGGATATAGACAAGAGGCCTGCTAATGTGTGATAATTACCTGAACTAGGCTGCTCCTTATGATGAATGGAAGTTTCAGGACCCAAGCTGTATGGAAGGGACTGGGAAAGCGGCTGAGGGTCGGAGCTAAATCAAAATGATGTGATGTGGAGGACACTCAGATTTTCACTAGCACACTAATTGAAGGATTTGGGGGTCTATAAGTAGACCAGCTCTAGCTCTGAAATGAAGATTGTTTTTCTATACTTCAAAGGAACCCAAATCTACATAGCAAAGATTGCTTTGATGTAGATTGAGGTGAGAATTGTTCTTGCTCTTAGCCCTGTCAGAAGACATCCTGGGCTGTAAATTACCTGACTCTCCCATGTAAAGTGTGAATCTTCACTGCCTGCAACTTCCCAAGCTAGATGTTATGATCTGCAAATTGACTTGGTCTATGTAATGCTAAACTCTACTTAGAATCTACGGCTGAGCCTGCATTTCCACTTAAGAGTCATGCCACAGAATCTACACACCTAGATCTATGGGAGACAATTCATTTTTCACAGCATTTCCTGTAACTATTGACTGGATCCAGATATTTTATTTTATTCATATATCCATTTCTTTCTCTCATTCAAAGTGGCTACTCAGAACAGACCTACTGAAATAAAAAGGCTAAAACATTACTATTGAAAATCTTGTGGATTGCAGGGATTTGGATGGCTCCAGCTCCAAATGAGCTCACAGTACACTTCCATATGCACATTGAAAAAGAGTAAAAGAAATGATGGAATTCTGAGTAATCCTTGTGGCCATAATGAATATCTGCCTATCACCACACCACATGACACCCCCCTCCCCATACCCACATTGGAATATATGGAACCACAGAAAAGATTTGAGCATGGTTTAAGCAATCCAGCGGTACAATGAGAAGAATCCAGATAGTGTTCTCTCTAGTTTAGGATTCCAAACACAGCTCTATAAACTACAGATCCCACAGTTTCCTAAGACAGAGTGATGACTGATAAAATGGAATCGTAGTGCTACAACTGAGTAGTGTCAAAAGGTCCCAAAGCATATGGTCAATATTTAAACAGCAATATCCAAATTTGAGAGTGTGCTTTGCCCAAGGTCACTCAATGGGCTTCACAGACCAAAAGACAATCAGGGGTGATGTGACATCCTTTCCAGTCACCCAAAATGGCAGCTGCAACGACACGTTGTAGCCCTTCAGAATTCCCAAAGAAAAGAAAATGGGGTGGAATTGCCTTCTTTTGTAGGTTCCTACAAAAGACTCAAAAGGAAGATATTTGCAGAGACTCTACATGAGTCTTTTTTTCTTGTTTGGGATATGGAAAAGATAAAAATTAATAACACTACACACTAGTCTTGATCCACTCCTTCCTCTTTGGCAAATCTATAAGACTGTAGATAATTCATGTGGACAATTAAAATTCTGATTGCTCTTAATAACTTCAATATATATGAAATCACTGAATACCGTTAGCTCCATGGTAGCAGGGAAGGGGCCAGTCTTCTTTCTTATCCTTGACTGACCTAAATAGTTTTGTCATCTTACCGCTCACCATCTCTTTCAGATGGTTAATGAATACATTGCAAAATGTAGACCGACTACTGATCTCAGGGGCATTACACTATTAACCTTTTTCCATACTGAAAATTGGTCATTTATTTCCAGTTGGTTTTAGGCCTCTTAACCTGTTTTTAAATCCATGATAGAGTTCCACTTCTTACAGTGTAGTGACTAAGTTTTTGAAGAGCTTCTCATGAGCAATTTTATCAAAAGCCTTTTGAGAAGCCAAGTAATCCACTGAGCTTGATATGCTTAATTTAAATGTTCCAGAAAGATACAGAGTTTTTCTTACTGTTCTTTAGTGTAATGATGCTGTTGTGTGAGTGTATAAATAGATGGGAATTATACAGACACACAGACACACACATTGTGTGTGTGTGGGTTTGTGTGTGGGTGAGCCAGCATGGTGCAATGGTTTGAGTGTTGGACTATGGCTCTGGAGACCAGGGTTCAATTCCTGCTTGGCTATGAAATCAACTGGGTGACCTTGGGCAAGTCACATGCTCTCAGCCTCAGGAGACAGCAATGACAAACCTACTCTGAACAAATCCTGCCAAGAAAAGCCCATGATAGGTTTGCCTTATGGTTGCCATAGGTTGGAAATAACTTGAAAATATACAACACACACAGACACACACACACATTAGAGTGCATGAAATATCTACAGATTCATTTTGTAAACTGGTCTAAATCCTGGTGTGTTTTCTGAACCCATGCTGTAGCCATCAACATGCATGAACCAGTTACTGGGAGTCACATTGTGTTTCTCTCTGAGGGTTAAACTGGCATTGGGAAATATCTGTTTCTGTTGTGTGCCTTCAACTTGTTTCCAACCTATGACAATCATAAGGCAAAATTATCACAGGGTTTTTTGGCAAGATTTACTCAGAGGGGGTTTGCCCATACCTTTTTCTGAGGACGAGAGAATGTGATTTGCCCAAGATCACTTAGTGCGTTTCCATGGCTGAATGGGAATTTGAACCCTGGTCTCCAGAGTCATAGGAGTTTATCAGATGACAGAAATAGGAAGTATAATCTAATGGCAATCCGAACGCAATCATGGGGTTTCACATTATTGCATATTAAAGTATCTCACGCAATTTCAGGCAAAAGGGAAGTCATTCCGAACGCAATCATGGGTTTTACTTTATTTCGTATTAAAGCATCTCATGCAATTTTGGGCAAGGGGCAGTCATTTTTGGGTAATGGGAAGTCATTCTGAACGCATTCCGGACCCAATTGGAATTCATATAAATTTGCTAAACTAGCAAATCCACGTGAATTCGAATTGGCTCCAATTGGCTCCAATTTCCTCACTGGGGAGGGAAAAATGGAGAACTACTAAAAACAAATACATGAAGTTTTCCTTGAAATTGGTTTATTGTAGGGAGGAATAAACTAAGGAATGTTAAAGGTGGATGGGCAAACATTATATTAAAGGAATTTTGCAATATAAACTAGTGATGTCTGATGTCTAATATGGGAATAATTTAATGAGAATGGTGATGAATTCACAAATAGGAGATCTGAAAAATCTCCTTGAGGTACAGCTGTTGTGTTAATTTATTGGTTATATTTTGCTCTTTGGCTCTTTTGATAATTATTATTGTCCATCATTTGTCAGCAACCCTAAAAAAAAAGAAAGGCACTATAATTATGGAATATCTGGAACCACTTGTGGTTGTTGTGTGCCTTCAAGTTGTTTCCAAGTTATGGCAACCCTATCACAGGGTTTTCTTGGCAAGATTTGTTCAGAGAAGGTTCCCTTGTTTTAAAATGGTGCTCCCTTAACTTGGATGTGTGAAGGCAAGCTGTGGTGATTTGGCAGTAAAGTTTCTGAAGGGAAATAAATAGGAAATAAGCAGGTATTAAAAGATCAGAAGGACTTCTGCAGCTGTAAATTTTGATTTTTTAAAAACCAAAATGCAGCCATGGGAGAGAGGAATGTAGCCATGGCTGTCATTCTCTTCCCCAAACAAGTTTGAAAGGATGGTGTTTATTAAGGTGGCGATTTTCCATGATAAAGCATGATCAAAGCTGTTCACAACACCATCAGAAGTGTTCACATAATATAACACGTTCCCAGATAGTTCATTAATATTTAGAAACCATCATTGTTTGGCATGCTTTCAAATCATTTCTGACTTATGGTGACCCTAAAGTAAACCTATCACACATTTTTGTGTGTGCAAGATTTGTTCAGAAGGGGTTGGTCATTGCCTTCTTCTGTGGCTGAGATCATCTACTGTGTTTCAATGGCTGAGCTGTAATTTGAACCCTGCTCTCCCAGAGTTCTAGTGTATCACTTAAACCATTATTCTATGCTGTCTTTCAAACTATAATAGTAACATATTTACACAAATATTAATCAGCAAATTAAAGCACATATGAATAAATGTGGAACAAGATTAAACCAATATTAATTAGTATTTCATAGTAAGGCCTAACAAAAGAAATAAAAAACCTATAGCAAATATAGTTATTGTCTGAAACTAAATAGCTCTGGATTTTATTTAGCTCTTTCCTTCTGTGCCATTATGCTGTAGTTTGCTTTGCAGCAGTATTTGCTTGCTATCCCCATTCGCTCTACCACATTCTCCATGGCACTGGTGGAGTCCTTCTGCCTTTGTCCCTGTATATTTCATCTTCTACTACTAGTCTGTTAATTAACTACAACGTTGTAGTCAGCTGAGCAGGAAATAAAAAAGTTTTAGACTGTTTTTCATACAGTGCATCTCCCTAATATGTACATATAACATTCTAAATCTTTGAAGGTTTCTTGTCTGTGGACACTTCTGTGATGTGCTTGTGCAAATTGCTGAAAATGAAACAAAAATCATAATAGACTCATAGAACCAGAAGGGGCTGCAAGGACCATTTAATCAAAGCCAATCTACTTGTCTAGAAATACACAACTAAAACTCTCCAGAGAGATGGCCATCCAACCTCTGTTTCAAGACAACTAAAGAGGGTGATACCATCAACCTCAGAGGCGGTCCATTCCACTGTTGAACAATTCTTCTCATCAGGAAGTTCTTCTCCATGTTTTAAGTTGAATCTCTTTTCTTGTAATTTAAAATGACTGGTTTGTATTTTGCTCTCTGGAGCAGCAGAAAACAAGCATGACATACCTTCAACTATTTAAAGAAGGCTATCTTACCACGTTTCAATCTTCTCTTCCCCAAGATAAACATGCCTAGTTCCTTAAAGGGTTTGGTTTCCCTATCTTTTACCATACTGATCACCCTACTCTGGACATGAGCCAACTTGTCAATATCCTTACTGAACTATGGTGCCCAGAACTGGACACAGTATTCAGTATTCCCCAAATTTCAACACTTCCCTTCCACAAAACACAGTGCATTCATCCTTCCGAAATTTTGTACATTTCTGAACTATGGAGTTTATCACACGGGAGGAATTTCTCTCAATTTAAAAAGAAATGAAAGTGGGGCCAGTTTGAAAATGAGTGAATTTGCTAGTTCAGCGAATTTACGTGATTGCATATTGACTCTGCATCGCGTTCGGAATGACTTCCCATTGCCCGAAAATGCATGTGGTAATCTCTCACACAATAATGTGAAACCCCATGATTGTGTTCAGACTGGCATTGGATTATGCTTCCAATTTCTGTCATCTGATAAACTCCTTTGGCTGCCTTTGAGCTGTGCTGTACAACATTTTAAATAACAGTTGCTCACAAAAGTGCTTAAAAAAGGTTCATTAGTGTTCTCCTTGGGGTTTTTATAGGTGCATATAGGACCTTTCCTTCCCCTTGGTTTCTATATGGGAGAGATAACCTCCTCAGACAGATTCATGATGTCTGCCAAATTCATAGAAGTGTCTTTATTATTAATTACTTTAATAATAAGCTTGACATGTTTTATATTTGGCTTAGTTTGCATCTACAGAGCAGAATTAAATGTAGTTTGCCACTGCTTTAGCTGCCATGACTCAATGTTATGGAATTTGGGGATTTGTCGTTTTGTGTGATATTTAATTAATAATAATAATAATAATGTTTTATTTATACCCCGCTCTTCAGCCAAGACTATCAGAGCGGCTTACAATTTGTTAAACAAACAGCTTCATTTAGCCTTATCTCTCAGAGTGCTCTGGTACCACAACAAACTGCAATGAACTCATGACCATTAAAGTGATGTCAAAGACCATTAACTATTCAGGGTGGCAGAAGCCTTAGAGGAAGTAGAATGATTGGTCAATTATAATCATAAACTGTCAAATTGGAAGTCATGTGTATTCCCCTTGTCTATGCTAATGTTTTAGTAATAGTTTGTAGATAGTAAGTTAGGTTAGCATTGTTTTGTGTTTATAGTTTACCCCTGTATGTTGTTTTATATTATGAACATTTTGTGTTAAAAAATGTATTAAAAAGAAATTTGAATAGGATTTTGATAGATGAGATAACCTCCAAACTGATCTGAGATGGATTGGGTTGTTTTCTGGATTGGATTAGGAATCCAAACTAAATCTTGTGGCTGAGGTACATTTCTGGTTCTTACCATTGAGCCTTGGTTGAGTAATAGTCAGCTGAAGTATAGCAAAATCAATTTGTACATAGATGAAACTGTCTCCAGGCAAGGTGAATGTATATATATGTTTTGCAATGCAAGTAAAGAAATCATTCAGCCTAAGGCCTAAAATTACATACTCTTGATTTGTGCTGTGTCTCCTGGCAAGTCTCTTAAAAATCACCTGCATTTATCAAAAGAATACATAAAATTTGCACAATTATGAATTTATTATTTTAGGCTATTGCTACAAAACCTAAGGATGAAAAATATTGAACATAAGGAATATATATTCCAGAAAAGTGGATTTATCATATTTAAGGAAAAGTGATAAGGGAATGAAGTTCCTAGAGTGTGCGAAGAGGACTTTGTCTTCTGGTAGGCAAAGAAAATGCTCTTTTAAAATCTTTCGTTATAATTTATAATATACTCGGCTAATATAGCACCTAGGCACCTCCAGTGGAAAGGCTGCAGCAGGATGAATGGCTAAATAAATACATAAATAAATATGCAAAGCACATTCATCCTACTTCTGCAAGTGTGATTAAACAAACCCTAATGGCTGTGATACTATAATCACAGCAACCCTCACTGGCCCTTTAATATCTTGAAATACATAGAAATCTATCTTATGTGCCACTTTCCAAGTTAGTTATTTCAGTAGGTAGAAGGTTGCCTTTTGCCAGGTCACTTGTGTAAAACTTTTCAAGACTTTTCTTACATACAACTTTCCTTCAGTTTAGGTAATCCATGTGCCCCTAAATGTTATCCACATATTTTTATACCATCTGCTTACAAGATATAAAAAGCCCATCAGCCTTTGCTGACATGTTTTCACTTGTCCAATTGAGAGCTCCTAATTCAGAAATTTCTGGTTCTAAATTCTACTGATACTTAGTTGTTATTGTTATGTACCTTCAAGTTGTTTCTGACTTATGGTGGCCCTAAGGCAAATCTGTCATGGGGTTTTCTTGCTTAGATTTGTTCAGAGGGGGTTTGCCTCTTATTCCAAATATCATTCATTCCCTCATCCCTTTTGTATAACTCTTCTGTGTATTGCCTCTTCTTATTTCTTCTTTTCCCTGTATTGTGTTCTTTTTTTCCCTCTCCATAGAGCCTCCCTGCCCTCAGTTTGAACTTGGCCTTAGTTTCTAGGATTTTTTGATATAGTTCTCTTGTTCTTCCCTTTTTGTTGCTTTCTTCTATTTCTCTGCATTGATCATTGTAGTATTTCTCCTTATCCCTGCATGTCAGACATTTCAGATGGTAGCCTTTGCCAACCTGGAGGTGCTAATGTTAAGACTGTGGAAGATCTGTAAGTGAAGCATCAGCTCTTATCTTTGAACTACAGGTATTCCAGAGTATGGTATGGGAATGAACTGTATTGTGTTTTGTTATTAGACTCAAGTGAGGAAAACATAACCTGACCAGCAGCAATAGGACAAAATAGATTCATGTTTTCCCCATGAATACTTGTAAAAATGTGAAAGTAGTCCTGAGATAGTTGTGGCAAGAATGGCCAGATGTCCTCCTTTTCCCAGACATGCCTTACCTTTCAGCCTTCCGTCAAGGAGGAATTCCAAAATGTCCTCCATTTTGAGCATGACTGAGAAGCATGAATCTACGTTTGTATGACTGATTTTGGTTTTTATTTTGGCATGTTCTACATTTTTCTTGAACATCCTGCATTTTGCGGTGCCTTTCTCTCTTTTGTGGTTAGGATATCTGGTCACCCTGAGTTGTGGGCCAGTCCTGCTACCAAATTTTGTTTTTGTTAAAGTGCTTGTGTTCTGTTATTTTGTTTCACTAGCCTGCCTGTGAACATCTGCTATTGTTTTCCATTGGTGATAAGAGAGAAGTCTGGGAAGTGGTTGCATAGAACTGAGCAGTGTTTTGCAGTCTATGAAGTTGCTACCCAAGACTTACCCCAGAGCAGGAATACATAAAAGTGACCTGAGCTGCTGCCACACTGCAGAAATAAAGTTGTTTGACACTACTTAATGTCAGTTTCATTTATTTATTTATTTATTTATTTAATTTTCAAGGATTTATATCTCACGTCTTTCCAACAAAGGGATTCAAGGCAGCTTACAATAATTTAAAATGACAGAACTAGAACATTGATTACAAAAGTTAATTTTTAAAAAATATTAAAAAATATTAAAAACAGCATAGTTAAGACCAGTTAAATCCATCAAAACATTAAGACACCATACATCACAGTACAAGTAGTGGCTTTGGGCTATGGAATTCTGGAATTTGTAGTTTTGTAAGTTGTTTAGACTTCCCTGTCATAGAGTTGTGGTAGCCCACCAAACTACAAATCCCAGATTTCCATAGCATTCAACCATAGAAATTAAAGTGGTGTCAAGCTGCTCTATTTCTGCAATGTGGCAGAAGCCTTGTACTTTTTAGGCTTGGTTGGGAAATGTAAAAACTTTTAAGGTTTACATCTTGTCCCATTCCCCCTCCCCCTTTTTTTTACTGTACTCTTAATTCCACTTAGTGTTGGACTATGTCTCCTGAGATGTGCTCCTGATTTGATTTTGCTGGACTAGAGACTGAAACTTTTTAATTTGAAAATCAGGAATCTTGGCTTGCTGAGGGGTTGGGAGCTCTATTGCCCCTAGCCATGTGCTTAGTACAGCCATGTCTAGGTTTTTAAAAAAATGTCAGTCACAAAACTAAAAGGTTAAATAAACTGGGTGACATTTGCAAAAAGTATAACAAAAGATGAAAATTAGAATTAGCGCTATCCTGCCCTCCTTTTCCTGCTTGTTTTTGTTAGAAGTTCTCATGAAATGTCAGTCTGCATCATGATTCTCTACCAAGCAGTCTGTATTTGTATAAGATAATTGGTTAGCATGTAGTCCAATGGCTAGTGCTGAACTAATTTTATTTCAAAATAGCAATAATCTTAAGGCTATATACTCCTTCTGCTCTCTTCTCTCTCTCTCTCTCTCTCTCTCTCTCTGTGTGTGTGTGTGTGTTCTGTGCCTTCAAGTCATTTTTGACTTATGGTGACCCTAAGGCAAATCTATCATTGGGTTTTCTTGGCATATTTCTTCAGAGGGAGGTTGCCATTGCCATACCTTGAGGCTGAGAAAGTGTGACTTGCCCAAGGTCACCCAGTGGGTTTTCATGGCTGAGACTGGGATTCAAACTTGCTCTCTAGGGTCTTAGTCCAATGCTCAAACCAATAGTCCACTGCTCAACTAGTGCCAAGAAATAACAACAAAATCAAGAATGGAAAGGTTTTGTGCTTGCCACGATCTTGGGTCCTAGAACTGCAGCAAAAAGATAATTTAATCCTCTCCATATCAGACATCATAGAGGGTTATAGAAAATAGAGAAGTCCTGTTTGACACCTGGGCTCCTTGCTGGTGGGATGAAACTAGGATTTATTTTGTTCCTTGTGCTGTTTACTATTTACATTAAATTATTGAAATAGGTTGCTTGAGAATTGATGTGTGCATGACAATGACACCCAACTATATTTCCTTTCCATCTCATTTTTAAGAAGATGTTGAGATGCTGAACTGGTGTGTGGAGATGGTGATGGAGAAGACCAAACACCTTTTGAAGTTTAATCCAGAATAGATAGAAATGCATAAAAATTCTCAGATTTTTATAGAGCAGATCTGGAAATATTGTTTCAGCATATGTTAGATAGAATAACACTTCCCTGGAAAACACAGGTTCATCATTGAGCAGTTCTTTTAGATCCAGCTTTAGCCCTGGACACTGAGGTGTAGCGAGTTGCGGTTTTGTACACTTTAGCGCTAGCTATATTCCATTTTTGGAGACACCAAATATATGCCATGGTGACAAATGTATTAGCTACATCACAACTGAATTACTGTAGTGTGCTCTCTTGAGGGCTGCCTATGAAATGTGTCAAGGTCTGGTGAGCATGAGGCTCTTGTAGAAACAGTTGGGCTGGCTTCCACTGGCTACTTGCCTTGAATCCCATTGTGGGAGAAAGGTGAGGTATAAATCCTGGAAATAAATAAATAGATAAATAAATAAATAATTCCAGGCATAAGTCATAGCCAGTGGAAGCCAGCCCAATTGTTTCTACAAGGGCCCCATGATCTTCAAAACCTTCAACTGTATAAGTCTGCCTGCCTTCACAGAGTTTTAACAGTGGCCCTCCTGTGTGCCAAATGTGGCCAGAAATCCATTTAACAGTTACTGGTGAGAAAGGAATTTTTGCTTCAGTGGTCGTTCCCAGTTTCTAGAATTTTCCTCCAGCTGGAAGTTTATCAAACACCCTCGAATAACTTTCTGGTGGATTGTCTCAAACCTTCCTTTTTCAAAAGGTTTCATGGCTAAGAGTCACAAGTTCATTCTCATTGCATTGCATTGCATTGCATTGTTTTTTTATTTTCACAAAGCTGATTTAAACTGTTTTCATGTCTAGTGGCACCTTTTTATTCTATTGCTTTTGGCATTTCATTGTTGTTTTGGATCATTATTTTAATTTATTGTTGTTAGCTGCCTTCTAGTCTCTTGTGGAAAGGCAAGTTGTCAATGATTTGAATAAATATTCTCCCTTGGTGCTCATGCATCATTGATTCTCTTTCCAGCCTCCCTGTAGAACCAGATCAGCTGGTGGCTCTGCAAGAAGGTGGGCAGGAACATTTTGCTTCATGGTGGAGATTTTCTTGATCCCAAGGAGGCTGTATGGGGGCAGCCCATACACTGGCTCTACCTTGATCTACAAGCAGAATGTCCTTGACATTGCACTTATTAGAATCCTATTTACTTCCAATGTGATTTGAACTGAATTAATGAGATATAAGGTTATGGAATAGTTATTCTTTTTACAGAACATGCATATCCTGTAAACAGCAATAGGAGAAGACATTTTTATCCCATGCTGCAGAAAACATATTAAGATCAGAAGCTGAACAACTAATTCTCTGAGGGATGAATTATCTCATATATATATATATATATATATATGAGAATATTGCATCTTGTGTGCTATACTTGAGAAAATTAAAAGGCTCACAGAGATGATGCAGAATGCTAAGTGACAGTTATTTTTTTCCTCTGCCTCTTCTATGATGCATTTTATGCTGATGATACCATATTAGATTTTGCTGCATCCTCTGGCAAGCTATGTACCCTTTAAGAGTTGCATTTACTTATGAATAGTCTCAGAGTTATGTAACATGGGAATGTAATGGCAGATGAATGCTTTACAAAGCAAGATATCCCACTACAGAAAATCCAGTTTTTGTACCTATGTTTTTAATTCATTTGCTCTGGTTGTTATTTTTCCTTTGGTGTGTTTTATTGTCTGATTTGACCAGTCACTGCTAGAAGGTCAGCACTTTAAAGGCAAAGATATACCAGTACTTTATTTGACACAGTGAACTTATGCAAGCACAGAAGCTTCACACATGAGTTCAGACACCTTAACCATGTATGTAACTGGAGGAGAAACTCTCTATGCATGGGGTCTCCACAGAAGGCTAGTTCTACTATTAAACAGTGTGAGGCTTCCATCTTAAGTAATGTAGCTCCAGGAATGATAACCCTCATCTCCACCAGAAGCTTCCTCTTCCATTGTTCAAGGGACCTTCACTTTTTGGACACAACTAGACTCAGTGTGGATGGCTCCTTCTTTAGAGCTAGGAACTGTGGATGGGATGCACTGGAAAGTTGCCTTAGCAACCTCCCAGAGTATCTTGCTCCAATGTCTGAATTTGAAAAAAGGATCCACTGGAGTTTGGAAAAGAATGGTGGTGAGTAGTAATGGCTGCTTTGTCTGATCAGTGCCCCTTTCCACACAGCTCAAGAGGCAATGATGATGACCATAGGGGTAGAAACACAGGCTAGAAAGGCCGGAACACCCCTACTTTTTTGTATATTTCAGTGTACATACGGGCCTCTGAATCAAGACTGAATATTAACTTAAATAGTAAATGTATTGTTATCTCTTTCTGCTGGTACTCTGATAACCCTCAGGTATTCTTCTTGGGTACCAACAAAAAGGGAAGAACAAGAGACTTATTTTGCAAGATTTGAGAAATCAAAGGAAAGTTCAAACCAAGGATCGGGATGCTTTACGACAATAAAAATAACATAATTCAAGACCAGGAAGAAATAAAAAGATGATGGATGCAATGCATGGAAGAATTATAGAAAAGAGATGACAACATGAAGGATACATGGAACGAAGAGCCATATGAAGATGAGCCCTAAATTCTAAAAACTGAGGTGGAAACTGAAATAAAGGAAATGGCAAAAAACAAGACTCCAGGAACAGATGCATACATTTTCATTAGCGTTCTGGGCATGGGAGGGGGCATGTACAGCCTACAGAAAACAGATTTTACTGCACATCACACTGTCTCAAGCTAGCCCCCATTCCATCACCAGGCACCAGGCTGTTTCCATTCAGTGCTGAGGGGGGTCCTTTTGCTCTAAAGGAAGCAAAAGGACGCACCTGAGCACTGAATGGAAGCGGTCTGGCTCCTGGCGACAAAATGGAGTTGGCTTGAGGACAGTGCGGTGTGCAGTAATATCCATTTTTCATAGGCTGCACATGCCCAGAACGCTAACAAAGGTGCATGTGATAAGGTTCGATACTCCAATAGAATTATTGCAATCCACATTGACAGAGGCAATTTTAGTGCTAACAAACATATGCCAACAGATATGGAAAACAAAATGATGGCCTACAGACTGGGAGCAATCAATATATATCCCCATCCACAAAAAAGAAGACACAAGAGACTGCAGCAACTATAGAACCATAGCACCAATTAGCCGTGCAAGCAAAATCATACTCAAAATTCTGCAACATAGGCTCCAACCATACATGAAAAGAAAAATCCCAGAGGTCCAAAAAAGGTTCAGGAAATGAAGAGGCACCAGGGGTCACACTGCAAATATACGATGGCTAATGGCGTGTAGCAGGGATTTCCAAAAGAAAATCAGCATGTGCTTTATAGACTACAGTAAAGCCTTTGACTGCATAGATCTTGAAAGGCTATGGAATACCCTTAAATACATGGGAATACCAACAGATCTGATAGTCCTAATGACAAATCTGTACTCAGGACAAGAGGCTAGTGTCAGAACAGAACATGGAGAAACAGGATAGTTCCCAATTGGCAAAGGAGTCAGACAAGGCTGCATCTTATCATCCTACTTGTTCAACTTATATGCAGAACATATTGTAAGGAAAGCAGGCCTGGACATGCAAGAGAGAGGGGTGAAAAATTCAGAGCCATACAAGCCATTGTATTCCCTTTTACTATGTATGAGAACTGGACAGTCAAGAAAGAAGATAGGGGGAAAATCAACTCATTTGAGATGTGGTGCTGGAAAAGAGTGGTGAGGATTCAATGGACAGCCAAAAAAAACCAAAAACAAAAACAACAACAACAAAAAAACAACAACAAATGAATGGGTCCTAGAGTAGATCAAGCCAGAAATATCCCTAGAAGCCAAGTTGACAAGACGTAGACTGTCATACTTTGGACACATCATTGGAAAACACAATAATGTAAGGAAAGGTGGTGGGAAGTTGAAAGAGAGGAAGGCCACATGCTAGATGGATGGACTTTATTAAAGGGACCACAGATATGAGTTTACAGGTGCTGGGCTGAGAAAGTGGAGGACAGGGGGGCCTGGAGATGTCTCATCTATAGGATCGCCATGGGCCGAGATCAACATGAAGGCAGTTGACGACAACAACAACAACCAAGAAAAATACCACTAGAAACCTGAATATTCTTATGCAAAGGGATCTTGTAGCATGTCTGAGACTGTGTGAAAGAAGTTGTAGCATAAGTTTTCATCACCTCAGATGTATGGAAGAAGTAGACCAAGTCTATGAAAACTTATGCTACAGCTTCTTTTGAAAAGTTAGTCTCACAGGTGATACAAGATCCCTTTGTGTACTAATATTCCAGACTAAGGAGAATATCACATTGAATTTAAAGTGACTTATCTCTGACGGAATAAATTCGTGTTTAATTTTAAAAGCATGTGTTATTGCACACAGCCGTAGCCAGCAAGCACAATCCCTATGCAGCCTGGATCCCAGCTGCACTTATCCTGTGGCTTTTCAAAAATAGCAAGCTTCGATTTTTGAAAAGTCTCTGGATAAGCATGGCTGGGATCTGGGCTGCATAGGACTTGGTCTTGTCTGGCTGTGGCTGTGTTCAGTAACAACCACTTTTAAAATTAAATGGAACTTTATCCCCTCAGGGATAAATGGCTTTAAATTCATTGTGATAATTTCCAATCTAAGCTATGTCTGAATATTCTGAATATTCCTGTACCTGTTCTAGTGGAGCTTTGCATGGCTCTTGTTTTTCTCAGTCAGAAAAACTGCAAAAGTAAATGGTGTAAGACTTGCAAAACACATTTTAATTGTACTAGCTTTATACAAGTGATAAATACACATATAAATGTCTTCTTTTTGATTAGTAATGTGCTAGAGAGGGCAGAAGCCATTATAAGGCCTATCTTTCTGCTTGATTAGATTTCACCCCCAAAAACCTGAAAACATAAAAAGAATTAGGAGTGTCTGAAAGGACATTATATTATTCCTTCAAAACATAAATTTTTCCTTTCGTTTCGTTTCGTTTCCTTTTAAAAGATGGTTGCCCTATAAACAGGTGAAAGACTAGGCAATGAAAAAACTTAATTATAGCAATCATGGCTTGTCTATCCAAAAATAAGTAGGATTGGAACCATTTTTCTTAGTCTGCTACATAGGTTGTCTGAAAACAAACTGCTCAGATCCTGAATAGAAACAAGAATGATGTTGGATGAGTCAGCAGCCAAGCTTTTACTTTCTGAGTGTGAAAAATATTTGAATCCCACATTTTCAATTCATTTCATATTTATATGCACTTTTCTTTTCAGTGGAACTTCAGTGTGGGCAAATAAGAACAACAACAACAACAACAACAACATTTAATTGTATCCCGCCTCTCCCTGTGTTGGATGACAGGACAAAAACAGTCAATATAGCAATAAATGGGCATCAGTGTGGTGTAGTGGTTTGAGCATTTGACTAGGACTATGGAAAGCAGGGTTCGAATTCCTACACAGTCCTGGAAACCCACTGGGTGACCTTGGGCAAGTCACACTCTTTCAGCCTCAGACGAAGGCAAGGGCAAACCTCCTTTGAACAAATTCTGCCAAGAAAAACTTGCAATAGGCTTGGTTTAGGGTCACCATAAGCTGGAAATTACTTGAAAGCGTACTACAATGTAGCAATAAAATGCATATGTGTAATCAGAGCTTGGAAGTAATATGTTATTTGGAACATGTTACTTTAACAAAGTGTAGTGTGTTAATTAGAGCTTAAATCATGTTTGACAGTTGAAAATATATAACCAAGAGTTACACACTTGTGACTGGTTTGTACTCATGACCCCTACTTAAGTCTCTGGTTTAGGGGTTACATAGGGACTGTGAAAGTCCTGCAGACTGTTGATCCTGTTGATCAGGAAGAAGCTGGTTGACAGTTTTAACCCCCACCTCACTCCACCCCACCCCACCTCATTTGAGTGATCTTTGGCATGAGAGGGAATTGCCACAGATCCTTCCTTCTGTCTGTTGCACAGGAGATGGCTCATGGGCTCATGGGTAGGATGTCAGCTGCTTTCCAATAAGGAAGGGAACAAACCCCCATTGATCACTGTGGCTGCTTCCCAGTAAGTGTAGAATTTCAGGGAGTCTGATAGGATTCACTGCACAGAACCATAACCGCAGTGCTTATGAATACGTAAATCACTAACAATCATAGGTTTGTCTGTCTGTCTTTCAATGAGCTGGACCATTTGACACTACTTTAAGTGTAGCTCCATCCTATAGTAGGATTTGTAGTTTTACAAGGTCATCAGCTTTCTCTGGCAAAGAGTGCTGGTGTTTCATAAAACTAAAGATCCCAAGATTCTGTAGGACACAGCCATAACAGTTAGAGGGATTTCAAATTGCATTATTTCTACTGTATAGATGCACCCTGGGTATATTCTGACTTTGTGTGAGTAATGGGAGGTGGAAGGATGGGTCACACGGGAGACAGCCTTGGAAGGAGGTGGGTTGTGTGAGATGTGAAATATAGTTTAGAAGGGGACGGACTTCTTGCCTGCATGCCTGAGGCCATTGTAGGTATGAAATTTAGAGTAATTGTTTAGGGGAAAGAGAAACAGGGAACAAAGAGGGACTGAGTGAATGGCTGCCCATCCAAAGCATCATGGCTGCATGGTATGCTATACTGTGTGAATGGAGTCCAGGCAAAGTAGTCCATCAAAATTATGGTGATCAGGGATTGTGACGGGGACCTAGAGGTTATTTTCTTGTATTTTTAAATGGTGCTATAGTAATAGCAATTATAACATTGCTAGTAAAGTGTAACCCAGAAATTCACTTTCTGGGTGGCAGTAACAGTAGTGAATAAGAAACTGTTGATTGATCTGAGTAGTGAGTAATATACTTTCTTCCTTTTCAAAAGTTACAAAAATAGAAAATTAGGAAAAACAAACAGATTTATTTAATACACAATTTGCAAGAGTTTATTTCAGGTCCTCCATTGTTCCTCAGTTGTGTGTTCAGGATGTAGCTGTGCTGATTGTTGTTCAGTTGTTCCTGATCTTTTTTGGAGGGGCATCCAAGAAACATGATATTTTTGTTTAGCTGATTTTCCCCATAGCTGATGGCTCCTGTGCCTAAAAATATACTGTGTAGCAAGCAGAAAAGCACTGACAGTTTATAGGGGTGCAAATCTTTGCTTATTTTGTTCTTGTCTGCCAGAATGTAAAAATGTTTTATTGTCTTTTGGTGGGATTATGTGATTTTTTTTGCATATTTCCTGATGATTTTTCTCAACTTGAGTAGTCTTTTCTGCAAAAATTTGCTTTTTTTTTTTTGCAAAGTTTTTTTTGCAAAGTTTTTTCTTTTCCCTCAAAATCTTTTTGGTGTGTGTGTAAGATTTTTCCAAGCTTAGTGTAAGACAAAGTTGTAGACTTACCATTCAGAATTCCTATAACAGTCATCAAAATGTTAAGTGAATACAAGAGTATTCCCCATATAAGCATATCTGTAAGTAACCTCTGTACAATTCATTTAAAACATCAGATTATGCAAATGATTTGATGATCACATGCAGTAATTTACACTGCAACAGTAAGGGTGTATCTGAAACTACAACAAATACTTCAGATTTTAAACTATAATTGAACCTTCCTGCCTTTGTGCTGATAATCTCAAATTAATGCTGTCTGAGACCCTTTTCACTTCTAGTGAAGCAGAACAGATAACCTGACATGCAACTTGTTCCAGAAATCATCTGTAAAAGGAGCTGGTTAATTCTTTACTGGGTTCTTGGATTCAAAGCATTATGCAAAAACAAACAAACAAACAAACAAACAAAAAACCAAACAATTTTCCAAGGTCTCCCCACAATTTCTTGGGACTTGCATCTCCATTTCTACTTTGTTGTACTTTGGGCATACTGGAAAAGTAGAATCCCAGATAGAACTCCCTCAGCTAGGGAGTAGGGATTCTGGTACTATAATCTAAAAATTAATTTGTCCAACTTTTAGTTCAAAGGAGAATTGAGATGTACATGATCCTTCTTATATAAATTCTAAATGCTGCTCTTGTTGTTATTATTTGACACAGAAAATAAATGCCACAATTTCAGCTTTTATTTTGTTTAACGTCAGAGAGTCTACATGCATTGTTAAGATGCCCAGGTCTTATCAATTGAAGCCAATTATTTCAGAGACATTGAAACACTGCAAGCAGATGACTGAGGCATAGCGGTTATTATCATTTGAAACCAGGATTGAACTACAAGACTATCAATTAAAATGGAACCCCACAAAACTCTGACACAAAATCAATGTACCAGCAACAACAATAACAAAAATTTCAAAAGGTTGGCTTCAGAAATGGAACCTTTGATGGTGCTTTGTGGGAATAGTGTGCAAGTGCAGACCTGCTCTTGCATGTGACACAGATCAGCAATGCTGTGCTGGAGCAGTGACAGACCGTCTGGAATGGGTAAACAAGCTCAATATTTTATCAGCAAGCAGCAAGCTAGTTTGCAGTTAAGGCATTTCAGGTAGTTTTTCCATCATCATAGTTAAACCTGTTCCCTTCCCCCTGATTCAATTGTATCAAACACCCATTCCACTCCACCAGCTTCCATCTGCTAGGAAGAGGAAAGACCTTTGGTCCCTAGTACAACTTTACACCAGAATGTACTGGCTTGTTTTTGTGTCAGAATAAAGAAGGCTAATGGTGGTTACTGAAAGGCACTCATTTTATTGTAAAGACATAAGAGCATTCATTATATCCTTGAAGGAACTCCCAAACTTTGAGAAGGCCCAGTGCAGATTTCTTGCTTTTCATATACATAGGGACAGAAAGGGAGTCTTGCTACTGTAATTGCCCTCTTGTCAAATATCAGACCAGTGAGACAGCATTAAGCTTGAAGAATGGTTAGAGTACAACAATTTTACTCCTGAACACTGTTGAATATTCTGGCTCAGATTATTAAAGCACAGAAAACAGGCCATGTATGAACCTATGTATGAAAACCTCAAAGCCAAGCAGGAGACCCACTCAAAAATGCAAAACCTATTCAGAGCAGCACAACACATATAATAGGAACATGGAATGGGAGAAGCATGAGCCAAGGGAAGCTGGACATAGTGAAAATGGAAATGGAATGCATTAACAGAGCAGTACTGGGAGTGAGCTTGCTAAAATGGACAGGAATGGGCCACTTTGACTCAGACAACTACACAGTGTTCTACTCAGGAAATGAGAATACACAAAGGAATGGGGTGGCATTCATACTAAGGAGAGATGTGGCAAAAGTAGTGAAGGGATATAATGCCAAATCAGACCGAATCATCCTAATCATCAGCTCCATGGAAAACTTATGAATATTACAATAATTCAAGTATATGCACCAACAGATGCAAAAGAGGAAAAATAGTGAGATATGAAGATGAATGCCAAATTCTAAAAACGGAAGTGGAAGCTGCAATTAGAGAAATGGGAAAAAAAATAAATCACCAGGAACAGATGATATTCCAATCGAATTGCTTCAATCCACACTAACAGAATCAACACCAGTGCTAACCACCATGTCAATAGATATGGAAAACAAAATGATGGCCAGCAGATTGGAAATATAAATCTGCATCCACAAAAAAGGAGATACAAAAGACTGCAGCAACTATAGGGTCATAGCTCTAATCTCTCAGGCAAGCAAAATCATGCTCAGAATTCTGCAACATAGACTCCAACCATACATGGAGATAGAAATCCCAGTGGTAAAGCAGGATTCAGGAAAGGAAGAGGCACTAGAGACTTCATTGCAAACATATGGTGGCTAATGGAACACACCAAGGAATTCCAAAAGAAAATCAGCATGTGCTTTATAGACTATAGCTGTGATGGTGAAACTTTTAGAGATTGTGTACCCAGACTTAAAGGCGTTCCTGCACCAGGTGTTACCCGGTGCTGGGGGTGGGACTTCCAGGGGGGATTTCTGGGGGAGGGATTTCCACCTTCTGGGGGTGGGACTTCTCCAGGGACAGCTGAAGGCCCCGGGGGGGGGGGGAAGAGGAGGAACAGACTAATAACAGAAATTTTGAGTTAAAAGGAAAGTCACTCTCCTAGAATGATTCCTGGATGCTAAAGGGAGCTTACAATTCCCTGACGCTGGGGAAGCTCTTCAGGATTACACACACGCATGCTTCCCTAATGTTTCTCCAGAGATTCTCCATGATGGTAAATCCATGTGTGATAATCTTCTAAGTCTATAGGATTCTTTGCATCTGTTTGAGCAGCTAGAGTTTCTAGATCTTAGGGACTAACACTGAATCTCCAGGCCAGTTTTCAAGGCACAAGGGAAGAATCTCAGGGCAAGAACACTGTCTTGAAAGGAATGTGAATATATATTTTCCTCATTTGTTATACTTATTGGTTTTTTTATGCTTTGCAACTGTGTTTGATATTTAAGGTATCATAACATAACCAGGAGCTTTCCTTTGTAACATCGCCAGGGTCTGTGTCCTGTGCCCTTATCAGGGATCACTCCTAAATTTCAGGTTTTTGTCCTGAAATCTCTGGGCCTGTGAAATTCTTGGTTTGAACCCTAATGGACTCTAACTACAACAACTGGTTGAATGTGGTAGGTGAAACAGATTATTAGACACAAGTTTTAACTAGTCAAATTGTTGATTTGTTTTGACACTACAGTCTGGAAATTCTGAAAGTGCTGAGAAAACTGTTAAGCAGATAAAGGTGAAATGATCAGCTAAGAGTTGATGTGATCCACTCTCTTGTTTCGGTTAGTTTCAAGAAGGGTCTATTGTAATTACCTTAATTAGGGAGTATGTGCAAAATACTGATGTTATTACAATTATGAGAGTTACTCCTTATCTCAACATCTCTTTGTTCTGGCAGATTTCACTCAAGTTGACTGTAGGCTCAACAGGATGACTGTTGTCTCTTCTGCTGAAATAACTGCAAGCAAGTTGACAGCCCTTCACTCTGAACGCACTTTGAGTCCAACAAACTCACATAGAATGGACAGGAACAGACCAAGTATGGTAATGTTGACTAAGTAAAATGCTTCAAGCTTCTCCGGGGGTATGAAATGCCCAGGAAGAGGGAGTTATTTTAGGGTAACCCAGTTTCTGTGCTAATTTAGTAATGTTCTGCTTTTTGAAATACGAAATAAATATGTGGCTTTATTTGCAAGGAGAACGATACCTCACAGAAATAAATGGGTTTCTATGTGGATTTATTAAAACCAGTCCATTTGGAAGATGAAGTATTACTTTGAGCGTAACAAAAAGGAACTATGTACTTAATCATTTTGCATGTCTATCACATCAGATGCTGTATGCTGTATAAAAGGATTAACATTAAATAAAGGTTAAGCCATGAATGAGCACTTAACAACACTACTGTTAACTAGTATACAGGCAATACTATAATGATCAGTCTTGTGTCTGTATTAAATGAGAAAATAATGTTATGTGAAGAGATAATGAAAATAGGTTAATAACACTGAGTTTATTAGGAATTTCATTCACACCAAATTGAGAATTAGCTGAAATGAACAGTTGGATGCACCTGCAAAACATTAATAGGATTCTGCAGAATAACACATTATTTGAATGGGATAAGACAAAAAACAAACAAACAAACAAAACAAAACCCTCAAAATGTTTTGACAATATTTTTCTTCTTTAAAGAACTGTGCATTTCAAAAGATGTTGCTCCAGGCATAGTATTTAAGGTGTGTTAGTAATGATACTAGAAATAGAAATAAATAAAAATATAAACAATTAACACTGCAATCCCATGGTCCTTGGTATGGTGTGGGAGGAACGTATTACCAGCTTTCATATGTGTATACATTACTACTTACCTTTCCTAATGAGACATTATCTATTTGTAAGTAAATAAAGTTAAAAAGAAATTGATTCAGATTACGCAAACACACCAAAAAGAGGGTTTTTTCCACCTATAGAGAATCATGCCTATTTGTTTGTATTAACTTATTAAAGATTTCAGTTTACTTTCTAGCAATCAAGCACTCAGAGTAACAAAGTAAAATCGAACCTTCCCCACAACAAAACTTCAAATTAGAGTGAAAGAAGGAAAACCATCATAATACTAACTTGAAAGAGCATCTTAAATCAGACTAAAAAAAAAAAAGGTGGGCAGTTAACATTTCTGAAAATAAAGCAGTTTTCACTGTATATAATGAACTTTATGAGGAAGGTGGTCTCATACCTGCCTTCCTCACCCCAGATTCTCTGCATTCCTTTGATGTGTGCAATGCTTTTTAGCATACAAGTTGTATAACCAGAATAAAAGAGGCCTCCTCTTTTCCAAAGGTTGCCTTAGATGTGTGCATGCAACATATCTGCATGTGGTCTTTCTTAAAGCAAAGTTAATGAATGTGTGGTGATTAACTTCAAATTAATGATTTGTAAGCTGCTTTAGGAGGCTTTTTGAATGAAAGATGAGGTATATATACATACATACATAAGTTGGGAAGGAGCTTTGTGAACAATAGTGCTCCTAATTAAATATGTTCATTGTACAAGGGCTAAGTGATGTCAGTGGCATTTATATATTTGATGCTGAACGTTTCAGAAAGCATTAGGCTTTAGGCCTGTTGTCAAGTTTCTCCTGAAAATGATAGGAGGTGAAATGGTGTGATCTTGCTGAAAAATCTGTTCTGCTGACTGATAATAGGGAATTCATGCTTTGTTTCTATTCAGGGAACTCAAGCAGCTGAGTTGGGAAACACTTCTGTTGTGTCCTGAGGAAGCAGAATCCATGAGAGACAGATGGTATAGTCAGCATTCTTAATCAGATGAATTGACCAGGAAGTAGCAAAAAACAATCTGGGATCCTAGATCCAGAACACAAATGCAGAGGAAGGCACAGGATGTAGTCAAAAAGCAGGAACATTCATATGTTGAGATTTCAGGACCCTAGACAGCTCACTTCAAACTGCTTGTTCCAATAGGGCAAGCTGGGCATCATCTTAAATATATTATCTGCAGAAAGGTTGTTCTTCTTCTTGCTATTATTGTTGTTGTTGCTGTTGTTGTGGGGGAGGAAAGGTGTTCTACTGATCATGAGCAATTTTACTATTTTACTATCCTTACTATTTTTCAGTGCAGTGCTGGACAAAGTGTGGCCCAAGGGCTGCATGTCGCCTCCTCCCTGGATGTTTTTGTGGCCCTTGCCTCACCCAGACTTTCTAGACTTCCATATTGGTGCTGTCCCTGAGTCTGAGATTCATCTTCTGAAAGCCCCAGGAGTGGCAATTCATCTTTTAATGCCTCTCCAGACTATTTAACTCCCCACTCCCCAAACCTAAAGTGAACTTCCAGCCATTTTCTTCTTCTGTGTTACATTGTTAGCAGTTTGTTTGTCCCCCCCAGAAGGGTCCTGATATTGAAAACTGGCTCTGAACCAGTTTTTAGAAAAATGGTCCCTGTTGGGCACCCTGATTCAATGGAAGAAACCTTACATAATGCTATAGGCCACACATGCAGTGACATGTGTCATGTAGTTAGCTCTAAGCTGGTATGGGTTCCAAGCTGGTATGATAGGACTAATAGAAATAGGCAATTCCCAGACATGAAACTAAGAATACCTTCTCTGCCTCTTTCCAACTAATGTATCTCCCATATGGTTGACCAAAAACTAGGGAGCATGATGATCCATGAAACCCTTTAGGTGATGTAGGGCAAGTCACATGCTCTCATCCTCACAAACCTTTTCTGAACAAATCTTGCCACAAAATCCCCATGATAGAGTCACCTTAGGGTTGCCATATGTCAGAAGCAACTTGAATTCACACAACAACTAATATTTATTATAAAAGTAAGAACATGAAACTTCTATTGTTTTTAAGGGCCTGCAAGTCACCTCTGACATATGGTGACTCTATCATAGTGTTTTTTTGTTTTTGTTTTTGGCAAGATATATTCAAAGCACTTTCCTCATTGTCTTCCTCTGAAGCTAAGAGAGTGTAACTTGCCCAAGGCCATCCAGTACATTTCTGTGGTTGAGTGATTTCCTGAAATTCTAGCCCAACATTTAAATAATGACACCATGCTGCCTCAGTTGCAGCAAACATACCAATTCTGATTGGGAAAATGGCCTAATTTAGCTCAGAGGGCACACATGCTCTTTCTGAAAAACATGATAGCTTCAATTATTTACTGGTTTGTGGTATTTATATTCCCCTTGGTATAGTTACATTTCTAAAAAGGATTGTGGGTCAGAAAAATAATAAAATAATGTAAATATAAAAAGCTATTTAATCAAAGTGTGGGAAGTATGAAGAAGGAAGCACTGATCTTCATTTCATTTGTTCCCTTGTTTGCCAACATAAGTTCTTGTGCATTTTTTTCCTTCATTCCATCATGACCACAATATCGCCTGAGAATTTCTCATGGGGTTGTTTTTCCATGTGTGCAGCTTATTCTGATAATGAAGGCATATTAATGGAGTTATGTTTCTGACTATAGTTTATTCTAGGTGGAGACTAGGGGTGTACATTGGTCATGCAGTTTAGCTCAGATCCTGATACGGTGATTTGGACATATGATATGTATGCACTTTGTTGTTATTGGCCATTGGCCAAAAGCAATAAAATTTGACTGAATGATTTGGAAAATAGTCTAATTGGGCTCAGATGGGTTGGGAGACTATTCAGCTCTGTATACAAAGGGATCTTGTAACACATTTGAGACTAACTGTGTAGAAGAAGTTGTAGCATAAGCTTTTGTATATTTAATCTATTTCCTCAGATACATATGAGTCTTTGAAAATGTATGCTGTTTCTTCTATACTGTTAGTGTCAAAAATGCTGCAAGATTCCTTTGCATACATATGTTGCAGACTAACATGATTATGTCTCCGAATTCTAGTTCAACTCTGGAATCTGAAGTGACATCCAGAGGTTTCATGCATGCTTTCCACTGACTATCATGGGAAATCTATAAATGGTTATAGCTGTATAAAATGTGGGAACACTCCTTGTTCTAATACATAGCTTATCTCTTTCAGCAGAATCTTCCAGCCCTCTGTGTAAGTATTTTAAGAGGGCTAGAGGGGCTGTTGTAGGAAGGAAGTGAGGACCAGGGAAGTTTGCATCTGTCAGCCCAGTTGCACACAACAAAATCTGCATCCAATTCAGTAAGAAAACATGCACCAAGTGTTTCATCTAAAGTCCTCTAAAGTTTTTTTTTAAAAGGATAGTCTCTTTTGCTCTAGAATTCTGTTTCAACTCCAGTGATCTCACAAATAAAAGTTGTTTTCCTGGTTGCTCTGTTGGGCACCAGTGAGTGAATCAAAGATAAATCAAAGAGCTGGCTATAAAACAAGAGTGAAAAGCAATTTGAAAAGAGCACATTGTCCTCTGATGTCTCAAATAAAGAGCACATTATCCCCCTCCCTCCCCAAACATGCCAATCTTAAATTGTCTAAGTTGGGATGATATTGGTAGCTAACTCATTCTCATTTGGACCTATAGTGGAAAGAAAGATGACATGACTTGTGTAATATCTCAGTGCAGGGATCTGCTTGTTTAAAAAGAGAAGATAAAATCTCTTGTGTGTGTGTTTTTAAAGAAACAGGTCATGCAGGAGTTATAGTGGTACAAAGAGCATGCAGGGCTATTCCAAATGCATGTTCAAACCAGGCATCAGATATATTAGTTTCAGCAGGACATTCTCTCTAAGTTCTTCTCTTAGAAACTAAAAAATAGATCCAGAACTAGCTTTCTATTTTGCAGCTGCCCCCTGTTATTTTCCAGCAAAATTGGGTAATTCCCCAGACAGTTTAGAGCCAATTGTAAACTTGCAACTAGTGTTCTTTTCTTCAGATTATGACATTTTAGTTAACCAGAGTGTCCCATATATTCTATAACAGCTGTGGGGAAAATGCAGTGTTCAGAATGTTGCAAGACTTACTGATCCTAGCTAGCATAGCCAATGTGAGAAATGTGGTCCTCGCAGTTCAGTCATATCTGGAGTGTGACCCTTTGCCCCAATTATACTGTAGTCCATTTTCATTTCAAAAAGAAATCCAAATTGACGAACAGGTTCCCCCCCCCCAATTAAAACAGATGTATAGTACTGGCAAAACAATAAAACGTTAAAAAGTGAAGCAATGGGGCAACCTATAAAGAGAGGAAAAAGTTGCAACGTGACATAGATAAGGACTGTAATGTATCTTAGAGGTCAGTATACTGAAGACACTCAACTTCCTCTCTCCTTTACACCTCTATTGAAAGAACTTTTGTTTTGTTTCTAAACTAATTCCTGTAAACAGTAATGGTTTGGATCAGAATAAACAAATTAATCCAGATGAGACGAAGGTGCTCCTAGCCATTTGCAAGTCAGATCAGGGACCAGGGACTCAACCTATGTTGAATGGAGTGACATTCCCTCTGAAGATACTTGTTGACTGTTTTGGTGTCTTCCTGGACTCAACCGTCAATGGATGTTCAGGTTTCATCAGTGTCTAGATGTGTATTCCACAATTAAAAACAGTATGGAAACTGCACACATTCCTTGAAATGTGTGACTAGGTCACAGTGACACATCCCTCAGTTACATTGGGGCAGTACAGATCATCCAAGAAGCAGTGAGATGGGGCAAGGGCTGCCTCTCTGGCAGCCCCAGAGGCCCCATCCTGCCGCTTCTGCAGGCCATGGAGAAGCAGGGAACTGCCGCTTCTCAGCAGCCTGGAAGCGAGGTGCAGCAGGTGCCCAGGGAGCCCGCTGCTCCCTGCTATCCCTGGCACTGGCGAGGGGTGAAAGGGGCCGCTGCCGTGGTCCCTTTTCCCCTCAGGATCCTTGGCTCAGCCATCTAAAGGCTGTGCCAAGGACCTGCACCAAAAAGAAAGCTTGGTTTCCGAGCTCCTTTTGGCGACATGGAAAGGGTGCCCTAGGCGCCCTCCTATGGCGCCATGACACCATCATGGAATGTCTTTACGGACGCCGCCATTTTAAAATGGCGGCGTCCATACGCTTTGGGGTTTGAGAGGGACTAAATGCTGTGCCTTCCCGAACCCTAAACACACAGCAAAGGTGACTCATAGTGCCCGTATGTATCAGACCATTCTGTTTAGATTGCTATAATGCATGGTATGTTTGGAAACCTCATCTGATCCAAAGAGCTGCAGACAGATTCTTAATGGCTGATTAACAATGAGGACATGACTCTTCTGGTTACCAGTCTGTTTCCAAGCACAGTTCCAAATGTTGCTTATAATCTACAGAGTCCTACACCAATCACCTCTGAAGGGCTGTTTCTTCCTATCTGAACCTGCCCAAGCTCTAAAAGAGAGGAGTTTCTCTCAGTCCTCTTCCATTCACAGGCACATTTAGTGAGAGTGTGGGAGAAGGCCTTCTCTGTGGCTGCTCCCAGACTCTGGCACTCCCTTCCTAGGAAGGCTAGGATTGCTCCTTCCTTGATGCCCTTTAATTGTCAGGTGAAGACCTTTCTGTTTCATCAGATGTTTGGGAACTGGTTGTTTTTATATGTAAAATCACTCCCCACTTTTTTTAGTATGTCCTTTTACTTTCATTCTTTGCTTTTAAATTAATGTTTTATATTATTTTAAATCTACCATCTAATATTATGTTTAGTCAATCAAGGAATCAATTATTCTGTTTATATCCCACCTTTCCCTTACAAGGGGGGGGGGGTTTCAAGTTGGCTTACAGGATAAGAGGAAATACTGTTCCACACATCCAAATAAAGCACAGGTAAAACCACAAAGACATACAAAAAGTTAAGATTGACTGTGTATATAATTAAAGCAGTATAAAATATTAATTTAAAACACATAGATTAAAACTACCATGTTTTCCCAAAAATAAGACAGTGTTTTATATTAATGTTTGCTCACAAAGATGCACTAGGTCTTATTTTCAGGGGATGTCTTATTTTTTTCCATAAAGAAGAATTCACATTTATTGTTGAACAAAAAAATGGGCATGCTTCCAAACAAAAACTTTGCTAGATCTTACTTTCGGGGGCGGCCTTATATTCAGTAATTCAGCAAAACCTCTACTAGGTCTTATTTTCTGGGGATGTCTTATTTTAGGGGAAACAGGGTAATACAGCATTGAACCAGATAAAACATTATATAAAACAACCACTTCCCAAATGCCTGCTGGAAATGAAAAATCTTCACTTGATGGACACCGAGGAAAGAGCCTGCCTAGCCTTCTTAGGAAGGGAGTTTCAGAATGCCAGAGCAGCCATAGAGATGGCCCTCTTCTGTGTTTCCACCAACATTGCTTGTGAAGGTAGTGAAATTTAGAGAAGTGCCTTCCCAAAAGATCTTAGATTTCAGGCAGGTTCATAGGGAAGGATGCTACTTTGGACCTGAGCCATATAGGGCTCAGAATTGGGCCTATAAATGGGCTGGCAGCCAGAAAAGCAACAGGCCCATCATCATCATCATCATCATCATCATCATCATCATCTTTATTTCTTACCCGCCTCTCCACATGGATTGGGGCAGGGAACAACAACAAATGAACAATAGAAAATATCAATTAAAATAAACTAAATACAACATACAACATTTTAAAAGGACAAATATGACATACCCATTTTAAAATAGTCCACATTTAAAATTCAGCATTTAAATTCATAATTTAAAAATCATTTGAATAAGCCTGCTGGAGGAGATGGGTCTTTAATGCTGTTTTAAATTCAGACAGTATATTCAGCTGTTGAATCTCCTTCAGCAGGTTATTCCACAGTTGAGGGAAGGCTGAAGAAAAGGTCCTTTGGCTGACAGTTGCCAATGTTGTCCTGGCTGACTGGAATAAATGTCTGCCAGAGGAACTGATTGTATGGGGCAGATTCTATGGGAGGAGGTGATCCTGTGGGTAAACTGGACTCAAACCATGTAAGCTTTAAAGGTAATAACCAGCACTTTGTACATTATTTCTTTCCAGTTTCTTTCTTTCGGTTAGTCTCAAAGGCGCTCCAAGATCTCTCCACATACAGATTGTACAGCCTAACATGACTATATCTTTGAATTCTACCACTTCGTACATTAGCATATTAGTAATCTGGCTGCACCTCGTTGGACACCTGAAGTGTCTGAACATTTTTGATCTCTTATAATGTTTTGTATGATTTTAGATATGAGTGTATTTGCTTGTACAGTCAGCCCTCCTTATACACAGATTTTTTTTTATCCATGGATTCAAGCATCCACAGCTTGAAAATATTCCAAAAAAGTATAAATTCCAAAAAGCAAACCTTGATTTTGACATTTGATATCTCTGCCATGATATTCAATGGGACTTGAGCATTCACAGATTTTGTTATCCATGGGGGTTCCTGGAACCAAACCCCAGCGCATAACAAGGGTCCACTGTATTTATTTTTCTCTTGTAGGGTGCACTGAGGTACAGTTTTGGGAAAAAAGTGGGTTACAAAGAAAGAGATGGGATATGAAGAAAGCAATAAATTGATAGATAGATTGATACTTCGAAAAACAGATAGATTATTTGGTTTATGCACATACATACAAATAATCTTCACTGGGATTTATAGAAAAGGAAAGAAACCAAGAGTTAGAAGACATTTTGACGACATACAGTGGGAAAGGGAAAGAAATCAAAAAGTGAACAAAGGCTTGTCACAACTTATGTCAAGAATTGTTATCTGCTAAAGACAATAGCTAGCTTGCTGTCAGTCATGAAGTTTGAGAGAGAAAGGGATTGCATGGCAGTTAATAGCTATATATTAAACATCTTCTGACAGGTTGGTGAGGCAAGCACTTGTTAGCCAAGTAAATTTTACAGAGCGTCGTGGAGCAAATGTCACCCATGACAAAATATTACTGTAGGAACAGCAAAATTGCAGACCATCGGGGTTCGCTTGATTTAGGTGTGTTTCAAAATACTGTGAGGAGCCGCTTGGATGTGGCATATATCACATCTTGTGGTAACAGTTTCTAGAACAAATGGAATGCACAGCAGATAGATTCTGCAGCAGCTTTTTTAAAAAAGGAAACCTCATAAAGATTTTCTGCAGAATCATGCTGATATTTTAGGTCAGTGCATATAAGGTGCTTTGTGCAGCTTTTCTAGTAAAAGCAAAGATTCAAAGACATGTATAAGCAAATGTGCATTCTTAGAGGTGAGAGGGGAGGAATTATGGGAAATAATTAGAGGTGATGGGGAGATCATGGGAGCTGTAGGTCCCTATATAAACCAATGCAAGTCTCAAAAGCAGAGATTCCACTTTTTAATGAGAAAAAAATTGAGCAATGTTACTGCCTCTACTAATCATGTCCAAAGTGTCTCTTTGAATTCAATTGAATTGAATTGTAAGCCGCTCTGATAACCTTTAGGGCAGAAGAGTGGGGTATAAATAAATAAAGGAAAAAATTGAGTTGACAAAAGTATAAATATAGATGTGTAAAAGACACAGGGCAAAATTTAATTTGATTTTCTTTAACAGCTTTAATCAGAGGCACTGATTTTTAGGTCATTTGCATCAGAATTAAGACTTTTAAAACTGCTTTTTTTTTTTTTTTTTTGCTTGTGCTGAATTCTCAATTTCTTTTCAATTTTGTTTTGTCTTCTGTCTTTGCTTTTTCGTAAATAGCTGATAGGTTGTAAATACAGTTCATCCCCATATTCCAATGGACAATGAAGTTAGAAAACAGGAAGTGTTCTTTGGTATCACCGATTTACTTCTGAAATTTCTGGTAGCCCATCAAGCAGGGTACCTCATATCCAGCATCATGTATCAATGGATTTATACAGTGCTGTAACATACGAAGCTATTTAAAATGTCTTACACTTAAAGCTTGGAACTAGATGGGATTACAGTTGTAATTAGTTAGAATTAGTTAAAATTATTTTCCTTTCCATTTCTTAAAAAATATCAAACTTTCTCAAAAGTTACTTTTAGGGTCCCAGATTTTGTTCCAGTGTAGTTACAGTAATAGTTAGTTACAAAGTCCCAGATTTTGTTCCACTGCTTTCCAGTTTTATACTGAGTTAATATAAACTGACCTGTGGAACTGGTATAAAAAAGTCTCTGATTGACAGCAATAAATATTCTGGGATAAACAAATTGTGGCTGGATCTCCAAAATAAAATGAAAAAGAACAGGAGCAAAATCTGAGTTTTTCTTATTAATGCAATCTCTTAAAATTATTTTCCTTTCCATTTCTTATAAAGTATCAAACTTTTCTCAAAAGTTACTTTTATGGCCAAAACAGATGGCCACCAAAGGGCAGTTTGAAGTTGCCCCCGCCCACCGTGAGACCATGGCAAGTACAATACATATCTCTTATCTTCACAACACCTGGCTGTCTCACGAATAATCCCCATTTCCCTGGGTTTTACTCTGTCAAGGGTTGACTGTCAGATTTTTTTAGCTCAAACAATAATCTCTTTTACACACTCTATAAAACAATCTAGTATTGATCTGTTAATAAACATTATCATAAAATATATCCTCAGTCCCCCTTATTTCACGGAGTTGACCTTTTGTCATACATATAATAAACTTTCCTTAATATAGGCAGGCATCCATTTCTTCTAGCATTTAAAAGGCAGTTAATCCACCAGTCTACTATAACATCAATTCATCATTGACTATAATAATACACCAAGGCAAGTAATATCTTTAAAACAATTAATTCCCAAGCACACTAAAGGATTAAGCACTGGGCATTCTAGTAGATATACATCAAAATAACAGGTAAGACATAACAAGTATAAAGCTGTTAACCATATGAGCATTTATAAATGACATAACCCGCCCTGTCTCAACAGCAACCCTTCTCCAATGTATACAATCTATGCACTTCCAATTATATTTCCAGAGTCTTCCAACTGCTTTATCACATTAGGGGGAAAACAGGATTTAAACAAGAGTTAAACAGGAAATGTCCTGTGATAGACATAGGGCATTTCCTGTTTAACTCTCATTTAACTCTTGTTTAAATCCTGTTTGCCCCCCTAGTGCGATAATCAGCTAGTCTGGCCCATGGCATGGACCATAAAGATTATAGGACATGACACCATCTCATCACTGAGCTCCAGTGTTTTAAAGGGATGAAAGTGAACACCACAGTCTTTTTGGGGATCAGTGGTGTCACCCTCCCTTAGGGTGTCACCTGGTGTGGTCAATACCCCCTTGCACCCCTCTATTGATGCCCCTGTTTTTAAGTAAAACACCTGAAAGTTACAAGCCATGGGCCTGTATGGCTATGCTATCCTGTTTCTGTTTAGAGTCTGGTTGTTTCAGTTTGGGTGCCCTTTCACCCTGGACTGAGGGTGCATCTGCACTGCAGAAATAATCCCATGTGACACCACTTTAAGTGCTATAGTTCCATCCTGTGGAATCCTCAGATTTGCACTTCTACAAGATCATTAGCCTTCTCTTCCAAAGAGTGCTGGTGCCTCACAAAACCACAAATCCCAGAATTCTGTAGGATGGAGCCATAGTAGTTAAAGGGATGTCAAACTGCATTATTTCTACAGTGCAGATGCACCCTGATTCATTCTCAGTCTGTTTTATTTCTCGAATCTGAATCAACATGAAAATCTTCATTTTTGCATAGCATGGACTTGCATTGGGAATCCACCTCCCCAGGCTGTATGCCTGGGAGGTGAGTTTACTGGCCCATTTGAATAGAGGCCAGTAAACTGATTGGCTGGCGTTTCCCGCCAGTCTTCAGGAACCGTTAGGGGTGGGGCTTAGGCTATTTAAGCCTGTGCCACCCTTCCTTTCCCCTCTTTGGAGATTTGTTGTCCCGCCCGCCCGCCTGCCCGCCTTGACTTCAGTGTGGTTTTGGTGGTTGCTTCGGGGCCAGGTAGGAATTTTTACCCCTTTTTCCGAGGGTTTTTCACCTACCTCACACTGTTGCTCTTGACACTGGGAAAATTGGCTCGGGTGTGGAATTAAATAGGTGGTCACTGTCAGTTAGGGGGGAATATTAGGACTCAGGTGAACACCTATGGCACCCAATAGGGGTGAAGGTTAGGCCCCTTGAATTTTTTTCTTAGGTCGTGTGAGTAAGGAGAGAGGAAAGGAGGTCTGCCTTGGGTCTCACCTGGGATATAATCCTCAGTCAAGTCTCGTGAGTTGGCGGTGGAGGTCTCAGGTGGGTGTTCCAGATGCGAGCTGGCCGAGGAGCAACCCAGTACTTGGATTATCCTCAGAGCTCAGGTGTTTCACCCAGGGGAAGCTTAGGAGGAGGTCTGATGAATAGACCACTTGCCTTGGCTGCTCCCTCACCAGGTTGCCCCCCTTTTATAGTTTGCAAGTATTCAAGAGACAGTTAAATAGTTAAATAGTTAATACCTTCAATAAAGTGGCCCTATTTCAATCCACATCTTGTGTCTGGTCTCGTTATTTCAAATTGGGCAGTAAACCACATAGCTATAACTTTATAGTTTTCATAAAAAACCAAACACAAGTGCATGCAATCTGGAATAGTGGAAGCTCATGAAGATCAAATCGTCCATGCCAAACTGCAGGGAAATCTCTCCAGGGATTTATGTTATGGCCACCTTTAAAGTTTCCTTTTTATTCAAAAAATGAAATTCATTTTTCAAGCATGTACAGTGAAATGCCTGCTCAGTCCTGCCAGTTGAAGCTGCTTTCTGCATTCTAGTGGCTGTAAAATATGTTTGTTACTAGTGGATTAAGAGACCAAGGGTTCAGCCAGAGTGATTGAAAAGTCCCAGATTTTGTTCCAATGCGCTTTCCAATTTTATACTGAGTTAATTTAAACTGACCTGTGGAACTGGTATAAAAAAAGTCTCTGATTGTATTGGGAGCCAACAATAAATATTCTGGGATAAACAAATTGTAGCTGGACCCTGAAAATAAAATGACAAAGAACAGGAACAAAATCTGAGTCTTTCTTATCTCTGCAATGCATCCTAACTGAGGCTGTTTCTACACTGTAGAAATGTATTTTGACACCATTTTAATTGCCATGGTTCAATGCTCTGGAATTTTGGGATTTGTAGTTTTTTGAGATAATTGGCCTTCTCTGTCAGAGAGCTCTGTTGCCACAACAAACTACAAATGCCAGGATTCTGTGAAAATGATGGAGAGCCGGGTAATGTGTGTGTCTGTATGGGGCAGGGTGGGTGGGTCAGCTCTGGGGCCAGGATACTTTGGGCCACCTCCAGAGTATCCTGGCCAGTGCAGACAAGGCTATAGTTACATCTGATGATCTATATTTTCCCATGTAGCTCAGTTGATTTATGTTTCTGATTAAATGAGTTGGAATCCAAGAAAGTTTATGCACAATAAAATGTATTAGTCTTTATGGAATTCTTTTAGCTTAGAACTATCTACTTTGACTGGCAGTGGTCTTCCAAGACGTCAGGAACAAGTCTTTTTGCAGTTTTTCTATTTGAGCTCTTTGTCTAACTGCAGTTGTCAGAGTTTGGATAGGGATCTTCATGCATATAAAAAAAGCATGTGATCTACCTCTTGAACTATGGCTCCTCTTTAAAGATAGAAAACTCCACAATTCAGGCCAATGCTTTGTCTAGCCTTCTATTGTTTGCTCTGAATACAATCTAGGAGTCTTTCTCAGCCAAGAACCATTAACTGGAATAGCCAGAGATTGAAAATGAGAACTTCAGCACAGAAAGCTGTTACTTATCAATGAGCACTCACAGGCTTTAACTTTTCAAACTGCTTTTCAACCTCTGTCAAAATGAACATATTTTATAGGCAACTTTTTTTTATCTTTCCTCTTCTGTTGCAGATATGGAAAATAATTCAATTTAGGGCTACTTTTCATAGATTGTGAACACACACTCAATAATATGGAATAGCAATTATAGCTGCACTTATCAGCTCATTGCTTGAGTAAACATCATTGCCCTTAGCACTGCGCTGCCCTGGATTTACTCTGGTGCATTTTAAAGTGTGTGTATATGTGTTTTAAAGAAAGCTACATAAATGAAAAGTCAGTACTTCCTATCAATTATTTGCCTCTCTATGGACTAGAAGTGCTTCCCTCATATAGAAGCCCAATTGCTTGTACATTTGGGTATTTGCTTTGCCTGCAAAATCACCTTGCATTGATAGCTGACACAGAAGAATAATCTTGGGAGCAGATAGCAAATATGATCTTTTGTGTTTACATTCCACAAGTGCTGATTGTCCATTATGAACAAGCTTTTCTCTCACATTTGTTATACATCATTAGATATTTTTTCCTGAGATCATAAAATTAGTTAAAGGCTATTTGAGCCTTCTTTACTTTTCAATAAACACACTGCACTGTGTCATTTCAATAAAAACATGAGCAGTGCAGTACAGAGGTTTCACATGGTTTATATTTGATGTGCACATAGACAGTATGCCACCTCTTGATGCAAGCAACTGTCATTTATGTGCTAACAACTACCACCACCAGCAAAAAAATCTCAGGGGGCTTCTTCAAAAAGGATGATAGCATTTTAGATTCTTTGGACTGAACATGGGAATCAACATGACTAGACAGAAGCAGAACTGCCTAGGGCACAATAAAATATGGTGCCCTCTCCATCCCACCTACATAAACTGACTGGACCACTAGTTGGGTTAGAGGTAGAAACCTTTGCACTCACTGCTGGTTGACATTATGGTGCCTTCCTGCTTTCATGTTCTACTGTGCCCATGTTTCCTGCATTACTTTAACCTGCAGCTATTTTCTCTCTCTTCTATTTGTGTATGTTTTACAAAGAAGACTAAGCTTCCTTCTTTTCTGTGCACGTGGGGATGGATTCAGTTGTTATTTAGCTCCTCCCTAGACACTTTGATTTTTCTACATGAGAGATCCAGTACTTTCACATTTCCCATCAATATGCAAAAGGTTCTTCTAGCACTGTTGAGACTAATTGTGTGAAAGAAGTTGTAGCATAAGTTTTCCTAGATTTGGTCTACTACCACAGATGCATGTTTCCTAACAAGTTGCCCAACAGCAAGGTAGGGGAGTGGCACTGATAGCCCCAGTGTCATCCAATGTGGTGGGGCGAGGAGGCATGGCTGCCAGGGGGCATGGCCAAAAGTTTGCACTCATTCCTTCTTCTTTCCTGTGGTGGCAGTGGCATCCTCAGAAGGAGGCCACTGCCTCTGCAGGGAGGCAGGTTTGGGTGCCTTCAGCCTTGTCCTTCCTCACAGTGGTGGTGGCTACCTGTGAGGAATCACCACCGGCTCAGGGACACAAGGCCAGGGGTGCTTGTCCTTGTCCTTGCTGCCATGGGGAAACAGGGCTGGGCATCCTCCCATTCCCTCCCAGTAGAAGAAGGGCCTGATCAGGTGTCACTCCTCTTCTGGGGTGTCAGCTGGTGCATGGTGCACCACCACACTTCCCCACCCAGGTTTGCCACTGGAGTAGGGTTATGTTTCTAGAAGCCATTTTAGCAGTTCTTTGTGGCAGATAACCCCAAATCTTGGTCCATTCAGAGAGAGAATGACTGGAAGATTCAAAGAGAACAGCTTGACTGTGGGGAAGTGTGGTGGTGCACCATGCACCAGCTGACACCCCAGAAGAGGAGTGACACCTGATCAGGCCCTTCTTCTACTGGGAGGGAATGGGAGGATGCTGCTCCACAGTCCCTGCCAGCCTGAGATAGTGGCCTAAATAGAAGGCCTCTGTCTGCTCCAAAGTTGCATCAATCAGTCTGAAGGGGGAAATGATGGTTGTTTTAAAACTCTTTCTATGTTATCAAATCTGTTTTGAATATGTTAACATATTTAAAAAAAAGAATAATACAGTCAGCAACCAGGGGAGGGGGTCAACAACAGAAGGCAAGGCAGATGAAACCTATTGGAAACAAAAATTGCTTGAGAGCTTCAGTTTGGTTGGGATTTTAAAATGAAAAAATAGTCCTTAAAAAATTGTTACTCTGCCTTTTTTGCCTTATCTGTGCTGCCCAAATGAGAGAGGCTGTTGCTACCATCATAAATAGAATTACTGTGGGTTCACAGGGTGCGAGGCAGAAGAGGCAGCCTTGCTGGAATGCGGAGAAAGAGACAAGATAGGGCAGGGTTCAAGGTGGGTTGTAGGGGTCATTTTCCGAGGCCATTTGCAGCTATCTTTGTGCAAACAGCTACAAATGGGGTGCAGGAGCTCAGCCAAAATATGAAAATAGTGTTTGCTGTTCATTGGTGAGCTTGTTGGTTTCTCATAACCCTCTCTTGCTCAATTACAGACACTGCAGGATTTTGTAAAAACTGTATATAAAGTTGGTTTAATTGCTTGATTGGTG
This sequence comes from Urosaurus nigricauda, assembly GCA_034509955.1. NCBI lineage: Eukaryota > Metazoa > Chordata > Lepidosauria > Squamata > Phrynosomatidae > Urosaurus > Urosaurus nigricauda. The sequence goes on along the minus strand of JAOEGL010000003.1, from coordinate 196,372,433 downwards.
TGGAAACCTAGGCTTCCAAACCAGAGTCCACCCAGCACTGTGTCATTAAATAATGTCATTCAATCTACCATCAGACTCCATTCATGAACTTTAAATGGTTGCAAAAACATCCCCTCCAAGTGGCTTTTCAAAACAGCAGGGATTCTAGAAATGCACCAGCAACTACTTAGTTTAGAAAGATGGAAATCCCATTCCCAGTTGGATCGTGTAAGAGGCTGTAATTTAAGACATCTGGCTGGGAAGAAAGTGCTAGACAATAATTGCATTGCCTTTTGAATTTTTCTGAAAATGTCCAAGGTGAAATTGGCAAGTTGGGTGATACAGAAAGCATTTCCCTATCTTTCTTGTACTTCCTATGGCACAATAAATAATTGCGCAGTAAATAATTAATAGTGATTATCTCTGCAAGTTACCTTTCTGGACTTCAACAACGGTAATAAATAATGACTTGTTGGGCAATCAGAATAATGAGTAAAGTTACTATTAAAAAGTAGCATTCTAAACTGTCATGCCACATCATAGACTGGCTAGTCATGAGACAGGAAGAACAGCCTGGCTGCAAGTAGCTTGAGCTGAGAGGGTTATGTCTGCCCTTATGGATCAGCTTTTTCAGTACCGAAGACTGAAGCATTGAGCAGAGAGCAGCAGGATCTGAAATCCTGAACAGGCAAAGCTGAGGAGGGTCTCCACAGGACACAAAAGGAAGACTCCATTGGAAGTAGCCCTCAGGATTGCTGGAAGTTCAGAAATGAATGAAGAGTAGGGATGGAAAGAATATTGTACGATGTTTGAAAAATAATGATTGAAAAATGTGTTATGTGACTGCTGGGGAACTCTTATGCAGAGAACTCTGGATTAGGGAGAATCTTTGCCATCTGAGACTTCTTCTGCACAAAATTCATACATGAGTTTTTGTGTGTGCTGTAAAACTCATTTTTCTACACAGAAAACCATGTTGCTCAACTACAGCATTTTCTTCATTTAAAAAAATCTGTGTGAGAAACCATGTGTGAATTATGCACAGGATATGTTTTCAACTGCAAATACATTTGACAAATGTAGATTTTTGAAGACTTTCTCACAGAGAGAAGAAAATTACTAAAATTACTCATTGTTTCCTTTGAGAAAAAAATTAGCTAAGAAGTGCATCCAAAGTGAAAAGCTGTATCTCCATGATAATGCTCATATTGGAGTTTATCATACAACTGAATTTGGGGGTATAATGCAATGGCAATCTGAACGCAATCATGGGGTTTCACGTAATTGCATATGAATGTATCTCACGCAATTTCGGGTAAAAGGGAAGTCATTCTGAAGGCAATCATATGTTTTACGTTAATGTATATTAGAGTATCTAATGCAATTTTGGGCAATGGGGGTCATTTTTGGGAAATGGGAAGTCATTCTGAACACATTCTGAATGCAATTAGATTTGGCTCCATTCGAAATTGGGAGAAATTCCTCCTGTGTGATAAACTCCATTGTCAAATTATTGTATTAGTAAGAAATAGGGAAAAAGATGGGATTGTTCTAGTGTGACTTCAAGTTGTTTCCAATTTATGGTGAAGTTATCACAGGGTTTTCTTGGAAGTATTTGTTCAAAGGAGGTTTGCCTTTTCCTTCATCTGACGCTGAGATCATGTGACTTGTCAAAGGTCAACCAGTGGGTTTCTATGGCTGAATGGGGATTCAAACTTTAGAGTTTCTCCTGCACCAGTGTCAGGCTAGCGGCTATTTTAAGCTGGCAGCAGTAGAGTTATTGAAGATGGCCTAGTAGCAGGGAAAGTCCTAATAATAATAATAATAAGAATAAGAATAAGATTTATATCCGCCTTTTCCGGTGGGGAACCAAAGCAGATTACAGCAGTGAAGCAAACAGCTTCATTTATATACTGCTTCATACTGCCTAAGCAGTGTCTAAGCGGTCTACAACTGTAAGCTACTTGCCCCCAACAATCTGGGTACTCATTTTTGCGACCTTGGAAGGATGCAAGCCTGAGTCAAGCTTGAGCCTTTTTGCTGGTATTGAACTCGCCACCTTATGGTTTTGAGTGAGTGGCTGCAGTACAGGCATTTAACCACTGCACCAACAGGACTCTGAAAATATAAAAACTCATATAGAAGTTGATATGCCACATGACTGAATAACATCTAGAGGGCCACGTATTCCCCACTATGGATTAGTTGTGGCACCAGAATTCTCTGACAGAAGAGACTAAATATCTCACAGAACTACAAATCATAGAATTCCATAGCATTGAGCTATGGCAGTTATAAGAGTGGGGCCAAGCAGATGGGTCAGGAAAGCACAGTCTTGGCCCATGCTTTTCTAACTTGGATGCTAAACTGAATTGGTCCCTGGGATGATTCTGGGATGGGTGAGTGTTTACATGCCCACCCATCTCTGTGCCATGGACCTAGTGTGCTCCTTATATCTGTCTGTCATTGATGCTAATGAGTAGAGCCTGGCCTCATTCGAAGCAAACAAAGTGAGGTTGGGGGGAGCACGGCTTTTTGGCCTGTGTGAACAGCCCCAGTGAAAAACTGCATTAATTCTGCAGCCTTGGTGTAGATGATATTAAGCTGGCTAGGCCAGTGGTCTAATTTGGTGTAAGGCATCTTCCTATGTTCCTATGGTATCTCTCTTAACAGTAGATGTGAAGGGTTATGTTGTTTTTCTTCAACACTCATAGAGGTAAACTGTCCACCTCCTCTGAGATTACTTTTTCCCTCCTTCCTCCTGGATTTCAAAATGATCTGCACTGGAACATTACAAGATTTGAGCACTATTTTATTTGAATGAATAGCACAGAATGGCCAAGGGAAAAAAAATTGGTTAATATGAATATTTCCTTCAAGCACATATGGTTTTAAGTCTTAGATTTGAAAATATGCCTTTAAATGGCAGCATGAACTGCTGAACAAATGATGCTGTTGCTAAATTACAATATTCCACAATTAGGAAACATTCCTGACTGTAATATTTCCAGGATTTTCAGCATTTTATTAAAGGAAAAAGAAAATAAAGGAAAGACACAACAATCTGTTTTGACTAGATGACTTCTGCTACAAATGTCATATTTCATCAAACAGATTGTTCGGGTTACAACAGTAGCAAATTTTGCTGTGATCACTCCTTCTTTTCCTCACCACAGCCTTTGTTATACATATTTTTAATGACATCTCAATCTCATATACATTACATGTGACATTTTGACAAATTAAACAGAGCAAAATTGTTAGAACGAAAATGCAGTACTTAAAGTCATTAAATTTGCCATCTCTAATTAATGCAGGAAATGATTTGCAATTTTAGTCCTGCTGATTGTGAATCAGTGTGAATGTCAATTTCCTTTGTGGTTTCTGTGAGACAAACTGTTAACATGGCAAAGAAAGATACTCACAGATTATTTTGTCATTTTATGAGAGTGTTGATTACTACAAATATGTGCCTTTTAACTTATATACGGAACAATTTATCAGGATCTATTATTGTTTTCATAACATATAAGGCATTAAAGAAACCCAGAAATTTAGCATTCTTCTTGAAACACACACCAGATCACTGTATGCATTCTGACATTACCATAGTTTGCATCCGTAACATCCACATGAAGAGGAGTCAACAAAGAAGCAATCAGGTGCTTTTCCTGGACAATCAGAACACTACTAGAAACATTATGGGCTTTTGGATATTTGTTGTTGTTAACTGCTCTCAAGTCGATCTTGACCCACGGCAACCCTGCTGATGAGACATCTCCAAGACCCTTTGTCCTCCACTGCTCTGCTCAACTCCTGCAAACTCATACTTACAATCTCTTTAATAGAGTCCATCTATCTTGCATGTGACCTTCCTCTTTTTCTACTTCCCTGTACCTTTCCTAGCATTACTGTTTTTTCCCCAATGATTCATGCCTTCTCATGATGTGTCCAAAGTATGACAACATCTTGGCTTCTAGGGAGATTTCTGACATAATATGCTCCATGACACATTCGTTGGTCTATTTGACTCTCCATGGAATGCCTAGCACTCTTCTCCAGCACCACATTTCAAAGGAGTTGATTTTCCTCCTATCCTCCTTCTTAACTGTCTAGCTCTCACATCCATACATGGCAATAGGGAATACAATGGCTTGTATGATTCTAACTTTCATGCTCAGTTGTATATCTTTGCATTTTGGGATCTTCTCCAGTTCCTTCATAGTTGTCATTCTCATTCTTAATTTTCTTCTGATTTCCTGGCTGCAGCCTCCTCCATTTCTATCAATGTTTGATCCTAGGTATGAGAATTATTTTACTATTTCTATTTTTTTGTTGTCTAATTCAGATTTGCGTATGTTCTCTGTGGTCATTATTTTTGTTTTCTTACGTTCAACAATAGGCCTGCCCTTGTACTTTCTTCCTTGATCTTTCTTAGTAGTTGTTCTAGGTCTTTTCTGCTAGTATAATGGTGCCATCTGCATATCTCAGATTGTTGATATTCCTTCCTCCTATTTTCAGTCCTCCCTCTTCCTTCTCCAAACCTGCTTTCCTTACAATATGTTCTGCATATAAGTTGAACAAGTAGGGTGATAAGATGCAGCATTGTCTGACTCCTTTGCCAATTGGGAACTATCCTGTTTATCCATGTTCTGTTCTGACAGTAGCCTCTTGTCCTGATTGCAGATTTGTCATTAGGATTACTAGATGTGCTGGCACTCCCATGTCTTTAAGGGCGTTCCTTAGCCTTTCACAATCTATGCAATCAAAGACTTTGATATAGTCTATAAAGCACATGCTGATTTTCTTCTGGAACTCCCTGATGCACTTCATTATCCATCACATGTTTGTGATGTGGTCCCTAGTGCCTCTTCCTTTCCTGAACTCTGCTTGGACCTCTTCAATTTGTCCCTCCATGTATGGTTAGAGTCTGTGTTGTAGAATTTGATCATAATTTTGCTTGCATGGGATATTAGTGCTATGGCTCTATAGTTGCTGCAATCTTTTGTGTCTCCTTTTTTGTGGTTTGGGATATCATTTCCAGTCTGCTGGTCATCATTATTTTCCCATATCTGTTGACATATGTTAATTATAACTATAGTTGACTCTGTCGATGTGGATTGCAATGTAAATGGCTATTACCAGGCTTCTTGTGAGATTCCAGAGTTACTTATAAAACTGATCATATTTCCACTTCAGAGAAGACGTTTCTGCAGTTTCTGTATGCTTGGCCTACAGGAGGACCTGGTTTCAGTCCCTAATGCAGTGGTGAGTGGACCTGTTGGGACCATTGAATTCTAGTCCCAGATGTTGGGAGCATTGAATTCTAATTTCAGATAGCCTCAGCCCACATGGGACAGTAGCCAAGGGTGATGGGAACTGAAGACTGACAACATATGGTGGTCCACAGGTTCCTAACTCTTGTTTTTGCAACTCTACAAGTAAACTTAGAACATTGCCGCATGAACCCCATTCTCACAGCAAGTGCTTCAGTTAAAAATAATTAGAAACATACTGTTTTAAAAGCAGCAACTATTGTTCATCTTTGCAGTTGTGTAGCTGGAATTGCTGCTGCTATTGTACTCTCTTCCTGACTCCCACTTAACCTTGCCTTCCTGCCCTATGCTCTATCCAGCATGCCTTTGGGGTTATTTTGTTTTAATTTTATTTATTTATTTTTAAACTTTTTAACACAATTTAGAAGGAGGAGGAGGAGGAGGAGGAGAAAATAGAAATCAACCTGCTTGGAAATAGTGAAGGGGAAGTAGACGGGGGAGAGGAGGAGCCACTTACACCACAAGACTGCTAATATCGCAACTGCCCTGGAAGCGGCGTTTTCCACCTGGGGACTAGTGCAATTGTGAAGTCATCAATGGATTTCCCTACATTTGGGAGGGGGAGGTTACAGCAGCTACGGCTCAGAGGTGTGGTCATGCAATAAATATCACAAAAGCCAGTTTTTCCCGGCTCTAATCACCGTTTGAAAGCTGTGTGTGCTAATCTCCTTAAATAGCTGAGTGGGAAAACATCACTGCTGAGACCTTTGTGAGCTGAACATATTGGACTAGATTGCTCAATGTCTAACTAGAGGAAAGTAAAACAAAAAAAACAACAACCAAACAACCACATATAAAATATTCATTTCTAGGCCAGTGGATACCTCTAGTTTGTGCTACTAGGGCAAGTTAACATTCTCTTCTCCTTGGAATAACAGCAGGGAATGAAATAATAAACAAACAAAAATGTTTCTAATGTGAAATCAAAGGCTTTCATGACTGGCATCCATAGTTTTTTGTGGGTTTGCCGGGCTGGTTGAAAATGCCAGCCACAGATGCTGGTGAAACATCAGGAATAAGCTCTTCTAGAACATGGCCACATAGCCCGAAATATCCACAAAAAAACTAAAAATGTTTCTTCTTATATTTTGCTAATATTTTGCTTATTATAATCTTGTTTGGAGACATCTGCTGACATCACATTAAATATTTACACCACTGTAAACTGATGTACATTGTACAAGCATGTCAAGGTGAGTTGGGATGATGCACAACATCCATATTCTCAGGAGGTGAGCAGAGATGGAGTTTTTCTTTGGGACCATTATGCAATGGATCCTGTTGCAGAACAGGCATCATAGTGCTATGGGCCCATTGGGACAGTTCTTGAGATACACCCCCACATGAATCACTGCAATTCACTAGAAGGGTTGGCCATCATTTCAGGGATATAGCTATATCATTGTAAGCTTACATGTCATAGCCTCTGACATAGGATCTCAACTGTCCTTTGGAATACTTCTGTATCATGCCAGTGTTCACACTTTAGTTGTTTTTTTCAGAGCATGTTTGCAGAGCGTTAATTTTGTGGGAGATGATAAGAGAGGTCCCAATAGCAGCCAACACTTAGCCAATGACAAGATAAATACAGACTTCCGATAGACATTTTAAATGTTTTTTATTGAAGCAGAAATGTGTGACAACAGTACCCAGAAGTATCATTAAAGTTAATTAAGGATCTGATAGAGTTTCAAATATGAGTCTTTAATTTGTGGGTTTTGTAACTCGGCAATACACAAGCTCTAGCCCTGAGCAGAAACTAGAAAACAAGGTCACAGCTTGAATAGGAGGAAAAGGGGAAACATCCCTGCTGTTTGAAACAGCAGAAGTATTTCTAAACAGGATTTAGTGTGATTTCTAACCCATCTTCCCCCAAAGGCTCAGGGCAAGTAATATTATATTTAAAATCTAGATGAGACCAATCTAGTTAAATTGAAGAAAGCAAAATGCTGAAAATAACCCAAATATAATTTTGTGTAATTTGTCTGCTGGAAAATATTTCTTGTAGCTCTGTTGAAAGGTATGTCTGATAGAACCTTGCATGAGCAAATTTATAAATTACTTGTGGATATGGGTCCTTATGTAACTAACCAAGTAGATTTAAAAGTTGCCTGATTTGCCATTGCAAATCAGATATTAGAGCAAAGAGTTTCAGGGCAATTGCTGTAAGTTGGGAATGCAATAATTTGATTTTCTTCCCTTTTCTTAGTAAATTTGTAAAAATCTAAAATTTAATAAAATTAATTGAGTGACTAAAATTTGTCCATTTTGCCAGAATGTAATACCAGTACCAATATCCAGGATGCATAATTCTTGCAACATCCTTAAATATAAAGATTCCAACAAGCACAATGTGTACTTGGAAGTTCCCTCCATTTGTTTGGTATAGCTTACTCCCAAGTAAGTGCACCTAGGACAGACTGCAGACAGCATTTATAATCCATGGAGGGTTCAACAATTGCTGCCTTAAAATTTCTTAGCACTTTATTTATTTATTTATTTATTCATTTATTTATTTATGGTATTTATACCCTGATCTTCATCCCTACAGGCTATCAGAGCAGTTAGTATTTAGTATTCTTTGGCTTGGTAATGACTAAAGAGATTCAGCTGCAAAGAAGTCTTGCAAATGAACATCCACAACTAGAATTTTGGCCTAATTATTCCAGACATACATACACGAAGGCCATGCAATCCTGTGCACGTCCATGAATGCAGAAGTCCGTGAATGCTGCAGAAGTCCATGAAGGTAAATTTCCCACTCTTTGTCTGCCACCACCTTGTATATTGTTGTTTTACACCAACTTAACATATGCTACATCATCATATATCCCACAGAGTCTGCACCAAAGGAAGAGGGGAGAAGACATTCCCATGCCCACTCAGCAAATTCTTTATCAAATCCCAGGTAGCACGATGCCTTGAGAACTGCTTATCTCTCCTTTACTCTGGAATGTTCTCTCTCCTCCCCCTGTACCATCATGGACAAAGAGAACTTTCTTTGACCCATTCTCCTAGCAACACACACGAGGGCTACACATTTTTAAAGCTAACTTCAGCCTGAACCAAACTTTGCTGAGGCCATGAACTTCTGTCCCAATACATGGGCACACTCTGGACTTTGGGGTTGTACAGACTGGCCTTAAGGGGTGGCCTGCAGCTGCCCCTTTTAGAGCCAGATCGGGGCTGTGGCAACCGCACGCGGCAGCCCCAGTCTCACCTTTCCATGATGCAAAAAAGGAGCTGCAAAAAGCGGCTGCTTTTTGCACCATGGAAAAGGTGCCATAGCCACTGGCGCCACAGCTCTCTGGCACCCCTTTGGCATGGTGTCATCTAGATGAAGAACCAGAGGAGCACCGTGATGCTGCCTACCATGTGGTGTGGCACGCAGTGTCACACCAGCTTGGGGGAGGAGTTGGACCATGTGTCGTGTGGACATCATGACCCCACTTTGCCCCCAGACCAGCCTTAATGGCCGGTCTGTACACCCTCTCACTTGTCTGTGCTGGGTGGGGTGATGGTGATCTTGGTAAGGAAGAATTTACTCCAGTTCCATTGTCATTACTTGGTCAGATTTAGTCTCAATGGGACTTTGAACCTCTTCAGAGGTAAGGCAGAGGAATCAGGAGATTCTTGTGGATTTTCGTGTCACTTCAGCAGGCAATTCTGTTGAAGGTCTGGCTAACCTCTGGAATGGGGAAATCACCAGGTCAGTAGACAGGAGCCAAATCAGCCCCCTTGTTTTCCTGGGACTTAACACTGATGAAGTGAATGAGATATAGACTAGAGTGATGTTTCCAGAAGAATCAGATCAAATCTTACTAAACATGGGCCAGAGCCTATTTGAAGGCCTATCCCACAGTGGTGCAGGCAGTAAAGAAATTAATTTTTGCTGCCATCATAGCATGTGCAAGGAGCCATCCAGCAGACCTATTGGCCTATGGAGTTCCTCAGGGTTCTGTTTTATTCCCATGATATTTAACATACAGGTGAAACTGCTGGAAGAAGTCATCCAGAGTTTTGGGTTGTGGTGCCATCAATCTGTGAATGACACCTATCTCTACTACTCATTTCCATCCCAATCCAAGGAGGCTGTCCTGGTTGTAAACCATCTGTCTGTCATCAATAATGGACTGGATGAGGGTAAACAAAGTGAAACTGAATCCTGACAAGATAGAGGTGCTTTTGGTCACTTGTAAGGAAGATCAGAGAACAGGGATTCAACCTGTATTAGATATAGTCCCCCTGAAGAGACAGGTTCACAGTTTGTATAGTCCCCCTGAAGAGAGAGGTTCACAGTTTGGATGTACTCCTCGATTCAGCTTTGAACCTGGAGGCCCAGGTGTCTGTGGTGGCCAGGAGTGCTCTGGCACATTAAAAGTTTGTGTGCCAATTGTGGCCATTCCTTGAGATGTCAAATCAGGCCACATTGGTACCTGTCTCAGTTACATCCCATTTGATATACTGTAAAGTGCTTTGGGCTGCCTTTTATATGGAAATTTCAGCTGGTCCAAAGAGCACTGCACCCCTTTAGAAACAGTTTCACTGGGTGCTACTTTGTTTGTTTCCTGGCTCAGTTCAAAGTGCTGGTGATGACATATCAAGTCCTATGTGGCCTGTTTGCTGCTGAAGCCAATTTGAGTTTGGGAGGAAAATTTGAGTTTGGGAGTATAATAATAATAATAATAATAATAATAATAATAAATTTTATCTTTACCCCACCTCTCTCTCAGGATCAAGGCAGCTTACAATACAGTAAAACAGCATAAAAATACATCATACATAATAAACAACACCCTAATAAAATACCCTTAAAACAATCAAACAGTCAGCGGTCAGTCAAGCAGTTTGCAGATATAGGCACCTGTGATCCAAACTTTAAAGGGAACTATATTTTCAGTTTCCATATGGAATTGGAACTAGCTCAAAATTTCAGAACAACAACAACAGGGCTTCATCACTTGACTGTAATTATGTCACAACACATATCTTTCCCCAATTCCAGAAACAGTTACAGAAACAACTCTATATTGCACAGTACTGTCAATTAATCACTAAACCAAGATCTCTGAAAACAAGAACCAGGGCCACTAAATCCACATTTTATAGCAAAGAAGTGGGTGGGTGGGGGGGTGGTCCATACTTTCCCTTTAGCTGATGGGTATACGTTTTTTGATGCAGTTAAACTCTTGATTAATCAACCAGATCTCTTAGAAGTGTGTCCCCTGCCAAGTTTTTAATCAAACGGCAAAGTTTAAGGGGATATGGAGTGAGAGCTGTCCTAATTCAGGGCTCTCCAGGGTATTAAGGAGATCTGCTATCGTAATTACAACTAGTCCTTTGAGGAAATTTGAACACCTCAGCAAACAGGGAAATAATTGCAATCTCAAAGAAGAGGAAACAATTCTTGTGAAACCTAAGCCTTTTATTAACATAACCTGATGCTTGATTCAATCACATCTCCCATTAGTTTAGTGTAAGCAGCACCCTCAGACTTCAAGGTAAATAAATGGTACACTGAACCCATAGCATGAATACAAAATTAGTACTTCATGTAAACTTTAAGTATCAGGTTGTTTGTGAATATATATTACATTACTTCACACATACTTTGTACACAGCCCTTTTCAGGGCATGTTTTGGCTAGTACTGATTTCCCACAGTAACAAAAGAAATGGCAATTTAATCTGTGAGTAGCTGTTGTATGTAATCACATGTAGTTTACTTTTTATTGAAGGTCAGCCAGTTTCATACAGTTCCTTTAATAGCTGAGGCTAATCTGGAAATCAGGGAATGCTACTGCTGTGTGCCTTTACGTCCTTTCTGACTTGTGGAGATCCTAAGGCAAACCTATCACGGTGTTTTCTTGGCAAGATTTGTTCAGAGAGGGTTTGTCTTTGCCTTTCTCTGAGGCTGAGAGTGTGTGACTTACCCAAGGTCACCTGTGATTTTCCATGGCTGAATGGAGATTTGAACCCTGGTCTCCCAATGTCCTAGTCTAATGTGCAAACCACTACAGCACACTATGGAAGATTTTTTAAAAATTGCTGGTTTGAGATTAGTGTTAATGCTATCAGATTAACATATTTTATGTTTCTCCTAAAAGTAAAGCATCTAAACATCAGAGAAAGCAGCATTAGAAAATTCATAACATTATGCTGTCTATACAAATTATTGGCTATGCCTGAATAATTATTTACACAAGTAGCCCAATTCTTTGCAGTGCATTAAAAATTATCTATCTACCAAGTAGTTTGAACCAGGGGTATAATTCAAGCAACATGGAGTTGACTAGATTTCTTTACAATATAGAATCCATGTGCAAACAATGGGGTATCAACAGCATTCTAACTTCAAAATGAAACAAAATGTATGCTATAATACTGTCAGCAGTTGATTCCATAGCTTTTGATGGAATAAGAGAAACACATTTGAAATGTTGCTCACATTTTCACCAAATTAAAGATGATTTCCCTATCTTAAGAAGCTTGAATAGACCCAGTAGTTTTTAGCTAAAATTGGCTGAAATGTTCTCTAAAAACTAGAGCAAAAAGACAAATATGTCATTTTCCCTCCCTTATTAAATAGCTGTGCTTGTAGCCAATTTTATAGGATTGGTTGCAACTCTGATGCAATTGCAGACCTTATCAAGCTGATCATGCAAGTTTTAAGTTATAACTTATCAGCTGACATCTTTATAAGCCATAAAAATTTTAGGGTTATTGTAGCAGAGGCCACAATCTTACTGAGGAGCAGTAGAGTGAAAAGCCCCACTGGTGTACTAACACAAGATCATTGCTGTTTGCTACCGCAGATGTGGTAATCAATACTGAGCAATGCTACTTCTGGTTGTGTAATGGAGTCCTTGGATGCCTTGGTTTATGAACAGGGTAAAAGTCAAATCACGTTTGCTATGGTCTGTTGCAGTAGCAGTTTGAAATAATAGGACTGTGTCCAGAATCTTTTTCTTTTGTGACTTGTCTGAACCAGATGGGCATGATGATGTCCCTTTAAAAAATTATTATTGTTGACAAAAGGCAAGAAGAAACTTGGTTGCTCTCTGCCTTTCTAATCTTGTGCATATAAGCGGGATTTATTCTCAAGCAGTGCACTTAGGACTGAAGCCTTATTTGTTTTGTAGAAAGAGTACAAGAAAAGTCTCTTGAATAATATATTCTTTTTCTTTGCATAGCACTCCTGAATCAATATCTCTAAAATAGTCCAGCAAGATATTCTGATCACTTTGCAGAGTTTTCTTCTCTCTCTCTCTCTCTCTCTTTTTAAATTAGAAGGAGGAAAAAACAAAACAGGGATAAGGACTTTTCATTTTGACCTTGCACAATGTCCTATGCATATTCACTCAGGTATTGAGTAGGATGAGCCTAACTCTTACATATGTATAGCACTGTAGGTATAATTGACTGTTATAATGAGATAGTGATTAAAGTCAGTATCTTGATCACTGTTTTCCCATAAACAGTGCTTTCAGAGATGGAGGCAAAACTGATTGTCAGAACTGTGAGGTCCAAGATCCTAAAGAGTGAAGACATACAACAGAGCATTTAAGTTAAAATTGTCCAATTTATTGTATTCCCCATCATTATGTATAGATGTTAGAGCTGGACAGTGAAGAAAGTGGACAAAAAGAAAATCAACTCACTTTAGATGTGGTACTGGAGAAGAATGCTGAGTATGCTTTTTGGACAACCAAAAATACAAACAAATGGCTTCGTGAACAGAGCAAGCATGAACTCTTCCTGGAAACCAAGATGATTAAATCGAGGCTGTTATAGTTTGACCACATCTTGAGAAGGTATGAATAATTTGAAAAGATAATAATGCTAGGAAAGGTAGAAGGCAGCATAATGAGAGGAAGACCACATGCCAGATGGATAGACTCAATCAGGGAGGTCACAGGCCCAAATCTACAAGACCTAAACAGTGCAGTGCAGGATAGGGGGGGCTTGGAGATGTCTTATACACAGAGTTGCCATGAATGGAGATCAGTTCAAGGGTATCTAACAACAACATTTCACTCTTTCACTCAAACAAATTATCTTCACAGCCTGTACCCAACTATTGCACAAGGCCTTTTCCACCAGCGGTTGTGAATTGTGACATTTAGCATATTGATAATATCCAGCACAGTTTTCTTGCCCAATCAGCAAGAGTCAGGACAAGCCCTGTTATGTAATTGCATCCATAGCTACTTGCACAACAGTGTAATTTGGCACAATTGGGCTAGTGGAAAGTTTCACTCTTTCAGTGTATGCATTGGATTTAGACCACTATTTTTAAATTAATATTCAGATAACTGGACTATATTGACAGTTGCATTACAAAACCTGACCCTTACACAAAGGACTTTTCCTTGGCACTTCTGGAATCTGTTCCAGATGCAGGATCTTCTAACTCTCTGGAAGAGATTGCAGATAGTGCATGAGGTCTGAAAGGCAACAGAGAATTAATTATGCTAGTGGCTTTCATTCTGCTGTGGGAAGTATAGCAATAGAATACAGCTTCCTTTAAAATATTGGCGAAAGGCATTTTTGGCCTTCACTCTTTAATTCCCCAGAACAATTTTCTGATAAAGGAAGGCTTGTTCCAGAAACCTCCAAGAGCATCAATCCACATTTTTCTTTTCTTTTTGTTGTATTCCACTTCCCTTCCCACAATATGGGACCCAAAATGGCTTACAATATAAGCTAAAATAGATTACAGTTAAAACAAGGTACAATGCAAAGTTAAAACAATTAAATGGACATTTATACTAGAATATTAATCTATAATAATTTAAAAGCAGTTAAAACATCATGACTATGTACCCCAGTTAAAAACCCTTTTTCAATGAACAGATGACACTGAAGGCCCAAGTAAACACCAAGGCAAAAAGTAAGCCATGAAAAAACTAAATGACTAACTGAATCTCCCCTGGGATGGATTTCCATAGGTTGAGTGTAGCTACAAAGAATGCTCTCTGCTGTGTCCTCACCCAAAATCTCCTGCTCTTTCTCTCTCTTACACCCTCTCACCATTTAACAATAAAAAAGCCATTTTAAAAAACACAACAAAACTCTAAGTGGCCTCCCCTCTTTGGGATTTTTTTTAAGTCCATAATTTGGCATGTGATCCCAGATGGGTTCTAGGTGCAGCAAATTAGCCCTTTGATTAATCTAAGTTGCCCACCATCAATATAGATCATTTCCATGTTGTTGCTTTTAGGTATAGATTGTCCTCCATGTTCATGTGTTTAACATTTGCAGATTTGATTATTTGCAAATTTGTCCATGTCTGAAGGGCAATCATATTCCACCCTGCCCCCAGCATGACATGGAAGGACAAGCAGGGAAGAGCACCTCCTCCTCTGTCCTTTTTCTTCAGGGAAAAAGCCCAGGACAAAGAGTTCACATGTGCTCTCCTCACACTGTTCCTTTGCCTCATTTACTCAGCCAGTATCTGGCAGAGGGCTGTGAGTGGGGAAGGCAAGAGAGGCCCCCACCATTGCTCATGTATATTTGCAGTTTTTCCACTTTTATGATGATCATGCACCCCTAAAGCCCGCAAATATGGAGGGCAGAGTGTATTCATAAATGAAGAATAGACACCTCTGACTTGAGGAGAAGTCTATGTAGACATCTTGCACTTGGGTGCTATCATTACACTGTTAAATGTCAAGTGCTCATCCCAAAGCAATATATAATTTCCCTTTTATATGTCTTTCTAGCCTGAAATTCGTCCTTCCAATATCTTTTGTAGATAGCTTTCCACTGATATTATGATTTTGTATATGATATAAAATTACAGCAATAATGTGCAGATCAGTATCATAATATGAATGAAATATACATTTTTCCCTGAGAAGAGAAATGAAAGTAAAGTATGCTGAATTTGCTATGAAATTATGTTGGGCATTACCTGAAATAACTTCAGTGTAACTGAATCTAACCTGGCCCTGAACCAGATGGTGTGATGCTTTTATTTCTTGGCTGAAGTCTAATGTTTTATTAATTCTTGTGTTGGTTCACAAAGGCTTCATGTTGCCAGGTTTCAAAACAGCAAGGAAGGACAGTTGAAATTCATAACATGTAGAGTTGACAATCAGGAGGTAGCTATTACCAAGCACATGTTCCTCCTATATAGCACAATAAAAGTATTGATTCCAGTTAACGTAGCTATTTGTTTCTCTTTAAATTAACATATTATTCATATTCATAATTACATGATGCACACATTTCTACCTTTATAAAGGGCTCATACAATGAAATACAGTGGGTGTTTGTTTGTTTTGGTGTCTTGTCCAGTCTGTGTGAAAAGAAAAGCTTTCTAATCCTCAAATAGAGGACTTACTCTAAAATGAGGAACAATTGCCAACATGGAACAAGCTTTCTGACCCTTTAGTAAGGGGCATTCATTACAAGAAGGGACACTTGGCAACCCAAAATAGGCTCAGTGTCCCTTAGTTACAATTCACTGGAGGCCTGTAAACTGTACTTCTTTCTTGTTCTCTCAATCAGCAGCAGATTGTGTGCAATCACCACATGGTATGTTTTTGTATGTCTGCTTCATGTAAACCAGGGATGGTCAAACTGTGGCCTACAGGCTGCAAGTGGCTCCCAAGGATGTTTTTGTGGCCTAATGGCACAATCTTAATCTAAACTTGAAGCTGGTTCTCAAAACCTGCATCAATGGCTATATCATAGAATCACAGAGTTGGAAGAGACCATCCAATCCAACCCCCCTGCCATGCAGGAAGATGCAATCAACAGTCCTGACTGATGGCCATCTAGCCTCTATTTAAAAACCTCCAAAGAAGGAGACTCCACCACTCTTCGAGGCAGTGTGTTTCACTGTTGAACAGCTCTTAGAAAGTGCTTATTAATGTTTCAGTGAAATCTTTTTTCCTGTAGCTTGAATACTTTGCTCCATGTCCTAGTCCCTGGAGCAGCAGAAATCATGCTTGTTCTATTCTCAATAGTCATCCATTTAAAGATGACTATTACAAGTACAGTTGGTCTTCCTTATCCATGGATTTTTTAGCCACGGATTTGAGTATACGTGGCTTGAAAATATTCCCAAAAAGTATAAATTCCAAATAGCAAACCTTGATTTTCCATTTTATATATGGGAAACCACTTTGTTTTGCCATTATATTTAACGGGACTTGAGCATATAAGGATTTTGTTATCTACGGAGGGTCCTGGAACCAAACCCCAGCGGATAACAAGGGCCCACTCTCTATACAGCTAACACACTCCAACTTTTCTTTCTACACCATCAGCTATGCCACACCTGCTCCACAACTAACCCACATGTGAATATTATCTTGGTCCACCTTTATAAATAGTTCGCTCAAAGTCATCAGCCTACCTTGTGCTCATGACTCAGCTGTTCTGTGGATGTCCCACAAAATGCATGTCATCACATGATACCTGTCAATCAAGATGTTTTCCTTGCTGGGTTTACAGCAAACTCGCTCCAACAGATGTTTCACCTTGTTCATCTTGAGTGTAATTCTTCTCCTTTATTACCTTTATTTTGCCCCCCCCCCCCCAGTTATTCTCTATTGGTCTTCAACAGAATTGAAAGCAGCATCCATAGATATCAACACCCATAGAGGTCTCACATCCAAGTACTAGTAATCCCAGACCTCCTTAGCTTCAGTAAGGTTGGCTATACATCAAGTGCTTTCAGGCAATAGTCCATAATGCAGGGATTTCAAACATCTGCTGCTACAGATGTTGCTGGACTCTAATCTCATTGGCCTTAGCCAATATAGCCAGTGGTAAGAGAAAATTAGAGCTACAGTCCAATACAGTATGGAGAGCTGCCCATTCCACATCTCTCCTCCATGCAGTGGTTCTCAGCCTCACTTCCCCTGGTAATGTTGGACTACAGTTCCCATTATCTCAGGCTGTCTGGGGCTGATGGGATATAGAGTTCAACAACACCTGAAGTCTCATACATGCTTTAGCTCTGCAACAGTGTTTATAACAATAGAACATTCTGCTTTTGTAGTATCCTTTCATTCTTCAGAGCTAAATAAATGTTTAAGCAATGTGGGAAAAGAGTGGAAATTCAGCTTATTACCTTTAGGAAATCAGTGAGTTAGAAAGCAAAATAAATGACTGCATGAAAGACAGTTTTAAGCTATAAGTGCTGGAGCGATACTGTTGCCTTGTTTCATGTTGATATCAGCCTGTGCAAGAGACCAAGGACCAGACATTCAGGGGGACATTTATGCTATATTTTATTCTGTCTGCCACTTTGATAATGAATTTGGCCATCACTATTTTTTTTTCCATGGGATGTTGCTTCCATTTTTCTGGAACTATCTTAAGTCACACCTGTGAATTTTTTAGGATATGCAGTGATTGATTGCCATAGAAAGGGCCATAACCCACTGACACTTGTTTTTGTGCCTCTTCCCCTTCCATTAACATTCAGTGGAGGAGAGCAACTGTCTGCAAAATATGAAGAATTGAGCAGTAAATAAAACTAGCAGAAGCCAGTTATCACATCACTTAGTGATGCAATGCAGGAGACTTGTTGTGTCTTCCATAACAGAGCTTGGCATTTAGAAAGCCTCACAGTAAATATGCATTTTTCCACCACAAGTTTACTTGGAGAGCTACTCCCTCAATATGTATCTTATATCCCTTGGTGCCTTGCTGGATAGGAACTTGTAACAAGCTGTCTGTTAGCATATACTTTCCTCTTTCCACTAGCATATTTTTTGGAATGAATAGAAAATAGGCAGTGAATTTGGGAAACTGGAACAGAAAACACAGCAGGCATTGGCAGAGATCACTTAGGGTCTTTTTGTTTCTTCTTATACAGGCTCATATTTGGTTCTTTCACATATGGGTTCTTTTCCTATTTTCAAAAAAGAGAAAAATTCTGCCATGCCTCGGGTACATGAGCTTCTGCTCTGCTAGACTTTAGCACACTGATTTCATTATTTCTGGTTGTTTGTTTACATTTAGTGCTAGTTCTATCTATCACCAAATTGTAAAGCTTAAATCAAAGAGAGAAAGAGAGAGAGAGAGAACATGCTGCAGCCCAAATTAAAACTGCAAGAGCCATTTGAGCTCAAAGCAGCGCGATAAGGGCTAGAAAGCCCGCCTTTAGGGTTAGGGAGGGCGCAGCTTCTACACCCTCCCTAACCCTAAAGCGTATGGACGCCACCACTTTGAGAGTGTCATCATGTGCGCAGCTGCTAGACACGCTGCACACAGGATGACGCCTTTGTGCCGCGGGAGGGCGCATATTGCACCCTTTCCACAGCACAAAAAAGAGCTCCAAACAGAGCTCCTTTTTAGCGTTGGGTCTTTGCCGTGGCTTTTAGACAGCCACGGCAAAGACCCAGGGAGAAAGGGGCCCCTTTCTCCCTTTGGCCCTGCCTCTGCAAGCGGGGTGCAGCGGGTGTCCAGGGCGCCTGCTGCACCCCGCTTAGAGGCGGTGGGGAAGCGGCAGTTTGCCACTTCCCTGCGGCCTCTGGAAGTGGCAGGATGGGGCTGCGGAGGCTGCCAGTCTGGCAGCTTCGGCCCCATTATGCTGCTTCCTGGGGCGATCGCGGACCGCCCCTTTTGGGCAGTCTAGAATCGCCCAATGTCTCTCTAATGTTGATTCTTTGTACTTTCTAGTGCATTTAAAATGTTTTTATTACCACACAATTTTTCTACATACATAAAACATATAAATCAAACAAAAATACAAAATAAAACAGAAAAAACACTAACAAAACATTTCTACCAAAAAAAGGGAAGAGAAAGGGAAAGGCAAAGAAAAAGAAATAACAAACACAGTGACTTCATTCTTTAAAACATTGGGCTATGCTTGAAACTATACATGAACATCCCTACAGTGATACTATGATCATCTTTCTACTACTAATGAATAATTATTATTAACTAAATCTACATACTGAAATAAAACTCCATTTTTATTCAAATACCAAACTTGTTTTAAAAGTAACCAAAGATTTATGTTTAATTAACATGCTAGCTTATCCACTTCTGCATATTCATTCAATTTTAATAACCAGTCTCCTTGATTTGGTATCATGGTCACCTGTCATTTCTGAGGATATACAGTTCTTGAAGCTGTAATCATATACTGTATCTCTCTTTCATTTTTCCCCCTCTAGTGGCTTCTTCAGCATTTCTAGCCAATATAATTCAGATCTCTTCTGTACTGAAGTTTTTAATGTCTCTTCCATCATCAAATGAATCTCAGTCCAATATTTTTAAGCATTTTCATAAGTCCAACATTTCCCTTCATAGGCAGAAAGATAGCAACAAATTTCTAGCAATAACCAAGCACAGTATTGCTTTATCATTGGATTACTGCATCACCCATCACCACAACTAATTGATCAGAAAGCAAAATGTCAAACAGCACATTATAGGCTTTATCAAACAGCAAGGTCACCCTTGAGTTTCATGGCTCAGTGGAGACTTGAACCCAGATTTTCCATGTTCTAGTACAAGAATCCAGCCATTATACCATACCATTAGAATTTGTTCCTTATCTGTTTTGGCTGTATCTGTAGCCATTTTGGTACTAAATATAATTGTTAAGGACCCTGGACCCTTACTGCCATTGTTATGTAGCACTAATTAATGTATGTAGGGAGTTGTGAAGCTATATGGTATCCTGGTAGTGTGGAAATTATTTTTGGCAACTCGGATGCTGCTGAAATAATCTTTAAATCAACCTTCAGTTAACAGCCTGACAGGTACATTATGCATGTATTGTGCATTCAGACAGTCCTCTACATCTATACTATGAACCGTTACCTCTCTGAATAGTATTATTATAACCTTTTCATGTATTTAATAGGGTAAGAAAATAGCTGAAAATTGTGTTGTTTTCAAATTGGTTTTCCAGACTGAAACTGAAGGATAGTGGAACCTAATAAGGCAATCTAAAATTTTTGTTCAAGGTTCAGAAGACTGATTAGCTTAACATTCATTCATTGGATTAACTTCATGGATCATGGAACAGGAGATGGGGGGAGGGATTGAGACCCCCATGAGTAAGCTATGGGTCTGAGTGCCCCCCCATGCAACAAAATTAGATGATTGAGGCTGCAGATATAATCCAGTTGGACGCCACTTTTAACTGCCTTGACTCAATGCCATAGAATTCTTGGAACTGTAGTTTTGTGAGAGGTTTGCCTTCTCTGACAAAGAACTCCAGTGCCACAACAAACAACTGTTCTCGGAATTCCATAGCATTGAACCAAGACAGTTAAAGTGGTGTCAAACTGTATTATTTCTGCATTGCAGATGCAGCCTGAGCATTCTATGGAGTTGATTCTCACCAGAATTTAACAATCAGAAGGCTACTAATTGATTATGCAAGAAACGGTTAAGATAGTGATTTTCTTTGAGCCTGCCCAGGGATAATAAATACTGCCTGCAATTGATCCTAGGCACATTTACTTGGGAGTAATCTACACTGAACACACAAAGGGCACTTCAAGGTATACATTATGCCTGTTAAAACACCCATCTGAACACTGCAGAATAATTCCTCTGCTATTTTTGATGTGAAATGTATTTATTTTAAAGATATTCTCCCAACTTGAACTGATGATTTCTATGGTGCATACAAAGAAAATAAAATCCTGAAGGAAGATTTAACTGCCAGACTATCTGACTTTGGAATGAGCAACAGAGAGGAGTCGCCATTTTGTCTTTTACCTCAGGTAGAAAAATGTCTTGGGCTGCATCCGATCTACAAAAATACTCAAGATTAGGCCACTTTAACAGCCATGGCTCAATGCTGTGGAATTCTGTAACTGTAGTTTGTTGTGGCACCAGATCTCTCTGACAGAGAAGGCTAAAGGTCTCACAAAATACTATAGAATTGACTGTTAAAGTGGTGTCAATCTGGATTATTTCTGCAGTGCTAATTCAGCACTGGACGGGCTTTGTATGAATAGTTTACGTAATTTAATGGAAATATTGTATGGCCCCTTAAAAATAAAAGGAATTATTTGTTTCCTAATGACTCTCTCTCTTCCTCTTTTTCCCTACCCTGTTTCCCCAAAAATAAGACATCCCCATAAAATAAGAAGGCCAGCCAATGTGTAATGCTTGCGGTTTATATATGAAGCTCCATGGGGTCCCAAGGCCTTTAGCGATGAGAAAAGAAGGGATCCAAACCAGGAAATGTAAACCAAAGAACGTAAACAAGTCTAAGCCAACCGCAGGATCAGCGAGTAATAACGAAAACCTTACCCCAGCCATCAGCTCAGCCGCCTGCACCAGTACCATAACTACCAACACCACCGAAGAAATGCTTCCCATCAAGACAGAACCGGGGATTTCATTTCATTATGGGCACTTCAGTCCAATTCCTCAGGCATTTCCACTCTCTACAGTGTCTGGGCACAGCTCCACCATGGCAGCCCTCAAACGTTCACCGCAGGGTTACCAAGCAGTTGTCAGCCAGTCTCCCCAGGCTAGCGCCAAGCAAGACTCATGGAATGGCCTGGTCTTAGGTGAAAACCACGGAGACATCATCACAGGGTAACCACCTTCTGCCTGCCATGGATGCACAAGACACATAGATGAATCATACAATCAAGTGACGCTGGGTTGTTTCTCTTTAGTTTATTTGTGTTTTTACCCCCTCTGCCCATCTTCTTGAAGGGCATACCAGTCTTAGTACAACCATTCCAAACTTTGATCTTTGGAAGTGGCTTTTCTGAAGGCTAAAGTGTCCATCTTTGAATTCACCTCTGTGAAGATGGCCATCGAATGTTAGAACAAATGGAAACATTTTGGCCAGCAGTGGTTCAGAAAGCACAGCTACCTTCAGTACAATGGAGAAAAATGATTACTTCTTTCAAGAAAACAAAACAAAACTGTACCTCCAATGACTTGGACAGCCATGTTTCTTCTCTTTTCTTGACTTCCATCATCTATTCAAGACTCCTGCTTCACTCAATTTTTTTTTTAGGAGAACAGACATTCTCATTGGACTAACTTAACTTGGAAAATGCTCACTCCAAGATCAGCTAGAATAAGGTGTGGGCAAGCCTCCACCAGTCCCTGAAAGTCTCCCAACTCCCCATTTCCCCCCCCCCCCCAAAATTCAATGTGATTTCACGCAATCTTGCCTTAAAATCACATAGAAAGCCTCACAAGTGCACAAAAGCACATCAAAATACCTCATTCCATCCCTAAAAACATCCCGATACCCAAATAACACAGTTTCCCTCTGCAGTCTCTCTCAAAATGGAGACAAGAAGTGACCATTTTAAGAGGGACTGCAGATGGAAATAAAGATATATGGGCTTACACTGGTGAGTGTGTTTTCTGGACATGCTGAAGGAAATTGCCCCATGATCCCTGTACCATCATCCACCCCAGATAAGATTTTGTTGTGTGAACAACTTTTTCATACAGCAGGTTCTCACATGCAAGAGAACCAGGCTGTGAAGTGTTGACTTATATAATGACTTAAAACCCTTCTAGTTGAGCTCCCATCGTGCCCCATGAGACTGGCACAAAACCAGGCTTTTCACGCAGCCAGCCTTGAGACCAACAAATTTGGAAAAGCCAAACCATTGTGCAACCCAGACTGGCCCATTCGTATCACACACTCATAGAGCTAGGATTTCGCTTAAACTGCTATGTCAATGTCCTATGGAATCCTGGGATTTGCCGTTTAGGGAGGGAGGGCATTTAGGATTCCCACCTTCCCACCCCTTCCCACCACCTTCCCCTTTTCCTTTTGTGTTGTCTCTTTTAGATTGTAATCCTGTGGGCAGGGAACCATCTAATTATAAAATTGTATGTACAGCACTGGACTCTTTCAAACGGGGAGGAATTTCTCCCAACTCCGAATGGAGCCAATGCGGATTCATGTAAATTCGCTTGTTTAGCGAATTTACATGAACCCCTGCTCCGTTCGGAATTACTTCCCATTACCCGAAAATAACCCCCTCCTGCCCAAATTTGCATGCGAAGCTTTAATTCGCAATAACGTAAAACCCATGATTGCATTCGAATTGGCTTCCCTCTTGCCCGAATTTGCATGCGAAGAGTTAATTCGCAATAACGTAAAACCCATGATTGCATTCGAACTGACCTTAAATTATACTTCCAATTTAGCCTTGTATGAAAGAGTCCACTGTGTAAAGTTACAGCACAACAACAACAACAGCAGCAATAATACCTAGTAGAGATTTTTCTGAATTGCTAAATATAAGGCCTCTCCTGAAAATAAGACCTAGCAAAGGTTTTGTGTGTGTGTGTGTGTGTGTGTGTATATATATATATATATATATACAGTATATAATAAATGTTCATTTTTTTTGTTCAACAATAAATGTGAATTCTTCTTTATGGAAAAATAAGACATCCTATGAAAATAAGACCTAGCACATCTTTGGGAGCAAAAATTAATTATAAGACACTGTCTTATTTTTGGGGAAACACAGTATCCCTCTTGTTCTTGCTCACTGTATGTGTATATGTGCATCTGTATGTATGAGGGAAAGAGGGAGAGCAGGCAAGTAGCTATAGAAAACTATAATGAGAACGAATGAGAATTACAATCGCAGTACCAGGGAAAACAGTTCTTATACCACAGCACTGTTTACACATGTGAATAGAAAGTGCTGGTTTTATCATAACAAAGAAAAGAAGATTTAAACCACCAAGACTAGATTTCTTTCAGAAGAAAAATATTGTAAAAAGCCATTAAATAGCTAGATTGCTTTCTTCAGTTTTTCCCAATAAAAATAATAAAGCAAATAGCAGGCTAGCTATCTGCCTGGCAGGAATGTTGTAATTGTATACCAATATTGTAGAGAGAATTTAAATTGTGTGATTGAGGAGCAAATAATATGCTTCCATCTAGGGCGCACATACAGAAATCTTTCTCAGAGTTTCAGGATGCAGTTTGGCACTTCGGTGTGTATATCTTGGTAGGGATGGGTGTTGGCAAGGGATCTTTATTTGGTTGATATTTCAATAGGAAACAGCTGCATTTGCAGTTCTCGGTCTAATGTGTGAACAGGAATGCAGTTATATTTGCCCCCCCCCCCACTTCTCCAAGTGTTGCAATGTTTTATGATAAAAAAATGCACAGTCTATAGAAATGTGCATTAAAATGCATGCTCTACAGAAAATTGCATACTAAAAGGAATATATTTTAGAGGCAGAGTTTGAAAGAAAATTCACAAATGGGAAAAAATTGAATGGGACAAAGTTTTTTTCTTGTAAAAAGGTGGATGTTACAGAAAGCAAAAGACAGGTTCATTCATCTCTATGTAACTTGTGCTGACACAGCTGTTAACTGGAAGAAGTTCACATTGGCAGGAAGTAGTCATGTTGAGTCATATTAAGATAACAGTCATATTAACATAT
Source organism: Urosaurus nigricauda (assembly GCA_034509955.1). Classification (NCBI taxonomy): domain Eukaryota; kingdom Metazoa; phylum Chordata; class Lepidosauria; order Squamata; family Phrynosomatidae; genus Urosaurus; species Urosaurus nigricauda. The sequence continues at coordinate 196,347,730 of JAOEGL010000003.1, read as the reverse complement.
CAGAGCACTGATTTGTTAAAGCATTGGTTCATAGTTTGAAGGGCTGCTGCTCTTCTCAATTTGCTCTCTAGAGGGCTTCTTGGTGGCTGTTCCTAGCCTCTGAACTCCCTACCTGGCTTACATCTACACTGCAGGATTAATGCAGTTTGATGCCACTTTAACTGCTGGGGCTCAATGCTATGAAATTCTAGGATTTGTAGTTTTGCAAAAGATTTAGCCTTCTCTTTCAGAGAGCTCTGAGGCCACAACAAACTACAAATCCCAGGATTCCATAGGATGGAGCCTATGGAATGACAGTTAAAATGGTATCAAAATGCATTAATTCTGTAGTGCATCAGCAGCCCTGGTTAGCTTTCTTCATGTTATCTTTCCATTGAGAGTGTTGTATTTAGGCAGGTATTTGCAAGTGACACCACTTGGTGCAGAAAGAGTGTTAATTGGTTGGTGCATTTATTTTTTACTGGTGCTGTTTTAAAAATACATGGTGTTTAAAAACGCTTTAATTCTTGCATGTTTTAAATGCATCTTATTGTATATTGCCTTAAGTCTCATTCATGGGAGAAAGGTGCGATGTAAACTGAAGAGTTACATAAATGCATTCTTTCATTGCATCACTGAAACCCCAAAATGTAGAGATTCCTTTGAACCCTCTGTATTTGGTATTGTAAACTCCAGTGTTTTCTTATCTTTAACTTACTTGAGAACATCTGCAGAGGTAGTTTCTTTCTTTCTTTCTTAAAGGAAGGGACAGTATGAAGAATCTCTTTGTAACACAGCCCTGAAATTGGTAAAAGTCTTGTTGCTATAGATTTCTAAAAGCACTTCAGCAAGACATTCCGGTGATTACACACAGCCAGAATATATGAAAAATGGTTTATAACAACTGTTGGAATGTATTGTTTCAGGATAGGTAGCCCATTAAGCCCAGAAGAATGGAATTGTTTGTGGTAACTTTGTGAACAAAATAATCTGAAGTACAGATATGTAGACTGAACTGAACTGTGGATCAGATGCCCAAAGTAGAATATAGGGTGTGATGCTGTCTTGTATTTTTGAGATGTGTACCACAATGATGACACTTCCAACTCCCTTTTCTGTGTTATTAATGGAAAAAGTGAATAAACAATGAAAAAGATCTTCCTGAAAACAATAACCACATCCAAAAAGCTGCACATAACTAGCTGGGTTTTGTAACTGGAAGACAGCTTTTAATCAGCAAAAGAATCACTTTATTTTTTTTAAAAAAATAGACATCCCAAAGGAAATTATTTTATTATAGGCAAATAATAAGTTACCATCAAGTTCTAAGCATCTCTGTTAAGATGTAACCACCATGAAGTTCAGGTTGAGCACTTCCGGTTGGGAGCGGCAGCCCGTCGGACGTGCTTCAGAGAGGCTCCGAAGGACGCCAAGTAACCGGTGCGGTTTTCTCACTGTTCTTCTTTTACAGTGAAGAAAAACCTCAATCTAGGTATAGATTGGGCGAAGGAGGTTGCAAAGGCTCCGTTGTTCCAGGTACCCTCCACAGCCCTGAAGAATTCCAGGGGACATCTGGAGAGGGACCGGGGAGAGCCAAAAACCCAAACCGCCGCGCTGGCTACCAGCTGCTGAGCAGAGCAAGGTCTGCCCCCAATTTTTTAAATTAAAGAACTCATTTAATAGCTTACCAGCGTCTTTGGAAGGCTTGAAGTATCGGTGCTGAGAGGAATTCCACAGCTGATTAAACAAAGAGCCGAAAGCAAAAATAACAGCAAACAGACGCGCTTAAAAGCCAACTTTATTTTACTCCATTTAAGTTAAACAAGAGTGGAGGGCGGTGAGAAAGCGAAAGAGAGAAAGAGGAGGAGACGCGAAGAGACGCGGAGGACTGGCAGGAGGCGAGAAGGTGAGAAGGAAAAGGTGGAGTGGAGTGGACATTTAAACAGGAGAAAGAAAAGTAGAGCAGAACGGAGGGAGAAAGGAGGAGGAAAGTTAAGCCGGACGGAGGGAGAAGGAGGGAGAGGAGTTGAAGCAATTGGAAAAAGAAAGAAGCAGAGGAGGAGAAAACGAGAAAAGGAGGTGGAAAAATTGAATTAGACGGAGGGAGAAGGAGAGAGACAGAGAAGGAAACGCCGAGGCGGAGAAGGAGACGCAGAGGCGGAGACGCTGTGGTGAGCGGAGAGAAAGGAAAAAGCAGGAAGCAAAGCCATACAGGACCGAGGGAGGAGGCAGCAGAGAAGCCGAAGCAGTCGGACAGGAAAGACGCTGAGGCGGAGAAAGCAAGTAAAGCAAGTAAAGCAAGTAAAGGAGGAAAGGGGGAAAAAATAAAAGGACGGGAAGCTGAGTTGGACAGGAAGGTGAAGAAGCGGAGAGAAGGAGAAAGGAGAGAACGGTGGCAGAAGGTGACAGGAACGTTAAGGCAGTTGGAGGGAGAAAGGACGAAGAGAAGGCAAACTGGACGGTGGGAGGAGGGAGAAGGGTGAAGGGAGAAGGAAGCAGAGGTGAAGGGAGAAGAAGGAAGTAACGCCGAGGCGGACTGAAGGCAGAGAGAAGGAGAAGGAGAAGCCAGTCATACGGAGGAAGGAGGAGGCAGAGCTACTGAAGAAATAGGGAGAAGAAAAGAGGAGGAAAAGCTGAGTTGGACCGAGAAGAAGGAAGCAAAGACGCCGAGGCTGAAAAGGAGAAAGGAGGAGGCGGAACTAAAGAAAGCTGACCAGGACGGAGAGAGAAGGAGTTGTAAGACCAAAGCAGACGTGGGGAAAAGGAGTAGAAGCCGAGGTGGTGGGAGACGGAGAAATTGAAAACATACAGAGGGAGAGAAGATAGAGGAGGAAGAGGCACATTAAAAATGGCGACAAGGAAAGCAAAACAAGTTATGGAACAACAAATTTACAGACGACCATCATTTGACGCCTCTTCAAAACAAGCAGAACAACCGAACTTAATGGAAGAATTAAGAGCATTATATATGGAGATGAAAGAAGACATTAAATCAATGAAGGAAGACATGAGTGCAATGAGGAGAGAAATTAAGTTGGAAATAAGGCAAGAAATAAGAACTGAGATAAAAAATTTGAAAGATTCTATAGGAAAAGTAAATGAAGAGGTAAAGATAACTGGACAAAAAGTAAAGAAGATAGAAGAAGATACGGACAAAATAGCAAAAAGAGTCTCGCAGTTAGAAATGTCACATGAGATCGACTTGGACGAACGTGCACTACAAGATTTAAAACAAAGAGAAAACTGTATTAAGATCCGGGGTCTAAAAGAAATAGAAAGGGAAGACTTATTTGAATATCTATCCCCCATCCTGGCAGATTACATAGGCATGGAAAAAGATCATTTTCAGTTAGAAATCAACAAAATGTATAGGATTAATTCAAAAGTGGCCAAACAAAAAGGACTCCCAAGAGATGTGGTGGTGTATTTCACTCGGAAAAAAATTAGAGACGAAATAATACAAATGAACTATGAACAGAAATTGGAATCTGACGGGAGGGAGCTTGTTATATATAAGGACATCCCTTTAAGAATACTGAGGAAAAGAAATGAATACAAACCTCTAACGACCTTGCTAATGCAAAATTACGTCTCATACAGATGGGAAAGACTTGAAGGAATCAACTTTAAATACAAAGGTGAATTTTTCAAAATTAATTCTACTATGAAGATGAAAGAGTTTCTAAAAAAGTATAAGAAAGATCTCGAACATAGGAAAAAAACGGCGAAGGAGAGCAAGAAGGAGAGAGAAGCGGACGAGGAGGAAGAAGACAATAAGATAAGTGGAAAAGATTCCGATGAAGAAACCAATAAAACTAGTGATAAAGACTCCGAAGAAGAAGACAAAGAGGAAGTACAAGAGGGACAGGACAAAACTAGAGGGTTGGACTTGGACTAATTATAAATAAGTTATCTCAATAAATAAACCAATAATGAAAAAAATCACTATATTATCTTGGAACGTAAGGGGAATGAACTCCCCCCAAAAACGAAAGAAAGTGCTGCATTATTTGATTAAAAAAAACCTAGATATAACTTGTTTGCAAGAGACACATATAAAGGATAGAGACGTGAGATTATTAAAATTCAAAAAACTAGGCACAGAATTTGTATCCGCAGGAAAGACTAAAACCAAAGGTGTGGTAATTTATATAACTAACAAATATGAAGCGAAAACTCTGTTTAAGGATACGGGGGGACAATATATTGGAGTAGAGGTAAAAATACAGTCTGTAAAATATTTGATAGTAGGAGTATATGCCCCATTAGAAAGGAAAAGTGCGTTTTTTGAGAAATTATGTAAAGAAATGCAGGAGTTTACACACGATAAAATATTAATGATGGGGGACTGGAACGGGGTTATTCAGCCGGAGTTGGATAGAAAATCGGATAAGAGGATGAAAAAATCCCAAGGTAAACTTCCTAAATCCTTCGATGATATGTTAGAAACCCTATCATTAGTTGACATCTGGAGATACAAGTATAAAAATGCGAAAGAATACACCTTTTTCTCTGAAAGACACAAATCGTTATCCCGGATTGATATGATATTAGGATCTAAATTGGTATGTAAAGAGATAGTGGATATAAGTCATGAGGTTAGATCAATTTCAGATCACAGTCCCATATGCCTTAATCTAAAGAGTAAACTGACTAACTACTCCTGGAGACCTAATGAAGAATTACTACAAAAAGATGACATAATAGAGAGAGGAAAAGAAACATTGAAATTCTTTTTTAAAGAAAATTTAAATAAAGAAGTTAGTGAGATTACAGTATGGGAAACATCTAAGGCAGTTATGCGGGGGTTTTTTATTCAGCAGAATGCGATCCTGCAACGGAAAAAAAAGGAAAAATTAGAAGGCTTAAGGAAGGAGCTAGGGGCTAAGGAAAAACAACTAAATGAAAATCCTAAGTGTAAAAAAACATTAACTAATATAAAAATAATTAGGAAACAGATTGCGATGGAAGAAGAAAAAGAGATGCAAAATAAGATACGAGAAATGAAACAAAAATATTTTGAGCAGGCTAACAAGCCTGGGAAATGGTTAGCTCATAAGATCAGGAAAAGAAGAAACAGAAACTTAATAACGGAAATAAAAAAAGGCTCTGTAAAGATTACGAATCAAAATAAAATAAAACAAGCCTTCTTAGATTACTACTCCAGGCTATATAAGAAATCTCAAATCCCGATGGATAAAATCAATTTTTTTTTGGAAAAGGCAAAACTAACAAGATTTACGGAGGACCAAATGAAAACATTAGACGGCCCTATTACCATAGCAGAAATCACGGAGGCGATTAGAAAGAGTAAAAATCAAAAATCCCCAGGCCCAGATGGGCTTACAGCACAATATTACAAGACATTCGAAGAACAGTTAATAATCCCTCTCAAATTGATGATAAATACTATAAGAGATAAGCAATACCCTGAGACGTGGAAACAAGCGAATATTACATTAATATTAAAAGAAGATAGAGAAGCAGACGATGTTAAAAATTATCGCCCGATTTCTTTGTTAAATACAGATTATAAATTGTTTGCGGCAATCCTAGCAGAAAGACTTAAAAAAATATTGAAGAACTGGATTCACGCTGACCAAGCTGGGTTTTTGCCTAAGAGACAAATTAAAAACAACACCAGAACCGTGATTAACATCATAGAACATTTTGAGAGGAAAAGTGATAAAAAGTTAGCACTAATTTTTGTTGATATCGAAAAAGCGTTCGATAATATAAGTTGGGATATGCTATTCACGGTAATGGATAAAGTAGGAGTAGGAGAAAGATATAAATCATGGCTGGAAGCAATATATAAAGAGCAAAAAGCGAGGCTGATAATTAATCAGGAAAAGACGGAAGAATTCAAAATCCTAAAAGGTACGAGACAAGGTTGCCCACTGTCTCCGTTATTGTTTATTTTGATTTTGGAAACCCTGTGTAATACTGTGAGGTCAGATATTAAAATTCGGGGAGTTAAGATAAAAAATTTCGAGTATAAATTAAGGGCTTTTGCAGACGATATTATTTTTACACTAGAAGAACCTAAAGAAAGTATAGCGAGATTAATGGAAATTTTGGAGGACTTTGAAGGGGCCTCGGGTTTAAGTATAAACAAGGATAAAACAAAGATAATTACAAAGAATGTAGAAGCTAAGGAGAGGAAAGAATTGGAAAACATAAGTGGTTTTAAAGTGGAAGGGAAAGCGAAGTACCTAGGTATTAATATTACTAACAAAAATTCGGACTTATTTGCGAATAACTATCAACCTCTATGGAATTCCATAAAAAAGGATTTGGAAAAATGGAGCAGTTTTAAGTTTTCATTGCTAGGAAAAATTTCTTTAGTCCAAATGAATGTGCTCCCGAGATTTCTATTTTTGTTCCAGACCATCCCGATCCTAAAGAACGAAAAACCTCTAAAAATGTGGCAAAGAGAAATAGAAAAATTTATATGGGCTGGTAAAAGAGCTAGGTTAAAGAGGAAAATATTGTGTGACAATAAGAAAAGGGGGGGTCTAGGCTTACCAAATATACAAATTTATTACGCAGCGTGTTGTTTATCCTGGATATATGATTGGATAATTTTAGAAGATGAGTCAACCTTAAATTTAGAGGGAGACAATTTAAGATTCGGATATCATGGATATTTAATATATGGGAAGGACAAATTACACAAAGACAGTAAAAATCATTTTGTTAGAAGATCCCTTTTGTTAATCTGGAATAAGTACAAAAAAAGAATCTGTTATAAAATACCGAAATGGTGCTCGCCCCATGAAGCCTTCTTCGGAAGGGAAGGCATTGCCGCAAAGAAATGGCTAAGATACCAAGACCTGTTGAGAGGAGTACAAGGGAAAATATGTTTTAAGGATCAGGATGAGTTAGTAAAAGATAACATCAACTGCCATTGGTATTTATATCGACAGCTTAAAGAAAGGTTTAAGATGGACATAAAACTGGAGGGAATACAAACTGTAGACACAAAATTTGATGAAATTTGTTTTAAAAATAAGGGAAAATTGATCACAAAGTTTTACAACATACTAACAGAATGGTATACAGAAGAAGAAACTATACGGGAAAGTATGGTGAAATGGGCTCAGAACATTGGACATGAAATAGAGTTAAATCAATGGGAAAAATGTTGGGATAAGAGGCTTAAATATACAATGAATCAAGATCTTAAAGAAAACATGTACAAAATGATTTATAGGTGGCACTTACCCCCATTAAGATTGGCATACATGTATAAAAACCTTAAACCTAACTGCTGGAAATGCAATTCGGAAACTGGTTCTTTTTTCCATATGTGGTGGTCATGTCCAATGGCAAAGGAATTTTGGGTGAAGGTACATAAATGGATAATGAATAGTTTAAATATTCATATTCCATTTCTCCCAGAAGTTTTTTTATTAGGAATGTTGAATAGTGATATAGAAAAAGATTATGGTAAATTGTTATTTAATTTATTGTCCTGTGCAAGAATATTATTTGCTAAAAATTGGAAAAGTGAAAGACCCCCGACGATGGAACAATGGACTTTTAAAATATTTGAAATTATGGAACTTGATATAATGACGGCATGGAAGAAAGAAGAATCTGAAGGGAAAACAAGAAAAGAATGGAGTTTATTAGCAAGATATTTTGAAAACAGATGGAAAGACATTGGGAATTAGGAGATAAAAAGATTAACTGTTATTCGGGGCCTTGTCTAGTTTGCTAAAATCGAGATGAACAGATGGCTTTAAGAGAGATTTAAATTACGGTAGATAAGTAGATTCAAAAGTCTAAATGAATTAATCAATTAAAGGATGGAATTCGTATAAAAATATGTTAATAGATACAAAGGTAGAATTTTCTGGGATATGTTTTGAAGACGCATAATAAGGAGGTAGAGTGTGGGGTTTTTTTTTCTTTTTTCTCTTCGTTTTTGTTTTTGGGTTAGGTTTTTTTTTTTAACGAAAAAATCCTTATGTGAACGAAAGTTTGATGAAATGTAAGCTTAATACGATGAAAATGTAATAAAAAATAAAGGAAAAAAAAAAAAAGAAGTTCAGGTTGAGTTGGATTTATAAACTGTCCAACATTGAAGGAACAAAAACAAACAAAACAAAACTATATATGTTTGTACAGAACTTAAAATAATCACAAATGCTGTACAAATGTATATAAAATAAAAATACCAACAAAAATAAAATGTATATTTAATATCTTAAAACTCAGTCTCAGATCTGTAATCAAAGATGGCCTGGATATTTAGGATTAAGAATAGGTAGAAACTTTAATCTGATGTTGCTGGCTGGACTGACTTTGTAGTGGCACAATATCATCAAAGATCATCCATCAGAGAGAATTTGCCATCAAAAAGAAAGTGGTAAACAAGAGGAGACAGAATATGGGAGGAAACCTACTGGGTGACTTTGGGCAAGTTGCATTCTCTTAGCCTCAGAGTAAATCCCCTCTGAAAAAACATGCCGAGAAAACCCTGTGATAGGTTTTTCTAGGCTTTCCATAAATCTGAAATGACTTGAAGGCACACAACAAGAGTCATGCCACATCCAAATGTCTCCTGGTCAGGAAGCCAGCCACTATGGCTGCACAAATTCAGGCCAGGAACAATTTCCAAAATTTCTAGACTAGGAGGAATCTGGATTTAACACAGGTTCAGATGGCATAATATCAGCTCAGCTGGCCCTCAGCCATCTAGGTGAATTAAGATTGCACTCAGATATGGTCCCATGGATGCTGATTTTGCTAATATTTCTATTTCTTTGGAAATCAGCAAAAAGCTAATGGTAGCTAAATGCCAGCTAATTTAGTCAGGAAAGGCTTGTTCAGACAAATATATCCTAGGCAAAGCACCATTGGCACTTACTTGATATTAGCTGGTGGAGAATTCTGCAGGGTGGGAAGGAATGCCTGAAATGCTAGACTCTGAGAGGTCTCCTCAGTCTCACGTGAAACCACCAGAAGCATCCCTTCTGATGACCTCAGTGAGTTGGCAGGAAAAAGATCAGCGGTCTGATAACAAGGGTCCATGCTTTAAATATGCTAACACTGATAGCAATGCAGTTCCTAAAGCAAAGGTGTTATGTGCTGATGAAAAACTACAAAATACCAGAAGAGTTGCCACTTTCTGTACTATAGCTGCAGCTTGAGAACCAACCATAATGACAACTACACTCAGAGTACATTGCAAAAATCCATTTGTAAAACCCAGTGCTTTTACCACTGAAGCTAAAGTACCCCTGTACCCCTGTTGAGGACTAGCTGTAGCAGACACTCTGACTTGCTGCATCTACTTTGGATTTCCAGTGCATGAGAGAGATCTAGGAATATCTACAGACTAGGACATTCACACTACAGTGTTATGTTACACTATGAGCTTTATCACACATGACTTTTAAACTGTGATTCCCATGGGATGGAAGCAGCATCAGTAACGCTGATTGCACAACACCACTTCCCTCCCATAGCTGCCCAAAAATGGAGTACTAATCTAGTTCACCATGTGGAACTTACATAGAGTTGCTAGGCTGGATATGGGATTGAGCTCATTTAACTTCCAAACAGAATGAGAAGCAGGAAGAAGTACCATAAAAGTGTGAAATTTGGCAAAGGTACCTGTCTTCCCTTGCATTTCAACCTTGAACTTTCAGCCACAACCATCCCTTTCTAACATGGCTCTCCCTTCCTTGGTGGAGAACAAGGAAGGGGAGCAAAGAAGCACCAAATTCTGGTGTCTGGCACCAAACTCTGGTGTCTGGCACTTCCATGTTTCTTCTCCATGCTCTTTACTGGGGAGAAGTGACAACTTCATTTTGACAACAATAGAGTCAGCATAAGTTGGAGTTGACTTGAAGGTGTACAGTAACAAATGCAATAGTGATGGTGTGGAAACAAAATTTCCCCCTAGGGATGAATATAGGGAGATAATATAACAGAATTCCAAGATGTACGGTAGATCTAATGTAATGCTGGTAGAGTGAAAATTCTTGCCAACATTGGACCTTATCAGACGTCGGAAATTGGAAGTATAATCTAATGGCAATCTGAATGCAATCATGGGGTTTTACGTTATTGCAAATTAAAGTATCTCACGCAATTTCGGGCAAAAGGGAAGTCATTCCGAACACAATCAGGGGTTTTACATTATTGCGAATTAAAGCATCTCACGCAATTTCAGGCAATGGGCAGTCATTTTCGGGTAATGGGATGTCATTCTGAACACATTCCGAATGGAATAGGAATTCACGTGAATTCGCTAAACTAGCAAATTCACGTGAATTCAAATTGGCTCCAATTGGCTCCTTTTGCAATAAAGAGAAATTCCTCCCATCTGATAAACTCCATTCTTCCCTGGATCCCATGTCAGGGAGTACAATTCAAGGCACCAGATCTGTCTAGAAGAACAGTGGACTATTCCACTATCGGCAGAAACAGGCAGGAGCTTCTGAGCCCTTCTCCTAGGCAATGAGTGGCCATCGCAGCTTAAGGGTGGGCAGAGCTGTATTTGACTGGTGTGGAGAATTGTGTATCCTTCAACTGTCCTGATCTGGCAGGGATAGACACTTATCACATTGGTTATTAAACTGATTTACCTCTATACTGTTTAAAGTTGAATTTGGGTGGCATCCTGATCTTATCTTATATTTTTTGCCACCAAATCTGCTTCCCAAATACAGGCTGGGTCCATCCCCACTTCCAGAGCACCTTCTCCTGGCTCTTTTCAGATCCAGCTGTTTTCTGACTTAAGAAAGTAGCTGGTGGAGTGGCTCTGGAAGTGGGTATGGGCTCAGGCTGTATTCAGGTGGCAGATTTGGCAGCAAAAAAACATCTGATAATGCCTGATACGTCTGAAACATCTTCCCAAATTCAGTTTTAAACGAGATAGAGGTAATAACCAATATGACAACCTCTTAGTTAATCCCCTGTCACCCCATTTATGTAGCTGCTTTTAAAATGTCCCAGTTTTTCTCTCCCCACTTTCCTTCTTTGTTACCAGCTAATGTCAATTGCTGCAAACTGAGTTCAAAGAGCAAAAGTAGTATATACTCAATTGATCCAGCAGGGGAGAGAAAAGGTGTTGGATTTTGGCCATTCCCAGTAGGCTCAAGCATAAGTTAACTGTTGCAACCTCTCCAGCTTCATCTGTGAAATTTTGGGGGAATATGTTACTGTGCAATTTCACAGATACATATGGACAAGGAATTATCAGATGTCTCATTCTGTGAGTTTTGAAGGATTTGACTGCTCATTCAACTGGGAGTTAAACAAATGAATGACTCAACTGGATCCTGGCTTAGGAGAGCTAACAATGTTTTATCTTTAGGGAACATGAAATCCTCTAATGCTGTTTAGAAATAGTCTATGAATATTCTATGAACTGACATAATTCTTTTCCTCCTGTGAATATGTGTATGCAATGTTTTCTCTTTCTTGGAATACTTTTCTGCTATTATTTGGTTAGTGTTAATTGCATGTAACTTGCATTCAGTTTGCACTCCTTGTTCCCCTTTGTAGGTCAAAGAAAAAACAACAACACAGAATTTGTGCCATACATACAGAAAGGTATGTATTCCAATGTGTGTGTGTGTGTATTCTATATATTTAATGTCTTTGAAATTAGAATTTGTTTTGACATTTGGGAAAAAAAGGTTTTCATGTTTAAACTGCCTAATTACCAGTTACCTTACTGGTATAAAAATGAAAAGTACAAAGTACAAGTTAATAAAACAAACACAATTGAATTGATCAAGCACATAATAAAACCAAAATCAGCATACAACGAAACCAAAAATAAAATCAGCAGCAGAAATAAAAAACTGCAGAGACTCAACTGCACTGAAATCAGTTCTTAATGTGTCTGGGAGAAATAAAAACCACTTGGTGTCAGAAAAGACCAATTTCTAAGAGGTAATCCCTCTAGTATTTAATTCATAATTATATATATAAAAAAGTAAAAAGGACTTTGGTTGGGGCTTCCTGCACAATGCTGTTCCTATTATGTTGTCCTCCCATGGAAAACTGTTCGGAAAGTGTTTCTTTTATTAACAATTTTCCCATTATTAACCTTCTATCCCAGTGTTGTTCTGCTGCATTTTCACATATGAAAGTTCAATAGCACCATTATGGTGTTTTGGGGTGGTCATTGGACATCCTGTGGGTGCAGAAATATCAGTTCACCTCCCATGATGAGGGGAGAAGGAAAAAGTATGGCCATTTCAATTACATGTCCTTTCTATTGGCAAAATAACATAGGACTTTATCAAACAGACGAATGCAGATTGACTCTGAAGTGACCTTGGAACTGATTTCTGTGAATTCGGTTGTTACTGAATTCACTGAATTCTGAGGTGACTTTGGATTGGCTTTGGAATGGCTTCATAGTAACAGCATTCACGTGTGATAATTCAATGTGCATTGACTGAATTCTGGGGTGACTTTGGGTTGACTTTGAATTGGCTTTGGAATGGCTTCGTAGTAACAGCATTCATGTGTGATAATTCAATGCACATTCATGTGAATTCACTTGGATGGATGCAGAGTGACTCTGGATTGGGGCTGCAAAAACCCTTGTCTGATAAGGACCATACTAAAAAAAATATCTACAGAAAAAGAACTCAATTTTCAAATGATTGCCCCACCCCAACTGGGGCTTGTCAGAGAACCTACAAGTGCCCCCCCCCCCCAGCCTCCTCTTTCAGCCACATTCTGAGGTTCTCTCACTAGCATGCTATATCACAGTGGTGTTATACCCTTCACCCCCAGCTGCATTCATCTTGCAGAAATAATCCAGTTCAACACCACTTTAACTGTGATGGCTCAGTGCTATGGAATTCTGGAAACTGTAGTTTTGTGAGATATTGAGACTTCTCTGCCAGAGAGTTCTGATGCCATAACTCATTGCAACTCCCAGAATTCCACAGCATTGGACTTTAGCAGTTAAGGTGGTGTTAAATTGGATTATTTCTGTAGTGTGGATGCAGTCTCTCTCTCATACATACCTGGAGATATAAATAAGTTAGGCATGCATTGCTAAGAATTTGGCTGTTATATAAAATAAATCTACCCCAAAGTGTCTTGAAATATAATGGCATCACTAACTCAGAACTTCAAAATGTTAAAGATGAGCTGAGTTCACATGTGGACAGCTATCCCCCTCTGCATTCAGGTTTTTTTTTAATGAAGTTTTTTTCCATCCTCTATATAAAATAATCTGCAAATTTGGATAAATTGTGTTTTAAAAAAACTGAAAAATTCTCCTGTATTTGTACTCACTCACTCAATTCAACACATGTGTTATTGCCAGTACTGGAAGAGTTATGTTTTACTTGCCTGCCCTTTAAATGTTAAAGATGGGGAAACTCTCTGTTTAAAAGCAGCAACAGCAACAACAAACCAAACAAAACCAAAACATAGAGAGAAACCCTACAGAGCAAACAAGGTTGAACATAGAAGAATGAAAACTAAATTTTTAGTCATTAAGCATTTAGTCATTAAGGCCTCTGGGCTTGGATTGGCAAAACAAAAGCCGTTCACTTTGTTCTATAATCAAGGTTTTTTTTTGTTTTTTTTAAAAAAGCTCATTCTTTCTATCTCAGATATGAAAGTACTGTATTGTAAATGTCTGTGAATTCTCATAACAAGTAAATGGAACTGAGATGCTTACCCATCTTTAACATGGCTTGCATACCATGCACAGAATGTCTCCTATCATCTTCCTAACCCTCAGTAAAACAAAATCTTGAAGGCAGAAGAAAACAAATGGAATGTAGCGACAATGTCTTAGGAAACCTGTATCATTATGCAGAAGAGAGCAACCATCTCAAGAGGTGGATGCAGGGATAGGGTGGCAAAAGTTTCCATTTTCCCTGAGCCTCATGCCAAAGGAGGGGGCTTTCTTTCATCCTGAGGGCTGTTTTTTTTAAAAAAAATCATTTTATAGTATTTTATAGTGTTTTAATGTGATGTTTTCAAATTTATTTTGAATTTTTTGTAAACATTTTAATGTGTTATAGAAGCCTTCTTGTGTCCTGGCCTGGGAGAAAGGTATATAAGTAATCAAACGAACAACTCAATTACAGGCAGATTCTCAAGTCCCTATGCCAGTGGTGGGTGGAGTGAAAGGCAAAATGGTAGTACACAAAGTACCAATGTATTTCAGGTTATAGCTCTTGTTGCCAGTAACCTAGCCTTAAGAGAGACATTTCAACTTTTCAGAATGAGGGATACAAAACCAAACAAAAGGATGGACAAGAGGATTTGGCTGGCTGGAGAACCCCAGAGAACAATTCCAGAACAACAGAAGGGGAAGATTTTCTCATAGGACCTAAAGTTTCTCACTCTTACCCTAGTCTAAGCTGCTTGGTGCCTCTTAAGTTAGCCTGGGCTCTGGCTGTAAACTGTCCCATCCAAAGCAATGAAAGAAGATCTAAATGCCAATCAAACTGGATTTTGTCCATGTACAGAGGTGGAACAGGGCACAGGTTCTATTATGCCCTCTGACACAAGCAACAAATATCCTGGAAAATATCAATGAAACCCTTGGTATTCCTTGTCTGGTAAACATCTGTATCTAACTGTCATTGAGACAGAAGAAAAGTCTGAAAGGAGGATAGTCTTTTGAGGACAGGGCATTATTTCATCCCTTTCCTCATCCCACATGCTTTATGTTGATGTTGATTGCTGTCATGTTGACTTTGACTTATGGTGAGTGCATGAATGAGAGACCTCCAAGAGCTTTGATCCTCAACTGACCTGCTCGGGTCTTGCAAACTTACGGCCATAGCTTCCTTGATTGAATTAATCCACCTGTTGTACAGTCTCTGTCTTTTCCTACTGCCTTCAACTTTACCAAGCGTTATCATTTCCAATGAGTCATATAATTTTAACTATGTATTAAGAAGCCAAGTCCTCCCTCCAGACCATCTGCCTTGGTCCAGGCTCCAGAGGGAGAGAACCACTGGATCTCATCCCCTTTCCCACCACCTTTCCCTTCTCCTTTTGTGTTGTCTCTCTTTTTTATTTATTTTATTTAAATAAGTGTGTTGTCTCTTTTAGATTGTAAGCCTGAGGGCAGGGAACTATCTAAATATAAGATTGTATGTACAGCACTGTGTAAATGTACAGCGCTATGTAAATAAAGGATAATAATAATAATAATAATAATAATAATAATAATCCCAAACCACAGTTTAGTAATCATGGCTTGCCATGAGAAACACCAGGTGTCAATCCTTAGTTGTTAGTAATGTATATAAGGACTCTGATACCCAGAGCACATGTGGGTTGAGGATAGTGGATTGGAAAGAGGAGTTGGTGTGTTAGTTTGGAGAGTGTGGATTGTAAATATATCAGACAAGTGTATATTGACAGAAGCCAGAGCTTTTGTTGTACATATTGTACATATTGCAACAGGAAGATAAAAGCTTCCGAGGACTTTGGAAGAAGTCAACTGTCTGTGCCTCATTTCAGGTTGGTCAGTGCCTTGTTGCCAAATACTGCTATACCGCATACTGGGTTGTGCTTCTCAACACTGCTGTATGTGAGCTACTGTAGAGGTCAAGCACTTCAGACAGTGCTGAATGTTAGCACCTCTGTTTGGGCCTGGTTTTTGTTTGTTTGTTTTTGTCACTGCACACCTGCAGTACACAGAGGAGATATAATGCAATAACATATTGCATGCACAGAACTCTCCTTTTGAACCACATTTCAAATGAACTGATTTTCTTCCTAACAGCTTTTTTCACTGTCAAGCTTTCACAACCACACATAGAAACTGGAAATACTATGGCATGGTTGATTCTGACTTTGATATTTAATTATTTATCTTGATACTGGAGGGTCTTATCTAGATCTTTGTATCCCTTGGTATATCACACAGTCTCTGAATAA
Organism: Urosaurus nigricauda; assembly: GCA_034509955.1. Classification (NCBI taxonomy): domain Eukaryota; kingdom Metazoa; phylum Chordata; class Lepidosauria; order Squamata; family Phrynosomatidae; genus Urosaurus; species Urosaurus nigricauda. Next base: position 196,331,851 of record JAOEGL010000003.1, on the reverse strand, counting down.
TTTCTAGAGTGTTATCAATGTATCCCCCCCTTCCAATGAATCAGGTAGTTTCTAAGCCTCTGATATAAAGAATAAGATATTGACTCATTTCATTTTTCCAATAATAGCCTGTTCAAAATGAGCACAAGGGAGCATTGCAAGGAGTTTACTCTGCCATTTGCTTTTAAATAAAACTGATGCTTAGATGTACTCTGATGAGGGTAGAAAAGGTTGTCTGGCACATTATAAAACATTTTTACATGTAATTCCAGTTATTTCTTGCTCTTGGCATGCATGCTTACTGCTTGAAATATCATTCTGATGAGGCCATTTGGGGTCTGCCTTTGCTTCTAGCTGAGATTCTAGCATTATTTGTTGTTCATCAGTACTACCCTTGCCTCTTGTTCAAAGTAATATATTTAATCTTACTGGCAAATTGCCACAGAGTCCCATTCAGCACAGTAAAGTGATTCAAACTCTAAGGAATAAATATACTTGTAAGCAATTTCTGCATCCTTGAGTCTGTATCTGTGCATGCCATAAGTAAACTGCCCGAAAACAAGAAGCCTTATTCATTTTTAAAGAACCTCAGTTTGACTGTGCTTGTTTGCTCAAAGCAAGAAGAAAAAGACAAATGAAATAACCTGAAATGAAGTCACGGGGAAGGCAAAGGTAAGAAAAGTCAGAATGCTATACAACGGAATCTGTGTGTACCTTCAGATTTATGCAGTCAAGATTTCATTACCTAATTCCTCCTTTCCCATCCAATTCATTTAGTTATGCTGAAGAGTTGAAAAAGGGCTATTGTTTTCTATTACATTATACATTGCACTGACTTTTTTCTTTAAAAAGATTGTTTTTGTTGCTAACTGCAATCATCTTGACTTTGAATTAATGTGACCTGTTGAATGAAAGAACTCTTCCCCAAAAAGATATGTGAAAGAGAATTGCCGTGACATGTTGAGGTTGCAGTAATAGTCCTTTAATGGTGCATGGGGCACAAAATGTACACCAGTGAAATGGTAGCTGGGGCTGAACACATAGCTACAATGTAAACACTTCCTCTTCCTTGGGGTTTAATCAATAAACAATATTTTGGTATCACTGGCTACAGCCTTGGCCCCTTCCAGCCAGGCTTTTAAAATGAACGTTCTCACTTGGCCTTCTGGTTGCTCCAGTATCATAATCCATGTGTCCATCAAGTTACTCCCCTACAGACGTATTCCCCTCTCTTGTCCTGTGGGTGTTCTGTTAGGAACACGGACACTTTATCCCCATACTTCACCAGCTCTCTCAGATCCTTGTCCTCTCTCACTGGTGAAGCTCTTCTCTCTCTCTCTTTCTCCATCTCTGCTAACCCCTTGTTTTCTCTCCTTGCCTCTGTCCCATCTTCTTCTTCCTCTTCCTGTTCTGCCTACCAAGCTTGCACCAGTTGTCTTGTTTCAACCTTCTCTCTCTCTTCTTACTCTCATTGAGTGTATTCTGTTGGTCCCACTCCTCTCCTGCTGAGCTGGATGGGACCCTTATCCAAAGAACCTGCTGTACAGAATTCCACAGCAAAAGAAAAAGATTGGAACAATGATAGTTGTGGTTATATGTAATTTGTAGGGAATTTCCCCCTCCATTAGGGTCCACTTTCAGATCTAAACATTTCTGCACATTTGGTTCATTACCAAACCTGTTTGATTCCCTCCCCCCCCACCTCCCCAGTTACCATGATGAACAACTATCTATCCTACTAGTTGTTAGAATGGAACTGTGGCTTCATTCAGAAGCTTTTGTTTAGTAAGCAGCTTTTCAGAGGCCAATGAACAACACAATTGTGGCTTCATGGAGCCTTGAAATTATGTGCCATGTACACTGGATGGCTAGTGGCTGAGCATCCAGAACATGTAAGTTCCAGACTGGCAAACTTGTACTTTCCCTAATCTTTTGGGTCTACCTGATAACATCTAGTAACTGATTTACATGCTTTACTTTATTAAACCCAGGATACCAAAAATCACACAACCTAGTTGTATGGCACCTTAAATATGAATGGTGCAATTGTAAATTGTGATGTGCAGCTGCTTGCCATACCAGTTCTCATATCCAACCCCCCAAGAGTAAAATAAAAAAGAAGATCATCCTTTTATGAGTTTTCTTAGAATCATAGAATCATAGAATCATAGAATCATAGAGTTGGAAGAGACCACTAGGGCCATCCAGTCCAACCCCCTGCTATGCAGGAAATCCAAATCAAAGCACCCCTGACAGATGGCCATCCAGCCTCTGTTTAAAGACCTCCAAGGAAGGAGACTCTATCACCTTCCGAGGAAGTGCGTTCCACTGTCGAACAGCCCTTACTGTCAGGAAGTTCTTCCTAATGTTCAGGTGGAATCTCTTTTCCTGTATCTTGCATCCATTGTTCCGGGTCCTGTTCTCTGGAGCAGCAGAAAACAAGCTTGCTCCCTCCTCAATATGACATCCTTTCAAATATTTAAACAGGGCTATCATATCACCTCTTAACCTTCTTTTCTCCAGGCTAAACATCCCCAGCTCCCTAAGTCGTTCCTCATAGGGCATGGTTTCCAGACCCTTCACCATTTTTGTCGCCCTCCTTTGGACACACTCCAGTTTCTCAATGTCCTTTCTGAATTGTGGCGCCCAGAACTGGACACAATATTCTAGGTGGGGCCTGACCAAAGCAGAATACAGTGGCACTATTACTTCTCTTGATCTAGACACTATACTTCTATTAATGCAGCCCAAAATAGCATTGGCCTTTTTAGCTGCCGCATCACACTGTTGACTCATGTTCAACTTGTGGTCTACTTGGACTCCTAGATCCCTTTCACACGTAGTTTCATTCAGCCAGGTGTCACCCATCCTATATCTGTGCATTTTATTTTTCCGCCCTAAGTGCAATACCTTACATTTCTCTGTATTGAATTTCATTTTGTTAGCTTTGGCCCAGCTTTCTAGTCTATTCAGGTCATTTTGAATCTTGATCCTGTCCTCTGGGGTATTAGCTATTCCCCCTAATTTGGTGTCATCTGCAAATTTGATAAGTATGCTCCCAATTCTGTCATCCAGGTCATTGATAAAGATGTTGAATAGCACTGGGCCGAGGACAGAGCCCTGTGGGACCCCACTGGTCACTTCTCTCCAGGATGAAAAGGAGCCATTGTTGAGCACCCTTTGGGTTCGGCCATTCAACCAATTACAGATCCATTTAACAGTTCCTTTGTCTAGCCCACATTTTACAAGCTTGTTTGCAAGAATGTCATGGGGAACCTTGTCAAAGGCCTTACTGAAATCAAGATATACTATATCCACAGCATTCCCTTCATCTACCAAGCTGGTAATTTTATCAAAGAAAGAGATTAGATTTGTCTGGCATGACTTGTTTCTCTGAAACCCGTGTTGAGTTTTTGTGATTATGGCATTACCATCTAGATGTTCACAGACTCTCTGTTTAATGATCTGCTCCAGAATCTTTCCTAGAACTGATGTCAGACTAACTGGACGATAATTGTTGGGATCCTCTTTTTTTCCCTTTTTGAAGATGGGGACAACGTTTGCCCTTCGCCAGTCTGCTGGGATCTCTCCTGTTCTCCAGGAGTTTTCAAATATGATTGCCAATGGCTCTGATATTACTTTTGCCAGTTCTTTTAATACCCTTGGATGGAGTTCATCTGGTCCCGGAGACTTAAATTCATTTAGATTAACAAGGTGTTCCTCTACTATCTCTTTACTTATTCTGTGCTGAAATTCCCCAATTCTGTTCTCTGCTCCATTATCCTCAGGTTGAGCACCCTTTGCCTTTTCTGAGAAGACTGAGGCAAAGAAGGTGTTGAGTAATTCTGCCTTTTCTCTGTCCCCTGTTAGCATTTTGCCATCTTCTCCACGCAGTGGCCCTACCGTTTCCTTCTTCTTCCTCTTGCTGCGGACATATCCAAAAAAGCCCTTTTTATTGTTCTTAACCTCTCTAGCAAGCCTGAGTTCATTCTGCGCTTTAGCTTTTCTGACTTTACCCCTACACATGCCTGCTATTTCTTTGAATTCCTTTTTCGTGATTTCCCCCTTTTTCCATTTCTTATACATGTTCCGTTTCAAACTTAGCTCGGTTGAAAGTTCCTTAGTCATCCATCCTGGTTTCTTGAGACACCTCCCGTTTTTCTTTCTCACTGGAACTGTTTGAAATTGTGCCTTCAGTATCTCCCTTTTGAGAAAGTCCCATCCGTCCTGAACTCCTTTATCTTTTAGTATTTCTGACCATGGAATCGCCCTCAATACTTCTCTAAGTTTACTGAAATCCGCTCTCCTAAAGTCTAGGATGCGTGTCTGACTCTGCCTGGCTTCTCCTTTCCACTGTATTACAAACTCCAGGAGAACATGGTCACTTCCACCTAATGATCCCACCACTTGCACCCCATTAACCAAGTCCTCCTTGTTGGTTAGGATCAGATCTAAAATAGCTGACCCCCTTGTTGCCTCTTCCACCTTTTGGACCATGAAATTGTCTTCCAGGCAAGTGAGGAATTTGCTAGACCTTGAGGATTTTGCTGAGTTAGACTTCCAGCAAATATCAGGATAGTTGAAGTCGCCTATCACTACTACATCTCTCTTTTCTGACTGTGTGGTCATCTGTTCTAGAAAGATATCATCCAATTCCTCAGTCTGACTTGGGGGTCTGTAGTAGACTCCCACCGTAACACCCTTGTTGTTTCCCTCCCCTTTAATTCTTATCCAGATGCTCTCCACCTGGCTTCCATGATTGATGTCCAGGATCTCTTCACTGGTGTAAATATCTCTGACATATAGTGCTATTCCTCCTCCTTTCCTGTTTGGCCTATTTCTCTTAATAAGGTTATACCCCTCTATTTCCACATTCCAATCATGAGACTCATCCCACCAGGTTTCAGTGATGCCTATTATATCATATTTGCCTTGTTGTACTAGGAGTTCGAGTTCATCTTGCTTATTTCCCATGCTCTGTGCATTAGTGTAGAGACATCGCAGACCATGGTTCCCTTTTACTTGCTGCCTGTGCAAGTTTTTTTGCCTCCCACTGTTGGGTCCTTGCACTGTTTGCCTTGTTTCCTCTATGTCAGTTTGACTATTTACGCCATCCCTTTTGCGTTCCTTAATATTGTCTCCCTTCCCCTCGGAACTCAGTTTAAAGCTCTCCTGATCAAGTTCTTGAGACTGTTGGCAAAAACATTTCTTCCAACTGGCGTGAGATGCAACCCGTCTGTTGCAAGAAGTCCCTCCTCATGGAACCGCAGCCCATGATCCAAGAATCCAAATCCTTCTCGGCGGCACCATCTGCGAAGCCAGTTGTTCACCTCTGCTATTTTCCTCTCCCTTCCTGGACCATGCCCTTCAACTGGCAGAAGAGACGAGATGACAACCTGTACATCCATTCCTTTCAGCTTCCTACCAAGCGCCTCGTAATCCCTTTTGATGTTCTGAATGCTGTGTCTTGCAGTATCATTAGTTCCCACGTGGACCAAAAGGAAGGGGTATTGGTCAGTAGGCTTGACCAGTCTTGTCAGCCTCTCTGTCACATCCCGGATCTTTGCACCTGGAAGACAGCACACCTCTCGAGACATCTTGTCAGGCCTACAAATCACTGCTTCTGTACCCCTCAGCAAGGAGTCCCCCACTACGACCACACGCCTCCTCCGAGGCTTAGCAGCGACTGTTCCCTCGGGTGGGACTCTCAGGCTCCCTTGCTCTGTCCCTGAAGTCTGTCCATGCTGCTCTTCTTCATCCTCCTTGATAAGGGAAAGAGCTTCGAATCGATTCTCTAGCTGCAAGCTCCCCGAACAATTCCTTCTTGGTTTACTACTCTTTGTGACATTCCTCCAGCTGTCTGCCTCCTCTGTTTGGCAAGTGACCTCTTCCACCCTAGCATCTTCCTCTGCATGGTACTCATCCAAGATGGTTAGTTCTATTGTGTCCAGGAAATCCTCTTGTTCCCTAATCTGCTGAAGTGTAGCTACTCTGGACTCCAGCTGCTGCACTTTCTCCTCCAAGAGTGCTACCAACTTGCACTTGGTGCATGTGAAGTTCTCCACTACTGTAGGCAAGAAGAGAAACATCCCACAAGAGTTGCAGGTGACTGTGGCAGATCCCTCGTTGTCCATACTGCAAAGTCTTTAGTAATAAATATAACAGTCAATCTACTGGGAATACTTCTTTAAAGGTAAGTACTGGCTGCTATCTTACACTTAAAGGGAAGGTTCTGTTTCAATATCTGATTCTAACCTAATGCCACTTGAGCAGAGATGTTCAGTTAAAGAAAACTAAAATTTGCGCGCCCTTCAGCAAGGAGCACACGGTCTCAAGCACACGGTCCCAAAATGGCTGCCAAGCAGCTCCTCTCCTTCTCCTCTCTCTGGCCGGACTGTTCTGGAAGGCTCTGGAAGGTGGTATATAAAGCTAGTCTGCTAGCTCCGCCCCCTTGTGACTCACAGATGTGACTCACAGAAGCTCCTCCCCTTCAGCAACAAGCACACGGTCTCAAGCACACGGTCCCAAAATGGCTGCCAAGCAGCTCCTCTCCTTCTCCTCTCTCTGGCCGGACTTCTTGATACTTTGTGTCAAGAAACCAGTTCAAGCAGTTTTCATTTCCACCACAGGCAGTTCTTATATGAAGCTAAAAGATATTAGTTGTCTATTTAAAAGAAGGGAGTCCCTCAAATATTCCGTATTACAACAGGGATTGTTTGTAATAGGTCATTGCCATGGCACTCATTACTACCCCACTTCTACTGTGAGGAATGCAGCTAAATTCAGACTGAACATGAAAATCTGATGGGGGAGTGGCATGTGACATCCTCATTTATGTTAATCAGAAAACTCCAGTACTTTGACTCTGGAAGCCCAGCATCTACTGTACCTCTGTTAAAAACTAACAACTGTACTAAGACATCAGTGTTCTAGGAACCAGGATCACTTCAACAAATGCAGAAAATTTTGGCTGATGCAATATGATTACACTAAAGCCAAGGGTTATACAGTACTTGTTTGCTGCCTTTAAGTCAACTTTGACTTAATGGCAACTCTACAAATGCCTTTTTAGTAGTCCACTATATTAATAGACTCTTCTTCAACACCACATTTCAAATGAGTTGATTTTCTTCCTATCTTCATTGTCCAGCTTTCACAACTATACATAGAAATGGAAAATATTCACTTTAATTAGGATAGTTTAGCATAACCTTAGTTGTGCTGGTACATTATTTGGCTTTCAGTTTTCTGATTCCACCACAGGGTTGTTGCTTTCTTGGAAACTGTACAATCAGCGTTGTAGTTTGTAGTTACAAAATTAGCATGCAGACCTTAGGGTTGTTGTAAATAAGATGTAAATTACTTAAATAAATATATAAGAGTGTTGTTTGTTTTTCTAAACTGAAGCTGATCAAACAAATTCAGGATGCAGTATAATTACCTTGGCAACAGGACAGTTGTTTTTAAATTCATAACATGCTTGAGTTGCAACTATGAATATCAGGTGTAGCTTGAGGAACTTTTCAGCGAAGAAACAATTACTTATGCTAATGAGCCGAAAGACAGATTAAAAAAGAATCTAGCCTTCTAGTTTGATATTTTAACACTGTCTTCATATCCTCACTTGGGTTTCCATCCAATGTCATGCAAGTTGATTTCTGCTCATGCAACTGTACTGTCAATATGATTCTAGGCTGCATCAATAGGAGCAGGGTGTCTAGACTGAGGAAAATAATAGTAGTGTTCTGCTTTGGTCAGACCACACCTGGAATACTGTGTGCAGGTTTGGGTATCACAATTCAATTAATAATAATAATAATAATAATAATAATAATATGCCGCCCAATCACAGGGAATCCAGGCGGCTTACAACATAAGGAAATACAAAGTAATAACAATACAATGAAATAAAAAGCAAATATAACATAATAATATATTAACCTATAACAATAAAATAAAATAACAGAAACAAAAATACATAGCAAATCAACGGCAGCAGAAAATACATACAATTAACAGAACAAAACATGTGGGAAGAAAAATTAACATTAATGTTCCTAACAATTAAGATAAATTATTTAAAACAAACTCTGGGAGGGGGCGAGTTCCTTCAGGGTTCTTCCAGAGGATTGCAAAAGGAGGGAGCTTCCCTCTTCCCTCAAAGGCTGGAGGGGAAAAGTTCCGGAGGCAAGCCCAGAGTCTTATAAGGCCTGTCCTCAGTGTATTTTGAAATACAAAAGAAGTATTTTGGCAAGCTGGACTATATCCAAAGAAGAGTGGCCAAAATGGTAGAAGATCTGAAAACCAGGGATCTGGGTATATTTAACCTGGGGACGAGCAAGTTAAGCGATGACATGATAACCATGTTTAAATATTCAAAAGGATGTCATATTGAGGATGGAACAAGCTTGTTTTCTGCTATTGCAGAGACTAGGACACAGAGCAATGGATTTAAACTACAGGAAAAGAGATTCCACCTAACGTTAAGAAGAACTTTCTGACAATAAGAGCTGTTTGACAATCAAATGTGTTGCCTTGGAATGTGGTGGAGTCTCCTTTTTTTGGAGGTTTTTAAACAAAGGCTGCCATCTGCCAGGAGTGCTTTAAATACATGGCAGGGTGTTGGCTTGGATGGCCCTTGTGATCTTTTCCACTGTGATTCTCCTGCCTTTCTTTCCCTTGCAACCTGGGAATTGGCTTCAAAGTGTCCTCTGGAGCAGACCTACTCTAGTGGACATAGACAAGAACCTTCTCAGTAACTGCTCCTTGACTATGGAATCCCTCCTACTGGAGGCTCAGTTGATCCCCTCTGTATTCCCTCTGTATTCTCTTTTTTCCAACAGGCAAAGTACTTTTTATTTTGACAGGTCTTTAACTTTTAATTGTTTGTGCATAAGGATTCTTTAATGAGGTGTATTGTTATTTTATCATTATGCTTTAAGTTAAATGCTTTCAAATTAATGTTTAAATTAATATTTAATAGCACTATTATTTAATGGGTTTCTTTCTGCAAACTTTTGAATTACACATTGTTTTAGTTGTATTTTGTTTTAATGTATACTGCAAATCCACCTTAGGTCCCACATTGGAAGAAGGGTGGGATATAAATAAAATAAACAAATATGAATATGTTTGAGGAAGTGGGAATCCATTTAACCAGTGATGACAAGACACAATTGGATGTGATCCTTTTTTAGACAGCAGCCACAAAAAAACTTATTTCTAAATCACTATATTATATTTCTGTTAAGGGCAACTCATCTAAGATGTTGTGCTGGAGAAAGGTGCTGAGAATATTGTGGATGGGCAAGAAAAAAAATGGATTCTAGAAAAAAAAATCAGGCTGGAACTCTCTCTGGAAGCCAAAAACTTCTTGTTTGATTTAATCCTTTTTTTTTGGGGGGGGGGGGGAGGCGGGGATGGGACTGGATATTTTAAACTGCTGTTGTTTAATTCTCTTTTGTACCATGCTCCAATTGCTTGTTCAAAGGGGCGGACTAGAAATAAAACTTATTATTATTATTATTATTATTATTATTATTACTACTACTACTAAATTGAGACTGTCATAATTTGGCCACATCACGAAGAAAAATAAATCATTAGAAAAGACAATGATGCTAGGAAAGGTGGAAGGCAGTAGAGGAAGACCACAAATAAGATAGTTGGACTCAATCAGGGAAGACCTAGGCCTGGGACTACAGAACCCTAGCAGAAATTGAGGACAGGGGGACTTGGAGATGTCTCATCCACAGGGTCACCATGAGTCACAGTTGACTCAAGGGCAGTTAACAACAACAACAAAAGTTCACTATTTGTTGTTGTTATTGTTGTTTGCCTTGAAGACATTTCCAATTTATGGCAATCCTAAGGAAATTATCATGGAGTTTTCTTGGCAATATTTGATCAGAAGGGTTTTTGCCTTTGCTTTCCTCTAAGGCTAAGAGAATGTGCACTCCTCAGACACTCAGTAGACTTCAGTGGACCTCCATGGTTGAGTGGGGATTCGAACCCAGGTCTCCAGAGTCATAGTCCAGTGCTCAAACAATATATCATGCTGGTTCTCAAAACCTGCTATACTTAGGTTTCAGTTGTTTTCACTTATTGAGATTAAAAAGTTTAACAATGATCCAGTGGCAATACATTGTTATTCTGTAATCATATTATTTCAGATTAAATTTATATACTGAAGCTTAATACATCTGTGTGTCTCAGTTATACCTACACCATCTCAAAATGAGTAACTGCAACAATGCTGATATGATTATGTGACACCAAGAGGGCACGAAAACTGTCTTACTGTCTGTGAGGAAGCTGATCTGATAAGAGGAAGCTGATTTGGCCAGTACTCTTCTGTGGAATAATATAATGTTTTGAGCTACCATAACCAAAAGGAAAACAATTGAGGGACTTAAATATTTATATAACATATGTACCATCATTGCACAAGGTCCAGGGTATATGTGTTCCCTGTTTCACCATTATGGGATGGAATATCCTCTCATCAGTTCAGACACTGGTTAATAGTTTGGGGTTATGCACTTTTGCTTCCTGGTTTTAGCACATGAATATGAGAAACTGTTGATGTCTCCCCAAGTGAGTCCCATGCATCAGTTTGTATACAGCAGAGTCTCAATTATCCAACATAAACTGGACCAGCTGATAGTTGGATAACCGAAAATGTTGGATAATCCGGAGGGTCCAAGAAAAGCCTTGAAATCACTATGAATTGCAAATGTATTGAAGTTTTTATTGCAGTAACAGTAAAAGTAAATGTGAATAAATCACTGATCAACATTGTGATGTACATTATAAACAGTTTATTCCTCTGAAAATTTAAAGAAATCACAGAAAATTTAAAGAAATCACAGTAGCCACGACGTTGGATAATCCAGAATGTTGGATAACCGAAGGTTGAATAATTGAGACTCTACTGTATGTATAAAAATCTATATAAATAATCTGAAACATAAGTGATGTAATTGAAATATAGGAAACATAGGCCTAAAAAAGGTAATATATACCCAACTCTTGGGATTTCAGAACAGTCTCATAGATTATGAATTTGTGTATGTTTTGGTACATTTTTGATAAGTGAGATTTAGCAAACTCTCTTCTTACCTTTTCTGCACTCTGTATTTCTAGACTTTGAGAGACTATTTGAGAAACCTGGCAAAAGTAAAACTTTCCTGACAACCTTAAAATTGCTTTTATCTCTACAGCATGCCCGCTTCCTGACAGCTTTTTGGAGTAGTAAGCCTATTCTTTAAAAAAATCACAGCAAAGCTACAATGTCTTGAGCTTCATGAAACACTCTTTATGTAAAGAAAAATCATAGTTGGTTAGGTACTCCATACTTCCAATGCTTTATCAACACATTGTTGTGTGGTGTTAAATTTGGAAATTTATTAAGAACTGTAAGTTGTATCTGAAATGATTTGTTCCCTTCTTTAATAAAAAAATATGGGAATTATTCATTTAAAGGTTCTGGAAAACTAGCAGCTGTTGCATTTAATTGCAAGATGTGACATCATACAAGACAGGCAGAACAGCAGGAATAAGAGAAATTGAACACTGTTCTACTCCACCTGAGTGAACACAGATTATTAGCTAGTCTGACTCAGACAATGACAGACTTCTGCTTGTGTTGTCTGGTGCTTTCTCTCTTTATTTGGAAACAAATATCACTGTTTTCAGTGAGACATTCTTGAAACATATGGAAAGGATTACAGCTCAATATGGAAGTTTTTCACCTGCTCATTCCTAGAATGTAATTTCCATGACAGGATTTTAAACAGAAAGAAAAACCTGTTACATTGGCTTTCCCCCTAGCAAGGAAATAAAAGTAAGATAACAATTTTGTATGCGTTCTAAGCCCTTGGATGCACTGTGATAATGAAGTGATGAGCTCTGATTACAAGAACATAGCTGGATTAATAATTTACTATGCTACGATATTTCTGTCTGCTCTTAGTGCAGCAAACAATTAACTTGAAGTACAAAGCAAGCTTTGTGTTTTTATTTATTTTCTGAGCCTTTCTACATATACCAATTGGACAAAGCTATCAAGAACAATAGCGTTTTGAAAAGAGACAGGTCACTTTTGCTCCAGGATCTGTTTATTATATTACAATGGACACTTGGTATCGGCTTGGGTTTGGTTCCAGGAACCCCTGTGGATAGATACCTAAATTCACAGATGCTCAAGTCCCAATGTATACAAAGGCATAGTAAAATGGTGTCCCTTATATAAAATGGCAAAATCATGATTTGCTTTTTGCTTCTTCTTCTTCTTCTTTTGAACATTTTCAAGCTGTAGATGATTGACTCCATGGATGTAGGATCCATGGATACAGGTCAACTGTAGTTCCATTCACACATCACCCTTCCTCCCATGAGTTCTGGATAGTATATGTGGCTCTCCTCTTTCACAACAACCTTGTAGTTAAAACTAAGATGGACTGTCCCAAAATCACAATGGCCCTGTCCCCTGACAGATCTCACTATAAACAGGCTCAATTCTTACCCATGGGACTTTCTGGAAAAGCGCTTTCAATCCACACAGACCTCTCCAGCTAGAGAAGTAGGGGGGAGGGGAAGAGAGATGCAATATATTCTGAAATAAAGAAAACTCAACCTTTCAGTAAGAATAAAATACAGCTGTCCAACCATGTTTGCAGGTTATACATTTGTGGATTTGATTATTCATAGATTACTGTATTTGCCACTGCCTCCACTGCTGTTTATTTGTCCTAAAAATAGGGCTATCTGGTTGCCGTGCTGGAGAAACAGCAGTTTCCTGGCTGGCTCTTGGCCCAGCTGGGTCCTGGCATGCTTTGTGCCAGGGCCAGCTGGGCTCCTATCGGTTTGGGGGGGGGGGAGAGGAGGAGGCATTTCTGCTCTTCTGTGCTAGGACTACATTTCCCAATAGGCACTGGGAGTGGAAGTGTCTTAAGATTGGTTGTGTCACCCCGTGTGGTGTAGCGGATTGGTTCAGGGGCTGGGCGAGGTGGTACCTTCTCTCCTCTTAGCCTCTGATTGGTGAATAGCCTATTTAAGGGCCTCATGGTGCACTGATTGGTGCCATTGCATCTTGGCTCTTTCCGCCCTCCTTCCTCTGTGGGATTTCTGGGCTACGCTGTCACCACATTTCAAGGGTGATAGCATAGGTCTTGGATCTGGTGGGCATGGTTTCCAGGACTGCTTAGCACTGAATTTGGAGTCCTTCAGGGATGCGGGAGCACTGGGGAAATGAGGTGCAATTTCAGGGGCAACACCGATTCAGCATATCCCGGTGACTAGGGGCAGAGAGGCAAACATGCAATCAGCCAGTTACCTGAGTTGCTAAAGGGTGTTTCACTGGTTGCCCCTATGCCATCCTAAAGCTTGGCCGTGACCAAGCAATTGGGTTCATCGACCAACCAGGGGTTGATTGATGACAGATCCAGACCTCATGCTTTGAGGCCAACCCTACTTTTCAGCTGTTATATATTAATAAATTTGTGGCCCTTTCCGTCCAACATTATGTGTTATTTGTTTCCTTTGTGACTCCCCTACATGGGAAAATATGTTCTCTCTCGACTTTTCTCAGTCCTCCAGTGTGATTCTATGGTCAGTATCTGGACATAGAATCACATTGGACAACCTAGAAATGGCTAGGAAAGTGTTCTCTCAGGTAAAAAACACCACCACCACCATAATGTATTTGTGTTTTTCCACTTTCATGGGGGTTCCTGGTCCCCCTGACTCCTGTGAAAATTAGGACCTGCTATAGTTCTGCTTGTGCTGAGAAAGGGGAATGCTGTCCAGTTGTTCCCCCACAGAACCTTAGCAAAAGATAGAGCAACAGATGTTTCCTCTGTTTTGTCCCTTAGTCAGTTACATGGCTTAGTGGGGATTAGAGCCTGGATTTTTCTTTCTTTTTTTTTTTTCTTAAATTTTATTTCAAGTTTAAGTACATCATAATACATATAACACAAATAATCAAAAAGAGAGAAAAAAACCCTAAATGAATAAAAAATAGAAAGGAAAGAGAAAAAAAAAAGGTAAGCAGAAAAGCCCCTATGACTCATATGTCATATACCTTGATATTATCCCTTAAACATAGATTCATCTCCTATACCTTATCTCTTGACCCTTAACTCCATTTCTTACCCACTACTTACTACTTACTTAGTACTCAACAAACCAACCAACAAACCCATAAACAAACAAACAAACAAACAAAACAAAAAAAAGAAGACGCCACGTACAAAACAACACAAAACAAAAATGTTATTTGAACTTCCTCGCTTCCGAATTACTATTTTTGAACAAATATATATCATCTCCCTATTTTTAACCTTTTCTTTCCTTTGATGTTATTCTTTCTTTCTTATATTTTTGTTAATAAACTAACAACTCTTCTAAATTTACCACTTAAATCTGATAGTTTATTTTTTATTCCTTTAGTTGTTACTGTGATCTTTTTATTTTTCCTTTTTTCTTTCTTTCTTTCTTTTCTCTTTCTTTTCATTATCCCCTTTATCTATATTGTTTTTGTTCCTATTCTTTTTTCAGACCTAGGATTGCGATTTCTCCCCATTGCTCTTTTAAAAACTCAATCACTGGACTCCAAGTTTTATAAAAATTTTCCTGTGTTTCATCTCTCAATAGGTGTGTCAGTTTATCCACTTCCATTATATCATATAATTTCCATATCCAGTCTTCTTTGCTGGGGATTATTTCTTTCTTCCAGTACTGTGCGAAAATCATTCTAGCTATTGTAATCAAATGAAATAGAATTCTACCAAATTTTTTTTCTAGCTCCTCATCTAAGATTCCTAATAGATAAATCTCGGGTTTCATTTCTATATTAGTCTTTAACATTTTATTAATATTTTTGTTTATTGTGCTCCAATATTTATTTGCTGCCTTACATCTCCACCAGCAATGAAACATTGTTCCTGGCGCTTTCCCGCATTTCCAACAGTTGTTTTTAGTATCCTTGTAAATTCTTGCCAATCTATCTGGGGATAAGTACCATCTATAAAAGATTTTATACCAATTTTCTTTTAGATTTTGGGACACTGTGTGTTTCAACCCTTCTTTCCATATATTCTCCCATTGTTCTAAATTTATAGAGTGACCTATATCTTTTGCCCATTTTACCATAACCTCTTTTACTATCTCATCCTCCATTCGGTATTCTAACAACTTTTTATATATTGTTCCAATCATTTTTTTCTTTTTCCCAAATAGAATCTCCTCTAATTCAGTTTTATTATCGGTGATTCCTGGACTTTTAATATCTGTCTTAGCTTTTTCATAGAGTTGTCTATATTGGAACCATCCAAGATTAAAACCCCTTGCCTCTAGTTTCTCCCGTTCTTTAATTTTGAATCCCTCTGTCTGCTTTTCTAGCAAATCTTTATAGGTACACCACTTTTCATCTTTGTCCATTTCTTTTCTATAATATGCTTCTTGTGGCGACAACCACATAGGAATTCCATTTACAATTCTATTTTTGTATTTCTTCCAGATTTTCAAAAGCGTTTTCCTTATACAGTGGTTATTAAATGCCTGATTGGTTTTCTCTTTATTATATATTAAATAAGCATGTAGGCCAAATTTGATTCCCTCTCCTTCCAATTCTAATATTCTTCTTTCTTCTAGCTTTAACCATTCTGTTATCCAATCTAAGCCACATGATTCAAAATATAGAGAGAGATCAGGCAAGGCTAATCCTCCTCTATCTTTCGCATCCTGTAACACTTTGAGTCTAACTCTCGGCTTTTTCCCTTGCCAGATAAATTTCGAGATATCTTTATGCCAAATCGAGAATGGGTTATTATTAGTAATAATTGGTAGCATTTGAAATAAAAATAACATTTTAGGTAATATGGCCATTTTTATTACTGCAATTCTTCCTAAAAGGGAAAGTTGTAACTTACTCCATTTAATTAAATCTTTTTGAATTTCTTTCCAGGCCTTCGTATAATTATTATCAAATAAATCTATAGTCTTTTTTTGTAATATATATCCCTAGATACCTAACCTTTTTCTTTATCTCTATCCCTGTTAATTTTTGAATTTCTTCTTCTTCATGCTGTTTCATATTTTTTGTTATTATAGCTGACTTGGCTTTATTGACCTTGCAACCTGTCAAATCTCCAAACTCCTTCATTATATTCATTAATAATTCTATACTTTCTTTAGGGTTTTCCAAATTTACAATCAGGTCATCGGCATATGCTTTAACTTTATAATTATATTTTTTAATTTTTATGCCTTTTAGACTAATTTCATTATGGATTTTTTTTATAAGTATCTCCATTATCATTAAAAATATTAGGGGGGAAAGGGGACACCCTTGCCTGGTGCCCCTAGTTATTGAGATAGCCTGCGATTTGTCTCCGTTAATCAAAATATGAGCTTTTTGCTGTTTATAAATTTCCTTAATCCATACAATAAATAATTCTCCTAAATCCAATTTCTTTGCTATTTCCTCTAAAGCAATCCAATTAACTGAGTCGAAAGCTTTTTCTAAATCGAAAAAAAACAACCCCAGTTTTTTATCATTATGTCTTTCATAATATTCTAACACATTCAATACATACCTAAGATTATCCTTCATATATCTACCTGGCATAAATCCCCTTTGATCTTCTCCTATTAACATATTTAAACAATTTTTCAATCTTTTGGCCAAAATAGTTGTGAAAATCTTGTAATCCACGTTGAGAAGCGATATCGGCCGATAATTTGTTGGGTTTTCTAGGTCTTTATTTTCTTTAGGAATTAATGTTATGTTAGCTTCTTTCCACGTATCAGGAATTCCTTCCTCTTTTATTTTCTCTATCGTATTTAGAAATGGCGCACTTATTTCATCTTTGAATGATTTGAAAAAACTCGCTGGAAAGCCGTCTGGCCCTGGGGTTTTACCCTCCTTACTTTCTAATATTGCATTAATTAATTCTTCTTTAGTGATAGGTACGTTTAGTTGCTCTTTCCATGCCTCATTCAATGTGGGTAATTCAATATTCTCTAAATAGTTCTTAAGTTTTAATTCATCTATTAACTGTTCTTTATAAAGATTATTATAAAAATGGACAAAGACCTCTTTAATTTTTTCTGGTTGGGTGTATATTCCTTTCTTATCCTTAATTTTAATTATTTGTTTTTTTTTCTTTTTCTCTTTTCAATTTCAGCGCCAGCCACTTCCCAGTTTTATTTGCATGTTCAAAATTATTTTGTTTTAATTTTTTCAATTTATGTTCCATTTCTGATACCAATTCCAAAGATATTTGTTTTTTCACCATCTTAATTTCTTTTGCGACCACCTTATCTTTTGGGTTTTTCTTCAGAACCTCTTCTTTTGCTTTAACTAAATCACTTAACCTCTTTAATTTCTGTGTTTTTTTCTTTTGGTATATAACATTTTGCTGAATAAAGAATCCCCTTACTACTGCTTTAAAAGTATCCCATATTGTTTTCATTTTTAACTCTTCACATGTGTTCTCCTTAAAAAAATTTATAATTAATTTTTTTGCTTTATTTACTATCTCTGGTTCTTTTAGCAATTCTTCATTTAACCTCCAATATTTTCTTTTTATATGATCTTTAAACATCAGAATTTGAGGATTATGGTCAGAAATTAGTCTTGGTAAAATTTCCATACTTTTTACTTCATTCAACAGAGGTTTACTAACTAACATTAAGTCTATCCTGGCCAAAGATTTATGACTATCTGAATAAAATGTGTATCCTTCTGCTGACTCATATAGATGTCTCCATATGTCTATCAACATATGGTCTTTTATTAAATTGAAAAAGGTTCTGGGTAGTTTACCTTGTCTGTCTTTAATTTTTTTTGTGGATTTCCTGTCTACTTTAGGGTTGACTACCCCATTAAAATCTCCTAAGAGGATAACATTATCATAGTTATAATCTAGCAGTTTTTTATTTAATTCTTCATAAAACCTTGCCTTATTTTCTAAAGGACTATATATGCCCACCACTAGTATTTTTTTCCCTTTCGAATTAATTTCTACACCTAAGAGATGACCTTTATTATCTTTAAAGATTTCTTTCGGAGTTAGGTGTTCTTTAACATATATAATAACTCCTTTTTTCCTTTTATTCGTTGACGCCACGAATTCTTTACCTAATTTCTTGTTTTTAATTAATCTAATTTCTTCCGATTTAATATGAGATTCTTGTAGACAGATCACCTCGCTTTTTTGTTTTCCTAATAACGCAAATACTTTTTTCCGCTTCTGGGGGGAATTCAAACCTTTAACATTTAAAGAGATGAAATTCATTTTATGAAGCTTTTATTTTGGACCAAAAAAAAAAAAAAAGGAGATGAAAGGGGAGAAAACCAGGATACCTACAGACAAACAAGACCTAATGGATTTTTCAAAGCTAATTCCAGCACATGAATGAGTACACCACAATGGTTACTTAAAGTGGGATTTTATAGTGATGTTTTGTGTCTGTGTATGTGTGGAAAAGGAGGTATTTTTTTTCTTCTGCCCAGTTCATACTTATGTAAGTAGTACTATTTAAATATATGGCTTCACTCCCTTAAACATGAACCAAGTGTTTTGTTGTATTTGCTTGTTACAGGAAATGGAAGGCTGCAGTGGAAAAAAGAGACAGAAGAGACTGTTTTAGGTCTCTTGATATCTGGCCAGTATACACAATTTTAATTAGAAGACAGGCAGGAGTGTTACATATTCTTGCTGGAAAACCTAAGGAGCTTGCTACTACTCTCAAAGGAATATATATGCATTCACGAGGAGGGTAAGTTTCATTTGCTTGCAGTTGTTGCAAGTCTGGCTGGCTTGCGTGTTCATTTTGACATTTCAAAATAATATGAATCCTTCCTACTGGCCATGGACAGTACCCTGAATAAACAAACTAGTTACAGGCCAGTAAATGAGTGATTGGCAACTTAATGCTTGAGAAACAGCAGCTGGAACAAATAGAAAAAAGAATCAGAGAGAAAGAGGTGGAAGCTTTTTTTCAGTCTTAAAGGCTCTTTCAGACTACACAATTATAGTGCTATGGACTTTATCAGACTGGCAAAAAAGACAGGAACATAGAGGTATACTCCTGTCAATATCACACAATAATGCGAAGATTATCACATGATGTTGCACAACGTCATGATTGTCACACGTTTACCCCGTGAATAAAGAGGCATTCTAGCATCACTTTTTATTCACAGGATTTTCCCATGAATAAAAAGTGGTGGAAGAATGTCTTTTTATTCACAGGATAATCACGGGATAAAAGCAATATCGCACAGTTGTGTGATAATCTTCACGCTACTGTGCGATACTGATGAGAGCATACCGCTATTACTTGCAACCCAGTTGTCTGGTGCCTCAAAAATAGTGGTACTGGGAGGGTCCTATGGCAAAGCTTCAGTGGTAGGATTCTAAGGCTAATTTTGGTGACTGTAAATTGAACTGTAATAATTACAGTGTTGTAAGTCTTGTTGATGTATGCCTTCAAGAGATTTCTGATTTATAGTGACTTTAAGACAAATCTATCATGAGGGTTTTTTGTTTGTTTTGGTGTGTGTGTTCAAGATTTGTTCAGAGAGGGTTTGCTTTTACCTTCCTCTGATGATGAGAGAATGTGACTTGTCCTAATTAACCCAATGGGTGTCCATGGCTGAACAGGGGTTTGGACCCTGATCTCTCGAGTCATAATCCAGTACTCAAACCATTAATTCAAATCAGGTTTATAACATGATAATTACAGAATACAATGCCAGCCATCAATTGACAACTATCTAGAATTTTGGACTAATGGATTTTGATCTGCTGTCCAATAGCTGCTATCCTGTCTTCCATGATATCCTTTACATTTCTCTCTAATTAGATAAAATTCTAATTAGATAAAATTTGGACTGAATCTAGGTGTAATCACAATTGGAGACAGTGGCAGATGGAGGGTTCCATGCTGTTGGGGTAGTGGATATGTTATGGGTTTTAATCCAGACTTTAAAAGAGTTTCCCATAGTGCTAAAACCTATCTCAGAAATATTGCATGTGTATAGCTCCTTTGAAATTCATACTTAAAAGTCTGGAGCACTGCCCTACTGATATGGAAGCAAAAAGCTTCCACCCCATAGAATAGACCCATAGAATATTAGATTAAAGTCTTGGCTAGTCATATGAATCATGTAGGCCTCCAGTTACTGTTGGACTGCAGAAGCTAGCATTCCTCACCATTGGCTGTTTTGGCCAGGGCTGTGACTGTCAGGCCAACAGCATATGGAGAGCTACATGTTCCCAGACCTGGGCAAAACTAACAAAAGTCCAATTGAAGTGTAGGTAGGTTTGGATCCAACCCTCTGAGCTTTATAAAAGAGAGGCAGGGGCTCGACAGATGGCCCCAAAGGAGTGGCATCCTGCTTCCTCTTTCCTTACTGGATCAGGGCTGTGGCAACTGCATGCCACAGCCCTGATCTGGTGCTTTGCCGGCGCTAAAAGAATGCCAAAATGCCTTTTAATACCAGCAATTTTGGTGCTCCTGTGCTGCAACATGTCTAAACATTGTGCAAATGGAGTGCTGTGACACCCCTTGCCATGCGGTTGGGTGCACAGCACGACACTGGTGTGAAGGCAGCATGAGAGCAGCCGGCATGCATATGCCATGCCCCCACACTGCCCCATGTCGGAGTATAATGCTGTTCTGTTTAGCCTCTCAGTATCTCTTTTTATATGCTCTGAGTTCCATCTGCATTTTAGCTTTGATTTGATAGCATGTCAAAGAATGATAGCATAACAGAATCACAGAGTGGAAGGGACCATAAGGGCCCTCTAATCCATTTCTCTATATGTAGGCATCTTAGCGTTATAAACATTTCCAGTTTGCTACACTTGATCTTAGCCAAAAGGCCAAGAAGCGATTTCCAGTTTGCCTATAACCTTTTCTGAACTTTTCTGAACTAGTTACTGAGCAGAGGCCATTTCAGCTATGCCCAAACATGTATCATTTGATTCTAAATACTATATTTTTCTAACATTCAAATGCTAATCAGCTCACTATAGAAAAATATGTTTGTCAATTTAAACATGAATTTAAGAAATTGCCTGCATCAAGGTCTATCAAAACATATAGAGCTGTTATTCTTCAGAAAGACTGCAGATGTTTAAAGTATGATACAACAGTCAAAAAGCTGTTTATAGTTCTTGAAATATTCTTGGTGTAATAATTGTATTAATTGCATTAAATGTTTGTTTAATTAAGATAATTATGAATAGAAAAAAATTCAGTCTAAGATAATAGTTGCCAGGTACATGCATGTGGCCAAATCAAGATAATCTTGTAGATTAAATACTATGTAAGCTTGGGTGGTCCACTAAAGAGAACTACAAATTCAAGAACTGGAACTAAGGGGGGAAACAGACTGCCCCAAAGAGCTTCTGGTGGGTTTGGGAGTGTGTGTCATGCAAAGGCAGCACAAAAGAGCATTTTATGGCATCTTGATGTGGATTTGCTGTGGCTGTGTTTTGAGGGGGCATAAGAATTTTTTTAATAACAGATGTAGGCAACATTTTTCTGTTGAAAGCCACATTTCATAAAGGGCCATCCAGTCCAATCCCCTGCCATGCAAACAAATCACTCCTGACTGATGGCCAACAAGCCTCTGCTTGAAAATCTCCAAAGAAGAAGACTCAGCCACTGTTCAAGGAAGCATATTCCACTGTCAAACAGGTGAAATCTCTTTTTCTGTAGTTTGACTCCATTTCTCCAAGGCCTAATCCCTAGAGCAGCAGAAAATAAGTTTGCTTCATTTTCTTGGTATTCATATTCCAACATACTTAACATTTTCCCCCATTATTCCCCTTCTTTATATCTTCCTTAAGCTTGATTTCAGTGTCCATTTGTGGATTTCCCTTAGTCTTGGTTGTTCCTTCCTAGTACATATTTTATCAAAGAAAATTACAACTTGTGAAATAATACATACATATTTCCCATTCATTTTGAAGAATGGGAAATATGTTCATTTTGATCAGAATATTTTATAACTGTTACATACAATTGTTCTATCACAAAACTTACTGCTTACTTCTATTATTATATATTATACAACAGATTTATCTATTTTTCTCTTCTTCATGTCTGTCATGTCACCTCTTAATCTTCTCTTCTTCAGGATATGAGAGGGTGCTGAAAAGTTCTCAGCCTGGCTAAAAAGGGAATGATGTAGAGCCAGGAAACTTGCATGTTATTCCATATATTCACCCCAAGGTTCAATGCAATTGGCACATCGTTTCTCAAGTTTCTTTAATCCTTTCAAAAAATATTCTGATGTCTGGTCATTAAAATGCTGCTTGGCTGCTGCTATCACCTTTGAATCATTGTAAAAATTTCTTCTTTTCAAAATCTTTTAAAGGTTTGGAAACAGGAAATAGATGGAAGAAAATCTGGTGAGCAAGGTGGGTGGTGTAAGCGCTCAATCCCCAAATTCTTCAAAACACCAATTGTCTTGCCAGCCTTGTGAACTGGTGCATTATTTTGAAAAATGAGAACACATTTCTGCAGCTTTCTTCACTATTTTTCCTACAATGCTTCCTTTAATTGGCAGAGCAAGTTAAAGTTATATTCTGCATTAACTGTTTGGCCCTGAAGATAGTCAGTCACAAAAATGTCTGTCTTGTCTGAAAGAACTGTGGCAATGATCTTTCCTTTGACCTTTGGATCTTCAATTTCTGAAGATGGAATGATGGAACCATGTCTGATCAACATTGATGAGTCATTCCAAACAATTATCACTAGATCACCCCAAATGCTGCAAAATCAACTTGGAGGTATCCATTCAATTTCATTTCTGCTCAGCATTTAAACACTTTGGCACCCACTTGGCTGACAGTTTCTACATAGCCAATTATTCATTAATTATAAACCCA
This sequence comes from Urosaurus nigricauda, assembly GCA_034509955.1. NCBI lineage: Eukaryota > Metazoa > Chordata > Lepidosauria > Squamata > Phrynosomatidae > Urosaurus > Urosaurus nigricauda. The sequence goes on along the minus strand of JAOEGL010000003.1, from coordinate 196,308,959 downwards.
GTGCTTTCCTGGCATATCTCTAGTGTCTCAGCAGTTGTTTTACCTGAGATTTGCTGATCTGTCAAAATCAAGTTACGAACATGCTCCACAATTTCAGTTGACCCAGTTGCCTCCTAGACCTTTCTGCATCTTCAGTCTCAAAATCTCCATGCTGAAAGTTGGAATACCAGTTTTTTCACAGTTCAGCATGAAACTGCCTTGGGAGAAAGGTAGGATATAAGAAAACAACAACAACAACAACAACAACATATCACTCAATGTCTGCATCATACCCTCATGAATTTCTTTGGAGTTCTCCCCAGAGTTCAGCACTTGAAAATTCCACACCTTTTGTTGACATGATTACGTGAATGATCTGAAAAAATTCAGAAATTAGAGCCACAATTCTGGAAATTGGCAGTTTATAATATAAAAGAACACTCTTTCAAGCTACAGTGACAAACATGCACTCAGAACTTTTCAGCACTCCTTCAGGAACATACCCAGCTCCCTAAGCTGTTCCTCTTAGGGCATAGTTTCCAATTCTTCAAGGGTAACCTGACTGGGGCCACATGCTAGCTATGAACAGGGACTAACCCCCTGGTGAATTGGACTGAATTAAGACTTATTCCTATTTACACTATACCTTATTGGCATTAATTTTTCATCTGTGAACAATATAATGACTATTGTGTGTGTTGGTGCAACATATTTACACAAGGTATAGAAAAGCTTTGAAATCTCAGGACAAAAGACGCAGGAAAGAATGTAATCTGATAAATACTTTGATTCCCCTCCCCCATTAAAATAGGATAAAATAATAATAATAATAATAATAATAATAATAATAATAGCAGCCTGGGAGCAGCAGCTGAAAATGTCCTCTGGGAGGTCTGCGCTAACCTAGTTTTCATAGGCTTTAACAGGTTCCTCCCAGAGGACCAAAGTGAGCGGGGGGGATCATAAGGGAAGAGGCGGTCCCTAAGATAGGATGGACCCAAGCCATGTAGGGTTTTAAAGGTTAAAGCCAACACCTTGTAGTGTACCCGGAAACTAATCGGCAGCCAGTGGAGAGACTTAAGCACTGGTGTTATGTGCTTATATTTCTTCAGTTTAAGAAAGAACAGGTCATAAATTGTGCAGCATAGTTAAGTTAATAACTGAAAGGACTAATTTGTAACTCTGCAGTGTGTTTTTTATACATGACCTCCTGGAGTGAAACTCAGATTAACTAATCAAAGTTGGCTGTCTACTATCACTATAATCTTTAGAAGCAGCAGTAAACTTTGTGTCTCTATTCAATTATAAGTTGCTCACTGAAATGAGGAGACAATACATTTGCTGTGATTAGGAGTATATGAGCTAGAGCTAGCAATATGTCAAAGGTGGTGAAATTTTGATACACCAGATTATTTTGATTACAATTCCTGTAATCCATTGGCCCTGCTGTTTTGGGTCTCTGTAAGATGATGTGCAAAACAACAGGAAGACAAAAATGTCCCCACCTCTTCTTGAAAGGAAGTAGAAACATGCATCCATCTGAAAAGAGAATTGAATCCTCTGCAGGAACTTTCTCTGCTGAATACAGAAAGTGTATCTGGTGATTTTCTGTTAGAAAACTTAGGCTATTTGAATTTGGTGGATGAAAAGCCAAATTCTTGATAGATATATTATTTATTTATTTGGAATATTTATATCTCATTCTTCAGACACAAAGGCTCTCAGAGCTGCTTACAAATTGTAAATTAGATGGTTCCCTGTCTTCAGGCTTGCAATCTCAAAAGACATGACACAAAAGGAAAAGGGAATGGTAGTGGGGAAGGAGATCAAGTCCTGTGGTTTTTCTCTCCCTCTACAAAAACATGACCAAATCAGCATGTTGAAAACATGGCTTGAATGGAATTGCTGTGGAGAGGTTGGCAAGTGTTAAAACAACTGTGTAGTAGGCTCTTTAAATATTCTCACAGCTTGCAGTTCATCCCACATTTACAGAAATACTTCAAAACTGCCCCGTGCAGGTAGAGAAAGATCTTTAAGGTAAACAACCAGATTTTCCTTGTTGTGACTTTATGAAGTTTAGATGGGTAGTGCTTTGCAAAAATTCCAGCATAACTGAACAACTGGGCTTCTGCACACACTATGCGTAACAATTCCCTTTCTATCTGCATTGCTAATCTGTGGTCCAAAACACACTGCACAAATAATCCAGTTTGAGACAGCTTCAACTGCCCTGGTTCAGTTCAGAATTCCAAAATATAAAATATTCCAAAATCCAAAATTGTCCACACAGATGACAGAGAGACTGACATCTTTGCTTTCTGATGGTTCATTGTACACAAACTTTGTTTCTTGCACAAAATTGTTTAAAATGCTGTGCATAAATTACCTTCAGACTATCTGTATAAGGTGCATAAGAAACATAAATGAATTTCATGTTAGGTTCCATAAAAACCCCCAACAACAACAACAACATCTAAATTCCAAAGCACTTCTGGTCCCAAGCATTTCAGATAAGGGATACCCAACCTGTACAAAAGAAGTTTGCACTCAGTTAACTCAGCAGTGGGGAGGGGAGGGGAGGAGTCCTTCTTTCCCTGGAAGATTATAGAAAAGCAAATAGCTGCAGCATTTCCTGGCTTGTAATTTTGACCACACTTTGATTTTGTTGGCCACACTTATCCCATTCTTCATCTGTGAAATGTTGGCGGTATGAACACGAGTAAAATCACATTTCATGCCTATGCCGAAGCTAGCACAATCAAAGGTGAGTGCAGCTGTATCAGCTGACTGCAGTAAAACCAACCAAGATCCAAAGCTAGTGGTTTAGTATCACTAGAGCTGGTATCATCCAGTGTGGTCACTCAAGGTGTCACCCCCTCCCCCCATTGACCTTCTACCATACCACACCATATCCACACCACACCAGAATCCTTAGTAAAAAAAATTTGGTACTGATGTTACTCGTAAATCATTATTGCCATCTGTCACCAAATCTAAACAACTACCAAAATCAAAACAATACCTTTAGATTACAATATCATAAGTACACCCTAAATGTATTTACATTGACATATTTTCATGTGACTAGAGTGAAAATTGGGTAAGATGTGATGTTTTGAAAGGAAATATTAAAAGAGCAATTAAAAAAAAGTTGAGGCCTCTCATTTTGCCACCCAATAAGCCTTGCCCCACTCACTCTTTATGGTTTGTTGAACTCCAGGGCTTTAAAGAGATGCAGGTGAATGCCACAGCCTATTTCTGGCAAAAGGCAGACATTTGGGGATCAGTGGTGTCGCCCTCCCTCAGATGACAGCTTGAACTTTCCACACCTCCTAGTGATTCCCCTGTCCAAACCCCTTAGCCTTTAAGGTGCTGGCTTTTGTTAGTCTTTAATAAGTGACAAAACAGATATCATATGCAGAAACAGTTGACTGAATTTCCCCTTAACAAATGTGTACAGAGCTGTGAGGCAGAAGCATGAGGGAATCTGATATGTGAATTAGCCCTAACGGTAATGAAGACTCTAGAGAATTTCCTCTCCCTAACTCATTTTTATTCAAATGTAACCAAACAAAACATTTTCTGCTGATTCAATTGGGAAAGAAGACCCAAATCATGTGGTTAACAAAGGAGTATTACAATATTGTAGAGTATTTATATGTATTTAGAGTATTTATACCCCATCCTTTGACCAAAAAGGCTTCCAGAGCAGCTTACACATTGTTAATATGACAATTCCCTGCCCCCAGCCAATCTAGGTAGGGTTTCATCTGCACTGCAGAGTTAATCCAGTTTGACACCACTTTGATTGCCATGACTCAATGCTATGGAATTTTGGAATTTGTAGTTTTGTGAGATAGTACACCTTTTCTATCAGAGTGCTCTGGTGCCTCTCCCAACTAAAAATCCCAGGATTTGCTGGATACAATCATGGTAGTTAAAGTGGTAACAATTGCTTTATTTCTGCAATGTGGAAATAGAGGAGGGGATTAAGTCAATCTGGTGCTGCCTACTCTATTCTTCCTGAGGCCAGGACAGTTGCAGTTAGGATGGAAGTTTTTTTCTCAGATGATAGGCCTTGGCAGGATGAAACTAGTTTCACTCCCCCCCCCCCAAAAAAAAGATTAACCAGTAGTGTTCTTCACTTTTGTGCATCTGCAAGAGAAGATTTTTGGGGATATTAACATTTCAGTGTAAGCATACCCATGTGAACAACAGAATGAAATCTATATATATTTTACATAGAGTTGTACTATAATTCAATGCTCAAACCATTGCACCATGCTCTCTCTCTCTCTCTAAATATGCACTAGAATTTTTACAGAAGAAAGAAAGTATGTACAGTACATAAGAGAAATACAGATAACTAAAAAAAATATGGTTCTTTGAGTGATAATGAGCACTTCAAAATTCTCTATATTGTTGTGATTTTAAACATAAGGAAATATTATCCCAACTTTTCTTCACTGTGAAGAAAACAGCCATTGCCATTTAACAATGTGGAATGGATGAATTGTTATCCATTCAATCAGAGTAATTTTTGCATGAAAGCTTACTTCTAAAATAGAAGCATTGTCAGATCCAGCATTCTTCAAATAAACCATGGTGGTTTGTACTGTTGATCACAAGAAAGTTGACTTTTTCCTTCATTCAGAAATAGTTTTGGAAAGGGGCACTGAACAACCCACACAACAGCTTAGATTATCCTTAAACTGTATGTCAGATGAAAAGTTAACTCATCACTCTTAACAACATTTTAATGCCTGTATTCCCAAGGTACCCATATTTCCTGCATTAAGCTGAACACTTCTTGGCAATGGACATCATTGCCTCTGCATGAATATTATTTAAGATGGAAATAAATCATCTTGCTACTGTTAGCTTTGTTGTGCCTTCAGGCAGCAATGTTCACAACCAGACACCACAGTGTGCAATTGAGCGAGCAAGAGAGAAAGAGCAAGAGAGAACCTGTCTGCTTAAAAATTATTTCTTTTTAAACAACTGTTTTTTAGTGGGTTGATTTTGGAGCTCTACTTTTCTCTTAATTATAGCAAATGTTGTTTATGACATGGAAGGAATAATCTGCATTGCAACAGGTACACTTGGGCTGTGCAGCAGTGTGTTTCCCTTCTTTTAGAGAAAATACACCAACAATTCTTCTAAAGAGAACCAGAGTAGTGTAGTAGTTTGAGTGGAGGACAAGGTTGGAGTCACCACTTGGCCATAGAATCCCTTACAATTACTTTCAGCAGTTATCTCAGGCATCACTCTCACTGACACCCTTACTTTTAAATAAAATCTATGAACGTTAACTTCCTCCAGTTCCATATAGACTCTGGATTATTGGATCCCTTTCTCAGATCTCAGAATCCTCTCACACTTGCCACAAACACACCTCTCAGTCACTGGATCTATTGGATCCCACAACTGCCACCAATATGTCACGGCAACAACACGGCACTGCCAAAATTTCTTAAAACCTTTCATTCTTTTTCACTGTGTGCCATCGCTGTCAGCAATATGTGAAGGTGAGGTGGCTATCACCCACCTCCTACTTACTCCCCTGCTAGCACTCTGGGTTTAAAATCCCACTAGCTTGGCACCGTTTAGTGATACCTAAACACCTGCTATCTGGAGTGTCCTAAATAACGAAAGGATTATCTTGGTAGCATTTATATATGTTTGGTAGCATGTATGATGTTATCTTTAAACACAGTTCAAGCAACTACTTATTGAAATAAAGGAACAAGTTTTATTTACATGCTAGGTTAAAAAGAGTATCTTTCTTGGATGTTGTTCAAGCTTGATACAGTGTATAAATTGCCTCAGTAGTTACAAAGTTTAACAGTTTCTTTCACTTGGCTTTATAAATGTTTCCTATTAGTCTCAGTTCCCACAGAATCTTTATCTAGTCTCTGCAGATTATCACATGGAGGAGGCAAGCATCCTTCTTCTGTCATTAAACTGTGTTAATTGCATGATTGGGGGAAGATTATCACACACACACACACACACACCTGCATGCTTATCACATTCTTCTCTTGCCTGTATCATTTTATATTAATGGGGATTTCCATTAATACCAAATGATGAGTCCATTACTGTTTACAGATGGGAGAAGAACAGGATAAACACACAGGGTATGATAATCTTCCCCCTGATTGCATTATTAACACTTGCCTGCCTTGTGATAATCTCCTCTGTATCTCTAAACACTTCTGGGTATCTGTTACACAAAGAGCCACTCTAACTGAACTTCCTTGGTTTCCTAATATTTAACTTTAATAATCTTCACCACCTCCTAGCAATATATATATCTTGCAGGACATTAACCCATACACTTTAATTCTGGACTCCCCTAGTCCCTAACTTGAGTAACTAAACCCCTTCTAACTGTACCTCACAGCAGTCTACCTCAGCTGCTATTCCCTCAGGGTACAATGACACATTCCTCCTAACACATGGCTACACCTCTCTATTTATACCCACTCCTGGCAGCAGCCCCCATCTTTTCTAGCTTCACTCCCATTGCCTGTCCTCAATATTCTAAATTGCCTGTGTTCTCCACACTTGGCTAAGTCACATTCTCTCATTCTCAAAGGAAGGCAAAGGACTTTACCATAAGGGAGGCAAATGTCCTCTTCCCATGATTAAATCTCCATTAAACCCTGTTGATAGAGTGATCAGAAGGGAAGATTACATCGCCTGCATGCTTCTCTCATTCTTGTCCCATTTGTAAAGAGTAATGGAGGCATCATTTGGTATTAACAGGACAAACAGACAAAACCAGAAGAAGCATGTGGGGTGTGTGATAATGTTCCCCCCGATCATGCTATTAACAGGGTTTAATGATGATTTAACCATGGGAGGACGATGCTTGCCTCCTCCATGTGATAATCTCCAAAGTCCCTCTGAAAATATCTTGCCAAGAAAACAAATAGGTTTGCCTTGGGGTCACCAGAAGATGGAAATGACATGAAGATACACAACAACATTTCTTGGTTTATTTATATCCCATCTTTCTTCCAAAGTCTTTCTTCCAAAGATGAGATATAAATAAAGTCTCAAAGTTGCTGTGAAACAACAATTCAGCACTGTCTCTCCTCCACCTTCTGTTTCTCTACCATCCACTGTTTCACTACATGGATATTCAAGATGCTTCAATTGGATTTCCTTGGGAACAAGACCCCACTTAGGAATATCCTATTGGTATAAACAGCAAAAGAAAACTGTGGTGTATTAATTAAAATTATAGCATTCTTCAGGGCCATGGTACTTGCATTCATCGCCAGATTTAAAGGAACTCAAAAGTTATGGATGTGTTTGTTTGATTACTGTCCTGTCTTACTGTAAAGAGCTCCTATATTTCCCAAATTATGGGAGTATGGGGGAAATATTAGCTATTATAATCACTGAAACCCCCTTTCTTTGCCTATTTCTCTGCCTTATCTATTTGTTTACATTCTGTACATTTCTGTAGCCTCAACACTACTTCCAGTGGTTCCTAAGATGCTACTATTTTAGGACGTTCTGCCCACTGATATCCCTCTCAAACTTCTGCATCTGTAGTGATGGTGTACATATTGATTCAGATAGAGTCCAAATGGGTAATTTGGTACTCTTTGTAACTAATGATTCTACTAAATATTTTGATACTAATTAAATGTTCTGATTATTTTGAAAATAGTCTATGATCACAGAGAGAAGTCAGCTAGATCAGGGATACAGGTGTAACAAAATATTTAGTTGGTAAGAAATTCCTCACTGCCACTGGAGAAGAATGTAAAACAATGACATACAATACAGTACTTAATTCTGAACATAAGAGGACTGATTAGAAGCGATATCTTACGACTTTGTTACCTTCACCATGAATCCCTGAACTATTGGGTCAGTCTGTGATAATTCAGAATGTTTTTTTTTCTTTTCTAAAAGGTAAAGGTTTCCCCTTTGACAAGGTTGTCTAGTTGTGTCTAACTGTAGGCGGGAGTGCTCTGTGGTCATGTGGCCAGCATGACTGCATAGAATGCTGTTACCTTCCCATCAAAGTGGTACCTATTTATCTATTTGTGCTGTTTGCATGCTTTCAAACAGACTGGCAGAAGGTGGGACTAGTGATAGGAACTCACTCCATTACACGGTGCTTGGGCCTTGAAGTGCTGACATGCCAAACTTACAATAATCAGATCTTAACCTCTGGTCTTAACCACTGATCCACCAGTGGTGCAAATATCCCAAGAACAAAAATATACACTTACACTTGGATCTAGAATACCTCCCCTGTGAATGGAATGGCTATGAGATATGGGGGTAGGGAGAGGATGCAAGTGTGTGAGAGAAAGTGAGAGGTAGAAAAGGAGGGAGAGGATAAATACAATCATGTGGATTAGAGAGGGGGGAGAAAGAGGAGGAGGATGGTGGTACTGAGTAGAAGGAGATTTGGTGATGGAGAAGGAACAAGAGATGGGATTTACAGGGAGAAGAATATATTAAGGAAAGAGTTGAGGATGGGGAAGGGAGAAGGAGAAAGAGAGAGAAAGGAAGGAAGGGTAAGATGTTTAGTCAGGAGTTTTTGGAGGTGTGAGAAGGAGTAGAGAATTAGGGAGAACATAGTTGTAGGGTAGAACTGTAAAGGGGGAACAAGGAGAAAGAAGATTAGAGACAGAAAGGAAGGAGAAGACATTTAGACATAATCGAGCTAAACAGACAGGCAAAAAGAGGTGCTTTCAGGCTGGCTTGAAGGCATGGTGTTTAGATGACACATGCTCTGAAGCCAGCAAAAAAGTGACCTTATGCAGAGAAAAGCCATTTCAAAAAGCAGCAGCTTTTCCTTGCTTTTTCCTGGCTTGAAGCCATGTCATGTGGTCATGACATGAGCACTCCAGCTGCCTTGGGAATCAGTGGTGTGGTTGGTGGGGTTTCAATGTGGCTTCAGAAAAGGCAACTTCAAGCCACTTTTTCCTGCCCATCTGTTTTGCCCCAATATGTAGAGGAGGGGAAAAGATGATTAAAAAGAGAAGGAAGGAGAGAGTAGTGAAATCAAGATTGAATAAAGAAATCAAATGACCGGAAAGGGAGAAAATATTCAGAAATTGGGAAATTATAGATACACACATCCTTCACAATTACATCACAAGATGCTTATATTTTGTCCTCACACTCCCAAAGGTTGAACAGAGGCATTCTGGATATTCTTGTTATCTCATATGCACAGAAACTGAGGACCAGTACTCCTTGCTTATGTTTGAACCCAGTACAGTCTGCTTTTAGAACTATCTAGTTGACTTATCTTTCCCTTGTGCTATACAAATGAGAAAGAACTAGGTGTGTCACAATATGTATTTTGCCACCCTAAATACTTTGGAGGATTAGATCAGACAGGAGATGAAAGGTGAGCATTTTATATTCTCTCTTTCGTGGTCAGTTGCCATTGGACCGAGTAATTCAGAAGGCATACTTTTAAATCTGGCAAAGCTTGATATAAGTGTCTGAAATTCTCCTTGAGGCTTTCTCTTCCTTGTCCATTTCCATGAAACTACATTACTGTCAGAAACTCTTTCTAGCTTAGCGCTGGATAATTTTCATGCCCTCTCCCTGTCAAAATAAATTTTGTACTACATGATGGAGGCATACCACCTTCTGTGAGAGTGGAAGGAGCCCTTTGGTTATGATATTGCCTATGGAATGTTTCTCTATTTCTCAGATGGTCAACACATTTCTGTCTGTTTTAACTTCAACACTAAGGAATAAAGTGTTTGCCTCTCTTTCGAAGAATTTCAGATAACCATGCCACACCAAATCAAAATCTGTGTTAATGACAATTGTGTTCAATAGGTGTTTTTATTTTGGATGCAGTATTGTGTAATGAATTCCTGCTTGGCCATAGAAACCTACTGGGTGACTTCAGGCAATTCACACTCTCTCTGTCTCAGAGGAAGGAAAAGGCAACCCCTCCTCTGAACAAATCTTGCCAAGAAAACCTGATGATAGGTTCACATTAGGGTTCCCATAATTCAGAAGCAACTTGAAGGCATGCAAAACAACAAGATTTATTTTTCGTTGTATTGGTTTTTCAGCAATTATTACATCAGAACTTAATTATCACTACAAAGGGGAAAAGTTACACATTAGTTAATAAATAGCAATCATGTCTTGTAGCAGCACTAGCGAATATTGTTGCTACTGTTATTACCAGTATAGATATACTAACATCTCCCATTGGTGGCGTCTGCCCAAATGCAATGAAAAAAGGCTTAAGAACTACTTTGAAAAGAAAGCTTCAGATGGCAAGGCACACAATAAGTGTGGTTTGTGTGTGAACTGGGGAGGGAACAAGATGAAGGGAAACCATTCAGGCTTAATTTTTTGTAAGTAGGGTGTGGTATGTGGTGGAGGGATTTTGTGTAGGAAGAAAAGGCAGGAAGCATGAAAAAGAAAAAGAAAAGCAAAGAAACAAAGATTCACACTGGTGCTCAAAAAGTGGAATTCTATCACAAGATGTAGTACAGTCATTGCACTGTCTTCCTCAAAAGTGTTATGAAGAAATGAAGAATTGCATTCACCTATAGATCTTCAATCAATGTACAATGGGCCCTTGGCATTCACTGGAGTTTGGTTCCAGGACCCCCCATGAATACCAAACTCCATGGATGTTCAAGTTCCATTAAATACAATGGATAGTAAAATGGTGTCTCTTATATGAAATTTCAAAATCAAGGTTTGCTTTTTTGTTTTTTATTAACTCATTTTTTAAATTATTAATTCATTTTTTATTAACATTTTTTTCAAGTTGTGGATGCTTGAATACATTGATAAAGACTTTGTGGATAAGGAGGGTCAACTGTACAAGGTAGTTAGAAACTTTATCACATGGGGGAAATCAGCAGTTTAAATGGATATCTTCCCATGAAAATCATGTGATCGCAGTGATGATTTTCACACACATGATTAAACAGGACTTATCCCGGCAATAAGCAGGTAAATCCCCGCTTTCCCCCAATTTCCCCCTATATGATAACGTCCTAGGTTATATAAAAGTTTAAATCTTCCTCAAAACCCTCACCTTGTGGAACTACAGATGACACTGTAGAGCTAGCAGCAAACAATACCAGTACAGATGAGACAAGGAAGTCTGGGTGGAAGCAAGCTAAAAAGTGAAGTTGCCCACACTCAAAAAAAGATATTTTGTAACAAATTAATCATGCAAATTAAGCAATATAATATAACACCTTTTCTGGTATACATTAAATTCTGTTCTTTTAAAATATGTATGTTAATTTTAAAAATGGTTGCAACACAGCCTTCTTTATTTTTTAAAACAACATTACATTAAAAAGAAACATTACATTACATTAAAAAGGCCCTGTAATTTGTTTAAAGTTTAGTTGCATCCTTGATCATTAGAATGCTGCCATGTAGGTCTGAGATGCTTTCTGCATTGTTAAGAAGGAAAATGTACACTACAGGCTGAGTCTCCCTAATCCAAACTGCTCGGCACCAGAACTCTTTTGGATTTTGGATTTATTTATTTATTTATGTATTTATGGATTTTGGAAGACCTTTATTGTATATGCATATATAATGGGATATCTTAAAATTAATTTATTTTTATTATACAGCTCATATACATAGCCTGAAGGTAATTTTATACAATATTTTAAATAATTTTGTGCATGAAACAAAGTTTGTGTACATTGAATCATCAAAAAGCAAAGGCATCACTATCTCAGCCACCCATGAAAAAAAAAGTTGGTTTTTTTGGGAGTATTTTGAGTTTTGGAATTCTGGATAAGGAATACTCAATCTGTACTAGTATGCAAGCTAAGTACTAAAGCAACAAGAAGTACCTATCTTTTTGACACTTGGCAGTTTTCCTGCTTCAAAACACTACTGTATGGGTGCCATTTTCATACAAATTACCAAAATCTATAGGGAGAAGGAAGGGCAAGCAAAATATTATTCTTCTCTCAAACATATACCACTGCCCCTACCCTTCTAAAACTTTGCAGATGTGTTCCTTATGGCCACCTCTGAAGTTTCTATCATTTTTGGAATGAGCACTGACAAAGAAATGGGATAGGGAAACACTTTTTAATACTATCTGGATAAAAAGACTGCTCTCTCTCTCTCTCTCTCTCTCTGTGTGTGAGTGAACCAGTTCATCTGACATTTAGCAAGGCTCCTTTCTTCAGAAGAGGCAACTATGCCTTAATATATATAAAAAGAAAAGGAACTGGCAGTTCACATAGATAAACTCATAGGCAAATTTCGAGCAAATGCACACACATTTGTGAATACGTATTAGTCTGCTGTCTTCTGTAAATTCCTCCTAAGTGGTTATCATACCTGCAAATATCATAACACTAATGAAATGTACTTTCTAAGTACTGTATAGTCAATGGAATCATGAAGATGGATTTCTGAACAGGGAATCAGATTTCGACTCAAATCAAATTTGGTGGCCTTTCTGAGAGGAATGGGGCTGTTCATTGAACCTGAATCTTTTGGTTGGTTCGCATCCTTAGCATTTGTCCATAAGGTATTGAAAACTGCCATGGAAAACAGGCATCTTTTATCCCTAAAGCCATAGCCAGCTGTATAACATGACAGCTTTTATTGTTTTGTGCTGTTATGGTCTCATGGAACTGTCTTTTATAAAAATTGATTGACACTTAACTCTTAAACCTGTGGGGTGGACAGCATGCAGGGTTGAGACCTAGGGCATTTGGGTTAGCATCTCACATCTTCCTTGAACTCATAACATTCTCTGTTGGTTTCAGATCTTATGTGAAAAACAAAACATAGATCAGTGAAATTATGAATAGAAGCTTTTATAACAGTTTGCCGGTCAGTGTGAGAAAGATTCTAAAGCATTTAGAACAATTTATAGGGGATCGAGAAATAGTTAAAGCTGCAACCCTTTTATCTGGGAGAAAGTCCCACTGGGTAAAATGAAGCCTATTTCTGTGTAAGCATGCACAGAATTTCACTGATCAATTGATTATTAATAATTCTGCTTCTTCATGGAACTGGCAGGCTTGTTTAAACATAATACATACAGGGAGGAAAACAAAACTCAGCTACAGTTTAAGGAACAAATCCCTGAAAAAAAGTTTTCTTAAACTGACAGATTGCTTATGGCTAGCATTCATTTGCTTCTTGGCTTGGTTGCAGTCTGTATTTTCTCTGTTTTTGACCTTTTCTCCTCACATGTTTTATGAAACATAGATATTTACTTGGCTAAAGGAAACAGAGCAAAAACTTGCTCAACCATTTGCCAGTTTCTGGAACCAAATCTAATGATGGAGGAGAGGAAGGTGGCACAGGGAGAGACTTGAAGCAAGCAGGGTCAGTGGCTAAAGTCAACCAGCTAGATTTGTTAATTCTGAAATGATGTCAGTCATATTTCTTCTCAGGGCATTCCATCCTTTAAGAAAATATTAAACTACAATTGCTAAATCTTTGTGGTATAAAATGCTTTGTGGCACAATTGCTAACTCTTTGTGGCACAAACTAAAGCATGGTTTTTTATTAAGGCAGAAAAGAGTAGAATTTATTGTGTTCCAAATGCCCATATGAAGACATCCACAATCCTGAGAAATCATGATAGGGTGTTATGAATTATACATAATATCTTTCTGGCACTGTGGAAATCTGCTTGGGGGACACTGCAGACATGCAACTTCATGTTTATTCTAAGAGGACTGGACTTATTTGGGGCCAAACAGAGTTCCCTCTAAAAAACAGCAATGCATAGAATTAATTGTAAGGTTGCAATCCTATTTCTGTTCCTTGAGCATAATCTCCATGGAATTTATTAGGGCTTACTTCTAAGTAAACATGCACAGAATTGTTCTGTTAGTGTTCTTCAAAGTGAGAACAATACTTAGTGGAACAATTAATTTTTTTCTATTATGATAGGGTGTTTAAATATTTTGTTTAGATTTTCTCCCTTGCTTATTCACATTGTAAATAGCCAGAAATAATGCAAGACATTTTGCTATCTGACGCAAAGAACAAGATAGAATCACTTCCCAATTCATGTGCAGAAACCAGTTGGACAGGTACTCAAATGCTTCTTCAATACTGGTGATTGAACAATGTCTTACATTGCACAGCTTGCTTAGCTTAAGGGCTGTATCAACCCTTTAGTGCCACCTTCTGTTATGAGTTATGCTCAATATATATAAATATTAGACTTTGATGAATAAGGCAGGGAGCTGCCTCTTGCCAGAGTCCGCATGCATTGGAAGAAGGCATGATGAAGGGCAGAGCAAGACAGCCTGAATTACTGGCTAAGCCAAGCCTCAATTCAATTACAAACTGGAATTTCCCTCCATTCCCCTTCCTCCTGCTGACAAAGAAATGATTTCATTGATGAAAACAATCAGAGCTTAACTCTCTCTCTCTCTCTCTCTTTTAACTCCACTGAATGTAATCCTGCCAAACTGGATCTGACTGGTCATCTTGAAGGATCATTTTCTCAGAGTAAAAGAAGGTGCTCCTTTAGGCTGTGCATGATGCTGATGCACAAGACAGAGAATATAATGAAAGATTATACATTGTTTTTCCTTTACAAAAATCCAAGCTGGTGCTCACATCTCTTAGGTGGCAGCTCCCACATTTAATTTCTTTGATTTATTCATTTGTGGTTTCAAGGAATAAATGGTTCTTTAAGAGAGAGAAGCTGATTCTCAGTAGCTCCATCAATAACAACAAGGAAGACCTCAAAGGCAAATGTATCCAGTCTGTGGAAAAATGATACAGAAATAAAACTGAGGGAGATGAAGAACAGGATTCAAGCTCTAAATTAGGAAGAACTAATTGACCTTGACATGCCAGATGGTTTGGCCTTCAGCTTCAGCCGTCCCATGCCAGTGGCTGTGCTGGCTAGGTCCCCTGGGAGTTCAGTCCCAAACATGTGGAAGGCAAAAGGCTCCCAATTCCTTTCTAAAGCTGTTATTCCTGTGATGTGACTTTAATAAGCTTATTGCATGGCACTTGGAGGAATGGGAATGGAATGGAATGGAATGGGGGAAATATGTGTTACTGTATGGGAGAACGCCACCGATGCCACTGGGAGTACCGAAGCCGCTCCCCAGCCATTCCTGGCAGCTGATTTGAAGGATGATTTTGAAATGTTCTTCAAAATCGGCTTCCTTGGAATGGCTGAGGAATGGCTTCGGGACTCCCAGCATCATTATGATGTTCTCCCATATGGTAACACACGTTTTCCCGTATCCGTTCTGTTCTGTTCCATTCTGTTCTTGTCCCTCCAAGTGTAATGCCATAACCTTGCAAGTTGACTTATGGCGAGTCTGTCAGAGATTTTCTTGGTAAGGTTTATTCTTTGGAGGTTTGTCATTGTCCTCTTCTGTGGCTGAGAGAAGATGATTTGCCCAAGGTCACTGGATTTTCATGGCTGAATGGGGATTGAACCCTGGTCTCCCAAAGTCCTAGACAACACTACACCACTATTTAAATCACTACAACACATTAGGTCACACAGAAAATATTGTTTTCTGATGGAATACGTGCAATGGGGGTAGTGCAAAAGATTTTTTTAATGTAGCATTTAACTCCAGACTAGGGAATAGTTGGTGTCAAAATATGCATAACACATAGCCAGGAGAAAAGGAGAACAAAATTCAAAAAGTACAGTAAAAAAGATGAGAAACAAAGTTCAAGAAAGAAAGAAAGAAAGAAAATGAAATGAAATGGATGCCTAGTGACATAAAGGAACAGCCTGGGGAGAATCCTTTAGTACACGAGATTTGAACTTTGCTCAGGGTTTTGGAATGATGTGTTTGTTGCAGACTGGTGAGCTTTTCCTTCTGCACATTGTGCTTTTAAAGTTATGAATAACTTCTTAAGGCAATATCCCTTAGCATGCAGAAGCTGCTGGCCTGGTCATAATTGCTTAAGAAACATTCCCTATGGCAAATTCCCCTGCATTTTTAGCCTCATAAAAAGAGAAGGAATAGTTGTTGTTTTTAACCAAAGATGCAGCTGAAATATTAAAAAATGATATAGATGTTTGTTCCAGTGGCCACCTTCACCTCATCTTACAAAGGTGAGAACTTTTCTTAGGAAAATTCAACCCACACCCCAATCCTTATCTCAGCCCTCTAGCTTAAAAATACAACATTCCTTGGAAAATAAATTCCTCCCCAAGGAAGATAGGCTGATATCTCTTTCAAGTTCCAGCATGGTTCTCCTTGGCCTTCAGTGCTTGAAATTAATGCTTAAATACTGTATCTGGGGACTGTTTTTAAATTAGTTTTAAATGTTTCAATAAAGATTCTAGTGTATTTTAAATTTTTTTTAAATCTTCGCATTATTTTCATTACTTTGTTACTTGTAGACTAGGCCAAAAGATCTGTGAACAACCCCACTTCCTGGAAGATGAAAGACAACCTCCAAATGATCTACAGATTGACTAAGAAAATCCAGCAAATGCTGTGCTCAGCGAAGGTCAGGATAGACCCTCTCATGGCCGCAGGAGTTTACTACCGTGCAGCTGTAGACAAGTCTAAATAGAGACCACCAAACTCAGTGTTCAAACATGAATCAAGAAGCAAAAGAGACACTGCAGACTGGGCTAGCCAGAAAAATCAGCAGTAGCAGAACATGTTATAAACCATCCTGGGCATAAAATGCTGTTTGAAAACACTGAAATTCTGAACCATGCCGTCAGGTCAGGTCAGGTCAGGTCAAAATGCACAGGGAGGCCATTGAAATGCACAAACACAAACAGGAAAGAAGAAACCCTGAAAGTAAACAAAGTTTGGCTACCAGTCCTGAAAAAAACACCAAAATTAAGACTCAGCACATGCAAATGGATGACCCAGGGTCAGGGGTTTTCCAGCAGACAATGGATCACTAATTAAATAGACACAAATCCTCCTCACATATCCTTCCACCCTGAGGCCTTGCCATTCACTAACAGACCACCACACAGATCAATATGTAAATCAGTTCTTCTCAACCAAGGGTCACACAGTATATGTACCTCCATGCCACAATTTTCTGAAGATCCCAGCCACAGATGCAGGCGAAACATCAGGAATAAATTCTTCTGGAACATGACCACATAGCCTGAAAAACTCACAAAAAACTAAAAATATTTCTGGTATCATTATAAAATTTACCTTTTAAAATTTATTTAGCCTATAAGTTTTAAACCAATATTTTTTTCACTTGACACCCCCAACATTGGTTCAAAATGTTCTTGGACATTTAGCTCTCACACTAAGGCTGGTTACAAACCAAATGGTAAGCAGTTTCTTTTTTGATTTGCATACTACACAAATGTGTAAACAACTCCACCCAATGACAGTTTAATAACTGAGTTTTCCTTTTCACTTATATTAGTTCTTAGTTCTTCCTCATATATATGAAATATATTTCAGTTTGAGATTTGTTGACCTCTTAAATGAGATAGAAGTTAGCCTTCAAGGCAGGTTTTTCTGACCAGGAACTCTCCAGATGCCCTGGAGTACAACCAGTATCATTCCCAGCATCATTCCCCAGGAAACCTGTACACACTGCAAGGCATGATCCAACACATGAAGGGTTTAAAGTCTGAGAAAGACTGTTTCATGTTTCTCTTAGGTGAGATTCAGCTAACTACATCTGAAGAGAAATTGTTGTCACAAGACAGTGGTTGTCATTTCTTCCACGTGGTAAAATAGCAAGTTACTTCCTCCTGAAAGCTGCTGCTAATTTTTTCCACCAGTTTTCAGAACTTGGCAACTGTCAGTCATAAAAAGCAGGGGTGCCTAGAATGTTTGCTAACACGAAAACTAAGAGCTGGGGGGAAAAGCCCCTTGCTGTGATTTTTCTATTTAGGAAATGGTTTTGTGCACCCATCCCTTTATAATTATATACTGATTACTATAGACTCATCTGAAATGAGTGGAAAAACAATATATAGACAACTTTCTGGGCAATATATTGTGTGAAATAGCACTGTGTTGAGAAACATTAGTTCTCTCTTCATGTTTTATTGTGTTCCAGTTATATAATTCATTTCAGCTGCAAACCTACTACAATTTTCTTGGGATAGAGCAAATACATTGGCTTCTGATTCCTGATATCCATTCCTTCAATTTCTTATACATGTAGTTTAGGAGTAATTATTTTGTGTGTATGCATGCAATTCTATGAGAAGAAACTGATTCAGATGAAGCTATTTTCACTTTGAACAGAAAACTAGAAGATGTTGCATCAGGAAAAAAAGTTAAAAATTTAGAAGCTAGTGTCGTGTCCTGGAAGGGCCAAGAGGTCCAGTCATTTCAAATTTAATTAAATGAGCAGAAGTTGAGTGAAGCCTAGGGATACTGTGATAAATCTGCATTTTAATTGCAGGAGCAGTTTCCCAAACCACTGGCTTTTACTCTAGCTATTTTGTTCTGTGACCAGAGCCTGTCTTTTCTAAATCTTTTTAAACCTTATTTTCAGCTAGTTTCTCATGAAGGGATGCACATATTGAAATACTTGTGATGTAGGTCACAACTTCAATGGCATGTTCTTCTAGTTATCTCTTATTTGATATTTGCTAGCTTTGAAGATAAGAAGGTGACAATGACTGTACAGGGATGAATCAATAGCTTGTACTTCACTGCATCACTATATCACAGGTCTATGAGATCAGAGTGGACATATTTCCCTCCTACTTATTTGGGTTGTTAAAAAGCTGTTTCATTTTTGTTGCCTTTCTCAGAATCTCACTACAATTTCCATCTCATCGAGGTTCTGCATGAGTTTGCACTCTCTGTCTCTCTCGGGTAATGGAAATCAGTGCTCATTTTAGTATACACTTTTTTCAAAGTGTACATTTCACATATACCAAGTGTGAGCATTTTAGAAATACTTTTTTTTTTATTAAACAAATTTATTGAAGTATAAAACAACAATACAACAAATACATCGAGACTTTTCATAAAACAAACAACCACAACCACAGTGATAATAAAACATACAAACCCTTTCATTACTTTAGTTAACATTCAAACATTATAGCATAATTAAAGATTTACAAGATGGAACATAAGGTCATATTTTATAGAGCCCTTCAGTCAACCTACTTTCTCTTACTAACAACCTATAACCATCTATACATTTCTCATCTCAGTCCTTAATCCTTCATGTCTACCTTCCCTCTCACTCACCTATACATACTAATCGCTATCCGCTAACTTTCCTACCTTCACAAACCCTCTCTACCTACAGTACCAATCAGTTACTAACCTTGTTTACACTCTTTCTGCTCTTGTCTTGTCCACTTGTCCGTACAAAGACACCCAATCTTCTTATTCCTAACACATTCTTCCGCATACATACAAATGACTTCCTTCCTACCAACTTACGTTGAAAAGTGCTGAAACTCTGGCTGTCTTTAAAACTATGGTTCTTTGTCGCTTCGTTCCATAGCAAATTTCACTGGTATTGATCTACTTCCTTCCTCAGTTACCTCTTTTACTTTCCTTTCCTTTATTAGACTTTAGAAGCTTTCAGTGGGGCTCCTCATAATTAATATTATTGGATTTGAGGTTGGTGACAGCTATATAGAAATACATTTTTTAAAAAAACAAAACAAAACCCTGAATACATTTTATTGCGGGGATACTCAGAGGCAGGGAAAAGACTGAGGGTGCATCTACACTGTAGAGATAATGCAATTTGACACTTTAATTGCCATGGCTCCGTCCTATACAATCCTGGGATTTGTAGTTTTGTGAGGCACCATCACTTTTTGACAGAGAAGGCTGAATAGCAAGAGCAAGAGCACTTACATTTCTATACTGCTTTATCATGCTAAGAACTCTTTTAAGTGGTTTACAATGTATTATCCAGTTGTCCCCAACAAGCTGGGTACTCATTTTACTGACCTAGAATCATTGAGTTGGAAGAAACCACAAGGGTCATCCAGTCCAACCCCCCCTGCCATGCAGGAACTCCCAGTCAAAGCATCCCCAACAGATGGCCATCCAGCCTCTGCTTAAAGACCTCCAAGGAAGGAGACTCCACTACATTCCAAGGGAGTGTGTTCCACTGTCAAACAGCCCTTACCGTCAGGAAGTTCTTCCTGGCTGAGTCAACCTGGAGCTCTGCAAAATGTATTTTTTTATTTATTTTTGTTGTTTATCCAAAATTTAAAACACATATTAACATACATTGAAACATTTTGTTCTTATACAACAATACAGCTAAACACAACATAGACTATAAGACTAAACAAAAACCAAAACAACTTTATCACATAACAATATTGCTGAAATAAACATATTCTCAAAACTCAAATCTTCAAAGTACTTTCTTTCCGATTGTAATCTCTTTCTAATTTGTTTCTTACATGTTTTTCTCATAACAGAAAAAAAATATTTGTGGCAACTCACAACGTTTTGGCTGTAGTACCAGTATTTAAATACTGCACCACCAGGGGCCCTTATATGTAGACCTTATAAAACTACAAATCCTATGATCCCATAGAATGGAACAAGAGCACCTAAAGTGGTTTCAAAGTGCATTATTTCTACAGTGTATATGGACCCTCTGAGATTCATGACTTCCTCCCAATGATGATTAATTAAAAGATGGATATGGACTTTCACTTTAAAAAGCAGTAAATCAGATAACCTTTTAAAAAAACAAAACAAAACCCACAAACAACATTATTTTCTTCTCCAACTCTCCCCAGCTTTTCCCTATATATATTATTAATTACATGTTGTTTGGTGACTATTAACATTCAGGTCTGGTTTCATTCATATTTAATTAAGCTGGTTCTAAATGAAGGAACTTCTGGATTTCCTTTCAGGGGACGTAAAATTAGTAAATGTCCAGGCAAGCTGAGGCTTGCTAGGAGAAAGCACATGACTTTCTCCTCACTAGCTTTTGCTACGTCCTGTATGTTCTACTATGTGTATAGGCTGAGCAGCTGGAGTAAGAGCTGCCCAGCAAAAAGAGAAAGAGAAGAAAAAGAGAGGAAATAGAAAAGGAAAAAGAGACATACAACCAATACACAGTAAGGATCTCACAGCTCAATCATGGATACAACGAAAATAAAAATAAAAAAGAGAAAATATTATTCTACCATTAAAGATGCAACTAAATAATGCTACTAAATCACTAATAATCATGGCCATAGATTATTGCATTGTTAGATTTCTTATTGCTCAAAAAGCTATGAATGATATCCAGTCTTTCATAAAGTCTTCAGTTGGTTTAAGCTTTAGTATTCAGGCTAATTTGGCCATTTGGGCTAACTTAGCAAATTTAACGATCTATTCTTCCCTCATTGATGCTTCAATCTATTTCCAAGTTTGACCAAGCAATATTTTCGTGGCTGTTCTCATATATCGAAGAAGAGATCCATATTTACTATCCAGTTCTTTATAACATCCAACAAAAGCATTTATGGTAGCATTACAAAATTTAGCTTTAATTGATTTTGGATTTACATATACATCTTAGACTAGGAACTTTTTGTCTTACAAGTCCACCACATATGAAAAAGGAGCCCTCCTTTATCTTGACATTACCAACATTGATTTGATACATTATGGGCAAATGTTTGGGATTTGATATCATGTACACATCATCTTATACAGGTTTTCTTTTAAATTATCCCCAAAGTAAATTTTATATCTTTGGACCACAATTTTGCCATACATCTATGTAGAGATTATACCCCAAATTTTGAGCACACCTTATCATGTAGTTTTTGCAGTATCATCTTCTGTCTCTAGTTTCACAAGCCAGAAGCTTTTTAAATTACACAGTCATCATCTTTACACAGCTCAGAATAAAAACTATTTTCTCTAACCTCTGTGGCTGCATTTCTTTTGTCTTGATTAAATCTGTCCTTAAGTTGCATATAAACAAAATAGTTCATATCTTTGCTTTGCTTAAGAATAATACCTCCTGACTTAAACATCCAGTTTTCTTCTTCAATATATAAAAGATTGTCATAGAGCAACCATATCCAATTTTTAATAACTTCTTTCCTTGCCAAAAAAAACCAAACAAACAACACTTTCATTTGGTAAATATAGCTAATATTGTCTTAAGAAAAAATCTGTTTATATTTACACCAAACTCTCAGGTGAGCTTTTCTCATAAAATGATTTTTAAATCCAGCATGTGCCTTAACTTTTCTATACCAAAAGCAACCATGCCAACCAAATCTTAAATAATAGCTTTCAAGTTCCAAGAGTCCAAGGTAACACATATTATTAATGAGGAAGAATTGATAAGCTGAGAGAAGCTGCAGCAGTTTGCTATTGCCCAAGTCTATGGGGAAAAGCAAAATGCCATCCTCTTCTTCCCACACACTAAGTCACTTTTATACTTTGAAACTACTTCTGTAGCAATTGAATTCAGCTGAGGAGAAAGGGAGAAAGTGGGAGGAGGTGAGAGAATCTGGGGCACGTTAAAAGCAGCTGAACAAGGGGAATTATAGAGGCTGTTTTGCTTTATTTGCCAAATCAGGACAGTTGGGAAGTACATAAATGATAATTATTCTGTTTTTGGTCACCACTTCCTTTGCGGTTGGACAGCATTTACTGATCTGTTGGGAAACATGAGAGATTCCAATGAATCTTTCAACCAGAGTGATCACACTGGGAAAGCAGACAAGCAGCAACTAGTTTTACCCTCTTTTCCTGGGTCTAGCAGAGAAAAGAATATAAACATAGTTTTCTTTGTAAAAACATATAAATGTAGATTTCCTTACAAACATTAGTTCAAATTTGATACATATTCTAATGGAGGCCAGGGTAAGAAGAGAAAATGGTTGTATTTTCTGCTAAGACTGTTAGAGTAATCTGGGAAAAGAAAGGATGTGAACAGCAAACAATTGGAAAGTTTGCAAACATACAGACTAGCAATTAGTTGGACATACAAGGGTTTCTAACTCTAGCAGTATCATGAGTAATGGGATAAATTGTACATTAACACTACCAGAAAAGGAATAAAGAAGGAGCCCTCAACAAACTCTAGGCTTCTGTGCTCCTCTGATGCAGATACAACCATAATATTGGAGGCATCTAATCCTATTTTCCTATTGCATCCATTTCCTCACTACATACATAGAAACCCACAGTACTCTGATTATTATAAGTTGCAGCTAGGCAGCTTTGCTGGGTTGGGAGCCATTTCCACCACCTGACTTACTACAGGCCACACCATGCCGAAATTCAGTAGTAAGTTCCATTATAGCTGCTGTTTTACAGAAATTTGGAAGCAACTCTCCAAACTCTTTTAAAACAGTTTTTTTTCTGCTTGCTTTAAAGAGGACTTTCTGATTTGCAACTGATTTTTGGTAACAGATTTTTTTTAAAGACTACATGGAACCCATAGACTTAATTTTCCCACTTCTGCATTAAACTATCATTTATTAACCAGTAAGAATTCTGCTTTGATGCTGGGTTGTTTGAAATAACCATAGCTAGTTAAACTAGCCAGAGTTTCCACACATTCAGATATACTGAGGAAATCTGGTTGGTTTACAAATGGAAATAAAACTTTCTAATCTGGTATGGATGATCATAAGGGTCTGGATCTGAGCAAAAGGCTCAATATTGCTCATACACATAATGCACAAGCATGGTTTAGTATTACGTTCAAAAATGGTTAATACTCATCAATGATTACATTATCCTGTTTATTCTCTGGAAGGAAATTGTAGTTAATTTCCAATTGTTAGTTGTAGGTAATTGAATAGAAAATATTCATATGCCATCCAGAATTTCACAAGAGGAAATTGTGACCAAGCAACATCAGCGTGTGGTCAAGATGGTAAACTTGAATGAGGAAAAACACAGAAGCTAGGACATACTGCAGCAGTTTGCTTTGGCCTGTGCCTACTAAGAAGGGCAAGTTTTCACCCTGTTCTTTCCTCTCCCCCACTGAAAATTACTTTTGCACTTTCAACTCAGTTTGAAGTAAGCTGAAGACAAAGGGAGAAAGTGGGACAAGTAGACAAAATCCGGGACTTTTCAAAGGAGATGGACAATAAGGATGACAGAGAATTACCCTGTTTCCCCGAAAATAAGACATCCCCAAAAAATAAGACCTAGTAGAGGTTTTGCTGAATTGCTAAATATAAGGCCTCCCCTGAAAGTAAGACCTAGCAAAATTTTTGTATATAAATATATATACAGTATATAATAAATATTCCTTTTTTTTTGGTTCAACAATAAATGTGAATTCTTCTTCATGGAAAAATAAGACATTCCCTTAAAATAAAACCTACCGCATCTTTGGGAGCAAAAATTAATATAAGACACTGTCTTATTTTTGGGGAAACATGGTAATTAAGACTGTCCCACACAGATTGGAACAGTTGGAGTGTATATATATCCACGAACTTGTCTATGCAAGATAAAGCAGAAATATGAATATCTGAAGACTGCATCTTGCAAAGGTTGTGCCACCCTGTCTGCTCCTATATATCACGATGATCTACATGTTAAAAAAGGTGCAGGGCTCAAATCTCCCAAAAGTGTACCATTTCAGAATGTGTTGGAGGGCTATTTCAAAAAGGGTTGAGGGTTTCTTAATTTAATTTGCCCCCCAACAAAGTAATCTCCTGTCCATGAAAACTTCATATGTTAGGGAGACACAGTTTTGCCTGATTCTTTTCATGCTCTACACTTTTCTATACTTGGGAAGTTTTCTTTTTAATTGTGGGAAACACTGAAGCATACTCTCCAGGTCTCAAAGGACTCATGTACTTTTTTGGCAAGTATAAATTACTCCCCTTTCCTGTCTGATGAAGAATTCACACACTACAAAGGCATGTTCTTTATGAGAAATTTATGAAACAGATTTTCAAAATGTAAGAAAAGAAAAAGAAATGTGAAAAATGCCCTGTAGATGTGGAATAATAATAGTAATAAAATCAGAACAGTAACATCAGCACAAAATCTTGCTCTTTTATTGATTTTATATTTTCCCAAAATCTATGAAGCTTACCGGTGTAAGGCATACATACAAACACATATGACTGTTGAGCTAAACTGGAACTAATTTTGTAGTACATGAAAGTAATTTTAGAACTGAATCTCACACACACATGTTATACAGTGTTTGTGACCTTATACTCTGTTTTTTTTTAAACTTAAAGCATCCTGGGTACACTGAAGAGTGCAAGAGTTAGAACTGAGTAAACAACATGTCCTCTGTGCAGTACCAGGTAAGATTGGGTTCCAGCCTTCCTAGGTCATTCCCATTGTCTTACTAAATCAGCGGTGGGACTGAATGTCTTCCATTGGGATATAGCAACTGAGGCTCTTTTACATCACACCATTATAGTGACATAATTCCGCTTTAACTCTTATGGATCTATCCTATGGGATTATGAGTCTTGCAGGTGTGGGTGGAATACTTAGAATTCTCAATCAGAGAGTTCTAGTAGTTCACCATGTTACAAATCCCAGGCTTCTATTGCATGTAATAGGAATTAAAGTAGAATCATATTGTTATAACATCTCTTCCCCTCTCAGAACATCTCTCCCCCTCTTGCAGAGGACAGGGGGGGGGCGGAGTATTGCACCAATGCCGGAACATCTTTTCCATCGCCTGTGGAGGACTGAGGAGGTGGAATGTCGGTGGCACAGCACTCCAAATGCTGGCCCGCTGGATTCCCCCCCCCAACAGCGCCACCAATGGAACACCATTCCACCACTCACAGAGGATGGAGGATTTGTGATTGATTGATCTTATGTATATTGAAATTGTTAGTAACTGTAATTGATTCAATATGTATATATTATGGATTGTGGTACTGATATTGCATTATATGTGTTAAACTGATGTTAATATGCTAGGTGATTATAGATATTGTATTGTATGGACATGTTGATGTATTGGGCTTTATTTCCTTAGCTATTTTATTGACATTGTATTGTGTATATTTCTTTTGCTGTAATCCCGCCTTGATCTGACGGAAAGGCGGGATATAGAAATAATTTGTTGTTGTTGTTGTTGTTGTTGTTATTATTATTATGCAGTGTGAAAGGGCTCTAGTTCAGGGCTTACAACTCTTGTGTGAGGGACTGAATATTTGGGTAATGATGATGAGAAGCTTGCCTTGGCTGCCTCTTGCTAATGCATAGAATAAATGTAATGCTGCTAGTACTGTATCATATCATACAGTTGTGTAAAGTCTTACTATGGGAATTTTGCTGCTACCACATGAAATCTGATGAAATTCTTGTCGGTTCACTTGGCAGCAAGACTAGCCAAGGGGCTTCTCTAGAATTTGGCATGAGAGCTTTGCTGAACTACCATAGAGATCAATATAAGATCAATTGTGTTATATAATCTATGGCTCAGTTCTATGGGGAAGAGTGTCAAACTTCTAAATTCTTCTATCCTGTGTTTGTCTTGCTGAGAAGACTGGAAAGTTTGTTTCTATTTTCAGTAAGTTGTTGAAAGGTTGGGGAGGATGATTTTGGGCTAGTTAATAGTAAAATGGAAAAGATGAACCAATCTCTTTCTGACCAACTTTCTTCTGTTTGGAAACAGACTGCCCCATCCTGCACTGGATTCACCAAGAAAATAATTATGGAATCTACTTAATGTGCAATTTTATTCTGAGATATCATTTGGTTATATGAATCACCCAAGTTTTCAGAATACTTGGGATAAGTCCTTCTTGCATGCTTAAAAAGTGGGGTAAACACCTTCCTTTGGCTGTCCATCATTTCCAGCAAGCGTGGCCAACAAGAACAGGATAATGGGAGACAACTGCTCTATCCTGTGACATGCTGGTTCACAAAAAGTACATCTGGCAAACTGTCAGGGCCTAGGTACCTGGCATTACCACCTCCATGGTGGAATTGTTGTTGTTGTTGTTGTAGTTACTTCTGCTGCTGTTCTTCCTCCTCCTCCTCCTCCCAACTAGTCAAGGTTCTCCTTAGAATGAAGACTATAAAAACTTGGGGCTTGGGAGAGTTTCAGACCACATAGGCTTTCCTGTCCAGCAATGTGCAAACCAGTCAGGGAATAGTGTGAAACATTTTTGTTCTTTTTGTCACTTCCAGTATCACAATGCCAGTTTAGCAGGTCTTTGATGCAGGAAAATGGATTGATGGAAGCAAAGTCATGGAGCAAGAAGTGCAGCAGGGGATGGTAAGCAGATGTGACAGCAGAAGCACCCCCTGAGAGGATCTGTGCATGACCTGTCATCAACTAGGTTGGCAGATTTTTTTCCCCACTCCCTATTTTGAAATATCATCTGTATTAAATTACAGATAGAAATACCAGTGTATGAAGGGTCTTCATAAGCAAATGAAGTCTGCTTTGCCAAGCCTTCAGTCTGTGGATTCAGCTTGTTCTGCTACACATAACAACAGGAATTTCCACCAGAAGGAGTACATTCACACAGAACCTTTTCATAGGTTTCTCCACATTCATTACATACTTGGCCTTGTCTCTATAGCCTTTATGCCAAATCTGTAGCCTATGGATTATCGTCATCCATTCACACATTCAGCACTATACACTGTTTCCCTGAAAATAAGATATCCCCCCAAAATAAGACCTAGTAAAGGTTTTGCTGAATTGCTAAATATAAGGCCTCCCCCGAAGACCTAGCAAAGTATGTATGTATATATATATATATATATATATATACACACACACACATACACACACACAGAGTATATAATAAATGTTCATTTTTGTTCAACAATAAATGTGAATTCTTCATGGAAAAATAAGACATCCTCTGAAAATAAGACCTAGCACATCTTTGGGAGCAAAAATTAATATAAGACACTGTCTTATTTTCAGGGAACCACTGTATCAGCCTGGGTCCTAGCCAGATCCAATCCTTGCTCTGCCAGCACTTTTTAGAAGTCAGAAAGCACAGCTGGGACCCAGGCTGATGGTGGCTAGGAATTTGGCCTCCATTCTGCATTCCAGCTCCATCCTGGGAAACTGGAGCTGGTTTAAAATCCAGAGCGATAAGCTGCAGAGATTGTTTCTTGGGTTCTAGAAAATAATGTTTTATTGTAGTGCTGTTATGCATTAAGGTTCTAAAGACATCTATGGAAATTTCATTGATGTACTGCTGGGGTGGTTGGGAGGTCTTAGGTGCAATGATCAATCTAAGTTGATATAAATTGATATGCTATTCCCATCATTTTGAAATCCATCTGATACCCTATAGACCATTATGATCATTTAACCTGAGCAGTTGAGCAATCCAAGAACATAAAAACATGGGCAACATTCCAACCAATCTTGATGTTAGCTAATGCTCACACACTTTTTGTCTGATAAATTATCTTGCAAGTAAGCAATCTACAATGATGTTTTTGATGACACACATTTTTTATGGATTGTACTCCCAAACCTTCTACAAATACTGGTTCTTCTCAATGTTTTTAGCAAGTTATGATTTGCTTTACATCAAGTTTGGTCCATTATTCCTTGACATATGGATGGAATCATGGCATGAAATAATTTACCAGGTTGATGCTGCAAAAAGCTCATTGTTTCTTTTTATATGGAACAATAGCTTCTTCCTCTATTTTACTTTTAACTCTTAAAACTGTAAACACTAGAAAAGTGTCAGTTACATGACAATGCATTAAAGTCTGTATTTAATATCTTGTGTAGGCTTTTAAGAGAAGAACCTTGACATGAAATTGAAAACTTGAGATGGGGGTGCATTAGTAGTTATAGTCATAAGGGAAATAAACTATTTTCTTGTCATAATCTGATTTATTCTCTAGTACCTATCATATGAACTGATGTTATATTGCTTCCTTGCTTTGTAATAACGACCTCTTTGGAAATTTTAATCATTACAGAAATCTGTTTTAGAGTATAGCCTATAGAGGGGGACTGTGACAAGAAGCTGCTAATCATTTTATACAAACAATTGTACTGGCTGGATTTGTAGTATAATTTTGGTTTTGTAATATAAAAGTACTGCTGCAGTAAAGGCTTACAGGGTAAAGATTTATGTGTACAGTAAATCATAATACCCATTTACCATTTCAGTCAGTGTTACTTTGTATGTGACTTAGGCTTGTCCTTCCCCCAGAAACTGTTTTCTATTGTCTTTACATTATTAATTGCTTTTTGCCTAAATGTTGCATTTGCTCCCAGCCTTGTGCCTTTTTAAAAATGGCAATAGCCTTTCACAGAGTTGTGAGGGAAAACAAAAACAAAAACAAAAAACCTCTGACAAATGTTGGCATGTAAAACCAATTTGCCCACGGATTATATATCTTCTTTTAGTCAAAACATTGCTCAGATAAATTCAGAGTGCCATTACTTTCTTGGATTGTCCAATTTAGAAAGTTTAGAACCCATTAGGGAAAAATGAAGCACACAACTGACAGCAAGTTTGTTTTTCTTTTTGCTGTATAAATGACACAGAGATAATCCACAAATGAACCAGCCAACCATGTTCTAATTAATATTTTAATGTAGGTGCTCAGATGGGGAAAACAATTTTTTATTAACTCAGCCCCATTTCTAGTGACTACAAACGTGATGGCTCTTGAGATTGCTTTGGTGGATTAGAAGCAGTCAGAACTACAGGGTGTAAGACTTAAATGCATGAGGAATGAGGGTTTAGCATTGGTGTCCCATCAGCAGAATACCAGTAGACTACTCACAACAAATTGCTTTCTCATATAACCACCTACCATTGACAGTGTGAATACAGAGCTGGCTGCATGCTAGGAAGACATGGAAAAGTTGGTGTCTGGTGGTGGAGGTGGGGTGCCACATGGGCTAAACAGCCATCATCATGTCCTCTGTACCTTTCTACTACAAACTGGTAGTTGGATGCTTGTTGGCAACCATGCACATAGTTATCCTTAGTGTTTATACTCTATTTTATGCCATGTATCCTGTTCTCTCACTGTATCTTTAACTCTCTTCTCTGCTGAGAGAAAGAAATAACATGGAGCTTGTGCAACTGAAGCTAACCTGTATCTCCATTTATCATTCCCCATGACAGGCACTCATCTGGTAAGCAATAATGTCCACATATAATGACACAAAGGACCTTGGGCAGGACCTTGAAATTCTCTGATTACAGTACTTTCTCAGTGAAGACCGTGAAAGGTAAAATATTCATCCTTTTTTTCTCCTTGTATATTAACCACACAGGATTTTGTTTTCCTCACCCCTTTGGGTTTACTGTCTATTCTGAAGAAGTGTTGTGGAGAACTCACAAGCTTGTACACTGTTTAGGAAGAGTTGGTCCATTGCTATAACATAGAATTTGAAAAGTTTGAAGCAGTAATATTTTTGTGTTTGTCTATGTGATGATTCAGAATCAATAGGATAAGCCCAGGGATTTCACAGAACAAGGGGGTATATGACAACTGTCGTGTGAAACGAAATGTGAACAATACGCTGAGATTTTCTCATCATCAGGGGGAAAGGTTGTGCCAACATATTATGGGAATTTTTGCTTACTATTACTACCTCCTCCTCCTCCTCCTCCTCCTCCTCCTCCTCCTCCTCCTCCTCCTCCTTATACTTTTGTAAAAGTTGGAGCAAAAAATCTCACCTATACTTTTCACAAAACCAAATGTTTTGGGAAAGTTGTGTTTTATTTGCACAACCTCCTTTACACAAAGGGTTTTTAAATAAAGGTCTAGAAATGCAAAATAATAATAATAAAAATTAAATTAAATTAAATTAAAAAATCATGCACGTCCACATCCACACACACAGAGTAAGCACTTGATATCTGCTGTGGTTTCGTTCCAGAACCCCCTCCCCTCAGATACCAAAATTTGTGGATGCTAAAGTCCCATTAAATACAATTGACATAGGGGCTTTACAGACCGCCCTTTTGAGGCGGTTTGCAGTCGCCCCTTTAAGCAGCGGGATGGGGCCATGGCTGCCTCATCGGCAGCCCCAGAGGCCCAATCCTGCCACTTTCCCAGGCCATGGAGAAGCGGCAAACTGCTGCTTCTCTGTGGCCTCAAAGTGGGATGGAGCATGCGCCCTGGGTGCCCACTGCACCCCACAACCCCCAGCTTTACTGAGGGTAGAAAGGCCCCTTTCCCCTTGGGGTTCTTGGCGTGGCCGTCTAAAGGCCATACCAAGGACCAGGCACCAAAAAGGAGCTCAATTTCCAAGCTCCTTTTGGTGCCGGGGAAAGGGCGCCCTTGGCAACCTCCCATGGCATCATTACATCAGGTGCACACAGCGTTGTTTAAATGCTGCACACACCATGACAACATCATGCCGCGTCTGTATGGACGCCACCATTTTAAAATGGTGGCATCCATATGCTTTAGGGTTAGGGAGGGTGCAAATGGTGCATCTTCCCTAACCCTATTCACGCCGCCCAGGTGCCCTTTAGTGCCCGTATGTATTGGGCCATAGTAAAAAAGTATCCCTTCTATAAAATTATTTTTATAAGTTTGCTTTTCGGAATATATATATATATATATATATATTATTTTCAAGCCGTGGATAGTTGCATCCATGGATAAAGAATTTGTGGATACTGAAGGCTGACAGTATTTCCAAAAGATTGTTTCTCCCTATAAAATCCTACCTGTCTTATATTTTTTTTAGGGGGGGGGGGCTTTCTCTTGGTCCCACTACCATCACAGATATGGAGGACGTGGGAGAGAAGCTTCTTAGTGGCTTCTCCCAGTCGGAACTTCTCTTCCAGGAGAGGCTTGGATGGACCCAACTCTGCTCTAAGACCTTATTTAAACAGGCCTTCAGCTTTTAGTTTGTTGGTGTGGTTCAATAGGTATGCTGGCTCTCTATATAAGAGGTATTAATCTTCTTTTAGCTGTTTTATATGAGTGTTTTTTTAAAAATGGATTGTGTTTAATGCTTTTTAAATTTTTATATTTCAGACTGTTTTAGTTATATTGCATTAAAGTATGGTGTAAGCTGCTTTGAGTCCCACAGAGAAGCAGGATATAAGACAAATAGAGAAATAAAGTAAATAAATAAAAATGGACCTTATGTTACCTCTGGGAGAGATCTTTCGAAAAGTTCCTCTTATTTTGTTGAATGAAAAAAAAAAAGAATGAAGGTTTACACCTCTGAGAGCAACTGCTTCCCCAATCCACCTATTTATCAGAGTCTATGGAGATTATCACATGTAGCCTTTAAACTGCAATGGCAGTAATAAAAAAGCACCTTTGGCAATACTTATCACATGACATCATATCCAAACCATAGTTGCTGTGTCTCCCAAGTGTGGTTATGATGTTTCTTTTCATTGACAGGGGAGACCCTTCAAAAAACTCCCAATTGTGCTGTAATCCCATTCGTCTTCAGGTGTGAAATGTCACTGCCATGGCAGTTGTGATACTGGCAGTCACGTGGTGTCAGAGTATCCTCCTCTCCTCTTGTCCCCTTTTCCATCATTATTCCCAAGCAGCCTGATTTCTCCCTTTTTTCTTTATTTATTTTCTTTATTTATCATAACTCAGGAATTGTGTTAAAAATAAAAATAATAAGAAATCCCAAGGCCTGCTGGATAGGGCATTGGGCGGGGAGGCAGGATGAATGAGGAGTGTGGAAGAGAGTGCAATGGCAGAAACAGCCCCAGTTGTGCAATTGTGGAGATGTGTGATAAGATAAGGGCCCATTTTAGATGGGCAAAAAGGGGCGCGTTTAGGGCTAAAAAGCCCGTCTTTAGGGTTAGGGAGGGCGTAGCGTTTACACCCTCCCTAACCCTAAAGTGTATGGACGCCGCCATTTAAAGATGGCGGCGTCTATACGGTGGCGCCACAAAGGCGTCATCACGTGCGCAGTGTTTTGACGCGCAGTGTTTTGACATGCTGCGCACGTTGTGACGCCTTTGCGCCGTGGGAGGGCGTCAATCGCGCCCTTCCCGCGGAGCAAAAAAAGAGCTCCATCACGGAGCTCTTTTTTTGCGGCGGGTCTTTGCCTCGGCCTTTAAATGGCCGCAGCAAAGACCCAGGGAGAAAGGGGCCGTGGCGCCCGCCCCTTCCTCCCTTCAGCCCCGCCGAGGGAAGCGGGGTGCAGCGGGCGCCCAGAGCGCCTGCTGCACCCCGCTTGGAGGCCGCGGGGAACCGGCAGTTTGCCGGTTCCCCGCGGCCTCCAAAAGCGGCGGGATGAGGCCTCGGGGCTGCTCGTGCGGCAGCCTAGGCCTCATCTCGTCACCAGAAGGGGCGAGTATGGACTGCACCTTTTGGGCGGTCTAAAAAGCCCTAATGGCTGCTCTCAAACCAGTATATTTTTGTTTGCTTTAACTAATGTAATTGTGATCCCAAGACCTCATTCCCAGAGTCTGATACCACGACTCATCCTAAACATAGTGAGCAGGCTTATTTTTCTGTGTAGAAAGAGTGTTTCTGGTGTCCAGGATTTTATTTTAGAAACTGGAGATGTGAAGAGACTGAGCCTAGTATTCAAAGAATATGATCAACTATATCCTCTATTCGGTGTGGCTAGTACCTTTGAACAATAGCAAGATGATGCTTAACACTGGTCCTTACAGACTGGCCTATTAGCGGAATTACAGTTGGCACACTTCTCAAACAACTATGCATCACAACTGGTGTAACCTTCTGCCTCTTTTTGTTGTGTGATGGCATTAATTCCCACACTTCTAAGGATCTTTTCATACTACACAATTATAGCTTTATGATTCCACTTTAAATGCCATGGCAACACTGTATGAAATCCTGGGATTTGCAGTTTAGTGAGGGATATTTAGAATTCTGCCAGTGAGCTCCTCTAGTGCCTTTCCTTACTACATATTTGAAGAATCCACAGGATGTTGCATGGCAGTTAGAGTGGAATCATATCACTTAAATTGTGTGGTGTGAAAGGGCCCTAAGGCTACAACTGCACTGCAGAAATAACCCAGGTTGACACCACTTTAACTGCCATGGCTCATTGCTATGGAATTCTGGGAACTGTAGTTTTGTAAGATGCTTAGCTTTTTCTGTCAGAGAGCGAGGGTGTCAACCTACATTATTTCTGCAATGTGGATACAACCTAGGTTGGCATAAAACTGTACTAATTTTTGTGAAACGGTGCCAGGTAGATACAATTGTGTCATACAGGTATACATTTCCCACTCTTCTCTCTTGCTGGTTTTCTCTGAAGTAGGACAAACCTGTTTCAGTAACCAATTCACTTATGCCATTTCATTAAAGAATGCCTGAAGCAAAGAAGTTGAGATCTTGCTTGGATTCTTTAATTAAGCCCTACTTCAGCCATGTTGGCTGGTCTGCTGTATGGATAACAAGCATGCTTTTTAAAACTTAATTTGATAAACCTGCCAAAGCATCAATGACAATTCTAGTGGCAGATTGCTTCCTGGATAAATAAGACTTCTCCATTTTTCTTGTATCTGACTTCCTATGGTTGCTTTTTTAATATAAACATCTAATGCATTATAACAAAACTTGATTTGACATAGAACATTCCAGCTATCATTCTGGATGTTTTTATGTATAATAGCTTAATGAGGCAATGGGAAAGATCATGTAAAAATAAATTACACAATCTTTTTTTTTTTATTCCAGAACAAGCTGTTGCTGATAATTGCTTCCATTTAATCAACTTTATGTGATGTACTGTCTTTCCTTTTTCTCCTTTGAAGGGAAAATAAATAAATAAATAAATAAATGAATAAAATATCAGTTTAAACACTTGTGAGTTATTGGTTTGGCTTGGTGTGGTGGGTGGGAAAGCCCTAAAAAGGAGCTGTATTTGCTTGTTAAGTTCAGAAAGAGAGGGAGAGCTAGAGATGGAGCTTTAGAGTTTCTACACATGTTGGGAGACAATTTTGTACCTCTTTCTGGATTCTGGATTAATGTTGCAAACAATCACAATTATATTCCACACACGCACTCACACACACACATATAAACACACAACACAACAAAATATATATTAAATTGGACACTTATGCACTGTCCCAAAAGTTCGAAGAATCAAATTAGTTGCCAATGACAGTCTTGTGCTTGTGCTGCTCAGTTGTATTGCAACATTTGGGTGCATATCTTAGGCCCGGTACATACCACCAGGATGCGGCATCCTGGCAGCGATTCTAGGGTTAGGGAGCCTGCACCAACCGCATGCTCCCTAACTCTAACACATCATGGCGGTGGCGTAATGACGGCCTCCTGTCCACATGGGAGCTGCCATCGTGACATAATTGACACACAGCGTACAGACATCGCTGCACATTGCTTATATCACTGGTGCACCACGGTGCGCCAATGGCACAATTGTGACATCCGTACAGCGTCCCAGGAACAACCTGGTTTTTCTGGGTTCTTCTTGATAGATGCTGTGCAGTTTGGCTGCTGTGGTATCCCTCTGGTGGAAAAACAGGCACTTCCAACCTCCCCTTTCAGGGCGGTCTGTCGAGCCCCTTAGTCTTTATTCAAGGGCCTATGCCTTAACCCTGGCAGTTGCAGTTCTTCTACAGCCAAGGCTCTTTCTCTCCGTCTGAACAGAACCAGGAAGTATAATCCTTTCCTTAGAACATCCCCACTTTTGGGGGCGAAGTGATAGCTCATAGGGGTTACATAAACACTTGCACATCATGTGGTGCTTGTGTATAAAATTTGGCTTGTCCTCAAATGGATGTTTTCAGACAGTTGCTGGAGAAGAAACCCAAAAGATCATAATACCTGATCTTTTACTGTTTCAGCTAGGCCTGATGGGAGCTGGAACAAAACAACATTTGGAGGACCAAAAGTATTATCATGTCTAAATAATTGTATCTATATACGGTACATTCTGCCTGTTTCATTACATTTCAATTCTCAGAACTAGAAAAACTGAAAAAATTATTCTGTATTTCTCAAAATATATTTTCTCAACATATATTATAATTTAAGAGAGCCATTCACAATAGAGCATGTTGTTTGTATGAAAATGGAGGCAATCCCAATTGGTTTTTGTGATGAAAAGATTACAGTTGGCCCTCCTTATCCATGGATTTTTTTTTTTTATCCAGGGATTTGAGCTTACATGGCTTGAAAATATTTTCAAAAAGTATAAATTCCAAATAGCAAACCTTGATTTTTCATTTTATATATGGGACACCATTTTGTTGTGCCATTATATTTAATGGGACTTAAGCATCCATAGATTTTGTTATCCACAGAGGGTCCTGGAACCAAACCCCAGAGGATAACAAGGGCCCACTGTATAATGAATACAAACATTGTGGATTGATAAATTCAAATTTTAAGGCTACAGGATTTGTGGCTGTAAATTCAAACTATCATTTCACTTTCTACCTGCAGTTAGAGTATCTACTCACCCTGGCTGTTTCTTGCTCCAAGGCACGGCAGCTTAATTGAAAATGATGATAGAATAAAAATAACTCCATTAAAGCTACATCACCATTATGTGAGCAGTTGCCAAATCAAAGGATTTTACTATCACACAGTAGAAATGTGAGCATGTCCAACAATTAGGAAAAGTTCTTTTGTATGGTCTTGAGAAGAAAATTCTTCAACCAGTGAGCTCAAGTGCAGTTCTGTCTCAGCTTTCGAGCCTTCCAGACACTCTTGACTATGCGCTAAAGAAATTTCCACTTGTGACAGCAAAGTTGCTTGTAGACACTCTTTTGAAGTTGCAATTGTGTTTTACTGTGCAAGAGTTATGAAAAAAAAATGTACTAACTAGCTAGTGCTGTTGGAACAGTTGACATACCAAGCAGAGTCCCAAATAATGATTGTTTCCCAGTTACCAGTTTCTGGTCTATAGCATTCATAGATACCTTTGAGTATCACAGATAGCTTTTTGAAAGGTCCTTGTAGACAAAGGGTATGAGAAGATAAGAAACCACAAAAGATGTTTACATTTATTGTTGATTGTCAGTAGTCTTGTTCAAAATTATCCATGTAGGTTGAGTCTCCCTTATCCAAAATGCATGGGACCAGAGGAATTGTGGATTTTTTTTTCAATTTTGAAAACCGGTATTTGCATATATTTACATAATTACCTAATGAGAGATCCTGGAGATGGGACCCAAGTCTAAAAACAAAATTCATTTATGTTTTATATGAACCTTATATTCATAACTTGAATGTAAATTTTATGCAATTTTTAATAATTTGTGCATGAAACAAATAATAATTTGTGGATGAAACAAATTTTGTATACATTGACTTATCAGAAAGGAAAGTTCTTACAATCTTAGCTACCCATGAAAAATTTTTGGTTTTTGGAATATTTTGGATTTCAGAATTCCAGATAAGGGAAATCTGTACACATAAATGGTGGCGGGAATCTTGTTGCTGATTTACGTATGCATAAACATGTAGTTCCAATTGTACAGAGTGAATCCTGTCCCAGTCCTCCAAATCCCCACTTACCAAGTAGCAGCAGCTGCAATTGGCAGGGTCTTTTCCCTTGTTGACCTGGAAGCAGATGAATGATGGTCCCAACCTCCACTATGAGCAATCTCTGATGTAACTGGCATAAGCGGGAGCCCTGTCACATCCCCCCCCCTCATGCTGAAGATTGCTTGAGTAAGAGTTGAGGGTGGAACCATCAGCCAACTGCTTTCCAATTAAAAAGGGAACGGATTCCCATCAATGGCGATGGCTGCAGTAAACTGGAATTTGGGTGACTTTCACAATTCTTATGTATCCTCTACACTAAGGGTTACCTGTTCTTGCTGTGTGCCTTCAAGTAGTTTCCAATTTAATTCAACACAAAGGTGAACCTATCACAAGGTTTTCTTAGCAAAATTTCTTCAGAAGTGTTTATCATTGCCATTCTCTGAGGCTAGGAAAGTGTGACTTGTCCAAGGTCGCCCAATGGGTCTCCATGGACAGTGTGGATTCAAACCCTGGTCTCCAGAGTCATTGTCCAATACTTAAACCACTACACCACACTGGCTGTCAGAGGCTACCTAGAAGTTGTAAATATGAAACAGTTATGGGTATGCAACTCTAGGTTACTCATTCATAACTGCTTAACAGGAGTCTGACCAATATTTTCAACTCAGTTGCTACTCTGTTTTTGTTTTTATTTTATTCTGTTGAAAACTAATAAAAATATACATGGGAAAGAGTTAATCAAGTATTGGTATACAAACTCCACTTTACAGAGAGCTGAGAATGTGCAAGAGCAGCACTTAGATGGCCTAGTGTTCTTCACAGCTGGAATGGAGAATCCATGCTTTCCAAATGTTTTTGTGCTCCAGTTACTGTTGTCCCTGATAACTGGCCATCCTGAGTGGGGCTGTTGGCAATTAGCACCTTGAATTCTGTGGTGGATCAACATTCCCCACATATCCTTTGGTATAAGGAATAATTAGAAGCTTAAGGTATATTTGTTATGCATAATACCAAGCATAGCTTAACATTCAGCGCAGCAAAATCTACTGCTGCAGATTCCTACAGGAAAGCACTCTTGTCATATTTATAGAGATAATTACTGCTTCTTTCTCTTATTCTAAGCTGTTTCATTAAGTGTTGTTATTGTTTTATCAATGCACATATGGTTATCCCTTTCTCCACCAGGAGGGCAGTGTTGGCTGAATCTCTTACTTCTCCCCCCTCCCCCCAAAAACGGGTTCTGTACTCATTGCAAAGTGGTTTCTACATTGAGAAGTGACCTGGTAAGAACTAGATCCAATATAGAGACGTTACCTGAATATCTCAGACCATTACTACTTCATTATCAAGTCCATAACTCTGGCCAGGCAGTGCCTCACAAATGTGTAAGCCAACCCACATATATAAAAATAAATAAAAATAAAACACACATGGGGAAGATTCAGTGATAAATAATTATCCAATTTAGAAAGCAGGTCCATTACTTATGCTGCAGCTAAACCTCAGACAATATTATACCTTTCATTTGTAGTCTTTGGCAAGCCTTTAGCTTAACTAAGAGTACTAGCCCCTTTTTTCTTCATTGTCTAGTGAAAACTCATCTGTATCTGATGAATGACTGCATCTGCTTTCAACCTACTGAGCTTCCATAGATCAAGAACTCAAGCTCATGCAAGAATAAAAAGAAGAAGAAATTTGAAATGAGTTGCTAAGTGATATTTCAAGGACTGTAATTTTCACCCACCCTTAATTTTCAAGCTCTAATATTAAAAATGACACTGGAGCAAAAGTGTTGCAAGAATGCTGGGGAAATAATTATATTTTTGGAATCAAGGAAATAAAACCACTTTTCACCTGACATGGTATGTAGATTGAAGGCAGGAAGGGTCAACATCACACCTGTTCTCTCAGTCTATACACAGTCAGTGAGAAAAAATTTGTAATGGTTTTCACATAGTCTAATGAATACAAGTAAAACGAATAAAGTAAAATGTGGCAGCCCTAGCAAGTACCCACTGGTTCCATTGGCATATTCACTCTATATGACATGTGATAAAAATGCCCCACTAGAAGGTTAATAATACTTCTAGAAAGCAAGTCTCTTATGGCGCAGTTCTTGGATGGTGAGGCTTGAAGACAACACTGAGATCCTGCAGTAAGCAGATGCATCATTGTCTCAACTTGGAGAGGGGGAAGAAATGAAGGTGTGAATGCAGATGTAGTGTATCCTTTTTGTTCCCCAGGAGCTGAGAACAGCTGCATTTGGGTTGTCTGAATTGCCTCCTTCCCCTGTCATTTTTAAATAGTAGCAGCAGCAGAAGAAACAAAAATAATAACAGCCCCTACTGGGATGAGGAAAGTTTGGATGGAGCACAAAGGACTAAAGAATAGCCCACCTGCTCCCCCTCCAAAAAGAGGCATGCATGCATGCATGTAAGCCACACTCATGCACCTGTATGTTACTTATAGGATGCTGTCCCTTGTTGCCTTAAGCCTGTTCTTTAGACTGGCCTTTACTGACTCAGTCATAAGTCTTTCATTTTCCTGTAAGAGTGTGAGCATTTTTTCCATTCTTTCTCACCTACTGGTTGTTGTTCTTCTTTTTCTTAGGAACTTTCTAGAGTTACTAAACAGTTTTTGTCCCCCTTTTTAGAATGATTTAAAAAAAAAACAACAGTGTTGGGGATTGAGCCTTGACTGCTTTCGATGCAGGGCAATTGATGCAAGCTGCATTCACACTGCAGAAACAATCAGGTTGACACCACTTTAACTGCCATGGCTCAATGCTATGGAATTCTGGGGTTTGGAGTTTGTTGTGGCATCCGAGCTCTATGATAGAGAAGGCTAAATGTCTCAGAAAATTACAGTTTCCAGAATTCCATAGCATTGAACCATGGCAGTTAAAGTGGCATCAGCCTGGATAATTTCTGCAGTGTGGATGTAGTCTGAGTTTACTACTTATAAGAAAATCTGTAGTAAAGATCTGCTCCCTAGAAGTAAATGGTGGTTAGTGGCTTCCATGTGAATTTTTTTTTTGGATTTTTTTCTATGAAATTTAAAGGAGCTGTCCTAGGTACTGACCTTTTTTTAGGGATGGAGTTCAATATTTTGGATAATTCCTTTAAAGTTCAGATTACAACCCAGAGTGTATTCACTGCCCTATTGATGTGGAAGCTGTTGGCCACTGCTGATGGAAATGAGTCAACAAGAAATTTTAGTGTGGGAGTTTAGCTGGGATGATTGAAAGTGAGTCTGAGGCAATGGCAATCATCTGAAACGTTTCATAACCTGGGAGTTATTTTGAAGGAATTGTTCCAGTAAACTGCAAGAGGTGTGCCTCTTTGGAGATTATCGCATTACCTTTGCTCTCAGCATAGATGTGGGATGTAACTTTAAAAAGACAGATCTTATCACATTCACCTATCCCAGGGCAGCAGACAGCCAATTTGCAACCTGGAAAATCCCATTAATGAAAAGGTATGAGAGAAGCCTGGGTTGTAAATGGGCCACCTGCTGCTTGGCGATGGGTGAATGTGATAAGATCTGCCTTCTTAAAGTTCCATGCTGGAGCAAAATCTCCTTTGTCTTCCTGTCACCTGAGGACATCAGGAACTACATTTGCAGCCTAGAGAGAGCTAGTAGCATGCATGTCTCCTAAGGACAAGAGGAATTACATTTTCAGCCAAGTGTGAACTAGTAGCATATGTGTCTATTATGTACTGTAGATGTGACAAGAGTGGGCAACACTTCTTTGTTTGTCCCAAAGATTTCATGTTACTCTCCAGAGTGTTATTTCTTCTGTAAATGTGAGTTCTATGTAGCTGTCATAGCTAATAGCACATTATAGATTTAGCTTCCATAACTTTGTTTCTCATTTCTCAGACCATCTAAACTAGTGGCCATCATCTCATTTGTATCCACAAAAAAGTTGATTCAGTATGTTAATTATCCATTGGAAGAAGGAAATCCTGCATTAATTTTGCATCCATAAATGAAGCAGAGTCTACATGCATGAGCAGTCAGTTATCACAATTTCAGTCTTCCAGCTCATTTGTGATGAGTTGCTCTTTCTCTTGGGAAATTCTTTGGGTGTATTCCTGAATGCAATCAGAGTTCCATAGATTCTTTACTTTAAACTATATAGTGAGTGCTCAGTATGGCTGACTTGCTAATGTGCATCCAATGGATACAGCAACTCAATTTTATTTGTGAATAAGCTAAACCCAGCAATGCAGCCATATGGTTCATGCTAATTTGAAGTGATTAGCCATAAAACCTTTGTGTCATGGCCACATCTAGCACTTTATAGAGAATCCTATAATTCTTCTCTAGTCTTATCTTAAAAATGGTGGATGGAATTCATGATTGCAGTTATAAACGTGTAAGCTAGAATTATGCATTCATAACTTATGCATTTTCATGATCTATACATATTCAGTACTGTAGGGAATACATAGGGATCATAAAAGTCCCTCATTCTGATTTACTGGGCAGCAGCTGCTACGAGCAATAGGAGCCTGTTCTCCTGTCAATAGGGACACAGCAGACTGATGTTTCCAACCCTCTCTGATGAGCAGTCAGAAACAGTAAGATAGTCAGAAACAGGATCCCTGTTGCAGCTATCCATCACACTGGAGATCACTCATAGAATTGGGGTGGAAACTTCACTTTTGTGTGTACCAGTCAACAGGAGAACAGAGCACCCATTGTTTGCAATGGCTGTACCAAGTAAGTCAGAACTGGGCACGGTGGGGGAGGGGAGGTTGTTACATGACTAAATAGCATGTGTACAATTCCGGCCAGTATTTTACTAATTCATATAACATGGGCTTGGATCCAGATGTAGATGCATGCAATGTTCAGACAAAGATTACCTCTGTTGCCTCTTTCCTATGGTAGCTCCTCCATTCTATTCAAAATGCTACAGAGAAAACTGGAAAATTGAAAGTCTGGAAATAAGGTTGGAATCTCCCCTTCTGATCTCAACATGTTCTGCTTAACATTTATGTAGATTCTGTGCACATAGGTCATTTCCCATGCAATGGGAACCCTGAAAAAAATAGTATATGTTAGCTATGTGGCTGATAAATTGAGCATGTGGGCATCAGTAGTTGAAATAGTGCAAATGATCCTAATCTTCCCCATCATATACTGAAGGTATGAAGTAAAATGAGCAACTGAGATTCACTGGGATGGAATGGGACAGAGTGTTGGACTAGGACTTGGGTGATCACTGAGTCATGATACCTTCATTGGATGACCTTAGTTACTTTCTCTTGACTAAGCTACCTCACAAAGTTCTTATGTAGATAATATTTTAAAAATCAAGACTGCTATAGTAGTCCCCCGGGATACAAAGCCCCCGGGAGCCGAAAGAGCCGGAGGCAAAAAAAAGCCCCCGGCTTACGAAGAAAACCCCGGGATACGGGTAAAAAAACCCGCGCGGCCCCTTTAAATGGGCCACGCTGTCCGTCA
Source organism: Urosaurus nigricauda (assembly GCA_034509955.1). Lineage (NCBI taxonomy): Eukaryota > Metazoa > Chordata > Lepidosauria > Squamata > Phrynosomatidae > Urosaurus > Urosaurus nigricauda. The sequence continues at coordinate 196,266,201 of JAOEGL010000003.1, read as the reverse complement.
AATAAAGCAGTCCCCCGGGATACGACTATTTCCGGGTTACGAAAAGTAATCTGGAACGGATTACTTTCGTAACCCGGGGGACCACTGTACACTGCATTGAGCTCATTAGAAGAAAGGCTGAACATAAATATAAACAACAAATAAGTGAGATGTATAAAAAGAGATACCATTTCATATTTTGTACTTTTTAGCTGTACTCTGCCTATGACAAACTAATGTAACCTATTAAATGTGTAAGTGAGGTTTTTTTTTGGGGGGGGGGAATGCTGGCGATCCTACAACAATTAAATGTTCATATAAATGGGATACAGAAATTATGCAAAAGCTAATGAAGTTTAAAGCAACTAATTTGTTATACAAACGCGTCTATGTCATCAGAAGAATAAATTTCTTAAACGCTGATTCTCTTATCCTGTTATGCAAATTGTGATAAATAATGCAGGGTAAATCTCAGCAAAGTAAGTCAGGCAAGGAAAGGCAAGGAAGTTTATTTTGGTAGGGTGTAATAGTGTATAAAAGATGTAGACAAAGACTACAACAAAACTACAACAACAATCAGTGCAGAGAAATAGAAGACAACAACAAAAAGGGGAGAACAAAAGACCTAATCCACAACATTCGAGAAATCAAAGGAAAGTTCAAACCAAGGACCAGGATGATCTATAACATTAAAAATAACATAATTCAAGACCAGGAAGGAATAAAAAGCCATTGGATGCAATACACAGAAGAGTTATATAAAAGAGATGACAATATGAAGGACACATGGAATGAAGAGCCATGTGAAGATGAACCCCAAATTCTAAAAAGTGTGATGGAAGCTGTAATAAGAGGAATGGCAAAAAGAAATCTTGAAGAACAGATGATATTCCAATCAAACTGCTGTAATCCACATTGACAAAGTCAACTCTAATGTTAACCAGCATATGTCAACAGATATGGAAAATGAAACAACAGATTGGAAATGATCAATATATACATCCCCATCCACAAAAAAGGAGACACAAGAGACTGCAGCAACTATTGGGCCATAGCATAGATCTCCTACAAAAGCAAAATTATCCTCAAAATTCTGCAACATAGGCTCCACCCCTACATGGAGAGAGAAATCCCAGAGATCCAAGAAGGGTTTAGGAAAGGAAGAGGCACAAGGGACCACACTGCAAACATGTGATGGATAATGGAGTGTAGCAAGGAGTTCCAAACGAAAATCAGCACATGCTTTATAGACTACAGCAAAGCCTTTGACTGCATAGATCATGAAAGGCTATGGAACACCCTTAAAGACATGGGAATACCAACACATCTAATGCTCCTGATGAGGAATCTGTACTCAGGACAAGAGGCTACTGTCAAATCAGAACATGGAGGAACAGAATGATTCCCAACTGGCAAAGGGGTCAGACAAGGCTGCATCATCTCACCCTATCTGTTCAACTTATATGTGGAGCATTTTGTAAGAAAAGCAGGCTTGGACACAGAAGAAGGAGGAATGAAAATGAGAGGAAAAAATATCAACAATCTGAGATAGGTCGACAACACCATAATACTAGCAGAAAACCTCACAGACCAGGAATGACTATTAAGGAAGATCAAAAAGAAAGTGCAAAGGCAGGCTTACCAGTGAATATAAAGCAAACAAAAATAATAACCACAGAGAACTTACATATATTCAAACTAGACAATGAGGACATAGTAAAAGAATTCTCATGCCTAGGATAAAACATTGATAGAAATGGGGACGGCAACCAGGAAATCAGAAGATTAAGAATGGGGAGGATGGCTATGAAAGAACTAGAAAAGATCCCAAAATGCAAAGATATACAACTGTTCACAAAAGACAGAATCATGCAAGCCATCATATTCCCTACTACCATGTATAGATGGAAGAGTTGGACAATTAAGAAAGACCATAGGAAGAAAATCAATGTGTTTGAGACATGGTGCTGGAGAAGGATGCTAAGGGTCCCATGGACAGCCAAAAAGACAAACAAATAGGCCAGATCTCCCTGGAAGCCAAGATGACAAAACTTAGGCTGGCATACTTTGGAGACATCATGAGAAGACCTAAATCATTGGAAAAAACTATAATGCTGGAAAAGGTAGAGGGAAGTGGAAAGAGAGAGACCACGAGTATGAGTGTGCAAGAGCTGGGCAGAGCAGTGGAGGACAGGGAGTCTTGGAGATGTCTCATCAGCAGGGTCACCATTAGTTAAGTTCAATGTGAAGGCAGTTAACAACAATTATACTATATTTGTAAGTCTGGGGCCTTTTTATTACAGTTATTGTCTCAATGTCCCTTTTCCTTTTGAAAGCTTATACAGTATTTTTAGTTTGGAAATCAACAAAACTTAAGTTTGAAAATGTTGTGCAAGACAATAATAAAACAACATGTATGTGCATAAATAAAATATAACAGTGAGTAGATTCTGAAAGCACCAAGTAGGCAAATAAATAAATAAACTGTCTACAATGTAATTGAAAAGCTTATTTGCCCCACATCAATATGTGTGTGTTTTATAAAAAAACAAACACCCCCCCCCCCCCCAAATCCTACTACAACTTTACTTTTAGCTTTCACCAGGCAAGGAAGAATGATAGTGGGGAAATGTTCCATACTGAACTTTTCATTATGAGGAAAGTCCATACTTCTAGCCTTAGCAGCTTCACCTGTAGACAGTATGTACATAGTACAACAATTTCCCTATAAATCTTGGGGAATGGAGTGGTACACATATAATGAAACACATCATACACATGTAAACACTTTCTTAGTTCTAAAGTCTCAAATCACTAAGAGTTTCGAAGATAAGTGCACGGATTGGGTCTGGAGTCAAATACCGGTAAGTAGTTGGTGTAACTAGATCAAGGAGATAAAACATTTATTGTAACTGCCCTCTCAAGTGATAAACCACCACATTTTACACCACCTGAAGCTTTCAAAATATCTCTAAAGGCAGTGACCTCACATAGGAGGTTGTCTAAGCACAGATGATTGAAGCTTAGCCCTTGTCTGAGAGGAAAAGCTACAGCTAACCCAGCTGAAAGGTACTGCAAATAGCAATGTAATGTCTATAATGATATCCAGACTGTAAATATCCTTCAGAGGAACAGTAAACCCTTCAAGGAAAAATGAAAGCTCTTGTTCTGCATCTGATTGTTAGAGAACCAGAGTGGTATAGTGGTTGACTTATATTAGGAGACCAGGGTTCAAATCTTCACTTGGCCACTGAAACCCAGCAGGTGATCTTGGGCAAGTCACAGTCTCCAAGCTCAGAGGAAGGGAAAAGCAAACCTTGTGGGGTGCAATTTTAATTTCTCAGGGTGTTAACCCTTTTAAAGGGTATGAAAGTTAAACTTGTTAGAGTTGAGCTTTCATCAGCAGAACAGCAAAATGTGGGATAGACTATTATTTTGAATGTCTCTTCCTAAAGAATAAAGTCTTACTCCAAAAAATAACAAACATAAAGTTTGTAGTTTAAAAATAAATAATAATAACTTTAATAAATAAATACATAAATTAAATCCTATTCTAACTGGTGTTAATATAATAGGAAGAGACTGTTAACCCCACTCAGAGGCAACTGTTACTCCATCTTAGACAGAGGAGACAGTTACTGTATTGAGAGGAGACTGTTTAGAATCTTGAGCGAGAGTCTGTTAAACAGTCTCCAAGACTAAATGACAGCAGTCACGTGTATCAACAGAATGAGATAGATAGAGGGAAATCCCTGTCTGTCTAAGGAGGGAAAGGAGAACACAATTCATAAAATTTCCAATAAACCTCCATGAGGAATGGCTTAGGGAGATGGGTATGCTAAACTTGCTGAAGAAAAGATTGAGAGATATTATGAGAGATGATATGATAACCTTATGAGTGATGATTGAGAGGTGGTATGATAGCCAATATACGAAGGGATGTCATGTAGATGATGGATCAAGCTAATTTTCTGCTGTTCTAGAGACTAGAATATGAACAAATGGATTAGATGTACAAGAAAAGAGATTCCATTTAAGCATCAGGAAGAACTTTTAGACCCTAACATCTATTTGATTTTGTGAAACAGAGTGTGTGCAATTATTACTAAAAGGGGAACATTTTATTTTATCTTGCAACTGCAAATAATGATATCATGTAGGTGTGACATTTGTAGTTGAGTCGTCTTCTTTGGAAGTCTTATAACAGATGTCAGGCAGGCATATTTCAGGAATGCTTTAGTTCTTTATTTCTGTATAGAAGGGATCTTGTGGTCCCTTCCAATACTACCATTCTATCCTTCTATGAAATCCTTGTATGTACTTAGAAAACTTATTCAGCAAACACCAAGAAACAGAGAACTGTGGGTGTAAATTTAAACTCAGTTTGAAAGGCATTCAAAAAGATGGAAGTCAATACCCCAAAGAAGAACATAGTGGATCTCAACCACCCTGGAAGCACCAGATCCTTCTTGCAGGACCTCAGTGGCTGGACAGGATGTGTCCTTAGGGATCCTTATCCGACATGATTTACAGCTTTGATCACTGGCCCAGAACCTTGTACCTTGCCTGGACGCTTCTTGTGTAAGGCTTTCAGGAAATATGTTAGGTGCTGATACCATGAAAAATTTAACAAAATATAGGAAGCCACATTTTGTACCATCTGCAGAACTAAATCCATCTCAAAGGTGGGTCCCACATAAAATATATTACACAAGCCAGTCTTGAGGTTTTCAACATCTGTACCACTCAAGCTGGGCTATCTTTGGCTATGTAACTGCATTACAAATTAACATACGGTCTCTCCCATCTGTTTCACATAGAGCTGCCCAATGTCATTCTCTGGAAACATTGAGTTGCTTAGGAGTTGGACAATAAAGGAAGGAGAGAGAAGATAAATCTCCCATTTGAGATGTGGTACTGGGGAAGAGTACTTAGGATACCAAGAACAGCCAAAAAGACAATCAGCTAGCTCTTGGAACAGATCAAGCCAGAGATCTCATGAGAAGCCAAGATGATTAAACTGAGGCTGACATACTTTGCCCATATATTGAGAAGGCATAGATCACTGGAAAAGACAATAATGCTAGGAAAGGTGGAGGGAAGAAGGAGAGGAAGACCACATGCCAGATGGATGGACTCAATCAGGGGGGACATGGGCATGGGCTTGCAGTAACTTAATAGAGAAATGGAGGATAGGGCTTATTGGAGGTGTTACGTTCACAAGGTTGCCATAAGTCGAATGGCAGATAACACCAACAACAATGCAAACATAAGGCTGGCACAGCGTATGGCATATTAGCCTCTTTCAGCATCTGTTTTATTCCACGAGTGACTTAGTGAATCAGAGTCCATCTTAGTTATAACAACAAGGAAGTCATTTCATTTCCCTTCCCATTGCAAATTATAAGTAGTCAAGAAATAGTCAAGAAAGATTTGTTAAGCTATTGTATCAAATTCTGCTGAAAAGTCCAGGAGAATGCATTTGGATACACCAGTGCATTCTGCCCTGTTTGATCCAAGTCAATATGGGACCAGAAAGTCTGTATCCTCTAAGAGCAAGTGCAGTTGATTCAGCATGGCTTGTTCAGTCATCACATATGTTTACAGCCCAAATGCTTGATTCATAGAATCATAAAATCCTAGCTTTGGAAGAGACCACAAGGGCCATCCAGTCCAACCCACCTGCCATGCAGAAACTCTCCATCAAAGCATCCCTGAAAGATGGCAATCCAGCCTCTGCTTAAAGACATCCAAGGAAGGAGACTCCACCACTGTCAAACAGCCCTTACTGTCAGGAAGTTCCTCCTAATGTCTAGGTGGAATCTCTTTTCCTGGAGCTTGCATCCATTGTTACGGGTCCTAGTCTCCGGAGCGGCAGAAAACAAGTTTGCTTCCTCCTCAATATGACATCCCTTCAAATATTTAAAGAGGGCTATTCCATTAGCACTTTAATGGAACATCAATGTAGTGTTCTTCACTACAGTATATTACTGGTGAGCATCTAATTTTCATTAACATGTTGTCATTTTATGCTGCCAATGATGGTACATTTAAATTCTAGTGGACACTATAAGCCACATCTAAATGCAATCATAACTTGCAATATCAAGAAAGATAAAATGAATCCCTTCCAGTAATAATTAATATGGGCTCTCCTTCACTACATCATTCCTAGGATAAAACAGATGTTGAAGGAAGTTAACTGTCATATGATGTGCTAGCCTCATGTTTATGTATCCACAATGTGAATACACAAGCTGTAGATCACCTTTAAATATCTGAGAATCATGCAAATAGCTTTCAGGCATAAGAAAACAAACTTTCTTAATTGTATTCCCCGGCAACCATAAATGCAATAAAGACACACTTTGTATTCTAGCAGAAATACACCTGAGGATGTACCGCTAATATTGGTTAACAGCTGTGAATGTGAGCCCATAAAATAAAGGTCACAATTTTACAGGCAACACTTTCATCTTCATGGAAGAATTAACTTTTTTTTAGTCTGGTATCATTACCCCCACAGCACTGAGAAAGTTAAGGTATTTGACACATGAAATTTCATCTTGAAGGCACTGTTTCATCTTGAAGCCACTGTTTAATAAGACATCGAGAGACTACTTTGGGAAAATGGGAAACCAAGCTTTCCCTATGCACTGTGTTCAGCTTCTTAAGAGTTCTAGGAAATAGTGGATGATTCCTAAATTAGGATGGGTCAGAGTTTGTATAATTTGGATCTGGTGCCAGATAGAACATAACTTGTATATACATAATGAGCTAAAATCCTTTAGCCCCCAGCTAGAGTAGACCCATTGAATTAATGGTGGCAACAAGGGAGAGAGAACATTTTCAGTTTTAGTGTGCAAATCATGGAATGATGGTGTAACTGGTGCCAATACTACAATTACTTTGGCCACAACTCCAAACCTTTTGCTCGTCCAGACATTTTAACTGGCTATTTCAAGTTAGTTTCATTGCTTTTAAATTAGTTTTTATTTGGGCTATATGTTTTGGAATTTTTATTATTTGTTTATATTTTATTGTTTTGACTGGAAACATCATCCAAGGAGACTTTCTGCTGTGCTTTCTGTAACCGGACTTGTTTATCTCGGATTGGCCTTTTTAGTCATCAATGAGTCCTTCCTGAATCTTCGTTAGTGAAGAAAAGCCAGAGAGAGAGAGAGAGAGAGAGAGAGAGAGAGAGAGATTGTTTTGACTATCTTTGCACACTGCTCTTCTGTCCATAAGGATGAAGGATGGCTTAAAACATTTTAATAAAAAGAAAGTGTTAAACAGAGCACAGATGTAATCTGGATAATTTCTGAATGAACTCAGGTGAATCTACTTTCAATGAGGAACAGAAGCTCTTCTTAACTATTTGTCTAATGCATTTATATGATATATCTCCTTTTAGACATGGGTTTTGGTCTCCTCTGCATGCTAGTTTTTTAGCTGCTCACTTAAAATCAGAGAGTCAAACTAGACATGGCAATGTTTGCATAAAATGCCATGATGTGCTTCTATTTTATTATATTATGTTATTATATACTCCATTTTGTGTCTGAAGATATCAGGGTAGCATTAAAAATCAATTTATGACAATAAATAACAATAACAATACATTTTAAAGACTACATATGTATTAAATTATTCTTCACTTAAAATCAAGTAACAATTATTTTCATCAATGAGAAAAGTCCAACCCAAGGCTAGCCCAACAGTTTGGGGCTGCATCAATAGTTTGGGGCTGCATCAACAAATGACACCAACTTCAAAGTTTGTAGCATCCAGAGACAGCCACATTTTTGTTAAATGAGGCAGAAAATCCCAAATGCCTTTTTCACATGAGGTCTTTCTCCATTCCTGGCAGTAACAATATAGTAATAGCAAATGAAATAATCTTTAATTTGTTGGCTATTCATGATGGTGTGGCAGGTACCTCACTCTGCCTAATGACCAAATCTGAAGGAGAAGTTGTAGCTACTGTACACTTTCTTGCAGTACAATCCTGTTCTGTTCAACATTATGATACCCAACATGTATTGTCTGAGATGGCTATCTCATCCTTTCTAATAGGAGAGCAGCTCCTGCTCTGCTCTAAGTTTTATCTCTTCCCTGCAACTTTTTTTTTGAGGTGGGGGGTGTCAGGAAACCATTTGTTGGGAAAACATTTAGCTTTCACTATGCATCTAAACAAAGAAAGTGAAATAGTACTTGTTTCTAATTAAGAAGAGAATATTATTCCAGAGAACCCAAAAATTGTCTTCTCTAGATCTGTTAGCCTCACTGTTATGCTTTTACTAGAAATCATCTAGTAAAGCACTTAATAATAATAATAATAATAATAATAATAAGATCCCACATCTTTTTGCAACACAATCAGGGCAGCTTATAACATTAAAATATACAGTCCATATCCCCCAACCCCCCCTTAAAATACAATTAAACAGTTTGCAGCATAAAACATAATTTACAATAATAAACAACAAACAACAGTGACTGCAGCAAAACATCAGGGTCCAACAGTTAGATTTTCTTTTTGGTGGCCAGGTATCTATTCAGGAAAGGCCTGCCAGAAGGGATCCATCTTAACAGCTTTTAAAAAGCTGTTTAAGGTGGTTTGCGCTGATGGGGGCAAAGACGGGCGACATGGAATTGCCCAACTGTATTCCCCTTAATATAATTTGATTGTACTGAAGACTAATCCAATGGGCTGTTAATGATGCTTAAGAACACATGTTTAAGAGCTCTCACCAGCAAATGTAAGAACCTAGAGCTGGATTAGACAGCCTCAACCTCTCAGGTACCAATTTCTGATTCTCTGGGTCCACCGTGAGTTGCTCCACATCTCCTACTGGAAAGTGACTGAAAGTCCACTTAATGATTTCGAGAGCATCTCAGATTTTACACTTTGTTTTTTGTTTTTGTTTAAAAGCAAAACAACATGTGTAGGGGCCATATGTCTTAGTTTCAATGAACAGATGTACTACTTGGATCGTGATTATCCATGTTTTAATATACATTTTTTATTTTTTTTTAAATAAGGAAAATGTAGGGGAATAAAATTGAGGTGATGGGCCAGGTGGCCTACAAACCTAGAGATGGAAAGAAAATGTTCAAATATATGTGGGAAATGGTTGAGTGTTGAGAAACCCTGACAAGAAGAATCCTGGACTGATGAAAATCTTTTACTGTTTGGGACCTACTCTGTGCAAATTTGCACATGGTTGCTTTGTACAGGAAACAGTACTGTATAGGAAAAACAGTATTTGTGCAAAGGTACCAGTATTTTCTGGGTGGAAAAATATTTCAATACAGAAAATTAATTTGTGTGCAGAAAATACAGTTTTCTACACAGAAAATGCTGTACTTGGGGATTTATTTTGTAAAAATTGCCCATGGTTGATTTGCACAGAAAACAGCATTTTCTGCACAGGAATTAATTTTTCTCTGTTGAAATTTTATTTTCCACACAGAAAATAATGTGGCCTTCACTATGTGTGCAAATTTTGTGCAGAATAAGTCCCAAATTACAAATAGCTTTTGTAATCTGTTTGGTTTTTAAAACCCTGGTAATTTCAGCCCTATGCAAGCCATATGTTCTCCATCTGAAGAAAGCTTTGCATGATCTAATTGCATTGTCCATGACATTTATTTATTTATTTAGATAAGTTTTAGTTAAGGTAGAAGATTCAATTGGAATCAGTCTCTTCATTCTCAGATACGTTAAAGATTCAGAGAAACTTTGGGATTTTTTTTTTTTCATTTCTGATTATACAAAACTATCAGTCTAAATTATTTCTGGCATAAAATAAATCTACTCATGTTGTAGGGTTATGTTTGCACAATTAAAAAATATTGTAGTTTCATGCCCCTTGGCCAGAGCTCTGATTGAAAGGTTGTGAAGGCTAGAACTAATTAAACTTTATGGTTCGTTTTCTGAAAGAGACCTTAGGGCTGGAGAACAATTGGAATCAAAGCTTTTGGCTATAGTCCTTTACTCCCCTCCCCATCTGTTTGATGAAAGATAAGAATCTCAGTATATTGTACAATAATGAAACCTCTCTTTCTTAATATATGTGTTGATCTTTAGCTCACAAATTCTATTACTCATTGTGGTGGCTTGTATTAGTCTCTTGAGAACTGTCTACAGCAATAGCTGATTTGTTAACACTTATTTTAATATTATTTTTACAAGATGTAGTATTTACGTGTAGTTGAAATCAAGTATTTATTTGTGATGTATTTGTTATGAGAATTAGCTCATCTTCTCTACAGCAGTTAGAAAATACACTTCTTTTTCTTATCCCTATTGTGGGTCAGGGGAGATGGGGCAGTGCTTCTGGCCCCAGTGATGGAACTACAGCTCCCAACATGTGCCGGGGTTGGAAGTATTCCCCATTGGGTGGAGACAGGGCAAAATGTTGCTGGCATTGGAAGAAAGGCTGGAAGGGGTGGAACTTCCTGGCCTCTTGCCCCAAGATTGGTAGGTGGACCCACCCTCCCTTCCTCTAGTTAGGGACAGGGTCTGTGCTGTCACAACGATAGCATAGGTTTTGGAGGGCATGGTTTCCAATTCTGCGTAGCACTGGATTGGGAGTCTAATGGGGACTCGGGGGTGCTGGGAGTGTTGTGGTGTTGCCATTGCAGGGGCAATACCAGACCAGCATCCCTCGGTGACAAGGGGAAGAGATGCGGACTGGTTACCAGAGATGCAAATGGGCGATTGACCAGTTAACCCCTTTGTTATACTGAAGCTTGGCTGTGACCAAGCAAATTGGTTCACTGAACAATACAGGATTGGTCAATGCCAGATCCAGACTTCATGCATGGCGGGCCAACTCTACCTCACAGCTGTTTTCAATAAAGTTGTGTTTTTCCTTCCATTTGGGTGTCTTGTGGTTATTCCTCACGGTGCCTCCCCTCCACGGCTATTCATTTTTTCCTTCTTTCGTTATATTTTCTATTTCCTCATTTTGAAAACACATCCATCACAACAGAGGCTGCAAAAGTTTTTTTAACCATACCTCCCAAGAACAATTAGCCTTTTCAGATATTAAATAAGAAGGAGCATCAAAGGAGCATCAAAATGTTCTGTGTGGGGAGGTACTTGAGGAACAGGAAGTACTGTACTGAATTGACTCCTGCAAATGAGCATTCTTGATTCTCTTGCTTTTTACCCTCTTTCATCTGCCAGAGGGGAATTCCACTGGATTTTCATTGGGAAGGGGGGAGGACAGTTTAGAAGTCTTATTTCTGGCAACCATCCCAAGCTCTTGCTGAAATAAGGGCTGTATAATCCGGCAGGAACTGGTGGAAGTTGGAGACAGTGAAGGAGCAGGAATGAGTTGGACCAGTAGTTCCCAAGACAGAGAATGTGTATTTGTCCTGAACATTAACAGTATTTAACCAATGTGAAACCAAGAATTGGGTTCATGGGAATATATCAAGTCCCATTTGGTAGAAAAGTAGGATATAAATAAAACAATATATCCATCAATACATATCAAGACGATTTAATTTGAAAAGAAGGGAAATGCAGGGTTAATTATAATTTCCCCTATAGTTTAATATGTACATAGGAATTTTGGCTAGTAAGATGAGAAATGTTTCTGAAATCTTTGAAATCAAATTAACAAAATAACTTCCCAAATGGATGCTCACATAGTTCACATTTTGTCAGTAGTTTTCATACTAATAAGCCAAAGGTAGTCATTTTACACATATAGCAATTTATCTAGACATAAAATTAAATGAAGTTATCATTATTCGAAGTAAGTATTGGGAGTGAATATTGATGAATCAGAATTAATGGGAGGGGGAAATCAACAAATTATTGATAGTAACTTCCTCAGGATTACAGCAGAGAGGAAATAAATTCTTGTTCCACTCTTGGAATGATCCCAATAGTTGATAATTTATACCCTAGATGATGGTGCATTCATGTCTGTGTATGCAGGCACGCACGCACACATTCTCTCAAAACTTTGTCTATTCAATGCAAAATAAAAATGCTGCTGCTGATAATGATGATAATGATAATAATAATTTATCATCATATCTAGTCTGGGCTGGGCAAGAGAAATGTGAAAGGTGGGAGAACTTTTTATCATATATTCAAACCTTTGTATTCTGGTACCTCTGTATCACTTCCAGGAATGCAAGCTTGCCATTCATCATCATGATCATCAATAATCTTCCCACTTCTCATTTTTCTTAATATCTTACTTTTCTCCCACAAACCAGCTCTAAATGCAGTTAAGGTTTCCTCAATAAGACCGAGAATTCCTACCCAAGACACCTGAATCTTTAAGGTAGAATTAAGTGATTGCTTTCACTGTTGGTCCTGAATTCAGAGACCACTTTATGAAATAGGGCCTATCCCAGTTTCTGCCCTTTCCTGATTTTGGCTGCCATTGCCCACAGTACTGCGTTCCTGTTGCACAAGTATAAACATATAGAACCCATTGCAGGTACACAAGTGGCACCAACATTATTGTGCATTTAAAGGAAAAAAATAGAGAGTAAAATAAAAAGGTTCTTTAAATATATGGCATGGAGTTGAGGACTGCTTTCTTTTTGGTATTCAGGTAAAGAGAATGAATTGGGACCTTTCTGCATAGGTGAGGAAGTTTCCAATCTCCTGCCTGCACTCATTCTTACTTCAAAATTTGTCCTGTCATTATTCATGTTCTGAAGTCAGAAGATTCAGATTTATAGGAGTCAGATGTCCAGGAATTCATAGCTTGTGATGGGAGCCTCTCTGAGTCTGGGGTCTGAAGGAGTCTGGGGATCCTGTTCCCCAGCAGGAAGGGGAACATGCTAAAGATACACTGGCAATTTTTAGAGATTGTCCAAATGTTAAATAGAGATTACACCAGTGTGCCAGCAGATGTTAAATAAGCGTCACTGACTAATTAAGCATCTGATCTCTTGAGACATCTGCCTATAAATTTCATGGCCAGCTCCAGGGTGTCTTTGTTGCTTGCAACCATCATATCTAGGTGACTGGCAGTACTCTTTGGTGTTTGTGTTTTCTTGCCCTTGGACTGGCTATGACTGGCAATTCTATTTAGTCCTTGCTGGCTTTGTTTATCTGGACTACTGACTTGTGGTAACAACTTCTAGACTGGCTGATGATCCCCTCTTGGTTCTCCATATATCTTGTTTAGATAACCCATGACTGACCTGGACTGTATTAACTACTTGTTATCTCTTGCACTTCATCCGCCTGCTTTCTGGGCCACTTGCTGACTGGCACATAAGACATCCCCTGTAGCAAAGGTTAAAAGCTCCATTGGCATAAATTATTTTCCCCCTTCTCTTTTTAGCCTTCTGGAAGAAATTGGGAGGGAATTTTGAAATAAAAACGTGATGGAGGAAAGGTTTAAACCTCCCCAGGCACGGGTAATGGGCTTGATCTGGATCAGGGCTGCCAAGCTTACTTGAATATATGTATATGTGTGTGTGTGTGAGAGAGAAAATGGGCTCATTTTTATTGGTGGGCCACTGGCATTGACTGAACATGATTACCTTTTCTATTATTACCCTAATATATGGGAGGAGCTTTGAACACTATAAATACCACATTCATATCTAGGTTTAATTATTATTAATTATGCATGTGCTATAGAAATAGTAAATAACTCTAGAACTGTTACTTAGAGACAATCTTCTAAAACTCACATTTCATTTGATGATGATGATGGACAGCATGGTCTACAGGGAGGAATCATGCTGTTCAAATTCCTTACATTATATAAGCGTTTAAAAGGAATTTTCTATTTATGTGTGTTGCTTATGAAAAACAACACATTTGTTTAAGGAGTAGATTAAAGATTACTGATTTGTGCCCTGAAACTACAGAACTTCCAGCATCCCACAGGAGACACTTTTTAGCATTTTTAAGATATATAAGTGGGGGTCAAAAGTTATTATTCTTTTAGTTGCTGGGAAAGTATATGTGCAGATTGTGTGGTATTGAAATAGCTTGGCAAATACCCCCCCCCCAAAAGTGTGTGTTGTGGGGAAGAATGATGTAATCAGGTGGGAAGAAAGATGTAGGGAAGCTCCTGAACCTCCTGATGACCTTTAGTATATGCTCAGCTTGCAGCTTGGATATAGCCATTATAGTGAACTCTCTAACAAAAGGGAAGACATCTGTAGCCTTTGCACTGCAACTCCTGTCATCCCCAGCCAGCATGGTCAAATGTAAGGAATACTAGGATCTGTGGTTCACCAACTTTTGGAGGGCCACAGTTTCTCACTCCTGGTTTAAAGTGACCTCTGATTTCTGGTTATTCTAATTGCATGCTCTGCTCTAAATAGGGACGTATGAGAATTTTGGGTTTTTTTTTAAATACAAACTTCTACAAATTCACAAATTTCTTCACAAAATTTGGATAAACCAGTGACAATTAAAGAAATCCATAGCTAATATCTAATAAAGTATCTAATAAAGAATTTTAGGTGTCTACATTTGTTATGCTGAATATACACCCCCCCTTTTTTTTTTGCATTCTTTCTATACTGGCACTGAGACCTCCACTACACCATGTGGAAGTACCAGCATAGAAAGCCACCTTTGAGGAATGTTACGGGAGAATCCCCATAACATAGCAGTGGTCTGCTGATAGAATCAGTAACTAACTGCTTTCTAATCAGTAACTGAGATGAAAAAAGAAGAGATATTTTAATTGCAGACCTCCCATATTGCATCATATGGTGCAGTCCTATACCCAATTACAGTCGGCCCTCCTTATCCACAGATTTTTTATCCACGGTTTGAATCAGAAAAAGGATAAATTCCAAATAGCACACCTTGATTTTTCCATTTGAAGAATCCAGCTGTGGATGCTTGAATCTGGGGATAAGAAATCCATGGATCTGCTGACTCTGTAACTTTTCCAAACTTTTTTTTTGCTTCAGAAACTGTGTTCATGCTCTGATGTTTTAAGCCACATTATTCTTACAATCTTGTTTTTTATATGTGCTGATTTTTGGTGTCCTGTTTGTGGCGAGCTTCCAGTCCTGGAACCAATAGAGATCCTTCCTTCCTTTCTAGCCTCAGAGATGCATCCCCAGAATACCACCATCAGTATAAGAATCAGGAAAGGGAAATATCATTTTACTCCAAGCCACACCATTTCCAGTTAGTGAGGGCAATAATCAGGGTCTGTAGGAGTTGTCATACAACAGGAACCTGAGGGTTTCACATTTCCCACCTCGATGACAGATGCTGGAGACTGAAGCCTCTGAGACAGGACATTGGCAAATCATCCCAGATGCAGTTTAGATGACACAGTGCCAAAGAAGTGCCATAAAGCTGTAGTGCCAGTGGCTATGGTGCCCTTTCCAGAGTGCAAAAAGGAGCCACTTTTTACAGCTCTTTTTTGCTCTGCAGAAAGGCCAGATTGGGGCTGTGGTGGGCAGTTTCCATGGCCCCAATCTGTTGAAGACGGAGGCAGCTGCAGGCCGTCCCTTCAGGGGCAGTCTGCAAAGCCAGTGAGAGCAGCTGAGCAGAGAGGTTTAATGGCCCCTCTTTTCTTTACTCAGCAAACATGAGAGGAATGGGTGCTGGTTTCATTGAGTATAAGGCATCTAGTGAGGAATGACAAGGAGAAAAAAAAGAGGTGTGACAGACATAAGGGAAAGAAAAGTGGAAAATGTGTAATGAGTCCTCTTTAGATGCTACTAGGCAGGGCAGATCTATTAGTCAAGGTAGCATGAGTATGAATTGAATTATTATTATTATTATTATTATTATTAACCTTTATTTATATAGCACTGTAAATTTATACAGTGCTGTACATACAATCTTTTAATTAGACAGTTCCCTGCTCTCAGGCTTACAATCTAAAAAGAAATGACACAAAAGGAGAAGAGAATGGCAGTGGGGAAGGGGAGCTCTCCCTCTGAGGCCCGGACCAAGGCAGATGGACTGGAGGGAGGGAACACATGGTTTCCAGGGAGATGGGTAGCCTCAAAGGGCCACTGGTCCATTGGTTAGGCTATTGGCCCATATAGAACCTCCTGACTGATAGTATGCCAGTGTGTGTGGTGGTGGTGGTGGGTAGACTTTCCTAGTATGGATTCATATCGAGCTTTTGTACTTGCTAGACATATGTTATGATCCCAGTACTCCTATATTAGTTGTGTAAAGACTTCATTATGTGTCTGGGTGATTTCTGTTGTCTATTGTGCCTGAGTGGTTAGGAAATATACTGTGGAGTTTGCCATGTGAGTTTGAATTCCAGAAATTTCCTCTCTTTTGCTCCTGATGTGACCATATTTTTTTTGTGCCAGTAAGGATGAATGAGGCCATTATTTGCTCCTTTCTTTTGTAGATCTTGAACTATCATCCTATCTGTGCTTCCCAACCCCTTATTGGGAATCTTCATCATTCCCTTGATTGTTGGTTTGTCATCCTCCCTCATTGGATTTTAAATATCTGTCTCAAGCATGCTGTATGTTCTCTTTACAACTCCCTTTTCCTCTTTCCAGAGCTGTGTCATAGTTTTTCTTCCTGCTCCTTGCATGTTGTGCTCAAAAACAATTGTTCTGAGGAGAGTCAGAAGATCAAAACATTTAGCTCTGGGGATGCTTCTAGACTTGCTATCTTGGGGTCATTGTAGGTAACATTCTCACTGGCCCAGTGTCTGATTGGCAGGCATTGGTGGCCTTTCCAGGAAGGTGGGCAGGGATGTCTGCCATTTTTATGCCATTTTCATAATTTGGGGTTTTCAGGTTTGTTTTCCCTTCCTCTCCTGAGATGAGCACACATTGGATAAAAAGTTCATTCCAGTGGTGTAACAACAATGCATCTTCCCCATCCCCTTGCTGACAAAATGTGAATATAGGATTCCTCTGTTATAAAACTTATTCATAACATGAGCTTTGACTGGCAGCGCTTGATGCCTCTAGGCACTTCATCTATAAAACTCCATTTTAAATAAAAAATAAAGCAAAACATTTTGCTACAACATGTCCCTTATGCTTCCAATTTAGTATTCTCTTGTTGTTGTCACAGAAGCTGCTGAGGGAAAGCATAATTTATAATTTGCCCTTGTGGAATGGCTGTTTAAACATCTTTCCGAGAAGTCTTTTTAAGAACCTTGATTTCTCTAGTGATTCCCATTCTAAGCACTTCTACTTCATATAATTTAATTATTAATACATGAGCAATAAGTGAAACATGCCAAAGATGATTACTAATACCATATTTTGCACAGGCAAAATGCATATTACTTTTTTAAAAACACTAAAGCAAATCTGGTTTTTGCAAGGAGATGATGTTTATGCTGCTGAACTCAGGATTAGTATACTTCTAGGGTGCCATTCTGCATCCTGATTCATACAGCCATTGTCATCACTTGATGACTGAAGAAGGCTTTTTGCATGTGTAAACTTGATGCTGCAGAGCTAAGAATGAGGAATATTGCCTCAGCAGAGTTCACAGTTTTACTTCAGTTCATCAACTGATAAAATCTTGAGTAACAAAAACCCAAACATGAATCATTCCTGGAGTGGTTATGCATTCCTATTTCTAAATACAGACAGTTCCAGGACCCTCCATGGATAACAAAATACATGGATGCTTGAGTCCCATTAAATACAATGACATAGTAAAATGATGTCCCTCACATAAAATGGAAAACCAAGGTTTGCTATTTGGAATCTATACTTTTTTGGAATATTTTCAAGCCGTGGATGCTTGAATCCATAGATAAAAAAAATCCATGGATAAGGAGGGATGACTAAAAACAAAAGACAACAATCTAGATTTAACATTGACTTCTTGCTTTATCTATGCATGGAACAACTGCAAGAACAAACAGATGGGATAGCCATGAGTAGAACATACCACTTAGAATTACTGTTTGCCTATTGTTCAGAATTCAGATGTCTCCTTTGAAATTTGTTGTCATGATGTCCCTTGCCCTCAGTAATATTTTGTTGCTGAGAAAATGTAGTTCTATCCCTTGTATCAACATATCATGATCTTTAAAGACAAATTGGATTTACAGCATCATCTCTGTGGGTGCATTTGAAGGAGAACTGTAGTGTGAGAAAAATGTGACCAAGACTTGCACCAAGCAATTATGGGAAGACATGCTGTATAACCTGCCTCCATAGTGAATTGTTTCCACAGAACAAGCTTTTGACTTGACTGCCTTCTGGGACAAAGTACCACTGACCCTCCACAGAGAAAGAATTTCAGCTAGAGTGCCTTGTTAAGATTTCCAGCCTGCTTAAAGTTTTGCCTCCAGAGAAAAAAGGTAAACCAAACAACTGAGTGCTTGCTAGAAAAACACACTTGCCATGATATGATCACCATCAAGAGTTTTCTGTGAGAAACTTTGTAACAAAGCAGAAGGAAAAAGCTTCACCCCATCACTAGCTCATTTAACCTGGCAGAGTCTTTCCTTCCTGTTGCAAATAATGTATCACTGCAATATCACTCTACACGGTGTAGTTTTTAGACAAGTCTCAGAGATGAAATTGTACACCTTTAAAATGAAATGTGCAGATTGGCAAATGGTGATTTGGCTAATGAATGTTCAAGCTTTCCCTCTGTGTCTGTGCGTGTGTGTGTTTGAGATCTTGTAGCAGACTGTCTGTAATTGCTCGTTGCTCTCCATTAGTGTAACACCCTCCTGGCAACATGCTAATAGTTTACATCTCTTGGGGCTGAAAATTACTATTTTAATTAAAGCAATTTGTTTCAAATGGGTCTTCCAAATCCCAGTATGATGTTATAAGAGCCCAGAGCAAAGAAATGAAAAAACAGGGGGGTGGGGGGGTGGGGGGGTTGAATGAAGGAAGTGGAGGGCAGGGATTGTTATGAAGGCTCATAGCATGCATTTAGGACAAAATACGAGCTTTGATTCAACAGAGTGTCTCATATTGACAAGAATGAGTGAAATCCTGAGCATGTGTTGTAATTGTTATTAATCCCAGCTAACTTGGGCCTTGGTTTTATTACAGCATTCTTTTATTGCACTAAAACGTACACAGATCATTCAGAAGATTGTCTTTCCAGGATGGTCTTTTCTGAAAGCCAGTGTAGTTGTATCTGTTAAAATATCATAGTGTAGTAAACAGCTCATCTTCACCTGGGGAGCCTTTTGTTTTTAAAAGCCCCACATGAAAAGCAGGAAAGTTACCACAGTAGAGAAAATGGTAGTTTCCAAGCTATCTTTTGTTCTCAGGTAGATTTTCTGTTCTTCAGTGTAAAGGGATGTTTCACAGAAATGACTTCCCACATGGAAATGAAATCTTTACCAGCTGAAAAATAAATAGGTGAACTGACCCGGAGGAAACAAAATGGGAGGTTAAGAGTATACAGGTAGACTGTTGCAACTGCAGGAAGTGGTTGCTTTGGAACCTATTTGGCTTAAGAGAAAGAGGGATGATGGTGGTAGATGTGATGGATGTCTGCTGTGGTATGAGCGATTATTGTAGGAAAGGGGAACAAAGGAGCTCTAAAGACAGGTGAATGAAACATTAAACTGATAAAGCCAAAATAGCCTAAAGTATTGCAACCTGCTCTATTGGCTGGGGAAACTTTTTTCCTCTTCATCAACCTTTTTCTCTGAGTATCTAAAATATCACCACTAGTTAATTAGCATTACAGTAAGGACTGACAAAACCAGCTCTTCCCTTTCCTTCCATTTTCTGTTTCCAAGACTCCATCTGAGTTTGTAAATTTGGCTTCTACTGTTTGATATTTTCTTGACACAAAAGCTATTGATTTATTATTCCTGGTGAGGATGCTGTGAATCATGATGACTGGTGATAAAAAAAGCTCTATAAATTCTGATTACTTTTAGATAAGTGTAAATATGACACGAATGATATAATGCATGGTTTCACTTTAAATTAAGTTGGCTTTTTCTTTACTGTCCTTTCCCTAAAATTTAAGTAGCTACAGTCACTTATACAGCTGTGAGGCTATAGCTCCATATTAAACTCCAGAATTTACATGAGAAAGATACCAAATTCAATTTCTGAGCAAAAATTGTAGATTAGACCTGAAACAGATGGCCCTAAATGGGCGGCTTGATGCCGCTCCTTTGATCGCCGCATTGGGGCCATGGGTGTCGTGGCCCCAATCTGGTGTTTTTCCATCCTAAAAAGAAGGCAAAATGCCTGTCCTTTTTGCATTGGAAAAAAAAGCTGCCCCATCTGCCACCACCATGGCTTTTTGGCACTCCTGTGGTGTGTGGCGTCTGAATGCCACACTGCTGGAGTGCTGAGAAGCTGCCCCCATGTGGGCAGTGGATCAGTGTCAGGGCATGTGTCATCCATACATCACGTCCCCACACCATCTGGAAACCAGCATCTTGTGCTGGTCTGTATCACTCCATACTAAACTATTCTGCTTCCTTATCTCTCCTACATTTAAATCATCCCTTTTGCTTCAAAGCTGCCCCAATTGCATGTGTTTCTTATTAAGGTACTGATATTGTGGAAATATGCAATAGAGTGAAAATATACCAATTTTTGATAAAAGATGACCAACAACTCCAGTTCAGCATGACAGATTTTCCTAGCTTCCAGAATGAAGAAGAAAAATTCAAATGAATCTGAAATATTTTGTATGAATTCTGGTTCTGAGCTAAATGTTTGAGTCTCTAAATGTATTAAACCATCTTTCAATTTGGAGTAAAAAAAACTGCATTGTTATTTAAAGTTAATTAATTAGTTAATTATTAATTTATTTTTCTTGTAAAATGAACAAGGACTACATTCTTCCATTCTGTTGAATGGTTTTTTAGCCCATTCAAATTAAAAGAGAAGGCACAGATAAGTAAGAATTAATACATAGAATTACTACCTAGATGGGAGGCCTGATTGTTCACAGATGTTTCCTTCAACATGTTTACATGCAGTGTTTGTACAGGACTTATGACTTTAGAGTTTTCTCACAGTCACATGTTTAGCAAGCTTAAGGTCTAATTAGTTGTTTTGTTAATGAATGTTAATAATGAAACTTGTTTCCTACCCTGCTTCATGACATTATAATGTGATATTAGTTTTTGTCATTGACTCTGTTCCCTGAGGTAATGTGTCAAGTCTGGCACATTATTATCTTATTGTTGACCATCTGTTATCCCTAGAAAGTTTGTCTAAGGCAAGATTTGCCTCTAATGTAAAACATCTGATTGCTTTATTAAAATACATCTTTACTTCCCTGCATTGTCCCCCATACCAGTTTCTGTGCTTACTGTCACAAGATTAATTAAAATATGCATTGGACTTGGAACTATCTTCTAGCCAAAAACTTGAATACACTAAAAAAGGTATGGCCTTTGTTGGCGTGCTCACCAGGTTTTCTATTGTCTTTAGCAGAACCAAAATTTCATGCTAAGTATTTCATCAAAGCATGAAAAGAAAATATTTGGATGATATGGAGTGCTATTCTTGTGCATGGATGTTTGGTCATGCGGAATATCCTGTACCTGCACCTCCCTGCATCACTGAAAATCCTGTCTTGAAAGTAGACTTTGGGAGGAATGCAGGGGGGCGGGGGCGAAAAGATCATTGTTATATCACTGTCCTTGTGCAAGTGTCCTTGTTCCCATGTTTCTGTAAAAAATGTATTTTTAAAAAGGCTGAAATAATGGGGCCATTTTCTAACTTTAAATGATTTTTGAGCCTTTCAAAATGACTGTCTTATAGACAATCAAATGATACACATTTCCCTAGCTGTCTGATGAGAATGGTTTTGCCCTTCCCAAGCTATTGGCCAAATGGCACAGCATGGTGTACTTTTATGCAGTGCTGCTCTGTCTCAGCCTCTTCTCCATTTGTGTTTCTCACCTGCAGCCCCAGAAAGGTGACTGGAAATTCTCATGTTTGTCGTCTATCTGGAATTGATCCACAAAAAATGGAGACTCAAGGCCTGGCGATGAGGTCCGACAACAATAATGTTAGGGATGAAGCCTTCATAGCACACAGTCCTCCCTTCCTATGCCTTGCTGACTCCTTTCAGCCTCTGCTCTCATAAAATGATTGCTCCACCTGACTTTGGGCAGTCATTGTCTGGGTGTCTTGTCCTTAGCTTGGCTGACTAAACTTTCAAAAACCAATTCCAATATGCAACAGGCTATTGGATTCAAATGACCGGAAACATATTAAGTGTAAAAAGAAAAAGAAAAAACTTCAAACATGAAAGCAATTAAAATTAAAGTTTAGTGTGCAAGCAATGAGATGGGAAAAAATGAGTAGCATAACCGGCTATTATGTTAGGGATATTAGCAAAGCCAAGCATGCTGGCTAGCTTAATTCTCATGCACCTTCTAATATAATAATTAAAAGGGAAATTTCAATTTCTGGTTTTTGTTGTAGCATTCTTCTTGACTGTTCTATTTGTATTGGTGTCAGACAGAAAAAGGAAGGTGGTTGTGGTGCGAGAAATTTGTTATCCTTGAAGATGACCAGACATTGAAATGCATCCTCAATGTTCAGTGACAATTCATTGCAGTCAAGTGCCTTGAAAAATAAGCTTATTGTTGCTGTTTAATAAGCACTAGCTAAAGGTATATCAGCACCAGCTGTTTTATTGTGATATGCCCATGAACATACTGAGAATATGTGCACATCCTCCTGAGTATGGCTCCTGTCTCATGCAAACAACCTGGTAAGTGAAAAATCTATGGAATACTTGCTACGAGTATGCTAATTTCTATGTTTTTTGGAAAAAATGAGGATAAGTCAGTATAAGAACTCCTACTGCATACACCTTTTAAAGAATACTGAGGTATCTAGTAAACATAACATTGTTTTTGTTTTTTTTAAAGTTAAACCAACTGAAAGATTGGGCCAAAATCCTAGACAAGAAAATGTAAATAGAAACATTGAAAACTGTGCAACAGACCAAATGCAAAGAATGCTGTTGATCAACACAAGGGTTGCCAGGTTTCCCTTAGTATAAGACTAGTTCCTTATTTCAGGGCTGGAAAGCTCATCCCTTATAGGGCTGGCATGTGAATCTTATTATATCTGGCATGTGAATCTTATTATCCTATTTGAGGCTTTTCTTTTTATATAGAGTTTACAAGAAGTAAAAAATCCAATATTTTGGGGTGTGGGCCCTTCATAAAGACAGAAATGTGTGCATCATGTAATTAATTAATATATTCATTTCACAGAGAAACACATGTCTGTGGACTCTTTCACACAGGAGGAATTTCTCACAACTTCGAATGCAGCCAATGCGATTTCACGTGAATTCGCTTGTTTAGCGAATTTACGTGAATCCCCATTGCATTCGGAAGGCGTTAGGAATGACTTCCCATTACCCGAAAATGACCCCTCTTTGCCCGAAACTGCGTGAGAAGCTTTAATTCACAATAATGTGAAACCTATGATTGCATTCAGAGTGACTTCCCTTTTGCCCGAAATTGCATGAGAAGCTCTAATTCGCAATAACGTGAAACCCCATGATTGCGTTTGGATTGCCCTTGGATTATACTTCCAATTTCCCACATCTGAAAGAGCCCACAGTTAATTGAAATCAACACAGTACTTTTTATATGGTATTTCAGAACAACACAAACTTGTTAATAGTTACTTCCTAATTGTGAACATTGCATGTCAAGTGTACGTTATTGCTGTTTTGAGAACCTTATAACACTACATAATGCTCTTGTACATATACCCTAACAAGCAACATAATCCTGAGCATAACTATTCAAAGTAAGTCCCAATGTGTATGGTAGTGTTTTCTCACAGAGAAATATTGCAGGTTTATGGCATAAAGCAAGTTGTTACATGAAAATCTTCTGATGTCAATAATACTTTTAAAGGGTTCTTGTTATTTTAGTTCCACCCTGGTGGGATAAATATTCTAGCCAGTTGTGATTCTAAACTTGTAAATTATAATCTCTACTAAAGACCTGTCAAACTGGATGAATGATCTTTGACAACAACAATAGCCACATGAGTAGCATGTTTGGAAGATGAATTTGCAACAAGACTGCTCTGAAATTCTTGACTATCTGTTACTGCAGTGAATATAATGTATATACTCAGTATAAATCCAAAATTTTTAATCAAAAAATTGACCTCCAAAACCTGGATTGACTTATCTATGGGTCAATGTTTGTACTGTAGTTCAATCAGTACAGTAGCAAAAGGTGAGAGTTTAGTACATCCCAGGAGCCCCTAAAAGAGGGACCAGCTCTGCTGCATCTGACCTTTTTGAATGTCTGGGAAAGAAAATGGCAGCAAATCAGACTTTGAATGAGTTAAATAAGACATTTGTGTATGTTTGTCAGCTTTTATGGTTTAAAAATAGGCAAAAAAATTATCACATTAAAGTTCCTAGAATCAAAGAGTTGGAAGAAACTGCAGGTGACATTCAATTAAAAGCTATAATCACTGCTAACTGAGGGGCAAAACAGACCACCCCAATAGATTGGCGTCCCAGCACCTCTTTCAGTGCTGGCTTGGGACAGCAGAAACCACATGCCATGGTCCAGATCCGGCAGCTTGCAACTCTAAAAAGAACCGGCAAATACAACTCCTTTTTAGAGTGGCAAAAAGCCTCCCTTGCCACAGCAGTGGTGGTCTTTGACCAATTCTTTGATGCAGTGTGTCTAAATTCTGCACCAAAGAAACACTGTGATGCTGCTTGCCATGTGGTTGGGTGTGCAGCATGATGCTGGCATTGGGGAGGAGTTGGAGTGGCCAGCATGTAGTCACCACACCCCTGCTCCAGCCCAATGCTGGTGTTTAGTGATGGCCTGTTGCCATTGCTATCCTCTGAGGATGAGAGTGTGTGACTTGCCCAAGGACACCCACTCAGTTTCTGTGGTCAAGTGGGGATTTGACCTTGCTCTCCAGAGTCACAGTCCAGTGCTCAAACCACTAGACCACAGTGGCTCTCAATTTACATGGACACAATACAGAATATGTGTTGCAAAGATCTATAGCTCAAGTGTTGCATGTATAAGCACCAAAGCTCAGTTTCTAGGATTTGTGTATATGAAAGGTCCTGTCAGCAAGCCTGGAAAGCAAATGTAAATACAAGATTTTCATTCCAGCACTTACCATGGCGTAAGCACTGGTAAATCATTGCTGAAATGTTTAGGAAGCACATGTGTGTAAAAGCCTGGAGTGCTCCCTCAACTTCAGGGAATCATTGCTTCCCCTCTAGTGTCATTAAATCATTGGGGAGAGGGAATTTCCTCTGAACAGAAAGTTTGTGTTCAGAGGAAATTCTCTCTCCTCGAAAGATTCAGTGATGCTAGATGGGAGTCGATGATTCCCTGACGTTTCAGCAATGATTTACTAGCTCTTAACTGAGTGAGACACATTGGGGCTTTTTAGATTGGCAGGAAAATGTGACATGAATTTGCCTTTTCCTTAATGCTTAGCAGCTAGACAGCAAGCCCCAGGTGTGCATTTAAAAAGTACAGGGCAGCTAGACTGAGGTTTTTTCTGTGGCTCAGCAACTACATGGGAAGCTGTCAAAACGCTACAAACACAGGTGGAGCAGGTACATGGGCGGCAAGGAACGTGGCTTTTAGCCGCGCTTTAAACATTTTTTTTCCCCTTGCTGGCTGGGAATTGCGCAATTGCGCAGGTACATCATACAGTCGGAGCTTATCACATGGGGGAGTACAGGACCATTCCGAAAGAGGGAGAAAGTGAGGTCAGTTCGGAAATACACGTGATTACGCACAAGCTCATCACACAGAAGACAAGAGAGCATCTACACAAAAAGAAAATGCAGTCAATACGAAAGAATTCATCACATGTGAACATACTGGTCGGCTTTCTGTTGCAAATTAAGGCATCTTGGGAAATGGTAGCAAAGGCTCATGGGAGTTGTAGTCTGTGTTCTGTCAGAGCATTATATTGAGTTGTCTTGAGGTTTCAGCCCTCTGTCCAGGAGGGATTCCCATATGTCCTCCATTCTTGAGCAGAGGCTCCCCTTTTCCAAGTTGACCAGGCACATCCTCCTTTGCCAGGACACGTCCTACTTTTCCAGCCTTCTTTTTGAAGAGGAAGCAGGAGGGCCAGGTGTGCTCTGGCCAGGCTCTGGGGGTCTCTTCCTGGCTCCTTCCCTCCCTCCCTCCCGCCCTCCCTCCTCCTCCCTTTGGCTGAGAGAGTGTGACTTGCAGGGAGGAAGGGCAGCGGTGGTGCTCCAGGTCCTCCTGATGCTGGGCCAGGGCAAGCTGGAAACAGGAGGAGGAGGAGGAGGAGGAGGGGGACATGGGGCCCCTCTGCTGCCCTGCCTCCCTGCAAGTCACACTCTCTCAGCCAAAGGGAGGAGGTGAAGGAAGGTGCAGGTGCACTCTGGCCGGGCTCTGAAGGTCTCTTCTTGTCTTGGCACCTTCCCTCCCTCTGCACTTGTATCGCTACCTTTAAATGGGTGCTTTAAAGAGACAGAGCCCCATTTAACTGTGCAACTACACCTTAGCCTTTAGATGCAATAGCAATGTTGCACCCTTTTTAAAAAAGTAGTGGGGAAATCAAGCTACTTTTTAAAGGCACTTCTTCTCCCCTAAAACTCAAAAGAAGCGTTTTCATGGCACACTTTCCCTTTTTCTCATCTAATGGCTGGGCTTTCATGCAGCCATCAACACACCTCTTTTTGCCAATCTAAAATGGGCCAATGTGATCAGGCTCATCTAGAACTGAAAAACAGGAAAGGACTCTTTTACCTTTAATATAAAAATATATAAAACATATAAAAGTTAAACATAACTAGAGCTATAAAAGCTTCTCTGACACAATTATATATTAACAGCCTGCTTCAACAAAAATGTCTTTGCCTGTGAAAGGAAAGCAGGGAGCAGCCAGCCAAGCCTCCCATGGAAAGGAATTCCAGATGGTGGGAACAGACATTGAGAAGGCTCCTTCTTGTGTCCTCACCAAGTGAGTCTGTGATGGTATCAGTCAAGACCAAAAGAAAGATTTTAGGATGCTATTCAGGTTCATATACCAGATGTATCCCTGGCCCTGGTGTCACCTGGTCTGGGGGGACCTTCAGAGGCAGAAAGAGTGGAGCTTCTGCAAGAAGGCACGGGGCACTGAGGTTGAGTCTGTGCCCACAAACACTGCCACTCCCTGCCATAGCCTCCATCCTTACCACCACCCCTTTCTGCTCAAGGAAGAAGGAGGCATCACAAGCTGAAAGAAGTGCTTGTGATTCCCTGCCGTTCTGCTGTCTCTTTCTCCTCAGGGAAGAAGGGAGCAGTGGCAAGAACCAGGAGAACTGCGGTGCCTCCCTGCCAACTGTTTCTCCTCAGGGAAGAATGGGATGAGGCAAGAAGCTGGGAGAAGCATGTGTGCCTCCCCGCCATCCTTGCTGCCACCCCTTTCTCCTCAGGATCCAGGTGTAGTGTGTGTGCTTCCCTGTCACCCTTGCTTCCCCCCTTCTCTTGTGGAGAACGGGGCAGGGACAGGGCCCCCCAACTGGGTGTCACCCCCCGTGGTGTCACCTGGCGCTGCCTGTACTATACATCACCCCCTCAGTGATGCTACTGTCATATAGAAGTTTTGTCACACTAGGGGGCAAACAGGATTTAAACAGGAATTAAACAGGAATTAAACAGGAAATGCCTTATGTTTAACATGTTTAACATGTAACATGACATGTATTAGACAAAATGACAGGTACAGCTATCAGTTATTCTTTTCACGAGGCTACCTCCATTTCTTCTCCCCACTCTCAAAAAAATTATGGAAGTGTTGCCTTTTCAATCCAGAAAGATATTTTCACTTCACTCTGTGTTCATGTATTCTTAGATCTGCTTGTTTCACTGTTGTCAGTGTTTGCTTCTGAACACCACCTTTAAATGATTTCACAGTCATTTGAAGTATAGTAATTGGTTTTATGTTATGAACAGAGTATTCTGTAGCACAGTCTTGTTTATTAGGCATCATAATTGAGTGGGAATTTCTGTTTCTCATATTGAATTGGCTACTGATTCTCTTGTATGCTTGCAGCTTGTAGTTAAGGCATATCTGATTTTAGTATACTATATTATTTTACCCTTGACTTCCTCCCATCTCTCCCACCCTTATCTTCACTTTTAGCAGTATAATTAGGAAAATTCTACAACTGATATCTGTAACTATGTTTACTTTGCTCTTCCCTCTCCTGCCTGTTTTTCAGTTTGTACCTTGCATCATATTATAGATGTGCCCTATGATAGGATTACCATAAAACCACAACTATTATCACCACTACCTATCCAGTCTTTCTTCCTTTTTACTCTGCCTTTAATTTTAGTCTCTAATCTATTGACAGGAATGTATTTTATTTCACCTCCTTGATGCATTTGTGTAAGATTGTACTTACAAAACCTCAATGTTTATATTGTGGAAACCTTACTAATTATTTCCTTCCAGTTTTAGCAGTGTGGTAGTAATGCACGAGTGTACTTGTCGCATTTGGTTGTGGCCTTCAATCACAGCAGTTGAACATGAAAGGATAGAAGAAAATTTACTATAGAATTGGCTGGTAATCCTACAATACATGGACAGCCCAAGGAGATTGTTAATGCACAGAGCTTACAAGGGAGCCTAATTGTGTAGAAAGCTGCTTGCTTGGAAGAATTCCAGCTCTGGCCTAGTTTATGTGTTCATTATGTTTGCTATAGAGAGAGAAACAAATTGAGGCTTTGATTTACTGAGAGAGGCCAGGTGACAATTTGAAGAACATGGGGCTACACAGTGTCAACTACATTAAAATGCAGGGAAGTACATTGAAATCCTCTGATAGAAAGGCCAACTATTCAATGGTGTTGAACACACAATGTTTCAAAGGTTCAAATAAGGGATGCTCTTAAATAAGTCCTATCCATTAGCCTATGATCAACAGAAACCAGTGTAACAGTCTTCTTGCTCTCATTGTTAAACCAACTTGAACATACTCAAAAGCATGTTATTTCTGAAGCTAAGTGGGGTTGGGTTTGGTTTGTACTTGATAGGAGACTACTGGCTAATACGAGGAATCTTCAGATGAGGCTAGGATATAAAACTGACTGGAACTATGTAGAGTGATAGTAGTCAGTAAGGATTGACAATACTTGGTTAGGTGGATCAATGACCTAACACAGTGTGTTACCCAGTTGGGAGCATGCTAGGCCTCAGGATTTCAGGGCAGAACTGAGATCTAAGCATGCCATTAAGCAGGATACATTAAGTGTATATCAGAGTTGCTCAAATATAAACAGCAAAATCTAACAAATGGGAAAATGTTTATCTGGTTGGAAATTTAAGTTTTCTAATCTCTGTACTCAACAGAAAGGTGTTTTAAAAAAAACAAAACAAAAACTAAATGTGCATGCACTGCTTTCAGCAACACATGGGAATTGTAAGCTGACCAAATTGATGTCCCAAGCAACTTTGAACATAAAAACTCAAACTTTTCCCTGCATGTTTATTCAGAAACAATCTATTTTGAATTTAATTAGACATAGAGCTTTAAAACATTGAGAACTGAACATTTCCCAATATTGGTTATAAAGTTTTCAGAGAGAGGGAAGGAGAAAGATTTGGAGAGACCAGGGACAAGGGATGGAGAGGAAAATTATGAGTGTAGCTAAGAGTAGTAGGATAGTAGGGGAGAGAGAGACTGAAGTTGAATCCACAACTGTAAAATAATTTGTTATTATCCTGTTGGAAAACATGAATGTTTTCACTAGATTCCAAATGAAAGCACTTCTTATTTTATGTGGGCTTTAAAGCATTTTTTTAAAAAATCCTCTTTACTATGGAGTTTCTTGGATTTTTTTTTTTAAAAATGTGTCCCCTGTGCTCCAAATTGGTATTCGAGTGGGCTGGTTGGAGGGGAAGATGGGACAAGTTGGTGAGAGATGACATTGGCATCCTCACCTGGCAAGCTTGTTGTCACCATTTTTCTTTTGCTCTTGATGTGCTGGGAAAGTTATGGGGTAGGGATATCAACTTTTTTTTTTGCTGAAGACATAATGATGACAGTAATAACAGTACTGCTCCAGGTGGCAGCCAATGTCCAGTGAGGAAGATCTAGGCTGGTGGAGGAGTGGGACAAACTTTTATTCCCATTGATGGAAATATGCCCAAAGTTGCCATCTCAAACCGTCTCACTGTGCATTACAAAAGAGTGCACATGCCTGGGAGGGTTTTGATTTGCCTTTGCATTCAAGCAAGTTCACCCCTTTGAATGTTCAGTTTTTTCCCTATTGTTTCCCTTGTCTAATATGGTACACTTTGCCCTAGCAGGAAGATGGCATAAAGAACTCTCAAGGCAGACTGGCATGGGCCAGCCCACACCTACATCCCCACACAGAGACATTAATTAGGAATGAAACAGGCAAAACATTGATACTGGCTCTGATTAGGTGTGTGCGGGGAGGAGTGCTGGGAAATTAACAAAACAAAAATGCTGTTTATCCCCTGAGTCAGAATTGCAGAGAATGGGAGTGAGCTGGGAAGTGGAGGGGGTGAAACTTCCAGAATGTGAAGGCAAACTAGACTCTTCCTGTCCTTAGGTGCTCCTTTGTAAACCATAGTGGGGCAGCCTGAGATGATAGCTTTGGGTAAAGGGGCAGATTTGCATGATTTGCTGTTTGTGTGGGGTGGTGGTGGTGGTGGCAACTGGAACTGAAACAAACTCTTTTTAGCTCTTTCCTTCTCACTACACTCCTCTCTCTTCTGTCCTTCCTCCTTTCTTAAAAGCTGTACATTTCTGAAAATGGGGTGAGGAGGCACTTAATTAGCCTGTATGAGGGAACCTGGTAAAAGAGCCATCAAATGGTGTGTAAGTGGGTGGTACAAGAAAGACTGCTGGTTTATACATATATCTATGTGCATGCCAGGAAGAAAACAAAACTAAACCTGGGGCCACTGCCGCTGTGTGTGGCTGCACATGAACATATGGACAGTGGTAGGAATGCTCATTTATACTGATGTGATTTTGGATGCGGGAGATGTGTGGCTCTAAGATCAATTTGAGAGGAATGGGAGTGTGGTGCTAATGATGGAAAACTGGGATTGGATACTGTGCACTGCAACTTAATTACTTTGCAGGTGAGGATTCACCCTGAGAAAGATGGAAGAAGGCAAATGTAGTCAGAATTGAGAATGAGGTGAAAGAGGACGAAAGAGAAGAATTAGAACAAGGAAAGAGAGAGAGAGAGAGAATATGGTCAGGAAAAATGACAATTGAGAGGAAAGTCAGGAGGTAGAGGAGAGAGGAGGAGAAACTAGGAAATAAGGGACTAAGAAATGAACGAGGAAATAAATACAGCAGTTATGAGTAGTGATAATGAATGATGTAAGCTCTATCCAAAAACAAATGATGATACACAGGGCCATGTGTGTTGCTCCCACTTCCAGCATCCCCACACTCATCAGCATTTTGTTTGCATGTTGAATGCCATCATTCCCCATTCCTTGTCTTTTCATATTGAACACAGTGAGCTGAAGCGAGTCTAAGTGCATTTTGTCAATTATATGTTCTAGAAAGAAAATATTAGAAAGAGAGAAGGAAGGAGAGGAGAACACTGCCAAGTGAGAAGATCCTAAAAAGCAAAGATATACAATTGAGCAACAAAGTCAGAATTGCCCAAGCCACAGTATTCACTATCACCATGTATGGATGTGAGAGCTGGACATTGAAAAAAAGTGGATTAAAAAAATAAACTCATTTGAGATGTGGTGCTGGACAAGAGTGGTGAGGTTACTGGCAACAGCCAAAAAAGACAAATAAATGAACAAGTCAAGCCAAATCTCCCCTGGAAGCCAAAATGACAAAAGTGAGGCTGACATACTTCGGCTACATAATGAAAGACATGACTCACTTGAAAATACAATAATGTTGGGAAAGATTGAGGGCAGTAGAAAGAGAGGAAGACCACACATCAGATGACTAGACTCAATTAGGGAGGTCACAGACATGAATCTACAAGACTTAACAGAGCAGCAGAGAATGGGGGTGTTGGAGATGTCTCATCTATAGGGTCACTGTGATTCAGGGCTGCTCAGGGGTAGTTTACAAAATCAATGACAGAGGGTGTGAAAAACTGTTGTAACATTAAGAATTTAAAGAGAGAAGAATCAAGTGCCTACAGACCTGAAAAAGAAATGCTTTCACACCACATGTTTTTACTAAAAATGTGCAGTTATGGAACTGAAGGTATGTCATGAACATATATGGCATGACAGACATCACATATTACCACATCAACAGTTGGAAAAGACTTCCTGGGCTATGTGAGAATAAGACATGTAGAGACAAAATCCAAGCCTGAAAAAGTTACCTTTTTCAATAAATGCTTATAGAATTCTGGGAGTTATTCACAAAAAAAGTAGTATTTCTAAGCTCTGAACTAAATATGGTACAGTTTGGACTCTAGAATCAGTACATACATATAACTATTTAAAGCTATGACTCTATCAATAGAGATCTAGTGAAATGAATATCTGTTCTACTGTAAATAATTGCAGAAAGGTCAAGAAGATCCACTGTTATAGCTTCAGAAAGTAAAAGAATGTGTGAATTGAAATCCAATTGAGTTAATATCCAGCAACATTTTCTGAAAAGATATTTTCATGCAAAGGTGGCTGTGAGCTTTATTTTCCCTCTTTATCCTGCCTACAATTAGATTACTTGCCCCATCACACTTGTGAGTAAAACTATCTCTCTTCTGAAAAACAGTCCTTTTATAAAACATATTTTGAGAAGAGAGGGAATGTTTTTGGGTAAGCCAAGAGTGAACGAATTTGTAACAAAATTCACTCCTATTCCGGGCCAATCATTTTGCTATCTTAACAGAGAAGTGCTCTTCCAAGCTTCTAAGAAACAGCAAATAGGGCTCATTCTGACTGTGCTAACTCATGCTTAATGGCAACACATTGCAGTTTCTACAGGACTCTGGTGATAAAAATAAATAATTTCACATACTATGTAATAATAAAATGCTAGACCATTTAAAATATTTTTAGTGGACACTGCTGGAAAGAAAGGCTTGAGTGTAATGAACCTTTTGAAGGAAAATGATAATGATAGTGGTGGCAGTGGGAGGTGAACTATTTAGGAAGCTTCACTATAATGATCATAATTAAACATATAAGTCAATTTACAGAGCATGGCTACAGTTTAGCTATCATCATCACCATCATTTGTTGACTTTGGCCTAAAATCAATGTAGTCTTAGTGGAGAAAATCAGTGTACTAGCTGGCTTCTGTTTCTTTTTTCAGTTGAGCAAGCAGGAGCATGTTTTAGCTCCCTAAGCATAAGTTGCATAATTTGAAATACTGCTGGATTCCACCCCCTACTCATCACTATGCACATAGTCCAGAGTAATGGTACTGGAATGACAACATTGGATATTGGTCATTGTTCATGGTGCTTTTTGAGAGTACCAGAAAACAAGTTTTTGCCTGGAATATCTTGCATTTTAAATTCAACATGTGACACAATACAGGAAAGGGGAAGCTTTGATAAATAGGGAAGGAATGTGCAGTTGCTGAGGATGGGGGAGGGGGAATGAGAAGAATGAAGACAAGACACACAGTTGGCAGGAAAAGGCCACAACTTGATTGATTACATAAAATAAGGCAAGGGTTGGCTCAAACAGCATAAGATCTGTCATTCACCAACCTGTGTCAGTGAATGAATCAAACCGCCTGGTCATGGCCAGGCCTCGGGATGACAGTGGGGTAACCAGCAAAATGTGTGTTGCCATGCCTGACTGGAAATGCGCATCTGCTCATTCTCCATCCTTGTCACTGGGTAACTCTGAATTGATGTCACCCCTTCACTGGCAACATTGCTTTCCATCAGCACCCCTGAGTCCCTGATGGACTTCTGATCCAGTGCTCCGAAGCACAGGAAACATGCCCATCAGATCCGAGATCTATGCTACTGCCCCTAGAAAGCTGTGACAGTGCATAACTAACCCTAAGCAAAGGAGGAATGGTGGGGAGCCAAATTGAAAATGGTGCCGATCCCAGGTGCCGCTTGGGCCTAAATAGGCCCTGTGGCCAATCAGAAACTAGGAAGCCAGTAGGTGCCACCCTCCCAGGCCTCCCGGCCAATCCCGGGGCAGCAGCTCCCTGCTTCTGGCCCATGGGGATCACTTCCACTCCACTCCACTCCACTCCCAGGGAACCCTGGGAATTGTAGTTCCCAGAAGTGGCCTGAACACCCAATGGGGTGCTACTTCTGCTCCCAGGGCCTGCCCACTGGTGTGACAGCCCCCAGAGAGGCCACCACCACCTCATGGGACCTGGGCCAACCATGCCACCAGGGACAAGACCAAAGGGGCCTTCCCCTGCCCCAGCAACTGGCCTGGCCCAGTATGTATGGATGGCCCCAATTATTTCAGTTTAGGAACTAAAGGAATCTTTGAAAATAATGATCAATAGAATGATTGTATTAACAATGTTGAATGTAATAGCAACAATTAAAGGTAACAAGATGGAATAACGGAAATATGGAATAATGGGGGAAAATGTGTTTTTGAATTACTTATATATTTCTTTAAACTATAACTTGGTAATACCTATACAAGTTATGCTGCTCTGCTCATCAATTTTGAATTTGCTTATTGTTCTATCTTTTATTTACCTCTTATCTAAACAAGATATTTTTGTATTTTGCAAAAAAAGACATTGTTTATAAAGTTGCAAGCTGGATTTCAAACAAATAAAAAAAACATATAAAGAAAAGAAAAGAAATGATCAAAAATGGGTTTCTGAAACTTAAGGAAATCCTGATGAGGATATCCAAGAGGGGCAGGACATGTCACAGTTGGGAAATTATTTACAATGGCTGTTTCATGTAGAAAACAACATTTATGTACAGAAAAGAGGTTTATATGCAGGCATGTAGTTTTCTGTGAGAAAATTTAGTTTTTGTGCAAGAAACACCCCATGTGCAGGTGTTTTTTGTTTTTTCTTTTTGGACAAAAAATATATATCCCAAACTGAGAACAGTCTTTCAAAAATGTGTAGTTCTTGATTACTTTCTTGCATCAAGGAGAAAAATATACAAATATTTTGTTCTTCTCCATGAGATTGAATGATTTATCCCTATCTGCGAGGGGGTATTGTAAAGTTTTAATTATCACCTTTAAAAAATTTGACAGAAAGTTTGTTTTGATTTGTAGTTGTTAACCTATTTCCATGTAGT
Organism: Urosaurus nigricauda; assembly: GCA_034509955.1. NCBI lineage: Eukaryota > Metazoa > Chordata > Lepidosauria > Squamata > Phrynosomatidae > Urosaurus > Urosaurus nigricauda. Next base: position 196,231,078 of record JAOEGL010000003.1, on the reverse strand, counting down.
CACCATCCAGATTTACACATTTTCCCCAGTGTTTCTTGACCCTCCAAATACCATTATTGTAGAAGTCTGCAGATTGCACCTGACAAGGATTTTACACTTTAGTCACTTCTGGCAGAGCCAGTCACAAAAATGAAGGACACAATGAGGTGATTTTCTCAGCAACATGCACTTCAGGACCAATGATGACACTGACAAAATTTCATCAATATGCTATAATAGCTTCTGGGTGATAATTATTACTTTACGATACCCCCTCATAAGGCGCAATCTGCAGACTTCTACAATATCAGGTATTTGGAGGGTCAAGATGCTCTGGGAAAAATGTATAAATCTAGATAGTGACTACATAGAGAACAACTACAAATCAAACAAATTTTCAGTCAATTTTTAAAAATGGTGATCATTAAAACTTTACGATACCCCCTCGTAAATTACATGTACATAGGTTTGGCCACAGATAGAGATAAATTGGTTTGTCAACTTTCATTTCTGTCTTATTTTGTTGGGGGGGGCAGTCTTTCCTGATAATTTCATTTCATTTAAAATTTGTATGCACTTTCATCCTAATATACCTATGTTGGTTAGGAATTTTACCTAATGTGTACATTTTTCAGGGAATGATCACTAATATATAACATTTTATATGTTCTTTTCACAATCATAAACATCTGTTTACATGGGTTTTTTTTTAATATGACCAATTTTGTCTTCATGTTTTTCATGAACAATTAGAAAAAAACAAATTTGGAAAGACAACGGCATTTTGGTTGCCTCATGTGCTGGCATCCTGCTAGTGGCATATGCTGATATAAGTGCATCATATGCCTATGTATGATACAGACTCAGGTTTATCACACTAGGGGGCAAACAGGAGGCAAACAGGATTTAAACAGGAATTAAACAGGAAATGTCCTATGTTAAACATAAGGCATTTCCTGTTTAATTCCTGTTTAACTCTCGTTTAAATCCTGTTTGCCCCCCTTGTGTGATAAACAGTTTGCTATTCCTCTTCTTCTTCCCAACAATCAAAGACTCCCACCCTGCAAGACTTATAGCAGAGCCACTGCAGCCTTCCCCAAATGGTCATTCCATGCCTGGTGGACAGCAAGGAGATACTGAAAAAGCATCTGGCTATGTCTTCACAGCCACCGTTAAATGATTGCATCATCTGCTGAGCCCAGCAGAGGACTTCACTGGACCTCTGTGGATGATGCAATCATTTTGGTTGGCAAAGCTTTGTGGAACTGTATGTAAAAAATTATTTTTTAGGATGTAGAGGTACAGTTTTTGTTGGACTTGATGGAATGCTACCTGCTAATTCATTTAATATGAACACATTTTCCCCTCCCATTTTACTGAATTTCTAAAAACAATAATAAGGATAACAGTGATAATAACTCTTTTACTGTATATCTTCCATCACACACTGGTATTCATTCTAAGTATCAGTGCTGTTAGAAGCAATCATTGTAGATATAATCTTTAAAATGAATAGATTTCTTGGCAGATTTAGTGGTTATCTAAATCCCTTTATTGTTTTTAAGGCCTGGCACTGAATAATTCATTTTTACTTAAGATACATTAGTGAAATAAGCTGTCGTTAATTACAAGATTATGTTCTTGCTCAGCACATAATTCGGGGTATGTCCACTGAGAAGTTAAGTTCTAATTAATCAATTAATTGAATTTGTATTACAGGTTGGGACCAGATGCATTTTGGATTTGGGATTTTTTTTAGTATTTAGGAATATTTACTTATACATAATGAGACAGCTTGGAGATGGTACCTGCCTAAGCATGAAATTTATGTATGCTTCATATAAACCTCATCCACACAGCCTTAAGGTATTTTATACACAATATTTTAAATAGATTTGTATATAAAACAAAGTTTGTGTAAAGTGAACCATCAGAAAGCAAAGGAGTCACTAACTCAATCACTATGTGGACAATTTTGGATTTGGTAGCATTTTGGTGTTTGGAATTCTCAATAAGGAATGCTCACCCTATGCATCTTTTCACTAAAAATAATTGGTGGTACATATTCTCTGGTTAGTGTGAATAGTATGTGTGTATGTGTATGCCTTCATGTTCCCTTATGACATGGTGATGCCATGAATTTCAAAGGGTTTTCTTAGGCAGGGAATACTCTGAGGTAGAATTGCCAGTTCCTTTCTTTAAATATAGCCTAGAGTACCTAGTATTCATTGGCAGTGTCCCACCCATGTACAAACCAAAGCTGGGCCTTCTTACCCTCCAAGATCAGATGAGATATAGTGTCTTTATGGTAAATAAACCCCTACTGTGCATAGTACTGCAGCCTGAATCAGCAATTATCTTGATAGTAAACAAGAACTACTGTATATGGATATTTCTGTAAAGGAAATGTTTGTGTGTTTTATTTACACAACCTGAATACTATAATGTATGATTATTGTTAAAACCTGTCTTAAATTCATATCTCCTCAATTTTTAGCTGTTCCAGGTTTTATCTGTTGACATATTCACTTTCAGAATAGCCGGCAACCTTTGCCAAAATTTGGCACGTTTATGGAAAAGATGGGGCAAAATGGCAGCATGGATCATAGGCCTCAGGTTGTGAAAAGAAATTGAAGAAATTATGTCAGATAAACTAACCCATTTTCTCACCACCTGGTAACTTTTCCTCTCCAGTATGATCCTGTAGTACATTCATTACCAATGTAAATAATTTCTCTCTTTTCCAATGAGATAGAAACAAAGAAATCAGGTTTGAGGATTTTAAAAAATCTTTAGACCATGCATTGTCTTGATTCAAACTTCAGTGTGATTCCCCTCCTAGTAATAACCACAAATATACTCACTCTTTTTGCAGTGAGGAAAGATAAAGAATTGCAGAATCCTCCTGTCAAACTCACAGCGGAAAGCTGTCCCTCAGGATACAGATGGAAGTAGCCCAATAACTACCTGTGGTCAGATTAAATTTCTAGGTGCCTAGCAGTCAATTTTAAAAAGACCCAGCATGTTAGTGGTTTGAGTGCTGAGCTTGGCCCCAGGAGACCAGAGTCTGAATCCCTGCTTGGCCATGGGAAATAGCAGTTTCTAGTCTGTACCTGAACAACTGGATGGGTCTTTATGTAGAGATATCTGTTTGCTATAGAATTTCCTTACTTAGAAGAAAACCCTTTTCTTTAAAACTACTGTTTCTCCTGCACTCCACCTTGGCTTGGCCCAGCATTTCTCTGTAGTTAACAAGGGAAATACCAGTGGAATTCCCAACAATGTCCTGGTATTTTGCTAAAGGGACAGGAGACAAATCTTCATGTGGTGGCAGTGAGTGGTCTCAAAGGGTCCCATCCAGCTCATGCAAAAGCAGAAGAGGAATCCAAAGAACCCTCACATGCTTCTTTCACATGACCATGGGGAAGTGATATTCCCTTTTCATCAGAGGAAGAAAATGGCACACCTCCTCTGAATAGATCTAACCCAGAAATCTCACCAGAGGGTCACCATAAGTCAGGACTGTTTTGAAAACATACAACAATGACAACAAATCTGTCGATTTATAATTCTTTAAATTGAATACATTTTAATAAATAAAAAATAAATTAAGTAAATTAATGTAGCCTTTGGGTTCTAAAATTTAACAACAGAAAATGTGGCAAATTTAGAAAGTGTCAATTAAAGCATATGTACACGATGTAGCTAAAATAAACCTGTGCTGAACTCAGACCCCAAGATATTTACACACAAAGCAATCTTAATGCGGCAAGAAAGGAAGAATCTACAGTGGAAGAATGGCCAAACTGAAAATTCTGCTGGGTTTAACTTTTAGTTCAGAAAGTATGAGTGAGTGTTTCATCCCTTTCCTTTTTTCCTTTGGTAGCTACTCTTCCCTTTCATGTTTACCTCTTGGTTCCAATCGAAATCAAACTGACATCTACAGCCTGAGGCCCTTTCACATGGCACAGTTATTGCACTATGGTTCCACTTTAACTTCAGTCATCACATTAGATGGAATCCTGGGATATGCAGTTTAGGAGGAGCATTTAGAATTTTCTGTCAGACAGTTCACTTGCTTTCCCAAACTTCAAATCCCAGGAGTATATAGGATAGAGGCATGAGTGTTAAAGCGGAATCATAGTGGTATACCACTAAGTGCATACAATGGGCCCTTGGGGTCTTCTGGGCTTTGGTTCCAGGACTCCTCATGGATAGCAAAATCCATGAATGTTCAAGTCCCATTCTAAACAATCAAGTAGTAAAATCGTTTTCTTTATATAAAATGGCAAAACGAGGTTTGCTTTTTATGGAATGGGGGAGGGAGGATATTTTCAAGCCATGGATGGTGGAAGCCACAGGGTCCCAGATCTAATATACTCCATCTAATTGTGTTGGTGCCTAGGAAAAAAGAGGCTTGTGATCTAAGAAATCTGAAGAGCAGGGGATCCAGAGCAGCTTTCCCTTTCCATGGTTGTAACCTTTTCACTATCTATGGAAATGAACAAAATAACAAGAATAATAACAAAAATCAGCCATTGCACCTCTATAATGTGTTGGTGGGATATAGCATTCCGCAGTAAGTCCAGTATTGTTATTGCTGTTGTTGCTAACCATTTTTATCAATCCCATTCATTACTTTGATATTTTTTTCTTTCAAGATGGCAAGGTGGATTACCTGCACATTAAGGGTAGAGGTACACTTTTGTGATTTTTGGAATTCTTTCATCTGTTATTCAAATACTTCAAAGGCAGGTGGGATAATGTTACATGGGCTCCTTACTAGTAAGAGGGTATAATCTTCATAAAGAAGGCAATTAATCATCTGAACATTTTTAAATTGGTAATCTCAGTTCAAACAGCATATAACCAAGGATGATCCCTGTGAAATAGCCTTAGAAAGTTTTGAAGAAGATTGAACACTTTTTAGGAGTTTTGCTTAAATAGTATGAATATGCTACATCACTTGGGATATTTGGATTGGCTAGTTTAGAACATCTGTTTTCCTATTGCTTCTATGGGTACTTTCTAGGCCTACTGTCTCCATGTATTTCATTCTGTCTTCCTTCCTTATGCCTCAACTGTCATGGCTGAATGTTATGAAATCCTGGGATTTGTAGTTTGTTGTGGCACCACATCTCTCTGACAGCAAAGTCAAAACTACAGATCCCATAATTCCATAGCAATGAGCCATGGGAGTTAAAGTGGTTTCAAACTGCATTATTTCTGCAGTGCAGATGAGGCCTCAGACTGCTTTCTCTAAATTCTCCATCTTCCCTTTTCAATGTACATGGGGGTATAGCCACTCATTGTTGCAAAGGAAAGTAGGTGCCTCTAAATTAGCAAAGATCACTGTGCCATGTCTGTTCTTTCAAAGGAGATCATCACATGGAGGATGGGATAGAGATGGGATCTATCTGAGTCCCCTTCTGCCAGCAATGATGAGATGTGAAAAGTGTCCTTCTTTTGATTCATACTGCAGTTTGATCGCCGGAGGGGCTTGGAAATTTCATCCTGCTGTATCACTTGATGCAACTTCTGGCTTTAAGGGTGGTTTGTAGAGTTGCATCAGGAAACAATACATGCTATTTATATATTTACAGTATATATGTCTGGAATGTAGGATCTCTGGCAACAACAATTTTCTTTCAGTCCCCAAATATCTAGTAGTGAAGAGAGTTAGATGTTAAAAATGGTTTACACTTAAAACTTATATATTTGCTCATTCTCAGTCCCCTGATAGTTTTGCCTCTTCTGTTTGAATGCCTAAACCATATTTCCAAATGCTTAAATTACACTAAATTAAAAGGCAGTTTTATGTCATTGTAGTGGTACAAATTTCATAACTAAAAGATAATTTTATTTTAGTGTGGGCAGAATTCTGATTTTTTGGAGGGGGACATGCCCCCCCTTTTTTTGCAGTGCCTCCAAATGCATTTTGGATGCCATGGTACCATGGCACTATGCCACCCCAACAGAAATGGAAAGCAAAGGGCAATATCATCACAATTTTCAGGCAAGTTATACAATCAGTTGCTTCATGGGTGGTGCTCTGATGGTTCCTATTAGAACCCTGGAAATCAAAGTGATGAAAGACAGAGAAGTTTGACAGCAAGAGAAGCTGAAGAAAGAGGACAGATTTTGTGCATGTCACCAACAAAGCAACACTAGAAATGGCACAGGATGGATGTAAATCCATGCAGATGTTGAAAAAAACACTTAGGAAAGTACAAATTTAATTTCCCAGAATCATTCTGGAATGCAATTAGTGCTGGTTGTAATGGGGATGAAGACTAGATGAATTAGAAGAAGGTATGCATCACATCAGTTCAGACTGACACTGATGTTCTGTACCAGGTAATTGGTTTCACATGCATATTTAAGAGGCTGTGCAGACAGCCCCAAAGGGGCGACCTCCAGCTGCCCTTTTTGCAGCCAACTGCACACCACAGCCCCAATCTGGCCTTTCCAGGGTGTGAAAAGGAGCTGCAAAAAGTGGTTCCTTTTTGTGCCCTGGAAAGGGTGCAATAGGTACAGCAACACAGCTTTACGGAGCTCCTTTGGGGCTGCATCATGCGGATGCAGTGGCAAAGGAGCACTGTGATCACTGTGATGCTGCGTGCCATGCGGTGTGATGTCATGCCCCCTGGGGGGAGAGCCAGTGCATGTGTCATATGGATGCTATGCCCTGACTCTGCCCCAATCCGGCCTTTAAGGGTGATCTGTCAGGGCCCAAGTATGGTATCCTATCCTGTCCCCCTTAGCCCACCTAAAGAGCTAGAATCAAGCAAAGAAGGCAGAATCAGCACCTCAGTTGCCCATGGAGGTGCAAGAAAGATGACATTTCTGACACTAGGCTCCAACAATCAGAAGTAGGACCTTTTTTTTTGTGATGCCACATAACATCTTTGCTTGCTTTTGGGAGGAAACTGAAAACATCAGAGCTTATTGCATTGCCCCTTGGGATGGGATTGGGGCATGATGGAAGGGGGAAGGATGGGAACAGAATGGGGGAAAGAACGCATATTACTGCACACCAGAACGCCGCCAGATGTTCCTATTCTGTTCTCCATCCGTCCCACAGGAGGCGATTTTCAGGGATGCTTCTGAACAGTTCCTGAAAATTTCCTCCTGTGGAATGGATCGGGAATGGAATGGGAACTTTTGGCAGCATCGGCAGCATTCTGGCATGTAGTAATATGCGTTCTTTCCCCCATTCTGTTCCCATCCTGCCCCCTTTCATCATGCCCCGATCCCATCCTAAGGGGCTATGCTATAAGCTCCATCTTCCTTGCCCCAATCACCAGCTGAAACTCCTTCACCTGATCCTTCTGTTGGCTGTTAAGGTCAGCTTGGAGCAATAGCAATAGTGCTATTATCATGTAGACTTACTGAATATGGAGCAGTTACGGATCTGTAACTATAGGTTACAAATCTGTAACTGAAATACAGTCTGCAAGTCTAAGACTATAAAACCACTTTGCTCTATCAATTGAAACAGTTTTACATCTGATCCTGAATTTTCTTTGTATGAAGAAACTCTGTACATATTTTTCATTTCTGTAAAAAAATTAAAAATTAAAAAAAAAATACTGGCCTAAGTTCAGTTGCTGATTCCAACTCAAGTAGAAAACTGAATCAATGAAAATGTGATAAATTCACACTAAAATATATTCCATAATTTGATTCTTGCACTGATGATGGTGAAGAAGAAGCAGCAGCAGCAGCAGTAGCAGATGATGATGATGATGATGATGATGATGATGATGATACAGTATCAGTTTCAGGCTTCTGCATTAGTTGAATTTCACTGTTACTTCTTAATTAATTATTATTCATGATAACATTTCAATTTGGTCCTTTATCCATACAGATAGCAGAGGAGTGTGCAAACCGAAACAATGGAATAATTACAGCAATAAAATTTCTGTTCATGCCATCAGGACAGAGAAAGCAGCAGAAACAATAAACCAGGCAGATTGAGATATTACATTTTGGTGGAAATTATATAGTTAAAACTGTCACATTTGTGAGTCCTTTCTACTTTGAAAGTAAGGTTTAAAAAGATTTCAAGAAATGGAAATGATAAAATTTAAATGCTATTTTAGTAATCACTTTAATTACTATTGCTATTTTGTAGCAATTTAATGGGCTTAAACCCACTGAGCTGCTTCTAGTAACAGGTTTTAAAAAGGAATTTTACTTTTTGTTGCTATCAATGATGGTAAGTAGCAAGGGCGATATGAAGCACTTCATTTAATACCCTCCATTTTGCTTGTTGATAAACTCTGTCTTTCTTGCAAAGGTGTCAGAAATTGTACAGGAGAAAGAAAAAAAATATGTTAGCCACAGACTTATATTTTGTCAAGTTGTTATGGTTTTTTTCTTTAGTTCAGATAGTTGGAGAGGGTGTCCATGTAGGGCCCTTCCTCATTCTGGCCATGTGGGTACTCGTGTATGTTTACACAAATAAAGAAACTCCAAAATGCTGCAGCGATTTTACCATTGAGATTACAATGCAACTACTTCATGACATAAATTTATCATCTTATTATGCAGTTTTAATGCTCTGAAATGCAGACAGCAAACAAAGGTTTGATCTCTGTCATCTCAACCTTATTGAGATGGTATTTTAATTTGCATCAAAATATGAGATAGATGAGAGGTCTACATCATGTCATTTTTAATGTTCATCAGTACCATTAAATTAAATTTGAAATAACTACACTATCGTGTGTGCCACATGCTATTTATTGTTGCAGAGTTGTCAGTATATGTGCAAAATTGCTACTTTAATGATCCCCTGAAACTGATAAATAAATAGCGGAGCAGGATGTTATTACCTGATAGAATTGAAGAATGGAGGCTAGCAACAAAAGAGAAAGAACAGAAGAAAAGAAAAGATGAAACTAAAAAAAGTTTGTAACTAGTGTAAAAGGCTTTAGGGTCTAATATCAATAAGCATCAGCCAGTTTACAATGCTGCATCTAGTGAAAAAGTTCTTCTCCCAGGCTAACAAAATCACAGGCTTGGGCTTTGACTGATCTCTCATTTCTGATTAGAATATTCAAACACTTTCCCCAGAAGCAGGTCAACTCATTATTGTGACAGAGAAGTGGAGCTAGATCAAATTAAACAGATGGTTCAGTCTGCGTAGACAATCAATATCAGTAATGTTTAGAGTGATATGCCTACAAGATCCATACTGAGTAAGAGAAATTATAAGAGCACTATTTTTATTCTGTTATCAAGAGGACCATGCACAACAATATGGAAGAAGCATGTCAATCATCATGCTACAACAAGGATTTAAAAAAAATGAAGGAGATTACAAATTGCAAACTTCATCGACTTGTCTCATAAGCTTAAATCATTCACCTACTTTTATCTTTCTTGAAATTGTACGTAATAAGTGGATATTTGCTATATGTAGACTTGCAATGCACTCTTATTCCTGTCTATGCAAACCTAGAATATATATGAAGAGGGTCATATAAATCAAATGGTTTTCTTGTTAACTGTAGAATCTTGTCAGAGTTTGTCAGAACAGTGAGATGATAAGCAAAGGACTTAAATCTCATTCATTGACCCATTCATACCGACACAATTTCAGTCAGAACATTCACAATCATAAGAATTGGAAAGTTATTTTAAAAAGCAAGAAGTCTGAACTTCTCAGTGGATGGTGCGGGGGGAGGAGAGGCAACCCTCTTCTGTTAGTTTTGCAGTCTCCGGACTGTTTATTTATTATATTTATTTGACTTCTATCCTGCCTTTCCCACCAGAACTTGAACTTAAATTGGCTCACAATAACATTAAAATGAGTACAAATAAAAAACAAACAAAAAGTTATAGTGCTAAAACACAATTAAACCAATTATAGTATTAAAACACTATTGATTTAAAAAGCAATTTAAAAACACATTAAAAAGTGTGCTGGTTCAATCCATTAAAAGCACTTTAGCAGGCAGTTAACTACTGAAAGTATCCCCAATTAAAAGGCCAACAAAGAGAAGACTAAGAGGGAGGAGGGCAACCTAACTTTCTTAATCAAGGAGTTCCATAGCCTAGGATCAGTCACCGAGATAGTATCTATCGCATTCCCATCAAACATGCCTTTGCATGTGCAGAAAAAGGAAGTCTGCTCCAAAAGAATCCAGGTAGGTTTTATAAAAGAATATGATACTTCAGCAGCATATTCTTTTATATGCAAAAATTTAGTAGCAAATTCTTTTATAACAAGAATTTGGACTCTTTGAGGTTTTTTTTTAATTGATCAGAACCAGCACTTGGAACTATGGCTGGAAATACGAGAAGCCAGTCAAGAGGTAGTGTGCCTTCTGTAACCAGACCCAGTCAAGAATTTGGCTATAAGTATTTGGACTAGCTGAGGTTTCTCAAGTCTTTTCAAATGCACCCCCTTGTATGGCAAATATCTAAATAAGATGTAACTAAGGCCTGAAATGCACAGGCCAAAAGAAGCAGCTTCTGGCCATTTTGAGGTTGTGGCATTTAGATGATGCATACCCCCAAAGTATCTGGAAGCCATTCCTTTGGACTGGATCAAAAAAGAGCTGGAATAACCTGGCTCTTAGCAGTGGCTGGCTTGGGACTGTTGCATCAGCCCACTTTGGAAGCAGGCCATGTGCTTGCTGTGGTTCTGGCCTGATTATGGACAGGGTGGCTATCAGCTGCTCCTAATGCGCCATCTACGTCACCCTAAATCAGTTATCAGGATGCTAAAATTAGACATCCCCTGTGATGGGCCTAGTTGATATATCAACTTTAAATGGGCATCCAGATTTAGGATTGGATCCATGAGCATAGTCAGATTAAGGATCTAAGTTCATAGATGGCACAGCTTGCATCTCTATTTCCTGATCTACCTTTCAGAGGAGCACTTCTGTCCTCTTGACCTGAATAGACTAGAAAGCTGGGCCAATGCTAACAAAATGAAATTCAACACAGAGAAATGTAAGGTTCTGCACTTAGGGAGGAAAAATGAAATGCACATATATAAAATGGGGGACAATTGGCTGAATGAAACTACGTGTGAAAGGGATCTAGGAGTCCAAGTAGACCATAAGCTAAACATGAGTCAATAGTGCAATACATCAGCTAAAAAGGCCAATGCAATTTTAGGCTGCATCAATAGAAGTATAGTGTCTAGATCAAGGGAAGTAATAGTGCCACTCTATTCTGCTTTGGTCAGGCCCCACCTGGAATACTGTGTCCAGTTCTGGGCACCACAATTCAAAAAAGATGTGGAGAAACTGGAGCATGTCCAAAGGAGGGCAACTAAGATGGTGAAGGGTCTGGAAACCATGCCCTATGAGGACCGCCTTAGGGAAAGGTTAAGAGGAAATATGATAGTCCTGTTTAAATATTTGAAGGGATGTCATATTGAGGAGGGAGCAAGCTTGTTTTCTGCTGCTCCAGAGACTAGGGCGTGGAAGAATGGATATAAATTGCAGGAAAAGAGATTCCACCTCAATGTTAGGAGGAACTTCCTGACAGTAAGGGCTGTTCGACAGTGGAACACACTCCCTCAGAGGGTGGTGGAGTCTCCTTCCTTAGAGGCCTTTAAGCAGAGGCTGGATGGCCATCTGTCAGGGGTGCTTTGATTGGGAGTTCCTGCATGGCAGGGGGGTTGGACTGGATGGCCCTTGTGGTCTCTTCCAACTGTATGATTTTATGATTCTATGATTCTGACCATTTAGTAAACTAATCCCTGAGCAGAGAGAAAGTTGTCCTAGAATGTCTGGCCTTAATAGTCCTGCTGCTGAGTAGACTGCAGGGGTCCACTGAGCTTGCTTAATGCATCACAGGCCCGGTGGATACCCTGTGCAGATTCAGTACAAAAGAGGTTGAATGAATTTTTGACTATGTGGAACAGATGATCCTTTCCCATCTTCTGTGTTTCTTTTGTTTATGCTAGGGCCAGCACTATTATTAAGCAGAATGAGGCAGCCATTTGAGTCAGCTGATTTGGGGTACCATGAACGGGCATCAAATTGTCAGCTACTTAATTTGTTGTTGTTCTAATTTTACTGTCAGGAATGGAGTGAACTCCTGGGATTTTCTTCCTTACATGCCAAACTAATTGGCTAACTCTGAGGATGATGCACCTTGATCTGCATGGCTAGGGAGGTAGCATTTGCCATTCTGCCCTAGGCAGCAATATTTGCTTTTTTTGTGGTCAGTATAGCTTCATAATTATTCTTTGGAATGTGCTTACAAGTTTTGGGGCACATCAGCCTGCTGCAGTTTATTTCCTCAGTCCCATGAAGCGCTTCCTGGCATAAGAAAAGAGCTGATTTGTTGTCAGTGCAATCTTACACTCTGTTTTTAGCAGAGTGACAGAACTGAATGATGCTACCTAGAGCTAAACAATATTAAAAATAATCAGATGAGAGAATGTAAAAACATTGCCTAAAGGAAATTCTGACAACAGCTTTTGGAAAATGGATTTGAAGATAAATGCCTTCTCTGTGGATTAGATTCTCTTACAAAAACAATTAAAATCTATTTTCTTCTTTGCAACTTTTATCTTCCTGGCCCTTCCCTATGTATTTGAAACCATGTTGTGATTTGGATAGGTTACAGCTGAACTGACAATGTAATTGGCAACAGTTAATTATGAATTCATTTTTCAGATGAAATAATGTTGTCTCTCCCCTTTCTTACTTTCTCTCCCCCCCCCCCCCACATACCTTGCTTGCCATTCAAATACTGACATGTGAAAACATGAGCAGTTAATTTTCACATGTACTCTAACAGAATAGGATATTATGCTGGCTAAACTCCCAATACTCTAGTAGTTTAATAATTTCCCACTCAACAGCAGGAAATGAAAAGCAAAACAAAGCAAAAAGTAACTTATGTATGATACCTAGACTGCTTCCTTTTCCATTCATCTCTTTCTGTCTTGCGTAATGCTGGGCCCCTACATTTTTATGCCACTATTTCAGAGGAAAGAACTGGAAAAATTACCTCTTAGTGTTCCTTGCTTAAGAAAATTCATAGAATCATAGAATTGGAAGAGATCTCAAGGACTATCAACCTCTGCCATGCAGGAACACACCACCAAGGCACTTCTGACAATGGCCACCCAGCCCCTGTTTGAAAACTTCCAAAGAAGGAGACTCCTCTGAGGAAATGTGTTCTACTGTCAATCAGCTCTTACTGTCAGAAAGTTCCTCCTAATGTTGAGGTGGAATACCTTTTCCTGTAGCGGCAGAAAACAAACTTGCTGTATCTTCAGATATTTAAATTGGTCTATCATATCACGTCTTAACCTTCTCTTCTCCAGCTAAACATACCCAGCTCCCTCACTCCTCAGAAGGCATGGTTTCCAGACCGTTTACCATTTTGGTAGCTCTCTTTTGGATACACTCCAGCTTGCCAACATCCTTCTTGAATTGTGTTGCCTAAAACTGGACACAGTTCATGAATTCTTGGGATCAACATAATCAGCAGGTGTCTTGAAGACACACAAACACACAGACACAGACACACACTTCTCTGGGAGAGATTAAAACAACATACATAGGATTCCTAAGTGGTCTCCAATGCAGACCTGCTTAGCTTCAGTGAGTTTACTGCACTGTGAGCTTTCAAACAACTTTCTGCCTTTTAGGACAGCTCACGGCAATATAACATGTGTACAGAAGGTCACAAGGTGGCCTGGGGGTTAAGACACCAATTCTGGTTATCATTAAGGTGGGAAGGTTGGCACTTTTGAGGCTTAAGTGCTGTGTGGTGGGTTGACCGCCTGTCACTAGTCCCAGCTTCTGCCAGCCTAGCAGTTCGAAAGCATGCAAACACAAGTAGATAAATAGATATCACTTCAGTGGGGAGGTAACAGCATTCTGTGCAGTCATGCTGGCCACATGATCATGGAGTCATCTTTGGACAACACTGGCTATTCGGCATATTAACGGAGATGAGCACCATTCCATACAGTTGGTTACAACTAGACATTCATGCCAAAGGGAAACCTTTACCTTTACTTTTACAGAAGGTCAAACAATTAGTCCTTGGCACTTCAAGTTAAAAATACCAGGCAAAAGAAAATGTAAAGGACCTCTACTACAGGGCCAGCAGATGTAGACAATGTCCAAAAAATGGACAAATAGTGGTGCAAGGCAGGTTTCTTTATTATTATATCCTGGTGAGGATATCTTTTCTTAATGTAGTGTAGCAATGTAAACATTGCTTGTTTCTTTATCTTACGTCATTTCTTTCTACATTCATTTCTTCTTGCTCTTACATCATTTCAAATGTCTTCTCTCCACTATGCAAGATTGCAAGAATTTTTGCACACCTTTCAATTTCCCCTTTTCAGCTTGGGAATTAACTGGTAAATGTGCATATGTTTCCCCACCACCACCAACCCACACCAATTTTTTAATGCAAAATCTCTAACTTCTTTTATTATCACTGCTGTTGACAAAAAAGAAAAAACCAAAATATCATGCAGGGGTAAATAATGTGGTCGTGACAATTTATTTTTGATATCTTTGATGACAAGAAAATTTGCAATTTTTTTTAAATCCCTAAAGGATTATGTGGAATAATAGAGAAATTTATTCTTTGGAAATTCTAATATGAGCTGACCTGAAGCTTAATCCAGACAAAACGGAGGTACTAACAGTTACAGGAACAAAGCCAGGTTTGGGAATACATCTCCCGGTCCTAGATGGAGTCACACTCTCCTCGAAGGACTCTGTTTCCAGTCTGGGGGTACTTCTAGATTTGTCACTTCACATGACTAGACAGGTGAATGAGATGGTGAGGAGTGCCTGTTATCAGTTTTGGCTGATACGCCAGTTGCACCCTTTCCTGGATCTGAGGGACATGGAGTCTGTGGTAACCTCACGATTGGCTTTCTGTAATGCGCTCTACATGGTGCTACCTTTGTGCTTAACCCGGAAACTTCAATTAGTTCAGAACAGGGCAGCCAGGCTAATTACAGGAACATCGAGGAGAGAGCACGTAACACAGGTGCTCAAGTCTCTTCACTGGCTGCCGATTAGTTTCCGGGTGCAGTACAAGGTGTTGGTTTTAACCTTTAAAGCCCTACATGGCTTGGGTCCATCTCATCTTAGGGACTGCCTCTTCCCTTATGATTCCCCCCCCCCCCCCTGCACACTTTGGTCCTCTGGGAGGAATCTGCTGCAGCCGATGAAAACTAGGGTGTCACAGACCTCCCAGAGGACCTTCTCTGCCATTGCTCCCAGACTATGGAATGGCCTGCTGGATGAGATGCATCTTATTACATCTCTTGATTGCTTTTAAAAAGCCATAAAGATACATCTCTTCCAGCAGGCCTTTCCAGAAAGTCCTTAACTCCCGGCTCTGTTAGTGAGTCAAACTCTCCCCTCAGTTTTTAACATCTCAACCCCTGATGCCCATGCAATTGATTGTTGTTTTATGTTGTGAGAATTTTAATTATGTTGCTTTTAACTTTGATGTTAGTTTAATCTAATTTTAAGGGGTGGGTGTTTGGATATGGGTCATTGTAAATTTTACTTTGTATTTTTAGTTGTTGTAACCCACTCAGGTTGGTTGACAGAGGAGCGGGCTATAAATAAATTATTATTTTATTATTATTATTATTATTATTATTATTACTGATTTTCCCTTTCTGGGTTTGTTTGATTTTATTTCTTGAATTTATACACTGCCTTTCTGTCAAGGTGAGAGCTTCTGAAATGTTTACAGTTTAATACATGGCTAGGCTTTAGATTTCATAGTTCCCAAAATTTTGTCATGCAGCTGTTAGCTCAAAAACCATAGCAAAACTCTTGAAAATCTGGCATTTCTAGATGGCAAACATTTCATATGTCTACTGCGAGATAAAATATTCTCAAAATGTACATATTTTAGAAAACATGGTCAGAAATCAACAGGTATTTGAATGAGAATATCCATGCAGTTTGTAAAAAACACAATGGATTTATAAATGAAAACATGGGAAATGACACTGTATAGAAACAGACTGATCTCTCCATCTCTATGCTCTCCAACCCTACTTGTATCATTATGATATCTTTGATCTGCTCCTGGCCATTTTGAGATGAAAGTGTATAAAAGTACAAAATAAGTTCTTTATCTCTGGAGCTATCATTACATATTGTTGGATTTTCCGAAGTCTGGATGTTGCAATTCTGTGGAATAGATTAGATAAATAAGTATGGCAGTAGGAAAATAATAAAAGTCACCTTAAAAACATTCTACTACTTTAATAGGGAGTCAATAAAGAACAGTATAATAGTTACATTATATTATAATAGCATCTATAAGGAAAATAGTTTATGGTTCTAGTTGGCTGCAAGCAGTAGAGATGTAATGTTTTAAAATGACCCTGTCTTAATAGGTTTGCCAGTGTATCTTCCTGAAATGTTGTCTAATAATGTCCTTGCAATGCCAGGGCAATACTTTCTTTTATGATATGGTACTGAGCCTTTTTAAAAGAATGGGTGTATCATAGTTGTAGAACAATAGCAGCTTTGTAAATAAGCCTACAGAAATTAGTAACCTGCAGAATATTTTTTGAGGTTGTTGTGGGCTAATAGAGAAAGGAGGAATTCAATCTGCTGGATTTCTGTGATGAGTGCAAAGAAGGAGTCTTCTGTCAGCCCACTTGTTTTCAATGCTTGGAATGGACGAAGTATAGAATACTCTGTTCCACTTGCAGTTCTTTAACACTGCACAATTATAGTGCTATGATCCCACATCAACTGCATGGCAACATCCTATGGAACCCTTGGGTTTGTAGATTGGGGAGGCATTACTGCTTCATGGCAAAGAATTCTGAGCACCTCTCCATCAACTGCAAATGCAAGGACAACATAGGATATTGCGGTAGTAGTTAAAATGGAATCAAAGGGCTTGAACAGATGGCCCTTTTAAGCCACCAGTCTGGCAGCTTTGGAGCACGGTGTTTTGACACCACTCATCATGAAGCCACCCTGAAGCTGCCTGGAACTGGGCATGGGTGGCTTCATGACAGTTTGGTGGCACTATGTTTCCCCCCAAAATGTTAGAAATGTGTAGTGTGCAAGGGCCACTGCACTGCTGGCTTTCCTGGATGGAATACTTTGTTGAATATGCCTACCAACAGTGAAGTTTCTGATATATTTCAAGGCCCATGCATACTATGGCAGCAACACTGCTTAGGAATGTCTAAAACAGTGGGAGGTGTGTTAATCCACACCAATAAATTAGTTAGCTGTTTCAGCCATGTTCTGAGGGAACAAGGAAACCACACGGGAGTAATATGATCCCTACTAATCAAAATGTCCCAGTACTTCTGCCCTGTAAGACTTTGATTCCCTTCATTTTTATAAGAGGCAAGTGATTATATAAGTCAGGTTTGAGTAATAACACTGTGATCTTGTTGCATAATTAATAATAATGTTTAGGAAAGATACAAATAAATGGCAAAGAGTGGTAGAGACCACATCTAATATACAGCATCTGCATTATGTGTTAGAAAATTCAGCAGTTATTTCTGGAACCAGGAAGACAAAAAAGGTTGACTAAGGACAGGATAAGAACAGGGGAACAAACTAGTTCCTATCCCATCCCCATATGAAAATCTCCTTTGAGATTAACTGAAAGAAGAAGTTGGTAGCATGAGCTTTCAAAAGCTTGAGCCTAC
Source organism: Urosaurus nigricauda (assembly GCA_034509955.1). NCBI lineage: Eukaryota > Metazoa > Chordata > Lepidosauria > Squamata > Phrynosomatidae > Urosaurus > Urosaurus nigricauda. Next base: position 196,213,431 of record JAOEGL010000003.1, on the reverse strand, counting down.
TTCCTCAGAAACACGCAAGTCTATGAAAGCTCATACTATCAACTTTTCTGTTTCAATTAGGGGCTTTGCAGACTGGCCATTAAAGCCGTCCTAGGGGCGGAATCGAGGTGAGTCATATATACGACACATGCCCCAACTCCATCCCCCCATGGTGGCAGGATGCTGTGTGCCAAACCGCCCCTCCCCCATGGCGGCATGATGCTGTGTGCCTCGTCATGGAGCTCCTCTGGCACTGCGTTCACATGATACAGCACCAAAGGAACATCTTAAAGCTGTGGCACCATGGCTATTATGCCCTTTCCAGGGCGCAAAAAGGAGCCACTTTTTGTGCCCTAGAAAGGCCAGGTCAGGGCCAAGGCGTGCAGTTGCCGTAGCCCTGATCCAGTGCAGCAGGAAGTGGTTGCAGGCCACCACTTAGAGCCAGACTGCACAGCCTGTTAGTCTCTGCTAGAAAAGTGGTGCAAGAGTAATTTGCATCCTAATTAAGAGCAAAGTTACTTTGTAGGTGCAATTCATAGGTTTCTAGTTATTTCCAAAAGTTATTTTAAAGGGAATTTTGAAAGGAATTTTTCAGACTTCATGCCATTCTCTTATCATCTTCTCTGTCTCAAAATAGTAACCAGAATTAAAAGGAAAACAACAAGCAATGCTATAAACTTTTTTCAATATTATCTTTATTATATCATATCGCATATACAACATACACAAACACTAACCTCTCTCACCAACTCCAATAACAATACAAAAATTAAAAAAAATGACTTCCCACACTCCAGGCCAGGGGCATATCTATAAGACTATAATATACACCTTCAGTATTATTTAATAAATATTTACACTTCTGTCTCCTACTTTGGGAGAAAGGTGGAATCAAAGTAAATAAATAAATAAACAATAAAAACAAAACTAAACTATGCAACCCCCCTAATATTTAAATCCTTTTTTTCTACTCTATAAAAGATATCAATGATACCTAGTCCCTTATAAAAATATTCAATGTCTTCTCTTTGATGAAAATAGACAGCTAATCAAAACTTTTAACTAATTTGATCAAAATTTCAAGGCTTTTCAATATCTAGTCTTCTCTTTGGATGGAATCTCTGTATTGTTAGATTTTTTTTTACAGAATAACCTTGCTTCTAGGATCATATAGTGTAGCACTTTTTTAATGAAATGTTTAATTTGTTCATTTGGCAAGCCCAATAGAAACAGCTCTTGCTTCAATTTAATTTTAATTTTAAAAATATCCAGCAACAACTGAATCTGCTTCCAAAATTTGGTGCTTTATTGTATATCCACCACATGGGAAAAAAAGATCCAGCAGCACATATGCTATAATTGGAATAATACAGTGGTCCCCCGGTTTACGAAATTAATTCATTCCAGCACCCCTTTCTTAAACCGAAAAGTTCGTAAACCGGGGCCCCTTAAACCAGCCACTGCACCATTTGAATTTCCCGCCGCTTTCTTTTCGTAAACCGGGGGGGGCGGTTTCCGTAAACCGGGGCCGTTTTTCCGGTCCCGGCTCTTTCATAGACTGGGGTTTTCATAGGCTGGGGTATTCGTAAACCGGGGGACCACTGTATAGGGAAGATTGACAATACTATAAACAATGGGGATTATCACAGACAGATAGGACAGGGATGGGATCACTCCCCCATTCTTATCCCATTCGTGACAGTGATCATGTGAAAGGCTTTCAGATCATAGGGCTGATCCTGTCATTATCATGTCATTGAAGCGGTACTGCAATAATGGAAATTCCCATTAATGCAAAATGCTGGGCAATGCCTCTTCAGAGATGGGACAATGACGGGACAATAACAGGATCAGTGTGACATCATCTGAAAGTCTTTCATGCGATAACTGTCACTCACACTTTCCAGATGTGATAATGTATGGATAAGTGTGAAGGCATCTGAAAGCCTTTCCCATGATTGCATGGCAAGGACATGGCCACCCGCCATGTGGTCTGGTGCACAGTATGACACCAGTGTCAGGGCAGCATTGGAGCACATGTTGTGTGGACACCATGCCCCCACTCTGCCCCAATGCCAACGTTTAGTGCCAGTCTTTTGAGGCCCTTTGTCTCTCTTGGATTTGGCTTCCAGATTTGGCAAGTTGTTCAAGACCAGGCCTATACTGTTGGTGCCAATCTCCTGGTTCTAGATCTAGGTAAGTCCTCCTTGGTTCAGTATCTTCTGTTAGTATTTTCTATGGGGTTCTAAGCCAGGTCCCTTTGGGTATTTTTGGATCTGCAGGATCCATACCCTCCAACATTCCACATACCAAACCTGGTATCTTTGTGGCCATACAACATCAGAATGTGGTCAAGACTGCAGAAGGTATTATCAGTGAAGAATACACAAGATGGGAGAGGCACAACACTTTGTTTTTGCCAGAGCCTACTGGGAAAGGTGAGATTTCACCTACTTCGCTTCACTCTCATCCCTCCTGCTGATCAACTGAGTGCAAAGTACTTTTGCACTTTGAAATCAATTTGCAGTAAATGAAGTAATGAGGATGAATGAGAAAGATGGGAGCAGGAGAGATAAACCTCAACATTTTAGAAGCAGCTGTAAAAGTGGAAGGACTCAGGATTATTTCGGCTTGTTCCTGCCAAATAGAGACAGCTGGAGGATATGCTGTATAATATTCAACTACCATGCTTGGATGCAGGGCATTTTTATTACTGCTTAAAGAAATCTGTCCTAGTAGTATTTTGACCACTAAAGTCAAAACCTACAGTAGGTATCCAGTTAAGAATTTGCTACATCAAAACATTCTCCTTGACATGCATTAGTGAAAGGGGGGCATACACAATTTCTTTCTTCTTCCACTGTTCTGCAGTATTGAAGGTCCCTCACTGTCTTCTGTTTACAACATGCACTAGCTTTATTTTATTTAAAAGTCAACAGATGTCAATTTAAGAGAGACTAGAAGAGCACCCCACCATTGTCCTACAATACAATATCAAGAGTTCCAAATGGTGTGTGAAACTGTAGACAGAGAACTGCATGTGGCCTCAGTATTCATGCACATAGATTTACCTACATGTATTTGAGAAATAGGATGCATCTTAAAACCATTAGGGAGGTTCTTCTGAAAGTAACTCTTATGATGTTTTTGTTTAATTGTATTTGTGTACCATCTTCATGCCACTATAAGGATAAAGGAAATTGTAGATCTGTAAAGGTGAAGGGGTCAATAAATACATCTATCTATCTCAACTTACTTCAGAATTAATTTCTGAAGCCTCTGGGACAGGAAAGAGCTGAATTCATAACAATGACAACACCTGTGAATCACATGAACAAGGTTTTAATATGACATCCCAAAAAAGCAGTGATAAGGTCCATAGAGAGAGAATGATTTACTGGGTGATGCAAATTTTCATCTCTGAAAAAGCAAATGGGTAAAGCATTTGAGTTTCCTGTGGTGTGCTAAATTAATAGATTGATGATGGTGGTTGTTGTAGTTGTAATGCTGAGCAACTTTAGTCAGGAAAAATTTGTATTAAAATAGAAAAAAATATTGGTTTGTCTCAGATCACAAAACTTATTTGGAACAAATATTATAACACTGGCTCTATCATAACTTTTTTTTTTATTAGCAAGTTCCAAGAAACAACAATGTGGTGGGGAGATATGATAAGCACACAGAAAGGCAGCAGTAATTAATAATATTGACAGTGAACTCAATAGTTTATTGAAGACTTTCCCTTTGGTTCTCAAAACCCAGAAAACTGGATGAAACAGAGTGATGAGCACTGCATGACTTCTGTTTACCCAAACAGATTTTTCCACTTGTTTGATTGGATTGTTGTTGGTTCTTGCCTGGAGAATAAAGTTATACCACACCATGCAAAAAACAGCCAGTTAGGGATGGAAAGAAATTCTCTGTTATTCATTGCCTGAGTGAAAAATTGGTTTCTCAAAAGTTTGGGTACCCTGACAGGAAGAATAATATAGCAGTGAGACTTTTGTGCAGCTTCCTCTATTTAATAAAATGTAATGAAGTGTTTTTGATGATTTTTCAGTGCAGAGAACCATGTGGCTGTTCTGTGCTTTTTTATGCAGTTTCTTCCATGGGAAACAATGGCCTTAAACAGACTGCCCCAAAAGGGCAGTCCGTAGGCGCCCCTTTGAGCAATGGAATGGTGCCAGGGCAGCCTCACCGGCAGCCCCAACGGCCCCAATCCGCCGGTTTTCCATGGTGCAGAAAAGGGGCAAAACACCCCTTCTCTGTGGCCTGGAAAGGGCTGTACTTGGGGATTCATGCCCCAAGGCCAGCCCGACCAGTGGAGGAAAGGGAGAAAGGGACCTCCTGGCCCCTTTCGCCCTCACTTTGTTCCTGCGGCAATCTGGTTGCTGTGGGAACAAAGCGCTTCCTGAAAAGGAGTTCCATTTCGGAACTCCTTTCCATGCTGCAGAAAGGTTGCCCTAGGTGCCCTCCAGTGGCATGATGACATCAGGCGCATGCCGGTCCACCTGGATGCGGTACGTGCCATGATGCCATTAGAGTGCACACATATGGGCAGTGTGCTTTAAAAATGGTGCCATCCATACGCACTAGGACTGGGGAGAGTGCAGATGCTGCTCGCTCTCCAGCCCTATTCTCACTGCAGAGACGGCCCTTTTAGGCCCTTTGTAAAGGCCCATAGTTTTCTGTTCAGAAAGTACTTTGTGTATGTGTAAAATAACATGTGTTTTTCAGTGTAGGAAAATCTTCCAGAATCTTTTGGGATGCTTGAATATGGAGACAATACTGTACAAAAATATTAGTTTTCCATCAAAGTAGGGGGAAAACCCCAAATAATCTGCAGTGCCCATGCATAGAAGGATGAAATGATCAAGGAGTTACCCCTCTAGTGTCTGACCATTCTCTTTCTCCCCTGCCATTTGAACTGCTGAGTGACCATTTTCTACTGTTGTCAAGAAATATCTTGCTTCACAGAAGGTATCAATACAAGTTAGGGATGAGCCTCATTCACTCCCCCCCTGCTGTTTTTGCAGAGCCCAAACAACTCAGACATCCAAGAACTATGTATTTTTTTTCTGGCAAAAAGAGTGATATGCCTCTTGCACAAGTTGTCAAGAATTACACTTCACCTTTGAAATAGGTCACAAGGGGGCTGTACAACAGCTCTGAAGAGGTGGCCTCCAGCCTTCCCTTCTTCAGCCATATCAGGACTGCGGCAACCACACACCGTGGTCCTGATATGGCATTTCCAGGGTGCAATAGCCGCAGCGCCACAGCTATACAGCACTTCTTTGGCGCTGCACCATCCGGACACAGCACTGGAAGAGTATCGTGATGCTATGTGCCATGTGGAGCTGTGTGTGGCATCACGGCACCCAGGGGGGCAGAGTCGGGGCATGCGTTGTGGAGACGCTACCCCCTGACTCCTTCTCCCAGCTGGTCTTTCAGCCTGGTGTACAGGGCCAATGTCTTCTTTATGATCTCCAGAGCTCTTCATCAGGCAAGATCTTACAAAATCTTGGTCTAAATGGCAGGGGAGAAAGAGGATAAAAAAGATGGGGTGTCTGCATGATGTTGTTGTATGAGATGGAATGAAGAGATGGGTTGTATTATGTGACTTTCTGGTTGGTCTAATAAGTGTGAGCCAATGTGGTGTAATGGTTTGAGTGTTGTACTACTGTGTTTCCCTGAAAATAAGACAGTGTCTTATATTAATTTTTGCTCCCAAAGATACACTAGGTCTTATTTTCAGAGGATGTCTTATATTTCCATGAAGAAGAATTCACATTTATTGTTGAACAAAAAATTGAACATTTATTATATACTGTATATATATTTATATAAAAAAAAACTTTGTTAGGTCTTACTTTCTGGGGATGTCTTATTTTCGGGGAAACAGGGTAGGACTCTATAGACCAGGGGTCAATTCCCAGTTGGCCATGAAACCCACTGGGTGACCTTAGTCAAATCACATGCTCTCATCCTTAGAAGAAGGCAATGACAAACCTCTTCTGAACAAATCTTGCCAAGAAAATCCCTGGACAGGTTTTCCTTAGGGTTGCCATAACTCGGAAATGACTTGAAGGCAAACAATACACACACACACACACACACACACACTCAATAAGTATATTATGCTAATAGGGATGTAGGTATAATTTAGTTGCTTTAGTGGGCACATCCAAGCAAGCAGCATTAGAATTAGAGCCACAGCTATTAGAGCCACATAAAAAGCAAGAATTCAAAATCCCAAAAATCTACTTCTCTTGTTTAGGCACATCTGTGCCAGGAAAAATTGTAGCTGAAATAGTGGTTCAGCTTTCTCTTTGCAAACTGTACCAGATAAATGCATTTTTGATCACATCCAGGCAGGCAGGTGTCACCTAAACAATACTCCAGAATAATTGAGACAAAGAACAATTTAATGGATTTTTGAACGGTGCTGCCAAGAACCTAGCTGCACCCAGCCTAGAGAAAGAGTAGAGAGCAGTATAATCAGAAACCAACTTTTCCACATTTAATTTTTCTTTTGAAATTCTGATGTTTCCATTCAAGCTAGCCACTGTCAACAGAGAAAATAAAATATTATTTTAAAAAAGTAATATAGGAAACTGTTGGTGATTTAGTATCCCATGACTTATTTTCATGTGAAACATTTTACCAGATTTAATGGCTCCTTTATGTTTGACAGCTTTTGCAGGTATCTGAGTCACTTCTACAAATGATTCAGGGCCTGTACAAACTGGAACATTGTGCCAGCCTGTGGGCAGAGTCAGGGCTCAGCATTCTGACAACACTTGCCATAATTCACCCCATGGTGCCATGATGTTGTGCGCTACTCGAGACGGTGCCCACTGTCATGATGGACCTCCTGCACTGCACCCAAAAGATGCAGTGCTGAAGGGGCGCCATAAAGCCACACTGATGCAGCTATGGTGCTCCTTGGAGGGTGCAAAAAGGAGCCATTTTTTGTGGCTCCTTTTTGCACTCTCCAGAGGCCAGATTGGGGCCACAGCATGAGGTTGCTGTGGCCCTGATCTGGCCAGGAAAGGGATGGCCTCCTGCTGCTCCTTTGAGGCAATCTATATTGACAAGTGGCTACTAAATCATAACTCTTTTCATGGCTAATTGAAATGTAAATGTTCATCATTTCTCCCATGTGGATAATATAATAAATTGATGAATGATTAGACTTTTTTTCTTTTTTAAAAAGTTGAAAGTTGAAGATGTCTTACAATTTCAAAATATACAAAATATTTGTTTGTTGTGTGCCGTTGAGTCACTCCTGACTTATGGCGACCCAATCAGGGGATTTTCTTTTCAGAATTTGTTCTGAGGGGGTTGCCCTTGCCTCTGTCTTGCCCAAATTGACTCGCCCAAAATTGAAATTAACCCCCTTTGGCAAAGAATGAAGTTGGAATTTAAACCAGCCTATAGTTTTAATCAGAATTTGCAAAAGGGGCATTATAAATTATGACTATTGACCCAAGTTCCAGAACTATCAGCGCAAGCAGCATGAGCTAAAAAGAACAAGGAGAGTACATCCCTCCCTCTTTGTTCATCCTCACATCCAGATATTCTTGGGATGTATCCACATTGCAGAAATAAAGGGATTTGACACTACTTTTACTGCTGACTCGATCCTTCAGTATTCTGGGTTTTGTAGTTTGGTGTAGTTTGGCATCAGAGCTCTCTGGCAGGCCAGCCTGAATACCTCATCAAACTACAGATCCCAGGATTCCACAGGATTGAGCTATTAAAGTGGTATCAAACTAGTTTATTTCTTAAGTGTGATAAGTCTCAAAGTAACATGTGCTTGTCCTTTTGCAGAACCGCCATGCTTCTCTTAAGATAACCAAGAGTAGTTTCAGAAGAAGAGTTACGTAGGTGTCAGGAGCTCCAAGGAAAGAAAAATCCAATTGGGAAATGGGCTCTTTAACAACTTCTTCTGGACTACACACAGAAAGGTTTTCAGGCAGTTGTGCTACACTCATTTCAAGTGTCCCTGGAAATCTGCCTTAAGTGGTCAAAGACTACCCATCCTAAAGGGATTAACCCAAACTAATCCATCTCACTGTGGAAAACAAAGGAATTGACTAGACTGTGACATGTATGATCTGCTATATTTTACCTTTTCCCCATCTTTCTTTGAAAATATAGCTTAGCCCATTCATTTCAACTGTAAACGTTCTATTAACATTAGCAATATAGGATTAGGATCCCTCTACAATAAGCTTCAGACCTGCAATGTCAGTGCCATGATTAAAATGCAAATTTGGGGAATTTGCATATGGAAACAAAATGTATGTTTGTGTCTTATAATCTCTGTTCTGACTTCTGGGGGAAAAAAATCACCGTACTCTGCTTGTTTCCATAAATTATTTGCATAAAGAACTACATTATTTTTTCCAGTGTTTTCATTCAAACATATAGATAAATAATAGTTAATGTAGCCTGTCCTCTCCATTTTAACATCTGGATGTTTCATTTTGGGGTACTGTAAATTTTGTTTTGTATTTTATGGTTTTCATTCTTTGATTTTGTGCTACATTTTGCTTTTAAATTTTCTTCATGTTTGTTTATTGTAAGCTGCCCAGAGAACTTTATGTTAGGGAGCAGCATGCACATGTTGTAAATCAATAGATGAACAAGAATGCAATGACTGCTTTAACCTCAATGTTGAACAAAGTTGTTGCTGGTTATCAGCTGAACAAAATAGTAGGTAGATTAATTTTTTCAGAGGAGAACAAAATAATCAGCCACTTCAGTATGGGATTTAACAATTGTTCCACTAAGCTATAATATAACCACATTGGAATGGTTGGTTATGTAACTGGACCCGAGCAGCAAGGGGGTGTGTCAGATTCCTGGGACTATAACTTAATATACAAAATTGAAGTACTGATTTTCTAAGACTTCACTGTTGTCCTTTCATTAGAAGTGCATGGTAGGAACCAAGAAATTGCTTTATCCATTTAACCCAGGGTTGGCAAGACTGACTGAAGCTCTTGAGGATTTCCCACTCCTACCAGTAGATGCCAGGACTGGACCTGGAACTTTTAGCATGAAAGCATGAGCTATAGAATTAGGAATGTTTCCAGCTATAAAGTTCACATCTTCAGACATCTTCACATATTCATGTCCAATCTGTGCTCAACTTTTTAATTTTACTTTCTCTTTTTTAAATGAGGTAAAATTTGGTCCCTTTGTAGGAGTGATATCCCCCAACATCAAGGGTCTGAACTGCACTGCAGAAATAATGCAATTTGACACCACTTTAACTGCCATGGGTGAATGCTATGGAATTCTGGGAGTTGATGTTTTGTAAGATATTTAGCTTTCTCTGTGTGACACCAAAAACCACAAATCCCAGGATTACATAGGATGGAGCCGTGACATTTAAAGTGGTGTCAAACTGCATTATTTCTGCAGTGCAGATTAGACCTAGGGCATATTTTATCAGTGTTTTCTGTGCATAAACAATGTGCCCATTTTTATGCCTACTTCTCAAATGGGCACAGACATATATTTGCAGCAATCCATCTATGTAAGGATTCCAGACTGGGGCTGTACATGAACAATTCAGGAAGTGTGGATTGAGACAAACCTGTCAAACTTTTGAATGAAACCTGATTCTGTTTCTACCACTAAGCTTTCCTACCTTCCTGGGGACATGTCAACATGTACATTTATCATCTTAGAAACTCTTATCAAGAAATGCAGTATAACTGGAAGAAAGGATCTTCATTCCCATGAATAATCCATGGTCTAGCTTTAAATCATGTGTTCAGAAGGATGCTCTGAAAGTGGAAAACACTTTCAATAAAATTCAACTGAATGTTTCTAGAGCTCCCCACCCTTCAAACCTTTTTGTCGAGATTTGGAAAGACCTACTGTGGAGCTAACATACATGGATTATTTGGTGTGGGGCTTGTATCTACACCCCTGTTCTGTCCCCCATTCCATCCCCGTCATACACCTCAAGAACAACCTGAAGTAGAGTATACAAATTCCTAAAAAATAAAGGATGAGAGCTAGTTACAGAAACACCACATTATTTTCTTCTTAATGATCCACAGCGAACTACCACTGAGATTATATAATTTACACAACACCCTGGACTACGGTAGTTCTAATTTGTGAAATGTGTCAAATGGGGGGAAAAGTGTTTGACTTCTCCTTTGTGCTATTTGTCATGTCCTCTCTAAAGATGTCTTAATATACCCTAAACCACTAAAGTGTTTCTTAGAGACAAGGGTTTTCTATACAATATAGATGAAATTGGTTACAGTTGATTTCTGCCTCTTGCAGTTTAGCCAGCTGATTTTATATGCTGCCTTATTATTCAAATGTTAATTATCCCTAGGATGAAACAATCAACTTGGAAGGTTGTTGGCTAATCAAAAATCATGTTAATTTCATGGAAGCTTTGTCTTCCCTTGCCCTGCAATTTCACTTCAGCTACTTCTTTTCTCTGTTCTTGGCAGTGAACATTCTTTTTACAAGGAAGGCACAAAAGTGGTGAGGATGCTCTGAAAAGCAACCATCTTTTGATGGTTGTTAGAGACTAAATGGTAAGACTGTACACCACTGATGCAGATCTGTTCCTGACCTTATCCCATCCAATCTGGACCCCAAGTCCAAAATAAATTCTGGAAATTGAGATTGTCAGTTTGCAATTAGCTCACACTGGGAAACCAAGGTGTTTATAACTTCCCGCCCCACCCTGCCACACACACATATATGTTCATGCAATTTGGAGATTTGGTAGAACCTAATTTGAGATGGGTAGCTTTTGAGATTGGGATAGGAATCTGTAATTTTGCTGGTCCTCCCTGAAAACAACAACAACAATAACCAATTGTTTTTTTAAAAAATCTAGTGAATGTTCAGTATTGGCAATTCAGACTGCTTTTATTGCTGTTGTTCAATGTTGTTGTTGTGTGCCTTCAAGTCATTTCTGATGTATGGTGAGCCTAAGATGACCCTATCACAGGTTTTTTTCAGGGGTGGGGTTGGTGAGATTTTTTTCAGCAGGAGGTTGTATTAAGATGCTTTCCTCCTGAGGAATCCTCTAATGCAACCTAGTAGTGTATTTTAAGGGGAGAACTTGTACCAACCTTACCGTTTCTTCTTAGTGAGAGTGAATGCTCCCCTGGTTGTTCTGACTTCAAACTCTAACAGCTGGAGAAGGATGAGAAAAGATACAAACTTGAGAAGAAGGGCATATGTTTAGCCTTGCTGTCTCTGTCACTACATTCCTAACTTGTATAGTGACTGTAAAATGGAGACCCTCTGTTGTGGATGGAGCCTGTCCACACAAATACAAACCAGAAGCTCCAACAGACATTGGAGATTATCACACAAGGGATGTCCCGTCCCTCTCTTGTCATTGTCTTATCCTTCCTGATCCTCAGACCGCCACTCTCCACATATAGAGAGTGGTAATGGAAGGGAGAGGAGACCAGTGCACTCCCTTTCTGAAATGTTTCTTTTAGTCCTTACTGTGAATTCCTGAATAGGGCTCTGTATCTATTTGCATGAAACTAAACCCTCATGGAGTTTATTTCTGAGAAGTTTGTGCTGTCTGGCAAATACCAGCACCTTAAAAATGCTTGAATTTGTATGGAACATGTCCAGCTGTGAAAGCTGTTGCTGGAAATCATTAGTTTTATTCAAGAGCCAGCAATGAGAGCATGGATAAAAATGGAGCTTGTGTTTTGGATCAGCTTGTCATAAAGAATAAAGCCAAAAATCAGCAGCAGCAGTGGTGGCTGGCAGGTCCTATGATACAGGTCTGGTGAGTCCAGGTTTTGGCTATCTTTACATGAACTATCTGGGAAGGTAATCTGGAGTTTTGGAATAAGGTGCCACCTGTATGTATGTGGATGATACCCTGCTCTATCACTCCTTTCAAACTAATTCCAAGGAAGCTGTTTCTGTCCTAAACCATTGCCTGGCTGCTGTAATGGACTGGATGAGGGCAAACAAATTGAAGCTTAATCCAGACAAGATAGAGGTGCTCCTGGTCAGTCGAAAGACAGATCTGGGAATAGGGATTCAGCCTGTGTTAGATGGGTTTACACTTCCCCTGAAAAATCAGGTTTGTAGATGGGAGGAGAACTGAATAGTTTTAAAGCTGTTTTGTAAAGCAACTCTCTGCAAATGCAAACATTAGCAGCATGATGAACCTCTCCGCTCTCCAGCTTGCATATTTCAATGTGTGAAACGGGGGTTGTTTTATCTAGTGGAGAACTCAAACATCCCCCTTTCCCTGAAGTGTGAAATGGTGCAATCCAGCAATATATGATTCATATGGTCCCACTGACTATGCTTTCCTCATTTTTTTTATTTCCAGAAGCTGAAATAATAAGCTGATATGGAGTCCATGTCCATGTTATGTGGCTGCCAAGAAAGGTGGGTCATACATGGTAGCTGCCTATGAAATGAATTCACACACAATTTATCTGCTTAATGACTCTAGGAAAAAAAGCAACAGTATCTGTTTCAAACTGCTTTGAAATCTATTATATTAAATTTTCCTAGCCTGCACCTGACCCTTAACACTGCAATTTTTGTACTGGTGGATGAATTCCTTTCATGAAGTACCATATATCTAGCAGTGTGGCAATAAGAAATATCCCTCTGTAAAATGGTGCTGAAGATTTCTGCAAACCTTTCATTTTTTAAAAAGTCAAAATTTAATATTAAAAATTAATTTCTTATTATACATTCGCATGGCTTAATTATTATGAGATTCTGAGCTATGAATGTTTAAGTCCTTGGTAATTGTTAATTTATGAATATATTCAGTATTGATTTTAGAGCCAAGATATTTAAGCATCATCACCTTTCCTCCTGTGTTTGCTCCTTAGTAGGCTTAAAATAAGAAACTGAAATTAACTTCCTTTCAATTTTGGTTCCACAGTTTACTCAGTCAGAATAATTTCATTAAAAGCTAAAATGATCCTCATAAATGCATAAGGGCAGGCAGAGATGATTTTATAGTGGATAATGCAGGCAAATCTGTGAAACTGCTGTTTCATATTTTTATATGTAAAACTTTGCAAAGGCTTTGTGTTCCTGTGGTAGATAAGGCTAAGTAAACTAGTGGATTATTTTTGTGAAAATTAATTATCTGACAATTATAATGTCAGTGGCTCTTTCAGTAATGAAATGCAGCCTCTGGTATCAAGGGTGAAGGAGAGAGAAAGAAAGAAGTGCAAAGCATAGATGCTTTGAGGAATAAGGGGAAAAACATGGAAAAGTTATTTAGTGACATGAAAAACAATAACAAATTTTGTTTTTAGTATATTTTAATTATGTAGTCAGAATTATCGAGTTCTTCTGGAAAATGAGAAAAATAGCATTCTATTGTAGAACTAAATGCAGAAAACAATTAATATTCTTCAGAGTTTTTTTTAAATGTCCTCCCACACTTACTTTTACTAATCAAAGAAAACCAACCAGGCATGCAGTAAATAGATACAAGAAAGCCCCTATTAATTGGTTAATGCACAAAGCTTCTAATCCTCACCAAAAGAAATCAATCAAATCACAGGGTTATTTTTTCTCTCCAATAAATATGCAAAACACCTAACTTGCAGCCACTTTTTAATGAGTGAGGTTACTATGTAAAATCCCAGTAATACACAATATAATACTTCCTTTCCAAAAGTGGTCACTCAATTATATATAATCAGTATGGTCTTGCAAGGAGGATTTAGATGTGGTAACAGGTATTTGCATAAGTATCTCTTGCAGAGTTGGAAGCTGCGTATTCAAAAATACTATCCCTGGTGCCCATGCACACATTACAATGGCTCCATGCAGTTTCTAGCACTCTGTTTTGACCAATACCGGAATTGTATGGCATGTATGGCCAGTTTCATATATTTCAAGAGGAGATAGATGGATGAAAGCAGTTAGTTCTTCTAGACAGAATTCTGTTGCCAAATGGTAGACATGATACTGAGTAAACAGACTGATGAATCTATCTCTCCTTCATGTTATTCCAAGGAATCTGTTTTGGTGTTAAACCAACGTTTTCTGACAGTAAGGGAATGAATGAGATGAAAAAACTGAAACTTATGGTAATTCAGACATGATAAGAGATGTTCCTGAGCCGAAAGGCAGATCAGGTCATAAAGATTTGGCCTGTGTTGGATGGGGTTACACCCTCTTTGAAATCTCAGGTTCACAGCTTGGGCATTTTCCTAAACTCAGATGCAAGTCCAGGATTCCCAGATTTCTATGGTGCCCTGGAAAATGCTTGAACAGCTAAAACTGTTGTGCCAGCTGCACTGATTTCTGGAGATATTTGGCTTTGGTATATTTGGCTTTCTGGAGATATTTGGCTTTGGCAATACTTAATTTGATTACAGCTAATTTGGGTTACTACACTCTACGCAGGGCTGTCATTGGAAACTTCAGCAGTTGAGGCTACTCTTTGGAAATTTTAGCAATGTTGGGGGAGTGGAGTGCTGACCAGAGATAGTTCCACTTAGCACATATATGTGCCAGCTTCACTGGCAACAGGTTAATTTCCAGACAGAATTCAAAGTGCTGGTTACAACCTATAAAACTCTATATGACTGGGGTCTAAAATGTTTAACAGATTCTCTCTCTATATATGACCCTGTACAAGTTTTAAGATCTTTGGGAAAGGCCTTACTCTAAGTCTTAACATCTTTACAGGTGTGTTGGTGAGAATACTGGAGAGAGATGTTCAGTGCCTATTCCCAGGCTATGGAATTCCCTCCTTTTGTTTTAATCTTTGTGGTAAGGTGCCTTGGATGCAACCAGGAGAAAGGCAGTCCTTTCTGTACATACCTGTATATCAGAAGCAAGCTGTCTTTACCTAACTTGCAGTTTTAATATGCTTAGACTGCAACATGTCACAGACATGGCTTCAAATTCTTTTTTTGGGGAGTGGAGTGAAAGAATTGAAGGGCCATGGAGGAAGGGAAATAGACCATGAATGTAGTGGAGGGAGGGAAGCAGTTAGAATAAGAAGCATGAAAGGGGATGAGATGATGTTGAGCCAAGAGTTGAGGCAGCAGAATGAGAAAATAGGAAAGAACTAGGGAATGAGAAGGAAGGATAAGGGAAGGAGAGCCAAGATTAGTGGTGGCAGGAGCTGCAGGGGATGGAGGGAGAGAAAGAGAGAATGAAAGAGAGAGAAGGGAAGAAGGAGATATTTAGCCAGAGGTTATGTGGTTGGGGAGAACCAAGACAGGAAAGACAAAGAGAGAAAAAGGAAAGTGAAAGCAACAATTAAAGAGAATGGAATGAAATGTCTAAGCAGTAGAACTATAGAAGAAAGAGACTTGAAGAAGAAAAGCCTTGCTTTTTGTTAGCAGTGGTACATCCCATGTATACCTCAGACCAGGAAAGGAAATTATATTGTAGGTTCAACCATTTATGATAGAGTGCAGAAGAGCTAGGAAAAGATGGGAACAGAACTAGAAGAAGTTCCAATATGAAGAAAAGCCATAAAGCAGCAATCTTAGACCCAGCAGGTCCTGAAGTATGGAATCCTGAGGCAGCTTGTATTTACTGGTATCTGTTTTGGCCATTACCTCCTGCAGTGCCAGATGCAATATGAGAAACTTTGGGAGAAGGAGAAGGGCAGGGAGGAGGTTGCCTGGCAGGTCTGCTATGTAGTAACTGCTGCAAAGCTGCAGGGCAAGCAATATGCAGTTGAAAAACAATAAATTTCAGAGCAGATTCCATTCCTTCCTTAAGATTTTCTCCTTTCAACCTGAGGACTGGAGAAGACATACCAGATTGTGAGACCTGGGATCCTTAGAAGGAAGAAGAGTGTACTGACCAAGGCCTAAGTAGCGGTCACATTATTATAATGAAAAAGACAGAGGTGAAATTACATTTTTGAGCCTAGACTATCTGAAAGACTATGCCTGAAGATTTTACAAGCAAATACTGTACTGTCTTCGTACTTATTATCTTGTGTGATTTGCTGGAGCCACAAAAGTAGAATAAAAAATTGCAATAGGAATGTGAATATTATTATTATATTAAAAAGCAGAATACTTTTCATGTCTACTAACAAAGAATTCAAAAGTTGTGTACCAGTGATGAATAAATGACACATCAGAAAAAAAAACCTCCTGTACATTGCAGTGTTCATGGTTCAAAATAATACGTAATATCAGTGTCACCTGGATACAGTTTATCATAAAGCTGAATGTTATCCTGCATACCTGCAGAGTATTTGTAATTTTTCAAATTAGCATTATTAATAGTTACCATAGATCACAGAAATGATCATGTAACACTTCCACTATACTGGCTTTAATTTGGCTTGTTAATTTTGCATGACTGCCACTGAACATATTCTCTTTCAGCCTTTGTTAACTGAAATCTTACTGCTCCAGAAATAATCCTTGAATCTGGTCATTTTGGCATAACAAAAAGTCACCGTGAACATTTCTTGAGAAATGCCTTGAGAAAATTCAACTCTGGATCACAATTTATTTTTTACCCTGTTATGATTTTATTTTATACATATTACGAATGTACTTTGCACAAAGAAAGCACCTGGTCATTCTAAGCACAGACAGGATGCTTTCTTTGAAGTTAATGTTGGATTATTTTTTCCAGTCAATATAAACTAAACCTATTGAATGCACACAAAATTACTGTCCATCAGAGTCTCTGATGTCAGTGTGGTAATGGATCCAGATTTTTGTCTGACCTTTAAAGGTAGCTGTACAAAGGGTGTACACCCCAAATTGATCTGGCACCTTAGACAACCCTTTTAAAATATGGACTAAACTTCAGCGTGCATTTCTCTCCTGGATGATACTGGATCCAGCAGACTGCAGAAATGACAATACACAATGCACAGAATACATCTATTCAAAATGCTAGTTTATGATATATAAAATATTACACCACTTAGGTCCAAACTCACAGACTGTATCTCCCAATATGAGTATGCTCAGACCCTGAAATCTACAGAAGGAGTCCTGATCTTAGTTCCATCACCTTTACAGGTATGACTAATGGGAGACAGATCCTTTTGATTTGCTTCCCTTTCACTTTGCATCTCAGGTTTGGTAGGCTAAGACAAATAAGGGCCTTTGTGTTTCCCTTTATGACATGCTCTCTGAAGAACTACCAGGTATCCATGAATCTCTTCCTAAAATTCCAAGTGTCCATCAAACAAACACCAGTTCTAAGATTAGGGCAAATAATGCAATTTGACACTGCTTTGACTGCCATGGCTCAATGGTATGGAATTCTGGGATTTGCAGTTTTGTGAAATCTTTAGCCTTCTGTCAGAGAGCTTTGGTGCCACAACAAACTACAAATCCCAGGATCCCATAGGATGGAGCCATAGCAATTAAAGCAGTATAAAACCACATCCTTTCTGCAGTGCAGATGCAGCCCTGGTTGATGTGAAAGTGAATCTTCTCCAACTTGGATACTCACCAAACCCTTTATATTAGGAGAGTTCAGACATGGATTACAAAGAGTAACTAACTGCACCTTCTTTTCTGTCACATTTGTTCAAAGGTATTTGCAAATTCTATGTTTGCGATTTATTCAGAATCTTGAAATTTCAAGAAGTCATTTCCCACTATGGCCTATAATATGTATTGGAATATGGTTTCTGTCATGAGGGGAAAAAAGACAATTTGAATGAGAGGCACTTGATAAGATGCTGTCTGTTAATATTCTCAAAACATTTTCTACAGTAATCTCATACCATTTATAATCTACATCATCTCCATAGATAATCAGTTGCATTTTTTGTTTGTTTGTGCATGATTAAACACAGTACTGGGCTTGGATTGTGTGAGTTGCAGGCTATATAACAGGAATTGTCATTAGATTGAATCAGATCATTACAAAAAGCCATTAAGAAACCTTTCACAATTAATCTTCAATGTAGACTTAATGTTAAACAAAAATATTAAACAATGGATGTGAGATGTCCCACTGAAAACCATGAAGTGATTTAAGAAAATATATATAATTTCTGAATTAAAATATGTAAGTTTATTTCATAGCATATTAAATAGTTTTCATGGGACTTGATTCTGGTATGTGTGGATTACAAGCTACAAGTTTGTACTTGGATCTCCCAGCATAATAGTTAAACCCTGGACCAGAGGCCTGACTGTATACAGCAGCTTTGTATTTTCAAATCAGCTATAAATTTTATTTGTTTTGGCTTCTGGGCCACAGTTGTAAATTAACTCTGATCACATAACTGCACTTCTCATAATGGTGGCATTACTTTGCTTATTTACCAAGGATGATTCAGTCTAAGCTCTGAAATATCTGCATCAGTCTAAAAATGAGTTTATAAGAGGCAATTACTGCTAGTTATTGATTTAAAACTACCAGGAAGATGTATTAACTTTTGTTTTTCAAGAGAAAATGATCACTGTGTTCAGACACAATATTTGTTACTAATGCAAATAGAGATTCTTGTGCTCTTACACCAAAGTAACTCAAGTGTCACACTGAATTGTAAATAATGGGAATTTATTAAGGCCCCTAGGTGGATGCATCCATTGTTATTGAAATACAAAAGTACACAAATGTAATTAAATGCCTTAGGTTTCGATTGACCTAGAAACAACCCTAATTTGAATGCATAGTTAATGAAATAAGCAGGGCATCAACATTCATTGCTAATTTTATATCCCAAATAAGTTCAAATGACATTCTTTTTTGGAAGGAAAGCTACACACACCAAGAAACTGATAGGAGGAATTTTGACTTGGGCTTTTGGTTATTGTGTCTGTCAATATACAGCAGAAGTATGATGGAGGAAGGGACTGCCCCTTTTTCAGTCAGATTGGGGCTGCAGCAACTGCATGCCACAGCCCTGATCTAGTCTTTCCAGGGTGTAAAAAGGTGTAACAAAAAGCAGCTCCTTTTGCACCCTGGAAAGGGCGTGAGAGCCATGGCTCTGCGGCTATACGGCGCTCCTTCAATGCTGTACCTATACGGTGCTCCTTCAGCGCTGTGCTGTGCAGATGCAATGCCAGAGGAGTTCCATGTGCCATGTGGTGCAGTGCATGGCGCCACGGTGCCCCTGGAGTGAAGCCAGGGCATGCGTCATTCCGATGCTACACCCAGACTCTGTCCCCAGGCTGGCCCAAAGTGCCACTCTGAACAGGGCTGAAGTTCTCCTTCAAAAGCAGTTACAGTGACAGGCATTTGAGTATAATGCAACACCATCCTGAGCAGCAGTATTGCATGGAAGTGTAGATTCCTTATTAAGAAAGTACATGGCTATTTTAGTGCCCATGTTGCTATTGAGAATGCTTGGACTGAGAAGCCTTGAAAAGCTACATGTGCCATGTATCTTGATATCAACAATTCATCTTATTCAAGTCAGTGATGGCTGGTAGCTGCAGTCCTTATCATTTCTGTGGCCATCAGATATATTTTACGTGAAAGGGAAAGAGAATGATTGCAGTAACTGGGAAGGCTAGTGCTCAGGAACCAGAGACGTGGGCTCACTTCATAACTAGTCTAGAACTTCTAAGCTAGAGTTTCCCCCTCCTTCAGAACACTGTTCTGGACACACATTTGCATCATATAGAACAGTACAGAAGTTTCAAGTCTTCACATTGTTTTCTTTTTCTTTTCTTTTTTTGTTTGTTTGTTTGTTCAGCATCTTCAAAAATTACAGGATGAAACCCATGTAATAGTAGAAAAAAGATGATAGATAGATACATAGATAGATAGATAGATAGATAGATACTTTGACAGGATTTCTGCAGACAAAATGCTACCATAGAAACCTCTGCTGGCAGATGCAGAACTGCTCTTCATCTATTATTAAAGTTTTTCTCCTACTTCAGTCAATGATGCGCTCTTTTTAGATGTTTAGCAATTAGAAGGGAAACTGACCATACCACAAGAATTCAGGAATGTTCCTTGATGATTAATATGCCAAAAAGTTAAGTAGCCAATGTGACTTTATGAGACACATATTGCCAGGAACCAATTTTGTATTCTAGTGGTCTTTTGATTCATGTATTATGTTTTGATAACTTTATTGAATTCTGCTTTGATGAAAGTTTAATCAAAGTACTTTTCTGTTGAAGGGAAGCATGTAATTAGGAGACAAAAACATTTTTATATTCCATGCACACACACAATTTTCTGATTCTCAGTGTTTGGATTTTGCATTTTTAATGTGCTCTTGTTTTAGTTAATTATTTATAGAGGATGCCATGTATTTTTAAGAGTAGAAAATTAGTCTTTACGTTTTGACGTGAAATCCCATTATTGCCAAATGAGATCAATTAGATTTTAGACTTTGACCTTGATTATAAACTAAATGAGATGTGTGTATGTGTGTGTGCATGTGTGAGAGAGACTGAGAGAGAAAGAGATAACACTTTGGGAGTTTTACTCACCTTTGATACATGGGACCTAAACATACATAACAATTTTATTATGCATGTCTGAATCAACCTGCTCAGCATATGGAAAGAGCTGTTTGATTTAATCTTTAAAGACTAGAACATTAAATGAACCAGAACTCTGCTTTTTGTTAACGCAAGCATCAAAGAGTACGCAATTTCAATTACTTGTTTCTTACCATCATCACAGGGGAAAAACAGAATAAGCTGGTGAATGTTTTTGCTTGGGATCTTATTTTTTTTAAAGTAAATTCTGTGCTATATTTCAGGTTATATACAATGTCTAGCATTTCCTCACATCATTTTCATCTCCCTTTATAAACTGGATAAATTGTGAGCAACCCTGTTGTTCTTGAATGTTATTTTAATACCTCTGTTCTCTTTTCTGCAGCTGAAAGTTGCTACTCGTGGTTGAATAAACTACTTGAATTAAATACTGCTTTTATGGGAAAAGAGATATAAAATAGACATGTGAACAAAAATGTGTGAAGATGACAAAGACTGTATTTTAAATACAATTGTTTAAAACCATGCAGAAATCTAGCAATTTCCCACTTGGTCACTGATATCTTCTGTGTCGGCTGAGCATCTTTCTGTTATGGAATTCATATATAACTACCAGAAAGGCTTATGCCACTGACATTGCTTAAGGCATTAGGCAGAAATTAGTGTATAGGGTCCATGGTCCTGAAGTTCCCAAGCCTTAAGCTTTCAGAATCCTTAATTTTTTAAAAAAATAACGTGGAAAAAATCATTTGGAAAATACCCCTTTTTGAGCCCGTTAGAGCGCTAAGATTGTCTGGATAGGCCCTTCTCTCTGTCCCATCACTCTTTCATGTTCATTTGGTGGGAACAAGAGAGAGGGTTTTCTATGTGGCTGTTCCAAGACTTTAGTACTCCATCTGTAAAGAGGCCAAGATGGCCCCATCCTTGCTCTACTTTTGGTGGCAGATAAAAATATTTTTATGCCTTCAGGCTTTTTCAGACAGATAAGGGCTGGGTATTTTAATGTTATGCAATTCAGATCTTAAGGTTTGGATATAGTTTTTAAATGCCATTTACTATTTTAATGTTTAATGTTTTTAATTTTATAAATTGTTTAATTGCTTTTAAACATTATATGTGACTTTGTTAAATATTTGTTTTTAATTTGGATTGTTTTAAATTTGCCGTTAGCTGCCTTGAATCCCTTTATTGGGTGAAAAGTGGGATATAAATAAATAAAAATAAAATACAACAATAGACACAGGAGTATTCTTGAAATATCCCCAACCAGCTTGACTTCTAACCTCACTATGTCAATTCCCCTCCCAATATGGACAAGGAAGTAGAAACTAGAAAGATTTCTGTACCTTCTGGCTGGATGTTTGCTCAAAAATTTAGAAGTGAGAATTGATAGGAAGGTGTGGCTAATTTATAATTAAAGACAAGATTTCTGGAGTAGTGTCAAGTAATTTATAGTATTATGTGAACCCATGTAATTAAATACTTTTGTTTTCAGATCAGTTCTCCCAAATTAGACTCATTTTAACCATGAAATGTTCTGTCCATTTAGTAGTAAATTCTATACTGCCATGGTTGCATGCAAAGCTTCAATGCCTCCAAACACCTCAGACCATCCTTTCTGTGGGAAGGATTGGCCCAAATCATCTCTTCTGGAAGTCACTAAAATGGCAATTACATTCTTAAAAACAAGTTGTGGAACCTCATTCATGTTTAACATCAAAAAAATCTGTTTTTCAACTTTTGGCCACTTCCACATTGTGTGTGTGTGGAGGGATTTTTTTGCCAGTCTTGGGATCTTAAAGGTTAAAAAAAAATAGTTCCCAGACCTGCTGTATTTGTTCACTCTTGAGCTATGAAATGAAAACGAAAAATAAAGTTATAAAGTGTACAGTGTATAATACTCTGCAGCTTTCTTGATTTGGAAGAGACAATCCTGATTAATTTTTGTTGTTCCACTTTTTCAGAAGCTTTTAAAATGTCCTGGTTTCTCACTTCTTCTCCCACTTCCCCCCTTGATGTTTCCTTCAATTGCTGCAAATTGAGTTTAAAGTAGATTGCACTTAATTAACTCAGCTGGGAAGAGTAGAGAGGAGAGGGTAGAATCTTGCCATTCTTAGTAGGAACAGATGAAAGCAAACTGCTGCAGTGTCTCCTAGCTTGTCTGTTCTTACTTGACCACTTGTGTCCTAGTTTTCATCTATGAAATGTTGGAGTGTATGGCATATATGGCCTTTTCCAAGACACATGCTTATTATTTACTGGTTTATGGCCAATATCTGTGGTGTCATTAGGGAAGTGCAGGAGTGTGGTTTGTACCAGGGTGACATCTCAGAAGAGGTTGACACTGGGGGGCTCATCACACAGCTTTAAAAATCATCTTACTACTCCTGAATTGAATTTGGGCTGCAACCAGATCCTATCACATGGATTTTTGCCAATGCCACCACTGGGTGCGTGCAGCCCATGTAACTTCCGGATAGATTCTGAGCTGGCATGAATGACCAAAAAGGTGAGTTACAATGGTGTAAGCTGTAATTGTCCACTGTAACTGAGTAACAGAATGCTAGCCGATGACTATAGTATATAGCTGTGAGTAATAGCATAGTGGAGAGCCAGCATGGTTTAGGAGATCATCACATGGAGGTTTAGCATGGCTAAAATATGGCTAAATCATTCATAAAGCGTGATGGTGTGATTTGCAGTCACACTTGTTCCTTGTTATTGAATCATAATGAAGTGTCCCACTCTGCTCCCATCATCAAAGCTTTTGGGTTCAGCCGTTTCTTCAATAATGGGAATGTCCATTATTGAAGAACTGGCTGCTCTGTGAACGCTTTGATGACGAGAGAGGAGCGGGATGCCTCCATTAGGATTTAATAATGGGAAACAAGCATGACTGGTGATCACACCATCACACTTCATAAAGCCATGTGTTAGTCACGGTAAGCCTCTGTGTGATAATCTCTATAATGTTTTGAGTGTTGGATTATGATTCTGGAGACAAGGGTTTGATTTCCAACTCAGCTATTGGGTGACCTTGGGCAAGTCACATGCTCTCAGCTTCAGGGGAAGGCAACGGTAAACCTTCTCTGAACAAATCTTGTGAAGATATCTCCACAATAGTTTCACCTTAGGGTTGCCATAAGTCAGAAATGACTTGAAGGCACACAACAACAACAACAACAACAACAACAACAACAACGGCATAGTACATTGTTTTCAGATATGGACAAACTTATGAAACATGGGTGTGATCTGAGACTTCTATCTAGCCCAATTATGTGAAAGACACAATTTACAACTTTGTATGGATGTTATAAGTTTCTTTTTCTTCAGTGACTGAATTACTTTTTGGGTTGTCACTGTTTGCTTAGGTATGGTAGTGGCATATTACCCTATTTGGTGTAGAATATAAAGGCTTAGGAAAATATATAAATATTATGATAAACAGGAAAGTAAGAGATGATTTTTTTAAAGTGGCCATAGGGGAAAATATGGAACCAAACAAGACAGACTCTCATGAACAAACTGTGTGTCAGAGCCTTGGAACAGGAGATAAGGGCTTTACAGAACAAGCACAGAAAGTAACTAGAAATAGCTTTAAGGGGTGACACTATATTAACTTTTTTTGCCTCTTAGTTCTAGGGCCAAATATGAGTTAGTTGAACATCTTCACTTGCATTTTGGAAACAGCCATCACAGCTCATAGAGACAGATTTTTAAAAAGCAAATTAGTACTGTATATTACTTTTCAGTGAAAGAAACAGCATGTTTAACTGAATGATGGTGAATGGTGAGGATATAAGTAATGCTCATTTACAATTCAAAACCTCTATCCAAAGTGATGAAGGCTGTCCCTCAAACAGGTCCAACACCTTGGATAGATTTTTAAAAGTCTGAACTAAAATCTGCAATGAATTCATTGTCCTACTGGCATGGAAAGCACCTGCTGCCTCTGAAAGACTGGATAGCCATATCTGGGATATATAGAGCTTCACCAAGCCCTCAATTTCCTCCAAATCCTTCCCATTCTTTCATCTGGGTGCAAGTCTGATATATGGAAATTATTGATGCTATGAGCCCTGGTGGCACAGTGGTCAAATGCCTGTACTGCAGCCACTCACTCACAAACCATAAGGTTGCGAGTTCAATAACAGCAAAAGGGCTCAAGCTTGATTCAGGCTTGTATCCTTCCAAGGTCGCTAAAATGAGCACCCAGATTGTTGGAGGCAATTAGCTTACAGTTGTAAACTGCTTAGGGAGTGCTTAAGTGCACTGATAAGTGGTATAGAAATGCACATAAGTGGTATAGAAATGCAATAACAGCCACAATGCTTGGAAGAGTTTACTGTTTTGGACAACAAAAGGTGCTGCCTGACTTACCAGGCCGGCACTGTTGCTGCCGCGTGTGTGCAGCAGGAAGGGCCCACGCTTGCAGGGCCATTGCTCCCCAGCAGCTTTGCCGCTGGTGGGCTCCTTGGTTATTGGCTGCTGGGGGAGAGCGGGAGTGGGGCCAGCCAATCAGGAAAAGAGAATACATGTCCCCTCATCCCTTGCACGAGGGTTCTGATTGGCTGGCTGATTCATTCCAAGACACTGGATTGTTTGGGAGGTGCAGAGATGGGAGTGGTCTGTCACAACTTGGTTTGGGGTGGTAGCATAGGCCTGGATCTGATGGATGTGGTTTACAGGGCTCGATAGCTCTGTTTCGGGACTCCTTGGGACCCAGATATTATGAGCGATTTGGAGTGGCCATTGCAGGGGCCACAGCCAGTAACCACCCAGTGACTGGGTGCCTTGATTATCAGTTCAGTGGCACAATTGCGTAATTGTGTGTTGGATATAGTTTGGCACCCACGTCATTCCTAGGATTGTTGTTGCAGCTATATACATCAATTAGCCGGGGTGCTGTTGATGTTCAGATCCAGACCTTATGCTTTGGGCCAACCCTATATTTGCTGGTTGCTTTTAAAAAAGTTGTGGCCATGTTCATCCAAGATGTAATGTTATTGTGTCTTTTCTTGGTGCACCACATGCAAGGCAACTCTCAAAATCTCCCAGCCATCAAGGCCAATGGACTGAATGTCTGGGGGGAATTCCAGAACCTATAGGCACCAAACAATTATTTCAATGTCTGCACATACAGAGGGAAACAAATAAAGCTATTGCTGCCTGCTTCCCACTGCTGACCTGTGCCTTGTGGTAGGGCTCTGATGGTACTCACACCCAATGAAATGATGCTGAAGGCAGAAGAATGATTTCAGCCAAACCTAAAAATGCAGGGGCTATATGTCTGCGCTACTCAATCTATGATCAAGACAATGGATGTCTCAGGGAAAACTTGACATCTTCCTGTGTGCTTTAGCATCTGCAGCTCATGGCTTTGAACATGGCTAGTGAGCATGCTGAAACTTGTTGGAAAAGGACATGTATGTTTTGCTAGATGTTTGGGTCAATAAATTCACATTTTCCATGGGTGTTTTCACATTAAGCAGTTTATTGCAAGATCACATAATTGAACCCAAGTACATTTGGACTTCCTGAATCCCTGGAATTTGTTAAACACAGAAAGTTATTCTACATGCATTGTAGGTTTTTATGTGTTCTTAGTGCAACTTCGTTAAAAGAGATACAAAAAAATATTGAATCATTAAGCTTTTAGCAAGAAGTCCACAGAGATCCTTCTGCCAAAGAATTTCTTTTTGGAACGATTAGCATTTCTGACTGAGGTGCTTTACATCTGCCAAATGACAGTTTAAGAACCCCCTTTTTAGTAAGAAAAGCTTTTAAGGTGTTAGAAAATTGTGGGACTCCAGTAACGTTAAAGCCAAATTGCTTTCACTTCAAATGAGCATCTACATTGCCTTGATTATTGCTATAGAGATTTGGCAGTGTGTTTCTTTGTGCTGCCTTTATGAGACTTGAGGCCCTTTTTATCTCTCTTGCCCTTTTTAAAATAGAAAACCTTTTTGCTGACATGGCTTTTTAAGGTCACAGCAAAACAGCATTACTTATGTTTACACAGGTATAAGGGTTGTTGTTGCTGCTGCTTTTGCTAGTGTTTTTTTTTTTTTCCTTCTTCAAGGTTTCAGCTTCAAAAGTGATAAAATAGAGCACCATACTACAGTTTACAGTGCTTTTTAAAAAAATACTTATATATTCAATTTTGAAAGTATTACAGCTGAGCACTTTGATGGGATATAGTGAATTTTTGGCCTAATTCCCACTTATAATTGTAATTGTAATAAAATTTATTCAGTCTTTGACCAGTATACTAATTCCCACTTACCACATAATGTGATTCCTGAATTGGTGTCTGGAAGCGAATTCAAAAAGTCCCTGGTTCCCACTACAAAAAGCTGGAGATGGAGCAGGCTGGTTGGGGAGGATGGAGCAGGCAGGGCCATGCAGGATGGAGGATGGAGCCAGGGTAGAAGGAGAGAGGCAGGCCGGGAGGACAGAGAATGGAGCAGGCATGGCCGGGGAGGAGGGAAGGAAGAAGGCCGGCCAGGGTGGCAGAGAGGCTGGCCAGTGGCCACAGCAGTAGAGAGGTAGGTGGGAGGATGGAGGCAAGCAGGCTAGGCAGAGAGACTGAAGAATCAAATCTGCCCTGGTTCCCACTGTGCTGAATCAATTTATTTCCAAATAAATCTATTCATCCCAAGAAAAACGCCCCATTTTACCAGCATCTTTTTGATGTGGGTTAAGTGGGTAAAAACCATGCCCCCATTTTCCAAACCACTTCAGTGATTAGAATTAAGTGGGAACCATGGTGGTTTAAAAGGGATCATTCTGAATCACGATCTGGTTTAAACCACAGTGGGAATTAAGCCTTTAGTATCTGTTATTTAATATAAATATTCACAGTGACAGCTGGTAGATACCATGTCAGTGTGATGGTGAATCCACAATAGGTTATAATATGAACTTTAAAGGAAGTAGTCAAAATGCTGAACGCTATGATGAAAGCATGCTCAGTGTTTAGGATAGCTCCTTTAAAGTTCCAACTAAAATCTGAAGTGGTTTCCCTGACATGGGAACCTCTATTTATAATTGACTATTCAAGAAAAGATTATAAGCATTTTGCTTTGTATTTACAGTATAATTCATCTTGAACACCAAAGATGGGGGGGCCAAGAAAAACAGGATTTCTATTTTCCAGGGACTGAATATTTTCCATTAATGTCCACCTCTCCCAGTCTTCATCAAGCACTCTGTCTCTAAATTCTGATGATTGGGGTTCGATTTCCCACTCAGCCATGGAAACCCACTGGGTGAATTTGGGGGTGTCATACAATCTTAGCCTCAGAAAACCCTGTGAAACGTTCACCTTAAGGTTGCCATAAATCTGAAACAAGTTAAAAATACACAACAACAACAACAACAGAATATATAAACAAAAATTCAAATAGTAGCATCTGAAAAAGCCACAGCAGCAGTGACAACATTTAAATGAAGGAGGGAAAGCAGACATTTTCTATCTTTGTTCCTTCAGAAATGACCACTGCTTATAAAATGAAACTTATGTATCTTGTGTATTATTTTTCAGTTATTGTCAGCTGCCTTGGATTCAAAGAGAACATGGGGATGTAAATGTTTTTAAATAATGAATAAATAAATAAAATTCAAATTGGATGCATACCTACAAAGATTGAAAATGAAATGAAATTGCATTGTTTGCAATTCCATGTTGTTTGTTTTCAGTTTTAGAATCATCTATAGGGGCTGCATTTTGCTTTGAATTGATGTTCTGAGTAATGAATTACTTTTACCTTCTTGCAGAAATAAAGCAGAAATTTAATCTTGCTTTCTAATTTAAATATATATTTTGTTCACTCTCATAAACCCATTAAAAACTAAGAGGGTCCTTCCAAGGGGAAATGGCTTGTAGAGTCACTCCATGAAAAGCATTTGAAGGGGTGGACCACAGTTTGTTTTGTTTTTGCAGTTGTGTCAGGATTTTTTGTTTGTTTGTTTGTCTGCAGTGCAATTCTGCAGATGGTTGTAGTTTTGGTGGGAACTGCTGGGGCTACCAAAATGGCCTTATGAGTATGGCATGGACACATATTGCCTAGATCTGACTTATTAATATTAATATTTATTTATATAGCATAAATTTGCCTGGCACGTTACAGGCATCATTAAAACAGCAGCCCACTGCCAAATAAATTACAATATTACATACAGACAAAGAACAGGCATCTCACAAAATACATTTTGTAGGGACACATCTATCCCAGTATTATAGGAGTTTATCACATAGCCCTTTTCCCCAAGCCAGGCACAGGCTGAAACTTTTTAAAAATGGATTGTATTGCATGCCTCTGTGCCCAGGCATAGGAAAATCCCATTCTTTGCAAAGTATAGGAGACGTCTGGATCAGGTATGGGATGCCTCCTGCCTGGGCATGGAGGTATGCAATAAAATCCATTTTAAAAAGGTTTCAGCCTGCACCTGGCTTGGGGAAAAAGGAAGTGTGATAAACTCCGTAGACTCCAATTGTCAGTTATTCTCCAAGGTGTAAGGAGGTATTCTTTCTTGCCAGTAGTACTACCATGTTTCCCCGAAAATAAGACAGTGTCTTATATTAATTTTTGCTTCCAAAGAGGTGCTAGGTCTTATTTTCAGAGGATGTCTTATTTTTCCATGAAGAAAAATTCACATTTATTGTTGAATAAAAAATGAACATTTATTATATACTGTATATATATTTGTAAACAATCACTTTGCTAGGTCTTACTTTCAGGGGAGGCCTTATATTTAGCAATTCAGCAAAACCTTTACTAGGTCTTATTTTTTGGGAATGTCTTATTTTTGGGGAAACAGGGTCTCAGGAAATTCCTAGTATTGCCTGGTGATTCTCCATCCAGGTGTGAATCAGCGCTGCCAGGTCAGATATGGGATGAGGTTCTTGTAACTTTAAAGAATGAGAAGCAGAACAAGGTGCCATAAAACTTTGTGAAGCCTGGCCAAAGTTCCTGTCTTTCTTTCCCCAGACTTTTAGCCACAGGGTTCCCTGGTCCTAACATGGTTCTTGGCTCCTAGTGGTAGTGGTGGGGAAACAGAGATGGGCCAAACTCTGTTCTTGACACAGGCATCTTTGTTTTCCCCCCTCAACTCTTACTCAGGGAGGTAAGAACCATGCTGGTAGAGAGCAGCTACCACTAAAGGGAAGATAGGCATATCTGTCTGGCTTCACAGAATTTTATGGCACTTCAACCTGTTTCTCAATCTGTTCAGGCTTAAGATTCAAGAGCCCTGTCCCTTTTCCAGACTGGCAACCCAAGAACTAACCTTAATTAGCTTCAAAAAGGGGACAAGATTGGGTATATTCAGGGTGATTGTCAGGTGCACTTTCCTGATCATTTCTTCCAGCCACAAGTCTGACAGTCCTCTGAACTTCCAAGATGCTTCAGTGGTGACAGCCTCATGTCTAAACAAGCCTACAAAATGACTACTTCCCACTATTTATTTACAGTGAGGCCACAACAACTCACACTATCATCTGATCACAGAAGCAATACATCAGTTTCCATCAGTTTGCCGCACATGAAGATACCATTCAAATTTCTTCTCTGCACTGCTGTGGATAACATTCAAGCAGCCCCAAGATTTGTGCCTGTTTTCTGTGGCACTACTGGAGAATATATGATGATCTACTCCATCGTTTAGATACTATTCCTGGCCTATTGTTATGCAAAGGCAAAGGATTCATAGAATTTATAGATAATAGGTTACCCAGATCTTTATGGGATCTTGGCTTTAACCATTTGCAGTGATGCCAGGCAGTGGCCTACCAGTGACATTTATCATCTGAAGAAGACGTGTAACATTTCCAAAAGGCTACAGCCATTACCTTTCAGAGGTTGGTTCTTTTCTATGTTCTGTTACTTTCTTCCAGTTTGTCTCAGCTCCAGGGTGTTCTGTCTGTACAAGTACCGATGGAGTGAATGTGTCTAGCCTGGGCAAAAAAATCTTCAGGAATGGACTGTGTTACTTTAACCATGGGATGTGTTTTTTTTTCTCTTTGAAGCTGAAGAGGAGAGAAGGAAATGGTAAAACTGAAACTATTTCCCTATCATATAAATGCAAATTCTGGCATTTTCATATAGTTACAGCTAGAAAGAAAAATTCTTCCCTCTTACCCAAGGCACAGCAAGTCTTATCTACATATTTTAATATTGGAGCCTCAAACCATACTTTATCTACCACTGGATGTGATATATATATATATATATATATATTAACTTCTTCATTTTCAAGATTGTGGAACTTGTAGTTGCTGACATGGCATCTGATCTTGCAAAGTTTGAGCAAATTTTTGGCTCATTGATTCCAGTGGGAAAGTTAAGTACATCCTTCTGGCTCCAGTGGGAAAGTACACTTAACTTAAAAGAGATTTTGACCTGGAAATGAGTACTTGCAAATGTTCCACTAATAGTTGAATTCTGTGTTTTGTTGAGAACACTCTGAAGGATGAATAATCCCTCTTCCAAATTTCCCACTAATGCCCCAAATAAAGAAATCCTCTTTTAAAAAAATCAAGGGGGGGGGAACTGAATAGAGCAGAAGTCAAGAAAAGTGTGGAAACTATTCTGTTCACATACAGAGTTTAGACCGAGAATGTTAGTTGTGGAGCCTTCCTTTCACTGCACTTTAGAAATATCACAAAATTAGAAAGAAATAATAAAGGAAAAGTACTTGATCAACATACACTTTACCTCTCAAGCTGAGCTCCTCTTGAGCATTCAGGTCTTGGAAGAAGAGGATGGGCAATAATGAAACAGTGGGGAATTTTTCAGTGAGCATTGCAGTGGTGCCAGTCTCCATTCCATGTAAAATAAAAACTGTACAGATTTAGGGGTTTACGTCTGGTTGAGTGGCTTTAACATCTCTGGAGGGAGAGAGAGTTGAGTGATAATTCCATTTATATCTTGGCTGGGGGTGGGAGAACAGGGACTTCTGTGTTCTCAGTCCCCATTTCATGCAAAATAAAAACCACACAGATATCAGAGACTGATTCCATTCAGTGCTACTACTCCACATTTCAGATTCCATTCAGGGCTGTTACACCTTGCTACATCCGTGATTAGCCTTCTCCCTCTTTCTCTCTATTTCTGTGTAACAAATGGGGATAAAGGTGTGTTAGATTGTGGTTCATCTAAAACATGGGGATATGATCTCTGAGAAGTGTTTCTCTATAGAAATTCTGGAGCCATCTGAAGGCCTTTTATGAAAATGGTCCTGTCTTCCAGAAACTGCTACTGTTCTCTTTCTAAAGTCCTTCCCTGGGTCCTCTGGCTTCCATGACATAGAAATGGTATTGAGGACTCATAGTTGAGAGTGTGAGGGAGGTGGAATAGCCATGCACTTCTGTTGCGAGGGCTCAGGAGGAAGGGCTGAAGATTCTCAATGAATTGACCGGGGAATAATATTCAGTCTTACTCAACTGAATCTTCCTTAGGGCCACACAGGGAGACAAATTTAGGGAGCCTGTCAGTGTGTTTTCCAAAAGTCCATGAAATAAATCCTGTACTTTATTATATTTTATTAATGTGTTTATGTATGTATTTTATTGGGTTGTAATCTCATCTTGATCCATTCGGGAGAGGTGGGAAAATATCAATATCATCATCATCATCATCATCATCATCATCATCATCATCATCATTTGAAAGATTGCCTGCTCTTCCATGAATCTATCTGGATGACTATCACCTTCTGAGATGGATGGATGACAGAGACATTGTCTTTTCTATTATGGTATCTTGATCCCTCTCCCAGGAAGTCCAGTTGCTACAACCTACATTTTCTTATTTTCCCATTCCTTTTAAATATCTAACGATATTTTAGACTAGCATTTTATCTTATTTTGTTAGTATGCTATGCCTTGTTTTATTGTGAGTTTCATCATTCATTACTTTAAACTGGAATTTTATTCTCTTATTGTAAGCTAAACCAAAACCACCAATGAAGAGTGGCCTGTAAATATTTAAGATGTTTTAATATATACATTTTGTTGTTTCCCTTTAGATATGCTTTGGTGGAAAGTGTTATTTCACAGTCACGTCAAAGGAATAAAAGTTGTTTAGCATTTGCCATGAGTAATCATAGAGGAGTACTGTTTTATAGTAGATGCAACAATTGCAGCAGGTATGTTTAGATGCCTCTTGATGAACAAGAGGTGGTCAAATTTCAGATGTCCAGAGATCACAGATACACCTCAGCCTTGGAGAGCTGAACTCTGTCACACCAATGTGACATCCCACAATTTTTCACTCACATTTTAAGTAACCTGTGATCAGTTTCACAATTGCCTTTCATGAGCTGGTTTAGGTTCAGGAGGGCTTCTTTTTCAAAACAGAAAGTGGTCAGAAACCTCAAGGTGTCATAGAATCATTGGGTTGGAAGGGGCCTTGTGGGCCATCAAATCCAGCCCCCCGCTCAATGTAGAATCTCCAACTAAAACATCTACAACAGGTAGCTAGCTCTCCAGCCTTTTTGTTTTTAAAAAAGACACCTTTCTGGACAATTGCTGAACCACTCTTACTGTCAATAAGTTCCTTCTAACGTTCAATCAAAATCTGTTATCCTGTAACTTAAAACCATTAGACCTGGTTTTATTGCTTCCTGCTATTACCTATCAACACCAGGAACATTGCTAGAGGGCTTCAGGGGCTGCAGACCTCAGAGGAAGGTACGTCTCTTGGTGCGCTTGTGGGAAAGGGTCAGCACACCACAGCAAACACACAGCTAGCTTCTTCTTTTCTAAAAGTGTTGCATATTTCATAGACTTACAGAGTGTAACTTCTCACTCTTTCCCTCAGTGAAAACATATCAGATGTTTTAGGTCCACGAATGCTTGCAAGGTGTACAGTACAATAACAAATAATCTGTGAATTTCTACTAGAAAACTCTGTGGGATTCAGGAGTTGTTTTCTCTCTCTTCTCTTCCCTCAAACACCCCACTTGGAAGCTTTGCCTGCCCCTTTTCTTTGGATGATTAAACTGTATTTCTGAATGCTCAGATAGTGTTTTAAATTACTGTAATGCTAGAAACTGGGAATGGAAGAAAAATTTCATTTGGAATGGCAAAATTCTTATTGCAGGAACAATGCTCCCCAGATATGCCATTGACTTGACTCCATTGATTTGACTCCATCTCACTTAAGATATTCTGACCTTTATTAGCTGATGAAAGGAATGCTAAAATGTATCTGAATAGTCATGATAACCAGTTTTACTTCTGTTACAGATGACAGGAAAAACACTTATGTAATACTTGCAAGTATTCTAATAAGGAGACCTTGTGATCATATGATGTCTGACTTTCAATAAATAAGGACATGTAATAATGAATGTATCTGAGGAAGTAGACTGAAGTCTACGGAAGCTCATGCTGCCAATTTCTTTCAGTTATTCTCAAAGGTGCTGAAAGATGTCTCTACGTATTGTTATGAAGAGTTCAGGAAGGCTAGGAGTGCATCTACACTGTAGAAACAATACAGTTTAACACCACCAAGTGCTGCAGCTCCATCTTACAGATTCATGGGATTTGTAGTTTTAGAAGGTCTTTAGCCTGCTTTGTGAAAGAGTGCTAGTATCTCACAAAACTACAAATCCCAGGATTCTGTAGGATGGATCCATGGCAGTTAAAAGTGGTGTTAAAATACATTATTTCTACAATATAAATGCACCTTTGGTTATAATGATCATGGGCAGATCATTATTTGAACAGCTGCAGACAACTCTGGGCACAAGCTGCCAGCAGTACTATAGAGCTTTGAAAATGGATCTACAGATAAGATTGTCTTTTGGGAACATGCACACTCTGTTCGTTATTAAAGTGATCTTTGATCTTGCCATGAGGTATGGGAGATCTCTTGGGTAAAGTTTAGATGCTGCATTTGATTTCTGTAGTCTCCAACCCACCATTTTACCAGTCCACTTCCTTTTCCTTACTTCTTCTTCACTATTCTAAACTGTTTTCATCCCTCCCTCTTCCTAAAGTGTAATTCCATTATATATTTTATAACTTGTTAATGGAATATGCAAATAAGAGATTTATTTCCTATTGCTGCTGCAACCATTTCTTCCAATGGACATTCCATGGCTTTTCAACATTATTTTTGCATATAAATTTTCATCAGGTATCTAGATTATTCCACCTGTTTGTGAAGGAATCTTCAGGACTCTGATGTCTGTCACCACTTAATAATTTCACTGGCTGCCATCAGGGAATAAAGGGATGTTGGCAGGATTCAATTTACTATGTTAAATCAGCATGGCATAGGAGCCATTTACCTGTTGATGCTGTCAGTTACACTCTTGGAACATTTAAAGGCCAGAACTATGGGAGGGTGACCAATTGGCACAGGTTATTTCCACTTGATGATCACTGTCTTAGTTGACCAACAGATGGGAAATAGCTATACCACTGGGTCCATCTCTGTGTGGTTCTGGCTTCAAGACATTAGCAGATGGCCTCACAAAAATGTACAGAGTTGTGGCTTTTGTGTCACAATAGCAATATCAGAAGGAACCAGAATTAGCAGTTCCTGAATTCCTAAGGTCAGGGGTAGACAAACCTGAGGCCTGCAAAACTATTTGTTTCACTGGAAATGGATTAGCTACAAATTAGAGTCTGGTGAAAAAACATACATTTTGGTTTTTAAAATTCTGACGTCAGGACATTTTGTCATTTTGAGTAAGGGGACTGAAAACAGCTCACTGTTCTTCCACACACACAATAAACTGACAATCACAGACTTTCTTCTTTCTAGCAGTACATTTTAGGGATCTGAAAAATATTCATACACACAAAAAAATCACATTCTTGACAACATGTCAAGAATTTTCTTCTCCTGCACAGGAACAAGACATGAAGCATTTTGATTTTTGGTCAGGTTTCTGTAATTTGTGCAATGGGGGGGGGGGGGAGAGAAAAAACCCCCAAAAGTCTGTATTTTACTATTTTTTTTCTTTGTGAAGCAAATCATGCACGTGCACACAAAAACACACAATCACACACACATACAACACAGTAGGACAACCTTGCTGATGAAAAAGACCTGGAAACAGATGATGAAAAAGAACAATGACAAAGATTGTAGTTTTGCATAATTAACTGTTACAACTATTTCAGTTTTATCCAATTGGGGGGGGGGGGCGCAGGAATCACTCGTCTACTGCCAGCAGAAAGAACAGGAAATATCTCACCATCTTGGAGTTGAGGAAGAACATCTTTTTTGGCACAAAAGAAAGGTTTTACATCCCTAATATAATTAGGGGTTATGGGAATATGTCATTTTGCTGCTTCTCTTGTTAGATATTTGGGAGTCAAGTCACTCAGAGATCTACCAGTGGATTCAGAACTACCGGCATTCAATCCCTGCCATAAACCAGTGTCTGAAAGAACCATTCACCCTTCAGGAAACTAGCAACCACTATTTTGTGTTTGACTCAGTCCTAATGTACTTGCATGCTTATTATTCGATGCCTTATCATCTCAAGATGACTCTCAACAAATGTGAAAACAAGGTCCATGATATGACTATGATTTTCATGAGTTATTCTTTGTCCCATTCCATTTTCATGCCACACTGAATTTCATAACTTCCATTCCTCCATGCATGGAAATTTCTGCATATTTTCTTTCAATTAAAAAAAATCTTTGCATTGGTATGCATATAACATTGTACATACTCATTCTATTCATTTTTCATTGATTAAATTATGATATTGCATACACAATTGTATACCTTAAAAAAACTTTTGTTGACTTTCCAAATGTGTACATAATTTTATGTGGATTTTTCCCCCCATATTGAAATGCACCACGGGTCTTTGCAATGGCCACCTTTCCAAGGTGCGTAGGATGCATTCCACTTCATCAGCAGTCTCAGAAGGAGTAAAATGAGTTGGTTTCATTGAAACATGTTGCATAAAGCCAACAAATTTCTCACCCATCCTTAGTTTGAGTTGGCAGTGGATGATATGAATTCTTTATTCATAGTAATCAATTTGTGATGGCTGGTTTCACACATCACTTAATGCTAGTCAGAGATTGATGAGCAAGCATCTGTGCACTGGCTCTGAGTGAGAATCAGCTCTAGAAGTTCTATTACAGTTTGTAGTTCAATGGGCTAACTACCCAACCATAAAACATTGTGGGAAAGTAAGGAGGTACAAGGAATCTTTTTCAACTATCAGTACAGCAGAGAGTAGTATGTACAGGTCATTGGCTGAATTAGCTTAGTGGAACTTAATGTACTGCAAATGAGGAAAGTGCCATATATATTACTCTGTCATAGCAGAAAAGAAAAAAAAGTGCATTGCAGTTTGAAACACATTTTATTTTCATTAATCTTTAAAAGGTTGTGTGGTGGTTGTATTCAATCCAAAAGTTATATGGTCTGAGAGAAGTTAAATTAATCCTGTGATTTCTGTCTGACCTAACCATAGGAAAGGTGAAAAGAGCCCAACAGTAACTTGGATGAACTAAAATTCAAAAGCATATGAAATGCAAAATATAGCTTCTTAAAATGTAGTTTGACTTCCTTTCCTCAAATTTGTGTTAAAATCAGATGGGATGTTCTGTTGCCAGTTTGTAGACTGTTTCCAGGAAAGAAAGAAACTGTTGTAGTCAATAGGCACAAATATGGTACATGGTATATTAGGGGAAAAAATGCTATCCCCTTCACTTCATGTAGCCTGAGAAACACTATTATAAATGATAGATTTGTTTTACAGAAACATAAGCTGAAATGTTTTAGAATGTCATGCTCTGCTTTCTGCTCCAGCAGCTATAAATTTACATAGATCGTAAGCTTCTCAGGGCACCAGCTATCTCCTTGTTGCATGTATAATCCATATCCTTAGCAAAACAGAGTTGTGCTCCCTAAGGGTGATCTTAATGCTGGAAATTTCATGCTTCAATTTTTTTGGATATTTCACTTTTTAAGTGTTTGAATAACTATTAATTTAATTTAATTATTTCTTAATTGTGTTAAAGTTCCCTTTCTATCCATAAAGATTTGGAAAACTTACTGCTTTTGGTTTGTTTCTTTAGCTATAAGTTATTGTCACCATTTGTTTGGCCAAAGAGTTTTGCCAAACAAATGAGGAAACAGAGAAATACTATTTAATTTTGGGGGAATATTTGTTAGGGCTGTGTGTCCCTTCAGCCAAGTTCAGCCAAATCCTGAATTCCAGACTGAGGCTGCATCTACACTGTAGATATAATGTAGTTTGATGCCACTTTAATTGTCATGGCTCTATCCTACAGAATCCTGGGATTTGTAGTTTTGTGAGGCACCAGTACTCTTCAGCAGAGAAGGCTAAAGACCTTGTAAAACTCCAAATCCTAGGATTCTGTAGGATGGTACTATAGCACTTAAAGTGGTATCAACTGCATTATTTCTACAGTGTAGATGGACCTTGAGTTGATCTGATTTGGACTAGACCAGATCAGGGTGAATGAGTCAGTTTTGGATCAAGAGCAGGTCAACCTGGAGTGACTCACTTCACATTTATTAAAACTAATAAAAAAGAGGAATATTCCACTGTCAATTGTCCACGTGCGTGCAAGGGATGGTGAGTGGGATAAGGAAGGGAACTGGGCTTTTCCCATGTAGCTTACAACTGGGAGGAGAGTCTCACCAGATCTTTGCCATCACAGTACTTGAGGATGGGATAGTGTGAAGTCATTGATTTTTATAGTTTGGATCAAGCACTCATTTCACTTATATGAGGTCTGCCAAGAAAAGCAGTTGCACACTTTTCAGTCAGAACAAGGGTAGCATATATATCTGGTCCAGTTTTGTTGCAGACATAGTGGAAATGGCTGAAGGGTTTTTGCACATACTGTAGTTGCGCAAGCAGTTGCTCACCTTCTTGCACAACTGCTTGTGTAACAGTGTAGTCTGGCACAAGTCTGGTAGTGGGAATTTTTGCTCCACTAGCATTACATTAGAGTCAGGCTTATATATTAAATTATCTCATCCAAGCAGATCATTTAAGAGAGCTATGGTAGAAATTAATTGGCAGTTATTCTGTTTATTCACCTGATCTTGATTTCTCTTCTTCAGTTCCAAGTGCAAGTCAATGGGAGAGTGGAAGATCTGGATTTCCAAATAATTCAACCAAATCATGTTAGATTGTGTTCAGATCAGTCTGAACCAAACTGGGTCCAATTCAAATCACTGAAACAGTCCTTGAGATGAATTGGTGTCAGGATTTGTGCAGCTCTAATATTTACTTACCCATAACTCCACTGATTCAAGTGATATCTTAAAGTTAAATTTCAATGTACAGACAGTTCTTTTTAAGTTTTGATATTCAAAACCAAAATGCACATACACACAATGACCAGGCTGATGTTGACCAAACAAAACTGAATGTTTGTCAATAGTTTCCAATGGCAGCCGTATGTAGTGAAGCCAAAGGTAGCCCTGGTGGTGCAGTGGTTAAATGCCAGTACTGCAGCCACTCACTCACAGTTTAAAGGTTGTGAGTTTGATACCAGCCAGGGGCTCTCGGGTGGAGTCAACCTGGCATCCTTCCGAGATCACTAAAATGAGTACCCAGTTTGTTGGGGGCATTATGACCCCTTGTCAGTGAATGCAGGCATTCAAAGGGATTCTGTAGCATCTTTGGGACTATGTGGTGGCCTGGGCAAGTTGCACTGTCTCAGTCTTAGAGAATGTCAGTGACAACTGCCCTCTGAAGAAACTTGCCAAGAAAACCCCCATGATAGGTTCGCCATAAGTTGGAAATGACTCGAATGCACGCAACAATAACAAACTACTAACTAGAGTATGACGGAAGATCCCTTTGCATACTAATATTCAAGACTAACTGCTGTGGACAGGTCTACATAGGGACCAAGAAATGCAGCATCCAAACATGAATCAAGGAACACGAGAGACACTGCAGACTGGTTAAGCCAGAAAAATAAGCAGTAGCAGTGCATGTTATAAACCATCCTGGTCATAAAAATGCTGTTTGAAAACACTGACATACTAGATCATGCCAACAACTATCCAGTCAGAATGCATAGGGAAGCTGTCGAAATCCATAAACACTTGGGCAGCTTCAACAGGGAAGAAGAAACCCTTAAAGTAAAGAAAGTTTGGGTACCAGTCCTGAAAACGCCAAATTCAAGACCCAGCAAATGCAAATGAAAACTATCTAGGGTGAGGGGGGTTTCCCAGCAGACAATGGATCATTAATTAAATAGAAATTCTGAGGCCTTACCATTCAACAACAGAACAA
Source organism: Urosaurus nigricauda (assembly GCA_034509955.1). Lineage (NCBI taxonomy): Eukaryota > Metazoa > Chordata > Lepidosauria > Squamata > Phrynosomatidae > Urosaurus > Urosaurus nigricauda. Next base: position 196,173,751 of record JAOEGL010000003.1, on the reverse strand, counting down.
TACACAGATTAACATGTAAATCACTTCCTCTCAATCAACAGTATATATACCCTACTCTCTTCCATGTCAGCATTCTCTGAAGATGCCAGCCACAGCTGCTGGCAAAACATCATGAGTAACCTCTTCTAGAACATGGTCATATAGCCTGAAAAACCCACAAACTATGGATGCTGGCAGTGAAAGTCTTTGCCTTCACATTTAACACAGCTATGTCTCTAAATCCTCTCAGAGAATAGCAAAATATCAGGACACCAGCCAGAGTCCCCTAGGTACACTGGATCTGATGTGCATCTGATGTGTATGAAGCACATTGGGCACTTTGCCTGCTGTGTAATATACAAACATAACAGCAGCCATTTATTGGATGTGGAAGTGATGAAAGTGCCCAATTCTAATTCCTTCATAGATAATTTTGTTTACAGAGATCCAGCATTCTGAACATGATTGTATATTTGAATGAACTTATAAAACAGTTCTATGTTTGGTAAAATCTTTGTCATATAATACTTGTCAGATAAAATTTCTATAGTTTTATAGTTTGAATAGTATGGGAAGTTTTAACTGTGTTGCATGCAGTCTTAATGTATTTTCTCCATAAACACAATAAACAAATACATGCATTCATACACCTACACATCTATCATTATGATGGGATATATGTGGCTTTCTGAACAGACTTGATATAATCAAATTCCACCTCACAGGTAGTCTATCATTTCCCTTGTCTTATCGCCCACATCTTTGCTTTTAGTGTGTGATGAGAAATGATTTCTCATTTGTCTAATAGAAATTACTTTGTGCAGTCCTCAAAAAATTACCATGGATAGACATTTAACATTTTAATGACTGTTTTCAAACCTGACAACTTAATTGCTTTGGTATATTTCCTATGTGCTACTGTTTACTCTCTTGAAAGGGGGAGGAAAGAAACCTTCTCTTTTCTTTGTTAAATAGTCTTCCTTACTTTTGAAACTTCTATTGTCATTTAACAACCCACACTTAGGTTGCTTAATTGGGCACTATTTCTCTTAAAAGCATTAGAAGCAGACTCCATGCAATTTAAATGTCACTGTGCAATTATGCAGTATTTTATCTTTTCTATAAAAAAATTAAAGAAATGCAGGTGTGCTGTTAAAGTGTGATGCTTTCACTTGGCACCTGGTATTTGTAAATGAAATTTGCCAGGATTTAGCAGGCAGTTTTGCATGACATGGTATTACCTCTTGCATAGCCAAGTTCCAGGTGGGAACATGGACCAGCTGTACATATCCCTTAGGTTTAATAAGTGGTTTAACAGGGAGAGGTACTGAAGGAGAAATCGACCAGTAGACTTTGCTGCTGACAAAACACTTGTATGAACATAAATATTTAGTGTGATTCTAGCTAAGTGTCCCAATCCGGAATTGTTTAAATCACTTCTACTTATGGACTGAAATGGATTATTCATTTCAGTTAGAATAGATGATTGCTTATGCATTCCTTTGTATTCAGCTAATCTTTCAAAGAAAAAAAACAAACCCTGAGCACTCATACATGAATGCAAAGAGTTCTATGTGCATTAGTGTGCATAAAGGCTAAGTGCAGCTCTCCAGCATTGGCTGTGCTGGCTCTAGGGCTTGTGGAAGTTGCAGTCCAACAATGGCTGTAATCCTAAATGGTTCAGCATGACAAACTGTATATACTCATGTACATATGTTGAAATTTTAGTCAAAAATTGACCTCAAAAACCTGAGTTGATTCATCTATGGGTCAATGTAAATAATGTACTTTAACTCTTATTTTAAAAGGCAGGAACATAATATGTCCTGGAAACACTGATCCCACTCTATTCTCTAATCCATCCAGCCTTTTGTTATGCCTGCTGGAATTTTGTATGCTCTTTGGCATTGTTTTCCTTTGCTTCATCCTTTAAATCCTTTATTACATGGTCCTAAGTATTACACTCAACTTATCCACAGATCATACCAGAATCCCTAATTTTGGCCCCAAAACCTGTCCTCAACTTATACATGAGGTTGACTTATAGTCAAGTATATACAGTAGTAGTTCTGCATTTGAAACTATATTATACTGAACCATCTATGCTATGCTGAGCCTGGAGAGACTTGCCTTCCCTGATATTTAGGCCATTATATCAAGGAAGGATGTGTAAAGGAAAAGCCATAGTTCCTTTCAAATCGATCAGTTTCTATTCAGTGGGTCATTCTACATCAGATATGTCTACTACAATTACTAGCAATATCCAAGCATGCTCAATAATAAAAACTGGAATATGTTGGTTAAGTAATTTATTGGTAAGAAGCACAGCCAGGAAACACTCTAGAGTTGGGCAAACCATTTGTCAGACTCAGGAGAAGGTGTGGATGGAAAATAATATTAGGGCTGGACAGCTTGTGAGCATCCAAAACTTGCTGCACTGAAGCTCCCATCCTCTTTCAGCAGACGCTATGATAATAGCACTTCCAATCCATCTACAACTGGTGAGCCACATGGCCCTCTTCCTCTAACTTTTATCATACTTAATACTAGAGATGCACCAAACTTCTGTAAGTACAATATATAGCTGAAAGGTTGCTAATTGGTAAGTTTACTCCCGGAGGCATCGGCAGCATTCTTCTGTGCAGTAATACCTGTTCTTATGCCCATTCCATGCCAATCCCACCCTATGCCCAGATTGGTCTGGAAATGACGTACAATAGACTTATGGGTTTGGCTACAAGGATAGCATTCTAAAAAGTTTAAACAGTGCTCAGATTGTGTGCAGTGGCAGAATGTGCCCTAAGTGAAATTAAAATCCACAAACCACATTTCTTCTGACTTCCCCTTGGTTAAACCTAACCACAGCCTGCTCTGTTATCTTGTAAAAGAAATAGCTGCTCAAAGAGAATGGGATATCCCCCCAGTTTTTAATTGGTACTGTTTTTTTTTTTAATTTAATAAATATATTTGTTCAAGTATTGGTCACTTTTAAGTCTGTTTCTCAGTGTGATTTAAAGTGCTGATACCTACATTTATAGGTAAAAGTTACACTTAGAGGTAAGTTCTAAATAGGTTGAGAAGGGCAGCCATTTCCTGCCTAAGGAGAAAATAAATTGGGATAAATTTTGATTTAGCAGCTAATATGTCTCCCCCTTCTTCACCTCAGTTTTCCCACACTGTGCCTTTGTGTCTTTTTCTTCAAAATGCAACAGTCCGTTTGACTCTGCACCCAAAGGACACTTTGACATGTCACATAATTTAAAGCTCAAGTACTATGGCTCTTCCACGGTCTGGTAGAAAGTGGAATCATAAAGGCTCAACTGTGCGTGCAGTTTTCCTTTTAGGGTTTTTTCTTTTAAAATAGCTAAATATGAAACAGTTACAAGCTGAGAAGATGGAACAAAGAAGTGGGGAAAAGAAATAGCAGAAGAAAAAGTGAAATCTTTAAATGCAATCTCTGTGCACACACCCATTGCCTCTATGGGAGTTGTTCTTGGTCAAAAATGTTTTTGGTCTTATTTAATGTATGCAGTACAAAGGCTAACCTCCTTCAGATGTGTTAACCCAGGTGTAAAAGGGGAACCAGTCAGTCCACATGGGTAATAAAGGCCTGGAATTGGGGGGTGGGGAACCCTATATTTTTCAAAGCAATTTATGTTTCAGAAAAAATTGTTTGAGGAGAACTGGGCTTTGTTTTGAGGACACTATTTATCCAAGTAACATGTCCTTTTCAGAATTTTTAAAACAACTCTTCAAATGTATACATTCTCTGTTCAGTGTTAACTGAAGAACATAAAAATATTATTGACTCAGACCAAAGACTGGACACAATGTTCTAGGGCTGAATCTCCCAATTCAATTTAGAGCCTGATTTAATGATGCAAGGCCTAATTTGGATGAGACCATCTTGATTCAGCCTATTCTTGCCCAAATCCTGAATCAAACTGAGAAATAGAAGTTTGGGTCACTAGTACTTCTTCCCCACTGACTTGCAATGTAAAGCCCAAGACACTATGGTTGATATCCTGGATTGCACTGGCAGAGCAAGAAGCTCCTGCAGGTGTAATCTGCTCCCATCCTTGTTCCATTACCTGATGTTCCTGGTACTAGAGCGTTACCCCATCCCACTTTTACTTGGACTTACATCTGCTTATGTCAGCAAAAAGATTCTGCCTCATAACTTTTTTTTTTTTACACATCCACATATAATTTGGAGAAACAGTACACCTGTATATTTTGTTGTTTTTCAAAAAGCAAAACCAGTTCTTGAAACTCTTATTCAGTCTTGGGAATTCAATTCATGATGCTTTTATCCTGGCAGTGTCCCCCTAGTCCATCAGTCAGCTACATTTGTTAAAATATTATTACCGTAAGATATGTGATAATGATAGTGCAAATGGAAATGGAAAAGCAGAGTATTTGAAGAGAGGGTATTTTGTTTTCTTTATTCTGTCAAACTAAAAGATGAGATTCAATGCAGAATGAGGAAATATAAAGATGTTTCATTTGTGATCAGCTTATTTGTGACCATCCCTGATCTCCAGGTATTCAGTGATTTGGAATGGTGCTAGAAACCTCCTCTCAGAGGGAGCAATACTCTGTACAGAGACGTGGATACAATACTTCTGTGGCTTTACACCAGTTGTGGACTACCCTCTGCTTAAAGGCCCAACTGGCATAGACTTTGACAAGCTAAAATGGGACTCTTTACCAAAATCTTCAGGGTCTAAAGATCTGCTTTGAATGCTTGTAAGCACATTCTTTTAATTTTATATTGCTTATATTGTTTTATATGTGGATGCGTATAAATATTTAAATAAAATAAATAGATAATATTCAAAGGTGATATCCACCACTGTGAAGTGGGCCCAAGAAGAAAAAGAATAGTAAGTACAATATATTTACAAAGACTAACCTAAGTGGGATAATATTAATATTTGCATTGAGATGAAAAGGTTGTTGAAGGATGCTTGAGTCTGAAATCATCTTTAATTTCCCAGTTTTCATCTGTAGTCAATCCTCAACTTCAATGTAAGTACAAAGTCTCAGCTTTTAGTATTCTAATAATTTATTCTTTAGGTTCTGTACAGAATAGGAAGAAAGAAAGTTAAATTTTTGAGAGTCCCAACCATTTTGCTACTATAAACTGGGTTCAAGACATACAAAAAACAAAAACAAAACAAAACCCTACTGTATATATTAATCTATAAGTCTAGAAATTTAGGTTTAAACATTGACCCAAAAAACCTGAGTTGACTTGTCCTCAATGTAAGTACTGTATTTTAACTTACACACACACATCCCTTCCAATTTACAGGGTATCTGTTCCAGATCCCCCCCTCCCAGTGAATTGGAAAAAACCACAAATATTGGAGCCCCATTGTTTTTAATGGCTGTTCACTCCTGCACGCAGCCCTTCATGCATGCTATCAACAAAAACACCATTTTGTCCCTCCTGGCTTTCTGTACACAGAAATTCAAAACCGTGAAGGGGAAGTCAGCAAATCCGGAGGGATGACTGTGTATATATATATATATATATATATATATACATATACATACACATGGGGAAAGGCAAGGGTTTAATTTGCCCTAGAAGCACTGATCCCCTTCAACTATCTCATCCATCTAGCCTTTAGTATGAGCAGAAATAGTCTGCTGGAATTTTGTAAGTTCTTTGGCATTGTTTTCCTTTGCTTCATCCTTTACATCCTTCATTTCATGCCCTTAAGTTTCACCCTTGACTTTCTCATGAGTCATATCAAAGTCCACAATTATGGCACCAAAACCTGTCCTCAACTTATATAAGAGGTTGACTTATGGTCAAGTATATATGGTAAGTACAATTTCCAAGGACCAGTAGGATAATGCAGGATAAAGGGTAAAATGATAACTCTAACAGACACTGGAGATTATCAGATGAGGGATGTCCTGTCTTTTTCCCATCCTTGTCCAGCAATAATGGGAAGGACTTGCCGTCACACTTATCCAGACACGTTCCCATCTGGAAAGCCTGATTGATCACAATTATGCAAGAGGCTTTCAGATGATGTCGCGCTTATTCTGTAATTGTCCTGTCACTGAAGTGAAATTGTTCTGGTATTTTGTATTAATGGGAGTTTGCAGTAATACAATTCCCCTTCAATGACAGGAAAAGCGTGACGTCTCTGAAACACTTTCATGCTATCAGGACAAGGACGGGAGAAGGATGAGAGAGTGATCCGCTTCACTCCTGACCCCATCCCATCCTTGGTCTGATAATCTCCACTGTCTGAAACAAATGTACAGCGTCAATTTTCTTTGCAAATAGTGCCTTTTGTGGGACTAAAAAACCCCAAATTTTTCAACTGGGATGGCTACTACTCTGCTGGCTGGGGATTCTTGGAGCTTCAGTGTTTTTTTAAAGCAATTCTCTCTAAAGGTCTATATGTGAAAAAGAGGGGGGACATTTTAAATTATGTCTAATAAAAAGTTACCCAGCAGGCTGTTGTTTTCTTTCCTTTCTTTCTGCATGACATTTTGGATGTTATGACATTTTGTATGTTTGTACCACTGTAGTCCACTGATTGTCTGAATCAGTCTTAAGAAGAAATCTTTGGGATAACAGAGACTATTGATTTCTGCAAACCTTAGCTCTATTTGAATTCACCACAGAGATGATTTATTTCATTCTGTCAGGTGAACAGCTGATGCATTTGGTTGTTCATTTGCAAAGGAAGTAGAGTACATTGTAGAAACGATGATTTGTACTGTTCAAAAGGACTTTGAATCTATAGTAGTATGGCTGGAATAAACAGGCCATAAAAGATGAGAATTATCTGTGATAGTGAACACGAAAAGAGTATAATTCATATTTGAGATTACATCCCACATGTGGAGAATAAACCAGAGATACAGACGATAAATGGGAGGGTAGAAAAAAGACCCATAAATGCATATGGCTGTTTAAAAAAAGGAGCTTACTTTATTATTCACCATAAAAGTGACATATTGCTTAACAATATGACCTTACAGTCAGCAAGCAACCCACAGTAATTGCTTATGCACTTGTATGAAAGACTTAGGGAAAGTCGAGAAGATTGGTAGATATAATATAATATGGAATATATTGCACTGCCTTTGGGGCCAATCACATGTCTCTTGTCACTAAAACAGCAGCCTCTACTAAATCTAATAGACTGAGAGTCCACAATAACCATAGCACATGAAGTAAATAGTGTACACCGAATCAGCACACATCATCATTAGATATGAAAAATGTTTTAATGAGAAGCTGGAGCTTGGGAAAACCAGCTGTAATCCATCTGACAGGCCATATGCCTTTGAGCATTGCACACTTCACTCCCCTAATAGCATAATTATAGGTGTCTTGGATGTCAAGTCTTACTTTTAGTTTTGAAAATAAGAGATGCCGTCTTCCTTGTGGTTCTGTTATGGTGATTGTCAGAAGTGTGATGAATGTCAGCATTCTCATTGTAGTATTGTCAATCTTCCTCTTGTCTTCTGAACATGCAAAATATAGAGCCACATTTGGGGAAAGTATTAATATCCATCTAATTAGAATCATGAAAGGAAGCATGGTGTAGTGTTGGACTAGGACACTGGGAGACCAAGCTTGCACATAGAAATCCAGTGGGTGACCCTGGCACATCGAACTCTCTCAGCTCCAGAGGAAGGCAAAGGCAAACCATCTTGTTAAGAAAACCCAATTCTAAACTTGCCTTATGGTCACTAGGACTGCATCCACACTGGAGAAATAAACCAGTTTGGCACGGGTTTAATTGCCTTGGCTCAAGGCTGTAGAATTCTGGGAGTTGGAGTTTGTTGTGGGGTCCAGAGCGGAGCTCTGCTCCGCTCTGGACCCACAACAAACTCCAACTCCCAGAATTCCACAGCCTTGAGCCAAGGCAATTAAACCCGTGCCAAACTGGATTATTTCTCCAGAGTGGACGCAGCCTAAGATCCAAAACACACTGCAGAAATAATCCAGTTTGAGACTGCTTTAAGTACCCTATAATTATGCTATTAGGTGGCCCAGTGCTAGGGAATCCTGGGAACTGTAGTGTTTTTTTTTGTGGCACCAGAGCTCTCTGATAAAGAAGGCTAAATATCTCACAAAACTACAATTCCCAGAATTCCCTAGCACTGTGCCAGGGCAGTTAAAGCAGTCTCAAACTGGATTATTTCGCAGTGTATTTTGGACTCATAAATCAGAAACAATGTCAAGACATACAATAGCAACAATCTGAATTGCAAGCTAGATGTAATGTGCACCACCATACAGTATTGGTTCAGGAATTGTTTTTTCTGAGACTTCCACTCATGATGTCATCCCGTGCTAGGGAAACCTACTTTTCTTGACTGCAATTCCCAGAATTCCCAGAATTCCCCAGCCACTGTGAAAACTGGCAATGTTGGTGGTGGGGAGTATTTTCTGGCATTCTGGAAGCTGTAGTACAAAAGAACTGCTGAATAACTTCGCAGTCCTGGGATAAGAAGACCAGTCTTCTTGGACACTTTGACAACTGGGTAAAGAACAGGAAGAAGAAAATTGCTGTATCCAATGATGTTATCCTGCTCATAGATGCCTCCAACAGAGGCTTTAACATAAGAGTTTATCAGACAGGAGGAATTTCTCTTTATTTCGAATGGAGCCAATTGGAGCCAATTCGAATTCACGTGAATTTGCTAGTTTACCGAATTTACATGAATTCCAATTGTGTTCGGAATGCGTTCAGAATGACTTCCCATTACCCATTCTCCCTAAAGGTCTATATGTGAAAAAGAGGGGACATTTTAAATTATGTCTAATAAAAAGTTACCCAGCAGGCTGTTGTTTTCTGTCCTTTCTTTCTGCATGACATTTTGGATGTTATGACATTTTGTATGTTTGTACCACTGTAGTCCACTGATTGTCTGAATCAGTCTTAAGAAGAAATCTTTGGGGGTACAGCACTGTGTAAATTTACAGCGCTATATAAATAAAGGCTAATAATAATAATAATAACATGAAACCCCATGATTGCGTTCGGATTGCCATTAGATTATATTTCCAAATTCCGTTGTCTGATAAACTCCATAGAGATAATGAGGTGAGTGATTTTCTCTAGTTTCATCCTTCTCTGAAACAATCCCCAAGCAGTGTTTTCCAATCTACTTTCAAAATTGCAATGGTTCAGACTCTTTAGGCCAAAAAAGCAAGGGACAATGTTGCAAATCAATCAGCTCAAAAAGTATTGCCAAAATAATCTTGAACTGAGAAACCGTCCCTATTAAAGTTTTATCATTTAGAACAAAAATGTGAATCATGGAGATCAGGACATTGGGGGGGGGGGGGGGAATTATATGTGTTTTCTAATAGATACGACAACCATATGGGATCCCTGGGTTCCACTGCTACTAAACTCATAACCTTCCTGTGGGCATTCTGCAACATGTGGCTTCTTTGAGATTCACCTTTCATGTGAAAGAAAATGGATATTTTTATATTGTAAAAATTAATTTTGCTCAAAAAGCAAGCAGTTAAATTGAAGAGTGGCATACATTGGCTGTGCCTTGATTTAATATTTAGGATGTGGGAATGAGCCTCAATTATTATCTCCCTTCTCCTCTCCCTGAACACCATTATTTTTTGAAGGTTTTAACCAGCCATTTGTATGCCATATCATCTGAAACTGGACAAAATGTGCTTAGTTTTGAATACGATTTCTATAACCAAGCCAAATTCAGAGAGGGATTAATGATACTGGCTTTTCTTACATTATTTTTAAATTATATTTAAAACTAAAGCTAGTTTGTCCCAATCTAGACATAGCTAGATCTGCAAGAAAACAACCTGTATAGCTCTGCCATATTTGGAGGCTTGTGGGAAACAGTATGTGGAGGCCCATTATGGCTGTTCCATACCATCTGCTCCTTGAGGTGCTTTTCTCATACGTCCTAAAGTTGGATAAGCCTTGGACGTAACAACAAACTGAAGTGATGTAAAAAATGGAAGTGGATTATTTACTTATTTGTCAGAGTAGGTAACAAATGATACATGTGAAACAAATGATATATTGAAGAAGTGCACATTTTCCTTCTTTGTGATCTATGTGGGAACAAATGATGCAGACAGATACAAGCTTCAATGTACTATAACAGAATATTAGACTCTGGATAGAAAGATGAGTGACTATGAGATACAGAAGTAATTTCCATCATACCTTCCTGTTGAAGGTCATGACCAAGAAGGGAGAGAAAAATACAGGAAGTAAACAACTGGCTGCAGAGATGGTGTCATCAATAAAGATTTCATTTCTTGGACCATTTTTGTACTTCCATGAAAAAGGACCTCTAACTAAAGGTAGGTTATGCTTCATAGTAATTGGGGAACCTAAACCAGAAGGTTTTAAAAATGAACCTACAGCAGGAAACAGCATTTATGTGAACAGAACGCCAATAATGGGAAACAGAAATTATAGTTTTGGAATCTACCAATGGGCAGAAAGGAAGGAGGAGAAACATGTGGCCAGAATGATCCCTCTATACTAATGCACAAATACAATGATAGGAAATAAACAAGATGGGCCTGAATCCTTCTCACAGGAAGGAAAGTATTACTTCGCAGGCATCACAGAAATCTGGTGGGATCAGATTCATGAATGAAATACAGTAACAAGAGATTATTATCTTATTAGATCAATAGGATGGGAAGAAGAGTAACTTTATAGGTTACCTTGAAAGAGATACATGACTTAGAGCATGGAAAGCATGTTGACAATGCTTGGATAAAAATTATGTGTGTGTGTGTGTGTGTGTAAAAGAATTATCAGTGACACGGCAGATATAATTTGCAGATATAATCTCAGAGCCTCTATGAATTTTTGGAGAACAGATTATCCCCCTGCAGACTAGAGGCTGAGAAATGTTCCCATTTTCGAAAAGGAAACAAAAAAGAGGATCCCCAGTAACTACTAGATGGCCAGTTTGCCATCAGTACCAGTAGAGGTTCTACAGTAGGTCATTAAACAATCATTCTGTGGGTACTTAGAAAGGAATGTTATGATTACTAAGAGCCAGCATGGGTTTATCAAAAAGAAGCCATACCTAGCAGTTTTCAATAGTTAGAAAGCTTGGTAGATCAGAGAAATTGTAGACTTACAGAGAAATGTTGTAGAAACAGCATTTCATTATTTCAGTAAGGTTTTCAATAACATCCTCCAGATTATACCTGTTTAAAATGAAGGTAAGACAATGCTTTTATTAAGTCAATTTGTAGCTGGTTGATGGACCAAAATGAAATAGTACTTAGAGAGAATCAAGATAGAAAGTACAAGTAGGTACCACCGTATTCTGTCCTGCATATGATGTTCATCATCTTCATAAATGGCTTGTATGAAGGAACAGAGGGGCTGCTCATCAAATTTGCACATGATACCAAACAAGGAAAGGAAGCTAATACTGGAGAAGGCTGAATCAAGATACAAGATGACATCAATTGATTGGAAAACTGGCCAGAACTAACAAAATGAATTTTGACAAGGATAAATTTAAGGTTCTGCATTTAGGCAGGACAAATGCATAATGGTTAACAAGTAGCTAATAAAAGTACATGTGAAAACGATCTAGGGATCCTGACCACAAACTAAATATGAGTCAACAGTAATATGAGATGGCCAAAAGAACAAAACAAAACAATACACAATAACAATGCAATAATTCTGTTTTGGTAGACTAAATCTGGAGTTCTATTTCCAATTCGATTCATAATTTATTGAAGAATATTTACATGGTGGAATGCATATGGAAACAGTTGAAGGAGCTGAGTATGTTTAGCCTTAAGAAGAAGAAATATCTGGAAGACTGTCACAAGGAAAATGGGGAAAGTTTATTTTCTGCTGCTCCAGAAAGTAGGGCCCAAAATAATGGATTCAAATTATACAAGAGGAATTGAGAAGAATATCCTGACTATAAGAGCTTTTTGACAATGGTACAGACTCATTTGAAAGGTTGCATACTGAAATGGAATTAACTGAAATCTGTACATCTCCAATACTTTGTTACTAAAAACCTGACACATATCAATGTTATTAGATAAGCTTATAATGGTAAATGATACAGTAGTTGTTCTGTAGGAGAGGAAACACTCCAGTCCATTAACTGATGAGGTCTATCACCGCCTCATGATAGATCTGGGCCCTAAACAACTAATTTTACAAATATTGTTCCATGGCTGACACTCTAGTTTCCAAATCTGTTTTAAAGATTCATAAACTGGAATAAATCCTTCTAGGCCAGGCCAGTAGGAGATGGATTCCCAGGGATTTTATAGTACCAAAGCAAACAAAGGAAATAGAAATTGACAGGAATAACATATTTTCAATCCCCAAACTATGAGAGCTGTACATGCATGTTGTTAAAAGAAAAGTTTATTTTCTATTCAGCTTTTAGTCCTTTATCAGCACTGAACTGCCAGGCTAAAGCATCTCTCTTTCTCTCATCTAACCTAAGCTGGGTCCGCTCCCTACTATTGTGCATTGCTATTTTAATCTATTATGTTTTTTAACTCTATTGTGATTTAATTCTTTTTTAAGGGAGGGTGGTAAGGGTAAGGAAGGGGTATTTTAACTTGATATTGTTTTAACCTCTGCTGTACTCCGCCCCGATTGCTTGTTCAGAGGGGCGGAATAGAAATAATAATAATAATTATTATTATTATTATTATTATTATCTCATCTCTCCCTACTGACATTTTATCTCTTTCTGTACAACTGGACAACATTTGGCCATCAGGCTATGAATGATCCCTATTTGACTGGTAGCAAAGGTCATGCTCACTAAAGGTGGTGGATTCTCCTTCACTGGAAGTTTTTAAAAAATAGGTTGGGAGATCACCAGTACACTTTAGTTGTGGATTTCTGTAGTGCAAGGAGGCTGGATTAAATGACACCTGATATACCTTCCAATGCTATAGTTCTATGAAATGAAACTATCATTTAGTGTAATTAAATAAAACTCAAACCATAGTTCATGGCACTCTTTCCCATAACCATGATAATATATCTTTCTTTAAAAAGAAAAAAAAGGTCAGCATTTTGATTATACAAGTACTCATTGTTTAGAAAGAAAGGTTGAAACCTGTCAAAACCATCTCTTCTGAAGAGAAACAAAAGCAAATAACGATTGGTTTCCAGTCACAGTGTGTCAGCTTGCCATTGTTGAAACCTCCAGGGAGCTTCCCACTGGTTGCAATGGAAAGGTAATTGAAAGGTGCTACAGACTGCTGGAGGCTTGACTTTGGCTTCTTAATAGAGAAACACTAAAATCCATGTGAAGAGAGATTCCACTGAGGGCCTGGGGGGATGTTTTGTGTAAAACAGGCCAATCTGTTTAATTAATCAATCAAAATTCCCAGGAGGCTTGGAGAAGAAAGTCAGATTCTATATCACTCACCCTTATGAAATTCTCAATAGTGGAGAATGGCATTGATCGGATGTTACTGTCATTTGCAGGCAGAGTTCTACTTTTGCATCCCAAGGACTGATGTTAACACTGATAAGAACAAAAGAAGCATTATCCCCTGCTCTATGACAAAACACTATGGTGGCATATTGGATAAGTGGCAAAGTGCTGGATGTAATGACACTCAGGATAATATTACTCATCTGAATAACCTTCCTGGGCTCTACAACCCTATGTATTAACCCCCAAAATTCTATTTTTATAACAGTCACAGGTAAGACAGTCTAGAAAGATGGAAGTGTGAATGATTGTATTTGTACATATTGCCGAAGATCAGTTCCATCTCTGAGAGTTCAGTCAAGGGAAAAGTAGACCTTTTGCAATTAGCACACAGGGTGATGTTCATAAATTCCCTTATGAGCTATCTGCATGAAAAGGGCCATAGAAATTGAAGATCGTTATTGCTGTCATTAAAAATCAGGCAAGTTTTAAATTCACTTCCAGAACAATTGAGCTGGCACAGGTTATGAATTTATTCACTTCAACTCTGCACTGACCTAAGCTGTAAACTGTGCTGTTTAAGTACCTACCATTGCATAGCAGGGAAAGTGGGATTTAAAGAAAACTTTATGCTTGGTTTCTCTAGGTGGATATAGGAAATTGTTTATATTTTGGGTGATAAACCATGCAATCTCTCTCTCTCTCTCTCTCTCTCTCTCTCTCTCTCTCTCTCTCTGGCTTTTCTTCACTAATGAAGATTCAGGAAGGACTCATTCCACGCTTTCTACAAGTGCGTTGATGACTAAAGAGGCTGATCTGAGATAAACAAGTCCAGTTACAGAAAGCACAGCAGAAAGTCTCCTTGGGTGATGTTTCCAAGTTGTGGTTCTTTCTGCATTGTCTTTTCTCTTCGAGACTCGTTTGGCATGAGTTCTCGAAAGAGGCTGCAGCATTATGGATAGTGAGTCTCCATGCCTCCTGATGTGAGGCCAGGGCAGACCATTGTTGGTGGTCAATCTGGCCGAGCTTCAGATGTTGTTTCAGGGAGTCCTTGTATCTTTTCTTTGGGACACCCCTCTTACGCTGACTTTTGGCTAGTTCACAATAGAGTATTATTTTTGGGAGGCGGTGGTCCTCCATCCTAGAAACGTGACCTGCCCAGCGCAGCTGTGTTTTCAATAGCATGGCTTCAATGCTGGTGATGTCTGTTTGCTCAAGGACAGCACTGATGAAAGCGTTCGGGGAGTCGTAGATGTTGGCAATAGGTGACCCATGTTTCAGACCCATAGAGGAGAATGGACAGTACAATGGCTCTGTACACACTGATTTTTGTGTTTTACCTCAGGTGTTTGTTACTCCAAACTTTTTTGTGAAGCTTTCTGAATGCACTATATGCCTTTGCTAATCTGTGATTGACCTCTTTATCAATCTTGGTGTCTGAATGCACTATATGCCTTTGCTAATCTGTGATTGACCTCTTTATCAATCTTGGTGTCTGCAGTTTTGTCCCTCACCTATCGCTACAGGACTTTTGTGGGGGGGGGGGGGGAGAACAGAAGTAACCTTCAAACCTGTGCAATGGATTTTTCTGGTGGAGTGCAGCGTGCACAGAACTGGCCTCACCCTTTAAATGAGAGGTTCATGTGCTGGGGCCAAGCAAGCAAGGTTGGTGGCAGGGAGGTCCTCGGGTCGTAGGTTTGATTAGAGTTTCCTTCTCTTAGATGGTTTACCTTATAGGGTTAGATGAGCACCATCTGCCCGGGTTTGGGATTGGAGTTTTCCTTCTCCTAGGCTGGTTTCCACAAGGCTAAAGAGCCCATCCTGCCCTTTGACGCTCTTGGTCAGACCCTTCAGTTGTGATCTGTCTGGCATGGGAGGCCCTACCGGTGGATGTTTATGCCACTGCCAGCATAGCTCACAGCTTCATTAGGGTACGCAAGCCTCTCCCCCATGACAAGGGGGCATCAATGGAGAGGATGTAACATGCTGACAGTATGGGGCTTTCTAGATTGACAAAAAGAAGTGTGTTCATGGCATGAAAGTCTAACCTTTAAATGAGAAAAAGGGAAAGTGTGCCATGAAAACGCTTTTTTGCATTTTAGGGGAGAAGAAGCACCTTTTAAAAGGTGCTGGTTTTCCCAGCTTCTTTTTTAAAAACTGTGGAACAGCGCAGCTCCATCTAAAGGCTGTGGTGCAGCTGCTAAGCATTAAGGAAAAGGCAACTTCATGTCACACTTTCCTGCCAATCTAGAAAGCCCCTATATAACCTATGTATGTTTACTCTGAGGTAAACTCTCTGATCCATTGTGTGCATGTGCCTTCAAGTCACCTGTCAACCCCATGGATTTCGTAGACTTTTCTTAGAGTATTCAGAGGTGGTTTTGCCAGTTCCTCTTTTGGTATATGGCCTACAGCACCTGGTATTCATCAGAAGTCTCCCATCCAAATACTAACCAAAGGTAGCCCAGTTATGTTCCAAGATCAAATGGGATTGGGTGCCTTTAAGGTATTAGGCTTATGATCTGTTGTATCCTTTGTAAATACATTTATGATTTCATCCTCCCAAGGAAATGACATGAACCTTTATTTTAATATAGGGAATACTATACAGTGAATCAAAAGGGTGTTCAAATGAGTTTCACTGCATTTAGGCCAGAGTCTTAAAGAGGCAGAGTCAAGGACAGTGTCCTCTGATGCTGGAGCTTCCAATATATCTAAATCCCTGCCATTCTATTACTATCTGGGGAAAAGTGTTGATAGAGATGGTTTTCAGCCATTTTCACATTGATGGTTCCCTCCCACTCCATTTTAAGGGAGAAAAAGTGGTAACCAGTACAAAAAGAACTTTTGCAATAACACAGTTAGCCAAGCTCTCCCATAAAATAGGAGTAACAAGTTGCAAGAAACTTAGGATTCTGCCATGCTGCATAAATAGATTAGTTTGACACTACTTTAACTGCCGTGGCACAATACTGTAGAATTCTGGGATTTATAGTTTGGTGGAGCCAGAGTACTCTGACGGGGAATGCTAAATAGCTACAAATCTCAGAATTCCATAGCACTGAGTCATGGCAGTGTCAAACTACTCTATTTATGCAGTGCAGCAGCAGCCAGAATCTAACATTTCCTTTCAAATCAGTTTTGGAGGAATTTTGACAATAGTTTTTCTTCAAATTTAGGCCATTGTCCAATTAATCTTTTTTTTCCTCCAAGGTTTCTTTCCTCCCAAAACAATAGCAAAGGAGTATTAGAAAAATTAATATGTGAATCTCTTCTCAGACATGACAATTAGTAAAGGGAATGGGCTACTTTTAAAAAGTAAATTCTCAGGCTTTAAAATTAGGTGACATGCACTCTCTACATTTCTCTTTGGGTCAGGGCTTGAGAGAGAAGTCTGTATTTCCAGCAGATCCAGACACTGTCCTTTGAATTTTACAGTTATATAACACTTCACTTCAAATATCCACTGGACAGATACTCACAGCTTAAAGACTGTGATATTTCCAGAGAGTATTAAAGAGAAGCAATATATCTCTTGATTCATCACACAGCCAAGAACTTTGTTGGCCCTTAGCATTTGGAATGAATTTTCTATACCTTTGGGAGATACCACTGCTCTCATGAGGAAAGGTCCTATTCAGTTGTCAAGTCATCTAACACAGTGGAACCAGATGCATGTCACTGTAAAAATGCCAGGCTCATCGCAGACCACACACCATTTCAAAAGTTAAGATAACAGTGTTTCTTGTCTTTTGGGGATGAGCCTTATAAGTGTGTCCTTCTAGCTACAGTCAAAACA
The DNA here is from genome assembly GCA_034509955.1 of Urosaurus nigricauda. Lineage (NCBI taxonomy): Eukaryota > Metazoa > Chordata > Lepidosauria > Squamata > Phrynosomatidae > Urosaurus > Urosaurus nigricauda. The sequence goes on along the minus strand of JAOEGL010000003.1, from coordinate 196,156,530 downwards.
GAAATTACTCCCCCCTTTTTTCTTAATGTGTTTTTTTTAATTTGTTTTTTTTTTAACAAGGCTCAAACCTCTGTTTGCCATTATTATTGAAGAAACGATTCTGAAATGCCCTTATGCTGACTCCAAACTACTTTCCATTTCCTGAAAGCAAAGCACAGCTTACCACAGTACAACACTGTGAATGTTATACTGGCAGTAAAGGAGGGTCCTGCTTGGCCTAAGGGATTGTACTGTAGTAGTGAACTAAGGGATGCGGTTGCTTAGTGGTTAAGATGCCAGTTCTAATGATCAGAAGGTTGGCAGTTTGAGACATGAGTGCTGCATAATTGGAAGAACTCCTGTCACTAGTCCCAGCTTCTGCCAATCTAGCAGTTCAAAATTATGCAAATGCAAGTAGATAAATAGATACCACTTTGGTGAGAAGGTTAACAGTGTTCAGTGCAGTCATGCTGGCCACATGACCACCAGAGCAGTCCTTGGACTGTCTCTTCAACTTAATAGCAGAAATGAGCACTGCCCCTACGTTCAATTATGACTAGACATTCATGTCAAGGGACAACCTTTACCTTTACCTTTAGTGAACCAATGTATAATTTCTGATAGTAGGCCAAATAGAATGGAAATAGTTTTAAATGGAAATAATTTTGATGTATAATATGCACTCAAAAGACCAAGGGTGCATCCACACTGTAGAAATAATGCAGTTTGACAGGACTTTAGCTGCCATGGTTCCATCCTACAGAATCCTGGGATTTGTAGATTTATGCTGCACCAACACTTAGGCACAGAAGGGTAAAGGTTTTGTAAAACTATAGATCCTATGATTCCATAAGATGGAGCTACTGCACTTAAAGTGATGTCAAACTGCATTATTTTGGCAGTGTGGATACATCCCAAATTCCTTATCTCCAGGACCCTCCCCCACTGAATAGAACTCCATTTGTATATTTTATATACTGAACTATCTACTCTGCTTCTTTTATACAATGTTCCCATATATTTTTTTCAAACACGTGATGGATTTCTTCCAGTCATTTTGAATCCTCTGCTGGAACTACAGCCCATTCTCTTACACCAAACCAGGTTCAAAATTCTATTAAAAAGCTGTTCCTTTAAGTGAATTGGAAGTAAGGGAGAGGACTTCAAGAAATATCACTGAGAGTTTTTATGTACCCCCCCCCCCCCCGCATTATCCCAATTTGGCAGGGACAATCCTGATGATTCCTCTGCTATTCCACTTTTTCAGCTGCATTTAAAATGTCTCAGTGTCTCTTTCCCCTTAATCTTTCATTTACTTCAGTTGTTGTAACTGAATTCAAAGTAGTTTGTACTCAATTAATTCAGCAGGGGAAGAGGACAGGGGGACTCTCTCATCCTTCCCTGTTGACTTAGAAAAAGCAAACTCCTGCAGCATGTGTGTGTCATGACTATAATGTAATATGGGGGTGTATTCAACAAAACTTATTATTAGTCACTTTTTATCCACTGAACTTATAGAACTGGGCTAAATTTCCACACAACAAAAAGAGACAGAAGCAGGTCAGAATAGGATTGATTGCAAAGATGCAGCTGGTATTGTTTGAGGTGTGGTAGAAGGCTGTTTCAGGGTCATGGTGGTAGGGGAGAGTACAGCTTCCTCCTGCAAGTATGACCATGAGCAGCAATGCTGCTTTAGGGTCACCGTTAGACCACTAGAAGTAACAGTCTAGTCCCCTGCCTCCCTCTTTCTCTCTATGACTCTGAAAGATGAGGTTGATTCACTATATGGGAGGGGATTATGAAGGCTGCCCAACACATTTCCAGGGATCCAATACAGCTTGTATGCCTGTGCCATTGCGCCCGGCTATATGAATTCAAAGGGACATGGACGTGATGATTCTCTCCCCGGGGGATTGCTTCTTGCCCTCCTTTAGAGGCTTTGGGTTTCCCAAGGACCAAACTGAACAGTTACTGTAGCAAAACTGGGTTTATTTCTTAAGGCAGAGTAGCAATGTACTCAGATTCTTCTCTTTATTAAGCAAACAAGCAGAAAGCTTACTGTAAAGTCCTTAGTAACTGTAGTCCTGGAAAATTCAGCCAGATGGCTCACGAAAGTCTCCCTCTCTTTGACTTTGAGGCAAGGGTGCTCAAAGTCCCAGCCAGATGGCCTATATGAAGGCATGGAACCTTCCTCTGTTATCAGCTGGCTGTTTTGAGGGCGCCCAAAGCTCCTCAGCGTCACTCAACTGTGCATTATGTTGAGTATACTGTGCGAACTTCAAGGACTGAAGAATTACCTACTGGAAGATGGTTTCACCAAGGCCTGGCTAGCATACCCTCCAACACATCCACTTTGTAGAGTCTCTGGTAGTTGAATGAAATAAAAGATGGTTACCCCTTTCCTGGTCCCCAGAAAAAAGGGGAGGAGCAAGCTTAAACTGTTACACATAAACAATAATTGGCAGGTGCCAAGAACCAATAAATGCAATCATACCTTTAACAAGTAATATACACATCAAAACAGTACAAAAAGGGCTTTAGGAACTCAAACTCTTTGCAAACTAAGCAGGCCGTAGCATTTCATAAATGCAAAACTCCAAACTCATAGCCTTAAATGCAGAAGGTGCATGCCACGCTGTCACAATGCCACAGTTTTCTCACACCTGTCCTATTGAATGAGGGGTGTATCTATATAGACAATTCAGACATATGCCTATAAAGTTTACTTTAGAACCATACAATTGATATAGTAAGGCTATGTGTGAACCAGAAATCAGTGGAGAGGAAAAAGCACCCCATGTATGCTCAAAAACATTGTCTTTATGGATATATCACATGTTCTAGGACAAACATCTGGCACCAAAACCATATTCTGTGTGTGACCTGTGTGACACTTAGATGACACTTCTCCTAATCCCATCACCCACAGACACATTAGAAGGAATTCTGGAGAGGGCCTTTTCCATGGTTGCTCCAAGACTCTGGAATACCCTCCTGAGAAAGGCTAGGTGGTACTGCCTTATCCTTACTGTTATTTCCTCACTGGGAGAAGACATTTCTTCTGTAGTAGGAATTTGGGGACTGAATGTTTTATGAAATAATGAGACTACATGCAATTAAATGGGTTGAATAAGGGCCTATACCTTATTTAACTCAGTTTGGGATAGAGATAAGCAAAGCAAGGCGAGCAACTTGATGTGGGTCCAGTTGAGGCCCAGGTATCAACCTGTGACCAGACTTTCCAGCCTTCCCCTGCATGAAACATGGGAACAATTCAAAAGCCATTGGTTGCTGCCCAGCCAGTTGATTACTAGAAGGCAAACCCAGGGGGCTTCCCCCCTATATCTCAAGATTTCATAAGAGAGAGTATTCCCCAAGGAAAATGCCTTCTCCATCTCTCCAGGTCGCATGACCCATGGAGGCAGTTCCAGAGCTCAACCCTTTACCAAAAGACTGCAAAAGTGTACACAGATCTAATGACTTCTCCTCCTGCAACCTTACATTACTCATAGCCAGTTTCTCAAATCCCATGAGATACAATGTAGGGTAGGCAAAACCCCCACCCCAACCCCTTCTCCCCCCCCCCCCAAAAAAAAAAAACAGGTAAAGGGGGGGAATCTTACAGATCCCCAGAGCAACCAGCTTGGCTTGCACTGCTCTGAGGGTGGGTTGTGGCAAGAAAAGCAAAGAGGACACAGAAGGGAGAGCAGGGTATTAAACAGTCAAATGCCCAGTGTTGTTTGCCATGCAGTTGTAGAGGTGCATCTATTTTAGTGCTGCATGGTTTTTATTCTGTGCTTTTAACTTAATGTTTCATAATGGTTTTAATTTTATAGACAATTTGATAACATTTTAATCTCAACTTTCTGTATGTTTTTAGCTGTATGTGGTTTTACTTGCATTTCTTTTTATTCTTTAAGTCACTGTCAGTCCCACTCATGGGATATAAACAAATTGATTGATTGATATAATTTCTTGATACCTCCTACTGTGGAAGATGGCCAAGGTCCGGGAACAGTGAGAAGGAAGTGATTTTTCCCTCCATCACAGGATACCTGAGAGATGAGTAAAGTACACAGATTCCCAAGATTCTGTAATGTACCCAGTGACAGAATATAATGCAGGCTGGCATAGCACACTAATAAGGGCAGAGGCTTTGTATTCAGTTTGTACAGTTTATCTTCACTCTAGAGGTCACACTAGTTCAGTCCCCAGAGTAGTGATGGGAATTATTATCACGACTCCTGTGGCAATTATAAAAGTGTCTTACTAGCTCCATACTGTAGAGCTTAATGTGAGTCAGCATGACCGACACTGAAAATCCACTCTTCACAAAAAGCTGTGGGATTCCCAGAGTTATTATTTTTCATATTTTCAGAGCCCTTACTTTCAGCTTATGTGAAGGCAAAGTTTTCAAAGAGCCACAGAGGTATTTGATCTTTCAAGGTGGAGGCGCTTGCCTGGGTTTCCAATGCTTAAGGTTTCAGAAGAGCTGGTCAAGTGTTGTGCAGTTTCAGATAATTGAGTATAGTGGTATTAGTACCACTCTTACAGAACAAGAAAGAAAGAAAAAAATGGGACTTTTTGAGGCACCTGCAATTTGGAATTAAAAACGGCAGACAGCAAACAGAAAAGCTGAGTGAGTGAAACTCATTGCAGCTTTTCGTACAAGAAAGATCACAATGGGTCAGTACAGATTAGAAGAAAGGGGCAACAGAGGTCGTCCCTTTCTCCTCTGGATCATTGCCATGGCAAACACATGGCTACGACAACTATACACTGCAAAAAGCAACTCTGCCAAGATGCAATTAGCATCCTGGAGTGTTGCAGTGACGTGTCTTGCGTACCATGCTGTTTGGACATGTCACACAAGACACATCATTGGTACATGCACCAAAATGGCACTGCCACCACATTCTAAGGCTCGGGAGCGTGTCGTTGCTGCATGCTCCTGAGCCCTAGTTTTGGACCCATGACAGCACCTCCTGCCCTTCTGTGCTGGGCCAATGCTACCCTATTCTTAATGCTCATGCTTTAAGGGTTAAGAAGAAGTATGATCAATCCTCTCATTGCATGTGTTGTTTGAAGAAAGCATTCCTACTTGCTTTAATTTGAAGATTGCTCCTGGAGACTGAAACATGGGATGGAACATTTCATAAAAGCAGGGGCTTAATTGGAGCAAATGAATGGGCCCCGTCAGTGCTTTTCAAATTAAATTTAAAAAATTAAATTAAAAAAGTTTCATTGGGGTCCAGATTCTTAATGGAATTATCAGTTTCACAGCTGCCAATACATGTTACAAGGGAAAACACAGCTTGCCTTGGAAATGGACAGTTGTACATTCCTATTTTAGGGATCGGGGCCATGGCAATCGCACGCTGCAGCCCCAATCTGGCCCTAAAAGGGCACAAAAAGGAGCTACAAAAGCGGCTCCTTTTTATGCTTTGCAAAGGGTGTGATAGCTGTAGAGGTGTGGCTTTACAGCACTCTTTTAGATACTGCATCATGTGGACACAGTGCTGGAGGAGTGCTGTGACACTGTGCACTGTGAGGTGCAATGCACAGCATTATGCTGTCCTGGGAGCAGAGCTGGGGCATACGTGATATAGACTCTACACCATGACTCCGCCCCCCACCTGGCCTTTAAGGTCGGTGTGTACAGGGCCCTAGTCAATGTGGAAAAAGCATATAAAATGTTACATTCATGAACAATGTGTGCTGTTTTTCTTAGTGCAGGGAAGAAAAAAACCAGAACAAAGACTTATGTAGGTATAAACCCAATGTACACCTTTGAAAGTAATAATTTTGCACAGGCTGGAAGTCTCTACTTACCATGTTGGTGTGTATCCAACTATAGAAGCATCAGCAATTGCTACTCCATTACCTCATCCACCATCCAGTAAAGGGCAGTGTTGAGGATGGCTGGAGCAGGCAAAAGATAGGATTTAGGGGGAAGGGAATGGAGCAGTGCTGGAGTTCCACCTGGTCCAGTATCTCAGCCAAAATCTTGTGAATGCTCTTATAAGAGGACAAACAAAGTGTCACAACCTGAGAACAAACAGAATATGGGATGAGAATCCAGTGAGACTTGGAGCAATACAACAAAATGGAGGCAGAACAGTTTTTTTAAACCCACATTTTAAGTCCAGAGTTTGCCTCTGAAACAAATCAGATATCAAAAGAAAGTGCCTGTAAATAGAGCATGATGGTAGAATTCAAAAATATAGCTGTTTTAGTCTGTAAAATCAGTATGTAGAGAGATTTTGTAGCACCTTTAGTCTCAAAGATGGTGTTTCCTTTATCGCTCAGCATCTACCTGGCACTACTGAATAACTATCTGACATCTTGGGCCTGGGTTATTATCTAGGGTTGACAGGCCAGCAGCATTCAATTTCCTGAAATATGAGGGTCAAGATCTTAAATCAAGGCGCCAACATTGTGACAACATGAGTTACAATACTGGCACTCTATTCCCTGTTTTCTTCCAAATGGTACAATGACTCCAAGGACATGGATCCACCATCTTTCCTCCTATCCCCTTCCCTTGCTCTTAACATTTTGGTGTAGAAACACTGTGCGAATAGGATATGTGCATAAGCACTGATGTCAACTGGGAAAAGATAGAGATGGGTGTCCAAGCTTCAAGACACCACATATACAAACCCCCAACTTTTCATCCATTATTGCAACTCATTCATAAACAAATTCCAGTGTTTGTCATCATCCATGCTTGAAGACCTGGAATAGCACAGGAATCTCTGAGGCTTCAAATAGTCCCCCAAGACCTAGAAAAATATCAGAATATACTATGAATATTTGAGAGCAGGCACTGGGGAGTTTAAGTATACACACACACACACACACACACACTTCAAAGCATATGAATTATTTTTTGGCAAATGCACACATATTTCCAGTTACTAGATGTTAAACAAAACCACCTATAAATATTATAGTCCGGTAGTTTTGGGTTTTTGTTTTGTTTTGTTTTGTTTTTTTGCATGCTGAAGCACAACTGTGTTTAATGGTGCTTTCAAAGCATACATAGGGCTACAGCTTTCATCTTGAATATATCCAGAAGAAGATTGTTTAGCTTTGAAGTATACCCACAGAATCTCTTTGTTCCCTCCCACTTGAAACTCAATATGACTTTCAGACAAATTTGATCTCAGAACCTCTTCAATATGAAAATGAATTGCTGATTGGCATCATAGATCAAGAGATGCTAGGCTATTGGGATATAATAATGCACTGTAAGTACAGATTTAATTTGTAAAGGCACATGTGTTTTAATTTGCCAGGAAGTTTGCCTCTATGGCTGAGAGGGAGCATGACCTTGGTTGTGCTGTGAATGTGTAAAGATTTTGGATCTGATGCATCTATAAATTCTATAGGTGAGATGTATGTGTAATGGTTAGTCATAATTAATTTAGGGTCATCTTGCACAATACATTTACTACATAAAGATTACAAAAGACCTCCACTGTATCTTCCATATTTTTGCTGTAAAACCAAAAGAATTTTACCAGTGTGGATTGCTTGTACAGTACAATGGAAATTGTCTCCATACCTCCAGTAAACTTCCTGAAACTTCCTAGGCCTGGAAATTCCTATGATGCTAGAAGTCATGTAATAAGCTTTTTGAGGTGTTCTGGTGACAGTATAGGCATTTATCTTTGTGGTGACTGTTTCCATTGGATGCTTTGGGGCAGCAGTATATGGAAAACAGTCCTCTGTATTCAGCAAAATGAACTCTACTTTTGCTTAGAGAGTATCAGTCCCAAATGAAATTCTGGGACTAAACCACAGTGAGTCTCAACTGAGGTAAAGACCTACTGTGATGGCTATCATCATTTGATTTGACATGGTAATATTTCCTCAAGCCATTAGATGTATTAAGTTGTAGAGGAGAAGCATAGTATGGATATGATGGAGAACAGCTCATTTATGGACCTTCCTCGAAAGTTATGTCTTATGGCATATAATTGGATTGCTGCTGAGATCTGCCAAAGGAGATTTTGGTTGGGTCAAACCAATTTGTATGTCACTAAATCCAGTTCATTTAAATTAACAATGTATAAGTTCATAGCACCAAAGGTATTCATGAAAAATGTCTAAAATCTAAGTGTTACAAGCTATGTCACAATTTACATTTGAAGCAAATCTGAGTGTGCCATCAACTGTGCATACTCAACAGGGTGTTTGAACCTGTGTGTAATAAAATACCACTGTGTGAAATGACTGGGAAAATATGTAAGTATCCAGGAATTTGTGGTTGTGGTGGAGGAAACCAAGCAAACCAATCCTACTTCACCACTCCATTGACATGGGAGCCCCCCTCCCCCATACATATAAATAGCTAATATGCACAATGGCCTTTGGTCTGCAATCCCACATGCAGTTTCCTGGAAATAATGAAGAAAATAATGAAGAATAACGAAGAATGCATAGGATTTCAGCATAGAATTTAATGACTGGGAACATAGGATTAAACTATTAAAAGGAGCTCTGCCACTCTGAAATTATAATTTTTAATGTGTGTGTCTGTGTGTGTCTCTGTGTGTGTGCTTCAGACTACCTTCAGATGTTTGAAGTATTTCATCCTTTTCCATGGGTCTGATACAGCACAAACTGTTTAATAGTTTTCCTAACATTCTGCACAATATGTGTTGTAGATTCATCTTTTAAATAGATGGACTTGTTTTTTTAAGCAGTCACCCTCATACTCCATAATATCTTACGTTGCTGAATCAATTTATTTTATAGGTATCCATCAAAACATTTGCCTGCAAGAAATCCAGTGATGACTATTGCTTTTGTGGTTCATTTCACAAAGTAATAGAATGCTGTACAAAACAGGAAACTCACTTTGGCTTAGTAAAATACATTTTATTTTTCAGCAGTCACTGCAATTTTTTTTTTACATCTCCTTTTTGCGGGATCCTATAATCATGCAAACTATTAATACTAGCTGTGGGTTGGAAAAGTCTCATGAACATGTCACCTGTCTGCAGTATGTGAGCGTTATCACCTTGACACATTGATCTTCTGGAAAAAGTGGCATAAGAAGACCCTTGTTCGTACCCCCCCCCCCACCCCAGTGATCAAACCCACTCTTTTTTACTCTATCACTCTATTCTGTTTCATAGTGTTCTTCTAAAAGTAGGAAGGAGGACAGCCACACACATCATTTTGAGCACATTGGAGGCAAGGAAGAATATAAATATAACTAGCCAATTAAATAACTTACTAATTGCTGGAATCTGAGTTAACATGGCAGTTGGTGGCTGTGGTAAGGTCACCTCCATTGTCACCTGATCTAATCCACTGCCACTCTACTGCCAACCCATTTTTTTTTCTGAGTTGCTTCAGGATGGGTGTTAGACCCTTTTCCCTAAAAGTTAGGCTCTTGGGTGTCCATTATTCAATCCTTAAAATAATTCTGGCAGCTTCTGATGCAGAGGGAGATGGATGAGGGGCTAATTATGCAGTGTCTCTGGTTCTGTAAGAAGATAAAAAGGTCATTTTTCTGCAAATCATAGGGCCAGAATAGACAACCCATAAAAGATGCCTTCTGGGCATCATCAGAGTGTGGTGTTTACACACCGCATGCTCTGATGATGCCATGAAGCTGCCCAGAAGCCTGGCAGCCACCCAGACATGGGTGGCTTCAAGGCACTCCAGTGGCATGGCATTTGTATGTTGCACACCACTGGAGTAGCTTGCAGTCTGATTCAAGCCACAGCAGGGCAGGAAAATTTGGCTTTTTGCTGGCTGAAAAAGGAGTGGATTTCTGCCACTCTTTTTTCAGCTGGCTTCCAGGCAGATCAGGGCCATGACATGTGTTTGTCATGGCCCCAATTTGTCTCCATAAGGGGTGGCTTCAAGCTGCCAATTCAGGGCTGTCTGTTTTCCCCCATAGTGAGATAAGAAGGAGAAGGAATGATCTCATTTAGAATGCCTTTAATTTGGTGGAATACAACAGGAACAGTGAGAAATGTGTACATAACACATACTTGTTTCATATATGACATCATTAATTTGATGTCCTGAGTTGTGCAGTATTATTTGTCCTCACCTGGAAAATTATGTATAGTTCTGGTTATTGACAAGCTAGAATGGGTCCAGAGAAGGTGACCAAGGATGCATCTACACTGTAGAAATAATGCAGTTTGACACTACTTTAAGTGCTGAAGTTCCATTCTATGGAATCCTGGGATTTGTAGTTTTACAAAGTCTTTAGCCTTCTTTGCCAAAGAGTGCTGGTGCCTTACAAAACAACAAATCCTAGGATTCTCTCGGATGGAGCCAAGTGTTGTTGAACTGCATTATTTCTTCTGTGAAGTGGTACCTCTAGATCAGTGGTCACAGTGGCTTCTCTGGTGGAGATTTTCTCCTTTTAAGACCATCAGCTGCCATATTTTCAACATAGGCATTTGAGACTCTCCTCAATAGACTACAAGTGCTATAGGGAAATTCACATTTCATTTACATTTTTAATCTCACTAAATTCTAAAGGCATTTGCTACCAATGCTAGCAGTTGTTTCTGTTTGTCTCCACACTTTTCACTCTAAATTTGACATTGCATAATGCAGAGGACTGAATTGGGGACTGATGTTATCCACTGGATAGGCAATGGTTAACATCAGGCCTCGATGATGAAGTGACATAAAGCCATGTCTAACAAAATGAGAAATGGGTTGGTGTCCCGCAACAGTCCTGCAATACACGGCAATGAACTGATTAATAGCAACAACAACAACAACAACAGGAAGGAGCAAAGGTGAAGTTCAGGGACAGTTGCCATTTTGGTTTGCACTGTTTAAACAGGAAAACTCTCACTGTTGTGCTCATACACCAAGATGCTCACAGTCAAAGCAATAGACCTAACAAAATGGTGGTTTATCAATTACTTTTTCATCCAACAGATATGCAAAAAACTATATTTCACCATCATCATTAGGACAATCCCTTAAAGTCAATGTGTGTCTTCATTACTGAGCAATGAAAAATGACTTGATCTTAACCATTTGTGTTGGAAAGTTATACTTAATGTTGTATTACAATGACATAATCAAGGAATCCACTGAAGATGGGTGAAGATATTGATTGGACAGATAAATGAGTATTTGATAAACTGGTGGAGCACAAACAAAACAAAACGAAAAAGGAAAAAGAAGTTGTATGCCTTTAGCAACAGTATCAAACTGCTGGCTGGCTTGATGCATTATTCTGGAAGTCTTGTCAGTCAAACTGCACAGAGGTCATTTAAAGAAAGAACCACTAGCCTTTATGGCTAGGATGATGATCACACTCTGTTTGAATTGTTGCCTTGTACAACTTATTTTTTAAAGCCCAAACTGCTAAATCCATCCTGCATGTTTTCTTTTGTCTAGAGACATTATTTTATAGTTTTTTTTAGTTATCATTTTCTTCACTTTTGTGCACAGTATTTCCCTTGTTCCTTAGTGCTGTTTTTAAATATTTTTTTCTGAGCTTCAACCCACTTTCTCATGACATTTTAAAAGAGAGTCTTATGATTGTTTTTAATAAGCATTCTAATTAAAATACATATTATTTTTCTCCCAACCTCCAGTGTCTGTTGTATATTTAGCTATTGGCTATGATGCTAAGAACTGGATGTCCCCATCCAGAGCATTTCTGTACATGAATAGGATAGTTTTGCTCATTTCCCCTCCAGCAGAAGTTATTTACAATCTCATGGAAAGCCATTCTAAAAAATTCAAGATGGCTTAGGGGATGGTAGGGCAGGATGAATTGCTCTTGTGCACACTATTCTTGTTCTGTGATTCTTGGGATCCAAAATGTTACAATATAATCACAAGTTTTTGTAGGACTCTTCATCAAGCTTGATGTTATATTAATCAAAAATAGCAACAAATTGTGGATGGGTTGGTGAGCATGCTATAAAAACCACAGTATGGTATAATTTCAGAAATTTTGTGGTTCCAAAATTAGCAGTTTTCTTTCATGACTCATGCAATAGGTACTAATATGTGTGTATGTGCAAACGGACTTGGGTTACAAATCTGCACAGAGACTTCTTCTCTGTGATTAACAGGATGCAGGATAGTGACAGTTTGATTTTTTTTAATATGGAGCATACTGCATCAGTCATTCTTACTGTGCTGAAAAGAATTCTAGCTCTTCTGAAGTGAGCAGTTGCTTCTATCCTTTCTTCTCATTTCCCCATGTTGCTGTCATGGGAATTCTATATGTATATAACAGAACACCCACAAGTTTATAACATTTGAGTAGAATTGCCTCACTGATTTCAAAAGGTTTATGAATATATATATATATATATATATATCAAAGCTTTATGAAACATACACACAGAAAGGAATTAATTTTGATCCTGGCTGTGTGGATGCTTTGAAACAACCTTCTTGCTTAGTCTCTGCCATGCCTTTTAAAACTCAACAATATAAAGATCAAAGACTTGGATGAAAACTGACATCTGAAAAAATTAGACCTTCTTAAATATACAATATGGATATTTTACAAATATATGTTCTAAGTCAGTGTGTTTTATTTTTAAGGAGCTTGTTTTGGACAGGTTATTGATTCCTGTCAGATATTCTTTATCTCCTGAAATCTCACAAGCATGATTGTTTGATCTATTCTATGTAAGTAAGTAAAATGTAACTGTGGAGGGGTAGCAGCAGAAGATGCCTCTACAATGGCTTAAGACTTACATCTCATATTGAAACTAGCTGAGGACCAAAGGGGCCATTGGCATCAGTAAGTGTCAACAGTCCAGAATGTTGCATGCCTCCAGGTCCACAAACAGCTTGGGGTGATCAGAGAAGAAGTGCAGAGTTATGAGGTGGAAGGTAGAGCAAGGAGTTAAAGTGGGAAAGGAAGAAGAGCTGGAGAAGGAAATGAGGCATAAGTCTGTCCCATTGAAGGAAGAGGACAATGAGGATCTGACTGGGATGGCTGGGAAGGAACTGCCCTTATCAGAGTAAGAGAACAGAGGCAATAGTTGCTGCTAAAGGATGCTGCTGCAGCATTCTGGCTTGGCTACTGACTATTGGGGACTGAGAACATCCATACTCTGATGATAGCTTGAGGTGAGCTTATCAGACCAACAGCAGTTGAAAGGAAGATAGGATAAGTAGTGAGACTGCACTGGAGTCATGACCAAGTCCTGTGGATGGATTGAATCCTGTAGATAGGATGGAAGCAAGAGGCAGGATTGGTGGGCCTCCAATAGGCAGCCCCTAACCCACCACACTATCAAATGACTGCCCATGCAGTCATGCTAACTATATGCACAGACTACCCATAGATTGCTACATTTATTCTTAAAATGTAAGGGACATGGCTGCTATTATTTTACACAGTAGAAGGAAATAAGGTATAATAATAAGATACTGTTGTATGTTAATAAGTTTACAAGGTTACTTATGTAGAGAAATGCTGTGTGTTGAACCTGTCTGAGTTCTTCAAGACAGCTGAATTGAGGCTGGTATAATTTTTCTTTTTTTCATAATGTGGCATGTGCCATGAATTCCAGAACCAATGGAAAAGCCAACTGAAAGTCAATTTGTGATGCGGCTGAAATAGCAAATGCCTGCTTTACAGAATCCCTTTTGAGATAGATCTGTGATTTGTGTTGCAGCATTGCCTGTTCAATTTTACTTCTTGTTCCTTCTTGTTATCCCGTTCTCCCCTTTCACCATTTCAGCTTGGTAATTTAGCAGCTGGCCATATATGCCCACCTAGACCTACTTTACAGACACTGCTTGCCCCTCACAACCATTCCATGTCTGGTGGAGAGAGGGAGGGGGATCAAAGAGATGTATGGGTATGTCATCATAACTAGATGAATAATGATTGCATCATTTACTGAATCTACTGCAGGCCTGCACAGATGATGTAAGCTGTCTAGGCAGGAATATGACACCCATACCCTTCCTATACATCAAAAGCTCAATAGCACCAGTTGCAGCTTAGATCATGGGACAGTAATTTAAATCTCAGAACTGAGAGTCAGATTGGATGTGTTCTGTTATATTTAATGAACTACTTGTAAATCCTCCAAAATAAGCAGTGACACTGAGGACTGGGTTTATCATACAATGCTTAGAGCAATACTACTCAAACTGGAGGTTCCTGGACCTGTACTGGTCTATGGCTAATGATCAGCAAAAAGTTTCAAGAGAGAAAGAAACATTTGCAGCTAATGAATACAAATATGGAATTAGTCCTTTGGACATTAGGTGAAAAAAAAATACTGGTTCCTCACCTCAGGTAGCTAAAGAGGCTCATGGTGGCTTAGAGGACACACAAGTCCATATGCTAGAAATTATTACCTCCTTTTCTAAAGAAGAACAGAATAGATATAGAAATGCTAATACTCCATCGAGACACTAAATCCAATGCCATAGTTAGGGAGTAAGCCATAAACAGCTGCTGGCATTCAGGTTTTCTTGATTTTATAACCCCTTATACTTTTCCCCAACCCTTTTTCTTTTCTTTTTCTCCGAAAGGATAAGAACAAAAGCAATTACAGAATGAAGTGAATGAAATTGAGAACCAGGTTTGCCTCTCACGGTTCTATTTACCTGTCCTTGAAAATTAATTAATACTGAAAATGTTTTGTGTCTTGTCCTGCTGAAGCTGATGGTGAGGGAAAGGAGAGTAAATAAATATTAGGGTGGCTTTCAAGTTCACTGCTAGAGACCTGTAATCTCTGTAGCTCAAGGAATCACTTAAATAGCATTAAATAACACCATTAAAGGCTAGGGAAGCATGATGAAGCTTTTTGTTCACCATCAAAATTGCTTTGAGACATAAGAAAACAGCACCAGGCCCTGACAAGATGTGTGTTTATGACAATAGATATTCATATAATAAAAATGAGGAGTTCTCTGTGGGATCAGCTCTTTTAGAAACAATAAATGAAGTGAATATAGAAAGCCATCATGATTAAGAGCATAAAGCTTACAGGTTTATACTCTTGGGAGAATATTTAGGCTGCAGTCCTCTTGTGGCTTTACACAATGGCATTAATAGTGCTCTGCCGGGATATGTACCGTTTGGAGGTTGCACAATGGTGGTATTCTATTCAGGGTTCTGCAAGTTCTATTATACTAAGGTAAACCTTTGCACAAGCAACAGTACTCTCTAGGAGCTGCTACACTGCTAAAACCTTCCTCTCCCCTTGTCTTCTCATCATTTTCCCTCACTAACTTCTCCAACTACTTCATCACAGAAGTCACTACTATTCGATCTGAAATAGTTCCTCCTGATTCCCCCCCTACCACTAACCTCTTGGTACTTTCTACTAATTAACTCTCTATGTTTCCACCTGTTTCTCTGGATGAACTCTCTACACTGCTGAACTCTTCCAAGCTTACAACCTGTTCTCTTGATCATATCCCCTCCTGTCTTCTAATCTCTTCTTTTCTGCCCTCAATATATCTTTAATATCTCTCTCTCTCTCTCTGGGTTCCTTCCCTTTGGACTTCAACCATGCTCTCGTTTTCCCAATTCTGAAGAAACCCTCTCTCAACCCCTCTTCTTTGTCTAGCTATAATTCAATCTTCCTTTTCTTTCTAAAGTTCTGGAACAAGTCGTTTATTCTCACTGTCTTGAGTTTCTTGAAGCCAACTCCATCCTGGACCCTTTTCCGTCTGGTTTCCGCCCACGGCACTGTACAGAGATAACCCCCACCAAGATCCCAAACAATTTTTGCCGGCCAAGGTGACAGTCCAGAGCGCTTCTCCAAATCGCTTCTCTATAGTCATGGAAATGGAAGCTGCCTCTCTGGAGGCTGAATTGTTCAAAGGGAGTAGATTCCCTCTAGACGCAAAGCAAGCGTCAAGGGGGAATCCAAAGGAAATCAACTCCATTGAAATGATTCACCCTCACAAAGAGGCAGATCCTGTTTCCATGATGATAGAGAAGCCATTTGGAGAAGTGCTCCAGACTTTCAGACACTCCCCCTGCCTGAGTTTTTTGAGGACATTTCAGGCACCTTTCATCAACATTTGAGCCAGGTATGAAAATCTTCCATGTCTAAGTCAGAGCTTCTTGTCTTCCCACCTAAGCCCACACTTCAATACTCCTTTTCTGTTTCTGTTGACAACACTTCTATTCAACCGGTTCAGCAAGCCCACAGTCTTGGTTTCATTTTTGATTCTACTCTGTCATTTATCCCCCAGATCCAGGCCACCGCCAAGGCCTGCAGATTCTCTCCTTACAACATTGCTAAAATCCGTCCATTCCTCTTAGCCTCCACTGCCAAGACTCTGGTCCATGCCCAAGCGGTATCACAACTGGATTATTGTAACCTTCCTCTGACAGGGCTTCCTCTCTCTCACCTCCATCCTTTAATCTTTGTCCAGCATTTAGCTGCACGTATAATCACATCTGCTCGCCACCTTGACCATGTTTCTCCTCTTTTCTCCTCCCTTCATTGGCTCCCCTTCCCCTTCCGCATCCAGTACAAGCTCTTGTTGTTGACTTTCAAAGCCCTCCATGGACTGGTCCCTCCTTATTTATCTGAACTTCTTTCTCCTTACATTCCTACTCATACCCTCCGTTCTGGTAGTCAAGGTCTCCTGTTCCAGCCTAGGATAGCCACTGCCCTGTCCTGGATTCGTTCCCTTCTCACTTGCTGCCCCTCACTCCTGGAACCTTCTTCCCTCACATGTGCACCTCATCACTTCTCTAACCAGTTTCAAAACTGAGTTAGACTATATTGTTTAGGGATGTGTTCCCAGGTATATGCCCTTGTCCACCCCAGGATGCCTCGTTTTAATTGTGTATTCAGAAACCGAGCCCTCCCTCTAGTCCATCTGCCTTGGTCTAGGCCTCAGAGGGAGAGATGAACTGCTAGACCTGATCTGCTTCCCCACCACCATTCCCTTTTCATTTTGTGTCATGTCTTTTTAGATTGTAAGCCTGAGGGCAGGGAATTGTCTAATTAACAGATTTTCTGTACAGCACTGTGTAAATTTACAGTGCTATATAAATAAAGGTTAATAATAATAATAATGGATGGGAAGTTGGATCAACTGCTCTGCCACATGAGAGTGTGCTGTCATGATGGTCATTTCATGCTTGCCACACACATCTGCAGTATAATTACACTGCTGTAGTTTTATCCAACACAGATGGTCTTGATTTCATGGGCTATTTCTGAAAGCCACTGCATTCTTGTCTCATTCATTGCACATGTCTGGTTGAGAGATACTACCATATATACTAATGTACAAGCCAACCTCATGTATAAGTCAAGGGAAGGTTTCAGGGTCAAAATCATGGATTTTGATATGACCCATGGATAAGTCAAAGGTAAAAATTAAGGGGCTATACGGAAGGATGGAAAGGGGAAAATAACACTTTCATCCCTCCTTCTCCTTCTCTGGACCTCTCCCAACCACCTAACACCAATTCCCAGGTGCTGTAGGAAGGTTTTAACATCGGATTGGAAAGGGAAGGAAGTGGTTTTAAATATGTAGTTTCCTCTATGGGAAGAGGAGGCTTGCAAAACAGACTTGGAAGGGAAGCAAGTGGAGTTAACTTAGGTATTTTACCATGGGAAGAGGAGGCTAGCAAATTGGACTGGGAACCTCTTTCATAGACAAACACCCACAGAAAAACACAGTGCTTGGATGCACCAAGAGTAGGGTATCAGGCTTTCTTGCTTTATGGCCTTTCTAAGCAGTACTAGTTATTGAGCCATATACAAGTCGACCCAGGATTTTAGGGTCATTTTGGGGCTATAAATTTCTTGACTTATAGTTAAGTATATACAGTATGTTTTTCTTCCAAGAAGGACATTTGTACTCAGTTTTCTTACACAGTTTCCCTCCTGCATGTGTTTTTGTACATATTTTTCCTATTGAACAAAATGTGTTGGTAATTTTAAGTGTCTATAAGCAGTGATGTATTCAAGTCTTTTACACCAAGTATCAAGTCTCTATCTTCAAGTTTAAGACAAGACACAAGTCCCTTCAAAATACTTTCAAGTCAAATTGCAAGTTGAGTCTCAAGTCTAGGATCCAATTTTAACAGAAAAAAGGTTTGGTTGAGTGTGTGTGTTTGTACGGGGAGGGGGATTGGAGTTTCAATATGTAGAAAATCAAGAAGATGTGCACAAAGTTAAGTAAAGAAATTCATGAAAGGGAACATCAAATGTGTCATACAACAGGCTTAGGCAGAAAGATCCTTCAAAAGCTTTTCAAAAACTTTAGAAAGATCCTCTGATGTACAGCAGGGACAGGCTGCTGAATAGACCTCAAACCACACTTCAAGTCCATTGTCTAACATAGAGGTGAAACAGATGGCTCCTTTGTGGTGGTTTCCCAGCAGCTTAGAGACATGTTGTTTAGACATTGCACACCCCTAAGCCAGCAGGAAGCCATTGTGAAACCACCCACTTGACCACATAGGGGGCAGCTTTGATGTGCTCCAGCAGAATGCAGTTTAGATGCTGCACACTGCAGCAGTGTTGTAAAGCTGCGGTAGCAAAAGAAAAGCCAGTGTTTTGCTGGGTAAAAAAGGAGCATCTTACTGTCATTCTTTTTGCACCAGTAAACAGCCAGATTGGAGGTGTGGCATGTGGTTGTGGCAACCCCCAAGCTGGCATTCAAAGGGGCAGCATCAAGCCATTCTTTCAGGGCTGTCTGTTTTGGCCCATATTTGCTGTTTCTGGATGAAGTTTGGCCAGTAAGTCAGGGACTTACAAAGGAGTGGCTCTGTCCTGCCCCTTTCAGCACTGGATTGGGCTTGCGGCAACTTCACATCACAGCCCTGATCTGGTGCTTTGCAGGTGCTAAAAAGAGTGGCAAAATGCTACTCCTTTTAGCACCAGCAAAAAAGTGCCATTGCCACCATGGCAGCGGCTTTTCTATGCTCCTTTAGTTAGTGCAGTGTGTCTAAACGCTGTGCCAAAGGAGCACCATGACACCTCCCACAGTGCAGTCAGGTGTGCAGCATAACGCACATTGGGAAAGTGCCAGGACATGTGGCGTTCAGATCCCCACTCCCACTCTGCCCCAAGACCAATGTTAAACACCAATCTGTTTAGCCCCTCAATCACTAAAAATATACAAGTCTCAAGCTGAGCTGAGTAAGTGCATCATCAGGAGTTGAGTCCAAGTCAAGTGACTGAAGCAACTTAAGTCTGACAAAACTCTAAATCAGTTAATTTGACTCTACATCACTGTTTATATGAGTTTGTGTTCATTTCATTTCTCTGAAATGCACCACAGGCTTTAAAATGTGCCTATTTTTAAGGCAAGGGATATATTGTCTCACAACAAGTCTCAGAAAATGAATTACTTTCTCTGCAAAATGATTATTTTCACTAAAAATCTCAACACTAACAACTGAAGATGGAGCAAGTTTGTTTTCTTTAGTTCCAGAGACTAGGACCCAGAGCAATAGATTCAAACTACAGGAAAAGAGGTTCTACCTCAGCATTAGGAAGAATGTCCTGACAGTAAGAGTTGTTTGAAAGTGGAATACACTGCCTCTTTGGAAGTTTTTAAATAGAGGCCAGATGGTCATCTGTCAGGGGTGCTTTGACTGTGCATTTCTGCATGAGATGGGGTTGAACTGGATGGCTCTTGAGGTCTCTTCCAACTCTATGATTCTATGAGCTTCTGTCCTTAAAATTAAGGCCCTTAATTCCAATGAGGCTTCCTTCCTTGTGAACAGATAAAAGAATCACAATGACTTCAGTACAGTACTGTCTAACTCAAAAGAGAATTAGCACTGGACATATATTTCAAAGGATAAAATCTTTGCACCACAATCAAGAATGACTCACAGTTCACACAATATGTTTTCTATCTATGTGATCAATTTCTAGCATCCCTAGGCATGTGCACATAGTGATACAGCTGTAAGATGTGAACTAAGTGATGACTGATATGAGTTGCAGCAGTTCTCCCAAGTGCCACAGCTCAGGAAAAAAAAATCACAATGGTTTTTTCCACATGTTAGTGAGTATATATCCAGTCAAGGTAAACGGGCAAGAAATATGCTGTGAAAATGTCTCCTTGGCCTTTTTATTTATTTTTGGCTTACAAAAAAAATTTTAAAAGAATGTCCAGCTGAAATCATTTGCAACAGTTAAAAACAATTACAGTGGGCCCTTGTTATCTGTTGGGATTTGGTTTCAGGACCTCCCGTGGATAACAAAATCCATGGATGCTCAAGTCCCATTCAGTCCAATGGCAAAACAAAATGGTGTCTCTTATATAAAATGGAAAATCAAGGTTTGCTATTTAGAATTTATGATTTTGGGGAATATTTTCAAATCATGGAATCTTGAATCTATGGATAAAGAGGGCCAACTGTATTTTGTGGATTCACATTAAAATCAATGAGAGTAAACATACTTAGAATCAAACAGAGTATGGAAAGATGTTATCTGTTTTTACATGAGACAATTTGGTTGGTTCTGTGTTTACTCCCACTGATTTTAATGGATCTTTGGAGATTATCACCTTGCCTTTGCTCCCGACATAGATGCAGGCTGTAACTTTTAGAAGCCGGATACTATCTCATTCACCCATCACTCATTTGCAACCCGGTCTTCTGCCACAACTTTTCAAGAATGGGAAAATCCTGTTCATGAAAAGATGCTGGAGGAGCCCAGAGAAGCACGGGTTGTGAACAGGCTGCCTGCTGCCCGGCGATGGGTGAATGTGATAATAACCACCTTCTTAAAGTTACATCCTACTTCTATGCCAGGAGCAAAGGCAATGCAATAATCTCCTCCCTCTCTGATAATCTTGCATGTCACAGCCGAAACACTTTTAGATAAGGGTGGGTAAACTGCAACTTTGTGGCCACATGTGGCTCCCAAGGCTGTTTCTATGGCCCAACAATTCCTACAGATTCCCAGCATCACCCTTGCCATGACAAAAAATAGAGTATTAATTATTTTCCTTGAAGCCATCAGGAGTAGTAATTCAACTTTTAAATATGCTGAATCCTTTCTCCATTTTTTTAAGCATTAAAATACTCATTTTCAAAATCAGAATGGCCAATTTTTGGTTTCTTCGTGGGTACATTTGTGACAGTCCATGTGACCCTCAGAGGATCAGGGGGCAGACAACTGGAGGCCCCCATTCACCTCAGTTGCCTGACCCTGTTTTAGATTGATATGCAGGTGATGTAATTTCTTTTTAAATAAATCCCAGTATATAAACACACATTGCTGTGAATTTATATTGAGAAATCAGCATATTCTTCTCCACACATTTGATTAGAAAATATCTGGAAAAAATTGACAACATATATTTATTCCAAGGTAAGTTTTAAAAACAAAATCATTGGAACTTTGGAACAGGTAAGGCACAAAGGATTGCAATCCAAACACAACTATGTAGTTTTGTTAACATTAAAAGGAATTATTGAGTTGAGGATAGTGCCCTGGAAACATTTAGGAAAAAGTGATTATGTTCATTCCTGCTACAATTCCATTTTGCTGATGAACCAAAGGATGTGAGAAGATCAAGTAAGATCTGATCTGACATGTCATAACCTTAAGAATTTGGAAAATTAGGCAGAAATAATTGAAAAGGAAGTTCATTTTTGCTGAAAGACTTGTATTCATAATAAATGAAGGTTAGTTCATTAAAGATTCTCTCAGTTTATAGTTGTCCAAATCTAAAGAATTTTGCTATGAGTTCTGCATGACCCCTGCTGCCCCCACAAACACCCATTGTTTCTGGTTGAGCAGCCCTTTTTGCCTATGGATGTTACAAACCAAGCAATCTATGAAACTCTGGGAATATTGCCGGACTTCAGCTCCCATCACCATTAGCTATCATAGCCACTGCTGAGGCATGATAGGAGTTGTAGTCCAACAACATTTGGAAGGGCTCTTATCCCTGAGAGATGTAGCAATGTCAGACGTCCTAATGGATAGAGTGAATCTTTGAATACTGGCCCTTTTTAGCTTTCTTAACACTGTCTTCCCAGTAAGGAAAAAATTTAGTAGAATGATGTAAGTCACCTGCAGCTGTAACCTAAGTTAATGGTTTTCTTTATGTAAATGCAAGGCAATGGTAAATCAATAGCTAGAGAAGGGAAATGGATGAAAGGGAGGCTTAGTTAACTGGCATGCTGAGATTGTGTACCAAAAAACTGTAATAAGGCTGACAAACATCTTTTCAGACTAACTGTGATGTTCTAAAAGGTTTCTATTTTGATGTTCTAAAAGGTTTCTATTTTGAGTTCTTTTCAAAACATCATATAGCAGTAATTCATTTCAAGGACATCACTCTTTTGAAAGGATGGGCTATGGTTAATAAATTGTTTGCGTATTTGTGGTTCTTTCTCTGTGTTCAGTCCTGTAATCTTTGATCTCCACCCTCTCTACACCCACCTCAACATCCTGTTTTGTTCATATCCTTGATATTGTCCTTCCTCAGTACTGATGGCTCAGTTTTCCTCTGAATTAAGCTAAATGAGATCAGGAAAAGAACACATGCACAGCATATAAAAGTACAGGCAGAATATAGCATCAGAAGCTCCTTTTTACAAACTCTTTTTTGTGCTTGCCTAGCCATCCTCTTCCCCCTTGTCCTGTGTCTAGTGGGAATTTATTTAGCAGCAATAAAGCTTGGGCTGAGAAAGAATGGGATTCTGTTCTAACTGATCATTTTCTTTCTTTCTTTCTTTCTTTCTTTCTTTCTTTCCATCTATACATGCACATACCTATCTAAACAGGTAAGGTGAACAGCATAAACTTTTACTGAGCATGTGTGGACAGCAAGACAGAGGGAAAGGGGAAAGCAGATAAGCCTACTTTACCAACTGCTTCAAGCATCATAAACAACCTCAAGAAGAGAAGGTTCTCTAAACAACCTTTAGCCTCAAGAAGAGAAGGTTAAGAGGTGATATGATAGCCCTGTTTAAATATTTGAAGGGATGTCATATTGAGGAGGGTGCAAGCTTGTTTTCTGCTGCTCCAGACACTAGGACGCGGAACAATGGATGCAAGCTGCAGGAAAAGAGATTCCACCTCAACATTAGGAGGAACCTCCTGACAGTAAGGGCTGTTCGACAGTGGAACACACTCCCTCGGAGTGTGGTGGAGTCTCCTTCCTTAGAGGCCTTTAAGCAGAGGCTGGATGGCCATCTGTCAGGGATGCTTTGATTTGGAGTTCCTGCATGGCAGGGGGTTGGACTGGATGGCCCTTGTGGTCTCTTCCAACTCTATGATGATTCTATGATTCTAACCATACAACCAAATGTAGTTCCATAAGTGTGCAACCAAAAACATAGATCTATAAATGAGGAAATCATAAGAAAAGTGGAGGCTGGTGAAAGAAATAAAAAATCATCTCTGAATATAGGTCCATAGAGAACACCAAGTGCCTTAGACCACATCTAAAGGTTAAACAGAGGGAGTCTTGGTCTGTGAACAATGTGGCTAGAGCTGGGGTGGATATTTATACCCAGTTTCATATCCTCAAGGGGTGTGTTGTATAATAGTCAGTGTGACAAAGAAGATTATCAGACAGGGTCTTACCACGCATCAATCACCAAGGAAACATTGGAGAAGCGTGCATGTATGTTGGCATGTTTCCCCAGCGTCATGAAATTATGAGTTCCCTCTAGCATCCTTCTAGCATCCTGGAATTGTTCAGGGAGAGTGACTTTTCTCTTGATGGAAACTTTGCATTAATAGGAAAGTTGCCCTCCCTGAATGATTCCAGGACCCTAGAGGGAGCTCATGATTCCATGGCGCTGGGGAAGCACACCAGGCATTCATACACACACATTTCCCCAACATTTCTTGGCGATTGGCAGACAGTAAGACATTGTATGATAATCCTCTTTGTCACACTGACTATTATACAACACACCCCTTGAGGATATGAAACGGGGTATAAATATCCACCCCAGCTCTAGCCACATTGTTCACAGACCAAGACTCCTCTGTCTAACCTTTTGATGTGGTCTAAGGCACTTGGTGTTCTCTATGGACCTATATTCTGGTTTGGTAATTATCACCCCTTAATCCCTGACTTCTCGCTATCCAGCCCTCTACACTTTTCTTTTTGATAGCCTTGAGTGATTTTTAATATTGGTTTGGTTCTTGTATGTCTGCATGCATTCTTGCACATTTCTAAATAAAACACATTTATTTACTGAAATTGGAGCACTCTCCGGTTATAGCTAGTATACACAGGTGAAAAGATTCCCGCATTTACCCTCCTGTCGCAGGCCTCTTTTGAGCTATAATTTACCCAAATTTCAAGGAGACATTGGCATTGCAGATGGAGACTCCCAATGTTCCCAAACTTTCTGGGTAACATCAGGGCTGCTTAGTTTCCAAAATTAGAGGGAATTCTAATGAGATGATGTACCAACTGTTGAAGTGATCAGTGTAGTGACATTAACCATGCAAAACTGAGGGAACCACTCTTCAGAAATCACAGTTGACCATGGATGTGTTCACTCATAATGACACTGCAGGAGATGGTATTTATGGGATTCCTTCCTCAAGTCATTCTTGCACAGTTAGGAAATCTTACTAAAGATCTTACTGTAGATAGTTAAATAAACTTGTGACCCTTGTTCACCAGCTGTATCTCATCTCTTACTTCTGTAAAGGTGTGCAGTAGCTATGCTACATATTTAATAGGAAATAGATAGCAGGTCAACTGTGGCTGCAGAGTTGAGTGCTGCTAGATGCAATGATGAATTACTCCATAATAGGGAGTTCAAGAATCCTGGCCTTCTTCTGCTGACCCTTTTATTTATAAGACTTTGTACATATCCTGACAAATCATCACTTTTCTTTTGTTTGGCTTGAAACTTCTTACTCCATTAGAGAGTTCCATATACTTATAATGTTTATATTTTATGGAACTAGAGATGGCCAGCCAAAAAGGCACTGCATGTGATTCAGTAAAAGCTTCAAAGGCTTTGGCATTTGGTATTTGAGGGAGCTCCTAGCCTATACATGCCTGCAGAGGATTAAGCACCAGTTCTACATTGCACTGGGGTGGGCAATATACTCTGAAAGAATATAGGAGAAAGCCTTCTCTGCTATGGCAGCCCAGTTGTAGAACACTTTCCCTTTAGAGGCCCAATTAGCACTGAAGCTGAAGGTCTTCCAGCATTGAGTAAGGTCTTCCAGCTTTTTACTAAATCCTTTGACCTAAATCAGTTAGATTTTATCCAAATGTGTACATGCACATGGTTTTAAATTGCTTTAATATTTCAGCTCATTTAAAACTGAGATAAAATTGTCTGATTTATTATCAAATTGTTTAACATGTTTTAGTAGATTATTGCATTAATTTTAAAGTGATTTATCCCTGATGGGATACAGTCACATTTATTTTTAATAGCAGGTGTTATTGCATGCAGGCGAAGCCAGGTGACTGCAACCTGTATGCAGCCTGGACCCCAGCCACACTTATCTGGTGGATTTTCAAAAACAGGAGCTTGCCATGTTCAAAATTCACCAGATAAGTGTGGCGGGGGTCTGGGCTGCATACGGGTTGCAATTGCCCAGATGTGGCTGCATGCAATAACACCCACTATTAAAACTAAATGAGACTGTATCCCATAGGGGAAAAATTGCTTTAAAATGAATGCAATAATCTCCTGTGTCTGTTTCAAATACTATTTGTTTACTGCTTTAAATTGTTCTAAATGGTTTAAATGAGTTTTGAGATCTCATGGTATAGGGTAGAATATAAATATTTTATTTTTCATTTTTATATTTAACTGTTCTGTACCTCCTCTTTCTCCCAAAATGGATGGATGAATAGTGTGTGTGTGTGTGTGTGTGTGTGTGTGTGTCTTTCATCCTCTTGATTGGGTTTTGGAGACTTTCTTTACTTAATTTAACTATGAAATTCCATGTGAATCAACCAGTGCCCTGGCTATTACACTAACAAGGTTCTTGAAAGTGAAATAGCACAACACATAAAGGAACCAATTAATCTCCTTCAGTGCTGAAATTATGGGGCAAAGGTAAGGGAGCCTTAATAAAATCTACATCCTTCAACCAGTTTTGCCAGATTTAGCCTTCTAAAGTAATAGCTAATAAAGCTACTGATCTCATGCCCCTAATTTTAGAATTGATATCCTCCCATTTCCTCCTCAAATGACCAACTGTATTTGCCTAATGTTTAATGCTGTTGTACTTCCTCAAGATGCACTATTCTCTGCATTTAAAGAATAGGATAGCTGTTCCCCTATAATGAGCATTCAAGGTTATTCTACATGTCAGATTCAAGATGATCTAATCCTAGGTGGATCTCGTGACATCTCATGAATTTTAACAAGTTTTAGAGGACACTATGTCCATATCTGGCTCTATAATTCAGGTTGTGATACTGTTTGCCTGCTTGCTCAGGTATAAGAGCCATTGAACAAGGGGGCTGTACATATGGGTGGGAAAACGCTGCCCCTCTTTGCTGTATATTGTTCCTGGAGCAGCCAA
This sequence comes from Urosaurus nigricauda, assembly GCA_034509955.1. Lineage (NCBI taxonomy): Eukaryota > Metazoa > Chordata > Lepidosauria > Squamata > Phrynosomatidae > Urosaurus > Urosaurus nigricauda. The sequence goes on along the minus strand of JAOEGL010000003.1, from coordinate 196,130,083 downwards.
ACCATGTGGGAACGATACGCAGCCAGGAAGAAGCTGCCTAGAGCTACCCCACCACTTCTGGCCCATCTGTACTGGGCCTCAGCTGCTCTTAACTTCAGAGTAAACATTGATAGAATTAGGCTGGTCACTATTTGCTTCTCATAATTTTGTAGCAAACATTTCTTCCATATCCACCCTTCTTTTAAATAGGACACAAATTGGTATGCTGTTAGCATATGAATAAGTGCAGAAGGGCAGACAAATTTATAAGCAGGATTTAAAAAAAACATTTAGGCATTTGCATTTCATGATGGACTGCATGGCAAATTGGTCAAATTGATGGATAATTACTGACATTTTCTGTTTATTAGGTTCCATGTTTAGTTTTTATGATGTATTAGTTTTTCTTATACCATCTTCTCAATATTTAGGCATTAAGTTCACAAAAGATCATGGAAATTTATTGACTAGAGTGTAGAGATCTCAGTCAGGGTTCATTAGCAGTATTTATTTCTGTGTTTGTACCCTACTACTGACTGGCATGAATAATATTAGCCTATGAACAGTACACAATTTCAAGTGTATTATAATTTTAATTATTTCAGCATGGTGTCACCTTAATCCCAACATAGCAACAGAGCCAGCCTATCATTAGTCAAAGTGGGGTAGTCACCTCAGGTGGTAGAATGGGAAGAACAGTGAACTAGGGCTGCCCCCCAAATTCTCAACTCTCCTTGCTTTAGCTTTAGCTTGCTTTAGCTTTTCTTTTCTTGTCAGTGGGACTGAAAGATGTGCACCTCCAAGTTTACCAGCTGTAACTAGAGCCATTGTAAATCTCTTACTCAGCTTCTTATAGGCTAGCACTGTGGTCCCACAATTTTTTCCAGCTACCATATCCTTTCCTCTTGGGCAATGACCGTAGTGCCTCATTACTGTTCTACTGCAAATTCAAAACAACCAATCTCAGCCTTTGCACCTGGTCACCCTGGGAGCAGCAACCAAGAAGCTTCTCACCCATGCCACCCCTACAGCAAAGGACAGTGCGAGCAAGAGGCCTCGTGATCGCTGAGCAGCCAGTTCTCAGTTGCTGTTCCCAAGGTGACCAGGTACAAAGGGAGAAGCTTCTCCCTGGCAAGGAAGGACTGTCAATACTTCTTCATTGGGGTGAAATTGGGGAAATGGAGATTTTAAATGAAGGAGCTGCTCTGAGGTGAAAGACTTTTTCCAAGAATTGACTCCAGATACTCCTGCCTCTTTGTCACCGGAGACATATCTTCTCCAGTTTCAACTGTCTTCCCAGCCCCCACACATACACAAACATAGCTTCTTCTGTTAAATATTCACTCAGTGTGTCTGATGAAAGAAAACAGGAGCAGCAGGGCAGCTCCCACCTGCCAGCCAAGTCCCCAAAAGCTCGCAAACCTTAAGCAGGGTCACAAATTTGAAAGGTCCTTTTTACTGTCACTTATCCCACATTGACATGTGCTGTAACTCCTTATTCTAGTCAGTAAGCCTTTCCCAAAATGCTGCCACTCTGAGTTATACTTGTGATGTCCTGAACTCAAGTCTTGCAAGAGTTTCCCAACTACCACTGCCACCACCAGTGAAAGATGAAACTAAGGGAGGGAGCTTGTATGGGAAGGTGAAGAGCAGGCGATGCCACCATATGGAATGATTAGTGAGTCTGCATTGTGTTTTTAAGGTACCCTGAAAAGGAGTTCCATGCAACCCTCAACCCCACCATAGTCCTAAAAGTTCTTGGTCCCTATTGTCTTTCTTGCACACCAGTTCTTTGACTAAAGCCCCCCTCTGCTGCCCCCTCCCTTTCCCTCACTGCCCCACTGCATCTTTCCACTATGCTGGGTGTGTGTGTGCATACTGCCCACTTTGAGAATCACTGTGCTAGCAGAACCAGAAAGATGGAGGCAGCCAGGACAAATTACTGGGGTCTTGTGGTCCAGAAAGGGGCCTAGGTTCTGACTATATTGCTCCCAGACACGTTGATAGTTGTTACCTCAGCCACCAAGAGAAACACCTAACTGTGGCAGCAAAGGAGGAAAGTCACCTTCAGGAAGGAGAGTAGTAGAAGAAAAGTCCCCTCCTCAGATCCCACTTTATGTGCAGCCCTATTCCTGCTTGGTCCAAAGCCACTATCCTTTTCCAGATATGCTTATCTCGTAAGCCGGCTTTCAATTACCCACTGGTGGCTCCATCCATCACATTTATTGTGCCAGAAGATGCAACTCTGAGGTCGGAGGGCACTCAAGAAGTCAAAATCAATTTGGCTTAGGATCAAGAAATGAAGCAGGAGAACAACTGGTTGGATTTTGTGGGTTAACAGTTTATTCATCGCAAACACATTCTTGAAGCAAGCAAAGAGATGACTGTATCTATCACCTGATGACCAATACAGAAATCAGATAGACTTTATAATTGGAAGCAAAAAAATTGAGAAACTCCACCCTCCCTGCAAAAACAAGAACAGGAAGAGATTGTGGCACATATCATGAAATGCTAATCTCAAAATTAGAGTAAAACGAAAGAAGAACACTAAACCAATAATCGTGTCAAAATACAACTTGAAGAGTATCCCCGCAGAATTTAAATTTGAATGGAAGACAAAAGAACTCTGGACTGAAGCTAGGGATATTGTCAGGAAGGAATAGGAAAAAAATACTATCTGCAGCAAAAATGGAGAAGCCTCAATGAGTGACAGAATAAACTCTTCAAGCAGTTAAGGACAGATGAGAAGCAAAACTAAAAGGTGGCAGAAATAGGGTAGGAACCCTGAATGAAGTTCAATGCTTTTTGTTTTTGGTACATTAGTATATTATTTTAGTATATTATAGTGTTGTGATTTAAATATCAGATGTCCCACCTTTTGGTGAAAAGGGTATTTTAAATAAAAATTATTGTACCTGTTGCTATTGTTGTTATCATCCTCGATATGACAAATATTTGCATCCTTGCAAATATTTAAACATAGTTATCATGTCACCTCTTAACCTTTTCTTCTGCAGGCTAAATGTACTCAGCTCCCTAAGCCACTGCTCATAGGCCATGGTTTTCATTTTGGCTATCTTCCTCTGGACACACTCCAGTTTGTCAATATCCTTCTTGAATTGTGGTGATCAGAACTGGACACAATATTCCAGGTGAGATCTGACCAAAGCAGGATGGAGTGATGCTATTACTTCCCTCAGTCCTGAAACTGGATTCCTATTGATGCAGGCTGGAATCCAAATATTTTATATAGTTGTGGTTTGTTTTTTTAATATGTACAAGTCCAGATCATGTGCTTAAAATCAAGTATACTTTGCCTATGTTATTTCAGAACCAAGGAGGTCCAAGGAGTGAGTGAGATGTACCCATAGTCAATGTGTTTTTTATCAGTCTCTGTGTGTAATCTTAGCCACTGAATAATTGTCAGTATTTTCAAAATCATTCTAATATAGAATAGATAAGATGATAGGATTATAACATAATATACTATAGATTTTACTTCTTGGCATCAGAGGTCACATCATCTTGTAAACAATCAATAGTTATCCTATCTAAAACTAGGACATTAGAACAATTTTTCATGAGCTGTGAAGGTTAAATGAGCTACTTGCCAAGATCTACTGAAAACTGTTCAGGCTTTACATATTTTATACAAAGCCTTTGTGATGTGCTTATTATTGCTATCATTAATGGCTTGCAATTAATCATAAAGATTTGGTTGAAGCAGCTGCACATACAACTTGACTAAGTTATTCATCTCATTTGTTGCTGGGGAGGGAGTATTCCAGAGAAAATGCTGCATAAATGGTCATAAGGCACGCTTCAGTTCATGGCACACATTGGCACAAATGACAGGGGTATATGTGCTCAATTAACTAGGAGGAGGCATTTCTGGAGTAAGTCAGCCACAGGTAGTACTTAATAACTGGATTATAAAAGGGACTGGCTGATGATAGTCATACTTGATCTTGGTGAAAAAGAATAGGACATGAGTAGAGTATTATTTATATAGTATAGTGGGATCACAATTGTTCTGCATTATCCAAAACTCTAAGGGGCTTGATCATAGAGATCCATATACAAAGAGATCCACATGCACATTCTCATTGCAATGTTTCAAAAATTTATTCCCTGCATGTAGAAAGCATTCTTTGGCTTAGAAAGGAGACAATCAGAACGTGTGCACCTGAATAGAATGTTTCTGTATACAGTACTGATAGAATAGTACTTTATTTTTTTTTACTAATTCATCAAATAATCTTGTTGTTGCCACCTATGTTCATATGTGTACACTAGAGTACAGGTTGCTAGGTTGTTTTTAAAATGAGATCCAAGATGTATTAATGTGTTATTTTCACTATTTGGAGGAGTGTACTATTTGACCAAAAATCCAAGGAAATCAGGGTTTCAGGTCATGCAGATTTTCCCCCCCATTTCCTTTTTCCATAGTGAGTGAAGAGGGGATGAGAGACACTGCTTAGACACTTCTCTTCATCCCCTGCTTATGGATATTTAACAGTCTCTGTGGCATCTTAGAGCTTGGTACCTGCCTAAGGGGACTGGCAACTCTCTACAAGTGTTGTGCAAGATCTTGGTTAATATTTTTCAGAGGCTGATAGGCAGGCAGTAGAACTTGAATTTCCCATTATGTGGATTAGCTTGTTGCTGCTGTTGAGTGCCATTTTTGGCTTATCATGACCCTAAGGTGAAACTATCATGGGATTTTCTTGACAAGATTTGTTCAGAGAAGGTTTGCCATTGCCTTCTCCTGAGGCTGAGAGAGTGTGACTTGTCCAAGTTTACCCACTGGGTCTCATGGCTGAACTGGAAATTGAACTCTGGTCTCCACAATTGTAGTCCAACACGCAAACTTCTATACCACACTGGGATTATTTTATCTTGAGATGAGACCAAACGGTGCTAATGTTCTACAGCTGCCTCCAGCCATTTAGAATTAAAAACAATGGTTTCTGTATTATGAGAGTAGTTGTCAATAGGATCTCTGTGTGTGTGTGTGTGTGTGTGTGTTTAGGCTTTTCCATATATTAGGTACCAATTTAGTTCAGATGTCACAGGTGACTAATTCATCTTAGACTTTAGTGATTAAACATAGCTTTCAATAACGTAAAACAGACATCCCCAACATAACGGGAGAATCATGGGAGTTGTAGTCTAAGACATCTGAGATAGTCTGACATGCACATTCCCTGCCTACTAATTATGTCCACTGTAGTACAGTTGTTTGAGTGCTGGACTATGACTCTGGAGGACTCAAATCCCTGCTCAGCCATGGAAATCCACTGAGTGACCTTAGGCAAAGGCAAAGCTCTTCTTAAGTTATCATGCCAAGAAAACCTCTTGATAGGTTTGCGTTAGGGTTGCCATAAATTGGAAATGACTTGAACGGACACAAAAAGAAGTCTTAAAGAAAGCTTTAAGAGTCCTTCAGTTAAATATTAATAAACTAGCAGTAAACTAAGGTTGTGAATTCTTTATTTGCAAATAAATGATAGCTGCAAATCAGAATGGTCACGGGCAATACTGTATAAATTTTCAGTGTTTGATGTGGAAAATTTTGTACCATAAACAAAAAGGTTTGCTGATTATTACAGGGGGAAAATGTTTCTGAGTGATCGGTATTGACAATAAATTCTCTTCATAATAACATGCCTAGAGACAAATAAAATTAAAAACAAAAAAGAAAGGGGGAATGTTTGGGGTTGCTATGAGGAAAATGAAAAACTTACTGTTTCTGTTTTCATATTAGGCTAGTGTGCTGAAAATATATTGGAGCTTCTGTGACAAGTTTACTGTCATCTACAGAGGCAGTTTAAAAAAAAAAACACATTGATAACTTCCCTATTATTTGAAGCTCTATGAGCCTTGAATTCTGCTGATACAGTGGCAAAAGCATGGCTGATTGTTACCATGCTTTTTGTACCTGAAGCTAAGAATGTGCTCCTTTCTATTCCTCTGTAATAAACAGTTTTGCTTTTCCTTTCCTTTTCAGAGTACAGTAATTTATTTATCTCCACAATGGTGCTTTCGGACTCCCCTCCCAATCATCTCACTTTGATATTTAACCTTAGTCTCCCTACTACTGATATAAAAATAAATTATATAATTTATTAATAATACTTAATAAATTATTATTTATTATGAATAATAAGTAATAAAATTATTAATTCAAACCAGAATAGATCCACAGAATCAATAGAACTTATATGAGTGTTGCTTTACCAGGTTCTCCATTGATTTCATAGGCCTAACTCTCATTGGAACTAACAGGTGGATTTCAGTCTTTTTCAGTCTGTAACATTGTACATGCTGGATCACAGGTCTCTAGCCATAGTGTGTTATTTAATAGGACCATTAATGTGCACAGACAACTGTGGAAAGCTGGAGGCTGCATTAGTCCCCCAGGAGAATTGCAAGCCCACACTGATCACTGCACCCTGCTCAAAAATCACTGTTTCCCCTATGACTCCAAATGCTCTCCAGAGGGCATGGGGGTATTTTTCTTATAAAGTTAAACCCCGTTGATCCATTGTAGGCCTAGGAAGTTTGTTTGTTTGTTTTTTAAATAGGAATGGCTGAAAGATCATCTTGAAGCCACCCCTGCTGAAGATGCATTGGGACCATGAAAAACACATGCCATGCCCCGCAACCACCCTGAACAAATAGGAGGGTAAAAGATCTATTCCTACTTGAGCCAGGAAAGAGCAACATTTTTTGGCTCTGCCACAGCCCCAGGGTGGCTTCTCTGTGCTGTGGTGGAATGTGGCATGTAAACACTGTGCCATCAGAGCGTCTTGAAGCTGCCCATGTCTGGGTGGCTGGGCGGCTTCTGGGAAGGTTCTAGGCATCTTGGGAGCATGTGGCATTTAAACGCCATGTTCCCAAAAATGCTCAGAAGGTTATTTTAACAGCTCATCTGTTCTGGTCCACTTAATGTTTGAAAAAGGCCCCTTTCTGGGCCTAAATTGACCCAGGGGGACCAGAAGCATGGAACAATCCCCCCTTGCTGTCTAGAAGGGATTTACATCTATTTTTGCCTTTGGGCCTTGGTGGCACAAAAACAGCCCTGTTGGCCACATGGCTCCGTCAAATCTCTTATGAGTCAGTGTGGTGGTGATTTGAGTACTGGATTATGACTCTGGAGACCAGGGTTTAAATCTGGTTTTGGTCATGGGTGACCTTGGGCAAGTACCATTCTCAGTAAGCTGGTCAATGACCGAATAAAATTTTACTACTACTTTTACTACTACTACCACTCTCAGCTTCAGAGGAAGGCAATGGCAAAACCCCTCTGAACAATATTTGCCAAGACGACCCCATGACAGGTTTGCCTTTGTTGTTATTGTTGTGTGCCTTCAAGTCATTTCTGACTTATAGCAACCCTAAGGCAAACCTATCATGAGGATTTCTTGACAAGATGTATTCAGAGGAGGTTTTCCATTAACTTGACTTGTGGCTGAGAGCATGTGACCTGTCCAAGGTGACACAGTGGGTTTCACAGCTGAGTGGGAAATTGAACCCTGGTCTATAAAGCTGTAGTCCAACACCCAAAATCATTACGCCATGGTGGCTCAGGTTTGCCTTAGGGTTGCCATAATTTGGAAACAACTTGAAAGCACAAAACAACAATTCTCTGATGATTTCCAATATTTCCAATATTACTTATATATTTTCCAATATTTTCCTAATTACCTAATAATATTTACAATTTCTTCTAAGTGGTCCCTGACCCTCCTTGAATCCACAATCCTATTTGACAGTGGTAGAATTGCCACTGTACTTAAAAAAGCAGTTCAGAAGAATAATGGATGCCAGCTAGCTGAATACAAGAGATACCAGCCTCTCATTCCTTCTCTTCCCATCTTCTAGTGGGATCTTTATGTAGACCTCCTTAGCCAATTAGTGTCTGTTTGGGTCAATGGCATGGCACCCTCTGGCAGCTACTTCACAGCCAAAGAAAAAACTATTATGCAACATGGTCTTGGATCCTCTTGTACAGTGTCTAGAGAAGTAGATATGATGGCATAACCTTCAGCATAAATTACCAAAATGATTCTGTCCTGCTTGTTTCTCATTATTTGACTGCCATATACTAGGCTGTGTTGGATCTAGAATTTGGGTTACTGTTTGTTAAGTCAAGGATGGGAATCTGTGGAGGCTCCTGTGTGCCCCCAGAATTGCCCATTACCGCCAAACTAAAGTGCTATACCTCAAGTGCATATAGCAGAGAGAAACCTTAAGTTTCCAGCAGAAAAGTCTCAACTGAATGACTATGATCCAAAACACACTGCAGAAATAATCCAGTTTGAGAGCACTTTAAGTGCCCTGGCTTAAGGCTAGGGAATTCTGGTAAGTGTAGTTTTATAAGACATTTAGCCTTCTTTGTCAGAGTTCTGGTGCCACAATAAACTACAATTCTCATGATTCCCTAGCACTGAGCCAGGGCAGTTAAAGCTGTCTCAAACTGGATTATTTCCACAGTGTGTTTTACACCACACTCCCCTTTCTTTTATACATAGACACATATAAAAATGGCTCCAAATAGCCATGTTTCCACGGTGTAAGTACTCTTGCAATCACTTCTGTGGCTATTTTTTTTAATGAAACAAAAACAAAACAAAAACCCCATAAAGACACAGGGGTGAAAAATGGGACAAGTATAGTTCATTATCCCAAATCTTGACTCTGAAGCAGACTACCTGAAAGCTGGCTTATATAAATTCAGAGTACTGTCTGAAGAAACAAGAATAAGAGAGTTCCCATTTACAATCTAAAGTGATACTACCCGAATTCAGGTTTTTCCATCTCAGTGAGCAGGTTAAGAGCACTTTTTCTTCTTGCCATGCTTCTGATTTTATTTCTCCCTCTTTCTAAAAGCAAAAGTGACACTGTGTGCATGAATTTTTACTCTTATCCCACCCAGTCTTACTTGTCTTTCTTCCTGAACATCATCTCTCTCATTCTCTCTGTCTCAGTTTTTAAAATAATCCACCTGACATGTACTTCAAGAAAGTGGTGTCTCCTAAAACATTGGGGCTTGTATGCAGTCTTTGCATTCATTTTACAGAGATTCCTGCCACTTTCCCGATGGCCAAATGTAAGATGATATTCTACACAGGCAAAACAAGAGACTTCTTCAGTCTATTGCCATAAGCTCTTTAACAGTGATAGCAATTATAACAGTATTTTTTTTAGTAATTATGTACATAGAAGCATACAAAACTATTTAGAAGATGCAACCCACGCTTTTTAGTTGTTTTCTTGCATTCTAACTTCTGTATCCTTGTAGCTTATTGCATATAGCAGAGAAAAACGAATAGATGCAGTATCAGTAATCTGTGGCCTATCTCTGTCTTGTAGTAGTCATCTCCTCTTAATGCTAAATGCTAAAGAGTGTGTCTCCGAAGTAGCACACCAGCCACCAGTTTTTCCCCTAACTCAGCTTCCTCAGATTATCACTGTGACCTAAAAAGGTCAAAGCCCTGGACACATTTTGCAATGCAGCCAAATGCAAAACTGGTTTTGCTTAGGTAGTGAAAAAAACTTGAAGAAGCTTCTCATGTATTATTGTGCTGGAGCTCCTTGAGTGATTTTTTTTCTTTGAAAATAGCACTTGTGGGGATGTTGCTAAATATTAGGAATCTAATTAGTTGTAAGTGTGTGGAGAGTTCCTTCTGATATTATAACAGCTATAGGGTTTGCCTAGTCATATGAATATGGGTGCAAATTATGCATCCCAATTCGTTCTTTATTAGATGTTGTTCTGGGTCTTTGTGCATGTTTGTCTATTAAAAAGGGAGCTGAATGAGAGTTTGAAGAAGACACCAATTTCATATATGGCTAAAATTGACTAGAAATCATTAAGGACATTATCGCACCTGCAGATCCCACTGAGATAGATGTGGTAATGAAAAATCAAAACCGGGTATTATAGCATGCAGCTGAGGCCAGGCGAATGCAACCTGTCTGCAGCCTGGACCCCAGAAAGCTCCAGTTTTTGAAAAGCAGCTGGATAAGCACAGCTGGTATCCATGCTGCATATGGGTTGCACTTGCCTGGCTTTGGCTGCATGCGTGTTTTGATTTTTCAATCCCGTGTCTATTCTGGCAGGATTATTCACAGGTGCGATAATCTCCTAAAGCAGTAACAAATGCATAAGCATTAAAGTTATGGGACAACATTAGTGTCTCCTGGCTCACATCCCCAATTCTCACTGATTGGCCAGTAGCCACTGAAGGCAATGGGGTTTGTTCCCCTGTTAATCAGCAAACAGTTGACTAGCATTTCACACCATCTCCCCTGAGAGATCTCTGTGCAACAGCCTGAAGCAGGGGCCCTGCCACAATTCCCCTTCCCACCAAGATTACTCTTGGTATGTGTGTGTTGGTATGAGGCGAGGGTGTACATCAGGTGGTTGCTTTCCAATTAACAGGGGAACAGACACCCATAAGTTGCAGTGGCTGCAGCCCAGGAAATGTGGATTGAGGGACTTTCACAGTCCCTATGTATCTTCTAAACTAGGCAATACATCGGATCATAAAGATGAAACAGTCATGAATGCTTTACTCTAGTTTATACATTCATAACTGCCTTAGTGAATTCAGACCTATATCTTAATTTGAGGATTTATGTTTGAATTTTGACAGCATATGTACCTTTTATGGCTTATAATTGGCTTGGGTCAGAGAGTGAGAAAATCTAAAGAAGAGACTGCACTTGCTAGTTCAATCTGATCGTGTGTGTGTGTGTGTGTGTGTGTGTGGAGTGGGGGGAAGAGGGAGAGAGAAAGAGAGAGAGAATATGTTTTTTCAGATATAAGAATGAGTCCCTGCTTACTTTGAGGAAGGAAATATAATTTTATTGTATGGATTTAAGAGGAAATGGAAAAGTAAATTGCTTATAGTGGATTTTGTATTATTTCTTTGTGTCTATTGTGTTTTATATTTTTATTTAAGGCTTTCAGGTTGCCTACAATAAGTGATGTAGTGGGCTGAGTATTGGACTATGAGTCTGGAGACCAGGATTTGATTTTCTGCTTAGCCATGGAAACTCACCTTGGATAAGTCACATACACTCAGTACCAGAAAACCCCATAATAGGTTCACTTCAGAGTTGCCATAAGCTGGAAGCAACTTGAAGGCACACAACAACAACAACAAAGAAACAGCATCTTGAGCAGGAAAATTTCTGCTAAGAGGCCCCACTTTTTTTGGGGGGGGGGCAGCCATAGGATTTTGGGAAAATATATATGTGCTGGGTATACAATATGGAGCACTGTTGCTGGACTTTATCGTTTTGAAAAGGTTTACATAAATCTGCAAATTGTTTAAACATTTAGAATTCTGTTTGCAATATTCATGTATAAGTGGCTGTACAGAGCCCAAGGAAGTGATGCTTATTGAAAAATAAAGGCAAGGCAGGCATACCATAAGTAAGATTTAGCTTTTCTGAAAAAGCTAAAATTGAAACTTTTTGCTATTGTCTTTCTTTGAGATTTCAGTCCTGCCACTCTTCTAAGTTGTGATCCTGCTACAGCATAATAGGAAGCATTTTCACTGTTATCTTGCATTGTAATGAACACACAAAAGAATGATCAGGACAAACATTGTACTTGCAAATAATTCCTCACATTTGGTCCAAAGCAGCAACCAGAAATTTTGCCTCTTCTTCCAAAATTGTATCTGTAAGATATAGTATGGAAGGATAAATATTTCATTACTTGGGATCACACTCACCTCTGAAATCTGTGCAATGCAATGTCTTTGCATTTATTTATTTGTTTATTTTCTGTCTTTCTTCTAGTGTGGGTCCAAGGTGATTTACAACACAGAGGTAAATGGAGTATAGCAAAAATCAATCACGATATTTAAAAAAAAATCAATTAAAAACAAGAACAGGACATAACTAAAATGATTTCAAAACTTAAAATACTGTATAACAAATGCCAAATGCTAAAATAAATAGACCCCAAAACGTTGCTAGATTCCCTCCCTTATTTCTCTGTCTTCAACATCTGCCAGTGAAGACCAGCTGAGTGAGTGTTTGGTTGCCCTCCTTCTACCTGGGCTCCTCCCATGCCTTGGCTCCTGGACTTAAGGAGGAGGAATGGCCCCTTTTTCCTCCTTTCCAACATTTGCCAGTGAAGAGTCTTGTCTCTCCCCCCTCCCTTTTTTTTTAGATTGTGTATAGTTCACATTGTTTCTAGGACTGGGATGGGGAGTTGAGAATGGAGATTATTTTCTTCTTTTTACTTGTTTTGGTATGTTAATTGTTATATATTTTGCTTTGTTAATTTTATTTTTTTGGGGGGGGTTATTTTTTGTTATAATTACTATGTATTTTGTTGTTGTTGCTATAACTGCTATATATTTTTGCTTTGTTAATTGTTATGTATTTTGTTAGTTATTGTTGTTGTTAATTGCTATCTGATTTTATTGTTATTGCTTAATATATTGCCATTTGTTTTTTAATTTATGCATATTGTTATTGTGTGTATTGCTTGCTCAGAGGAGTGGGCTAGAAATAAAAATTATTATTATTATTATTATTATTATTATTATTTTAAATCAGAAGTAAAACCCTCCCACATCAACCAAAACCAAGAGCATGACTTAATAAGAAGGCCAAATTAACACGGGTCCTAAAGATAAGCCAACCGAAGACTTTTTCAAAGATGGAAAGTGTTTATGGATTTTTTGATCAATAAGAAATCTACTGACGCAATGGTTTTTGGCTATGGTTATTAGCAATTTTAGTAGGATTATTTAGTTGGATCAGTAATGGTACTGTAATAAAGTTGGATCATTCCTACCCCCTATCCCAGGATTACAACCAGGTTTGAGGGGTCAGAGCCCTATTATTTACTGGTTGAATGTCTCATTTTCCTCTCTTCTTTCTTTCTCTTTGATTGTAAATTATTTTGACTGTAAATTAGATTGTTTGCATTAAACATTAATTTAAAAATAATAATGTCCTAAGAGATAGCAATGACAATCTCCTCTGAGTATATCTTGCCATGAAAACCCTATGACAGAAATTTCATAAATTATAATTGACTTGAAAGCATACAACACTAGTAAACTCTCCACACGCCACCCCCACCCCATCCCACCCCCCATGGTTCTGCTTAAAGGAGTTGTTTCATTCTGTGAGTAGCAGGACCAACTCTGTTTCTCAATGAAGCAGAGTCTTGTCCAGTGCTCTGGTTCTAGTTTCTCATTCTGATAAAACTGTTGAGTTCTATGCTGTTAGACGAGTTACCCTGACATCTGCTGGAGGAGTGTATTTGCACTGGGCCTCCAAGGAGACTGACACTTGGGTATGGCTGCTTCTCTGAGTGGCCCTCAGAGTGGCACAGACAAAGTCTCACAATGGCTCAAATCACGTGGATCTCCAATCTGGAGATAAATCTTTGATTTATGATTGCATTATGTTTGATTTATTAATGTGTTGTGATTGATTTATGACTGATTTACTACCCCTGTATTAGGCATTAAAGTTTCAGCTATCCTGATCACAGGTAACAGTGTCTGGCCCTCTTTTGTCCCAATTGTTTCAGCTTTAGAGTCCTGGCCTATTAATTTGCTCTTGGACATAATAAGCACATTATGCCTTGGTAAGGATACTTTTTGTTTCATAATGTGAATATATTGTGAATACAGATACTGGAAAAAAGCAACAGAAGATACAATCATAGCTAAATAACAAACATAGCTAGCTAGCTAACCAGCCAACTGAGTCCCTGGAAATCAGAAAATTACACTGATAGAAAAAATAACTAGATTTTCCTCCTCTCGGTGTGGCAGTGATAATGCACAGGTATGTATATTCATAATCCCAAGCAAGCATTTTTTATGAATGCAGCCTCTGTAGCTTATTCTTTTGTTCATTACAGTGTGCCTCCAAGTTGTTTCCAACGACTCTTAAGGTGAAGCTATCGTTGGGGTTCTCTTGGCAAGAATTGTTCAGAGGAGGTTTGGCATTGCCTTCCCCTGAAACTAAGAAAGTATGACTTGCCCAGGATCACCCAGTGGGTTTTATGGTTGAGTGATGAATTGAACCCTGGTCTCCAGAGTTGTAGCCCAGTGCTCAAACCACTACACCATCCTAACTGCATTGTGATGATGGGACAAAAAGATGCAACCTCACTCTCTCAGTCTATTGGAGTCTCTAAGCAGAAATAATCTGCCACTCACCATCATCTCAGGCTGGTCTGCAAGTTCTGTAACATGCCTCTTTTATGGTACCAGTGGCCAATAATCCTAGTAGAGGGGGGGAAGAGGACTATCCCACTACTCATGGGATGGATACCCTTACCTGCTCAAGCCAAAGACTGCCATTGCTTTATGACTACCAGAAACTTCCATTTCTTTCATTATTTATTAGCAGTATTTTCATACAGCCTTTTCACAAAAGGGAACAAGGTACAACAAAACAGCTAAATAAAGAATAGTAGAAAAAAATAAAAATGGACATATTAAACCAACATCAAAACATTTTAAAAGGCCAATTTATATGAGAAACAGTTAAGAACTGTATTTGGGGATGCTTTACCATTACGGTTAAACATGTTGCTTGATCTGGTGACATGTTTTTCATATGGGAGGGGCTGGGTTTGTCTGCCTCCCAACAGTCTTGCTGACAGAAATCCATTTATTCTCACTCATAGATCTTAATGAGCTAGCATGGTATAGTGGTTTGAGCATTGGACTATGACTCTGGAGACCTTAGTGTGATCCACTGGGAATTAATCCTTTTCTGTACCCAGAGCTCTCTGGATTCTGCTTCACAGTGATGAGACAGAATTAGAGCTTACCACTTGATTGAACACACAAAAAGTGTGTGTGTGTAAGTGTGTGTGTGTGTGTGTGTGTGTGTATATATAAATAAAGGTGGGGAGAGAACTGGTAAAGTCTCTGGTCTTAAAGAAAATTTGGGCAATGAAGGTTGTTGATAGTGTTGTTTTTAAACAAAATAAAATTAGCTTTGCTATATACAACCAATTAAAAGTTCCAGTACTTTAAAGCAGTGATTTATTGATGCTACATTGAAGTGGAAGTTTTACTAGGAACAGCTATAAGAGGGCTGATATTTCAACCATTATTTCTTTTGTGGCAAAGAAGAGCCTGAATATAAATAACAAGAACTATTTATTTAACTTATTTCACTTGATAAAATGTGTGCCTCTAAATTGGTTGCTTGTTCATTTTAACAGGAACCACTGGTGGCTTTGGGAAGCAAATTACTGTGCACACTAGAATTTATTAAAACAATTACTGCTGGTCCACAAATGCATCTGGGTAGATGTATAGATTATTATATGATTAATTACTAAGTATGGCATGTTCCGTGCAGGGAGAGCAAATGGCAGCTTTAATAATAAACAGCTGCTGGAAGTATTTACAATGAGATGTCCAAGAATCCAGACCTTCATTTTATAAATTAAGAAAGTGTGATAATCAACAGCACTGAAGGAACTGCTCTTGAAATATCCTCTGCATTGCTTAATTACTTAGATTTGCTTTTTTGGGTCAGTAAAATAAAAAAGAGAGACAATGTCTGAAAGGATTCCAAGCAATTAGTGTGTTTTGGAATGGAAATGTGATTATTTCTTCTACAAATGGACCAACAATTAGTCTAGAGCTCCAGTTGTTTTATTTACTAGCATATTATTTCCACAGATGTAGGCTTTGATCAGAAAGGGGGGGGGGCAGTAAGACAAATCAAGCTCTTGCAAGTTGGCATCTAGCCCAAATTGCTCCCCTCTCTATTGTCTGTTGTGATGAAGCTTTGCATTCCTCATTCCTGGCACCACCAGATGCTCTGTCTCTATTCTTGGCTACTGTATCATCCCTTCAGGAATCACTCATAGCTCTCACTCTGTGTCAAAGTGCCTATTCCGGTAGATTAAAAATGTTAGTTCCAGAATCTGAGTTGAGGCAGGTGTAACCATTGTCAGGATTCTCTCCTTGGAGAAGGCTTCCATATAACAGTAAAGAGGCCACTTAAGAGTTTCTCTACCACCTGCTTTTTATTAAAGATAGATTACTCCTGCATGATACCATTATACATTCTTAATTGCTAGTCATTACTAATAACATGCATTTATGAGCAGACACTGCCACAGAGTTCCTGAAACCTTGGAAGATTTTTCAATAAACTAAGCTGGACTTAAAGATGCAGTAAGCACCATTTTCTTTGTTTCAGTCACTTCATCATGCCTTCAAGGGGCTTTTCTATACTATGCAATTATAGCATTATGATCTGTCTTTAAAGACCATGGTTTCATCCTATGGAATCCTGAGGTTTGTTTGGTAAGGCAATTAGAGATCTTTGGCAGACAATTCTAAATATCCCTTATTAATTCAGGCTGAAACCATGAAATTTAAAGTGGAGTTACAGAGGTATAATTGTGTAATGTGAATGGACCCAGATTTGGGGGAGGAGGGTCATGAAAGATGTCCAAGAATTGGACAGCTTTGGCAGAAAGGAGCAAGAGTGTGGCTCTGAAATCTTGATGGGGCTTTTCCTTGATGGGTCTTGGCAGTTTTCTGATTATACCAGTCCTTCATAGAGGTGTACATTATAGTAAAATGGTAAAATTTAGCATCTGTACAATGTTTTAGAGTTTTCAGGATCCTCATATATATCATTTAGGCCATTTTTATGTCCTGAAAGAGCCAGAAGCACATTGGGTAGAAATCTGGAAGTCCTTGCCATGAGGGACCAAAATGACTCCATCTCTGATGTTCTTTCTGTTAGCAGTCAAATACAGTTTTATTCAGACTGGCTTTTGATGTTTAAGATGACTTGCTACTGAAGCAGCATTTAATCAAGTGATTACTAGTATTTCTTTCTTATTGATGACCTTTTATTCATTGAATTTTCATCAGTGAGTTTTAGTTACAACTATATGTTATTGTTATTCATTTTCAGCACAGGTTTGAATGTGAAAGTAGAATAGAAATTTAATAAACAAATAATCTGAGAAATAATCTAGTCAATATTATTGTTTTTACTAGAAAAACTATACTGAAAGCACTTTTATACAGCAATGATTGTGGGTGCTGGTGGCAGTGGTATATAACTTGGTGTTCTCTGCTTACCTAGACACATTGTGGCTCTATAAGGCTAGTCAACCTAATGTTAGAAATGAGTGGGATGTTCCTCTTCAACTACAAGTCCATGGTTAATTTAATTCAGAGTTATAAAAAAAACATTTACTTATATGAGAGAAAACAGAGATGTGATAAACACTGGTATACTAATAAATTCTGAAATGCATGTGCTCATCATAACAGTTCCCATTGCCATACCCCAAGAAGGGTCCAAACAGTTGTATAGCTCTATTGTGCCTTGTCAACAAATCAGTTGTAAGGGCCTTTATCTTCACTAGAAAAATGGGAGTGTGGATTAAAATTCAAGATGAGAATTCAGCTACACCCAAATACTTTGCATTATTACAGAGGTGGCTCACAACAGAGTTTTTCTGTTTGGAAAATCCCCCCATTAAGGTACTATGAAGATTTTAGATGGAATGGGAGAGTATGAGAAGGTGGGATGGAAGATACCATAATTGTTCTGCTTAAAAAAAAAGTCCCAGCTCCTTGACCATGTGAGCCCTGGAATTACTTCATGTAACGTTTAAATCG
Organism: Urosaurus nigricauda; assembly: GCA_034509955.1. NCBI lineage: Eukaryota > Metazoa > Chordata > Lepidosauria > Squamata > Phrynosomatidae > Urosaurus > Urosaurus nigricauda. The sequence goes on along the minus strand of JAOEGL010000003.1, from coordinate 196,112,432 downwards.
CAATTACAGAAGAAGTGCCTTTGACAATACTTTTCACATCATGATGCTTCCAACCCATAGCTGTTGTGACTCTGAAGTGTGATAAAGTAGTAAAATGATGTCTCATGTTTCTTTTCTATTTCATAAAAACAGACCAACTCCAGATATTAGTATGGGCCAAATAGGTTGCTCTTCATGAGTTTTCCTAGATGCTTTGTGAGTCCCTCAGCAGTGGCATCATGCAGAACAAATCATAAACATGGCAAAAATTGCTAGTCCTGAACCCCCATTACCTTCAAAAGTAAGATGGAATAGTGAAACAGTAACTATAACTTTAAAAAAAACCTCTTTGTGTAACAATTTAAATAACCTATTTTCCATTCATTTTTGAAATGGTAGTGATTTAGGAACAATTATTTTATTCTTTAATGAATTATTTCCAGGCTCCATGATATAATTATGTTCACTCCACTCCTGAGATGTACGAGAATGAAGTTTACATAATAATTAAGAAGAAAATGCCAGCAAGTGTGGCCATGTGGCCAGGTGCTGTGATAGTGATGCTTATGGGCCATACTTTAAGGCAAGTTTCTGAACCCCCTAGCTTGATCATCTTAATTATGACAGAACTGCTCCAAACATATGTAAACTGGAGGCCAGCATAAAGAAGATGTTGATGCTAATTGTTTGAGCACAAGTCTCAGAATTTTGATCAAAATGTTTTGCATTGTCGTCCATAAATTTGCCCTCACATTTGAAGACATCTATAATGATGATGAGGATGCATGTTACTTCTAATTAATGTTGCCACTTGGAAGCAGAGAAGGATAAATAGAGGTGGTGTGGGCAATCTGTGGCCTGAAGGCAACTTCCAGCCACCCAGGGCTCACCGTGTTATCTGCAGCCCCACCTGCTCCTGAACAGTGATAGCCTTACCCTAAATCTTTGCCACCAAAGATGTCATATCATATCCTCCAGAATATGCCATTTGCAAAAGGCCTATCTTACCACAAATGATCTTTTAATGGAAAATTACATTTAAATGGCAAATTGAATCTGATAGAGGGTCCAGAAGCCACAGTTTGCTATTTTGGAACACAAAATTTTGGGGTAGGGAGAGCGTAGCACTCCAACATCTGTGAGAGGGAAAGAATAGCCTTCAGACCTTCAGAAGTTGCTTGCCTCTGCACTGGAAGATGGTATGGTAGGAAAATGTTTTCTTTTGAATTAGAGCTTTAAATGACTTGATTCCCAAAAGATTTTAACTTTCCATTTGCTGGTTACTGCACTGTGCACTCCCATGTATTAGTTTCTTGACTGCAATGCTTTTGCTTGTCTTTAGGAGAAGTAACACTTCAAAATTATTTTCTTTTAGTACCAAAATCCCTTTTAACTACCAAAGCAAAGTACTTATGGGGGAAAAATGTCTATTAGCTTTGAGAGGCTGACACAGATGTAAAACTGTGCAGCTACTGAGCTGAACACTCTAATGATGGTCTGATAATAGCAGAAGAGAACAGATTTTGAGGGGGGTCCAAATGTACAAATGACTGAAAGTAATGGGGTGTAAAAAAAATGAGCCATTTGGACAGCATATCTCAAACTCTTGATTTGGGAAGCTCGAGCTTTCTTTTCTCTTTTAATGTGATATTCCTTAGTGTCATTTCACTTGATTTAAGAGGCTCATTCCTTTCTATTTAATTTTAATCCATGTGATTATAGTTAATTTAGTTTTCAATAACATCTGTCTTTACAGATCAGTAATGAGCTGGTTTTCGTTAGTGCATAGGAAATAACTAATTTGGGACACCTTCAGAAGGATAGCAACTTACTTATGAATCATCTTTGTCATAAGATTCAATACACTGAATCAATGAAGTGGGAACTGTGTTGATACAGTATTAATATAACTGTGTGCAATGTAATGTCTTGAATCACAGAATTTCACAATGCCTTGAATTGTATTGTGAATTTGACCAAACTGTAACTGTCATATCCTTTTTTCTTTTTCTTTTTTACAAAACAGTAGATGCACGACTCAGGTTTAGAGATGGGTGATATTTACTTCAATTGGATCAAAAATATTTAGTTCAAATTGATCAAAATTGTCTTCAGCTATTCATTTGAAAGAATATAATGGAATTTTTCTTTTCTTTTTGGGGAAAAAATGAAAGGGGGGAATTAAAAGAGACAGATTCATTGTTCTAATGTCAAGGATTTGAGATCTTAAACTTTTAAAAGTGTGAATTTGAATCCCTTTGCCCCTAACCATGTTAGTACTGAATTCAGATTTTTAACTCTCCTTACCCCTCAGGGGTTCCTCATCTTTAATACACTTATATGGAATTCAGGTATAACATGGCCCTTTTCACTCTGGAAAATGATTGATTTTAACCCCTAGAAACTGCATTAAAGTTGTGGCCATATTATTAACCCAAAGAATTATGTCTGGCTCTTTGACCCAATGCAACAGAGGGGCTTTCTAGATTGGCAAAAAGAAGTGTGTTCATGGCGGCATGAAACTCTAGCCTTTAGATGAGAAAAAGGGAAAGTGTGCTATGAAAATGCTTTTTTTGCGTTTTAGGGGAGAAGAAGCATCTTTAAAAAGGTGCTGGTTTTCCCAGCTTCTTTTTTAAAAACTGCAGAACAGCGCAGCTCCATCTAAAGGCTGTGCAGCTGCTAAGCATTAAGGAAAAGCCAATCTAGAAAGCCCCAAAGTGTAGACTTTGGCTCGCTTTTATTTCACAACTGGCTATTTTGTGGCAGTGTAGCCATGACAGGAGCAGTGTTTGTCCTACTGAATTATATACACTTTTAAACACACACACACATTTCCACTGAAATGGTGTAAACTTATTACTTAGGGGGAATACAGACTGGCAGTTTCTGCTGGCCTCTCTGTGCGGTAGGGCTGAAGAAGCACTGGGCGTCCACATGCACCCAACCCTTCTTTCTCTGCTGAGGTGCCATCTTGGCATGCTGCCATACAGATGGAGCATGCCATGATGATGCCACTCATGTGCAGTGCCTAAACAGTGCTGAGCATGAGGGGTGTCATAACTTCATGCCACAGCAATTATGGCGTCCATTCTCCGGGGGCTTCTTTTTGAGCTGTGCACAGGCTTCAGCCTGTGGTTTCTGCAACCTGCTTCCAGGGCTGAAAGGGACGGCATCTCACTGCCCCGTTCTGTCAAGACCCTTAATGTTGTTCCAGGGAGAAATGTGTGTATTTATGTGGGGCGGGGGCTGAGTATTGTAGGACATAATGGCCTAAGTTCTGAGTTCTCAAGTAGAGTAGACCCATTGATTGAACAGGTTTCATTCATTTGTTAACTCATCATTTAGCAATTGATTGAATGGATTAAATGGATTTATTGTAGTTAGGAGCTCCAATGAAATGTAGGCTGATGCTCGCATACTGCTGCTACTATGACCCTCTCAGTCATACTTCCCCATTGAGTAACATTGTAACATTGAGAAAAAAGAGACATTTCTGCTCTTAGTTCTCATCCTTTTCAAAAAGCATTATTAAATAAAAAAATTTTCAGTGCTCCTCCAAAAATATGTCTACTTTCACCCTTCCCCCACAATCTGGGTCCAAGGTATTAGACAGACGTGAGAAAAATCCACCACATGTTGGTGGATTAGTCTTCAGAGAATGACATTATCTTCAAGTTGGCTAATGATGCTTGAAGAATTTAGACTTTATGAAATCCCATATAAACTGACCAGATCTATATCTTTGGCACTGATGTGTGAAACAAAATAGCATTTTCTCTGCATGTTTTCACTTTCCAAATGTTATGACATGATTCTCAGCTAAAACTGTAGCAGAATGTGTACCATAATATATACTATTAGAGTTTCAGTTCCCCACTCCTTCGTTACCCACCTAAGCATGTGTATAAATTGCTACCAACTGAGGCAACACTCCATTAATCTTATGAAGTGGACTGTAGTCCACTAACATATTGCCAAGTAAGAATGGTTAGTCTTTAAGGTGCCACTAGATTTTGTTGTTATTATTTCAAAATATGTTTTTAAAACATTTTGATGGAATTTTTAAATTTTAATTTTAAATGGCTGGAGAAGAATACACAAACCTATGATCATGATGAGATGACATGGATTGCAAATAGTGTAAAATACCTATCCCTCAAATTTCCTCACAGCTCAAGGAAACTTGAATTCTGGAAGCAAAAGAGCTGTATTCTTCCAGTGTTTTTCTGACCAATCTCAACAAGGTGTGTTAAAACTTAGACAAAACTACTTTATATTATCTCTGTTTATCCTCTGCACAGCCAATGTGACCTGGAATAGCATCAGTTTAGCCCTGTGTTGGTGAACCTATGGCATGAAGCCCAGGGCACATGGATGGAAGGGAAAAAGAGGAACAGATACGTGCTTGTTCCTCCTTTTCTGGAGAGGCACACCTGTTTCTCCTCTTCCTGTTTCTCCTCTTCTAGAGAGGCAGCTGAAGGCCCAGGGGACAGGGAAAGACAGGAAAACTATCTTTTCTGCTGCTCCAGAAGATCTGAATAATTGGAAACTTCCTGGAAGTAAGAATCATGTGAGAAGGTAAGGCCCTTTTACACTACACAATTACAGTACTATGATTATTCTTTGTCCCCTGCAATGACCATCATTAAAACTGAAATTGTCACTTCATCTTCATACCCATAAACTTTTGAATTTCAATTAACATTCCCACACACAAAAGGCTTATATAGGTCTGTTTTGGATTCTCCACTCCAAATATACATCTAAAATAGTAGTCTCAAGTCTACAAAAGTTCATGCTATCCAATATCATGGTCTTTGAGCACAAATTTCATCAATGCTGATGGAGCACAGGAGATTGTCTTGGAGCGAATCAAAAGTTTTAAATAATTAGGGCTAATATTTTATCATAGGGCTCTGTGGAACTGTCATCAATGTCTGGTATTGAAAGGATCTCAAGGCAACAAATCAGGTCTCATAAGACTCTTCCATACCAAGGGGAATCAATACATTCCAATGGCCCTCAAAGTCTTCAATGCAAAGATTGCAGCTAAACTGTTATATGCAATAGCCATATAGATCAAAGCTGCCAACTCTGAACTTGATAGCTTTCAAGTAAAATTCCTTTGGGCTCTTTTATCTATTCCCAGATGTGTTCCCAACTCAGTCATTTTACAAGAAACAGGAGAATGTCCTCTTTGTACTTAGGCTTGGCTATTTGCATTTAAACTTTGGCTCAGGACTTTTGTCTTTAAGTTAGATGTGGGCCTGGTTAATCTCCTGGCTTCAGATAGTTACACCAGTAGATGGACTGAATTTGTTGCTCATAAAGCTGCCTCCATTCGTCTTTCAGAATCCCTGCTTATAAACTTAGGCCAAGGAATGGCAGTAAACTAGCTAAGACAGAGACTCTTGCAAGTTGCTTTCTGCAGTCTTAGGTCCAACTTTCCTAGTGTCCTACATATTTATTATGCAGGATCTTTTTGTCAGCCTTCTTACCTAAAATTTTTTGAATGTCCCAAGGTACTGCATCTTGTTCTCCAAGGTGAGATGCAATGAGTTTCCCTCAAACCTTCTTTTCAGAAGGTTTGCTGAACTACCCACCTCTGATCGACTTTACCCTTGTCCTTGTGGGCACCAAATATCTGAAACTCTATCGCACATTCTGTTCTTTTGTGTTTTTTATAACCAGTGTCATAACAAGCTGATTGTCCCCTTACTGAGATGCAAACCGGCCTGTTCTGAATTATTTTACATCAAAATGTTGTTACAAGACAAATGCATGAGTATTACCCCGTTGGTTGCAATTTTTTTGTCATTGTTTGTTAAAATCAGAGAAAGAGCGAAGTACTAAAAAGGGTCTAGCCAACACAACTATATCTTAATGCTATAACAATAGAATCAAGATAACCCCAATGTTGTAATCCAGTCGGAAAACTTAATTTTATTCTTAACTTTTTGCTCTTTAATGAAACCTTTCTATTTTATATTGTTCTTATGTTATATGTAATCTTTCTATTTATATGTTTTAAGTTATTGTATGCCTTGATGGTCTATTGATCATAAATAAAAGCTGATTGATTGAAAAACTCATGCTACCAACTGCTTTCCTTCAGGTAGTCTCATAGGTGTACAAGATCCCTTTCCATACTGATTTTCCAGACTTACCTGGCTATGTCTTTGAATTCTGATATAGCAATACCCTATAGAGTCTTGGGATCTGCAGTTTAGAAAGGGGGACTTATAATTCTCAGCCAGAGCTCTTTACGCCTCATTAAACCACAACCCCAAGATTGTATAGAATGCATCCATGGCAGTTGAAGTGGAACTATACTGCTATAACTGTGCAGTGTGAAAGGGCCTGTAGTCTTGGCAGAAGTCAGTGACTGGAAACAAAGTTTGGATGACTATATGACAGACATGTTTCACCTTTGGATTTCTTGTTTGGCAGGCAGTTGGGTAATATGACCCTTAGAGATGCTTTCCAAATTTGCAATTGTATGATTCTGTGATTTATTTGGCAGAGAAGTGTAATCTTTATTTTCCGATATTATAAATTATCTGCTCTGCCTCCAGTAAAATGAAGATTCAGCTATTATTTTTCAATCCTTTCATTTGTGGCTGCTGGATGTTGAGCTGGACTTGTGTGTCAAGCCAGGAGACACAAAAGCCCAAAACAGACGGGCAGGAAGAGGTGCCATTATGTAATGGCACCGGTGCCATTATGTAATGCCGTTTATATGGCATATGTAATGGTGCTGAAGCAACTGCACAGCTTCTGGACAGAGCTGCGCAGTTGCAGTGGCACAAAGGTGCTTAATGGTACCTTGTTTCCTTGTTGCGCCGCAACTGCGCCACAAAAAAGCTGCTGCAGCACAGTTGCACCACAAAAAAGGTTTAAATCTTACTTGTCAGACTGATCTTTTGCCATGGTCACAGGTGGTCAGACTTCCTCCTCTGTTCCCTTATCTATAGGAGTTCCTCAGGGCTCTATCCTGGGTCCCCTTCTGTTCTCTCTATACACATTGTCCCTTGGTTAACTCATCAGTTCTTTTGGTTTCTCCTATCATCTGTATGCCGATCACACTCAGCTGTATCTTTCAACCCTGACCTTTCACCGGGGCTTGAACAGCAAGTCTCCTCTTGTCTGGCTGCCATCTCTCAGTAAATGTGGCAGCGGCACTTGAAGCGGCACTTGAAGCTCAGCTTCTTGTCTTCACACCTAAGCCCACCCTTCAATACTCCTTTTTTGTTTCTGTTGACGGCATTTCTATTCCACCGTTTCAGCAAGCCTGCAGTCTTGGCTTCATTTTTTATTCCTCTCTGTCGTTTATTCCCCAGATTCAGGCCACTGCCAAGACCTGTAGATTCTCTCTTTACAACATTGCCAAAATCTTTCCTTTCCTTTCAGCCTCCACTGCCAAGACTCTGGTCCATGCCCTAGTGGTATCGCAACTAGATTATTGTAACCTTCTTATGACAGGGCTTCCTCTCTCTCACCTCCATCCTCTAATCTCTGTCCAGAACTCAGCTGCACGTATTATCACATCCGCTCGCTGCTTTGACCATGTTTCTCCTCTTTTATCCTCCCGTCACAGGCTCCCCTTCCCCTTCCACATCTAGTACAAGCTTTTGTTGTTGATTTTCAAAGCCCTCCACGGACTGGCCTCTCCTTACATGTCTGAACTTCTTTCTCCTTACATTCCTACTCATACCCTCCGTTCTGGTAGTCAAGGTCTCCTGTCCCAGCCGAGAATTTCCACTGCCCTGTCCCGGATTCATCCCTTCTGACTTGCTGCCCCTCACTCCTGGAACCTTCTTCCCCCACATGCATGCCTCATCACTTCTCTAACCAGTTTCAAAACTGAGTTAAAAACTATATTGTTTAGGGAAGCATTCCCAGAATTATGCCATCTGCCCCAGGATACCTCCTTCTAACTTTGTATCAGAACCCTAGCCCTCCCTGTAGTCATCTGCCTTGGTCCAGGCCCAAGAGGGAGAGAAGAACCACTGGACCTCATCCCCTTTCCCACCACCTTTCCCTTCTCTTTGTTGTTGTCTATCTTAGATTGTAAGCCTGAGGGCAGGGAACCGTCTAATTTATAAGATTGTATGTACAGCACTGTGTAAATTTACAGCGCTATATAAAGGAATAATAATAATAATAATAATAATAATAATATAATGGTGGCAGACCACCCTTTTTGGGTCTGCACCACCTCATACTCAACTAAATAGCCCATGTAGAATATTGGCATTGGTGAGTAAATTGGGAGTCATAGCAGGAATAACTTGCCCATCCCAGGTTATGATGTTATGTGATTTGGGAATCAGATATTTTAAAATACTGTCATCTATCTGTCTGGAGCAATGTCTTGCACAATAACATGGGTGTGAAAGAAATATATCTTTCACTTTATTTCTTTGATTTATTTGAAATGAATTGGAGCACTGCCTAGTGATCCCTTCCCCAGTGTCTGCTCCACTCTTGTGGGCTTAGCAGTAGCTGGTATTACCATTGCAATCTGTAGTGGATGGCTGTCAGGGGCTGCCTCTTTGCATTTCCCACAATGCTGTGATGTAGTATCATTTTGGAGAAACTGTGGAAAATGTACAAATGGTGTGCAGTCTGTAGCAAGCTAACTCCAATTATAAATTGAGTTGGAAGTAGGTTGTCATGACCTATTGTCCTACAGTTTTGTAATGAAATTTGTAGAAATAATATATGTCAAACTATACATATTGTATCACCATTGGAATAAATTTGGGAGGCAATCAACCTAAACGTGGCACTGAAAGGATTAATAGTGTTCATGTCAATGACTGTTCCAGGATAACCAAAGTGATGGTAATGACTTATAAATTGCTGTACAGGTAGAATCCAGGCTATTTAAAGGACTGTATTTCTCCGTGTTAATCCATTATAGTTCTAGGATCTCTGAGAGAGGTCCTTATCTCTGTCCCACTATCTCCTCAGCCTTGTTTGATGGAAACAAGGGAGAGGGCTTTCAGGGTGACTGCTCCCAGACTTTGGAATTCTCTCTCTAGGGAGACTAGGATGGCTCCCTCTGTGCTCTCCTTCTGTTGTTGTTGTTGTTGTTGTTGTTGTTGTTGTTGTATGGCTTCAAGTAGTTTTAAACTTATGGCAACCCTAAGGTGAACTTATCATGCAGTTTTCTTGACAAGATTTGCTCAAAGGAGGTTTCCCATTGCCTTCCCCAAGGCTGAAAGTATGTGATTTGCCCAAAGTCACCCACTGAGTTTCATGGCCAATTGAATCTTAATCCAACACTCAAACCACTATGCCAGGCTGGCTCTCCTTCTGCTTTTTTTTTTTTAATCCCAGCAAGCTTTTAGAAATTTACTGTTACAGACTTTTAATGGTGTACTGTGCTATTTTGTTGAATTGTATATAGTCTTGCAGTGGCTCAAGTGGTTAAGACACTGACTCTGTTGATTGCAAGATCAGCAAGTTGGCAGTTCGAGGCCTGGGTGATGCATGATGGAGTGAGCTCACATCACTAGTCCCAGCTTCTGCCAACCTAGCAGTTCAAAAGCATGCAAATGCTAGTAGATAAATAGGTATCACTCTGGTGGGAACGCAAACATCATCATTTGCAACCATGTTGGCCATATGATCACATCTCCGACAACACTGGCTCTTTGGCTTAGTAACAGAGATGAGCACCCCTCCCTCTTGTTAGGAAGTCTCTTACTTAGGGAAATTATGATTAGCTCAAATATGCAGAGAGGAAGATCCTAACAGTCTTAATCTGGAATCGTGGTCCTGATATTGTCTACCAGAGGTCCGCCGACAAACCCCAAGAGAACTAGTCTAGTGACTCCCAACTTCCTCTAGAGAGTTGCTTACTATGAACTCAATTCCTCCAAGCGGGGCCTGCCTACATGACCTTCTCACTTGGGACTTATGGAGGGCCTTTGAATAGGTCAAGCAGGGGTCATGATACAGTCCACATGTCTCCCAAAATTTTATATCAAATGTAGGTATCATAACACTATGGTTGGACACAACTTAACAAACATGTCAACAGGGAATAACTTTTCCTTTACCTATACAGTCTTTTAATAAATTTTAATGTTTTTAATTTTAAATATTATTAAAGTGTTTTTAAAATAATATGTTTGTTTATACTTTTAATTCATGTTTTTGTATAGTTTTTAATCTGTATTGTTTTTGATATGTTGTAAGGGAACCTAAGTACCATTATTCAGAGCATGGTAGGGTATAGATGAATAAAACAACTAACTGAATGAAATAAGTCAGAAAACTGAAGAACTTTCGACATTGAATTGAAGTACTGTATATGATAAATTGTACAATAAACAGTGAATTCTTGGCTGTAGCAAACAGCTACAGCAGAAGTGATTGCATCAATTTATATTAGCTAAAGGTAAATGTAAGCTATCAGCATGCATGCCATGATTTAATTTTATATAGATCCTAGAAATATGCAGCAATATTTCCAAAACCTTTCCCCAGATTATGGAAAAGAGATTAAGTATAAATCTTTATTATAAAGGAAATCTTAAAACTACCAGTAGATTCTATTTATATTTTGCCTGAAAGGCAGAAAGAAAAAATAAAATTGAAATAAACTACTCAGTGTTGATAATAAGATACAATTTTTTGTTTTGTTTTTTCTTGCTTTTTTCGTCTCCCCTTTTCCCTTTTCTGTTACATCTTTTTAAAACCATAACATCTATCTATGTATCCCTCCACATTTGCAACTTTGACTTTTGCAGATTTGGTTATTCATGGATTTTATCAATACGTTCTCTCCAGGAATATCTAGGTTCTCCAGTGCAACTCTGTTCAACTTTAACCAAAAGCCGTACTGAAGGACGTAGTGAGGACACTCCACTAGGAATTTGTAGCTCCTCCAGCACAATTCTATGGTCAATGTCTGGCAGATGTTGACCACATAGTTGCACTGAAGGACCTAGAGATTCCTAGGGAGGGGTCCCCTCTGGTAAAATCATAGGGGCTTTTTACATTGGCATGAAAGTGTGACCTGAAGTCGCCTTTATCTTAATGCTTAGCAGCTACATAGCAAGCCCCAGGTGTGCATTAAAAAAGTGCAGAGCTGCTACACTGAGGGGTGTGGGAACGACTTATCTGAGGTCTTTTTTGTGGCTCAGCAGTTACATGGGAAGCTGTCAGAACACTACAAATACAGGCGGAGCTGCTACATGGGCAGCAATAAACGCGGCTTTAAACTGCGATTTTAATTTTTTTTTCCTTGCCGGCTGCGAATTGCGCTATTGCGATGGTCGAGGCTTGAACTGCGCTATTGCGATGGTCGAGGCTTGAACTGCGCTATTGCGCTGTTTGCGGCTGCAAATTGCGCAGTTTTAAATGATTTAAAGGGGGTTTGGGAGCTTTAAAAAACTGCGCGGTTAAACCCCAGCTTTTACACCTGGAGGGCATAGAACGTTTTAATTAGGAGTGAAGTCCACACCACACATGCTCCCAACCCACGATCCATTCTGATCCGCACCTGCAGCGCAGCCTTTAAATGGGCGCCTTAAGGAAACAGAGCCCCATTTAACTGCGCAACTACACCTTAGCCTTTAGATGTACTAGCGCTGTAACGCACTTTTTAAAAAAGTAGTGGGTCAACCGAACTACTTTTTAAAGGCGCGTTTTTTCCCTTAAAACGCCAAAATGGCGTTTTCATGGCACACTTTCCCATTTTCTAATGTAAAAGCTGGGTTTTCAAGCAGCCTTCACAACACCTCTTTTTGCCAATGTAAAACGGACCACTGTGTTTTTGTTATTTGTGGATTTTCCATATTCACGGGGGTCCTGTGCCCCTAATGCCAGCAAATGACCATTAAATACTATATAGTAATGTAATGGTGTTGCTATGTGCTCCCCAATCCCACTTACTGATAAGCAGCTGCTGGTATTGATGGAGTTCCATTCGCCTGTTGATAAAGAAGCCTGATTACCTGACCTTCCCACCCATTCCCATGCCTGATCTCTAGCATGGCTGGCATTAAAAGGATCCCTGTCACAACTCCTGCCCACACACAGTAGATCAGTTGTGTGAGAGCAGGCAAAAGCATCGGGCAGCTGCTTCTTGATCAACAGGGGAACAGATCTCCATCAATCCCAGTGGCTGCATACCAGTAAGCGGTGCTAGGAGACTTTCATGGTCTCACAGTAGCCCCTACATTATGGACCACACAGAGATTGTGAATAGCAGTTATGAATAAGTAAGTGTATGTATTTGAAATTGCCCAACAGGATTCTGACCAAACATACATGTACAAATATTTATAAACTGAGCTGGAGAAAAAATACACGAATGGGTTGGGCAGGAACCTATGATACAGGTAACAGTATATATGAATTCCCAGCTGTTGCTTAAAGATGCTGAGTGCCAATGAAAGTCCTGCATACTTCTCCTCCTTTTGCTCTCACTATCTTATATGTCTTCCCAATCTTGATTAGGTTTCTGTAATGTTTGTTTATGATGTTTTTGCAAGGCTCTGAACCATTTTTCATTGACTTGTACCTTCATTACTCTGCTCTTCTGGTTTCCCAAATTCCAGGGTGAGAAGAGCATACTAGCTATACTCCTTAAAAACTATAGTTACAGCCATGTGATTTCTTTCTTTATTGTATTTTAATAAGGACAGACTTGTAGAAGAATAAATGGAAACAGAAGATAAATGCTACTGTTTTTCTGCTATATTTGCAATGAGAAAAATGTTAAGCTGATTTTGTAAACTGCAGAGTTGCAGCCTCATTTGACAAAAGGAAATTGGGATGAATAAGGACCACACTTTTGGGGGCTCTACTGTGGAAAAAAGTCTCATGAAATAACAAATCCCCACCCCCACCCCCAGTGCAAACCAATTTTATTTTGGAGATCCATATAATGTTTCCCTCATTCTGAAGCATTTCCTCAGAGCTTCTAATATTATGAAAGGCTTTTTAACCCCCTCTCCAAGTTAGTTTAATTTTACACAGTATTTTCCAAAATGAGCTATACTGCATATGTTTCCAGTAAAGATAGCTGCAAAGTAAACACAGCTATTGTTTCTAAGATATTCAATAGTTACCAAGTGAGGGAAGGAGGAACGTTAGCCCTAAAAATGATCCTAATGATTAACTAGTAAATTAATGCTGAAGTATTTCAGCACTTTAACTATAACTGCTATTTTTTTAAAGCCTCAGTTGAAATTGGTCAAAATCAACTTATGAAAGGTTTCTTGAAGCTGGATGTGACATGTTGTCTATGGGAGGGGAAGGGGGAAGGGCACAAGAGGGAGAGGAAAGGAAAGAAACCCAACAATTTCCAAGAGAGCACTGGATACAAACCTCTGAATACACAGGTAGAATAGAAGCAAAAAGAAATGAAAACGTTTGCTACTTTGAGGCAGTCTGTTTGAATTCTTTATTAACTATTCACAATGATCTGCAGAGGGTTGTACAGTGTAGGCTTCATAGTGAGGCTGAGATCTCTTTGAAATGCACCATTTACTCTTGCCATGGGCAAACCACCCATGGCCCAGTTACAAGCTATTTGCAATAGTTTGCCATCATCTATGCATTCCATGAAGGAATTATGTCTCAGGAGATACATACTGCCTCTAGGCATTCAAAAGCATGCAAAAGTCCTCTAGCTTTCTAAAACCTACTCTCCCACCTCTAGGTCTCAGCATCCAAAGGGGGAGACAAACTTTTTTGTTTTTTAATCATAAAGGTGCTCCTGGGTGCTAACCACTAGTAAATGGAATATATGGATAAGCTCCCTGCAAATGAAGAATCATCATCATCATCATCATCATCGTCATCATCATCATCTAGCATGACAATCTTTTTAGTACCATCACTCAAACAAACATTCTGTAGTTCCCTATCTGACATGAATGGAGGAGAAGGAAACTGTTGGTTGTAAAAGCCTGGAAAAAAATTCCTACTCATCTTTGAAGTGATCAGCCAAAACCTCTACTGCCATTAGGGAGGGATGAAGAGTGGGCTAAGTCAAAGAAGATGAAAAATTGGAGCAGAGAGTATGGCTAGCTTAAATATCTGTGCGTCCCACTCCCATGTTCCAGTGCAAAGATGTGAGCATCATAATTTACATCTTGCCCCCATTTGAGGAGGGGACTCAAATGGGGACACAGCCTCACACCTACCCATCAGGTGACAAAGACATGGAGCTAAACATTATATGTACTGAGAGCCATGGTTTCAATTGGTCAAGACTGCTGATGAACATGAAAACACATTTTTGTCAAACTCTTTTGAACACTACAAAGAATGTGAAAATTACTTTTGCAGGGCCTACAGTTCCATTCTAACTGAAGCCTTGTGGCTACATCTTTTTATATAGAGAGACACAAAGGTTGGGTGTTTCTTTTTAATATGGTCTCTGCATCCATGTCAAACAACAAAACAGGATCTGCCATTTCTCTGTTGAGTTTCGTTTTACAGAAGGATTAGATGCTTAATTACTCACACTCAGTGACATGCTCACACAACTTTGTGCCATTCCAGGTTTAGTGGCATGGAAGGAAGCACTGCCATCAATCTAGATTAAAATGAAAAGGCCATGACCAATCCATTTGTTTCACCTGTGACAATTACAAACAAGGCCCATAATGTTATTAGCCTGGAGCAGATCTTCATAGCATTTAAACAGTAAGATCCCCTATGAAAAAATACAGATCTTTTCAAAACCTCCTTTAGTGAATATGAAGTGAACAATGAGAAAAAATGAACCCCTATTTTGGATTGTTAGATGTATATTTTGTATTGATGTAATATGTTGAGAGCTAGCATGGTGTAGCACTGGACTACATCTTCTGAAACCATGATTTGAATTCTTGCTTGGCCATGAACAATCACTTGGTGATCTTGAACAATTCACACTCTCTCTGCCTCAGAGGAAGGAAAAGGCACCCCCCCCCCCCGAACAAACCTTGTCAAGAAACCATTATGATAGGTTTGCCATAGGGTCACCATATGTCGATAGCCAGCATGGTGTAGTGATTTGAACATTGGACTATGACTGTGGAGACCAGGGTTCAGTCCCAGCTTAGCCATGTAAATTCACTGGGTAATCCCGTGCAAGTCATTCTCTCTCAGTCTCTGCATATGACAATGGAAAACCTTCTCTGAAAAACTTGCCAAGAAAACCCCACTACACGGTCACCATAAGTCAGAAAGAATTTGAAGGCACACAGCAGCAACAACAAACACCATAATTTGTAAACAACTTGAAAGCACACAACAATAGCAGCAGCAACAAAAACAACAGCAATAGCAAATTAGCAATAGTTCTTCCTATTCTTGACACCTAATGGTGTTTTATTCTCTTTTTTACATAAGAATGGCTCCTGAGAGAAGGACAACTTTAATTATTCGATTTCCATTACATAGACTTCGTCAAAAGACATTCTGAAAAGCCTTCTGACACCCTCAAGCATCACTCATACCAGATACCTTCAGAGCTCTGAAAAGATAACAACAACAACAACTATTATTTCTTTCCCACTTCTCCTGAAGAGTCAAGGCAGGGTACAACATGTTAAAATACAAAACACAATGAAAAAAGAGAACACATAAAACCAACAGTCAAAATATAGTACTATAAATCCATTAAAATACATTCATATAATACATTCCTTAAAATATACCAGTTAAAAGGTCATGTATTAAAACTGACTGGGTAGGCCTGCTGGAAGTGATACATCTTTAGTGCTGTTTTAAAAGCAGTCAGCATTTTCAGCTGTCATATCTCCTCTGGCAGGTGGGTCCACTTGTGGGAAGCAGACAAAACGTCCTCTGGGAAGTCATTGCCAATCTAGTCCTGGCCAGTCAGAGCAAGCATTTCCCAGAGGACTTGAGTATATAGGGCGGATTGTATGGGAGAAGGTGATCTGTAGTTAACCTGGACCCAAACCATGTAGGGCTTTAAGGGTAATAATCAACACTTTGTACTTTGCCTGGAAACTAATTAGCAGCCAGTGGAGTGATTTTAAGATTGGTATGATGTGATCACTCCTGGATGTACCTGTACTCAATCTAGCTGTCATATTCTGAACCAGTTGGAGTTTCCGGACTTGGTACAAAGGTAACCCAATGTAGAGCACAATGCATAATTCCAGCCTTGATGACACCATTGCATGCACTATAATCTTTAGGTCCTTGAGTTCTAGGAAGGGGTGCAGTTGGCATATCAACTGAAGCTGATAACAGGCACTCCTGACGGTTGCATCTATCTGAGTTGACTTTTGGTGGCATAAATCCAGGAGCACTTCCAAACTGCAAACATAGTCTTTCAGGGGGAGTGTAACTCCATCTAGAAATCATAGAATCATAGAATCATAGAAATTTAGAGTTGGAAGAGACCACAAGGGCCATCCAGTCCAACCCCCTGCCATGCAGGAACTCCCAATCAAAGCATCCCCGACAGATGGCCATCCAGCCTCTGCTTAAAAACCTCCAAGGAAGGAGACTCCACCACCCTCCGGTTGAACACACTTCAAATGGTTGAACACACTTCAAACCCCAGATTATGACCCTTGATAACAGGCATCTCTGTCTTGTATGGGATTAGTTTCAATTTGGTTTTCTTCATCCAGCACATTACCTTTTACATTACATTCATAAAGAGGAGACATTCACACACTATCTTTTTTACAAATGGATTGGAGAGGACATTTGAGGGTGACTGTGTCAATAGCCCTGTTTTGGTTTTGGTTCCATTCATCAACTAGAGCTTCAATAGGTTTATTGGTGATCTCAGCTGCATAAGATTCCAAGGCATCTGCAATCTCAAGGGATCCATTAGCCTTCAAGGGTGGACCATTTTAATAGGCCCTCCACCCCTGCAGGGGCAGATTATAGCTGTGATGCTAGCCCTGACCAGAAAATGATTTGTTCATGACAACTCTGAGGTATTAGCTACCTCCACCCACAGATTCATATATTCTGAACTGAAAACTACATCAAATGTGTGACCTGCCAAATGTGTAGGCACCATAACCAACTGGGATAGGCCCGTGTTTGTCATGGATACCATGAACTCCTGAGCTGTACCTGACAGCTGGTCTCCAGTGGTATGCTGAAGTCATCCAGAAGCAAAAGTCTGGGGGACTCCAACATCAACTCCAAAACCAGTTCAGTGAGCTTGGCCAGGGAGTTTGATAAGCAGTGGAGTGGATGGTACAGTAACAGAATTCCCAGTCTATCTCTGGTTTTCAGGCTCAGGTACACACACTTAGTGTGGCTCAGCTCCTTGACAGGTACTTTGGCCAGGCTGAAGTTGTCTTTATGAACCACATCTACTGCACCCCCACCTCACCCACTTTCCCTCACCTGCTCATTAAATGAATCTATCAATCTATAATGTGTTTTTTGTCTTCTTACTATATATTACTGAATTTTCTAATGAGTCATGTATGCCATATTATGCTATATTATGCTTTAAATATGGAATTTCATATATAAATATGCCATTTAAAAAGATGAAATACAACTGATAATTTTAAAATAGCAATATTGCAACAACTATTTGAAACCTAACTTTTTAAAACTAGGTCATATCATAATGGCTTCATGATGCATCCATTTCTTGTTTGAGTGTGGTGTGCGTTTAATAAATATATAGGTTCTGGCCTCCAAGCTGGTCCTTCTGATATTTATAAGCAAAAATATTTTGAATATGAACTGCATTGAACTTCTTTGAAAAAATAACCATTTCCATTAAAGCAAAACTATGCCTTATCTCAGATTTTAGAACAGGAATCCAAAAAAGTCAAGAAATCAAATAATGCAATTCAATTTTTAAGCAGGCATTCCCTTAAAGCACCTCCTTTTTTGTGACCCACTTGAACTCTTTTATTATTATTGTTATTAGTCAAACAAAAATCAGTCAGCAGTACTTATGCAAAGTTATTTTGTGGGACCAGATTGCTTCTTTTCAGAATTCCAGTACTAATTAATCAGTATTTTTAGATTTTCATGGCTTCCACTGATACCTTTTTCCAATCAGTGTCTTTCACGTCATGTAACAGCATGCTTTTAATTTCTGCATTTAAAATCCTACCCTTTTCTAAATGGTTATGCCGAATACCTTCCCTGCCTTTTTTAAAATCCAGCCTTCTGGAATATTTCTCATCTATTGCCCCATGTAATATTTTAAAGTGATGTATATTTTTGTATGTCAAAGCCTCCTTCCTGCATTCAACTGCAGAGTCCACTGTGAGATGAAACATTTATGTGGCCAAAGCAGAGACACAAAATATTGCAATCTACATATTTAATGTAATATGCAATTTGACCCTCAATTAAGTTACTTAGTTCATATGAAAAGAATTAAATATTTACAAGTCTCTCTGGAGGTAGGGGTGTTATATCTTCACCCTGATTTAGCATCCAAAAAATATGGGGATTCTGATTTGGCAAAGGAAGAGTGAATGCATTGTTAAAGATCTCCAGCTCTCTTTCAGTCTGGAGAAGATATTACCATTAAATTAGTTTAGTCCTGTTCCTAGGTTTCTATTGTCTAATGCTGTTAACTGAACAGAATATATATTAGCTGTAAAAACCTTTCCTTTTGATGGCAGCTAAATCTATAGAAAAATTGGTGCTCATGTTTTTAGAGGAGGGGGAGGTATATTTGTTCCTTGACTATTCTGAATATCAAGTATACTTGACCCTACTTGAAATTAAACAAACAATCAACAGGGCAGGCTTCTGTGTTTTTTATTGCTGCTGAAAGACTTAGGTTCCAAGTTTGGAGAACAAATGCTCATCATTTATAATTCAATGGTCAAAAGATCTTTACTGCTTTATGCATGAATGTGTACTTTATAGATGTCAGCTACAAAAATATTTTTGAACATATGTTTAGTTCATATTAATGGATATGCATAGACCATGTTCGTAACCTATGTAATTTCTCTCCCAGTTCTTTTTCTTTTTCTTTTATCTGTTTTCTTTGCATTCTCTCAAAAACACTCAACAATTTCTAAAGCATGTTTGATCATTCTACAAAAAAACCCCTTTCATTTATGTTTGTGAGGTTCATGTCCTCCTTTTCTGTTGTTTTTGTCTGCCTTCAAGTAGTTTCTGACTTTTGATGACCCTGAGGCAAACCTATCATGGGGTTTTCTGGGCTGAGAGTGTGTGACTCACTCGCTTTCCATGGCTGAGCAGGAATCAAACTCTGATCTCCAGAATCATAGTGCAATGCTCAAACCACTATACCATTCCTAACAACACATTAAAAAGAAATGAGAACGGTAGAGAGCACTGTATTCTCACAGGCAGGAATAGTGGTGGCCAGTGGATGGGAATGGATGGCAGTATAGGAAACAGTTTACTGCACAGGAGAACACTGCCACCTCCAGAAGTTCCCATTCTGTTCCAGATGTGTCCCCCCAGGAGGCAATTTTCAGGCATGCTTCTAAACAGTTCCAGAAAATTGTGTTTTGGGGGACACATCCGGAATGGAATGGGAACCTCTGGCAGCGGCATTCTCCTTTGTGGTAAACTGCATACTATGCCATCTTCCATTCCATTCCACCTCCTTTTGTAATGCGCCAAGCCCATTCTAGGGGCCTGTGTGATAAACTCCAGAGACATACAGCTCAAAACAGATGTTGTCCTTATGTTTGGCATGATTGCATCTCCCCACCCTACTCTGTTTAGTCAGCAAAACATGACTGGATCTACAAAGAGTCTGTTCTTCCTGTCTGACTTATGGAAAGGTTACCTATGCCTTGACCACCCCCGGCCCCCATATAATTTTGCACCCTTTGATGGGAAAGCAAGGCAGAATGGTAGGTGAGATTTGCAGTTGCAATGGAGGAATGTCCATGAGGCATCCATAACATTTCAAGTGAGATTGAGTGTTAGATCCCATGTTCCCTTGTACTGTCCTCAGTGCTCCTTTCTACTTCCTGGTAGGAATTAAACCATCATATCATATTGTGCAATACATTTTATGTTTTATTGATGGCTTCTTATAAAATGAAATTGCATCACTCAAAGAGCAATGCAATCCAAACGCTTCAGTCTATTAACATTTTATAGCTGGAGGGGATAGCTAGCTGGTTGTTTGAACTATGAGATAGATCCCAGAGGGCAGGAAAGCTGCTGAAAATGCAGAAAATGTAGCTTTCAATAAACATATTAAGTTGTTACAATTTGTTTATGATAGCCATTCACTTACACTATAAAACTATTTTCTTTTTCATTTTGCAGAACACAGAGATCCCTCCTGTGGATTTTGTTCTGTGTCTCACAGATATCGGAATACAATGAGAGGGGCAGAAAATTCATTTAAACCTTCCAAGGTTCCTAGATCAGCAATCTGTAAGATGGTCTTTAGAGAGTACACAGTTCCTGGTCAACATGTAACTATATTTCAAAATTCCCAGTTGAATAATGTTGCAAGGTTCCTGAATCTTTTGCAAGGTGTTAGTAGTATATTTCTACAGCCAAAAATAAAAAGCAGTATATATTTTTTGCTCTTTGAGTATTTATGTTGCTTACAGTAACTCCCCATCCCTACTGGTTATATGGTTGTCTTTGGCAGAAATTGACTTGCCTGTCTCCTCCCTTTTCTTCCTTCTCTTAAAAATCTGGGGCAAAAACCAGGAGACAAATTAATTTTGAGTAAAAGTTACTTATTTTTGCCCATTCCTTTTGATAAAATTGAATAGTTCTTTGTCTCATAAGAAATGGTACTCACTATTACCGGTAATTTGCTGCAATAGCCATAGATCAGAATTGTTATGCAGGTTAAGATAAAGGGGAGGATTATCTCAGCATCTTCTCAATAGAATTCAATGGAAAAATCTCAGCTAGGACAATGATGTTAATGTCTGTATGCTGACTACACTCATAATTAGTGGTATAATACAGCTTAGAATGTGGTCATTTTATTGTGGCTTTTAAGGCTGTAGGTCTGATATTCCCAAGCTTATAAGAGTATGCCATGGCACCACAAACAAATGTATGCAAGTTAGTCGTGGGTTCAGAAATTAACTAAGCTATAAACCAAGCTATTGCCTGAACACTTTATTCTTCTTTCTTTTTTTTTCTCTTAAAATAAAATTTTAGTTCTGATGAGCTAAACAATAAGCTTTGAAAGTGTGTGGACAACCACTGGCATAATTTCATTCAGCAGAAAAAGAATGAGTTTAGTAATGCTGTGGAGTAGAAAGGAATTAAGAGCATGTTACTTTAATTAGCTTGTTACTATATCTATCAAAGAGACAGCATGGGACATTGGTTTGGCTATTAGACTGGGGACCTTTTCAGACGTCGGAAATTAGAAGTATAATCCAATGGCAATCCGAACGCAATCATGGGGTTTCACGTTATTGCGAATTAAAGTATCTCACGCAATTTCGGGCAAAAGGGAAGTCATTCCGAATGCAATCATGGGTTTTACATTATTGCGAATTAAAGCATCTCATGCAAATTTGGGCAAGGGGGGGTCATTTTTAGGTAATGGGAAGTCAATCTGAACCCATTCCAAATGCAATGGGAATTCATGTGAATTCACTAAACTAGCGAACTCATGTGAATTTGAATTGGCTCTATTTGCAATAAAGAGAAATTCCTCCTTTGTGAAAGAGTCCTTAGACACTAGAAGACCAGGGTTTGAATACCTCCTCAGCCATGGAAATCTACTAGGTAATCATGGAAAAGTCACACCCTCTCAGTCTCAACAGAAGGCTGTGGCAAACCTCCTCTGGAGATATCTTCCAATGAAAATCCCATGATAGGTTTTGCTTACTGACGTTATAAGTTAGAACTAATTTGAAGGCACACAACAGCATATTTTACATGTGTTATGACTAATGTACAAGTCTAACAAATAAGTACATACATTAAAATGTACATAGTGTACACCTGACTTCATTGTAATATTCCCCATCCAGAGTTCCAGAGGTATTCTAGTGTACAAATGCTTTTCCTAGAAATATTGGTTGAAGAAACAAAATTCAAAGGGTTCTCACCCATGGCTCTTCTTCATCCTGGAGAGAAGTGACCAGTGGGGTACCACAGGGTTCTGTCCTGGGCCCAGTGCTATTCAACATCTTTGTCATTGACAAATTATGAAATTTGCAGATGACACCAAATGGGGAAGGGCAGACTACACTTAGCCAGAAAAACAAAAATGCAATTGAGAACTGTGGATATTGGTTTGTGACTAACTTTAATAAGGGGAAAATACACATATGCAACCAACATGCACACACACACACACACATACACACAGAAAGAGTTTAAAATCTCATGAAGCTCAAGAGGAAGCCACTATCTTCCTCAGGGTTTCATTCTACCCTCCTCCCCAACATGTGTTCATGACTTTTAAACATATATATCACATAAATAATTCCTCAAAACACAACCTATATTCAGGTACATAAAATGCCTACCATTCAATAGAGAATGTGGTCTGTAGTGGATTTTTAACCAGAAATAATGTCTGAGATGAATTTTCCTCACAGTAAAAAAAATGTCAACTGCTTATAAAGTAAAGAGTACATAACAGTGAAAAATCAAAGTAATTTAATTTGCAATATTGTTTAAAATGAATTTTTCATGTTCCCAGTAAGACTAGGAAATACTAACTGATATTGGTTCTGCCTTACACCATCTGCTTCTTTTATTACAATGAGAAGGGAGTAATACATTGAGAATAATTCCCTCCAATGCAATCGAATAAAATATGCACAGGGTCTAATTAGAGCACCATCTGCAATAGCCATAACCTGGAAATTTTCAATGAGTAGTAGACAAGTTATAGCATATTTTTTTTTGTCTGTCTGTTCTAAATAAAAAATGAAAGGGCTCACTTAATTATGGATATAACAAGAAGAAATACATCTAAAGATATTTTCAATTTAGGTATATTCTAAAATATACCTAAATTGTATTTTTCTAAAATTATTTATTTTCAATTTCTTCCTAGATTCTGTAGTTCCAGAATTAACTGATCTTGTTTCTAAAATATCAGTGCTACCTATTGCCCTAAACTCTGGACTGCCACAGTGAGCAGAAAGAAGCCTGTAAAGCATAAAGTCAACTTCCTGCTAATGGCTTCTTTAAGAGCCACTGCCATAAACATGTTGATAGTTGATCCTAGAGAAGCCATCTGAACATCTGCTCAGAGAGAGCTAGTGAAAATGGCAATTACTGACCAACCAGGGAAATAACGAGACCACACAATAAATTGCATTGAAAGGGGCCACTTTATATTAATTATTAAATTATTTAACCTTTAATCCCTGAGAGATGCAAAGAATGGGGAGCAACCTAGTGGAGGAGCATCTGAGGCTAGTGGCTTCACACAGACCCCGTACCCAGATTTACTTGGCTGAAACACCTGAGCTCCAAAAGAAACCCAAAACCTGGGTTGCTTCCCAGCCTGCCTGCAACTGGAAGGCCAAGTTACATGACGTTAGGACCTATACCCATGGCCCAAAAGGCCCATGCTCCCTTCAACCTGGTGTTGTCCTCTCCAGTTAATGCAGGCAATTAATCTTAGGCCAGGATCAGCAAATCCAGATGTCAATCCGTGATCCCAACCCAGTGCAATGTCAGTGGCAGGAACGGGGCGTAAGACAGCCCTAGGTCCGTGGAGTGGTGGTGGCAGGGCTTGTAAACACCTAACCATCACCATGCTAGCCCAAGGACAGACCTGGGTTGGAACCAGGGACAGGGGATCACAGGCTTGGTGTGTGGTATCCTACCCATGTTCTCAGGCCCTTAAAGTTAGGGCACTTTCCCCAGGCCAGCCCCAGGGAAGTCTACTTTCCCATCCCCAAGTCACATAACCTAAAGGGGCCCTTGCCTTCACCAAATGGGTGCTATAGGTAATCAGCAAATTCTACCTCATCTCTCCCCCGCCACTACTCTATTCCCCAACAGGTTAGCCAAAAGGATCCACACTCTCTGTTGCAAGTCTCCCAGGAATAGCTTATTCTTTGCCTCAGATTTTTGCTCTTTAGACCAATGGCTTTTGAAAAACTATCTGAGCATGTGACAAAAAGTGTCCTAGCCCATTCCATAAAGCATTTTGAACTTCCTTGTGCTCAGTTCTGGGTACCACTATTCAAGAGGGATATTGACAATCTGGAGCATGTCCAGACAGTTTGCTTTAGTATATTAGTATTTTATTTTAGTATTCTAGCATTTTAGCATTTTATAGTGTTGTGTTTTATCATCTGTGTTTGATTGTATACTGGTATATTTGATGTGCCACCATTTGGTGGAAAGGATTTCATAAATAAACATTGGGGCTTTCTAGATTGGCAGGAAAGGGCAACATGAAGTTGCCTTTTCCCAAATGCTTATCAGCTGCACTGCAAGTCCCAGGTGTGTAATAAAAAGGCATAGGGCAGCTACACTGAGGGGGTGTGGAGAAGACTTATCTGAAGTCTTTTCTGTTGTTCAGCAACTACATTGGAAGCTGTCAGGATGCTAGAAACACAGGTGGAGCAGCTGCATGGGTGGCAATGAACGGGGCTTTTGGCCGCACTGAACCTTTAATATTTTTTTTTGTTGCCGGCTGCAAACTGCGCAGTTGCACCGGTACATCATACAGGCAATTGTATTGCCAGCTGCAAACTGAGAAGTTGCACAGCGACATCGCACATGAACTGTGCAGTTATGAAGATCTGTCAAATTACCATTGTGGTTTCACTTCCCTTTTTTAAGTGCACGGTTGCATTGGTGCACTTTTATTTTATTTTATAATATTTTATTTTATAATAATAGTTATTATTATTATTGTTATTATTATTATTATTATTATTATTATTAATACCCCACCCCTTTGAGATCTATTGAGGCAGCTTACACATTAAAATACTATTACATCAATAAAACAAACTGCATCCCTCCCCCCTTAAAAAGATATTAAATCCGTTACAATTTAAGTTTATGAATAAACTTCTTTATTTTATGATTGAATTGACATTTTATGCACAGTTGCATAACAGTTACAGCATCCTAGAGTCCCTACTGCGCATGTCTAGGGTTTGGATTAGAGCTGGAGCTAGGGTTTGGGAGCTTTAAAAAACTGCACAGTTGCACTGCAGCATTTAGACGCAGCTGCGCTGTTACATCCTTTTTAAAATGAAGCTGGGAAAAACAGGTCCTTTTTAAAGCTGTTTTCCCCCCACTAAAATGCAAAAGAAGTGTGTTCATGCCAAACTTTCAGTGTAGGTCATCTAAAGGCTACACTTTCATGCAGGCATGAACACACCCCTTTTTGCCAGTCTAGATCAGCCCATTGTGTCGTCATCGTCATTATTATTACTCCCCCAGTGTTATCCAATCAAAAAAGGGAAGGGTGGTGGTTGGAACCTTTAAACCTCTCCAAACTCCATCACCCCATGCTCAATGTTATAGCACACAGCTCTGTGACACAGTTATATTTGGACTCTCTCCATGGAGGTCAGTAAAGACATCTCCCAGCCTGCAGCACCCTATGGCACAGATGAATATTTTTGGTAAGTCACATTAGAAAGATAGGGAAAGTGCTTTTCTCCAAGGCTGTCCATTTATGCTGTGAGTATCCAGGGCCACAATCAAGGTTGTTGGCAGTGGTCTCTAATATGGCTATATAAAGCATGGACAGCAAGAGCTATTGAGTAAACCACCATGAGTGGGATAGGTGGCTCAAGTGGTTAGGATGCTGACTCTGTTGATTGCAAGATCGGCAGATTGGTAGTTCGAGGCCCGGGTGCTGCATGATGGGGGTGAGCTTCCATCACTAGTCCCAGTTTCTGCCAGCCTAGCAGTTCAAAAGCATGCAAATGCAAGTAGATAAATAGGTACCACTTTGTTGGGAAGGTAAACAGCATTCTGTGCAATCATGACCACAGAGCAGTCTCTGATAACGCTGGCTCTTCAGCTTGGTAACGGAGATGAGCACCACCCCCTTATGGTCGGACGTGGCTTGACAAGCTTGTCAATGGGGAATATCTTTACCTTGAAGTAGACAGCTAACTTGGTTCTCAGTGTGCCTTCATCATTGCTCACCAGCATTCTTGGCTTTCAATATTCTAAACTGTATGCAGCCTCTGTCACAAAAGAGAGCTAATTCCAAGGATTAACAGAAAAAGTTGGTTCAGCAGCCATTTTCTCCAAATGAAGGCAGAGGCAGTGTGATAAAGTCTTATGTTTACCATAATGGAATCTGTGCTATTTTAACCCTGTTGCCATTCACATTTGCCACTGTATCAATTAAAAATAGAGGCACCTCTATTTCTGGGAATGATGCAGCAAGATCGGAATCAATTTGATAGCATGGCCACACTACCAAAGATGCAGATTGTTGCAGCTCTTTTAAAAAAGAACCACAATGGGCTCTGGTGGCAAATACACCAGTTTAAGTGGGCTTTTTGATTTTCCCCTCTCACAAACTACCAAGTGAGTCGGAGCAAATGTGAACTTCATGGAAATAAACTGGTTCCACATCAGTTTCTTTCAGTAGTGTGAATGGGGCTTTTCTAACCCTGTAATGAAGTTTAAATGAGTTTGGCACAGAGTGACAAAATTATTCTTACTGAAAACTGTTGGTAAAACATAATATGCAGTGCAGTTTGTGGGAGGCGTGCAACCAAAAATCCCACTTAAGCCTCTTTGCGGTTCTTTTTCAAAGAAGCAGATTATAAATAGAAATGGGTGATGCATAACTTAAACTCTGCAAAAATATGCTACATTTTAGTGCAGTAATAATTTGTGATGTTATGCCAGTCTCTTGACCAATAGTTAGAAAAAATGAATCAAGTTCTATTAGGGCCAAAGCATTAATTAATGAATGACTGATTCATGAATGACAAGTAATAAAAATTAAAGTAATTAAAATAAAGTTACAAATTAAGTTGGAAATTTTCTGCCATAAGGGGACAACTAAATTAGATTTATTTATTAGCTAAAGTGATTCATTTAAATTGGAATTTTATTGAGAATTTAATCATGAATTAAATTATTAATTATGTAAATGGTGGAAGAGGCTAAAGAAAAAAAAATCATAGAATCATAGAACTGGAAGGGGCTCTATGGACTTTCAGGTCCAACCACTGCTCAGTTCAGAGTGTCCAGTTAGCTCACCCTCAGCAGGTAGCTGTCCAGCCTCTTTTTGAAGATGTCCAGACAAGGCAACCCCACCACTGTTCTAGGCAATTGGTTTCATTGTTGAACCATTTTATATTTTTTACATAAATGTAGAAATTAGTATTTTTCTGTTGAATTTCATTTTATTATTTTCAGCCCAATTTTCTAGTTTGTTTGGTTTTTTTAAAATTCTATTGTTCTCTTCCAATATACTTATGTGTAGACTAGCCCAGTATTATGGGAAGCTTAAAATGGTGATAAGGTAAATCAAGCATGCCATCTTATGCTGCTTGGAGGACAGATGGTTTATAAATGGAAATAATACATAACTAAGCAAGAATGTATTTTTTTTCCGAATAATAATTTGCTTTTGCTTTTTTCCCCACCTTTTAATTTATTTTGATTTAATACTAAACTGAATGTTACAACAGAACAATAATAATGATATGCAGTTGTCATATGTAGGAAATCATATATTGGGTAATGTAGATAACAAAGGACTTTATCGGACACATTCCCCTCCCCTCCCTCCCCCCCACCCCATTATGGGCACTGGAAAGGGATGCTTGGGGCTGCATGAGATTGAGGGAAAAAAAGATTTTACCACACACCGAAGTGTCCTCAAAATGGCCCCATTCCAGCACCAATCTGCCCAGTGCTAGGCCATTTCCATTCTGTGCTGAGATGTGTTAAATGTTTAGGTTGAAAGTTTTCCGTTAAAGACAAAGGGCATGCTTCAGCACTGAATGGAAATGGCCTGGCACTGGGAGCCGGAATGGGTCATTTTGAGGACACTTCAGTGTGCAATAAAATCTGTTTTTTCTCAGTCTCACATGGCCCCAAGCATCCCCCTCCAGTGCCCATAATGGGGGGGAAATTGTGTCAGATAAAGTTCATAGTCAATGCTGGTCCGCTGTGGTCTTTACCATAAACTACAGCAGGAGTGGGAAGCTGTGGTAGTGGCCAAATTTTACTCCCTCTTCCCTGACAGCCTTTCCCTGAGATCATCTGAAAACTGGCTGTAAATCTCCCCTAAAGAGAGCAGACATACTTCCAGGTATACATTTTTGGTTTAAGAGGCATTTTTCCTGAGCTTTGTGGGGATCGGGACACAACAAAGTGCCTTTTGCCAGAATGCCTTTTCTGGTTAATTTTTTTCATCTGAAAAAAAAAAAAAATTGAAGTGGTGGTGGTGGGGTGCTCATGGACTCTTGTAGGTCCTGTAGGAACTAGACACCACAGATAAAGGGATTTTATTAGCTTTTGATGATCCTTCCTTTATCAACAGTACAGTAACAAATGGCTGCCTAGTTCTAGGAGAATTTCACAGGTATGTTCTGAGAGCCGTCCCATCAGAAGACAGTCTTTTTGTGAGTGAACCCTCCTTGAGTGACATATCCTTGATAAATGTGTTAGACTGATAAAAATCATTGTATGTATCTGCAAATTTGATTGCGTTACTGTGCCTCCAACTTGGTTTTGTTTGTTTGGAGGGGTTTTTTTTTTTTTTTTTGGTCCAGTTGTTGTCTCTAATTGCCATTCAGATGTGTTTGTGCCTGTAAGGGATAGTGTAGGCTTAAGTTAGGGGTTTTTTCGCATATGATGGCTGGATGTGCTAAATGAATCCATTTGTGAATGCAGTATTACATGTGCTAAGACACCATTGGAATCACTTGCCCAAATGCCTTAGTGCTCTAGGTGGAGTCCAGTCATTTTTAGAAGGTTTCTGACCAACAAATTAGTCTCTCTTAATGAGTTAAAAGGAACTGTTTGAATTCAAATGTAACCTCTGTTGGCATGCTGCAGTATTTCAATTGGTCATTTAATTGCTTAATCTGCTAAGAGTATGCTTCATTAACTGCAAAATGTAAATCATTAGGCAGTCCTAAAATCTATAAGGTGTGTGTGCGTGTGTGTGCGTGTGTGTGTTTTGGTGGATTGTGATAAAATAGTAGTCTTTCCATTTGAAATGAAGAAGAGACCTCAGCTGGGTTGTTTGTAATGGTAAATGATTAGGTAAAGGGCTAAAAGTTCAGCTGTGGAATTCAAGGTGTAGCATAAATGAATAAAATATACTTTAATGGCATAAAACAATTTTTGTTCCAAAGCATCCTGGGACAAAGGTACCCTTTGTTTTCCATAGAATGATTGACACAAAAACTAACTTTCTTTCTTTCTTTCTTTCTTTCTTTCTTTCTCTCATTCTTTCTTTTCTTTCTTTCATAAATTTTTGCTTACAGTTGGCCATATTTTCCACTTTAACATTTTTAAAAGGTTGAACATGCTTCTAATTTGGTAAATAATAAATATCAATTGTGTTGCCAAATATCCCCAAGTGTCTTGGGTTTGCGGGGGGTGGGTGGGGAGAAAGAGCAGTGGAGAGAAATGAGGGAGGAATGCTTATATCATGGTCCTGTAGAGAAATCAGGAGCCATTTATCCCATAGGCTGCACTATGATTCCCCATATAACTGAAAGTGATGCAACATAATTTACGGTTCTGAGAACTAGCCAATTGTTGCATTGCAGGGAAAGGAGGCTAGTAGGTGGCAAATAATCAAGTTGTTCTGGTGGTCTGAGTGTGTTTTTCATTATTTGATTGAATTTTGAGCCAACAAACTAGGGTGGGTTTGTGTGAGTGTGTGTATACATACCGTAGTTTTGGGGATCATGACATTGCTGCTAACCTAGGGCCCTTTTAAACTACAGGTTTCTAACACTATGATTTCATATTAACTGCCATGGTTCCATCCTATCAAATCCTGGGATTTACAGTTTAGGAAAGGTTATTTAGAATTTTCAGAGCTCTGCTAGTGTGTCATCAAACTACAAACCCTAGGATCCCATAGGCTGCAGCCATCCCAGTTAAAGTGGAGTCCTAGCTCTATAACTGTGTAGTTTAAGACAAATCTTATCTCATGATTCAGCCTCTTTTCAGGATGTCTGCAGGGTCCCAGCTATCTCAGTGCTAGCTATTGAGAGTCCAGTGCCGTACATGAATTACAATCAGTTGCTCAACCATGATGAAACACTGGGAAGTAAGTGGAAAAGTTGGTTAGAGAAGTAAGGATCTGGCAGATAAAAGCCATAGCTGCAGCAGAGGAAGGGGAGAAAGCTGGTGAAGGTCATGAGAAACCATCACAAGAAGCAAGTCACGAGAGGCAGCAATGGCACTAGCTCTTTCTTTACTGAAGCTGCTGCCACACTGCAAAATTAATAGTTTGATACTGCTTTAACTGTTGTGGTGTCATCCTATGGAATTCAGGTATTTGTATTTTGTTGTGGCATCAGAGGTCTCTGACAGAAAAGGCTAAATATCTCATGAAACTACATATCCCAGAATTCCATAACACTGAACCATGGAAGTTAAAGTGGTATCAAACTTCATTAATTCTGCAGTGCAGATGCAACTCAAGAAATATAAGGAGAGCCATGGGCTGAAGGTATGGAAGCAGAGGGAAGTGAGGGAAGAAAGCAAAAATAGAAGGAAGGACAACTAATACGATAATCAATCGGAACCGTCTTCTAGTAGTGAAACAAACCCTCTCTTTCCCACCCATTGTTTGTAAGAATATCACACTAAGAAACTAGAGCTTTTGTGAATTTTTATGTGCAATAAGGGGACGTGGAATGTTTATGTATGAATAGCAAAATATAATTTGGCCCCTCTCTGCAACTGTTACATTTAGTGTGTGTGTGTGTATATATGGGTGAATAATTTTCATACTTCCCACTACACCCACTCTGTGGAAGTAAATGAATAGTTATAACATTTCCTCCCAGTATTCACATATCCTAACATATTTGCATTAAAATATTTTATGGATTTTCAAAACCCTTAAAATATGAAGAAAGAACGTACATAATGAAAATAACAAATAAATAACCAAACAACAACTATTTATACAATAACATTTATACAAAAATTGTGGATATATTACACATATTAAACATCACTACTCCAAGCTAGGAATGGAGTTGCACTTGAGACTAGGAAAGAATAATAACTGTAGAACAGGGATAGCTACGCTCTTCAAATGCAGACTGAGATTCTAGATCAGCTACTTAGTTACGTATACATGGGCCTGAAATACACAGGCCAAAAGAAGAGGCTTCCGGCCACTTTGGGTGTGTGGCATTTACATAACGACTGCCCTGAAAGCAGCTGGAAGCCACTCTGAGGCCACCAAAGTGAGTCCTGAAGCTGCCGCAAAAAGAATCTGTTTTAATCCAGCTCCTGGCATTGCGGTTTGGGTTCGTAGAAAGCAGCTGGCAACCCACTTTCAGAATGAGTCATCTGGTCACTGCAATTGCAACACATTAAAAACTACTATGGGGCTTTTTAGATTGGCAGGAAAGTGTGACATGAAGTTGCCTTTTCCTTAATGCTTAGCAGCTAGACTGCAAGCCCCAGGTGTGCATTTAAAAGGTACAGGGCTGCTAGACTGAGGGGTTTGGGAACGACTTATCTGAAGTCTTTTCTGTGGCTCAGCAGCTACATGGGAAGCTGTCAAAACGCTACAAACACAGGTGGAGCAGCTACATGGGCAGCAATGAACGCGGCTTTTAGCCGCGCTTTAAAAAATTTTTTCCTTGCCGGCTGCGAATTGCGCAATTGCGCAGGTACACAATACAGTGACATTATCATTGCCTGCTGGGAACTGTACAATTGCGCAATGCGCAGCCAGCAAGGAAAAAAAAAAAAAAGGTTCAGGGGTTTATCACTGTGGTTCCTCTGCCTTTTTAAACTGTGCTGTTGCACTGGTGCATCATGAATGAACCCCCTTATTTTGTGAATGAATTGACATGTTATCCACAGTAGAATAACAGTAACGGCATCCCAGAGTCCCTACTGCACATGTCTAGGGTTCGGATTAGGGCTGGAGCTAGGGTTTGGAAGCTTAAAAAAACTGCACGGTTAAACCCCAGCTTTTACACCTGCAGGGCATTAAGCGTTTTAATTAGAAGTGAACTCCACACCACGCATGCTCCCAACCCACGATCCATTATAATCCTCACCTCTATCGCTGCCTTTAAATGGGCGCCTTAAAGAGACAGAGCCCCATTTAACTTGCCAACTACACCTTAGTCTTTAGATGCACTAGTGCTATCACGCTCTTTTTAAAAAAGGAGTGGGGAAATCAAGCACCTTTTTAAAGGCGCTTCTTCTCCCTTAAAGCACCAAAATAGTGTTTTCATGGCACACTTTCCGTTTTTCTCATATAAAGGCTGGGCTTTCATGCAGCCTTCATCACACCTCTTTTTGCCAATCTAAAATGGGCCGTTGTTTCTTCTGGCATAAGATGAAATAAAATCTAATCCATGGAATCTTGCACTATAATAAATGTGTTAATCCTTAAAATGCTATAAAATGATTGCCTTTGTTGCCACATATCAATCTGGCTACTTTTCTGAACAGGTTTATATATTTTTTCCCCAAAGATCACGGGGTATAATCTACATAACAGCATGTTCCAAGGCTCTCTTGATTCTACTTCAATTTATTTTTTTAAGCAGAGACTGGAACATCACTAGTATTTTAAGTGTGACTTTGAACTGACTTTATCAGTCATATGTACTATAATATCAGAGCCAGGGAATATGCCAGCAGTATGCATGTGGACCCCCCATTATCATGAAATCCAGTGTTATTGTGGCCTTATGAACTGGGATGAGCTGCAGCCCCTGGGATTCCAACCCCCCCCCCAACAATTACCCATTCATATTCATGTGTGCTTTTACAGGAAATATTTTTACTTATATTTATACTTACAATGCGAATTATCCCAAGTAAAGGTTCTCTTTCCAGCCCTCCCTTTGCTTTGACAAGAAAAGGAAGAGTCTGGATTTTCTTCCAGTGGCTGAACACTGTGGGGTAACACACCAATGTTCCTTGGCCCTTGTTTAGCTCTCAAACCTTGCATGTTGGAAGAGGCCACTGCAGACCTCTGGATCCTCGCAAAATACCCTGTTTCCCTGAAAATAAGACATCCCCATAAAATAAGACCTAGTAGAGGTTTTGCTGAATTGCTAAATATAATGCCTCCCCGAAAGTAAGACCTAGCAGAGGTCTCTACAGGTGAGCAGGTTATAAATAAACTGTTGTTGTTGTTGTTGTTATTATTATTATTATTATTACTATTATTAAAGTTTTTGTATATAAATATATGTGCAGTATATAATAAATGTTCATTTTTTTCCCCAACAATAAATGTGAATTCTTCATAGAAAAATAAGACATCCCCTAAAATAAGATCTAACACATCTTTGGGAGCAAAAATTAATATAAGACACTGTCTTATTTTCAGGGAAACGCGGTATTTCAGTGGAAAGCAACTCCAAGCTGCTTGTGTGAATGAATGAAACACTTAAAGCTTAGTGTTACTGGTGAATTGCTATGGAAATTGGAGATAATATCAGTGGTTGTCTCACCTTCATGATCCTGAAAAGTACTTTTGCTACACAGCTGTAGCAAATTTGGAACAGATTTTAGTAGGGGGTCAGGTCTCATTGCTGGAACAAGAGTGAGCTTATTCTGCTTACACCAGATTCTGTATCACCATCAAAGAGCAAAGGGAGTCATGTGTTAAACTGAAGAATATTATTTATAATCAGACTGAGAATGAGATGGATAGAAATGCAGATAAATCTATTTTAATTCAATAGCAAGCCCCCCCCCCCATCAGCGTGTGGTATATTCAGCTCAAATGGCTTGCACATTTTGGTCCTCATGTTCCCTTTGATAGGTGTTTTTCTCAGACCTCAGATAGACTCCTCTCCTTTTTGTTCCTGTTGTTTTGCATCAGTAACTCAGGCCTCTTTTGCAGAGCTTGGAAAAGTATTATTTGTTTTGTACTATAATACCCAGACTCTCCAACCTGCATGATATAAGAGTCAATATGATGTAATGGTTTGAGTGCAGCACTAGGATTCCAGGAGACCAGGATCTGAATCCGTAGTAAGCAATAGTGATCCACTGAGTGACCTTGTGCTGATCATACTCTCACCTTCAGAGGAAGGCAGTAAGTCTTTAAATCTTACCAAGAAAACCAAGGATGGTGTTGTCATATGTTGGAGTTGACTTGAAGGCATATAACAAGATGCTCCATAAAACTCACTTTTTCAAGCTCTCATCTTTTGCATCATTTCATTTTGCCTGCATTGAAGTTTATAATTTCTTGAAATTTAGATATCAGTTTGCCATCTTGTCTCCTTAGAACTGTGAAGTCTCTTATCATAGAGTCAGCAAGCTCTCCAAAATTACCTGTGCACCTCAGTATTCTGATAGCAGCAGCAAATTTTTCAAAGGGCTTACAAGTCAGTTATTATCTTTTTTTTACATGTAAACCCAGCACTCAGAAATCTCACTTTTTGTAGGTATATTTCCACATTCCCTACAATAAATCAATCTTTTTTCTGTTAAAAAGAAAAAGAAAAGAAAGAAAGCAATATTCAGGCTACTGCTCTGAGACACAGTTAAATTGAGAGAAAGTGGTAAAGAGCAGAGGATTTTGAAGTTGTGGAGTAATGGCATAAGACAGTGTTAAGCAAATTTAATACCACCTTTTTATCTTGCTAAACTCAGAAAATCTGAAAATGCAACACAGGAAATGTAGAAACTGTTAATCATGTACTGTTCCACTGTCCCTTTTACTGTGATTCTTATAAAGACCTGATCACTCCTATTATTTTAAAACAAAAACAAAAACAGGAAGATCTGAAACCTTTTATTTAGAATATTTGTTGTCTGATAGGAATTCTTATATCTCTCATAAAGTAGCACAATTCTGCACATCTGCTATGACTTGCAGGAAAAGAATAATAAACCAAAGATAGCAGAATTGTTTTAGGATATGTCTCTAAACATGTGCTTACCTTTGTTTTTAATAATCTGGAAACAATTTGTCTCTTATTCTATTATCATTTTTGAAATTATTTTTTTACCAAATGGAAATGCCTTTTATTGCTATTCAGTTTTTCTTAGTCAGCAGGTTTTTATCCCCGTTATTTTAAACTAAAACAGTTTTTTTAAATATGCTATTCTATTTTTATGCTGTGTGATTTATTATTGTTATTGTTTTTGTTTTGTTTGGTGGACTTGCTAGCCATTGACCGTAATAAAGTCTGAATCTGAAAATGAATTCATGATAATATAATCCTATTTTTGGTTAATATGCAAAATCTGTCCCTTTTTTGCCACCCAATAACTGGGAGCGGGAAGAGGAATGGAACCACAGCCTCCCAAAATGAAGGGCAGACAGCGGGCTAATGCCTATTATCCTTATAGAATATGGCAGAGTCGTCTGGCAGCTCCATGTGTAACCTAGAGTCACATTCTCATGACTGTTATATTCATGATCCTATGTAGTCGCTAGTTTAGGAACTACAAAGTGAAAGTCCTCCAATCCCAAATTACCAGGCACAAGCCACTGTAATTGAAGGGGGTATGTTCTTCTGTTGACTGGAAAGCTGATTGCTGATGTTCCCACCTTCCTCTTATGTGAGTGATCCCTAGCACAAGGGGAAATTGAAACTGTGGTCCTGCTTCTGTCTGTCGTATTGAAGATCGCTCACGGCGGCTTCCTGAGCAAGAGGGGAATAGGTTTTCATTGATCATAGAGCTACTTCCTGGTAACTGATGGTTTAAGGAATTGGGTCAGGATTCACTGCATATCACTGTAACTACAGTGCTTACATATACATACCTACCATACAGAATTCAGGCCTACATTTCTAATTTCTTCCTTCCATTTTTTCCTCAACAAGTCTCCTCTTCCTCCTCCTGAACGTCAGAAAAAAAAATTGCACTTCACATAGTAAGTGTTGACTCTAAGTTTGGATATGTTCCTTAATTGGAGCAAGCCCAGTGACCTGCATTCAGATGGTGAGCAGCTTTCTCTTCCTGCTGAATGATGCTATAATTCATCTGACACATAAAGAAGGAAAAAGAAAATACTCAGTCTCCCTCGAGAGACAAAGGAGATTATCACACACAGAAAAGCCAGCAGGAGAGATGTGGGATCTAAAAGACAAAAATGGGTCTTATCACAGTTACCTGTGCTGGCTGCAGGCAGCCCCTATCCACCCAGGGAGTCCATCTACAATCGAGACATCTCCTGCTGCTTTTTCAAGAATGAGATTTTCCTATTCTGGAAAAAGTGATGGGAGAAGTCCTGGTTGTAGACAAGTTCCCCAGGTGGATACAGGCTGTCTATAGCTAGGACATGGGTGATAAGACCTGTTTTTGTCTTTTAGATTCCACTTCAATCCTGCTGGTTTTTTCTGTGTGCAATAATCTCCATAGCTTTGACAAACCAATTGATGTATACAGTTGCCTGGTCAGGGCCCAAATTACTAGCAAATCACTATGATTTAAGGGGCAAAATCACTAGCACCATACCTAGTGAGTAACCTTTATTTATATAGCACTGTCAAGTGATGTTTTGGAGTGGGCCAGGTGGACCTCCAGGAGAAAAACAGCAGCCATTCCAAAGCAGTCTACAGGAGATCCAGCAACTCACAATAATATACAGTATATTCTATTTCTCACACCTATTTTAAGAAGGCATTGCTGTCACCTTGAGATCTCCTCCACTTGCCCTGAGGACTGGAGAAGAGGTGCTTGGCCCTGAAATTTAGGATCAGGCCCTGAGATCTCATAGCTTAATTGGTGTACCATTCACTGCTGTAGCACTTCTGCTTTTCATTGTCTTTTTCCTTAGAGATCATACATCTCTAGTGGAAAAAAAAGATAATTCTCATGTTGAAGAGTTAATAATACATGGGGCCTTGTTATTCATTTGGGTTTGGTTACAGGACAGCACCCTCCCCTCCCCCAGGGGATAGCAAAATCCATGGATGCTTAAGTCCTATTAAATATATTGGCATAGCAAAATAAAATATATAAAATGGAATGTCAATGTTTGCTCTTTGGAATTCATACTTTTTTTAAAAAAAAAATTCAAGCTGTGGATGCTTGAATCCTTCCTTTTGACTAAGACTAGTTCATCTAATCAGCCACTTCTGATTCTGTGCCTTTAAGTCGCCAGTCAACATATGATATCCCAATGAATTTCTTAGGCAAGCAATATTCAGAAATGTTTTGCCATTGCCTTCCTCTGAATATTAACTACAGTACCTGGTATTCCTTGATGGGCTTCTATGGAAGTCCTAACAAGGCCTGGCTCTGCTCGGCTTCCAAAATTAGATGGAATTTGGTGTTTTGGGGTCATTTAAATCCTGTTTCCTTTCCTTTCCTTCCCCTTTCCCCCTTCTTTCTTTTTTCCCCTCAGAATTAGTTAATTGAGAAGAGTTTTAAGACTGCCTGCCCAGTCTGGGAGCATCACATAGCTATCTGGGTAGACAGCTGAGAGTCAAGGCCAACTCTTTGGCTGTAGGAAATGTATTAGACTTATTAAGGCCAGATATGTTCAACAGAGGCTAGCTATTTGGTGATAGGAAAGGCATCAGCTTTCTTAGAGCTGGGTGATCAATATAAAAGTACATCCCGTGAACATCCCTGATAATCGAACCTCAGTGAATACTGAGGCTGATAAAGGTGCTCACTGGCTCCAGGGGTCCATGTGCAACTGCTTTTTGAGGGGTTCCTCATGGCAGAAGGGATGTAAGCATTATAACCCTTTGTGGTTTGTCAATAAAATCTTTAAGTATTCACCTTCTGACTGTTCTTACTACCTTCAAATCCTCATAAGAACCATTGCCAGTTGGCATAGTAACACCCTTGGATGAAATATGATTTCCCCAGATCATAGAGAAAGCGGCTAAAAAGGACTAATAAGATTCAGAGTGTTTCTGAGGAAGAGGAGAAAATAAAGCATGGTTCTCAAAGGTCATTTCTCATTGATTCCTCACTGTTCACAGGTTTGCTTGAGTTGTGGTACAAAAGTTACTTTGCAGAAGAGCTGCCCTGTCCCACTATAGATTAAGGAAAAAGAAGCCAATGATCTCATTTTAAACTGTTAAGGAAAAGCATCCCATCAGAAAATATAGTTTTCTAAGAGTTTCCAGTCATAATATTTTACTCCTTAGTTGTTAGCAAATGTTAGTCAATATATGATTTCAATACTGCAGGGACTGTAAAGAGGTGGAAGTTTTATAGGGGGAAAAGAACATATATTTTTTCCAGCAATATCTGTAATGGCAACCATACAAACCAACAACCCATAAAGCAAATATTAGATTGGTTTCCCTATGTAACAATGTTAAAAAATCTTACTGTAAAAGTAAATTGAAGAGTAAATCTGATAGAGAATCAGAGATGCCAAGAAATACACTTATTAAATTCAGACTGTTTGAAAATTCTGTTTGTCATTAGACTTCCTGATGCATAAGGATGTAATATTCAAGCACTGCAAATGCTTGGCGCAGCAAAATCTCTCAATTCTCTCCAGAATCCTACTTTTTCAGCTACAGTTCCCTGAATCACCCAGCCAGCATGGCAACTCCTTACAATGGCTTGTGTCCTGAGATTGCTAATCCAAGAAACAAACAAACAAACAAACAAAAAACAGGCACTGCAATTTTTAATATAAGCATGGTAATATAAAAATAAGAAATAATCCTGTATAGGGAAAAATATGAGAATGGAAATATTTGTTATGGAAATTTTGTTACTGGTTTTAAATATTCATCATGCGAATAGCCTTTGGCTTAAGCATTAATAAAATGGATTGATATTTGGGTTTGAGAAAAATGGTTTCCCAACATTCAACACACCCTGCTGTGAAAATGGGGAATAGCTCCAGTATACTTCTTTATAATGTTTGTTTTATTGTTTTCATTGGGTTTTTTTTTTGGGGGGGGGGGGCTTGCACCAAAAAAGTGGTTTTGTTGTTTATGAAGAAAATGAGTGCAAAAACTACTAAGTTTTCTTAGCAAAAAAGCAACAGTTTTTAATGAGTAACAAAAAGTTAACAACAAAACTGTTTCTAGTGCAAAATCCTCTTCTGAAATGTAGTCTATAGTACCTGGAATTTATTGGTGGTCCCCTATACAAGTACTAAGACTGGCCCTGCTTAGCTTCTAAGATCATAAAATATCTGTTGATTTTAGCATCTGTGAATAACTTTTTAAAAAGTTTCCTAACTATCAGGAAACCCTGACAAGGTGATACCTAAATAGTCAAGCCTTTTTTAAAAAATTCAGTTCAGAACTTAACTCAGAATCCAAAATGCACCTGAGTTATTCTGTGCAGAAAACAACACTTTGTGCACAGAAATGATATTTTGTACCAAAAATGCAAGTTTCCCATGCAGAAAACATGATTTTTTTTCAAATAAAAATATGATTTGATATTGCTTTTACTTCTAAGGCTCAATGCTATGGAATTATGTAATTTGTAGTTTTGTGAGATATTTAGCCTTTGCTATCAGAGAGCCCTGGTGTCACAACAAACTACAAATCCCAAAATTCCATACCATTGAGGCATGGCAATTAAAGTAGTTGTCAAACTGCATTATTTCTGCAGTGCAAATTAGAACTTTGTTTCTCAACCGGTAGCCTCATCTCTTTGCTATGCTCTTGACTCCCAGGAAATAAAGACAAAGGCAATACCAATGCATTCTCAAGAGATGTCTGCCCCAGATATCAAGTACTAAAGATTCTTTTGAAAAAGACTTCAAAAACCAAGTTTAGACAGAGTGATTCCAAGCAGAAAAGGGTTCTAGCACCTGTCTTGAAACTGAAGGTGTTAATGTGACTCTATTAATGGTTTGTCTTTAATGAGGCTATAGCTTGGAGCAGTAGACCCTTACTGTGTAGCATACAATCACAGTTGATGGCATCTATTAAGCAATGCAATGATCATTAACATCCCTCTTTCTTTCTTTTCTTTTTTGTGACTATCAGTAGTAGAAAGTAAGAAGCTAGAGGAAAACTAAAGGTGAAAAAGAAAAAAAGAATGATGTGAGTTAAAATAAATACGTTTATTTTTGCGATAAATAATTGGATGATTCAGTTACTGAACATATGACCAAGAATAACCATTGGTACAAGAGAGATTCTATATAGTTATACTGTAATAATTTAGTTTCCACATTCAACTCTCATACACAGGGATGTCACTAGCACTGTGTGTGTGTGTGTGTGTGTGTGGAGGGTCAGGACACATCAGTTGACACCCTAAACGTAAATGACACCACTGCTTCCCCAACATCTGCTTTTGGCAGAAGCAGGCTGTAGCATTTACCTGCATCCCTTTAAAACACTGGAGCTCAGTGGAAGAGATGATGTGAGTGGGGCAGGGTTCAGTGGGAGGAGAAAGGAAAGGCCTCAGTTG
Organism: Urosaurus nigricauda; assembly: GCA_034509955.1. Classification (NCBI taxonomy): domain Eukaryota; kingdom Metazoa; phylum Chordata; class Lepidosauria; order Squamata; family Phrynosomatidae; genus Urosaurus; species Urosaurus nigricauda. Next base: position 196,072,028 of record JAOEGL010000003.1, on the reverse strand, counting down.
TTATTGTTTTTGTTTTAATGTTTTATTAAGTGGGGACACTTTGGCCACAAATACATAATGAGGTTGCTATTAGAACATGGGGTGGAGATCATGGGAATTATGTGAAATCAATGCCATTTTTGTGGCCAAAGGGGACTCCCAAACCTTTTAAAAGAGATGTAAAACCGCCACTCCCCAAAAACATTTAGCAATGCCCATATTTTGGCAAAGTAATAACAAGGTATATTTAAAAAATCCAGATTTTTTTTTAAAAAAAGTCTTTAGAAATTATCTTCTGGTTACTTCTAGTTTTGTGGGAAGGATAGTTGTCAGACACACACACTCCAGCTGAGTGTAAAATGCTCACTCGGTCCTTCAGCCATTTACTCAAATATCAGGTCAACACAAGCACAGCCATACCATCACAATACACTCTCATGTTCATCCTAAAGAGGTTCAAGCAAATACTTCCTAGAACTTTCAGCTGTGTAGAACAAAGCCTGTTATTTAACAGATGCTATATAATATCAAAAACTTTTCAGACAGGCAATCTCCTAGCAGCAGCAAAAGAGGATGGACCAGTTTTGCTGAGATCAACATTGGTATCTTGATGCTCAGTCATTTCAGCTTTTATATCACTCCCAGACTCTATGGCCCGTTCTAGACAGGCAGCTTGTGGTGCAATAAGGGCTCAAAAGAGCACCTTTAGGGTTAGAGAGGGCGTAGCTTTTACACCCTCCCTAGGCCTAAAGCGTATGGGCGCCGCCATTTTAAAATGGCGCCGTCCATACGGACGCCCTACAAAAGCGTCATCACGTGCGCAGCTTTTAGACATGCTGCACACATGACATTATTGTGCTGTGGGAGGGCGCCAATCGCGTCCTTTCTGCGGAACAAAAAAGGAGCTCCAAACGGAGCTCCTTTTTGTGGGTGGGTCTTTGCCGCGGCTCTTAGATGGCCATGGCAAAGACCCAGGGAGAAAGGGGCCCCAGCGGCAGAACCTTCCTCCCTTCAGCCCCGCCTCCGCAAGTGGGGTGCAGCAGGCACCCATGGCGCCTGCTGAACCTTGCTTGGAGGCCACAGGGAACCGGCAGTTTGCCGCTTCCCCAGGGCCTCCAGAAGCGGTGGAATGGGGCTGTGGAGGCTGCTGGTGCGGCAGCCTTGCCCCCATCTTGCCGCTTAAAGGGGCAGTCACAGACAGCCCCTTTTGGGCGGTCTAGATCGCCCCAATGTGTCAACAAAAATCTTCTCCTCCAATGGGAAGTGAGATTTCATTTGCCATGTATACAATGCCACTAAAGGACTAGTTGCCTGAGAGCATCACTGTCTTCTATTTCTGGCAGTTTGCCATCCAGATGATTGCCTCAGATATGAGTTATCCTGTCATATCCATGAAATTTCCCTATATTCTGGTCACTTGTCTACTATTTTGTCCATTGTAGTATTTTTATAACCCTTGTTTTAAGTGGCTTAATGTCCAAAACCAGAGCTTAAGCCTGCATTGTTATTTTTTTTTATTCTCTGACACACAGAGAACTTTCTACTGTAAAAAGCCACATATTTTTCTATGTACATCTTCCAATATACATAATCCAAGGATTTAAACTTTGCAAAATATCTAGAAAAACATAATATCCAGCCTGTAATTCTAGATCTTTTACCATTTAATGAATTGCATTTTAAAATTCTTCATTAAATAGTGAATTTCATAACTGGTTTTGCAGATTGTGTGCTGCATTTATGGGTAAGGATAATTGGCTGTTGCTCTGTAGAAGAACACATCTTTTTGCTTGCAGAAGGTCCCTAGCATCTCCAAGTAAACCAGTTAGATAGTAAGTGGTGTAAAAATCATCTGCTTAAGACCTAGAGATTGATTTAGTAGTGGTCAAAGTATTCAACAGTGGACAACATTTGCTTGAATCTGTCACTGTGATGCTCATTTACAGTGTATTGTGTGGTAATGACTCAGCTCAAGACTTGAACACTTTCCCAAACTAATAAATTATATATATATATATATATATATATATATACATAGGCATGGAGACCTCTGTATAATTAGCTGTGACTCTCTGATATCACATCCATTAACTATCAGACCTTGGTTTGGAGAGACTAAATTAGGAATAAATCACAAGAACTGTTGGCAAGTTCTAGAATTTTGGAGTCAGAGATGGTTCCAAGCAGCTAGTTTTAATTTGGATGGAGGATCTGCCACCATTTAAAGGCATGCTTGACCTACCAGCCTACAATTGCTAAAAGAACTGTGAACTGCAAAACACTGGTGGACTGCAATTCCCATCATCTTTCACTGTTAGCTGTATAGTCTGGGGCCAGCATGTTCCCTACCCCTTTCTATGTGCAAGTTATGTTCCATTCCATGCATCTGGTTGCCTTGACTTTACCAAATCGTTAAGAGACTATTATTATATGTATGCTTAGATATTTCAGATTGTTCATTCCCTGGAAACTGATTAGTGTACAAGCAATTCATGCTACATTCTTCCAAATATTTAAGTCCAATCACTGAATATGTCTCAAGTGCTTTAAAAAACTATGATGGTTGCGGTGCAATAAGAAGCCCCACTGTTTTCTATATATGCAAATACATCTATAGTATACATTAACAGTTTCTTAATTCAGACTTAATAATAACTGTTTGCTGACTATAGACAAGTCTTGACAAGTCTTGCTTGTCAAACTTCAGGTGCTTCCCATCATGTAATGTGGTGGGGGACACATTCACTAGCTTTGCTCTCTCATTGATGTTTTTGATAGCCCACTCACCACCCTCCATAAATTAGAAAGGAATCTATCAAGTTGGATTTTGTTATGGGCCTTCAATTCAATTCTGACTTCCGGTGATCCTGCAGAGGGTTATCTTGGCAAGATTTACTCAGATGATGTTTTCCACTGCATTCTTCTATGAGCAAGAGGATATGACTTGCCCAAGGTCACATGCTTGTGGGCTTCCCTGGCTAAATGAGACTTCAAACATTCCTCTCTCAAAGTCTCAGTCCATCACTCATGGCACCTTTGGCTCCATAAGGTGCAGCTTCAAATGGACTCACAGGCAATGACCACAAAGTTTTGGTCTAAGATATTGGTTTTATTATACAAAAAATTAGGAACCAAAACAAAAAATGTGATGCTTAAGAGGGCCATTGCCAGGACCCAGACCTAGACAGTGGGTACAGGCTCATATACAATTTGGTCTCAATACAGTTCCTTCTGTCCAATCAGCAATTGACAACACACTCCAGTCCACCTATCACAATCTATCACCACTCTATTGCCTTATGGAAGGGTTCTGGACTCTCCGGCCATAACTACTACCACAGTGGCTGCGACATAGTCCACACACACTCAAACCACTGTATCATGCCAGTTCACTCACCACACTAGCTTACCTGAAGGTGGATAGAGGCACACAACTCATACAGTCCATATGTGACCAAGTTATGAGCTTTGTGTCTCAAAAATAAATCTTCTGTTCTGTCTTTGTCTCAATTTTCAGACAATATGTTTTTTTTTAAAACATCATACATGTAAGCCCATGCTATTGATCCACATATTTTCAAAAGTTGTGCAATGTTGTACACATTTTGGAAGTATGTACACCTACCACCAGAGAACAAACCAGTGGTGTGTATATGTTCAAAAGTTGAACATATTTCTGCACAATTTTAAAATATTTTGTGCATGGTTTTGAAGTGGACAGTAGTGCAAAGTTCAGGGAAAATGCACATTTCTGGTCAAGTTGATTTCTGATATTTTAGTGGTGTGTAAATTGAATATTTTTGCATTAAGTGTAAGATCCAATTAAATTTGCACCCATCCCTAGAGTGGGGAGCCTACTTTACATAGCACAGCTCCCTACATGATTAAGAACACAACACAGCAGCAACTGTTCTTACTTTAATCTACAATATAATTTGTTATTACGGCCATTTAGCCAGCATAAAAAATAAAATAAAATAGACACATTAGTGAAAAGTCATAAATTCATACAAAGACATATCAAAGGTTCAGGCTATATATCCTAGCACTGACAGTAGCAAAAAAAACCACTTTAATCTGTTGCTTAACAAGCAACAGCAAATTTGCCAGCAATTGTAAACACTTGTAAAAGCAACTGCTTGGCCATTCCAATAACAAGGTTTACCCTTAGTTACATCTCAACTTCTTCTTCCACTTTCTCAGCTTCCCACACAACTCTACAAATCTGGCAGTGTGTCAATATTTAGTGTATCCCTTGTTTGAGGCTGAAGGCAACTGCCTCTCAATGTGGTTTAAGTCTCTCCTTAAGAGTGACATGTTTTTTGAGTGGCAACTTTATAGTTAAGAGTTATTGGGACCCATTTTAAAATATTTATCCTAGTATGAAAAGAGGAAGGGTGAATTTACAGAAGGGCAGCCTGTGTTCTTTAAATAGCTTGTTTACAAACTGACTCCATTTAGCTCAGTGGCATGCTGCTTTTTCATCTGTAACCAATCCTGCTGGGGCCTTTGTGAACCCACTGGGATGTGTTGTACTTCTAACAAAAGGCTGTTTTTTGTTTTTCAGTAGCATAACTTTCATTCCACTACATCCTCTGAATACATCATGCTATAGCTGTGAATAGCAGGTTAAAACATTTGATTATATGTACAATGGATTTAAAAGGTGTTATTATATCAAAAATAATAAGAATTATAAAGGTAAGAGCTTTGCCATACAGCTGAACAGTTAAAAAACAAAACATATTGCTCCAAAATAACATTTCAAAACACCGGAAATGGCTTAAAGATCAGAAGTCCTTAGCTGAAAGCTGGTCTCTTACATGATCTCGCTAGGTAGCCTTAGGCAGAACTAGAGACAACTAAGGGAAAACTGGACACAACACAACATGGGGTTTGCAACACTGTCACACCATCCCTTTCTCAGTATGCCAGCTTCCTGTTCTGTTTTTTTCTCTGTGTTTCTCCACAGAACTGTGGCAAGCCCTAATGCATGAATATATATATAATTTAGCTTGGGTACTTCAAATTAGGGAGACTAGTGAAATCTACCATAGGAGAAGCTGCTGGCACCAGATTTTCCCTATTCCAAATGGCTCAGCCAGAAGTTCCTATGCAGAGCTCCATATGTAGCATTGTATTATTGTGCCTTGTGAAATGATTCCTTTCCAAGAGGGGTTCCTGACACCTGCTTCTTTCCTGCTCCCTGTGCTCCCTGAAAACCTATTCATGAGGGCTAGGAAATGTTACAGAGCCACAAGGGATATAGCAATAGAAAGTGAGGAGAAGAATGGGCAGAAATGGTGGGGCACACATGACTTTTTAAAAATCCAAACCATTGGTTATTATATATATCATGCATACAATACAACATAATTATTTGGAATTGATATAAGTTCAGGGCAAGACAAAGGATGTGGTCACAAGCCTGGCTTCCAGACAGCCAAACATGAACCCAAAACCATCCATCATCTTTAAGTCAAATACCTTTGCAATGCAGATGTCTCAGGTCTTCACTTCTTAGCATAATACATCAGGTTTTGTGGATTTCAAATGAAGTCTTTCTCAGGTATGTTTCTTGGTTGACTACAGTCCCAGAAAGAAGATTTGCAGCAGCAAAACTTTGCCATAGCAAACTGTTTGCATTTCCCTTGGTATAAAACTAGACAGACAGTTAGCAGCACTGCTCTGCTGGATCAGGAGGTGATAAAACTAGCAAGTGTTACCCAGAAGGCAATGTGTAACTTATTAAAAGCTTCTTGGTGGATGCATTGATTTGGTCCATAGGCATTCCCCCATTGTTTTGTTGATTAGAGAAAACATTATGTATTTACAAATATAGGCTAAAAGTACATTAGCAAGGGACTATTAAAATGCATATAGGCCATAATATTCTACTGACTGTCAGGTTTTTTTTAGTTCCTTATTTTCCAATGAACATTGGTATCCTGAGGCAGTACTGAAGAATTTAATGGCTGGATGAATTGAATTCATTTCTCTGTGATGGAATAATAAAACAATAAGGGGTGGATCACCTTGATGAGTCTCGCTTATTTGCTTTACATGAAGATTTACCTGGCTGGCTCATCTTAAAATTGCTTCTGGAGTCATGCAAATTGAATGTGTGGGAATGCAGACAGGACAACCCTACTGGAGTTATCGTAGCCCTTTCTCTCCCCCCCCCCCCCCAATGCAAGCATCCTGGAAAATGTTCCAACTGCTAACAGTGCCAGCCAGCATATCTCGAAACCAGACTGTGGATGTGTAAGAAACCAGAGGGACTCGTTGCAGACACACTCATAAAAACCTTCTATGTCATTCTCATCTTGAAGACATCTTGAGGATAGGCAGCAGCACTCAGGAGGATAGAAATCAGCTCACCAGAGAAGGGTCCTCAGTAGCTGTTGGTTGACGACAGCAGAGATGCACAGAATATTCCAAAATATTTGGAAAATTGTTGAAAAACATTATTTTTGAATTTTGAGAAACCCTGACAAGAAGAATCCTGGACTGATTAAAATGTTCACAATTCAAGACTTATTCTGCATGAAATAATACTGTATTTTCCATGTAGAAAATGCTGTATACTGTGCACTAGCCACCACTAGCAGATGAAGCTCCTTTGTCTTGAGTCAAATCATTGATCTAACAGATTTCTCATCTTGCAAATGATCCCAGCTACAAACTCTGTTACTAGATACCAACTTGGTTACCATTATCTGAGATATTACTACTTGATGTATATACATTTACTGATGCCGTATCCCAAATCTATACATGTAGAGGATAAGTTCTATTATCAGCAATTTCTCTTCCCTAGCGAGTGATGTCCCAGTTTAAGTACAACTACATACTTATTAGTTATGTGTGGCTATTGACCCCTCCTCCTTCATCATGTTTGAACTTATCTAGGAATGATGAAGCATGGATCAGCATTAACTAGAGATGCTTGAGGAATCTGACCGTTGAAAATTTCAGTTGTCAGTTGGCCTGCTCTATGTCCCAGCTCATAATTATCCTTTGATTTTTGAATTTTTAAAATAATTTTAAACCAATTTCTGGCTCAGGGGAAAAAAACTACCCTGAGACATATAGGCCTGATCTAGACTGGCAAAAAGTGTGGCCTTTAGATGACCTGCAGTGAAAGTTTGGCATGAACACACTTCTTTGGTGTTTTAGTGGGGGAAAAGCAGCTTTAAAAAGGAGCTGCTTTTCCCCACTTCTTTTTAAAAAGGGTGAAACTGTGCAGCTGCATCTAAATGCTGCAGTGCAACTGTGCAGTTTTTTTAAAGCTCCCAAACCCTAGCTCCAGCCCTAATCCAAACCCTAGACATGCGCAGTAGGGACTCTGGGATGCTGTAACTGTTATGCAACTGTGCATAAAATGTCAATTCACTCATAAGATAAAGAAGTTTATTCATAAAATAAAGGGGTTCATTCATGTTGCACCAGTGCAACTGCACAGTTAAAAAAGGGAAGTGAAACTGCAATGGTAATTTGACAGATCTTCATAACTGCACAGTTCATGTGCGATGTACCTGCGCAACTGCGCAGTTGCAGCCAACAATACAATTGTCTGTATGGTGTACCGGTGCAACTGCACAGTTCACAGCCAGTAACAACAATAATAATAATAATAATAATAATAATAATGTTTCAGTGCGGCCAAAAGCCCTGTTCATTACCGCCTGTGTTTCTAGCTCTGCCTGTGTTTCTAGCATTCTGATAGCTTCCAATGTAGTGGCTGAGAAAGAGACAAGACTTCAGATAAGTCGTCTCCACATCCCCTCAGTGTAGCTACCCTATACCTTTTAAATACTCGGAAGCTACAACTAGTACAGAACATGGCAGCACGGATGGTCACTGGTGCTCCCAGGGCCTCCCATATAACACCGCTACTGAAAGATCTTCACTGGCTGCCTATCCGCTTCCGGGCTCAGTACAAAGTGCTGGTTATTACCTATAAAGCCCTAAATGGCTTGGGCCCAGAGTACCTGAAGGACCGTCTCTCCCCACATAATCGGCCCCGCACACTCAGATCTTCCGGGCAGCAACTTCTTAAAGTTCCAGAGGCCAGATTGTCAACTACTAGAAAGAGGGCCTTTTCTATTATCGCCCCGAGCCTCTGGAACTCATTGCCCATGGAGATCCACTTGGCTCCCTTACCCAATTCAAGAAGGGGTTAAAAACGTATTTATTTGAGCAAGCCTACCCCTGATTTTCCCCCGCTCCTACTCTTTTCGCTGCTATTCTTCTCCCACCATGACTGGACTGAACCACCGTTATTCTTGGGTTGAAATTGTAATATTGTTTTTGATTAACTGTTTTTAACTTTTGTATATGTTTTAATTTCTCTACGTGTACACCGCCCTGATCACTGGAAGGGCGGTATATAAATAAAGATTTATTATTATTATTATTATTATTATTATTATTATTAAATACACCCCTGGGACCTGTAGTGTAGCTGCTAAGCATTTGGGGAAATGCAACTTCATGTCGCCCTCTCCTGGCAGTCTGGAAAGCCCCATAGGTAAAAAGGCCCTTGTGATGCCACTGAAGAAAGGGAGGTAAGGTCAAACCTGTTTCTAGAGCAGCTGATTGTGGGGAAAAATCATGAAGACAATTTTGGTAAATGAACCCAGAATTTGAGTAAAATCCTGCTAGCCAGGTAATATGGAACCCAGAACTTGGAGAGGGGATCAGGGGAGAAAGAAAAGGAAGCATTTTTCTGTGGCTGAGCTGGCAGTAAATAAGCCCAGCAGGTGCAATAGTTCCCATTTCCCAAGAGACCTTCCTTCCTGCATGGGCTTACTACAGCACATATGACACATGACATCTCCATATGCCTGCTAGAGTTTGTGCACAATTGACCACAAGGTTTCCATAAGGTTTTCTTTCCCCTTTCCCAGGCCCTGTACCAATGCTACCAGAGGAAGAAGACTCATGAGTTGTGGTGCTGGCATTCCATCTCCTGCCTTATTCCAAATGGCATGATGGTACAAAGTCCAACTGACTACATTGGTCCTCTCTTTCTCCACTCCCACCCCCATGTGTGTGTTTGTGTGTGTGCACACATCAATGTTGTAGAAGTCCAGTTCTTTCCTGTCATGTGTGTTTGTGTGTGTGTGTGTATCAATGCTGTACAGCTACAGTACACATGCTATATCTGACCAACATTGTGCATAGTCAAAGCAATGAGCTAGAGAATCCTCTACTGCCATTTAAAAAAACCTGTTTTGGACCTAGAGAGAGCTTTTTTTAAAAAAAAAAAAAAAACAGGAAGTAAATAGCCTGTCAACTTGGAGGAGTCAATAAAATATTTTTACTATGTTTTGAGAGTGCTGAGGGGCATTTGGGGGCCTCAAAATGGCCCTGGGATCTCTCTGTGGCCTAAGGGTACCAGAAACTGTACAGAACTGCCACACTTGCCTGCCTGTCAAATGCTGAAGTTGGGACATGTAGCCACTGTTTATTTGGTTAACACCTAATTCTAGCACTTTAATTAGAGGAGAAATAAGTAGGAATGTTTGCAATAAACTGTTATATGAACACTCAGTAAAACTGAATGGAATGGTTGGTACACAGTGCTTTGCCAAATGCCCTATATTTAATTTGGCGTGCTGATGAACTGCAGTGCTTGGCGAATTGTGAACAAGGCAGACATTTATGCCAATTATATCATCTTGTTTGCTATTATAATTACTGTAGCATATGAAAGCCACCATACTGGACAGAACACAACAGCATACTGAAATATTTTGTATGAGTAACCTTTACTTTTACATATATTTAGTCCTATGCTAGGCTATAAAAGAAAACTCACAATTTGGGGTCAGTCTCAGTAACAGTATTTTTCATGGGGGAAAGGAGACCAGAGGTCTTTGATTCTTTTAACCCCAGATTTTAAATTATAGGTCCTCATCATTCACTGTTTGCACATCAACATGGGATCTCATTCCCTCAGCTGCAATCAAGTGGGCACATTTTATGAAATCACCATACACTTTCATGGTATACCCACTCAATGCTGCTACTTTATAGTCAATCTTTATCATGAACAAATTGCTTGAAATGTCTTTCCCAGGAAAAAGCTATCACAGTATAAAATGTCTGAACACTGCCTAGAACTTGAAGCATGGGGTGAGGGAAAGATATTTCACACATAGATCTCATGAGACTCTACCATTTTGGATTGTAGGTGGGGAAACACATTTGACAATTGTCACACGTAAAGGTGCATGCATGTGAAAAAACACATTGGGGAAAAGATGAAGCTAAATGCCTAGCATTCAAACATGTGGCTCCCTACTTACAATCTGAAGTGGTACAGTCCCAGGAGAGTTATGCGGCGTGCCTTTTACAGAATGTTTAAAAGCTCTCAGTGGTGCAGTTTCCAGATTCATGATATGCCCTTTGTAAAAGGAAAATGGGATTGGGTTATTTTTATCTGCAGAATAACTTTGCTCTCACATCAAAAGCAGACTTACTAATCCACTTGTTTTGAAATCTATATTCCTGTGTGATGACTAAACCAACCTAAGTTCTTTCATAATATTTATCCTGGTGAATTATCAACTTGCTTTATTCTCACACCAAAAGTTGCTGAATAAAGCATTTGGTAATAAAACTGCTATGCAGTGAGCTATAGTTCCAAAAGCTATATTAACATAACTATTGCACAATATGCTTACATCACTATTTAGCTGTTTGCAGATAATTCTAGGACATCAATATTAACAGTAATAAAATTCCTTAGAATAATTTTCATGGTAAATAAGTAAATGCTACAATTAGTTAAACACACTTCTCAGAAATGCTGTTTGTTTTTGTGTGTATTTCTGTATCTACAGTCAGCCCTTCATAGCCACAGATTCTTGGATTCAACTATACATGGTTTAAAAATATTTTTTTAAAAATCTATAAAGCAAATCTTACTTTGCAATTTTATATAGGGGACACCATTTCACTATGCTATTGTATTCCATGGGCCTTGAGCAACCACAGATTTTGGTATCCACAGCGGGTCCTAGAATCAAGCCCCAGTGGATACCAAGGGCTCACTGTATATGGATAAAATATCTGCATACAAAGCACCCCAGTCATGGCCAGCATTCTGTATTGGATAGTCTGTAGAGTTAGAGATCTGTTAAATCCTTTATATTCAATAATACTAGGTAGTCTTACTATAACGCTATGTACATGCCCTCTGCTCACCTTAACAGCTCCAAAGGGCAGATGAGGTCTATTCAACTGCCAGTTGGGGTGCAAGTAGGATGATATTTCCAACACCCATTTCATGAGGGTGAGGCAGAGAGAGAGAGGCAATAAAAATCAGAAGCCCCCTGTCACAATTCCTGATTGCAGCCTTGCTCGCTGGTGGGAGCAAGCTGGAAAAATCCTCCTCCTTGTGCCTTCCTTGGAAGCTGAACTGACCTCCTTCACCTGAGGCAGCTGCTGGTTGGGTTTGTGGGTTTGGCCAGGAGATATTATTTAGTTATGCATACATAGTAGACAATGTACAATACTGGTAAAAATCAATAAAGATGAAGGGCAGACGTCTTTAGGGATATGTTTGTGGGAGCATATACACTGCATTTCTCCTCCCCAAACTATTATTGTTGTAGAGCACTTCTAGAAATTTTGGACTCTAAGATGAGACAATAACCACAGAGAACATATTATGTCGATTTCAGCACTCTCAAATATCACATCACTGGATGCTTATACCTTTCTTTCTAAGGCTGTTGCAGACAATTGACTAATTGTCTAGTCATCCTTTTGGCCAACCTGATTAATTACGGATGGCTCTGGGGCACCATGATGATCTAAATAAGTGATTAACACACCACCATGTAATTGTAGGACTCCTTTCCTCAGGATGTGTGTTTGGGCTTCCTCATTGACTGCTCTTTAAGAGCCAGTTGTTTAAAAGCACTTTTAAATTGAAACTGCATTTACTTAACTGATGCCTGTCTTCAGCTAAATAAGGCTAATGTGTACTGCTTTTTTATGTCTAGTTCTGTAATTTTTATTTCATTTTCCTGACATTTTATATTCATAATTGCTTATGTTTTTTTAATTAAGTTATCTTGAGAACCTTTCTACCTCTAAAGACAGGATATAAATATAGAAAAAAATTGTACAGATCTTAAGAGAATGGACAGGATACTGACCAATTCCCCATTCTTCCACCAAGCCAATCCACATGTTCTGTCCTCTCTCCACTATGGTGGACTAATTTCAATAATCAATATGTAGTTTAACTAACCATAGTGTAAATGTAGCAAATAGATGCTAACTGGCCACATGAAAAGGTTTCTGGGTGAGAAGATATGTTTAGAGTGCAGCCTGCCCTTTCTGAAGGCAGCAGTCAAAGGTGCCCAGGCAGACATAATAAATCATAGGATACAGAGCAGGACTCTGCACATGGTGCCATCTTCTCCTTAGATAAGAAACTTTTTTTTTAAGGAGTTTTTAAAACCGTTTTTAATGGATCGTATTAATACCTTTGCAAATGATCATGCGGTCCAGATCTAACCTTAAACATTATAATGTATTCTGAACTCTGTATTTCTATTGCCTGAGATTCTAATATGTTTAAGGTTTGTAACACCCAACGAGATGCAAGAAATAACTTTCTTTGTGTAAAGGTGTATAAATGCAACCATTTTTTTCTGTTCATGGTCCCAAATTCTTTGGAATGCTAATTCCATTTGGGCCTGCTGGTTAAATAAACAAACTATGTTTTGCAACTGACCCGAGGTCCCTCTCCTTACTTCTGCTCTGCAAGTAACCGATGGTTTCTACAACTGTTTCTACAACACCACCTCTTTTCTTTTCTTTCCCTCCCACTCTCTATTTGATGTTCTTTCTCCTCCTCCTTTTTTGCTCACACCTATTGTGTGCCCTATAAGCCGTATTTATAGGCTTAGGTTTCTCTTGTCCTGAGGAGTACTTTAGTGAATTGCACTCAAATTTAAGCAAAATAAAAATAAAAAAATGTGTCCCGGTACAAGGAGTTGTTTCAAGAAGTTTTCAGGGGAGAAACACGGGAAGTATTCACTGGCGTTTTGATAACTATTGGAATGCTTGGCAAGGAATCCTGAATGCACAAGATATTTTGGATGTGCTTATCATTTACATTAGATGTCCTATTCCCACCCCTCTTCTTCTTTTAATTTTTATGTCACGCAGATGCTGCCAGCAACTTGCTTCTTGCTTGGATTGCCACCTCTTATACTGCTATGGAGATAAGAGAAATTGTTTTGAGGATCAGCTGCAGTACGTTGGGCTGGGTGCAGAAAGGGATTTGTTTAGGGAACTGTTAATGGATCATTTTAGTTCCACTGGGGGAGGAATACGTGAATGTGGGGGGAGGAGTGTGGAAAGATGAAGAGACCTAGTGGATGGAGGTTTGTGGATAAATGGATGGGGTGTGCATGGGGCAGAAGAAAACTCAGGACAGAGAGTTTGCAGTGCTGATGGGAGTGTTTAGGCAGCTTATTGATGTGTAGAAGCAGATGAATGGGGTGTAAAGTAGAGTCTCAATTATCTGACATAAACGGGACCGACTGATAGTCAGATAACCATAAATGTTGGATAATCCAGACTCCATTTGTCCCCAATGACGGTGCATGCACACCTGCACCCATGCAGCTATTGGGGACAAATGTCCCCCTCCTCCCCTCCCCTCCTCCTGTCCTCCTTCCCTCCTTTTTCCTTCCTTCCTTCCATCACTCCCTTATTCCCTCCCTGTCTCCTTCCCTCCCTCCTTCCCTGCTTACCTCCGGCATCTCCGAGGCCTGGGCCTCCTCTTCCTCCACTGCCACCACCACCATCAGGGCCTGGGCCTCTTCCTCCTCCCTCTCCTCCTCCGCTGCCATCATTGCCAGGGCCTGGGCCTCCACCGCTGTGGTTCGGGCCTCCAAGGCCTGGGCCTCCACCCCAACCGCAGTGGAAGAGGCCCAGGCCTTGGAGGCCCTGGCGGCGGCAGAGGAGGAGGAGGAGGCCCAGGCCTCAGAGGCCCTGAAAGAAGTGGAGTAGGAGGAGTAGGAGTAGGCCCAGGCCCTGGCGGTAGCAGCAGCAGCAGAGGAGGAGGAGGCCTGGCCGAGTCAAGGCCTCCTCCTCTGGGCCTTTGCTGGCTGGCCTGCAGGGCCCAGCGTGGCTTGAAGCCACTGGAAGAGGCCTGGTGAGGCATTCTTCTCTGAGGTTCCTCCAGCAGTGGAGCCCCCCCCCCCCATCCGTCCGTCAGATAATCCGGAATGTCAGATGACCAAAGGATGGATAATTGGGACTCTACTGTGTGTGGATGACTGTGTGGAGTAAATATGGCTTTTGCTCTTCCTCCATCTCTAGGATGTTTCCTCACCTACAAAATGAATGTACCCCGTTGGGTTGAAATATGTTCCCTAAAATGGGGGAGGGGTCAATTTTTTTATTAAGAGTATGTATTATTCTAATATATTTCAGTCATGTAAGCAGCCTTGATTGCTGCAGCAGAAAGGCGGGGTATAAGAATAAAGTTTATTTATTATTATTTTTTTCTGCCCTACAGTGTTTAATTCCCCACTTAAATTATTTTAAGGTATATGAGTACAAAGTATTATACTGGATCATGATACCATCCAGCCTGTATGATGAATACAACACAGGAAGACTTCATGGAGATCCTACGTATCTTATGGTGCTAATACAGTGCTTAGCAAGAGTAGGCTCAAGATCTTCAATAAGAAGGAAAATCACTCATGCTCCTTTTGTTACTGTGCAACATTTTTATCATCATGTGTGAAAGACAGACCAGCTGTAAGGCAATTCAATCAAGATCAGGGATGATAAAGTCACAATGAGAATGCCAAGCCTGTGAGAAAGGCGACTTTGTGGATTTGTTCCATGAGAAAACAGTGCTGTACACTGATATAATTAAATGAAAACTACATCAGTTAGAAAGCTACATTTGGAAGTAAGTCCAGGGGCAATGACAGAGACAAGCCAATTACCTTCTTAGGATTTTTCATTCAAATTAAATTATCACTTAGTCTAATCAGATGCTCACAGCACTGAAAAACAAAACAAGACAACAACAATAAAATAGAATCACACAGACCTGCTCTGTCTCTGGTTGTCATTTTGGAAATAAACATCAGATATGATGGTAAATGGGACACACTGGCTCAGCAGTTAAGACACTGTTGACAAGGATCAGGCACTGTGTGATGGAGTGAGTTCCTGTCACTAGTCCCAGCTTCTGCCAACCTAGCAGTTTGAAACTGTGTAAAAGTGCAAGTAAATAAACAGGTACCACTTTGGTGGGCAAGTAACAGTGTTCTGTGCACTAATGCTTGCCACATGATCACAGAGTTGTCTTTGACAACACTGACTCTTTGGCTTAGTAACAAGAGATGAGCACCACCCCCTAGAGTTGCTCATGATTAGACAATCCTGTCAAGGGAAAACCTTTACTTTGGCTTAAATAATGCTACTGCTAGTCAGAGGATAACATTAAAAACAATTGGTCAAAAAGTATACAGTCACTACTGCTAAAATGTCAGAAAGATTTTGCTATAGTGGAGTCGAAGGGGATTCCCAGCAGACAATGAGCACCAGTTAGCAGACATTAATCCTTGTTTGCATATCCTCCCACCCTGAGGACTGCCATTAGCAACAGAACAATACATTTGCAAATTACTCCTTCCTTCCCAGGGTCACACAGGAGATATATCTCCAATCCTTTTCCAGGCTATCATTCTCTGAAGATGCCAGCCACAGATGATGGCGAAACATCAGAAAGGAACTCTTCTAGAACATGGGCACATAGCCCGAAAACTCCACAAAAAACTATGTTTTGCTATAGGTTCCAGGTCTCATTGTATAGGAACAGTTTGCAGTTCTAAATAGGACACAAATGCAAGGTTGGAGCTACTTTGACACAAATTTTATTTGATTTGGAACTTTTTTTCCTCAGTGTGGAATGCACCCAAAACAAGTTCTTATAAGCCACATATGAAATGATCAAGTCTAGCCTACTCTTTCTGACACATAAATCCCATCCAGGCAGCCATACCATGGATGCGTGCATGCTCTGAGCTTGAAAAGTTGACTCTTTTTTTTGGGGGGGGGGGCTTTTTTGGATCTTTCACAGTCTCACAGCTAGTATGGTCAGTGGCCATGAGTTCTGAAAATTGTGCTCCAAAACAGAACAACAGCAAACAAATATTCCCCAAGCTCTTGACTTGCCTCCTGCCAGAAAAGATTTGAATGCAGGATATGCCAAGTTTCAAACATCACTGAAGACCAATCTTTTAGCAGGCAGATCCAGGTGGCCTCCCATCAATTGCCTTTGCCCTTCAATTGCCTCTGCTTAGTTTATAATTAAAATGTAATTTTATTGTGGATGGGAGGCTTTATGGATTATGATGTTTTACTGTATTTTAATGTTGTTTTATTATTGTAAGCTGCTTTGATCTGCTTGGAGATGTGGTATTATTATCATTGTTATTACTGTTATTGTTATTATTAACCCAGTGGTGTCAGTAGCTATGGTGTCACCTGATGCAGAGAACTTCCAATGGAGGGGATTGCCCTACCTCATCCCACTAATTTACAAATTTTCTCCCTCCCTGCTCTCTGGCCATCCAGATGCCCACCATCCATCCAGACCCTAAAATAATTGGAGGACCCCTTTGTCTCTCTTCCTGAGCTGTTGCCTCACCCATAACCTGGCCACCTGCTCAGGTTGACTGGTCAAATCAGGCAGTGGGAGGGGACAGAAGGGGCACATTCACCCTTCTTACTCCTCCATCATCCAGTTGCTCTAAAGCTCAATGACAGACCAGCCGGGAAGGTGCACAATCACCCCTCCTGCTCCTCCACTGCCTGGCTTCCTCTCCAGAAAGAAAATCTGGCAGTGGAGCAGCCAAGAAGGGTGCATGTTCACCACTGGTCTATCAGCTCCTCTCCCACCCACCTGCCCACCCACCCAGGAGTGCCGTGGGGTGGCCAAGCAAGAGAGGCAGTGGGAAGAGATGGAAGGGGAGCATGCTGCTCCTCCTCTGTTATCTTGGCTCCCTCCTCACAGAGAGAAGTAATGCAACAGAGAAGGTCACACACACACACAAAAGGGGGAGGAGGTGGACCCAATTGGGTGTCACACCTCCCCTGAGGAGGGGCAAATCAACAGTCATTCAGGAGGTTTCCATCTGTATGAAAATATTTACTTAACTTCAGGATTTTCAGCAGGTAACAATGTTACATAAATAAGAACAATCCAGACCAGATAAAAATTATTTTGTTTATTGTTGTTATGTACTTTTGTTTCCGACTTGTGGTTCGTTTGTTTCTGACTTATAACATTCTCAAGGCTATTGGTCTATCATGAGGTTTTCTTGGCAATATTTCTTCAGAGGGGGCTTGCTGTAGCCATGCTCTGAAGCTGGGAGAGTGTGACTCATGGCTGAGCTGGGATTCAAACCCTGGTCTCAATCCGTAGTCCAACACTCAAACCACTACGCCACACTGGCTTTTACTTTAAACCACAGTAAATTACAATTACAGTATTCCTGTTAATTTGAAAAGTGGCAGTCCTTTCAACAGCTTCCATAAACTTCCACTTCACCTTTTTTGCTAGTTTTTCCTACTGTTTTGCAGGACTCACTAGTCCTGGGTGGCTAATGGCTACTCTTTCTGTCTTTCCTACTTACTCTTCCCCATTCTACTCTTTCCCTTTCTTCTTTCTCATTGAGTCTATCTCACTCTGAAGCTGCTTTTTGCCTCCTCTGATTTCCTCAGTGCTATCAGCTCTTATTTTGAACTTACAGTCCACTCTCCTTTCCTCTGATTACATGCTTCTCCTACTTTCTACAGCTTTCCCCCCCCCCCCCAAAAGCTACTGTATATGAAGTGGGTCGAAGTTTCCCACTGACCCACCCACACATAATTACACATATACAAATGCATGTGTGCATGTGTGTGTACATGCACACACATGCACACCATCAGTCCTAACTAACTTGCCAGTCACCCTCCATGATAATCCATTCAGATCATCTGAGAAAAGGGATATTTTCATTCTCATTGTGGTGTATTGGCTATTGTTGTTATTGCTGCTGCTGCTGCTGCTGTGTGCTTTCAAGTCATTTCTGACAACCCAAAGAAAACAACCCAAAGGAGAACCTATCACAGTGTTTTTCTGGTGAGTTTTGTTCAGAAGGAGGTTTCCCTATCCTCTGAGGCTGAGAAAGTATGGCATGTCCAAGGTAAGCTGCATGAGTTAGCTGCAATTTCTTTTAGAATAACTTCACTCATCAGTAGTTGTAGACAGATAAAATTACAGAACTATAAAGTTACATCTGATGCCTCCACCATATCCCATACTAATTTATGATTGTTCCATCAAAAGAACCATGACAGTTTGAAATGCCAAATATAGTTAACATGGAATGAGCCCTAGATAAGCCTGGGCGATTTATTTGATCACGGGAGCAACAGAGCACTGTTAACTGCTGGTTAGGAACTCGTGCTTGTTTAAGTTTGGATTGCTCTGGGGCCAAGTTCAATTTTATTCTATTTAGCCAAACACTGACTGAAGCAAATATTAAACACTCAGCTTCTCACAGCTCAAACAGACACATTTTAAATCTTTTCCTACAACTGTTCTTTCAACCCGTTCTTAAATGTCAGTGTCAATGTATTCTTGAATTTTAGAATATTACTGATTTAACTGACTTTTACATTAGATGATCATCCATCCATCCATCCCCTTTAAAGCTTTATTCTCTTTTCATTAATTTGAGGAAGGGGAGAGTGAAACCCCCTGTAATTTTAGCAGAAGAGATCTATCATAGATATGTAAAAGAAGACTGCATCTGACCTTCTTAAATAGCCCTAAGCAATGATTAGATTTTTTTTTTTTTTTTTTTTGGGTAGAAGTGAGCCTTAGGTAATCTAAAACTCATTGAACTGCTTCCCTCTCCTGATCTAAATGCACTGAATGGCTTGAGCAAGCAAATGTGGACAAGTTTTAGAAATTTGCTAAATATTGATTTTGTTAAGGCTGCATTTAAATTAATTTCTATTGTACTTGTAAAGAGTATATTAAAAAGAAAATGAACCAATTTGAATCACAGAATGACCACTGTAACCACTGCTTTGTCTGTACATAAATGCACACATATAGGTACTTCCAAAAATATATTTAGCATGCTAGTAATGCTTCTTAATATGACTGAAAACTAGCAATTAAGAAGATGTTTAGGATTTTGTCATGACCTGCAATCCATCTTCTGTCTACTTCAGTACCAGTGAAGTTAGCCAAATCCCACAAAATCACAGTAACTTTGGGAGCTTGGAATCCTACATCAATGTCTGACACTACTGTGACTGGGAAGAGCAATCTAGTTGTGTGGTAAGTACATGATTAGACATGGGAGAAACAGTGCATTGTTGCTATTCAGGGCTTGTTGTATATGTCCTAACCAGCCTCAGTAGTCATATAGCGTGTTCCAGGTATGTAAAGGACAAGGGTGAGGATCATGTTATCTCAATGTTGTTGGACTGCAAATTCTAGCATCACTCATTATTGGCTATGTTAGGTTAGGGATCCTGAAATATGTAGTCCAATAACATCTACAGGGTTGCAGGGTTTCTACCCCTGATAAAAAGCCATGCTGTATAATAATTTCACTGTTATGACTGGTGTTTGTCACCCTTAGGTTGCCTAAATAAGCTGTAGGTGGATGGTGGATTTCACCCTGCCTTATATAACAAACAAGCAGGTAGAAGGAATTGGTGAATATCCTTCCAGTTACCAGTTACCTCACTCAGGATAAACAGTTCTAAGGACCCAACTGCTCCATTACTTGCCTAAAAAATAAAGAGCCTAGACAACAAATTTGAGTTCAAACAAGGGCTACTTTATTTAACTGTTTAACATTAAGGAATCTAACAACCTAAAGCCAGTACTAACCCTAACCCTAATCCAACCACTACAGCCTACTTGGATAAATCACTCACTTTAGCTTGGAACTCAACTATTGTCCTATAAGGGAGACCTTCTCAAAGAACCTCCCTCCTCTGGGTCCTGAAACTTAAATGGACAATATGCCCCAAGCCAGTCCCAAGGTTTATCTCCTTTCCTTCCCCTAGGCCTTGTGAGCATAGGAACAAGTCTGAATATATTCCCTTCACCTACTATAAACCTAGGGATGCTCACCATCATTATCCTTCCATTGCCCCCTTCTTGGGCTAGTTTACATGCAAGTGTATTATGCACACTGCTGCCAATTTTCATTCGCATCAACAATTAATTGTCCTCACTTTCCTGTGCAAAATCGCCTCTATTCACATCTATTCACTCTCCTTTTTCTGGAAAAAAACACAGCCATCCAAATCCATGCAAAGAAGATAGACAGCCTCATGTGTAATCAGGAGCATTTCTTTGGATTTTTGTAGATACTCTGGTAACAACTGCAAAATACTGAGGGCTCATTCCCATTGGAGGACTGACTCGATTTCTGATCTGACTTGGCTGCGTGTCAGAAATCGATCACAAAAGGTCCCTCGTCCCCACTACAAATAGAGTTTACCTTTCTCCAGAGTAAGCACGGTTTATTTTTGGCATTATTCTTGTTCCCATTTGTGCTCCAGGTGTCAATCATTTGACGGCAGGACTTGAGGGAGGGAGGGAGGGAGGGAGAAGCCCCCAAGTTGGGGATGGAGGAGGGGGAAGAAGGCCCAGGAAGAAGGGAGAAACGGGGGACTTCTGGGAGCATGGAGGAAAAGAAACAGGGTGCGTCTGGGAGTAGAGAGGGAGAGAAATGCAGAACTCTGTCAAAGGCAAGGCAAATAAACAGGGGACTTCTGGAAGCAGAGAGGGAGAGAAATGCAGGACTGCTGGGGCATCCTGGGAAGGGAGAAACAGAGGACAACATTGTTTTTTTAAAAATAAAACTGAGTGCATATGTGATAGATTGCTTTAACAACTACATGACTTTGCAAGAAGTTGCAAAAGCAATCAATTGACTATGTGCTCAGTTTAGGTTTTGTTTTTGTTTTGTTTTTTGTTAAAAAAAAAATACAAAGGCAGTACTGACAGGGAGAAAAATGGTGGATCTGTCATTAAATTGAGGAGGGATGGTAAACACCCCTCTGCCATTTGTCCCACCCCTCCTGAATGCTATGATTCCAATCTGTCAGGACTCACTTCAGGGTCGATTCCTATGAAAAGAACCACACACACACACACACACAAATATCAACTAATGCCAGATTATTTGTGTTTGCCCTGCTTCTTTCCTCCTGGAATCAATCCAATGAGGATCAGAAGTGGGTTCAAATGGGAATAAGAGTCTTTTGCCCCGAATCCTGCTTTGGAGCAAACTGGCAATGGGAATAAGCCCAGAGTGTAAGGAGTCCCTTCCACTTGCAAAAGACCCAAACTTCTGTGAATCCCATGTGGCCAGATTGCATTCAATTTTACTGGAATTAGGAGTATGTTAATAGTTAAACTAGTCCCTCGTCTACTCGTGAAATGATCATGTAATTTATTTGCCAGTTCCCTCCTTTACAGGATGGGTGTAGGGTAGGTAAAAAAGCTACAGGATGGGGAAGAAAAAAAAAATCTTAGCATGTCCTAAAAGGCATGGCTTGTGCTCACCTGAAGGATGGGCGGGCAGGCCAAGTAATCATCAAAAAGGGGAAGTGAAAAGAACATATAGCAGGTTTATAAACTGCCCCTTTACTTAACCTACCCCAATGCTTTCTAGAAGAGTGCTGTTGTACTGGGTTCCCTGGGCTGGCGCTGGGACTCTGTTTTGACTCCAGGCTGCTGCTCAGAGTCCATGCCAGTGAGATCTCGCCATGGCACAACCATTGTGAGACTTCAGGCTGCATCTGGCCAAATCTTGCAAGACTCATCTCTTGTCATCTCAGTGCCATGACACTTTTTCCTGCCTCATAGTGACCTTGTGGATGAGACATCTCCAAATCCTAATATCCTCCACTGCTCTGCTTAGGTCCTACAGACTCATACCGGTGACCCCTAATTGAATCTAGCCATCTGGTGTTCAGTCTTTGTCCATTTCTCCCCTTCTCAGCATTGTTCTCTTTTCTAGTGAGTCATTTTTGTCATGATGTGGCCAAGTATGACAGTCTTAATTTAATCATCTTGGCTTCCAGGGAGATTTCAGGTTTAATCTGTTCAAGGATCCATTTGCATGTCTTTTTGGCTGCCCATTGTGTTCTCAGCCTTCTTCCCCAGCACCATATCTCAAATGGGTTGAATTTCTTTTTATCTGCTTTCTTCACTGTCCAGTTCTTACATCTGTACATGGTGCTGGTTGTTTAATTGTGAATGTGAATTGAAATAAATATTGTCCAGGATTATGATATCATAATTGTTTAACATGATACCAGCCAGAAGTTTACAAAAAGCATTTTTTTCTTGTCCAGTGCTTCTGCTCTATCTATCTATCTATCTATCTATCATGCTTTTTAAAGATATTATCATGGTGAAAGGAACAATAGTGTAATTTCCCCCTAGGCAAGTGAAATCTTTTTAATGGGTAGTTATATGGTCCCTGTAACCAGCCCTGATCTACGCATTAGCTGCAACGTTTTGGACTCACTGTAATTTCTGAACAGTTTTCAAAAGTCAATCCCCTGAAGAGTGTGTTACAGTAACTCAAATAAGAGGTAATGAAAGCTGTGCCATGACAGCCCAATCTGAAATCTCCAGGAATTCTGTGCAAATGCACCCTTGGACACTGTTGAAATCTGGACCTCCAGGCTCACAGCTAAGTCCAGGAGTATACTCAAACTATGAACCTGAGATTTCAAGAGGGAGGTAACTCCATCCAGCACAGGCTGAATTGGTATGTCCTTATCTGCTTTCTGACAGGCAGGGGCACCTCTGCTTTACCTGGATTAAACTTACATCTGCCTTAAAGGGATGATATAAAAATCCAATCATTAACTGAAGTTTTGTATCCACAGTAAAAAGGCTGAAAAGATCCACCACACTGTCCATCAGATTTTTCCCTTCATAATGATACAAAGATCAAATGTCTAGTCTCTGTTTTAGCTGGATCCAGTTTGTAGCCCCATTTACAAGAAAATTGAATAATTACTCCCAGAGAGAGTGTATGACTCTACTGAAAGGGTATGTTTGAATTAGCTGTGCTTAAACTGTGTATTTTTTAAAAAGACACAAAATTGGTAGTTGGGTTTAATGATGATTAATGGTGTTGGCTGTTCCCTAGCAATTTGCCCTGTTTTGTGTAGCTGTTAATGATGTCTGTTTCTTCTATGTGAATTATTAAGACCTATGGTCTCAATAACAACATTTTGAAATTTGAATTCAGTTTGACTTTCCTTTCTCAGGACAGATTGCTGTGATACACATTTTAAAACTAGGTTGGACATATCTTTTTCTCATTTCATTCCTTCAGCAAGAGTTGTTTACATAGTCTGCAAAGATATCTGCTTGGTGGATAGTTTTCAGTTCCTTTCCCCATATCCTGGATAACTCCAGGCTTAGTTTTGAATTTGTTGTTCTTGTGTGCCTTAGGGTGCTTTCAAACTTACAGCAACCCTAGATAAATCTTTCACAGGGTATTCATGGCACAATTTGTTTAGAGAGAGTTTACCTTTGTCTTCCTTTGAGGCTGAGAGAGTGTGATGTGCCCAATATCAACCACTGGGTTTTCATAGCCAGTTTGAACCCTGGTGATTTGAAACCTGGTCTCCAGAGTTGTGGCCCAGAACTCAAACCACTACACATGATGGCCTAATTTTGACTACCTATCAATAAATACTAACCAAAACTATCTACTCTATTTCTATTCTTCTCTTCACATAACTGGTACATAACTCCCTGTTAGGGTTTGAAGCCTGAGTTTAAAATGTACAGCTGTGCACAAAAGGTAAAACAGAAAGTATGGGTAATTTCCTAGGCTGGAATTGAATGCAGCTGGATGCTTGAACAGCAAACAGTCTTTTATACAAACAGGTCTGTATGTGCTTGCTAGCACGTAGGCCTAATGTAAACATAATGAGTCTTTCTGACTGAGGGGACAGTATTGCAGGTGGCACAGGAAGGAAGTCACCGGAAGAGTTTGGGTATTGTGACATTAATCCATAAATAGCCTGCACAACACAGTGTGGGTTGTTGGGTAGTCGTTGGAGTTGGTGGATGGTTGGTTGGAGAGATTTTTCAGAAGAGCGTGTGTATATTTGTAAATACAGCAACTTAAGAATAAAACTTAGGAGAGAGTTGTGGCTCCACTCTGTTTCATCAACAACTGGGAGGAAGGTTTCCTGATAAAGCCGAACAGTTCCAAGGTTGCCAGTAGTTCCTAAGGCATCGGAGATCGCTTGGACTGCATCTAATTGTTTACATCAACACTCCCCCACCCCACTTTTTTAATCAAAAAGTCTTTGGGTTTGGCACGGTTTATACCACTATTGAACAGCTTCGTGAAACACCTGGGAAAATGACCACAGGATAATATATCAGAATATTTTATACCAGGGAGCGCAGCCTTTCAACTTGTTGGCTTGCTACTTTAATCAAACTAAGCTAGTAGAGGATGGTGGGAAATGAAGTCCAAAATTATGGGATGTGTTCTCCATTTATAGTCTATAAGGAAAGCCTTTTTAATACAGTGTGTATGTGGTCTAAAAATTGGACTGAGATTGGAGACTCAGGAGAGTTGAATTCCTGCTTAGCCATGAAAATCCCTTGGCTGATCTTGGGCAAGTCACCCATTCTCAGGCTTAGAGAACCCTATTATAGGTTCACCAGTCAGAATCTGGTAGAGTTTGCCATGGGATATATTTTGCTGCTGTATTAATTTGGTTGTTGTGTTATAAATATCTACATTTTTTTAAAATGTTATGTTGCAGTTCGGAGTGGTTGGAGTTATAGTGCTGAAGTTACTGTACAGAGTTATTGTTGGCTCAAAGAAAAGATAATTATCTGGTTGAAGAATGCCCAGATGTGTGGGGGAGGATTTTTCCAGGGCAGTCTCATGGAAAAGAAAGACAGAGACAAAAGCAAAAGTGTACAAGATGACTGGACCAGATACGTTTTGGTACAGGCAATGTTTAATTTATAAACAAATCCAGATAAAGCCCACAAAAGTACAGGATGGGGCACTGCTTATTTTATGCTTGTGTTTTTGGATGATGGTAGTTCTGTCTGCAAATGTCTTACTTTTAATTACTCCAGTTGCAGAAATAAAGTTTTGCTGATTAATACAAATTTGGTGAACTGTCGGGAAAGGGCAGTTCTGACAACCTTAGGGTTGCCATAAGAAATGACTTGAAGTAACAGAACAACAATAATGGGTATGCTTATCTCCTTCAAATACAGCTTCCATTAATATTTGCCTGAGCCTCTTTCCTTACCCATTCCCTTTATAGAAGCCAATTGAAGTTAATGGTACCATATACCTGGGCTGGTGGACCGGCTTTGGGTTTAGGTATGAAACTCAATTTTGAAGACAGGTTCAGTACCTTGGATATATCTCTGAACACTTAGGTGTCATCTGCAGTGCCTGAATAATCTAATTTGACACTACTTAAACTGTCATAGCTTCATGCTATGGTATCCTGGGAATTGTAGTTTTGTGAGATGTTTAGCCTTCTCTGTCAGAGAGCTCTGATGCCACAGCAAACTACAGTTCCCGGAATTCCATAGCATTGAATCAAGTCAGTTAAAGTTGTGTCAAATGGAATTATTTCTGCAGTGTGGATGCAGTCTGAGAGCCACTGTCCCATTCACAGAGAAGTTGGCAGGCACACATCTAGCAGAAATGCAACTATAAATAACTTGAGAGCCTCTCTGTTTTGTTTTGCCTCAGTAACTCCTTTCTTTGGAAAAAGAAATTTCATCTTAAGTGTCTGTAGAGTTGGGATTATTGTGAAATGTAACTTTTCAGAAAGTGACATTTTCATCAGATCATATAAAAGCATAGAAGTATATAGGATGAGAAAAAAAATACCTTTAAAAATGCATACAATAGGATTATCTGGCATTTTATCCTTCCTTTACATCCAAGTTAATAACATGTCATTCTATCAGACCATTTTGTGGCACTTACCCTGGCTTTTAGTATTAGGGAGATAGATTTTACATTAAAATTGTGACCCAATGGCAAAATAAATGCCTGACCACATCTAGATTTGGAATTCATTATTTTGTTCTCTGTTCCTTCTGGGCAGGAATGTGCCATCTAAACTACATACCGGTATCATGAAAAGTTTACCATTCTTTCAAAAAAGGCACAAAGGCTTTTAAAAGTCTCAGGGTTATACATAAATCTTATTGTTAGCCCCAACTAGGGCATACCTATTTAATCAACTCTGGGATGTTAAGGCAACATTTTTGTAAATTCCATTGATTCAGTGAGTCTACTCAAGTTGGAACTAGCAATTGGTTTGAGGCCCTAATTTTCCTAAAAGACAAATACTAATGGAACAGTTGAATTATTTTCAAATCTTACAAAAGAAGTCCAGCTATACCCTTGCTTAAGTAGAGATATCATTCTGAATTGTCGATGCTGGCCAGGAGCTCTTGGGAGATGTAATCTGAAAAAGTGTCTGGTGCTGAACCAATGGCATGGCCACTGGAAGCAACATCCACCTTGGTATCTGTTTCTCTCTGTACCAAAAAGCAAATACATACTTTGGTTATATTAATCAGGGCAACTGATCATATCATTGTGACATTATTTTAAGATTTTTCACTGATCAGTTGAAGGAGCTATCATTTTTTTAATATTCCTGATTCAGATCTGAATTGCTCTTTCTTTTCTCCTGCTGCCATTTTTGCAGTCCGCTTCAAACAGATCTGTTCTGGCAAGCTGATGGTCAGACATTTCTTCTTCAGACTTCTACCATCAGCACAATTGGAGATAACTGTGGTACAAGTAATAATAATGATAATAATATATTTCTATCCCACCTCTTCAATAAAGATCAAGGTGGCTATTGTTCTAGAGTATTGTTCTTTGTCCTCTATTTATTTATATATTATAAATAATAATAAAGTTATTATTTATTTATTGTTATATTCTTTTGCTCTTCATATTTTCATTTTCTGTTGTTTGAAGAATTCTGCCTGCCTGTGCTTAAATCCGTAGGGAAACACAGGAAATATAAATATATTAATTAATTAATTAATTAATTAAAACTTTCACTGATTTATAAACTCATTTGCACCTGTATGCAATCTGGGGAGAAGGGTATGTGCTACAGTGGTTATATAAATTCTGCAGTGCAAATATAATTTTTTTGTATCAGAATCTTGGTGGAAGTTGGATCTCTCCAAAGCATGGAGCAAGAAGGTTATAACAATTTTCATTACCCCCTTCAACATCTCTGCCCCACTCAGCATGCTCCTTTATTTATTTATTTAAAAAAAACCAGGCAAGTGTTTGCAAGTCTTCCTTGTTCTGAGAACAACACCAGTTCCAGATTGACAGTGTCTGTCTCAGACAGAAGATATTCATGTCATATGGAGTCTGAGACTAAGTCATGACCAGAATCATATTGCACCTGTTTTTGTTCCTTCATTTCAGTTAAAACGGTGACAGCTAGTAACTCTCATGTCAATAGGTGAGGTGAAATAATCACTTGGATTTACCAGTTCTGTCCAAAGTTCCACATTTTGTGTGTATGTGTTGTGTGCCTTCAAGTTGTTTTCGACTTATGGTGATCCTAAGGAAAAACTATCATGGTGTTTTCCTGTCAAGTTTCTTCAGAGGGTTTTTTGTCATTGGCATCCTCTGATGTTGACATTGTGTGACTTGAGCAAGGTCGCCCAGCGAGTTTCCATGACTGATCTAGGATTTGAATCCTGCTAACCAGAGTCATGGTGCAAGGCTCAAACCATTACACCTCACT
Source organism: Urosaurus nigricauda (assembly GCA_034509955.1). NCBI lineage: Eukaryota > Metazoa > Chordata > Lepidosauria > Squamata > Phrynosomatidae > Urosaurus > Urosaurus nigricauda. The sequence continues at coordinate 196,044,146 of JAOEGL010000003.1, read as the reverse complement.
GGCTCAGGCAGCACCTTTACAATTTTGATGAAAAAGCAAAAGTGTGTTCACTGCTCCACCGCTATGGGAAACATCAATCAACACTGATTGCAAATACAAGCACATTGGTCCATCTAGATTCATAGAAGAAGTTGTACTTCAAGCCAGAGTCATTAATCAGTCCACTGACATTCAAGCATAGCCCTCTCAGATCAGAATTATGTCCATCCTTGGTCTACATTCACTGACAAGGTATCTCAGATGTTGAAACAAGAGATTTCATACCGGGGGACTGACAGGTTCCACTATCCCTAGGAAGTGAATATAGGACTTTAATTAGGGTTGCCAGGTCTTAGGGCACTAGCTGAAACTTCAGAAAAGGAGACAAATCTCAACATGAGTGGTACCAGAGTAGCAGTTTGTCTGGTTCTTGTATGCGAGTTGACTTTAAAGACCAAGCACCCTTCTTCATTCTGTTTGAGTTCATGCTGGGGGTCTCTAGCCCAGTGTAAACATAACAGTATGTATATTGTGTAAAGTTTGTGCACCAAATCACTGTGTGGAAGTGAAACAGAACAAGAAGAAAAAAAGGAAGATGAGGCCACTGGGCCATTTGGAGTAACACAGGGAGTCAAATACTCACTACATAACTAAAAAGGCTTGCTATAAAAGCCCTAGTAGCAGTGGCTCAGTGAATGGTAAAAAGTCATCAAAGGCTGTGGAGAGCCTCAGAAGTAACAGACAGTCTGGAAAAAAATGTTGCAGAATCAGTTATGCAAGGTTGTGACCTACTAACTCTAGCATAGCTACATTGGTATATTTTTATATTATTGAAGAAGTGAACAACACACTTCTTGTTTTGGTTCTTATTTCCGAAAGTGAGACATTTTCCCCCCTTTTCCAGTAATACCTTACAATGTTTCATACTGATTTTAAAAAGAAAGAAGGACCAATACGGTGTCATTCAAGGCATCTTACTGAAATAGATTAGTTCAGAAAACTGGGTGGGGTTGCACACAGACACAGACACACCACTGAAAGAAGAAAGTTAAAATTGGGTGGGGTATGGGGAGAATGCTTTAAGTCTCTCCTATAACACAGCTTTTTGTAAAAGAGAAAAGGAATGCTGTACAGAGAATGTCTGTTTGCCAATAATTGTCTTCCAGCTTTTAAAAGCAATTCTGTCAAACCTCAATGGATTTTAAACTGGCAGTTATGGGAATTGTATCTCTCTAAATGTAAAATTCAATTCTACATTCAGTTACTTAAAATTTAAAATACAAACTTCAGTACCTAGTAAAAAAAAAAAATGGAGTGCTGTTATTGTTTATTAGCCAGGACAGAATTCTGCACAATGAAAAGGTGTGCATAGCTCCAGTTGTCTCTCTAGAGTTTATTAAGGGCAAGATTTAATAAATAAAGGGGAAAAACCCATTGTGTTTAACCAATGAGGCCAATCCATAGAGAAAAACACTGAATCTCATTTCATGCAAATGATGAAAATTCTTTCTCATTGGATTTCATACATCACCATTATCCTGGCATGCTTTTCCACATTTTTAGCACTCAATCCCTCATTTTGCTAAGACAATGAGCTCTGGTGTAGGAATGGCCAAAGTGTGGCCCTGTGGGTACATGAGACCCCCAATTTTGTTGTTGTTTTTAGCACTCAGTCCCTCCAGTTCTCCCCAGACTGCACTTTCCCCCCCTATATCTCTCCCAAAAGGTGAACTGCAGAGCTTATTGCATGGATAATTAAATCAGTTTACATCAATACAGCTTAACCCTTAATTCGTTCAGCATCCTGATATTATTGCAAGGTTTTTGGCACCAATTTTGCTGCCCAAATATATCCTGGGCCCATCCCTGTTTCCAGGAGGGCTCCAGTGGCCATTTTTTTCAACCCGAATAACTCCTGGATCTGAAAAGAACCGCAAGGAGCTTTTTTCCATGCGATCCAAGCAATAAGCTAGCTTGCTCTAATGGGCTTTTTTCACACTACAGAGTTAGCTGCCTCGATTCTATATTGTGTAATCCTGGGATGTGCAGTTTAGGGAGATACATTAAATATTCTCAACTAGAGAGAAACCCCAGGATTCCTTAGGATGCCACCATGGAATTATAATGCTATCATATGTAATGTGAAATTACCCTAAGAGTAGCAATTCAATTTTTGAATAGGTTGCAAGGCCTTCTTGTACACTTTAACATTTAAAAGACACCTTCTTGCCCCTCCCATGGAGTGATTTTTTGGCACTGTGTACTTCTACTTTCATATTACTCTTGGCGTCCTGGTAATATATGTTTTTTCCCTTCAGGTTTTAAAAATCCTGTGTCATACTGTGTATGAAATAAATGAAATAAAAACAATGAAAGAGAGTAAAAACATAGCTAAAAAAAATGACTAGTAAGGAATCAGGCACTCCCAACAAGGGAACCACTTCTATCCCACAGTGGGCATCAATAGCTGACCTTGGGGCTCCATGTATATAAGGATACTGACTCATAATACTAAATTTGTGAAGTATTTAACAGGCCAATATTATGATAATATCAAAAAGGCTTAGATAGTATGTGTGTGTCTTGAAATTTGGAAGGCTTTGACATAATAAGTGACAGGGGGAAAAAGTAACAGACCAGAGGTATTTGATGAAAGAAAGAATGGCAAACAAGGTTTATTGTGTGCTATCAGGCAACATATTAAACATGAATTTGTGGTGGAAAATGGCATCTAAAAAGGTCAGTGTAAGTTTGGGCTGTATGTATGCAAATATCACATTACAGAAAAGGCAGGTAATAATCCCATCCATACCCCTTGTTTGAACTGCTTCTGGGATCCTGAGTTCTTTTCCAAATGTTCCTCATGTATCCCCTGGTGGAAAATCCTCAAAATCCCCTCTGTGGTTGCCAAAATGTTCTTAAAGTAGTCTAAAGATTCTTTTTTTCTGATAAGGAAAAAGTGAAAGAACTACTTAGTACAACCATACTGATTACATTGAAGTACAACCCTACTGATGACATTCTGTTTTAAGGGGGGGGAGGATATGGTGTATATTTGTATTCATATTTTATCTTTGTAAGCTGCTTTGATTGTTTCCACAAAAAGTTGGGTATAAATTAAAATATTATTATTATTATTATTATTATTATTTAATACGAAGCATTCATTTAATAAGTCACTGTGGGGCTTTACAGACCGCCCAAAAAGGATGTTCTGAAGCCTCCTTTTTTTGCTGCCGACCTTCACCACAGAAGCTAGATGCAGTGGCAAAAGTGCACAGCAAAAAAGGAGCTGGAAAACCCACTCCTTTTTAGTGTCACAGTTGTGATGCTCTAACTGGAAGGGCACCTTTACAGCATAGGAATTGAGCAGCTCTGTCTAGAAGCTGCGCAATTGCTACGGCGTTATTATGTACACCGTCTAAATGGCATTACATAATGACGCAGGCACCATTATGTGATAGGGTTTGGGAGCGTGCAAATGCTGTGCACTCCCTAGCCCTAATCAAGGCACGAGGATAGCCCTTTTGGGCCGTCTGTATCACAGCTCTGATTCCTCAATGGAACTATTAACCTTTCAAACCTATTACCTTTAAAAGGTAACTTACCATACTGTTTACTTTGGGGGGTGGGGGGAGAGAGCAACATACTTCACATTGGCCACATGTCACCAAAACATTTTTTGCTGGCGTGCTGTTCCCTTTTGCTGGTGACACTAGAAATGTGATTGCAAAAAACTGCAGCAGAAAATCTGATACTTTTCACTATTCCTTTTTTTGCAGAGGTAAGGTGACACTCTCTGTTGAAGAGAACCCTTGACACCATTCTGCATTATGAGTTAATGCTTTTACTGCCAAATTTTGCTAGCCACTGTGATAGCCACTGAATTTCAACATCTTCTATTGCAGAATCTATGGTGGCACTTTGGGTGGGGCAAATCTGGCCTCTAGCTTGCAGAAAGTTTCCTGCCCTTGGTTCATAAAGTTACATTCCAGATGAATATCAACTTGAGTGAGATCTTGCCAGGATTTTATGCTGCAGTTTTCAATCCATTTAAATAAAACTCTTCTAGTCTTCGACTCTTTTAAGTTCAAGTTGTATTCTGCAAGGATTGAATATTGTACAGCAATATCTTGAGATGTTTATTGATCATGGCTCACTGTGGGAGAAGCAGATGGCAAACAAACATGAAGGGTTAGGGGAAATGGGAAAGACATAGGCATTTGGCTGGCAGTTCTGGAGGACAAGATGCTAATTGACTAACTTGAGGTTTCAGTGACATTTGTGTTGTGGGAACACAAGTAGAGTTGTGAAAACTAATGGAGGGAGGGAGAAATAAAGGGAGGGGAAGGGAGGGAGAGTGGCCGTGTTAAAAAGATTAAGGCACAGATATTTAATTATTCTAAAGTATCAAGAAGAAGAGGTTTGGAATGCTGTAAGCCTCATTGCTAGATTTAGAAATTGTCTTGAGATTCTTCAGTGGAAGACAAAATATCAATAAGGTTCTTGCAGGTTCTGTTAAACCTTTGCCTGCTCTAAATCTTTTTACTGAAATGTTGGATGGGAAGCAGTGGACTGTGTTTCCTAAATCCACTAATGAGACCCACAGAGAAAAAATGGGGAAGGGAAACTGGGGAAAGGACATGATGGAAATATATCAGGAACAGCGACAGGGCCACCCTTCCCATAAGTCACAGTGAGTCCTTAGTTTCAGGTAGCAGATTAGGTGGAGTAACGGATCACATGTCCAGCATATAGCAGCTGTTGCCACTGTGACCAGCAGTATTTGTCTAGCTTACAGTACCTGCCATCTTTTGCTCTCATATCTTCTGCAGAATATGAAGGCCATGGCAGAATATGATTGCCAGGCAGAAAGGTGGGGTACAAAAATAAAGTTTATTATGATTATTTATTATGGCATTCTCTGCAACAGGAAAGCAGCCAAGAGAGATCTCTTGACCACCTAACCAAAGCCTTTCCCTAAGCAGTCCTTTTTCAGAGTGATGCACTAAGGGAAAGATGGCCATGAATACTCTAATATCATGCTGTTTTGATGTTGTCAAAAATTGTTTAAAGTTACTTCAAACATTGAATGATGGGGGGGGGGGCTTCATGGATGAAATATTTTCTCCCACAAGGGTTCTATATTGATTAGTTCCAAATCTGTCACAGATAGTTTAATTTGAAGGTTGATTCAAGCAATAGAAAAGTTCATATGCTTTGTAAACCAGCTTGCTTTTTCCTAATGATTTAAAATAGGTTAGGAGTAAACAAGTGCAATTGTCAGCATTATTGCTTCAGCTGATTCTTTCCAGCTTTCCAAGACAAATTGTTGATTCTAGACACAAGACCTATGATGTATATCTCATATATAACTGCAAGTGAACTAGTCAGTACCAGCACCCATCTTGCACAAAATCAATGGGAATTGATGACAGAATATTTGATGGTAACCAAAAAGGGAGTCTTGATGGTGCAGTGGTTAAATGCTGGTCCTGCAGCCACAAGATTGTGAGTTTAATCCCAGGCAGGGCTCTGATGTTGACTCAGCCTTCCATAATTTCATAAATTGGTAAAACGAGTACCCAGCTTGTTGGGGGCAATTAGCTTGCAGATCGTAAACTGCTGAGCGCTGACTTCACTGCAGTATAGAAATGTACACACTATTGCTGTTGCTAAATTTGCTTTCAACATCCCCCCCTCCAAATGTAACCCAAATGAATAATTTTCCCATGAAATACTGAAGTATATTTGATAGAAAAATGATAAGGGGAAGCTCTGTAGATTTTAAAAAGTAAATCGAAAATAGTTAAATGTTTAAACAACATTTTAACCAATTAAGGTGCCAACCTCAACTATCTCTGTTTAAGATGAAGAATGTCCCCAAACCCCTCTCCACCAAAAGTTTGGAAAATATGCTGGTGGCCTTTTGACAAAACAACTCCTTACAACATATGTGCTTAGCAAAGACCAGACATATTGAGAATCAGTGACAGAATTAATTTGAAAACTACCATATATACTTGTGTACAAGTCAGCTTCATGTATAAGTCAAGAGAAAGTTTTAGGTTCAAAATCATGGATATTGATATGTCCCGTGGATAAGTTGAGGGTAGAATTTAGGATACTGAAGTTTTAAGATCAGGGCAAAAAAAGAGAGAAGTTTGGTCATCAGAGGAAATGCAAGGAGAAGGAGAAACAAAGATTTTAAGATCAGGTTAAAGTGGAAGGATGAGAAGGAAACATTTAGAGATCAGGTTAAAATGGAAGGATACTGGAGAAATGCAAGGAGGAGGAGGGTAAGTAAAGGTTTGAAGATCAGGTTAAAGTGGAGGGAAAATGGGGAAATACAAGGAGGAGGAGGAGGAGGAGGAGGAGGAGGAGGAGGAGGAGGAGGAGGAGGAAAGATTTGGAGATCAGATTGAGAAGGGAATCACCACACACACACTCACACTCATGCCTCACAGCTCTTTCAAAAATCACTGCCAAGGCATGGAGAGTGGGACACTGGGGCTGCTTTTTAAAGGACCTTTATGAGCAATATTACTGTTTGGAGTTGTTGTTGCTGCTCTTAGCTGCCCTCCAGTTGATCTCAAACTATGGCGACTTTTGGTGGAGAGGGGTTTGGGGACATTCTTCACCTTAAACAGAGATAGTTGAGGTTGGCACCTTAATTGGTTAAAATGTTGTTTAAACATATATAAGCCGACCCCAGATTTTAGGGTCAGTTTTTGGGCATGAAGTCCTTGACTTATAGTTGAGTATATAGGGTAGATAAAGTAATTCAATTCACATTGCCAAGAACAGGCCATATATAATTTTTATTGCTTCCTTTACACAGTAAAAATATGCTCCTTAATGTCAGCAAAAGAAATAAGGAAACAGAGCACTAGCTAAACAGTGTTTCATGTTTGATGTGATTTATGAACTCCTAGCAGAAGGAGGATAAAATTACATATTTTTTTACTAGATATGGAAACACTTTGGGCATGCAGAAAATACTGCATGAACCTCAAGTCTATGGTCCATGCAGGTGTTCCTGCAGCTGATGAATTAGTAGAGGAAGACAGTTTCATGATAACTAGCTGCAGTACATCTGTTTTCCGCATCTCAAAATACCATCAACTTTTTTGAGGGGAAAAGATTAGCAATCTTCCATTTTAAACTCAATTCAAATGAGGCAGAAGCATTCTCTTTGAAAGAATAGCAGTAGGGATGGGTAGATATATCAAGGTCACTCTTCTTGAAATTCTCATTTGTCCACCACCAAGCTCATTCTGCCAAGGTTCCACACAAATCTATTTTTAAAAAGTGCATAATTTTATGTGCATTTCAGTTCTACATGGCTTGGACCTATTTACTCATGCTGACTAAAGTATGTTTAATACAGTTTAGAAATATGCACATGTTCCAGAGTCCATTTTGGTTTTTCTGTGAACACTTCATAAGACCAGCAATGTATGGATTTTTCAACTGCAAATTGTGAATGAGGTTGCAGATAGATCTGGTGTTCACACAGACTGGATAAATCTATTTAAAAAACCTGAGTAAATTCCTCACACATAGGATATAGATAGTGAAACTGAACATGGACAAAATTTATAGTGACAATTTTCTCAAAGTGTAATATGGTTTTGATGGATGGGACAAATAATCTGAAATATCACATTATATTTGCCTATATAATTCCAGTCCACCTTGCTTGTACATTGTATTATTCCTGTGTGGAAAAAGCAAAGAGAAAAAAAAAGCATTAAAATAGTAAATAAATAAAGTTTGAAGGCAATGGAACTGTAAATTATATCTCCTCATCAGTATATTCTACCATGTACCCTAGCCCCATCCCAGAAATATGGTGCTCTGGTTTATTATTTCAATAAATGCCATCATACTGTACAGGAAAAAAAATCCAAATAAAAGGTTGTGTTCAGATTTGGGTGTGCAACTGTACTGGCAGAAATATACTTTCCTACCTCCTCTTCCTCCGCAGCAGTACTTGCAGTCACCTGAAATACTACACAGGGGTTCATAATCTTTGCTGAATGGGGTGAGATGGGTTATATGTGCGAGGTGCGATGACTGATCACCAGAAATCAGGTCCCAGCACCTCCAGCAAAGGGAAATCCAGATATGCAGCGGAGAATCTATACAACAGTTGGTTCTCAGCTTTAGACCTGCCAGATGTTTTGGACTTCAGTACCCAGAAGATTCAGCCAACATAGTCAAAGGCAAGGATTTCTGAAAGAAAACAGTGAAGAAAGGTTAACAATGACACTGCTCTACAGATTTCCCACTGTATCTTTCAAATTTGGACAGGCTGGATGAAACAAGGATTGACTTGAAGGAGTTTATCGCATGCAATTTTAACGCCGAACCAGGCACGGGACAGAATTGACTCAAACGGGTTAAAACGGATTTTACCACACACAAAATGGCTGCGCTGCCATCTGACCATCATCCATCCTCCAGCAGTGCTCTGGCGGTCAATTTTGGTACTGTGGAAATCCCAGGTCAGCACTAAAATTGATGCGATGAACTCCTTAGATTAAGTACTGTGAACTGGCATCTGACTAGTATTAGAAGAGTACTTCTAAAACTCTGTTATGAACCGGCAAAAAATAATTGGAATAATTCCAATTATTTTTTGCCAAATTATATAGGAAACCAGAAATATCCTTAACAAAGCTTCAACAATTTATAAAGAAAGCAAACCTTCCATTGATGACTAAACAACAAAAAGAGCTGTTTCCCCTAAAGTAAGACCTTTGGAAATAAGATCTTTGGAAAGATCAAGGGAAGTAATAGTGCCACTCTATTCTGCTTTGGTCAGGCCCCACCTGGAATACTGTGTCCAGTTCTGGGCACCACAATTCAAAAAAGATATGGAGAAACTGGAGCGTGTCCAAAGGAGGGCAACTAAGATGGTGAAGGGTCTGGAAACCATGCCCTATGAGGAACGCCTCAGGGAACTGGGGATGTTTAGCCTGGAGAAGAGAAGGTTAAGAGGTGATATGAAAGCCCTGTTCAAATATTTGAAGGGATGTCATATTGAAGAGGGAGCAAGCTTGTTTTCTGCTGCTGCAGAGACTAGAACGCGGAACAATGGATGCAAGCTGCAGGAAAAGAGATTCCACGTCAACATTAGGAGGAACTTCCTGACAGTAAGGGCTGTTCGACAGTGGAACACACTCCCTCGGAGTGTAGTGGAGTCTCCATCCTTGGAGGTCTTTAAGCGGAGACTGGATGGCCATCTGTCGGGGATGCTTTGATTTGGAGTTCCTGCATGGCAGGGGGTTGGACTGGATGGCCCTTGTAGTCTCTTCCAACTCTATGATTCTATGATTCTATGATTCTATGAAGACATCCTTGGAAAATAAGACATAGTAGAGGTTTTGCTGAATTGCTAAATATAAGGCCTCCCCTGAAAGTAAGACCTAGCAAAGTTTTTGTGTGGAAGCATGCCCATTTTTTTTTTATTCAACAGTAAATGTGAATTCTTCTCCATGGAAAAATAAGACATCCCCTGAAAATAAGACCTAGTGCATCTTTGGGAGCAAAAATTAATATAAGACACTGTCTTATTTTCGGGGAAACACAGTATTGCAGAAATAACTGAACCAATTAATAACAGTAAGATAGGGAAAGCCCCCAGGCTGGATGGTTTTGTGGCAAAGTACTATAAAGTTTTTCAAGATCAATTGATTATCCCATTTAAAGCAGTAATGGATAACATTAAAGAAGACAGTTATCCCGATACTTGGAGACAGGCCAGTATCTCATTAATATTGAAGGATAATAAAGACCCCCAAAATATCCAAAACTACAGGCCTATTTCACTCCTAAACACTGACTATAAACTCTTTGCATACATTCTTTCTCAAAGGTTGAAAAAGGTATTAAATGAATGGGTCAATAAAGACCAAACAGGTTTCCTTCCAAGAAGACATATCTCCGACAACATTCGTAATATTATTAACATCATTGAATATTTTGAAAGACATAATGATAAAAAAATGGCCCTTATCTTTATCAATCTGGAAAAGGCCTTTGACAATTCAAGTTGGGAGATGATTTTCCAAACCTTACATGAACTAGAAGTAGGATCTCAATTTGTGGAGTGGATAAAGACCATATATAATAAACAAAGGGCTAACATAATTGTTAATGCAGAGAAAACAGAGGCAATTCAAATCACCAAAGGGACAAGGCAGGGTTGCCCGTTGTCCCCTCTCTTGATTATATTAGTTTTGGAGGTACCGAACAACAGGATTAGATTAAATAAAACTATCAAAGGTATAAAAATTAAGCAGACGGAATTCAAAATGAAACTTTTTGTGGACAATATAGTATATACATTAGAAAACCCTGAAGACAGTATAGAAACACTATTGAAAATCCTGGCAGATTTTGAGGAAGTATCAGGATTGAAATTTAACAAAGACAAAACAACAATTTTAACAAAAAACATAAATAAAGAGGAAGAATCTCAATTAGAAAAACTAAGTGGATTAAAAATAGAAAGTAAAGTGAAATACCTTGGTATTTATATAACAAACAAAAACACAAACCTATATCATAATAATTATGATTTGGTTTGGAAAGATATACAGAACAAAATGTCCACATGGAGTAAACTTAATTTCTCTTTGCTAGGAAGGATTTCAACATTTCAAATGAATATACTACCGAAACTACTTTTTTATTTCAAACTATCCCAATCTTGCAAAATGATAAACCAATAATCCAATGGCAAAAAGAAATTCTAAATTATATTGGAATAATAAAAAAGCCAGAATTAAGCAAAAAGTAATGTGTGATGAAAAAAGAGGGGAGGTCTGGGAGTACCAAATCTAAAATTATATTATGCAGCCTGTTGCCTAACATGGATCAGAGAATGGATAACTTTAAAAAATAAAGAATTATTAATATTGGAAGGGGATAATCTTTGTTATGGGTGGCATCGTTATCTGCTATATGGTAAAGCAAAATCTAATAAAGAATGTATGAATCAAGTATTTACAATTGTGATATCTTATTTATAATACTACAGGAGGAGTAATTTATAGTCAACGTACTTGCACTTACTTGATTGTGGATTTTAATCAGATTATTCTTTTTTTAAAAAATGTTTTGTTTTTAATTTGAAAATGTAATAAAGATTATTTTTTTAAAAAAAGAATGTATGAATCATGTTATAAGAAAGGCATTGTTTAGGATTTGGGAGAAATACAAAGCTAGACTATGTCCTGGGATCCCCCTTTGGTGCTCCCCTCATGAGGCCTTCTTCGGAAGGGAAGGCATTCGAAGGAATAGTTGGCTTAAGTATAAAGAATTGGTTAAGAATCATCATGGAAATTATGAATTTAAGACACAGGAAGAGATCCAGAATGAGGATGTAGATTGCCATTGGTATCTATATAGGCAACTTAGAGAAAGGTTTAATATGGACTCGAAACAGAAGGGTTGCAAAAAGGAAAGTCAGATTGGGATAATTGAGAATGATGACGGAAAAATGATCTCTAGATGTTATAAACTATTATTAAGTTGGGATTCTGAAGAAGAGACAATAAAAGAATGTACAATAAGATGGGCTCAAAATGTGGGCCATGTGATAGAATTACAAAAATGGGAAGAGCTCTGGGGTAAAAGAATAAAGTTTACATTATGTCAGGATTTGAGAAAAAATATTTATAAAATGACACATAGGTGGCATTTATCACCTCACAAAATTGCTTTAATGACACAAAAACAAAAATCAAATCCAGCATGTTGGAAATGCTCTTCCAATGTAGGTACGTTTTTTCATATTTGGTGGTCATGCCCTAAGGCAAAAAAATACTGGCAAAAAATTTGGAGTATTCTGAAAATAGATATGGATATTGATATCACATTTACCCCAGAAATCTTTCTTTTAGGAATGTCTGGCCCAAAATTAAATAGAAAACATGACAAGATTGTTTTTTATGTTATTGATTTGTGCAAGAATTATCTATGCTAAACAGTGGAAGTTGAAAGAGACTCCCAGTATGCAAGACTGGCTATTTAAGGCCCTGGAGACAGCTGAAATGGAGATTGTGACCAGTTGGATGAAGGAGAGAACTGAAGAAAAAGCAAGAGAAGAATGGTCCCCTCTCTTCAAGTATTTGTTAAAGGAATGGAAAGATGTACTAATTGTTAAATAGTACGAGTTTATTCGATTTTAGTTAACAGAATTGTCGACAACTGTTTGGAGAAGGATTACAGGAAAAGGCACTATGGGCTTTGGTAGTATATCAGGTCAATGATCATTAAGGTGAAGTGTCTAGATTGGATTAGAATAGATGGTTATATATCATATATATATATATATATATATATATATTGTAGATTACACATTTGATTAGCGATGTACCTGATCTGTAATGATACCAGAGAAAAGACTTTGCATTGGTTAATAATGATGTTACGAGTTTACCCCATTACCTAAGTTAGTAGGCCAAGATTTCAAATTTGTTTAAGTTAGTGTGTGTGTGTGTGTATATATATATATATATATATAAAATTATATACCTATAATGATAGGGGAAATATATATAATGGTAAAGGGAATCAATAGGATAAAGATAAATAGATAAAACAAATATTGCTATGACTTATTTTGGTAGTCTCCCAAATGAGTGAGGAAGTTGTAATTTTATGTTAAATGTTTTGTGTTTTTAACTTATATCTGTATAGTTTTTCTTTCTTTTTTGTATGTGTGATAGTTAATTATGTCTATGTCGTATTCTCTTTTGTGTTAATGTGTATATTGAAATCAATTTTAAAAAAATAAAACTCTGTTATGAACCAATACAACAGAACACTAAAATTGTACATTATATTTGGCATGCTGCAAATAGAAAAACAAATAAAACTCTGTTATGAACTAAAATTGTACATTATATTTGGCATGTTGCAAATAGAAAAACAAATAGTTCTTAATTTAAAAAATGAAATTAATTAATGGCATATTGAATTCAAAATCTACAACATCTATTCAGTTTCATGACATTTGAGATTAATTAATATTATTAGGAACATTTAGTACTGTATAATAAACATATAATAGATACAATAGAAAACTAGGCATTCAGAGATGGCAGGCATCTCCTTCTTCTCTTGTCAACATCTAGTCGAGACTTTCAGTACTTTTCTTGCCCTTCCTAGGTATTTTATGGTTACAGCGAATGTTGTCCTTCGAGCCATCAAGTCTTTTAATCAATTTAGAATGTAGTCTGAAGCTACATTTTGTGGAACTGAAGTGTCCTCTTAGCCTCTGTATTTGGTAAATTTATGTAGAGGATAAGTAGCATGTCTTATCACAAGTTTCCCCAAATAATATACTTATTTGCTTTATCAATAAATAAAACTGTCTATCTTGTTGCTGTTATTGTTGTGTGCCTTCAAATCATTTCCAATTTATGAAAACCTTAGTGCAGATCCATCATGCGGTTTTGGCAAGTTTCTTCAGAGGGGGTTTGCTATTGCCATCCTCTCAGGCTGAGAGAGTGTGACTTGTCTAGGGTCACCTAGTAGGTTTCATGACTGAATCAGGATTCAAACTCTGGTCTCCAGAATCATAGTCGAATGCTCATACCACACCACACTGGGTCTTGCTTTCTATAAAACTGCTCTATAAGTTTGTTCTATCACATTCCTGCAGCAGTTTCCATTTTTTTTTGTAAATTCAGAACAAAATTATATGCCCTTTTTGTGCAGAGTAAAATTGTATGCATATTTCCCTAATATATGCATTTTTGCAAGCATTTTGCCCCAACACACGCCTTTTTGTGCTATTTGCCCCAATGCATTGTTGCATGCCATTTTCCCAAAGTATGCATTTTATATGATTTTTTTCAATAATAATAATACAACAAAACAAGAAATACCTGATTGGAGCGCCAGCTGGAAAAATGCTAGCCAGCACTTTTGTGCTGTGGACCAAATGATGTCAGGAAAAGTGGCCTCTGATGCCTTCTGGCTTGTGAAGGAGTATAGGGCTAGGGATTCTCTCCTTTGTTCACATAAGTTTCTGTAACTCCAGTGGATAGAATAAAAAGCAAGGACTTCAATTTACAAGAATTTGGACCTTCCTGGCACAGCACAGCATTTTTTTTTGGGGGGGGGGGAGGCACATTTGATGATTTCCAGGAAATGAGGCCATATTAATGTGCATTGTGGCACAGTGCAGCATAGCAAGAAGAGCTAGGGGTGGATCAAGACCTATCTTAAGTCCATGTTCCCTGATTTCTGGTCGACCCACCCCCTTGCATCTGACATATTGTAAGCTTACAGCTTGCTTTGGAGCCACGTAGGAATTTTCTTTGTTTTCTATGGTTTGGGTTTTATTTTTGTTTTTGCCTACTTTAAACTTCTAAATAGGAAATTGGAGATGTGGCTTAGGGTGGTGCCTTAAATAGGTGGTCAGGACAGGCAGTCAGGGGAGAAACTACCTGGGAAAACCTATTGCACTCATTTGGTGAAGGATAGGTCTCTAGAGATGCCACTACATGCCATTATTATTATTATTATTTACAGTATTTATACCCCACCCTTCAGTCCTAAAGGGTCTCAGAGCAGCTTACAATTATTATTATTTTTCAATTAAACAGTTCCCTGCCCTCAGGCTTGCAATCTAAAAAGACATGAAACAAAAGGAGAACAGAATGGTGGGGGAGGGGATCAGGTCCAGCAGGTCTTCTCTCCCTCTGAGGCCTGGTTCCAAGGCAAGTGAACTGGAGGGGAGCTCTGCTTCTAAATCTAGATGGAGCTGGGCCTGTATCTCTCCGTCCATGGCTGGATGGCACCAGATGGAGAGATGTCATAAGACCCAGGGATGGAGAAAGAGGCTGTCCTTGGGGTTGGCCTGAGGCTTTAGTCTTCATTAGAATTCATAAAACCTGGGGGGTTTGGATCCTCGGGTTGACCTAGATGGCCAGCCCAGAGCAACCCAGCTTTTGGGTTCTCCCTGGGGATCAAGTGGGGAAGCTGGGGAAGAGGTCTGGAAGAAACCAACTGCCCCTGCTGCTCCCACACTAGGCTGCTCCCCATCTTCTGCACATCTCAAGGGATAAAGCTTAAACAGGTGATAGTTTAAATGAAGCTGCCCATGTTTCAACCCAAGTTCTTCTCATTTCATGGGTTGGTCAAAAGGAGTTTTGATTAAACTGCACAAAGTACTTCCTGAGAGTATAAGCAGTTTGACAACAGAACAGACTGCTTTGGAGGAGGATGGTTTTATCTTCATTCAGTGTTTTTAAAGAAAGTCTGGATGGCCATGAAGCAGAAATGCAGTAGTAGCAGATTCCCTGTATCAGCAGAGGTCTAGACTAGCTGACTGCTCCAACTCTGTGAATTTATACTACAAAGAAATATTTGAAATCACTAATCCCATAAATTGCTGGAATGAGACTTCAAGAAATAAATGGAAGGTAAAATAGATTGGATTTGTACAACATTAGGGTTAATTCCTCTTTCCTGTGCCACCTACTGCACCTCCTCCCTGTAACTTGAACTCTTTTTCCCATGGGCAGAACCTATCAGGTATACAGAACTTCCAGCTGCTGAACTTCAGATTTTTCAAATAGATATAGATATATAGAACTATAGCTATAGATAATAGGCGTTTGTGTTTTAGAAGTTGAATGCAAAAAACAAAACAAAAAACAAACCAACCCATTAGTGCTTACTGAAATAAATGGTATCAACATCCATACAATCACTTTGCCTATAAGATCATGGCTTAACCAATTAATTATGTGAAAGTTCCAATATGATGTTTTCCCTGTCTGTATCAGAATGCAATAGGGTGATGGATTAACATGCACTGGCGTATTTATTAGCAAAATAAATAATGGATACTATAAAATTAATACAGAGTACCTGAAAACACAAAAGCAGGCTATTCAGGTGTGTTGTTGGTTTTAACAAAAAGAATGGTGGAGGAAACTGAAAATCCACTTCAAAGATTATTGGCACAGATAAAAAGGAGGTTATTTCTATCCTGGGGTTGACTGTGAAGCAGTAGATGGGAAATGCAGTTTTGTTCAGACAACTGTAAAACAATAAGCAGATAAGCAATAAAATGGACAAGAGAGTATTGAACAGAAGAGATGTATAGTCTCCTGACAAGAATATATTTTAGGGGTTGCTTGGTAAAAAATAAAAATTGCAGAGCCATTAGTAACAGTGGATATTACTACTGTAAAATAGGAAGCCATATTGGGATGTAACAAAAACAGAAGAGCAATACAAATAAACAGAACTGATACCATTATTGTGCAAGGTGGTACGTTAAAGCAACATTTTTTATAGTAACACTATTATTGCTCCATGGAATGTGTTGTGCACTGTGACCAGAATAATTTGAGGTTTTAAACATATCTGTGATGATAGAAGGGGAAAGAGGCAAGTTTGTTACTTTAGGAGCTCCAAAGTGCATTCACATTGTGAATGGTTAATAGCATACAGGAGAGAGGTTGCATTAAAACTTTTATATGTTTTGGGTTTGAGGCCATCTTGAGATTAAATAAAATTTACTTAGTAAAGAGAGTGAAAGGGTGCTACCAAAGAATGGGAGAAGTAAAAAAGGGGGATGAGCCTAAGGAGTTTATCAGACATTGGAAATTGGAAGTATGATCTAATGGCAATCCGAATGCAATCATGGGGCTTCACGTTATTGTGAATTAAAGTATCTCACGAAATTTCGGGCCAAAGGGAAGTCATTCCAAACACAATCATGGGTTTTACATTATTGCGAATTAAAGCATCTCACGCAATTTCGGGCAATGGAGGGACATTTTTGGGTAATGGGAAATCATTCTGAATGCATTCCACAGCTATGGCACCCTTTTGAGGGTGAAAAAAGGAGCCTCTTTTTACAGCTCCTTTTTGTGCCCTTGGAAGGCTGGATCAGGGCTGCAATGTGAGGTTGTTGCGGCCTTGATCTGGCACAAAAAGGGGTGGCTGCAGGTTGGCCCTTGGGGTGGTCGGTAGAGCCCCTAAGCCTTGCAAGTGTGATTAATTTTGTGTTATTGATCATTGAACAATGTTATAATTGGCTGGCCAATGAAGCTAATACTGTTTTGTGGATTTTCAATGTTATTGTAAAATATTATTATTGTTTTGTATACCTTCCTTGAGTTTCTGCTACATAAAAAAGTATGGCTGCTGGTGACTGGATTCATCTGTTTGTTAAATTATGAATCAAGTTCAATATTTGTTTTTGTCCTTCTTTTTAAATTTCGACTGTTGTTTTATTGGGTTAAGTAACCTTTTATTTCATATACTGTGTAGATTTACTGTCTTATACTGATAGGAGGGCAAAAAGAAAGAAAGAAAAGGAAATGCTAAATGGTCAGCAGTTTGTTCTCAGATATGTACAATCAATGGAGATTATCACACTAGGGTCAATTCCAGAACCATCCCACAATTATCCCATTATTGGCAATGGGATAATTGTGGGATGGTAATGGGATAATTGTTGGGTGGTTCTGGAATTGACCCTAGTGTGATAATCTCTCTCGTTCACTTCACCAGAGAGAGCAAGGCAAGGAGCATCTGTTCAGCACTTTCTATCAATGATGAATTGGGCCCAGCTCATGATATTTGGACCACAGAGATGGTGTACACTCTCCAAATTTATTCACTCTTTTTTATTGTCTGTTTTTGGCACTGAGGTAGCTGAATTTCCTAGAAGTGTGTGTGTGTATTCGGGGTTAGTTATATTGGTCCTGCAACAATATATGCATGATAGTGAGAACTGCAATTCTTGGAGGAAAATGAAGAGGTTTATGAATGAGCACCATCACTGAGCATGAATAATTTCTAGGAACTAGGAGCAAGCACTCAAGAAAATGGCAAGGACTGATGTTATTGAATGGAGTTCACCAAACATTCATGCTCAGATACACACATTTGCACACATGTTTGAATTGTTGGCACATTTCTTATACTATCATCTTTAACAATTCTATTTAAGATCATCATGCATATTATTTATCTTCACTTAAGTGCTTTGACAAGATCCCAGAACATAAATGTAAGATTTTGTAAGACATTATAAGTAGTTTACTGCCTTTTAAAAGTATTATTTTTGTCATTCCGGTATTTTCACCACACTGTTAATAATAATGTCATATGATATATTAGCAGTAATATGATAATTAAGCATACTGTCACAGTACCTTAATTAGATATTAGGTAAACTATTTGAAGTTAATTAAGACTCAGCCAAGTAGACTCATTTAGTTTGCCTCATTTCACCCCTAAGTTAAATTCACAATGTATACCATGGTGTTTTAAATTTAGCAGATTATACTGACTTTTGAAGGAGTTCAAAATATACATTTTATATTAAAAAAATTAAATAAGCATTTCCTCTCGGCTAGTGTGTGTGTGCGTGTGCACCAGCATGGTGTAGTGGTCTGAGCATTAAACTATGGCTCAAGACCAGGGTTCAATTCCCTGCTCAGTCTTGAAAACCCACTGGGTGGCCCCGGGCAAGTTACACTCTCTCCATCTCAGTGGAAGGCAAGGACAAACCTTCTCTGAACAAAAAACAAACAAAAACAAAACAAAACCCTGTGGTAGGTTTCTCTTACATTTGCCACAAGTCAGAAATGACTTGAAGGCACACAGCAACAGCAGCAGGAGCAGCAGCAGCAACAAGGTAGGTGTAGTTCTTCCATATAGAGTCTAATAACTATATATAAAATGAAAATTTAAAACCCTAACTTAAAGATATGCACATCCAAGCTGTGTAATCACTTTACCAGTTTGAGCCCCTTGTATTGAAATAACTTTGCCCCTCTCAAATCAAGTGTCAGCATTGCAGTCCATAGCAGAACCATGCCTCTCAGTCTTCGAATTTTATTTATTTATTTATTTATTTATTTATGGAATTTATATACCACCTTTCTCCCAAAATAGGACCAAGGCAGCTAAACAGGGTGACACCACTACTCCCCAAACATCTGCCTTTGGGCAGAAATCGGCTGAGCCATTTGTTTTTGTCCCTTTAAACAGCTGAATAAATGATACGAGTAGGGCAGTGGGAAGAGTAAAAAGAGGCCACATGTTTTTTTAAAAAAATAAATTGTAAATTTTAATTTGGGACTGAGTTTCTTGTGGAAATGTTTGTGTGCCAGCTTTGTGTCCTTTATAGTAAGCATGACCTCCCCTTGATTCAAAGTAAAAGAAGACAGTCCTAGTTAACTAAAAAGTAAGATAATTAATTAGATTTATTATATCCTGTAGAATAACAAATGCTCTAACAAGTTCCAGTATTCAGTTCCAACCATATAATGATATTCAACTTGAGTGGTAAGACTTTGCCCTTCAGTCAATTCAGGCAACCAGAACACTTTCAGTCTTCACTAATTCGTCCTGCTGTCTCCTCCAATTGTCAACTTTCAACTATCAACTCTGCCTGAATAATAATAATAATAATAATAATAATAATAATTTATTTATATCCCACCCCTCTACTTATAAAGATTACAAAAATACAATGAGACCCCTCAATCCCCCTAATAAAATACAATCAAACAATATAAGAATTAAAACATACTTTCAAAACACACACACACACATAAAACAACAACAGTAACAGCACAAACTATAGACCATGACTAAAGTGCGGTCCGAGTTCTAAGTTCTTTCGATAGCCGGAGAGACTAGTCAGGAAAAACTTGCCGGAAGAGATCCATCATTACATCTTTTAAAAAGCTATTTAAGGTGGTAATATTTCATCTGGCAGGCCATTTCACAATCTGGGTGTGATAGCTAAGAAAGTCTTTTGGGAGGTCATAGTCAGCCTTGTTTTATGAGGCTTTAGCAAGTTCCTCCCTGAGGATCTGAGTGTGTGGGGAGGATTATATGGAAGGAGGCGGTCCCGAAGATAGGTTGGATCCAAGCCATTTAGGGCTTTAAAGGTGATAACCAGCACCTTGTACTGGGCCCGGAAGCTAATGGGCAGCCAGTGAAGTGATTTTAGTATTGGTGTTATATGGTCACTTCTGGATGTACCAGGGACCAGTCTGGCTGCCATGTTCTGGACTAACTGAAGTTTCTGGACCAAGCACGAGAGTAGCCCCAGGTAGAGTGCATTACAGAAATCAAGGTGTGAGGTTTCCAGTGCATGTACTATCGTCTCAAGATCCCTGACTTCCAGGAAAGGGCGCAGCTGGCGTATCAGCCGAAGCTGATAACAGGCACTCCTGACCGTTGCATTCACCTGATTTGTCATGTAAAGCAACGGATCTAGGAGCACCCCCAGACTGCAAACACAGTTCTTTGAGGGGAGTGTGACCCCTTTCAGGACTGGAGGTTGTATCCCAATACCTGGGTTTGGGGCCGAAACCGTAAGTACCTCCATTTTGTCTGGATTCAGCTTCAATTTGCTTTCCCTCATACAGTCCATTACTGTCTTAAGACAGTCACAGAGAGGAGAGATGCCATCTGAAGTCAGACCTGATGACTGGGGCATGGAGAAATATATCTGGGTGTCATCAGCATACTGATAACACCTTGGCCCATGCCTCCGGATGATGTCTCCCAGCAGCTTCATATATATATATATTGAAAAGCATCGGGGACAATTAAGCTCTTTTCTTGAAGAGCAACTGCATGAATGTACATGGTTTTATACTTTCTGCTCACTGCCAGCCCCCATTCACAGTCTCTCCAAACTGTGATTGGTTGCCTTGAAGTCAAGTCTGTCTAGTGCCACCTTCATATGCCATGACATGTCTAATGTCCAACAAGCTGCCATGTAATTTTCAAAGGGGCTCAGTGGAGAAAAGAAGGCTCTGTTGTATGAGAAGACCTCTGCTTCTACAACCTTGGATTCCAGCCATTGTGTTAAATAGTTAAATCCAGAACAGGGGGATAGAGTGTAATATAAGTTAATATAAATTAAGGTCAAAGTGATTAACCTAGTGCTGGATTTTATGGATAGTACTAAACAAAAATAAATATCAGGAGGTGCACAACTGAGGAATCAAAGAATGAACTTACTAGGCAAAAGAAAAACATTACTTGAAACAAGCAACATAACATCTTTAATAAGGACTGAAACAACACGCAGACATCTGATCTGTTTGGTTTGTAATGTCTTGCCTGATGAAGAAGCCCATGGAGCTTTGAAAGCTTTCAACAAGTATATTGTGCATTTCAGTTGGCCTATAAAGGTATTACTGACTGATTTTTCTTTGTATTTGTTAAATGGCCAACACAGCTACCTCTGAATGATTACTTGATGTAGTTTTGCTTCTGTTTATATATTTTTAAAAATCATTAACAAGAAGTGGGCTTTCTTTGCTGTCTGTACGGCTATATCATTTCTTGTTGTGGTGAGCCTTCAAGTTATTTCCGACTTATGGCTAACCTAAGGTGAACCTATCATGGGGTTTTCTTTGCAAGATTTGTTCAGAGAAAGGTTACCATTGTCTTCCCCCTTAGGCTGAGAGTGAGTGACTTTCCAAGCTTAGGCCAAGTGAAGAATTGAACCCTAGTCTCCAGAGTCATAAGCAGACATTCAAAGCACTACATCTCATTGGCTCTCTTACTAGGCTAGTTTTGGAACCTGGATTGCAATAGCCATTCTCTCTTGATAATATACAATTTTCTCAGTAATGTAACTTTGGCTATAAACTAATTTTGTGCAGAATATACACATGGAGAATATGAAGTAAAAGTTGTAATTAAGATATCCTTAAATAATAGTTAATCTTTTGCCTTTTTTGCAGTTAGCAGAAAGAATGTTCTCTAATTAATTTAAAGTTAATATAATTAACTTTTACTTAATATGGTACTTATTTTTAACTGTCTAGCTTTTCATACAGATACAAGCACTTAATGAATAAACTGTTCTCTGTACAGGGCAACTAATCCTTAAAATAAACCTTTGCAGTCACGGTATTAGGAATATGAAAATAATTAATAAAGGACAATGCCAAGCATGAAGATGAAGGGGCTGGTGTCAAAGAAGCACAGAAGTTCCTACCTCACAAAGTTTGTTGTTTGCAAAAGCCTGTTTGAGTATAGGGGGAAAACGTTTAAAACAAAATCCCCAAATGATCAAAATATATCCATTAGAATTTTTTGTATAATCTACAGCTCCTTCTAAAATGGGGAAAATGTTTTTAGACGTGTCTGATTATGAAAGGCCATTAAACAGGCCATTACCTATCCCAAGACAATCCCCCCTTGTGTTTCAAAGCATAGATAATTTCCCTGGACCAACTAGGCATATTTATGGGGATGCTGACATCCCAAGATGACCTCAGTAAATAAGCAGAATTTTGCCATATAGAATTGCAAGAACTTCGAACTGTATCCAGAAACATTCTGGAAGCCATCAAGGGAGTCCCATGTGTCCTATACACTGCCTTCTTGCCTTGATGAGTTTTGCATGAATACTCTTTAAAGCCAGATAGATGAAGATCTCATTGCATTCGTGATATAAGAAAGGCATGTGTTGGCCTATTTTCGTAAGTCCCCCTGTTATTGCTATTTTGTATTTTCTCATATCAGCTTATGGCTTTAAGCTAATATTCAGAAATGTAGAGAGCTTTTCAACTGAAATGTGTCACTGTTCCTTTCAAGTGTATGTCCTCATCTGAGTGAGGCTGACCTAGTGTGAACATAGCAGTGTCAGGGGCCAGGTCAAGTCGTATGGCATACATGAACATTTAGATTAGGGCTTATAAACTTTACCTCTGAAGTTCCTTGACACAAATAATGTTAAAGATTCAAAAGCAGCACTGAAATAAACGGGTGCCTTTTTCTTCCTATAAAACTATACTGCAGTAATGGAGCTGGGAGGTTGTGTCTAAGGTTGCTGACAAGTGAGGAAAAATCTGCCATGCATGTGACAGACAAGCATTTCAGCCTTATAAGCAGGAGACAGTCATAGCTGTAAATTTACAGTGTCTGCCAAAAGAACTCTGACATGTTCTTTTGAAGTAAAATATACCCAAGGGAGTTGTTTTATTTTTATTTTTTATTTCTTTATTTCTGCTTTATTGAATAGTCTAGGCTTTGTGTAAATACACTTTTACTAGCTGACCTATATTAATATTCCCAAATCTTGAATAATTTATGTTTCCACAGGATGTTGATCCTGCCAATTTATAATGTAGTCTGAAGCCACATTCTGTGGAACAGAAGCATCCCCATAGACTATCTGTGTTGCAAATATACCTAAAGGGTGAATGTGCCATATTTGATCACAGGTTTCTAGAAATAAGAATATGCTTTGGCCAGTACTTGACCAACAATTTTGTTTTCCTTTCTAAAACATTCACTATATTTACCACTCACAAACCAACATTTTTTTCCTTTCTAAAACAATAATACTCACATTTTTTGAGCACAAGTTCCTTCTATATTGTTTCTGCATTCGTTTGTT
This sequence comes from Urosaurus nigricauda, assembly GCA_034509955.1. Classification (NCBI taxonomy): domain Eukaryota; kingdom Metazoa; phylum Chordata; class Lepidosauria; order Squamata; family Phrynosomatidae; genus Urosaurus; species Urosaurus nigricauda. The sequence goes on along the minus strand of JAOEGL010000003.1, from coordinate 196,020,736 downwards.
TTATTGTAATGCTGGCGCAAAACAACAACAATATATATTTTCATAAGTATGAAAGTGCACAAACAATTCATATGCAAATTTCTTAATGCAAGCATTTTTGCAAACACTCTTCCCTAATACAGTGCTCCCTTGCCTTATGCAGGGGATCTGTTCCGGACCCCCCCCCCCCCACACACACACACACATAAGACAAATACTGTGTATGCTTGAGCCCCATCGAAAATATTGCTGGTTCCATCGCACAGCTTTCAGCATAACCGTCTAATTAAAATAATAATTGTAAGCCGCTCTGAGAGCCTTTAGGGCTGAAGGCCAGGGTATAAGTACCGTAAATAAAGTAAATAAATAAGATGAAAGCCCTGTATGACACAGGCACAACCTTTTCATATTCTGTTTTCCCCCATTCACGAATCATTATATACATGTTTTGATTGGAGAATTCTGTCAAAAAATTAGAAGTGTAAAAATAAAAGTATAAAAGGAGGACCAAATTTCGCTTTCAGTACTACTTGCTTTCAGTACTACAGTATTATTTTTAAAAGTTGTTTAACCATTAAAACCATTCATGCAAACATTAATAAAACTTAGGAGTTTATCAGACATATGGCACTTCTTTCACCCAAACATCATCAAAGTGGGGCAGAAGTGTCACGTGTGTGTGTTCCTCTGGTGCTTCTAAAGTGTAAATTACCATTGGCAACATGGAATTGCCATGGAGTCATCAGTGACAAGCCCTTTTCTTATTCGCGGATTAATAAACTTAGAAAATTAACAATTACAAATAGCACTCCAACTTCTCATAAAAATAGTCATATCAACAAATATAAACAAAAACAACAAAACTAAAAAAAATCAGACTTGAAAAAAACTTTTAATTCATTTTGGCCAATTTATATGGAGTGAGCTACCCACCTATATTGCATCTTATACAAGTTTTTTTCCAAGTCATAATTGAAAGTGTACTTTATTCTTTTAGTCCATGTTTTTTCTTGTTCTAATTGGATAGATTGAGCTACACCATACATTATATTATTGTTTAATTATAAGACAAGTTTATAAAATTGAGGAAATCTGATGGTTATTTTCTGACTTTATTATTTTTTCAACTTCTGGCTCAGCCTCTTCTATCTCTGTTATTTTCATATCAGCCAGAAATCTTTCTCTTAACGGAGGGTAAAAGAACCAAATACATCCTTCTGAGACCATCTCTCCTTCCAATTTTATTTTCAATTGATTATGTTCTATTTTTGTGATGTCTTCATACATTATCCATTTTTCACTCAGCAACTCCTCTCTTTTTTTTTTTTTTTAAAAAATGCTTTCCTGATGACCCATTTTGGGATGCATCTACATAATTTTGCTTTAACTTTTATCCTTACTCTTAATAAGTATCTCCTAATGCAATGAATTTCAAAATCTCAATTTGCTTTTAATTTATCATAGAATAAATACATATGCCAACCAAATCCATCTTCCATACCTTACAATTTTAGCATTCTTCTCTTTTTCAATTCTAACCAATCAGACATCCAATGTAAACAACATGTGTAGTAATATAATTTTAAGATTTGATAATATCATTCCTCCTCTGTTAACATCATCTTGAATTATCTCCATTTAAATCTCGGCTTCTTCTCTGACTCTGGGTTTGTTTTTTGTTTTTTTTCCAAATCATATAACTCTGTCAGCTTGTATCATTCTTTATTCTTATTTCTGGGACCTTTTAGATTATTTATAATAGTGATCACTAAACCAAAGATTCAAATTGCTTTATATTTTCTAGGAAGAGTCAGATAACTGATGTGAGGAAGTAAGCCAATAAAGACTCACTGCTGGCTGGGCAAGACAGGAAGGTTATGTAAACAACAAAAGGAATGCTAGATCTCCATTCATAGATATATGGAGCTCATGATATGGTGTAGTGAAGAGCTCATAGCATAATATTTTAGCACCGTGACTGCCTTGTAAACATGTAGAACTCATTATAATGACCTCATATTTTTAAAAACTTATCTATCTGTTGCGTGCATCAATAGCCACTAAACTCTGAAAATATTCACCTTTGGTCTATCTGCACTGTGTAATTACATATCATGCAACAATTAATGCTAGCCTTTACCTATGAACTCAGTAAAGACATAACAAACAACTAAGACTGGTTGCTATGAGCATGATCCTGCACAAATTTCCATATTTCATTAATACTTTTACTGACCCTTAACGTCTGCTATTTGCATTAGAGATGGAAAAGACAGACTTTAAACTTATGGGGTCAATTTAGCCTCCCCCTGCTCCCCAGAAATGAAAGATACACAATGGGAACCATATATGAAATACTGGCTTAGAAAAGGGGTCAAGCACTAGTTACAAACTGAAGAGGGCACACCTGTATGTATCTCACTCTGGAAATATGTTCTTAGTCCAGTATTGAACTCTGAATTCCTTCACATAAAAAAAATCCATACCTGTTTTTCCTTCTTGTCTCTCCCTCCCTCCATATTCCAACAGCTTTATTTGAGCAATAGTTACTACTGATGAACATTTGGGAGCAAAAATTCCTTGGTGCAACCCTCAGAACACCCACAGATGTAGCAGCAAGTCCTAGTTTACCTTTTGCTCACCCCTACCTTACAGAATGGCATTTTGTTACAAAGTACTTAGGTTAACAAGCACAATGACAACATCCTGGAGATTCCCATGTGTGAGAAGAAAGCACTTCTGTGTACACGCTGGGGATGGTTTACCTCCTCTTGGCTGCATCTGCACTGCAGCATCAGCTTTACTGTACTCTCCTTTCAAAGGGCAGTTAAGCATGATGGTGGGGGAGCGAGCACTTACAAGTGCGGTGTTTTAAAAACACCATTGGATTGGTGACTTCCTGGAATCACATTATGCAGTTATGCTACAGACAATCAGTCTGTGTTGCTTAGTGGAGCAAGAAAATGCCAAGCTATGCTGAATCTTAAATGTCAAGGAGGAAACCACTTCCAAGTGCAATACCATACACTGAAAAAAAAAATGTTACTTGGAAGTTGTTCTTTCACAGATGTATTGGAGATATATTATACTTGAAGTCTCATCATACTGCTAGTCATCTACTTGTTGATTAAAGACATCACGTCATCATTGCTGTATCTCATGACAGCAGTTCTTAAGGGCTGACCTGAAAAGAAAAGCTATGTAATTGCTGCTTATTTTCCATTTTGCTTTCCTTTATACTAAGGCAATCAGTGCCCTGAGTTATGACAAATCCTGGATACAACCATGGCTGTAATGTTAGGCCTAAGCACAGCCTTCCTGAAAGGCTTGTGGCAGAGAGCATGTTATGTGCATTTTTTCTTTTTTGGCCAGTTAATATGGGCTCGAGGCATATTTAAGTTATAGCTGTTCTTCTGGAATTCCTCCATAATTTGTCCGGCGTAGCACAGAAAATTTAGTGAGGTTGATAAATTACCCTTAAATTGGCTTTACCTGCAAGCTGTCAGTTGTTGCATCAGGTTCCCTGAAGGTTTTGTGTGTTTCAGTACTGGTTCCCTTTTCTACCTTTTATAGCTAAACAATGCTATTTTGCTGAAAATGAGAGAAAAGCTGGAATAAGAGACAACAGTAATTAAATCACTGCTACAAGCAAACGCTGAAGGATACATATGCTGACTAGTTGAGAGGCAAAGTTTTACTATGCTTTCAGCCACACTCCACAGGAAGCAATGAAAGGATTGAACATGCAAACTGGAAGCTTTTCAATTAGGATAGGATTGTTTGATATAGTTTTGCCCTTTCATACTAGACAGATCTGTACTGCAAATAAATTTCACCGTCAAATGCGTAACCACTAAAAGTTCTAATTCATCTGAGGCAGTCCCAGTTAATCCTCTTTCATCCCACTTTTACAGATGCTTTTAAAATGTCCCATTTTTTCCCTCTTCTTACTACTTTTCCCATTTGTCCTCAGGTTACTTCATTTGCAGCAGAATGAGTTTAAAATGCGAAAGCAGTTAGCAGTCAGTTAACTCAGCAGTGGGGAGAGCAGAGGAGAGGGGAGAATCTTGTCTTCTCAGTAGGCTCAGGCAAAAGCAAACTGCTGCAGCTTCTACTAGTTTATGTGTTACTCCTCATGAACAATTTTTACCATACTATACTCTCATGTTGCTTGCCCACATCTGTTCTAGTTTTCATTTGGGAAATATTGGAAGGTATTCAAATAAAGGAAAGAATGAATAAACAATGCTGTAAATCAATTCTGAGAAGGAAAAAAACCTGCAACAAACACTCCCCACTCCATTTCTTAATGATTTCTATGAACTTTTTAAATTAAAAGTTGTGAGAGGGATTAGCAATTAAAGTGAAAAGAGCTGAGATGGAAACAATCTTTTACCTACTCTAAAATCTAAAGAAATTTGGTTGTGATGTTATCACTTGCTTGATGTGCCACAGGACCAGAAATGATATATAACATTTTCTGTTTTATACCTTATACTTACACACATATTCTTAAAGTCTTGGAAGTTTTAAACTCTGATCTTAAAATACAAGGAGATCATGACTTTTCAAATGTATTTCTTTTCTTTTCTTTTACTAAAGTATACAATGGAATAAGAATCAGCAATGTAGAATGAGAATGTGAAAATTGAAGCAGATCATTGGAAGCTGTTCCATGCTGAGCTGTTCTCCTGGTATCTGAATTGCATGTATCAGTATAATAGTATAAATTCTATGCAACAGCTGGGGTAAGGGGGGGGGAGGGATGTCTCATTGCCACAGCTGAGCTTTAATACTGGTCCTCAGTGAATGTGTTTTCTTTGTTCTTCAAAAATTTAATAATGACATACATAATGCAAAACTATTTGGGCACAACCTACCAGGCAGTTTCCCTGGAAAAGCATGCATTCTGTTCAAGAATATTTTAGTGACTCCAGACAGGATAGCTTATGACAACCTTGGAAGTTTGTGCCCTCTCACAATTGTAGCTTCTGGATAAACAGTAGATGCACAAATTCTCAGACATTCTACATCGTTATGTCATATATATCTGGCTATAATAGATTTATACCAAAGCTTTATACTCAGTTTTGTAGAACTTTGCATGATTATCTCTTGTTCTGAATGGTTTACATGTGTAACCCCTACCCACGTAGTGGTTCTTATGTTTACATTTTGTTCTGTTTACTGCCATCAAGTTGACATGTGACCTCCAGCTGCTTCTATGCAGCCAAAGGTTGCCAGATTGAATACAAGTTAGGACTCCAGTAGCTTTAATATTTAACAGCTCCTGGATCAGATCCTGGTTCACATCAAGTTCTGTTAGGAGCTATGACATGTCTCATTCCCCAATCCCAATTGTTAACTGCTACAGTCCCTACCCCCAAACATTCTGTTTTGTGGCTTGTGGAGTGAGGATAGGCTGTGGTATACAGCTCTGTTTTTGTAGCTTGATGTAGAACACTAATTTATTATTATTTTGTAATTTTTATTATATTGTTATAAATTGGTTATTCTAAAATCTCTGCTGCTTGGCCTACCTTATGAGCTGCTCACACTCATCTCAAGCGCCCTGTGAAAGTGATCATTTCAGGCCTCTGCAAACGTGATCTGCCACTTATCCTGCACCCTGCTAGGTGAGGAGGAAAGGGAAAATAATAGCAAGGAAAGAGAGAGATAGAAAAGAATAATGTGTGTTGATGGGAAGAGTTGCTATTTTTGGCTCTAGCCATGCAAAGTGTTGGTTTCTCCCCTGCCCACCACTGAGAAGCATGCAGCCTCCAACAGATGATCTCCCAAAGGAATGCTGGCTTGATCAGAAAGAAAGATTTCCAGTTGATGGTCTGGTATTGTCCTGATAAAACAAATGTGGGTTTGAGGCCCTTAAAGAAAAGATGTACTTGATTTTTTTTAAAAAAATTGTAGCATATTGAACACATGTATACGCTCTCAGACATAGTGTATGAAGCAATGTTTCCTACAAACATTATATACTTCATCTGTCATTTGAGACTAATGACTCTAATCACTCTTGTTCTTTGCTGGATATTTCAAAAAGTATATTTTGTAATTTCATCAACTTCAAGTCAGATGTATGTTAGAAATATGTTGTGGTTTGATCAATCTTAAATCTGTGGTAGTTTCTTCTCAGTAACACAATATATTTCATTGGCAATTGCTGAGTCTTACAAAACTCTTGATAGAGAGAAATGTTTCAGAGGATACAGCCACTTTCCAAAAGGAGGAAAATACAGATCAAAGACACATTTCTATTTTACAAGGTGAATTCTTTTTTACAAGGTGAATTCTTTTTTTTTAATTATTTATGGCTTTACTTTAGACACCTTCCTAATTTCTGTAGATGTCTTTTCAGATGTTGCCTTTCTCACCGAAACTTTTGGTGTAGTAAATAATCACTGTTTTCTTTTGTTGTGGGATTCTTGGTTAACATACACATTAAAACAATTTTTTTTTAGTGGAAATGGGGTTTAAATGGACATGGAACTTGGTATAGAACATAGTTTGATGATATGAAAGCAGCTCAGTTTGGTACTGATTCATTCAGAACCTGTCTGATTCAACTCATATCTGAATCAGGATGTGTCTGGAAAATGCAGAGCTTCATTGTTGCCCATTGACTACATACCTTCCAGATGTGCCTGTTTGGCAGGGAAGCTCCTAGTTAACCCTCTCCCATCTCATTTTCTCAGCTCCTTTGAAATCATCCTGGTTTCTCTCCATCTTCCCGCTTTCTTCTTTTGTCCTTGGCTTGGCTGCAAATTGAGGCCACGTTCCCACTATGAATTAAAGTGAATTGCTGATTGGATTCTATAACCATTGTTCCCATTTGAAACTGACACTAGATCTTTGGCAGTTCTTTGGAGGGAAAAAACGATTCCAGAGTGTGTTCAATAAGTGGGAATGACTGATCTGAATTGCATCATTCTGGAGGGGAGGGACTAATGCCAGAGGGGCATTGACCATCCCTCCTCAGTTTTTGGTAGATCCACCATCCTCCTCTTCAGTGCTGCCTTTGTGCTTGTGGTATGTCCCATAGGTGCATGTTTTTTTAAAAAAAAAATTGATAAAAGATTGGATTCATTGATTTTGCAACTACCATCTGCCTTGGTCCAGGCATCAGAGGGAGAGAAGAACTTTTGGACCTGATCCCCTTCCCCAACACCATTCCCTTCTCCTCTTGTGTTGTGTCTTCTTAGATTGTAAGCCTGAGGGCAGGGTACCATCTAATTAAAATAACATTTGTAAGCCGCTCTGATAGCCTTTAGGGCTGAAGAGTGGGGTATAAATAAATAATTATTATTATTATTATTATTATTATTACTTACAATTATCTGGGTGGCAAGCCAGGTGATCGGGCCAACAGCAACTCAGTGGGACAAGTAGTTGCAAAACCAGTGAACTGAATCTTCTATCAATTTTTTAAAAAATATATAGTTCCCAAGCCAGGCTTCTGCTTAAATCACTTATGATGTGGAGATGATTGACATGCATTTTGAAGTGATGCAAACTAGTGGGGACAACAATCATGCCAAAAAATAAGTGATTACAAGGGCGTAATGAAAAGATCCGCTTTCAGAGTGAGAATGGCGGACCTTTTGGAATCGATTCACTGTCACGGGGCAAAGGTGAATTGCAAACCGGTTTAAATGTACATGGGAATTGGGCCTAAATGTAGTTTACACACTATTCATTCAGCAGGGGGAAGGAAGTGTTGTGAGTTCAGTCCCAGGGCTCCAGTTTGACTCAGCCATCTATCCTTTCGTAGGTTGGTAAAATGAGAACCCAACTTAGAATCATAGAATCATAGAATCATAGAGTTGGAAGAGACCACAAAGGCCACCCAGTCCAACCCCCTGCCATGTCCAGTTTCTACACATCTTTTTTTAATTGTGGTGCCCAGAACTGGACACAGTATTCCAGGTGGGGCCTGACCAAAGCAGAATAGAGTGGCACTATTACTTCCCTTGATATAGACACTATACTTCTGTTGATGCAGCCTAAAATAGCATTGGCCTTTTTAGCTGCCGCATTGCACTGTTGACTCATGTTCAGCTTATGGTCTACTTGGACTCCTAGATCCCTTTCACATATGGTCTCATTCAGCCAGGTGTCCCCCATTTTATATCTGTGCATTTCATTTTTCCACCCTAAGTGCAGAACCTTACATTTCTCTGCATTGAATTTCATTTTCTTAGCATTGACCCAGCTTTCTAGTCTATTCAGGTCATTTGAATTTTGATCCTGTCGTCTGGGGTATTAGCTGCTCCTCCTAGTTTAGTGTCATCTGCAAATTTGATAAGTATGCCCCCAATTCTGTCATCCAAATCATTAATAAAGATGTTGAATAGCACTGGGCCCAGGACAGAGCCCTGTAGGATCCCACTGGTCACTTCTTTCCAGGTTGAAAAGGAGCCATTGTTGAGCACCCTTTGATTTCGGCCAGTCAACCAATTACAAATCCATTTAACAGTTAATTTGTCTAGCCCACATTTTACAAGTTTGTTTGCAAGAATGTCATAGGGAACCTTGTCAAAGGCCTTACTGAAATCGAGGTATACTATGTTCACAGCATTCCCTTCATCTACCAAGCTGGTAATTTTATCAAAAAAAGAGATCAGATTTGTCTGGCATGACTTGTTTCTCTGAAACCCATGTTGACTTTTTGTAATTATGGCATTGGCTTCTAAATGTTCACAGACTCTCTGCTTAATGATCTGCTCTAGAATCTTTCCTGGAATTGATGTCAGACTAACTGGACGATAATTGTTGGGATCCTCTTTTTTCCCCCTTTTGAAGATGGGGACGTTTGCCCTCCTCCAGTCTGCTGGGACTTCTCCTGTTCTCCAAGAGTTCTCAAAGATTATTGCCAGTGGTTCTGATATTACATTTGCTAGTTCTTTTAATACCCTAGGATGTAGTTCATCTGGTCCTGGAGACTTATATTCATTTAGGTTAACCAGGTATTCCTGTACTATCTCTTGTTGGGGGTAATTGTCTTATAGTTTGTAAACTGCGTAGAGAGTGCTGACTTCACTATTACCTAGTTGTGTAAAGGCTAAATGATAAGAATCTATCCCAGTAGATTCAGGCAAAAGCAAATAGCTCAAGCTTCTAGCTTTGAAACATCCTCTGCTTATTTTTGTTGTGTGCTTTCAAGCTATTTCCAACTTCTGGCAACCCTAAGGTTTTCTTAGAAGATTTGTTCAGATTGGGTTTGCTTTGCCTTTCTCAGGGACAGTGCTATGTGCTATATGACTTGAAATTGCATCCTGAGGTGAACAGGAGGAACAAATGCAGGACAAGTGGACAGTCCTGTCAGTCAAGAGGGACTTTTCTCAAAGTGATTGCCTTTGAATTAAAGCAGCCAAATAAATAAATAAAGCACTTCCACAGAATAAAACAAGACTTTAAATGAAACAAATCTTGAATTGTGAGTTTCCTTTTTCAATGTCATGGCAATGACCTATTAGTTCATTTTTTTTCCTTGAAGAAGAAACATACAAAGATGAACCCCAAATTCTGAAAAAGTGAAATGAAAGCCTTACTCAAAGCAATTGGGAAGAAAAAATTACCAGGAACAGATGATATATCAATTGAACTGCTACATTCCACATAATCAATTTCAATTCTACCATATATACTCGACTATAAGTCAAGAAATTTTTGCTGCCAAATTGCCTCCAAAATCCAGGGTAGACTTATCCATGGGGCAATCGGTCCTTTGACCTGAAAGGGACAGCCCAGGTGGGGAGATGCTGGGAAGGGTGACCAATCACCCTGCAGCCTCTCCCTGGCTGGGCTCCCTCAGAAGGAAAAACCTTTGCGAGGGAGACGCTGAGGAGGGCGATTGCCCACCCAAAAGCCTCTCTTCAGTCAGGCTCTTTCCCCAGAGAAGGAGCTTGGCTGAGGAGACGCTGAGGAGGGCACATGATCACCCAAAAGCCTCTCTCTAGCTGGGCTTCTTCCGCGGGGAAAATCCCAGTGAAGGAGACACTGAGGAGGGCATGTGATCACTAGCAGCCTTTCCCCAGCTGGGTTGCCCTCTCAAGTCTGACCCTTGATATATCCACAGGTCATATACAAATCCAGATTTTTCGCCCAGAAGTTGACCTTGACTTATACACAATGTTGACTTGTACATGAGTATATATGGGAACTAAAATCTGTCAGCATATATGGAAAACAACGCAGTGGCCCATGACTAGAAAGGATCAATATACATTCCTATGCACAAAAAAGCAGATACAAAAGACTGCACTAACTACAGGACCATTGCACTATTCTCTCATGCAAGCAATGCCATGCTCAAAATTATGCAGCAAACTCTCCTATGGACAGAGAAATCCCAGAGGTGCAAGATGGCCTTAGAAAACAAAGAAACATTAGGGTTCACTTTGAAAACACACAATGGATAATAGAGAGCACCAGGGAATTCCAAAAGAAAACCTGCATGTTCTTCATTAACTATAGAAAAGCCTTTGACTGCATAGAACATGAAAACTATGGAATGCTCTCAAAGAAATGGGAGTACTACTACATTTTCCAAGGTGGAAAGGGCCAAATGTTGAACACTAAGAAAATAAATTTTTAAAAATGAACATGGAAGATCTTCAAGAATTCATCCTAGATGACCAGAAAATTGAAATAGTCAAAGAGTTTCCATGTCTTCAATTAGACATTAATCAGAACAGATACTACAGTCAAGAAACTAGAGGAAGGCTAGGGTAGAGAAAGGCAGCTATGAATGAACTGGACAAGATCCTAAAGTACAAAGATATAACTCTGAAAACTATTAGTAAGCATTGTCCAAACCAATATATTCCCAGTGTATGAGTGTGAGAGCTAAATAGTGGAAGAAAGCTGAAAGAGAATAAACTCTTTCGAGATGTGGTGCTGGAGAAGAGTGCTGAGGATATTTTAGATGGCCAAGAAGACAAACAAATGGGTCCCTGTACAGATTAAGCCTGAACCCTTCGTGGAAGCCAGGATGACTATAGTGTCTATGTCATGAGAAGGCATGAATTATTAGAAAGATCAATGATGCCTGGAAAGGTGGGAGACAGCTGAAAGAAAGGGAGACCACATGCCAAATGGATGGACTCAGTCAGTGAGGCCATGGGCCTGACCCTGCAGGACTTGCCTCAAGCAGTGAAGAACAGAGGGTCTTGGAGAAGTCTCATCGCTGTGACTTGAGGTTGACTTGTGGGCAGTTAACAATAATTATTTCTTGGTACACCGTCACATCTGGATGTTAACTTCTGCATTAATTCTAATCCTTAAAGCAGTCAATTGCCAATCATAAGAGAGTAAGCATTCTATTTGACAGCCTACGTAAGAAATATAAGCTATCTACATGGATGCTGAGTCTTCTCAAGTGGTCAGGTTTCGATGAATTCATGGGTTAAGTCCAAAAATTTGTCCTACCTAGAGTTGACCTAGAGTTAGTTGTGTTAATCACAACTAACTTAAGTTCCTGAGGCTCTGATCTAGGGAGGAGTAATGTGGAATTTAGCCTTCTGTATTCTACAGCCTTTTCAGAACAAGGTGGTGATTTATTTTTTACTGTACTTCAAGAATAAAATTGAGAAGCTTGAAAAAGAATCCCATCGATTCAGTTTGTGTATTAGTCTCAAATCATGCTTAGTGAAATCTCCAACACTGCCATACATTCATACATCCTTAAAAAGCTAAGGAATTACACACAAGCATACACACACACGTGCGTTAAGATCACACTTGAACTGTAAATAAAAAAGCAGGTTGTTTTCATTTAAAATCCAAAAGCCTCCCTTGCCCATTTTCTAGGGTGTCAATGAAAGCCCTTCTCCAACCCTCTTTTAATAGGTCTATACTTCTCAAGCAAAAGTGAGGATCTTTAAATGGACTCTTAATGGACTCTCAGTAGTTTGCCACCAAGTACCTGAAAGCACACAAAAATGCATTGGTATCTCAGTCACAGACTGTAGCTGAAGAGATGTGCATATCTTATATAGTACAATGTGCCCCAAATGACAAATTCAAATAATTTTATAAACCATCAGCATCTATGACACCTAGTTATATCACAGAAAGTCAGAAAAGAAATCTGGCAAAGAACCTCCCCTCCCACTTGTTTATGGTTTACCAAAGATAAAAGGCTCTGGTTAAACATGAATAAGAGTTCCTTATGCATCTCAGTATGAGTTTTATATTTTAGGCTATTAGGAGCTAACTTAACATTTGGATAAAGTGTCTGAAGGCTGTGCTCATGTGTGACAGTCCTTGCTAAGTATGTTCTGGATTGTGCTGAAGCTACAAAATTCTTCCAGCAGGGAGATCTTTATACATTTATTTTACTGTTTGTGTAGAGGCAGGTTTTCAGACCTCATTGAAACTGTTGGCTAAGCCTGTTTTTACAACTATTAAAATATATGTAGGATTATAAAAGTAATTTTACTGCATATTTGTCTGCTTTTAAAAGTACTTGGTGACAAACCATGGAAAGTCTATTAAGAGCAGGTTCAGATTATTCAATTTTTTTCACTTGCAAAAACAACATACACAGGCTCATTACTCAAAAGTGATAGTTGGGCATATCTAAAGCATAATTACTGGAAGCCCTATCTAGACTTGCAGTGGGCATCTTGGTAAAAGGAAAGCCTGATTTCACATCTACAATTCTGATAGCACTATTGATCATGCTGCTTAAAAATGTTTTTTGGCCCACAGCAATGATACTGGTAATGAGTGCATCTGTATGATTATCCATGGCTCCATAAACCATGGTTTATAAAGCCATGGATGAGTGCAGTGACTATACACTCTCATTTGCATCTCAATTTCTCTCAACTTATCACCCTAGCTTGTTAACTGACATTAAGCCAGAAATCCCTGATTTATATACCGCAATGAATGCTAGGGTTTTGGAGTAATAGGGGATGGGGGTGGGCGATAATACAATGTGTGTCCAGTTTATGAAATTATGGGTTATCATCTAAATGAGGCCAATATCTCAGAAAACATGTTGAGGAATTTGAAATATTTCTTTAAAAGGACTTGCTATTGCTATTAATCTTTTATATACTGCTCACATCCATGAATCTTGTCCTTTGCACTTGTGAGATTTTTGCATGGATTTTTGTTAATAATAGTAATAATAATAATAATAATAATAATAGGGAAATGATCCTTCTGTGGCTGATGTAGGGTAGCTAGAAAGATCATTGCCTCTCTTCTCTGCTTTTTCCTTGTACTGCTAACCAACAGTGAAAGACCCCCCTCCCCCACCCATATCTCTATAGCATTGAGTTATGGCAGTTAAAGCAGTGTCAAACTGCATTAATTTGGCAGTGTAGATGCAGCCATCTTTAGCAAGGCTTCCTGACACTCAGGAAATATATTATTTCTAGTCACGTTTCTTACCGGGGGCGGTGGGGGGGGGGGAGACCAAAAAACAGCCATGTACAGAAAGACGTTGCCTGTAGAAGAGGATTGGGTGGGTTTTTCTTCTGATGTTATTGACAGCTGATAGAATATCACTCTGAGAGGCCCCTTAACATTTTTAGTTGTCTGGGGGGGGGGAGCATTGTGCAAAACTACTAAAAAGGGTGTTCATAGAGTTCTCAGGCATTGGGGTTGTCTGGAGTATGCTCTTGGTCCCAAGGATCAATCACCATTTCAGAAGTTTTAAAAAGTCTTAGTCACATTTGGATAGCGGCATCAGTTTATTTTATAGCATTTACATGGATCATAAAACATGAAGTATCTCTCAGGCATTTGCACCAAACACACCACAGGGAAGAAATGATCTATTGGGTTAAAATGTAGTAAATATATTTGATTTTCTGTTCATTTTGTTTTTCTTCAGTGAAAAAGCAACAAAGCGTTCCAGTTCCTTCAGCATCTCAATTATAGGTGAACTATGCAGAAACCTATCCACATTTTCCCCCTCACCAGGACATCTTATTATTCCTACCAGGACATCTTATTAATCTCAAATTCATCCTTCCAATACTAAAGTGCACATGCCTCCTAGACAACCTGCTACCCATCAGAATAAATACTGATGTAAAAGGCCCCTATTTGTTCTTCCCCCCCTCCCCACTGCAAGGCACCTGTTGCTGGCCCTAAGAAGATAAGAAGTATTTTATTTTTAATTAATTCTTACATATTATATATATATATATATATATATATATATAATTCTTACTTAAATTGGTAGTATCCAAAGGAAAGAAAGAAAGAAAGATACCAGTTCAGTAATAGAACGCTATATCTGATTTAGGCTGTATCCACACTGCAGAAATAAACCAGTTTGGCACCACTTTAACTGCCATGTTCAATGCTATGGAATTCTGGGAATTGTAGTTTTGTGAGACATTTAGCCTTCTCTGTCAGAGAGCTCTGGTACCGCAACAAACTACAGTACCCGGAATTCTATAGGAGAGAGCCATGGCAGTTAAAGTGGTGTCAAACTGGATTATTTTTTGCAGTGCAGGTGCAACCTTAGCCGTACCTTCACAGAGTTATATTTTCTCAGGGTTTTGAAGCACATGAAAACTTTAAATTACTTATACAGAAATGGATGAATGCAAAACTACATAATGTTGAAATAATAGCACCAATCTCCAGTGCAAGAAAATATAAGAAGAGACCCAGGATCCATTTTAGTCCAGTATCCTATTTTGAAAATAGAGGTGCCTCGGGCAAGCTTTTCTAGAAGACCATTATGGCAATAACAATCCCATAATGTTAATGTGCAGCACCAGTTCTTCTCACTGAACATGGATTAGAGGATTGAATAACCATGCTTAATGCCTGTCAGATGGGCAGTGCTTGAAGTTTACTGATCACAAATGGATTTCTGACCATTTTCCAGTCTGAGGTTCATGAAAGGTTTTGCTATAAATTTATTTCAATTAGTTATCAAACCAGATTTTTTTCTTGCACCAAGAATGTGACAGTGACAACGTGGCACTGCCCAAAACCTTTTTATTTTACTTTTTAAAAGCCTTTTATTCTTTTGTCACCTTGTGCATCAGCTGCCATCAGTCCATGACAAAGACCTACTCTTTCACCAAACTACTCATGGGGACTTAATACCAAAATATTTTCTTCAGAAGTTTGTAGTCTAGGTCACAACTTAACCACAAAAGAAAGCAAATGAACTAAAAGTTAGGGGGAAGCTGGGAATGTGGAGCTAAGCACTTTAAAGGTTAATGAGAAGCAGTAGCATCCCTTTATTTTGTATCTTCATTTTTTTTTCTTGGATTTTGGCTGGCCAATGGGGTAATCTGGACCACTGTATTTAAATAACACTTCCCAGAGTTTTAAGCAGAGGAAGATGATTAAACTGGTGAAGGCAGAAAGAAAATTCATCAAATCCAAGGGTTTCCAACACACCCCAATTTCTATTTTATAGAATTTAGTAAAGAATATCTTTTTATTAGGAATTTCTTTAGAGAAGTGGGTAAATAGCATGATACATGCACTGAGTTCAATTTTATTGTATTGTAATGATGTAGTTTCTAAATTATTGGTTTTAAATTGTAACTGATTTAATATCTTTTTAAGGGGGGAGGGAGGAGGGGGAGGGGGGAGGGATGCAATCTGTTTTTTTTTTTTAAGAATTTTATTACTTTTAAAAACATCTCCATACAATTACATCATTGCAGGTTTGGTAGAGGTTACGTAAAAAAAAATACAGTATTACTAAATGTAATATCAGCTTGTTTTTCACAGATGTCTAAGTTATATCCATACATTATCGCTATATTAAATGTAACATAGAATTTAAAGAAATCTCTTTTACATATAAGTCTCCTTAGTTGTAAATATAAAAACTTTGTTAACCAAGAAAAAGTGGAGAACAAGAGAAGGGGAGAAACAGAATTCTACAACGTCCACAATTCCAACTTCTCCCCCCCCCCCCGTTCTGAATTTACCCTTCTGCCTTAGCTTCTTCCTTAGCTTCCTTTCTTACTTAACCTCGAACCACATTCCTTCTCAATGAGTATCCTTTCCTTTATCTTTCATCTCATCTTCCATCCTCTCTCCTTTTTCTACTTTCCTGATTTCATTCTACCTTCTCATACCCTCAACAACTTCCCATACCTTCTATCTTCGTTCTTCCACTCTTTCACTCTTTCACTCTTCCCCCTTTCATACCTGACTTCTCTTCTTTTCCCACTGGGTAACGTTGCATCTTTATCTCACCTTCTTTTTTTTTTTTAAAAAAAAAGTGAATATATAAGTCTTTCTTTTCAGCTATCCTTGTATCTGTCGCTATGTATTGCTATTATTTACAGATATTACTTTCTCTTGTAGATCTATTTATAGATTTCTAGAAGCTTTTGATCGACCATTTCTCTGCGTATAATATATTTGGCACAGTCTGGTAGTCTGTCGACTCTTCCTTTCTTCTCCCCTGTTTCTATTTTAATTAGAGCTGATACCCTTATCTATTAACTATTCTTGGTACTTCCGTACTTGATATTCCTTAGTATCTGATGTTTTGTCATCTTTTACTTATATTTGACTGGATCCAGGTATAACCTCTGATTTCTTTGTTATAATCTAGAAATTAACGTCATATCCTATAGTCGCTATATTTCCCCATTCTTTTTTCAGGTGTTCCAATACTTTACCCCACTCCTCATCTATTCTATCTATTTCCTGATTTCTAATTAATGATGTGAGTTTGTCCATTTCAATTACATCAAATAATTTAATGAGCCAATCCTTAAGATTTGGTATATCCTTACTTTTCCATTTTTGAGTTAAGGTGAGCCTTGCAGTGGAAATAAGATAATACAGCTGTTTTCCATGTTTTTTATCTAGTTCCTCGTCCCACATATTCAAAAGATAAGTCTCTGGTGTAAATTTTAGTTTATTTTCAGTTATCGAATTTATTACTTCATTTACTCTGATCCAATATTTTTTCACTTTTTTGCAGGTCCATAAACAATGATATAGGGTCCCTGGTTCTTGCTTACACTTCCAGCAGAGGTTGTTTCCCGTTTTGTATATTTTTGAAATTTTATCTGGCGTCAAATACCATCTAAAATAAGTTTTATAAAAGTTTTCTTTTAAGTTCTGGGAGGCCGAGTATTTTAGTCTTTTTTCCCACACTGATTCCCATTTTTCCAAATTAATTGGGTAACCGAAATTTTTTGCCCATTGTACCATATTTTCTTTGACCACTTCTTCTTCCTCAAACCAGTCCAAAAGCATTTTGTAGAGTTCTTTTATCCATTTAGTGTTTTCTTTTAATATTATTTTGTCAAAGTTGTTTTCTTCTTTTTCAAAGCCTACTGTTTTGAGGTCTAATTTATACCGTTCTTTAATCTGCCAATATCCAAACCAATTTAAATTGTAACCTTTTCCCTTTATTTCTTGTAGTGTTTTTAAAACCAAATTACCTGACTCATTCTCTTCCAACAGTTGTGAATAAGTAAGCCAATTTGTATTCTGTTTTATTTCCGTCCTTTGTAGAGCCTCCTGTGGGGAAAACCAGAGTGGTATCTTTGGCATAATCCTAGCTTTGTATTTTCCCAGATTTTTAATAGGGGTTTCCTAATACAATGAATATTAAAATTTCTGTTGGCTTTAATCTTATTATAACCTAAGTACGCGTGCCAGCCGAATAATAAATCTTCCCCTTCAAGATCTAGTAATTCTTTATTTCTTAAGGTTATCCACTCTTTTATCCACATCATACAACATGCCTCAAAATATAGCTTTAAATTTGGTAGCCCGAGCCCTCCCCTTCCAATTGTATCTTGCATTAATTTGAGTCTAATTCTCGGCCTCTTTCTTTGCCAAATGAAACTACTCAGGTCTCTCTGCCAGAGTTTAAAAGAAGATTCTTTAATTATTATGGGTAAATTCTGGAATAAGAATAGCATTTTTGGTAGAATTGACATTTTAATTGCTGCTATTTTTCCCAAGAGTGATAATTGCAATCTGTTCCAATTCTCCAATTTCTTTTTAATATCCTTCCATGTTTTTGTGTAGTTGTTATCGAATAGTTCCCCTAAGTTATTGGATATGACAATTCCTAAATATTTTGCCTTTTTTTTTACTTCTATTCCTGAGAGTTTTACTAGCTTTTTTTCTTTTTCTCTAGATAAGTTTTTGGTTATAATTATTGATTTTTCTCTCTTAAGTCTGCATCCTGCAATTTCACCAAATCTGCCAATTGTCTCGTTCAATTTGTTTATGCTTTTGCAAGGGTTTTCTAAGAAGACTGCTAAGTCGTCTGTGAAAGCTCTAATTTTAATTGTATGGTTTTTAATTTTCACACCTTGAATCTGCGCGTCATTTTTGATTCTTTTTAGTAATCTTTCTATTACTACTATAAAGAGCAGTGGAGACAATGGGCAGCCTTGCCTGGTTCCTCTGTTGATATTGATAAAATTTGTCCTTTCCCCATTGATTATAATTTTCGCTTTTTGTTCCTTGTAAATTTCCTTTATCCAACCTATAAAATTTTTCCCTAAGTTCATTTTATTCAAAATTTCAATAATAGTATCCCAATTGACAGTATCGAAGGCTTTTTCCAAATCTAGTAGCAGCAAACCCAATTCTTTCTCTCTATGTTTCTCAAATACCTCCAAAATGTTTAAGACTATTCTTACATTGTCTCTTAAATGCCTCTGCGGTAGAAATCCCCTTTGTTCCGGACCTATCCAATCTTTTAGATAATTTTTCAATCTTGTAGCTAAAATAGTTGTGAAGATCTTGTAATCTACATTCAATAATGAGATGGGCCTAAAGTTTTTAATATCTTTTATATCCTTTCCTTCTTTCGGTATTACCGTTATTTCAGCTTCTCTCCATGATTTTGGAACCCCTTGGTCTAAAATTGCGTTCATGGTTATTTGTAACGGACCACAAAGTTCTTCCTTAAATGTTTTATAAAAGAGTGCATTGAATCCGTCTGGGCCTGGAGCTTTATTATCTTTTAAATTTTGTACCGCTGTCACCACTTCTTCATATGAAATTCTTCTATTTAAGTCTTCGAGTTGCTGCTTCGATGGGCTTACATATGTCTCTTCTTGCTCGTTTAAGTATTCTCGAATTTTTTTTATGTCTGTCCTTTGTTCTTTATATAAGTTGGTATAGAACCTTTCAAAGGCTTCTTTAATTTCTTCTTGTTTGTTAATTATAGTATCTTTTTCCTTTATTTCCAAAATTGTTCTTTTTATTTGCCTTTTTTTCAACAGATCAGCTAAGTTTTTCCCTACTTTATTAGCATGCTCAAAGTTTTTTTGTTTAGTCTTTTTTAAGCTATTGCTAATTTCTAATACACTTTTCTTATTTTCCTGCTTTCTAAGTATTTTTAGTTCTTCTATTACTTTAATATTTCCTGGGTTTTGTGTTAGCTCTTTTTCTTTTAGTGTTATCAATTTTAATATCTCATTCTCTTTTTCTTTTCTCTTTTTTTGAACAAATGCTTCTTGACTAATTAATATTCCTCTAAAAACTGCTTTCCCTGCATCCCAAATGTCAATCATTTTTACTTCAGAGGTCGAATTTTCCTTAAAGTATAGCTTTATTATTTCTTTTGTTTTCTCTACAAAATTTTTATCTAATAATAAGAAGTCTTTTACTCTCCAATTGTATGTCTTTTTTGTTTGGTTAAGAGTTAACATTAATGCATTGTGGTCAGATATTGTCCTCGGCAATATTTCTATGGATTTGACGACTTTACTAAGTACCATAGGCAGCCAGATCATATCGATTCTTGACAACGAGTGATGTCTATGTGAGTAGAATGTAAAGTCTTGGTTTTCCTTGTTGTGTAGTCTCCAAATATCACATAAGCCATAATGGTCTGTTAGCTTAAAGAAAGACATTGGTAGCTTCCCTTGGTGGTTTTTTGTTTCATTGTTTGATTTCCTATCTATTTGGGGTTTCACTACCCCGTTAAAGTCTCCTAATATTATAATTTTGTCGTTGCCTAAGTTGCTTAAATCCTTATAGATCTTGTCGTAAAATAGACTTTTATTTTCTAGCGGGCTGTATACTCCTAATATTATGATTTTTTTCTCCTTGCCACATTATTTCTACTCCTAAGTAGTGTCCATTGTTGTCATTTAATACTTCTTTGGCCTGTATGTTACGCTTTACAAATATTGCCACCCCCCCCTTTTTTTTTTTGTTTCGCTGCCGATATAAACTCTTTCCCTAAGTTTTTGGATCTAATTAGATTTTTTTCCGTTTTTTTATATGGGTTTCTTGAATGCAAACTATATCACAATTTAATTTCTCTAAATAGTAATTCACTTTTTTTCTTTTCCCTTTTAGGTTCAAGCCCTTTACGTTCCAAGTCAGAATCTTCATCCCCGTGGATTGACTTCTTTTCAGGTGAGTGTTTCTTTCTTCCTTTACCTAGCTTTTTCTCCCCCCCCCCTGTACTTTCTTGATTCTCTTTACTATTATCGATTTCTCTCTTCCAAAGGTTCCTTTTCCAGTTCAATCTCTCCCTCCTCTTCTCTACTGTCTTCTTCACTCTCAAAAGTCTTTCTGTCAAAACCTGTTGCACCTTCGTTTTTTTCACTGTCTGATAAGGTTTCTTCGTCTCTTTCTTCTGTTATTTTTCCAATGCTTAATATTCTATTTTGCTTGTCTTCTTCTCTTTCTTCCAAGTACTTTTCTTCATCAAACATGTTAGTTCGACGTTTAGATATTTCTTTCCTACATTCTTTCCAAAATTCTGCTGCTTTTTCCACCGTGTTAAGTTTGAATCTTTTTTGATTCCAGGTCACCGATAGTCCTTCTATCTCCTCCCATCTAAAGGGCACCCTGTATCTTTTCAGATGCTCAGTTAAGAACTGATAATCTTTCCTTCTTCTTAATATTTCTGCCGGGACATCTTTGAACACCTGGATTTCCGTACCCTTTATTACAAACCTTGTTTTGAAGTTTTTTTGGATGAAGTTATCTTTCATTTGTTTTCTCACCCAGTAAATTACTATGTCTCTTGGTACTTTTTTGATTCTAGCCGTGTTAGAGTTTAGTCTGTACATCCTATCTATTTCGGTTTGCATCTGTTGCACTGATACATCTAGGTATCTTGCCAGGTAAGGAATTAAAGAATTGTAAAGATTTTTGTTTGCTTGCTCTGGAAGTCCTCTTAGTTTCACGCATTTTTCTCTTTGTTTAATTTCCAGTTTTAATATTGCATCCTGATCTTCTTGTTGGTATTTGTTTAAATCTTCTATTTTTTCTTCCATTTTCTTTGTCTTTAGTTCAATTCTTTCTACTTTCCCAGTAATTTTTTCGATATCCTTGTTTATCTTATCCAAGTCCTGCCTTATTTTGTTTGCTTCGTATTTTAGCTCTTTTTTTGTCTCTTCTTTCAATTCCCTTATTTCTCTTCTTGTTTCTTCTCTTGATTCCCAGATTTCACTTTTTAACTCTTTTTTTAACTCCATGTGTAGCCTTTTCATTTCTTCCATTAAGTTAGTATTAGGATCTGAAGTGGAAAGTCTCCTTTGATTTGCCAATGCCATAGCTGCGGAGGCCTGTGCCTGTCTTTCCTTTTCTCTCCTTGTTGAGGCCATTGTTCTTATTTTGATTATTTTTACTGTCAATTATAATAATCCAGCTTATTTTTTTTTTCAATTTTGGAAAATAGAAATACTAATGCTTGATTTTTTTTTTTAATTTATTGGGGCTTGTTTGCTCTATATATATATTTTAATTTATTTTATCTAAGTGTCTCTGATTTATGGTTGATTTAACTTTACGTATTTTTAAGTGTTTTTGTTAAAATTTTTAAGTGTTTTTATTAAACGTCAGTTATTTTAACTGAGTTTTATTTGTGAGAATTGAGAGGATTTATAATATATTGGATCAGATAAATGGTCACTACAGGATAATCACTACAAAAATGTGTGGGCCAAAGGGGGGGAAAAAAAATTCCAGTTCTCTCAGTCTCCTTTTTTCTCTTATTTATTTATTTATTTATTTTTTGGGGGGAGTTGTAGGTTAGAGTCGAAATCTATAAAAGATATCTGTTTCTTTTTATCTTAGCCTATTATTATTGTTTTTAGTTTCTATTACCCACTCTTAATATCTTCCACTTGCTTCTGGTGTCTTTCTCACCCTTAAACCTCTATAGTTGTTAACACAATCTTTACCTATTGCCCACTTTTCCCACTGTTTGTTTCAATATATATATATATCTACTTAGCTATGGAGCATGGAGTTTCCCCCTTTCTCCCTTAGCAGGATCAAGTTAGAATCCTAGAAGTGCTGTAAATGTATAGCGCGACACACTACAAAAAGAAAAACAAAACCCTATATTTCAATAATCAATATCAATCCTTAATAATCAAGAAGAAGAGAAGAGGGGAAAGGGAAAGGAAAATAAAGTTGTCTTAAGCTTTAAGAGCTGCAAAATGAAAGGTAGAGCAAATCAAATTATATTACCTAAGTATTATGTTAAAGCACTAGGGTAAAGCACTGCAGTTCTAAATTAATTCTCTCTTAATTATAATCACCAATATTCTTGCAAGAAATAAATACAAATAATCCCCTTTTCTTTCTTATTTTCGTCAATTCCAGTCAATAACTAAGCTCAAGCTTTCCCAGATAATATGGCTATATAACAATATAAAGTTCTTTAAATATAAAGTACAGTGTATAATTATACTATAGTGAATCAGATCGTAATCATAAAGATGTTTGTCTTATCTAGCTTCCTTATTCTCTACTCAACTTTTTTTTAAACTTTCCAATGTTTTTCAAATAGTTCAAATAATTCCCCAATGTTTTTCAAATAATTCCCCAATGTCGAACCTTCTAAAATAAACAATACTAATGTTAATTTCTATTAAATATTAATCTATTAGTCTATTGCAATGTAGTCAAATTTGTTCCGCTTAAACAATCCCCTCTCCCTGATTCCCCCCCCCTTTCCCGAACCAGAAGCTGAGTCTGGAGTTAATTCAGTTCAGTGTGTTTTCTCTATCAATTCGGTCACTCATCTGTTCTTTGCACTCATTAATCTATTACAGTTTCCACTGATGGCTCCAAAAAAATCTCGCCAGTCGCCAAAAATATATTCCCAGTCCTCTGTTTTGTACCGCTTTTTCTAAGACTAGTACTTCAAAGATACTATGTTTCCTTTCACCTCCCTTGGAGAATCCTAGTCCATCCGACCTAAATCCTCAATAACAGTTCTCTATCTCGATGTTTCTCAAAATCATAGATCTTAAATCACAGTTTCTTCCTCTTATTTCACTTTCACTTTTAAGATTATGTTTGTAGTTGTTCTCCCCGTTACAAGCAGAAAGCAAAAGTTCAAAAAGTCCAAAATGGCGATGTCTCCTCTTCTTGCCTATCCGCACTCGCAGTTGAATTCGAATTCTGCAGAACGGGACCCGATCTTGTAAAATCCCAAGTCCTTCTTTTGAAATTTAGGGGAGAAAAGTTTTATTCAGTCTTATCCCTCTGGTTTTATGATTATCAAATAGTTTAAGTAATCAAAGCAGAGTCGCCTCCAGTATTTTGTCTCTGGTAAATTAATAAACACAGAAGAACGCAGAAAAAAAAAGGGTAATGAGAAATCTGTCCATTTCTCGAGTCCTTATTTAAGTACACAATGCAGTCCAGATCTAACTTGCCGCAGTGAAATTTCACATCAGAAGGTAGATTCCCTAGTGGGAGAAAGAAATCACCTTTGTCTCTGGCAAGTTGAGTTAAAAAACAGCGGCGGCGGAGCTTGTGCCGCGAAGTGGCGGCTCGTCCCCGGACCTGGCTAGCTCAAGCCTTTTCCATGCCCCTTCTGCGTCCCTCACCGGCAGATCGCGATCTCCTCAGCTTCTAGGTCGCTTTGGAGCACTGAAGGCTTTTATTGAGCCCCTCTCCTTCTCCCCTCTCTGGGGAGACACTTTATATTCGTCAGCGATTTATTTCTCCTTCGAGAATCCTGGGAACAGCAAACTCCCTCCTGGAGTGGTTTTAGAAGGTAGGTTATCGCTCCGCCATGCCACCGGAAGTCGATGCAATCTGTTTTATTGATGTAATGTCATTTTATTGTGTAAGCCGCCTCAATTGATCTCAAAGGGGTGGAGTATAAATAATAATAATAATAATTATTATTATTATTATTATTATTTTAAAACACCAAGTTCTCTTACACAACGCATCAGATTTTAGTTGAAAAGTTGGACAATGAATGGGCAGGAGATTGTTTCTATAATGAGCAAGACTTAGAAAATTGCAACACAGTAGCAATTTTCTAAGTCAAGTTGGTAAATGTCTGGGAGGTGTAGGAGCTCCAACAATAAGCTTGTCATAAACCTGGCAGGATGGACTGTTTGTACTTTCTCACCAACCTACAGAATGAACTTCTAAGGCATTTACTCTTGTCTGCAGTTTCTCATTAGTATTTTGCTGTTATAAAATATCAGCCTTGCTACTCAAAACATAATCTTCTGTTATTGAAATTCTGTACTCCGCAGCTCAAGCTTGGATAAGAATGTGATCAACAGATGTCTGGTGAACAGCAAGAGATGTCTTGATTGTTTTCATGACACCAGCCCATTTAAGACTTACGTACAGATCTTCTTCCACTTCCACCACCTTTTGTTGATATTAGCATCAGTTTAGTAACACAAAAGACAAAAAAAATGCCTGATCTCAAATCTAAAATATGATGACTGAATTGATAATCAGGTTTAAATGAGCAGGAGGAAAGGGAGTAAATGAAGCTCCTTATTCCAAGAAAGAACAGAGCCACTATAGAACAGTGCATTCAATCCCAAGGCATGTTGGGATCCTAGCTTGCTGTAAAGAGGCATTGACCCTTATCCACTCTACCGGTCCCCCTCTGGCCTGTTTAATAAGCCAAGGAGGGTCTAGTATGCATGTAGTGGCTCTCACCTCTCCAAGGATCATGTCCACATCATCAGGCTGAACAAATTGAAAAGTACCATCAATAATGGACAAGCAGGAGCCAAGGTTACATCCAACAAAACTTTATTAACCCTAACATCTAAGAGACTGAATCTGAGAGATTTTATCAGCAAAATGGTGAGCAAATTCTCCACAGTGAGCTGTTGAGTGACTTAAATTCTCCTTAGGACCAGATCATAAAAGATCCCTGACCACTCGAAATAGCTCAGCTGAACGATTCTGTGCAGCCCCAATAATTTTGGTCAAAAAAAGGGCCTTTTTTGCTACCTCTTGTCTACATGTAGATTTTAGCTATTTTTGGTCAGATTCACTCTGAGGTTTCTGCAGTCTGTTGCATAACTTTACAAATCCTTAGCTATGTTACAGAAGTCCAATGGAACCCTGTTAGCAAACTGCAAAAAATGTTTATTAAGGTGCCAGCAAGAGTGTTCTAATGCACATTGGGCATGAATGAAGCTCAATGGGTATGAGGGCACCAACCAATGCATATCAGGGCACGAAGAAGAGTGCTCCAGGGTGCTGAAGCCCAATGAGTACATCTGATATGCATTGGGCACTTCTGATATGCACTGAGCTCTTATGAAGCACATTGGGCACTTCTGCTTTGTATTGGGCTCTTTTGGTGCACAATCTGGCGCACAATGCTGGGCACTGGAAACTGCTTTCTTGCTCCAGGACTGCCTAACTAGATTTGGTGTCCATTATGCATTGGCCATGGCATAGCTGTCACTATTGTACGATGGATGCCAGTATTTAGTAATGCCACAGCAGCCCCTAGGTGAGCATAGAGATTGCAAAACTGCTAAAATCTATTTCCTGCAAGCATAAGTCCACTTCCAAAGAAGCAAGTCTCATACTGAATCCCAGACCCTATTTTTCCAAGTTGTCAAAAGGTCACTCCTACACAAAAGTATTGCAGGAAGGTAAGGAGGATTTATGAGAAATCTCCTTCTACTTTCATTTCCATTTGGGGGACTGGACTGCCAGACAGAGAGTGGGATGACAACTACAGAGAATGAAGATATTTGAAGAGGTAGAACTCTGTAAACAGAACACTGTACTCAACTAAACATATCTAAGTGGCAAATCCATTTCAAACTACCCGAAAGAAATGGTAATTTGTCAGGGACCACTATCTATACTGACAATGGATGTCTATCCACTGTCAACAGCAATATAAAGACTATTTAAGAAAGGAACCAGGGAATAAGGTGTAGATTTGTATTTAGGAAGATGCTGCAATTCCTATTAAAGTTTAAAACGGGTTTCTAGAGATACATTTCAGAACAAGCAGCGTCTTGGGGATCATGAGCAAAATAGTAGGCTGGCAGAAGGTGGGTTTACATCAGCTGCTGTTATCTGAAATGCAATTTACTACTTGCATTGAACTGTCAGGTTTAACACAGCTAGGAAGCCATTAAAGAATTCCTGCGGTCTGTGGTGGGTGGGAAATGATAGCTTGCTATAAAACAGAATTTAATGTTGGTTTTGGAATTGTACTTGTTCAGTTTAGGGGAAGTTGGAATGCAAGCAGATAAGCAACAAATGTTAGAAAATGTATGCTAGATTCCAGGTTCACCATACCTAAGGGCTTAGCTAAGAATGGTCCCTTTTGCTTTTGTTTGTTTGTTTGTTTTCTCCCCCCACTCTTCTTGGAGGACATTATAGAACATGCAGTCATTTTTGTAAGCTACTTTATACTTGTCTAGTGTTCTTGCCTCACTATTTTTTTCTTACATAACCCAATTAAGCTAATTCTATGGATTTTTCAGTTAACAAACAGGGAAGCATGCACAAGTATAACTATTTTGACATATTTTTATGCTGTGCTTTGTTATAGTTCTGTGCTAATACTTTACTACAAATATATAGATGCACCTAAAGTGTTAAATTATTACTAATTCACCATAAGCGTTTTACTTATTTACTGGCATTCCCCCTAGTTTATGCTATATCTTACCATTTTTCTCTTGCTGTTTCAGAAAAATGACAATGAATGCTCTACCTAGAGATTGCTTTTTTATTATGTTAATTTAATTCTGAGCTACATGTTAGACCTTTTTTTGGGGGGGGGGGGAGATTATTATTTCAAAATTAGATGTTTGCCACATAACTAAGGTGAGTGAGAAATGGTAGAAGAGAAGGATTTTTGCAAGATTATTGTGGGAATGAAAGAGCCTTTACTCCAGTCACAGCAGAGGTGCCCATCTTAAGATGGTGAGTTTGAAAGAACCAAATTACAGGCAGAAATAGAAGTTTTGAATCCTCAACAGTAGGAACATTTATTAAGGAAATACAATCTTGAGTAGCAATAGCCCAGTTCTTTCTAAACTAATATAAAAGAAAAAGATGGCTAGCGACCTCTCCAGAGATGGAGGAGCATGAAGAATGCATGCCTGGTGGCCAGACCTTGCCACCTCTCCTGAAGCTTTGAGGCTGTTGCGTTAAAACTTTAACACAACAGCCTCAAGTTTCAGGAGTGGAGGTGGCAGCAGCACTTGTGTTTGTTTCTTCCAAAGGAGAGGTGGTGGTGTCTATGCAAAGGTACTTCTCCACATTTGTTCTAAAGGTGGTTCACATTCATGCCATTGCTGCCATAAGCTTTCTGAAGCTTGAGGCTACTGCACACAACAGCCTCAAGCTTTAGAAGGAAGGGTGGCGGAGGTAAGGCTCATCTGCCCAGGCAAGCATTCTTCATGATCCCATTTCTCTGAAGGGGAAAATGGCTGTGGAGGGGTGACCAGTACTGGGCAAAGCTCCAGGGTGGAAGGGAAAGCAGGGATAAAATTCCTTTTTAATTATTGGTGACAAACTTGCTAATAATTGAATCTTTGGAAATGAAACCCACAAAAGTCAAAGACTGTATAATGGTCTGGTCTGTTAAACTGTGCACACAGCACTAGGAGGTTATCATAGAAATATAATAAAATACAGTGAGATAAAAATGCAATCCTAAATTTGACAAATTTCACATATTTACAGTTGGCCTTGTGTAAGGCAATAATCCAAACCAGTTAACAAATCTATGAAATGATATCTGGATTTTTTCTGAGAATAAAGTCACATTAAAGTTAATTTATCAAGTAAGCATATTCATGATCAGGCTTGAAATTTCAGATCAGACTGAAATATCATTCAATTAACTTGAGTAGATATAAGGCAACTTGAGACTCACAACAATTACATAGACTGCTAAGGAAATAGTATGGTTGAAGTTTGAATTCTGTTGTTAATCCCAAATTGTAGAGAACGATTGAATCCATGGAATTTACCTACATGTTGACTTATGCCACAGTAGTTGATTCAATGAGTTTATTCTAGTTGGGTTCAACTAGTAAGATCCAGATGCATCTGAGGAAGTAGACTTAGGTCTACAAACGCTCATGCTACCAACTTCTTTCTTTCAGTTAGTCTCAAAGGTGCTACACAATCTCTCGACATACTAGTAAGATCCTGGCTTTAGATATCAGTTGTGTCAGTGCTTTCAAAGCTGTCTGATGTGATCTATTGGCACCCTCCCTAATATACCAGGACCAAGTATTATATTTGTGCCATATTACTACCATAGCATAGCTTCCTGGAAAGTCATCACAGACCAACAGTCAATGCCTCACAAACTGGTACTGCTCCACAGACGCCCTCACTTTGAGTATAACCTTTATTAGGCATAAAACAACATACATTTACAATAAAATTTCAGGATAGTTATTATAAAATTCTGCCTCCATCAGAACATTGTCCATTAGCCTGGTATAATGTGGGTTCTGATCTTCCAATAAATATTCCACTGATATCCCATCCAGAAAGATATTCATTTCCAAACCATCCTTAACAATTTCCCCCTAGGAATTATATACAATTGACAGAGAAATACAATATGACGGAGAACATATGGAGCTTGATCACAATGACATATGCGATTCAAAAATGGGGTCTGTAAATATCTGCCCCTGGTCGTATTTGAAGGGTGTACATTCAGCTTTCCAAATAAAAGGGCCTTTCTCAACACCAGCAGTGAAAGGGTTTGAAAATAATCCAGAGTCTTACCCTGCAAGGATGGGATACTGAGCATCACTGGAGAACACACTCTAGGAGGTGTTGGATATGACAGTTGATATTCTCTCTCTACAAGGCAGACCCTGATAGATTCAAGACACTCCTTTTCTGTTAGTAAAAGGAGAGTATCAAAATTTAAACCCATAGAAATTATTTTACTTTCATAAAATCTAGCCCATCTGGCATAATAAACATCAGATAATAAGAACCATAAAAGACTGTATCTATTAGTCCTGAAATGTATCTTAAACCAAAATTATGATGGAATCCTTCCAATCGGCTGGAATCTCTCCAGAGTTATTTACAAGAGTAAAAAGGCCAAAGCCTTTGTCCATTGCTCAGGGTGGAATTTCAAAATTTCTGCGAGGAGGCCATCATAACCAGGGGATTTACCAGAATTTAATTTAAGGATCAACTGATGTACCTCATCAGCTGAAACTGAGCTCCATAAATTAGGAGGGTTTTTTTATTAATAGATTATTATCAAATGTTTGGGTTCCCATTTTATTGGTAAAATACAGAAACCAAATCTGAGGAGAAATAGGAAGGACCATAGAGTTGTCATTGTTCTTATGTTTCCTAACTGCCATCCAAAAGGTTTTAGCATCTTTGGATTTTAGAGAGTTACCCAGAGACACCCAAATTTTTGGAAAAATACCTTCCTTTTGCCCTCCACCAGATTAGAATATTCTTAATGGGCCTTGTAGTAGGGCCCAAATTTAACCACCAGATTGGCCAAAGTCTGATGGAACATTTGTCTTAATTTCCTTTTCCAGATAAGACAACTCTTATCAAACCACGTTCTTCTACCTTTTATATGTCTGTGAGGATAGGAAGCCTCATTTTGAAAGATAGTCACAATATCCATATATGTTGACAAGGCATCGTCTACCCTTGTGCTAGTAGTTAGCAACCCAACTGTTTAACTTTAAAACAAGCTGATAAAAGCTTATAAGGCCAATCTAGACATGCCAAAAGAGGCGCGTCTAGGGCCCAAAAGGGCGCAAATAGGGTTCGGGAGGGCGTAGCTTTTACACCCTTCCGAACCCTAGCACGTATGGGTGCTGCCATTATTAAATGGCAGCGTCCACATGTGCTCGCCCTGATGGTGTCATGGTGTGCACACGCCATGACCCCTTTGCGGCGCGGGAGGGCACAAATCGCACCCTTCCTACGGTGCAAAAAAGGAGCTCCGAATGGAGCTCCTTTTTTGGCGCGGGTCTTTGCCATGGCTTTTACACAGCCACAGCAAAGAACCAGGGAGGAAGGGGCCGCGGCAGCGGCCCCTTCCTCCCTTCCTCTCTTCCTCCCTTCCTCCCTTCCTCCTTGCCTCTGCAAGAGGGGTGCAGCAGGCGCCCAGGGCGCCTGCTGCACCCCGCTTAGAGGCTGTGGGGAACCGGCAGTTTGCCGGTTCCCGGCAGCCTCTGGAAGCGGCGGGATGGGGCCGCGGAGGCTGCCGGTATGGCAGCCTCGGCTCCATCCCGCTGCTTCCTAGGGCCATTGCAGACCACCCCTTTTGGGCAGTCTAGATCGCCCCACTGAAATTAAAAAGTTGGAGCTCTAAAAGCAGTGTCTTATCAGGCTGCTGCCATCTTGAATGTCCCTGCTTTTATAATCAGTGCCACTGATGGTGCTGTTTTCTCCTACAATTGTTTTATTGCCCTCCCCATAATGATAATGCTGCCTTTTTAAAATGTTAGAATCATAAAATCATAAAGGAACATAAGCTTCAGCCCTCTTTTCAATAGAGCATCTGTAATGCAGGATGCACTTACAGTATCTCTTATAGATGGATGTCTAACTACTAGTTGGCAGTGGCCCAAGTGTGTGTGTGGTGTGTGTGTGTGTGTGTGTGTGTGGTGTGTGTGTGTATTAATGTCTCACTGTACAGTGGAAGGAATGACTTACCCCACTGCTTAGATTATGAGGTGTTAGTGCAGCTAACCTTCACTCACTTTGTTGCCAAAAAGGAGAGCTTAGCATGACCTTAAGTAATCTGTTTCATCATCAAATGACTACTAGTTTAGGAGGCTTCTCCTTTTGTTTAGCCAACATATATTTACCTTGGATCTCCACTCATTAATTCTAGTCTATTTTAGGACTGAAGCTTTAATTTGACCAGAAAGATCTACCTAAGCTTTGCTATGATACTTCAGGTGTTTTTGGACTGAGAAACATTCTTTCCTAAAAGTACAAGTGTACTTTTGTCTTGCTTGTATTATGTGTAATACAATATTACAATAATACAATAAAACTGCCGATTAGTTTCTGGGCACAGTACAAGGTGTTGGTTTTAACCTTTAAAGCCCTAGATGGCTTGGGTCCATCTTATCTCAGGGACCACCTCTTCCCATATGAAACCCCCCCCCCCCGGCATGCTTTGGTCCTCTGGGAAGAATCTCTTGCAGCCCATGAAGACTAGGTTAGCGCAGACATCCCAGAGGGCCTTTTCTGCTTCTGCTCCCAGGCTATGGAATGGCCTTCTGGATGAGATGTGTCTCATTACATCGCTAGACTGTTTCAAAACAGCCTTAAAGACACATCTTTTCCGGCAGGCCTTCCCTGAAACCGTATAATCTACCTGGCTTCTAAAATCTTTCAGCCAATCCCCAACTCCCTATGACCCCCTCTGTATTTGTTGCTACCCATGCTGTGGCCAGCATTGTGGTTTTTATTTGTGTATCATGTTGTGTTGTATTTCTATTGCCAGTAATTTAATTTTAAACTTAACTAGTTTAATCCTATTGGGGGGGGGGGGGGGTGTTGGGATGGAATTCTTGAATTATTTTAATCTGTAATCTGTTTTTTAACCATATTGTACCCCGCCTCGATTGTTTTACAGAGGGGCGGGTAAGAAATAAACATTATTATTATTATTATTATTATTATTAGACATGGAAAGGAGGTATGTGTGTTTGTGTGTGACTGATTTTGCTTCTCCTTTAAAATGGCAGAACAGTCCACTTTGGGGAGCATTGCAGCAATTAATCCTAGAGAATATAAATGGATGACTGACTGTGGCAAGGTCCTGGAGCTCCAACATCAGACAACATTGTTAGATTAGATGTAATTGATAGAAGGCTGTTCTAGACATAGTGACCATCTTGACTGATTAGGTACTCTGTTCCCTTGTCATGCTACTTCTACTGTGTCTATAGTCTTTATAGCTTCACAGCCAGAGAATTACATTTGGATTTACCACAGCTGCTTATTTGGTTAGAGTTATTGGACACTATCTTTTTACCTTGCAGGGATCTCTTGAAACAAATAAAAACACTACTCATGAGTGCATACACACTGATGCATGGGAGAGAATGTGAAAAGAATTTCTGGGAAGAGACTGATTCACGAGAATGTGAGGGATTAGCATGCTGGGAAATGTCTACATGGGCCAAATGAAGCAGCCCCCCCCCCCCCCCCAATCTTCATGGTGACCTGTCTTCAGGAAGCAGGATCAAATACCCAATTCAGTTTAGGACTATCTTCATGATGTAAGGCCAGTTCTGCAAAGAATCCACTCTATCCCTCCCTTAAAGCAGTTTTTAAAAACTTACTTTTTTTGCTCCAAAATTTGCAGCCAAGTGCTCTGTAGCAACCCCATGTGGCTGTCTACATGAGCATCCCCACTATGAAGCCTGACACTACTGCTGGTACAAGTTGATCCCTCTGAGGTGCTCAGCATCATTCATATGGCTGGATGCCTCATTGTGACCTCAGAGGGACCAACTCACAGTAGTAGCACTGGTGTCAGATGATGGAGTGCAGGGATAATAGGGGAAATCTGGGGTAGTTCCAGGGCTAGAATACTTTAGGAGCAGCCTGGAGCATTCTTCTTAGTATAAATGAGTCCCTGGCTTGCAAAACTATGGAAAACCCAAGTGTCCTAAGGATTTGTGTTCTGGTTTGTAGAACTATAGAGAACCCAGGCATGCCAAGGTTTAGTGTTCCAGTTTGAAAAAAAAGAAAAGAAAAGAAAAGTTAATTATTTCTTTTCCCCACCCCCAAATTGGTAATTGGTAATTATTGATTTTGAGAATTATTCATATAATGAAGGCATTATATCAAAGTGTTCACTTTCTGGCAGTTAAAGTGTTATAAGATGCATTACTTTACTCTTGCCTGGATTTTTTTACTAGTTATTAAATGTAATTATTTACATTTAATAACCCAGTGTTATTAAGTCTAAGATGACTCTGTGACTCTGTGGAGCAATAGTAAAAACTGAGTCAGATCCTGCAAATCAGCTGATTGCTATTCTGAAGTCTATTAATGAGTCATGAGCAATTAATTACCTATGAATAATTTACATGAAATGGGTTTTAAAACAATAAATGTTATGTATTGCCTGACTCAACTAATATTTTAGCCGAATATTTGTTTGATACACACACACACACACACACACACGCAACATGAAAAGAACTATTTTAGGTGTATGGACAATGAACCAGCTAAAGTTAACTAGAAAAAAATCAGTGGGAAGATGTACATACAGTAACTCCTTGACTGGAATCAGTGTGAGTTCAAACTGCTTAAATTTCATTGGAGTATGTTATTGACCTCTTTTTCAGGTATGTCCCCAAACACAGTACATTGACATGTTACACTGACATGGAATAAGGCTCAGCAACAACCAAGGCCTTATCTGCACTGCAGAAATAACTGTTTGACATTGCTTTAACTGCCAGGGCTCAATGCTGTGGAATTCTGGGAACCATAATTTTGTGAGATACCTAGCCTTCTATCTCAGAGAGCTCTGGTGGCACAACGAACTTCAAATTCCAGGGATACAGAGGATGGAATCATGGCAGTTAAAGAGGTGTTGAACTACATTATTTCATGCAGTATAGATGAAGCCTGAGTATGGATGTCTACAGGTGTCCAGCTATTTTTATCACTTTCATAGGAAAAAAATACCCAGAAATCCTCATTATGTGCTTAGGAGCTTTGCTTGGCTCAATGGATATTGAGTTATGTAAGCCTGTTCTATCAGCCAATATAAGATGTCATTTTCTTTTTAAAAAATATTTTAAATACACAAAAATTAATGCAACAAGGTGATGCAGAGATTTTAGGTTCTCTCTCCCTTTATAGATGTTGCCTTTCAGCAATTTTTACATCTGTAACCTTTTTGTAGTAAACAATTAAATGGAAGCAGAGAGAGGAACCTATAAAAAAAAGAATGAGAAGAAAAGAGAAAAGAAAAATAATATACTTCTATATTCATAAAACAATGCAATTTAATTAAAATTGTTTAAATAGTTGAGGACACTCATCAGCTCAGAGTCCTCACCTGAATTAAAATAAAATGGAATTTCAATCCGCTTTGAAAATGGTAATAAAGTCACCCCTCCATTTTTGCGGACTTGAGATCCGTGTCCCTCATATATACATGAGCAAGAAATGGAGGGGGAAACAATGAGGCATGCTCTCATAACCAGATGCGGGAGTGCACCCCCATTCAAGCCAATGGGGCTTGAATATACAGGCATTTCCATTTTCGCAGGGGTGGGTGGATCCAGAATGGATTCCTTGCAAAAACGGAGGGGCGAATATATTATTAAATATTAGCTACTTTGTATTTTCTACAACATACCAGTAGTTGAACCTTTACTAATGCTAGATTTTACAGCCTGTTCAGGCTTGGACTGAAGCATCTGCCACACTTCACATTGTGATGCAGCATTAACTGTACAGTGAAGCACAGTAGGAGTGCAATTGATTTTATGTAATCTTTAAGTGCAGGGCAAGGGTTTTAGAATCAACATGATCTTCACCACAAGAAAGCTTAAGCAACTGATATTTGTTAACCTGAAGGATTAAACTAGCTCTCAGGACCAAACATGTCTCCTGTACATATGAATTTGTACTGCATTATATCACATTTATGTTATGTTACACAAATAAAATGTATGTGTATGCTTTTCATACATGTGCACATAAAAACATTAACACAAACATTATTTTGTAAACAGGAAGACTAAACTCATTTTATATGGACAACTACGGAATGAATTCTAGTGGTTAAGCAACAATAAGTACACATGGAGTTTTCCCTGGGTCTGTAGGAATTTCTTCATTAATCAATTAATTTGGAGTTCTTGGTTGTTGTTTTTTTAAGGAAATTCAAATCTTAAATTAATTCCTTCTATTGCCACAACAATTTGTGGATGTAGGTAAAATATCTGCACACAAATTTATGTGGATTTTCATGTGCATTTCTCTTACTATACATATTTCTACATGTAATTTTACCTAATAAGAAGGCAATTTTTCATGAATGAAATGTGAACTAAACACACTTCTCATTCATTTCCCTTTTGCTCTTAAATGGCTAGAGGACTGCAGATCTGGCACTTACCATAGGTGAATTCTTGAGTATATATGAAAAACATTAGGATGAGGTCTTCTATGCTGTCTCTAGTGTCAGAGATAGTGTCCTATAGGGAGGATTTTTAAAAATGTAATTAGAATTATGAAAACCCTTTCATAGTTTCCAGTTGCACAGGACAAATTAACATAATCAAATTAAATCTTAAGCACAATGATTTGTTAGTTTTAAAATGAAAGAAAACTGTAGAATATACAAGGGAAAACCCCTGCTCTGTAGAGTTGATAATTTACTAGGTCAAATGATGACAAATTATAGTTTGTTAAAAAATATAAGTCAAATCTGACTGATCAAAATCAAAGAGAAATGCTTTGTGAGGGGGAATAAAATCAGTCATTTTATTCTAATACTTAAAATTATTGTATAGGGAAGACTATTATTTGTCAATTGGTTAATCCTAAATGGTCATTTGACACAGAAGCAAAAACAAAGACCAAACTCACTTGCTATATGAAAGAAACAAGTTCTCATGTGAAATGGAGGCCTCTGCCTCTTCTTGTGGGAGACAAGTGTACTCCTGAAGCCTAGCATTGCTGCTCTTCTAACTCCCAGTACTGGAAATGCACAAAATCATTATTTGTGCATGACACATCATAAACATTCAAAGAGGCTGTTCAAATCATGTATGGGGTGAAACACATGGGCAAAATAAAGCGGCTTCCATCTGCTTTGAAGGTGGGATGTATATACAACATACAAAGTGAAAGCAGTAGAGAAATGAAATGAAGCAGCACTCCAGGGCTAAAGACTGGAGCAGAAAGAAGCTGGGATACTCTAACTCAAGCTAGAAAATGCACATCTTTATACTGGAATATAAACAGCCTGGTGCGAGTGCAGGACTGCTGCAAAGCAAAAGGTGATTGCCAATAATGCAATAGGTGTAATTACAACATACACAAGCCAGATCATCCAACAGGAGGGCATGGGGTGAAAGGGGCATGTATGGGATGCCTCCATGATTGTGCTTTGCTACAGGGCACACTGATGCACCAATGAACTGTACAGGTGGTGCATCACATGTGTGACTGTGCGGTCAATCATACAGGCAGGCGTTCAATGGAATGGCATTTGGGTGGAAGAGGGAGGTAATTGGAGGTTGCTGGTGGTGTGTATGTGTGATGGTGCACATGCATGGTTGGCAGCCAGCAAATAATAATAATAATCACACAGTGTACCTTGGGAGCAGGCCTTGCGGATCATGGGGTTTTGATCCACTTTCAGAAAATGCAGGATCTAGCCACTTTCTCCTGCCTGTCTGCTCTGGCCCTCTGTCATTATTTTGCATCAAGTCTGTAAATTGCATTACAGGTTGGGTATCCCTTATCTAGACGTTTGGAATCCAAAATATTCCAAAAACCAAAACCTTTTTCATAAATGCTGTGATAGTGACACCTTTGCTTTCTGATGGTTAAATGTCCACAAACTTTGTTTCATTCACAAAATGATTTTTAAAAATTGGGTAAAACTACTTTTAGGTTATGTGTACAAGGTGTATATGAAACATAAAGGAATGTTGTGTTTAATCTTGGGTCTCATTTCCAGGATATCATATTATGTGTGTATATACAAATAAAAATAGACGTATTTCTGGTTTCAAGCATTCTATATAAAGGTGATTTAACCTGTACTTACATGGGAACTGAGGAGAAATAGTTAGGATTTGGCTTTAAATAACCCACAAATTAGGACCAATTTGTGAATGCTTTGTTATATAATGTCTTTTTTCAACCCCATAGTTAAGATTCTTTTTCTATACTGCCAGCCTCCTCATCTCAGTGCTTATCATTAAAGTAAAAAATAATAATTGCTGTACAAGACTGCAGTTACCTGCTGCGAGTCCTTTGAACTGAAGTGAAGATGGAAGGAGGAGGAGATTCTTATTTTACTGAACTGTAGTCTGCTAACTGTTCACCAGTCACTTCTGATCTTTCCTCATGTGTTAGATTTCCATATTACAATAGCGTTTCAGTGGAATGAATGTCAGAAGGCATTCAGATTAAAGCTTTACTATATATGGAATGAAATAACCATGACTTGATAAAATGAATGCCTTTTTCAAGAAGAAAATGCAACTTCCAGAACATGTGGTTCTCAAAATAGAATCACACCAAAGAAATCAAATGAAAAATAAAAGATAAGGTAACATTAAAATAAACACAAGATATTCCTTGTTTATTTGGATATTACCCTGAATAATTTTAGTGAAATAAAGGCTGACCCCTGACCTTTCTTGACTGACATGAAGAACAAGATGGCATTTCCTCCCATTCCTTGTATTAAAAATATATTGGACCACAAGTTGCATTTTTCTGCAACACTGGCAATGGGACTGTGCCATTGACTTCAGGTGAAGGCGCAGTCTAGCTTAGGGAGTGCTGCCTCCTGAAGACTACATTAGCCTTTCCCAGTCCATTGAGAGGTGATAGCTAAAGGTAATGAATGAATGAATGAATGAACAGTCTGACCTTTAAAAAAATCCAGTTATGCAAAGGCATATTGGTTGTATGGCACACAATGAAGATAAAACATGCTACCTAGCCTATTTGAATTGGATTAGAATATAACAACTATATAGACATTGCCATGTAGTTATTACTATATATGCAAAATGATGTTCTATGTCATTGTATCTTGATGTCTGCCATTGTTTACCAGCATATAACCACAGCTGGTACACATCCAGTGGAATATCTGGGCACCAGAACATATCCCTGGAGTGTATAATTGAGCAATAGAACTTAGCTGTATTTAGGAAATCAGTGCTCTTGCCACACTACAGAATTACTGTAGTTGACACCACATTAATAAACATGGCTCAGTACTATGGAATTCTGGGGTTCGTAGTTTTGTGAGATATTTAACCTTCTCTGTCAGAGTGCTCTGGTGCCAAAACAAACTTCTATAAGATAGGGCCATGACAGTTAAAGTGGTGTCAGATTGCACTAATCCTGCCATGTTGCATCAGCTCTGGATAAGGCTGACATGATTGATTGATTGATTGATTGATTGATTTGACTGATTAAAATACAGCATGCTCATGCCAACCATGGACTTGCCATCTGCAAATCTGAGCTTCTGTGGAAGTCAAGTCCATGGTTGGTGTGGGTGTGCTGTCTGCGGGGGAGGGGGGGGTCTGGAATGAATCTCCCATGGATAGCAAGAGACAACTGGATATATAGTAAGTGATGAACTCCATCCTTCTGAAGTCCAGAACAAACTTGTCAGAAGCACTGATTTGTTTTTTAACCACCCATATAGATCAATTAATTAGGTTAATCAATTGGTTACTCAATGTTGATATGCTATTGAAGATCAGGAACAGGGTGCTCTCTTAAGATAACAGGTGATCATCTGAAGCAGATTTTTCTGAAGGACCCTCCCTCCATGCCAACTGCCATCCTCCGGCTTGGGAGGGAGAGAAGAGGCAGGCCCAGCTCCATCGGGGCTTGCCTGAAGGAAAGGACCCTCCCTCCTTATTATTTAGATATTTAATTTATTTGCTTATGTAATGCATTTATGTATTTTGTGTATTTGTTTATCCACTTTTGTAAACCGCTTTGATCTTTTTTGGAAAGGCGGTATATAAAATTATTATTATTATTATTATTATTATTATTATTATTATTTCAGGATTCTAGATTCCATAGACAGCCTCAGGATGTAGCAGGTACTCTTCTTTTCAGGGTATGAAGACAATGACATGAGAAGAGAACAGGGCAAGCTTGCTTTACATATTCAGTTTAACCTTATCCTGAACACATGACTAGCCCTTTCAATACTACAAATGATGGCTACCAACTTTGGCTTTAAAAGTGGGGTAGACCCATTGTAGAATAAGGCTATTAATGACTACTAATTGTGATGGCTATATATCACCTTAGTATAAGAGCAGTACAGGATTGAGTACCAGTTTTAAAAGAGCATAAGTTTACTATTGTACACAAATCTTGCTCGCAGACTTTCTGTAGATATGTGGCCATCAAGAAGATGGAGACCCCAGAGCAATCATGGGAGACTCTGTGTGGTATGTGCATGTTACAGGCAATGCCCCTTTTCCACAGGCTTGATGTCTGTGGATTGGAGCATCTATAGATGGCCCTGCCCCATTCTCCCTAATGGTGGCCCATGCACACAGCCATGCCAATGCAGTCACACATTCATTGCAGTCACACTCCACTGTGGACAACAGGACTTGAGGTCTTGCAGATTTTGCTATATTTGGCGGGGTGGTAGGTCTGAATTGATATCCCTATGGAAACAAAGAGACAACTGTACATTCAATACCTCTATTATCTAGATATATGTGTACATAAACTGCTCATTTCTTCACTCAGTAATTTATACGTATTGGAGCATAAATGCATCTTGTTCTCAATATTCCTCTGACCAAAGAAGACTATTCTTTTTTACTTTTAAAAATATGTGACAGAATATTATAACATTCCTTAAATAAGGAATTTTATGATCTTGAGTAAGTGGATTGCTTTTGTGTTTTAATTCAAACTATTTCCTATAGAAGTACTTATGCCTTCCTACATAGAAATAAATCCTACTGCGTTAAGACGGTTTCATAGGAATGTATTCTCTAGGAAAGTTCTTGTTTTATCTAAAACAGTATAATATAACTTGTCCAATTTTTACAGTTTTCCTCATCCAATTATATTCTCACAAATAACATGCCTTGAAACTTTGGGGAACGGGGGGGGGGGGGGGAGAGAGAATGAAAATGCTCATGCAGGTAGAAACATATTTTCTGAGAATAATGTTATTATAATAATTTTAAAGATGTACAATGTGCCTGTGCCATGCACGGGTGTACCATATGTGCCTTTCAGGTTACACTGAAGCCACACCACATGATGCACACACTGTGTCATGCCACATGCACTCACACCATTATTTTCAATGAGGCTCAAGCATACACATTTTTTGTCATGCGGGGGGAGGGGGGGGGTCCGGAACAGATCCACAGTGCAAAAGAAGTGCCCACTGTACTTTGTTTTTATGAGCTTCCTTGGGTCCCATATTGGAGAAAGTTGGAATATTAATTTAATAAACAGGTAATTAAATTAATTTCCAGGAAGGAAAATAATATTTACATGCAAAAATATCACTTCCTGGTAAGAAAATGTATTTATGTTTTAAATTGTATACTGCCGGCATCTAATGATTGCCTTGTAAGCCTCTCTGAGTCCCCCCTCGGGGGTTGAGAAGAGCAGGTTAGAAATACTGTAAATAAATAAATATATAAATAAAATGTGGTTTTCTGCACTGAAAGCATTGTAATTAGGGATTTATTTGTATAAAATTTGCCCATTGTCGATTTGCTTAGAAGACAGCATTTTCTGCACATAAAATTTTATTTTTAATTGCATTGAATTCAATTTTGATTGAATTGCATTGAAACTGAATATTTCCACACAGAAAATGCTGTTTCCTGCACAAAACAACAACTTCTGAATATTGCATAGAATAAGTCCTGAACTGTGATAGCCTTGGAAAGCTGTGGTTTTCAAAAACTTTCTCACAACAGCAAGACAATTGGTAAAATAATAATAATAATAATAATAATAATAATAATAATAATTATTTTATCTATAGCCCGCTTCTCTGTCAAGACAATTGGAGTGAGTTACAGCAGATAAAAATTTACAGAGTAAAACAATTTCAGTAACCCACTACCCAACCTCCCATCCCTTAAAATTTGATTAAACTAGCAGCAAGTTAAAACCAGAAAGACAATTAAAACATAGGCAATATCAGAAACAAACAACCATTCTGTGGGCGGTGTAAACTGTGGCGTCATAGGTCAAAGTATCAGGAGTTGGTGGGGGAAAACATATCCCAATTCAAGAGCTGGGAATTAAGGGGTTTCTGGGAAGGCCTGCTGAAAGAGATGTGTCTTTGTAGCTTTTTAAAAGCAATTGAGGGATGTAATAAGACGCATCTCGTCTGGCAGGCCATTCCACAGCCTGGGAGCGGTGGCAGAGAAGGTTCTCTGGGATGTCTGCGACAGCCTAGATTTCATAGGCTGCAGCAAATTTCTCCCAGAGGACCAAAATGTGCGGGGGGGGGGGGGTTATATGGGGAGAGGCGGTCCCATGTAGGGCTTTAAAGGTTAAAACCAAAACCAAACTAATCGGCAGCCAGTGGAGAGACTTAAGCACAGGTGTTATGTGCTCTTTCCTCGATCTTCCAGTGATAAGCCTGGCTGTCATGTTTTGAACTAATTGGAGTTTCCGGGTTAAGCACAAGGGTAGCCCCATGTAGAGCACATTACAGAAATCCAAGCGTGAGGTTACTAAAGCATGTACCACAGATTCCAGGTCCTTCATATCCAGGAAAGGGTGCAGCTGGCATATCAGCCGAAGCTGA
This sequence comes from Urosaurus nigricauda, assembly GCA_034509955.1. Taxonomy (NCBI): domain Eukaryota; kingdom Metazoa; phylum Chordata; class Lepidosauria; order Squamata; family Phrynosomatidae; genus Urosaurus; species Urosaurus nigricauda. The sequence continues at coordinate 195,979,005 of JAOEGL010000003.1, read as the reverse complement.
TATTACTTGTTACTACCTTTGAGAAAGTGAATAGTTACATCTCTCCTGTATGGGTCAACAATCTGGGTACAGTGTATCTATCCTGAATTCTATATGTTAATAATTTTACCAGTATTCAGATTAATAATGTGTATACACATGTATGAAGACAGTATGTTGTTATTAACTGGTCTCGAATCAATCTTAAGCCATGGCGAGCCTATGAATGAGACATCAAGACCCCCTGTCCTCTACTACTCTGCTTAGTTCCTGTACATTCATAACTGTGACCTTCTTAATAGAGTCCATTCATCTAGCATGCAGCCTTCCTCTCTTTCTACTTCCCCCCACCTTTTCTAACATTATTGTCTTTTCCAATGATTCATGCCTTCTCATGATGTGTCTGAAGTATGATAGCTTCTTATTTTGTCATCTTGGCTTCCAGGAAGATTTCTGGCTTGATCGGCTCTAGGACCCATTTATTTGTCTTTTTGGCTTTCCATGGCATTCTCAGCACTCTTCTCCAGCACCACATCTGAAATGATTTGATTTTCTTCCTATCTTCATTCTTAACTGTCCAGCTGTCATATCCATATACGGTAATAGGAAATACAATAGTTTGTATGATTCTAAGTGTTGTGCTCAGTTGAATATCTTTGCATTTTAGAATCTTTTCTAGTTCTTTCATAGCCACCCTCCCTATTCTTAATTTTCTTCTGGTTTCCTGGCTGCAGTCCCCATTTCTATCAATGTTTGATCCCAGGTATGAGAACTCTTGTACTATTTATATTTTCTCATTATTTTTGTTTTCTTTATGTTCAACAGTAAACCTGCTTTTGCACTTTCTTCCCTGCTCTTCCTTAGTAGTTGTTCGAGGTCTGGGAGGTTTTCTGCTAGTATTGTGGTGTTATCTGCATATATTAGATTGCTGATATTCCTTCCTCCTATTTTCACTCCTCCTTCTTCTATGTCCAATCCTACTTTTCTTACAATATGTTCTGCATGTAATTTGAACAAGTAGGAAGATAAGATGCAGCCTCGTCTAACCCCTTTGCCAATTGGGAATAATTCTGTTTCTCCATGTTCTATTCTGACAGTACAGATTCCTCATCAGAACTATCAGATGTGTTGGCACCCCCGTGTCTTTAAGGGCATTCCATAGCCTTTCATGATCTATGCAGGCAAAGGCTTTGTTACTTTCTATAAAGCACATGCTGATTTTGTTTTGGAACTCCCAGGTGCACTCCATTAGTTGTCGTATGTTTGCAGTATTGTCCCTAGTGCATCTTCCTTTTCTGAACCCCACTTGGACCTTTGGGATCTCATTTTTTATGTATGGCTAGAGTCTATGTTGCAAAATTTTGAGCACAATTTTGCTTGCATGCATGAGAGATTAATGCTATGGTCCTATAGCTACAGCAGTCTTTTGTGTCTCCTTTTTGTGGATAGAGATGTATATTGATTGTTTCCAATCTGTTGGGCATCATTTTGTTTTCCATATAAATTGAGAAATCACTAATGCGTTTTTTCATTACATGTAAAATATTAAATATGTAGAAATTATTGCTTCAAACATATTACAATTTATAGGATAACTGTAAACTACAGTTTAAAGTTTGATTCATTTTTGAAGCAATTCACCTCAGTCCCTGAAGGGATGGGTGAAATAGGAGAAACGGGCTGTGTGTATATAGTTGCTACTCATTTAGATGCTGGGCCTGATGACCTACAATGTGGCCACTTCCTGTGTCTATTAGGAGGATATTTGATGTTTTATTATTTAAAGACATTTGGCCAGTCACCAAGAAAGACAAAACAGGAAAGGCAAATCAGATTGAGAACTATATAGACAAGAGACTTTAAGAATTCCAGTTATTTATTTTTGATATAATTTCCTTAAGTAATTTCAAAGATGACTGTACAATCTGCCAGAAGGCGTATATCATGAATGATGTTTCATTAAAAGTATTGTCTTTTATGGCATGTGAAATTTTAAGTCTATGTCTTTATTCTGCCTCCCGGATACGAAAAACAGACAATTCAATTTCATCTCTTCCCAACAAATACATCTAGATTTATTTATATAGCAATTTTAGCACCATATTACATGAAATGGGAGATATTTGGACCATATTTCTGCTTTGAACTGCATAGCACTATACCATTAGTATTGCTATATGTACAATTGAAGCAGATATTTTAAAACTTTATATGTACATAGTACATACTTAGTCAATTAATTAACATCAAATACATTTGTTTCGTGTCTTCACACTCACACACACACACACACACACACACAATTGCTAATTAATTAATTAATTAATTAATATATTTTAAGAACCGCTAAAGAAAGTGAAACATGGTATTTGCAACATATTTCTGCATTTAATTGCATATTATACTGCTAAATATAAATGTAGATACAATTGAAGTAGCTATTTAAAATTTTTGTGTATATGTATACACTATATATTTTAAAAAATGAATTAACATAATTTTGTTTCAAGTCTTCACATATATACACAAATGCATGCACACACACACACACAAATGCATACACACAAACATACACACGTATATCACTTTCTTATGAATGATCAAGTTTTTCTCATATGGACTTAATTACAGATGAAGAAAAACAAGAGGAAATTAAATACTAGAGAACTTATAACATTATTAATTGTTTGCCATCTGTCTTCAGTAACAATGGAAAAGAATGAAGTTTCTCATTTGGAGAATAAAATAAGAATTCATAATGTGAGCAGGTAATAATGGAAACCGTCATTTATCTTTTTGCTTTTTTATTGCAGAAGATTCACTGTGATGTTTATTGAAATTGAAAAATAATCTGAGATATTAGAACTTACTCACTAGATATGTTGAAGGACCAGATGTCAATTGAATACAATTCGGATTATACAAACAATAGTGGCTGTGTAATTTTCCCCTGGGGAGTAAATGACTGCAACACTAATAAGGTTGCACTCTTTCTTCATGAATCTGAAACTGTTTCCCAATCTCCATGTCTCACTGATGTCCAGAAGAACTTTCTAAGCTTAAAGATGTTACTTGACAAGCTACATAGTATGTATCCTATAGCACTGCCTATAGTAGTAGTAGTAGTAGTAGTAATAGTAGTAGTAACCTAGGCTGGAATTCTGTTGGGGAACTAGAAATGTGTAAACACTGCAGTTATGGTGCAACACAGTGATTCTCTGTCCGATCCCACCAATCCATACTTATGAGACAGCAGTGATTCATGAGTGTCTGTTCCCTTATCGCTCAGGAAAGAGCTGACAGTTGAACTTCCTTCGATGAGTGATCTCTAGTTTTGCAGGTAATAATAATAATAATAATAATAATAATAATAATAATAATTTTTATTTATATTTTCCAGCTCTCCCTACAGATTGAGGCGGGATTACAGCAATAAAAGCACAGTACAATACAGTTAAAATAATATTTAAAATACAATCTCTCATTAAGCAACTACAATTAACAACAACAGCAGCATTGCTGCCTGCCTTTAGATAGTCAAGTCCTCGTCTAATCCATGTTATCACTTTTGAAGTGGGAATAATCCTTGTAATTGGCTACACAAGATCAGATGGATAGGCCCACCAGAAGAGATCCACCTTAATTGCTTTCTTAAAAGCATCTAAGGTGGTAATAAGACAGATCTCTTCCAGTAGGGGGCCATGGTGGTAAATGTTTGGGGGCCATGGTGGTAAATGTTCGATGAAAGGTTGTTTTTAGCCTAATCTTTGGATGCTCCAATAACTTCTTTCCTGATGTTCTGAGAGTGCGGGGTGGATTATGCAGGGAGAGGCCTTCCCTTAAGTAGCTCGGGCCCAAGCCATATAGGGCTTCATAGGTAATGACCAACACTTTGTATTGTGCCTGGATGCTGATCGGCAGACAGTGTAAAGATTTTAATATTGGTGTAATATAGAATCATAGAATCATAGAATCATTGAGTTGGAAGAGACCACAAGGGCCATCTAGTCCAACCCCCTGTCATGCAGGAACTCCAAATCAAAGCATCCCTGACAGATGGCCATCCAGCCTCTGCTTAAAAACCTCCAAGGAAGGAGACTCCACTACGCTCCGAGGGAGTGTGTTCCACTGTCGAACAGCCCTTACTGTCAGGAAGTTCCTCCTAATGTTGAGGTGGAATCTCTTTTCCTGCAATTTATATCCATTGTTCCGCGTCCTAGTCTCTGCAGCAGCAGAAAACAAGCTTCAGGTGATCAGTCTGGCTGCAGCCAGACTGATATGTTCAGGTGATCAGTCTGGCTGCAGCATTTTGGATCAATTGACGCTTCCGGACTTGGTACAAAGGTAGCCCCATGTAGAGCATGTTATAGAAATCTAAATGAGAGGTTACCAGATCATATACCACTGTTTCAAGGTCCTTCTGGGCCAGGTAGGGATGCAGTTGACGTATCAGCCGAACTTGATACCAAGCACTCCTGGGTGTCGCCTCCACCTGAGATGACTGTTGTAGTCCAGGAGTACTCCCAAAATGCAAACTTCATCATTTAGGGGAAGTGTGACCCCATCCAGGACTGGCTGGCAAATCTCCATCCCTGGACGAGGGGTACCTATCTAGATTTTCTCTAGATTCAGCTTGAGTTTGTTTTCCCTCATTCAGCCCATTACCGACTCTAGGCAGGCATTCAGAGACATTGGCCACTGCATCAGTCAGAGACATAGAGAAATAAATTTGGATGTCATCAGTATACTGATAACACTGTGCCTCATGTCTCTGAAGGATCTCTCCCAGTGGCTTCGTGTAAATGTTAAACAGCATGGGAAACAGAATGATACCTTAAGGGACACCTGATGTCAACTCTCTTTTACGAGAGCAGCTGTCTCCCAGCTTCACCATCTAGAATCTGCCTGAGAGGTAAGAATGGAACCACTGAAGTACAGTGCCCCCAATACCTAACTACCTCAGGTGTTCCAGAAGGATACCGTGGTCAATGGTATCAAATGCCGCTGAGATGTCCAAAAGCACTAACAGGGTCACACTTCCCCTGTCAATGCCCAGACAGAGATCATCGACCATGCCAATCATGGCAGTCTCCACTCTGTATCCTGCCCTGAAATGGGTCCAGATAATCAGCTTCATCCAAGATAGCTTGGAGTTGGAAGGTGACTGCACTCTCGATCATCTTGCCCAGGAATGGTAATAGGGGGACTGGCCTATAGTTATTTCTTATTAGGGGATCCAGGAAGAGTTTTTTCAAAAGTGGTCTAACCACGGCTTGTTTAAGCTTAGATGGATACTTCCCCTCCCTGAGGGATGCATTAATAATGAGTTGAAGTAATGTCACCACTGCATCCCCTCCTTGGGTGGTCAGCCAAGATGGGCAGGGATTGAGAGGGCAGGTTGTCCTCCTTACACATCCAAGGAGCTTGTCCGCTTCATCAGTACTTACAAGCTCAAAATGATCCAGTCTAACATAGTCCACGGAGTCTCTGGATACCTCTCTTGTAGTTTCTGTTATAATACCAGCATCTAGATCAACCCTTATCTGAGAGATTTTATCCACAAAAAGTCATTAAATGCATCACATCAGGCTTTAGTTGGTTCTAATAATGGGTTCAGGGTGGAAGGCAATAGAGTTAGCTCTCTAACCATCCTGAACAGCTCTGCTGGACGAGACTCTGCCAATGTAATCTGTACAGCATAGAACAAATTTTTTGCTGTGTCGATTGCCACTCCGTAGGAACGAAGAAGGTTGCTATGGAGTGTCTTGTCAGATAAGCGGTGGTGTTTCTGCCAGTGGTGCTCTAGTCGTTGCACAGTCTGCTTCATTTTACAAAGATCTTGGTTGTACCATGGTTTTTTATTTGAAGCAAGTCAGAGAGGATGCTTGGTAGCAATGCTGTTTATGGCCCTGGTAAGGTCGCTATTCCAGGTATCAACCAGGGCCTCAACAGAATCACTGTCATCCCCAACCATAAAATCCTCTAGGGCTTCCTGGAAACTTTTGGGTTCCATCAGCCTTTGAGGGAGGACCATTTTAATAGGTCCTGCACCCTCAAGAGGGATGTGGGTAGCGGCCTTTAATCCTACTTTGTAGAAGTAGTACCCCATCACAATTCTCCCATGTGCTGGCGATAGCTCATGCAAGGAGGCTGGATTCTCAATCCACAGGGAAACAGACCCCTCCCCCCCCATGGATTAAAGTGGCTGCTGAAGAGTAAGTGAGGACTGGGGAACTTTCATGATCCCTATGTATCCTTAGGGAAACCTCTTCTGAAAAAAAGTCTGCCAAGAAAACTCCATGACATTTTCATAAATTAGAAATGAAACAGCAACATGTGTCCCCTAAACTAGGGGTATGTAGGGGCTGTGAATATGAAGCAGGTTCAAGTATATAACTGTAGGGTACACAATCATAATTGAACAGGATTCCAGCCCTAGTCTTTCCTGCAGAAGAGCTGGACTTTTTTATTATTATTATTTTTGCTGCAGTAGAAAGATAATCCTAGGCCTAAAACAGATGGACCAAATGATGCAGTTTCCAGCTTCATTTGGGATGTAGCATTTAAATGATACATGCGCTAAATGTGGCTGGAAAATGTGCTGAGGCTGCATCTTTGCTGACGAAACAGGCCAAAAAAGAGCAGACAAGATCTACTCCTTCTCCTGGCTTTGTGTTGGACTTCAGGGGCAGCCCAGATTGGGGATGGGGCTGTGCAGTTGCCACAGCCCTGGCATGATAGGCGCCTGAGTGGCTGTGCTTTGTGTTTTTTGGCCCATCTGTTTCAAGCCCTAATGTTTCTTTAAATTCTTCAGTGAGATAATTAGAAAAAATTAGCAATCGTCCATAACTGATCTTTTCCTTTGGTTGTGTCCTCTCATTCACTGATGTAGATGAGGAGGGTGGGGAAGCCAACCTGGGTTCTGTCAAATGTTAATGAGGCATTGCAGAATTATTGTGCTATTATCCCACTTTACCTACCTTGGTACCTGGGATTGGCCATTTAGAAAAAGGCATTCTCAGTGTTCCAGTGCCTCACCAAATTACAGACTTCAGGATTCCATTGGAGGGAACCAATGCCATTAAAGTAGACCAATAACATTATAATTGTGTAGTATGAATGGGCCTTATATTTGGCAAGGTATATTAAAACATGTCTTAGGCCAAAACCATTGTTGGACTCTACAACAGCATAACTGGGGGTTACACAAGCAGATCTACTTCTTCCAGGATTGCATAAGGAGGTGTCCAGTAATGCAACATTTTTTTGCTGAACATACAGTGGCTGCTAGATGTAGTCTGGAAACAGCTCTACCCGTTTTTGACTGGGGGTAAACCAGGAAAGCATCCTAATGCCATCACTATGCTGACCACCTTCATCCTTTCTTTGTGACAACCGAAGCTCCACATAAGTATACAAGTGGAACTTTACATTCCACAAGCTTCATAGAGGATCTCATCCTTAGAATGTTGTGCAATATGCATGGCATTTTTTCCTTCCACCACTCTTCCTTCGTTCCTTCCTACCTTTGGCAGGCAAAGAATCTAATTCCAATGGATTAGTCTCATTAACATTTGACAGGACTCCAGAGGAAGTAATTTGAGAAGTGCAATAACATATATGCTTATGCTGTAACTATGCAAACTCAACTCCAAAGTGGTTTGTGTGTGGGTACCTTGCAGAAAAATATATTCAAAACATTTTCACTAGGCAGAAGTTCATGATGAATTCATACCAACATTTACCAACCACATACACAAACACACACAGAGACAGAGAGAGAGAGAAAGAGAGATGCCTTTTCTCAATATAAATACAGTTGGCTTAATGGGAAATTTCGGATAACTGTGAGAAATAACAAGTCAGAGGAAAGCCCCAGCCTTCATTGTTTCTCTACAGTAAAGGATGAGGGTTCTTTCCCATTTCATACATCATTTACAACATGCTGCAGCAATTCTCCAGAGTCAGTATCTATCCCACAGTAGAGAAGAAACAGAAATAAAAGGCATTTTAAAAAGGGAGAAAAGCTCAAATAAGTGATGGTCTGGAACACATATTGTGCCAATTCCATTCAATTGCAACATAGGCAAATCCCATATAGTGCAATCAGCCCAGAAGCTAACTAATTTTATTTCTATAATCAGCTTGCAATATAAACTTGTAACTCCAGTGTTTCAGTCCTTTGTATGTATATTAGTGTTTCTCTGAGGTTTCATCAGCCCATTCCTCTGTTTCTACCTAATAAGTCAATATGAAGACCAAGTTCCAAAAGCATCAAGTGTAATGATAAGGGAAATCGAAGAGACACCAGCCGTAATGAGTCTTTTAATCTTGGGGGCTTGTCATGTTATTTTAGTTTATTGGTCCAAACTGAATACTCAGTTGCCCTTTGCTCTTTTGTTTGAAACAACAGATGTTATTGTTTTTGGAACATGTAGCTCTTTTTTTGTGGAAACTACTTTTCAAAGCTGTGTTCCACATTATCACTGAAGAACCAGAGCTTGAGAATGTTACTTTTTAGACTACAAGTCCGAGATTCCCTCTGGTCTGTGAAGACTATAGTTGATTAAGCATAAAGAGAAATAAGGTCTTATTTTTAAGCAAGTGTTACACAAATTATGATAGAAAGGTTTTTTTTAAATCAATAATCCAACAATGGAACTTTCAACAATAAAGGGGCAGTACACACATCCTACCCTCAATGTGCTGAAAGGGAGCTTGGGAAGGACTATGGGAAACTCTAGGCTTCCCTCACCCTACAATTATATATTTTAGCCATGACCTCAGCTATCATCACCAATGATGGAAACACCTCACGGTCTCCCTGGGTTTGGACTCCTAGTGATCTGCACACATGAAGATGATTTAATCAGGGTCCCTCATTGCATGAAGGAGTTATACATAAATACCCAAAGATGTATAAAAAATCTTTGGCTGTTGGGTTATTTTCGGCATTTCTGCACTGTTACCTATAGCGAGTTAGACTCACTGTATCAATGTTATGTACCTAAGTGCTGACTTAACAAGTTGCTATTGATTCAGTGGGTCTGAATCATTCCCTAATGAAAAGACAATTGCCTCAAGGTCTCTGCCTAGGCAGGTAAGTGGAGATTAACAGTTGGGTTCAGACCTGGAGATCCTCCAAGCTGCCTGCTACTTTCCTTTTTGAGGGATGGGTGCCATTTAAAAAAAAAAAAGCAATGGTGTGTATTGCCTGGCATTAGAAACACTTGGAACAATCAGAACCCGAGGCATACATACCCTGGTACGTATGTGTTATTTGAATCTGTGGCTAAGAGGACTGAAAATACAAAACAAAGAGTGCCTCCAGAAGTGGGGAAAGTGCTCTGGAAGACTCTCCCATTATTTTTTGTTTCAATTGTACCAGCGTATTTGTGAGTTGCATCCAGACTCTTCCTGAAATAATAATAATAATAATTATTATTATTATTATTATTATGCACTGTAAATTTACACAGCATTATATATGTGATCAGTTTTAAAAATAGAATAAAATAAAATAAAATAAACCTGCCCATGGTGTACCAAGCCCGTAGCTAGGCCTTTAGGGGCCCTGGGGCAGAAAGTACTTGCGGTCACCGCAGCAACAATCCGGGGGAGAATGGGACAGCCTCTGGTGATACCTAGCATGAACAATTAGCTATCATTGTGAGTGCAGTTGAACAGTTTTCAAAAGATATAACCTGCCATAACAGTGTTGTATGATAATGACCTTAAGTGAGAAGACAATCACACTCAGCTTTCATTTCTGCATTCGCCCATTTGACTAAAACCAAGATTCTGGAATGCTCAAGTAATCCCATTGCAGATGAACATAAACTGTTTTTCCTTCTATAGCAAACTATTTGCTATGATCTCGTCTCCTTCTTCCCCATGGCTGTTCTTTCATTTCCATGAGGAAATTGCACATTGCTAGCCTTCCTAAGTGAAAGGCAACATTGTTATTAACTTTTATCCTTCCCAATTTAATTCTTCCGTATTTTATGTATCTCCAAATTGGCAGCTGTAATAAGTATAGCAATTTTCAATGTTTCTTTTATCAGACTTAATTTGAATTTAAGTTTTTTTCCCCTTTTCCTTTTATTGGACATTATTATTATGGACTGCCTATTTTAAAAAGCAATAATTATTTCACTTCTGCATATGTGTGTGAGGTGGCATTTCATTTGACAGATTACTAGAGAACTTCTCTAGTTTCACAAACTTAATTGCTATGTTGGATTTCAAGTTACATACAACAGATGGCTCATCTTAGATGATGATAGACTATTGATGACCCAACACAGTGCAAGTGATAATTGATTGAAAGGATAAAATGTGTGGGTAAGCAAGATAGAAAGTCAAGAAGATTTAATCACTGCTTCAAGAAGAAGAAGAATTAAAAGTATTGTAATCTGATGGATGAAATTGTCAGTATGATTGGTTTCCTTCTGAGAAACTGAGCACTGCAATAAAGCCAGGAATATAGCAGAGATTAATGATTCTGCAACACTAGTTTTCTTGTGAGAGGAGAGTGTTCCTTGGTCAATTAATGTTTTTATCTGAGAAGAACTTTTACTGGAAGTAACAAATGATGGCTGAGGAAGGTAGAGTGGACTTAGTACTTTGTGATTAGAATACTAGGACATAGCCTCCAATTGTTGGGCCAGTCCACACTGCTAGTGGCTCCTGCATAATTGCTACTGAGAGTACATCATTCCTCTCACAAATTGGCTGATTTTAGAAGGAGACATAAGGAGTTTAAAAGCATTTATTTTCTCAAACACCACTGTCAACACAAATTATAGTGGCTGCATGAATGGTTCTCAAGACCTCGAGGTACAGAGGTGCTGGTTTATGTCCTCAACATCCCAATGCAGTCAGCCCGAGATCCAAGGACCCACCAGCCACTATGTCCTCTTCTGTCCCCACATTCTTCTTCTTCCTCCTCCTCCTCCTCCTCTGCAGCTTACTCAAAGTACTGAGGAAGAGGTTAAAGGTTTTTTCACCAAGGCTGGATGGCCATCTGGGGGGAGTGCTGTGATTGTGTCTTCGTGTATGGAGGGGAGTTGGACTGGATGGCCCTTGGGAGTCTCTTCCAATTCTAAGATTCCCTAAGGTGACTTGGACAGGGCCATCTGTGCGTGAGAGCAGAGACCTGCTTCAAGGCAAAGGATTCTTTCCAGCATTTGAAACATACAGTCACAAGTGTGAATGCCTGAGAGAGATTCGATAGGGGCAAACAAATGTAGTGGGAACATCAACCTGGCATTGCATCAGAGGGAAAATCCGGATCTCCCCATTCCAAAAAAGTAAGTGTGAACGAGCCCAAGAAATACACAAATTCTGTCTCGAGAATGAGGAGATGGAAATGGAAATGCCATATATAGGGGTCATTCCCACTGGCAGGATGAATCGCTTCCTGATTCACTCTTACCCCTGTTTGGAAAGCGATTTCAAAAGACCCCTTGTTCTCATTATGAAAGGGTTTTTTCCTTACCCTGTATGATCGGGTTTTTGATGTTGATGAAATTTGGGGGGGGGAGGGGGAGGCTGACAGAGTGTGAGCTGAGGCTGAGAGAGTGAAGATGAGATCGTGTGACAAGGAGGATGGCAATGGAGAAAGGCAGGGGGAGTGGAGAAGAGGAGAAGGATGACAGAAGAGGCAAGGCTGGGAAGGGAGCTTGGAGGCCAGGGGAAAGGACATTGACAAGCTGGGAAGGGAGAAGAGGAGGAGAAGGATGGAAATGGAGGGCACCGGGGCCCAGGGAGGCTTAGAAAAGGAGGACACAGGGACCCAGGGAAGCTTGGAATGGAAATGGAGGGCACTGGGACCCGGGGAGGCTCGTGGGAAGGAGGACAGGGCATGTTTTCTTTTTTTCTTTTTCTTTTGTAAATAAAATTAATTGATGAAGCAATAGAGTGGTTTAGTACCTTTGCAAGTAGTTGCTAAACTATTATGTTGCTTCATTGATTTTTTTTTTAAAGGAACCAAAAGTCACACCAAAAAAATGAAGAGACAGCACTGGGGGGAGGGGGAGATATCTCCAAAAAAATGGGTAGGGATGGTAAACACCCCTCTGCCATTATTCCCTCCCTTCCAGAATGCTGCGATTCCAATCTGTTGTTCCCACTTGTTCAACACTCTTTGAATCATCCCCCCCTCCTCTTTTTTTGTCTGGAAAACCCAGTTCTTTTGGCTTTACCTTGCTTCATCATGACAAGATTCAATCACATTGCGACAAATGTGGTTTCAAATGGGAACTAGGGTCATTTACAGCAAATGACACTTCACTGTATTTCATAGCGGGAACAAGCCCATACTAGACTATAAGTCTACCTCATGTACAAGTTCAGGGCAGGTTTTGGGGCCAAAATTATGGATTTTTATATGACTTGTGGATAAGTTGAGGGTAAAACCTAAGGGCATGTAACGAAGGATCTAAGGGATGAAGAAAATGTGCCAAAAATGTACAAAATTCTAGCAGGTATAACTGTGCTCATACTAAAGGCTGGATGGATGAAAGAGTAGAGGGAGGTGAGTGCTTCCAGAATAGAAGCACAGTGGTGGTGGTGGTGATGATGATGATGATGGTGATGATGCATTCTTGAGTTTCACCAGGGAATGGTTCCTTTTTAAATAAGAGTTCAATTACAGTGTATACATTGACCTGCAGATAAGTCAATTCAGTTTTTTGGTTCAATTGTTTGACTAAAAATGTCTAGACTTATACATGAGTATATACAGTAGTCAAAGAATTCCCCTAACTAGGATCAAACATTGATTAGAGTGGTGACTGCAGTCAAGAAATAAGAAACAGACTAGGAATGGGAAGGGCAGCTATGAACTGGAAAAATCCTGAAGAGTAAAGATATACAACTGAGAACTAAAGTCTGAATTGTCCAGGCTATTGTATTCCCCATCACCACAGTAAAGACAGCTGGACAGTAAAGAGCTGGACAGTAAAGACAGCAGACAGAAAGAAAAGCATTTGAAATGTGGTGCTGGAGAGAGTGCTTAGGATAATGTGGACAACCAAAAAGAAAAGCAATTGGAACCTTGAACAGATCAAATCAGAAATCTCATTGAAAGCCAAGATGTTCAGATTGAGGCTGGTGTTCTTTGGCCACATAATGAGAAAGCATGGATCACTAGAAAAAAGCAATGCTAGGAAAGGTGGAAGGTAGAAGAAATAGGGGAAGACTGCATGCCAGATAAATGGACTCAACCAAAGGAGGACAGGGAGTCCTGGAGATCCGCAGGGTTGCCATGAGTCAAAGTTGACTCCAGGGTATCTAACAACAACAGCCAATGTCTAGATCAAGCCCGGTTATGTTAGTTCTATGTGTTTATTTTTAATACCTTTCACAACAATCCAAATAGTGACATTTCATGAATAGATTTCATTGTATAAAAGGGATTGCTGACCAAAACTGAAGCAGTGGGAACCTGGATTATTATTAAAGACATATAATGGCATGTGCTTAAAACTCTTATGTTCAGATATGCAGTAGTCATATCATTGATTCAATATCTGTAAATGTAAGGCAAACACAAAGATAAAAGTGACAGAGGAAAATGAAGCTGTACCCTACCTATGAACTGAGCTGCTCCTCAAAGTAAAGGTTCAGGGTTGATGTAATGTTTGCGTTAACATGTAGGTAATGGCTCTGCAGCAGCACTCTTCCTTTTTCTTTGTGAGAGCATTTTGCACATGTGGCTTCCTGGTTCAGCATAGGAACAGCCAGATCATGTTAATTTTGTTCTCTTGTGTGTCTTCCTTCTTAAGTCTGGTTCCATTTCTACCTTAAAGAATATTTTACAATAAATAGCTCCACAAAAATTCACATTTAAACATGTATATGTTGTTGATTTCTTTTCTCCTACATTTGGCATTTCAAATATATTTTAAAATGCATGTTGACATGCTTTCTGAAGTAGTAAATGCATCACAAAAATCAAAGAAATAAAAGGAAAGAGTATTTTTCAAATGTACATTTGTTCAGGAGAAGTGGGTGAAGTAAATTAATATAAAAATTCATAAAGATGGAATATTCAAAGTAAAGCTAAGCAATAAAATTTCAAGGAAATTCAAAGACATTCATCACTCTGGAGCATTATTTTTCTCTTCTTGGGCTGGGTGACCAACTGGATCTGTATGAGCTGTCCATCAGTACTTTAGACAAACTCTCTGGACTATTATGTGGATATTCCTTTAATGGCCCCAGGAGATATTTTTTTTAAAAAAATTGCTCACCTTTCTGCTTCTTCAATCTGCCCACTTATTGAAAGCAGTGACAATGCAAACCCTGAGACAATTCAGCCACTTAGTGTACTGTCTCTGAGGTACTCTTTGCTCTGAATGCAATGGCTGCCTTGAGAAGTAATATCTGCCTTTCAGTCTTTATCACCTTTATGCTTCATATTTGTACTTTCCCTGAATGTGTGAGAGTGAATATGTGTTCTGAACTATTGGTTTTGACTTCCTTCCTCTCCTTTTCTTTTAGCTTTCTCCCCCTCCTCCCAATTCCTCTTTTTGTACTTCTCATATTATGTGTTTTCTTCTTTTTTTAGTTTTTTTATTTATTTTCTATATAAAACATACAACAACAAAAAAGAAAGAAAGTCACATAAATTAAATAAAGTAAAATAAAATAAGTAATCAAAAGCAATATGTTTTTAGTCTCGTATTACATGTTTTCTTAAAGATCTCTGTTACAAGCTTCAGCTCAAGAAAGGAATATGTTTGAAACAGTAAAAATTAACTGGAATTTCTAATAGTTCCTGGGCACAAAAGGTCCTGGAAACCATATAGCTCTGATTTATGTTCTAATGATGTTTCCTGTTTTCCAAAAGCCAAAATCTGCCAAGCAGCCTCTGAGGTGGGCTGGGATTAAGAATGTGTGTCTGAGGACTGACAGTCTTTGCTTGGTCTATGTTTTTCAGATTCTCTGTGGGCTGGCTGCACTTTGGTGCTCTGGATTCTTCATGTTGATAGACAGCTATGACCATGTTTCAAGAAATGTGTAGCTTTTGAATAGTGTACCTAAAAAAACAAAACAAAAACACCAGCATATTTCAAGTGTCTGCAAAAGAAAGGCTACTTAAATATGTGTCAAAGTAATAGGAGTAATAAATTCAAACAGCATTTATAGTATGCTCACAAACATGCTCAAAATAAGCAAAACTGAGCCTTCCCATCCCATGAAAAGGGGAAAAAACCCAGCTATATATAGATATAGAAAGAGAAGTGGGAATGAGAGTAGTAAAGGTGTATGCCCATGGTTGGAATTAAGGATAAGGCTGGGGAAAAGACAGGCCACAGAAGCCCTTTTGTTTTGGTGAGTTTTTAGTTTAGCTACCTTTTGGCATGTGTGTGTGAGAGAGAAAGAAAGAAAGAAAGAAAGAGAGAGAGGGTGGGTGTGTGTGTGTGTGGAATTTTCCCAGTAGCTGGAAAAAAGAAAAGATAATCAGTATGGGGGGGGGGGAGGGAGGACTGTTTTTGAGCTGCAAAATAAGTCAGGTTGCTAAGCATATGCTACCATGCTACTATAGCCTTTGTGTGATCCTGCGCACAGCCTGATTTTAGTGTTAAAGGGTGGAGAAGGAAAATAGAAAGAAAAAAAAAAGGGGGGGGGAACCCTGCCTTCCTGTAGTATCTAAGCTTTAGATCTCCATAGTCTCCTGGCACATGTCCTTGTTCTGGTTACTCTGTGGTGATGAAAAGCGACTGTCCTTGTTTTCAGAAACAATAATCTTTTCTTTTGCTGTACTAGATTGAGCCTTGCTTTCCCCCCTCTGAAATCAGAAGTGCCAAATCTTTCTTCAGAAGTGCCAAAACAAGGCTCATGTGCTGCTAAACTGAATATTTGTGAAATGTCTTGGGGAGAAAAAAAAACACTGATCTTCTGTTCACTGTGCAATATCTATTATTTTCATCCAAATTTAGCATCTTCATGATACAGTTATACATACTGAAAATTGTATACTCAGAGAGATTGGCTGCATCCTATGTAGAAAGCAACAATTAATAGAAGGTGAATTTAAGAATATTCTTCAGGATTTAAGAAGGCGGGTATTGTATATACTCATGTATACGTTCAGAAATTTAGGTCAAAAACTTGACTCAAAAAACCTGAGTTGACTTATCCACAGGTCAATGCAAGCACTGTATCTGAACTCTTATTTAAAGGAAGGAACCATCCCCTAGTGAAAAGCAAGAGTACAATCCATTCTGGATGCACTGACCCCCTCTACTCTCATCCATCCATCCTTAAAAGTGAGCACAAAGAGTTATGTCTGCTGGAATTTTGTAAGTTCTTTGACATGGTTTTGGTTTGCTTCATCCTTTAGATCCTTTCCTATATGCCCCTAAGTTTTACCCTTGACTTATCCACAGGTCATAGCAAAATCCATATTTTTGGCCCCAAAGCTTGCCCTTGACTTATACATGAGGTTGACTTATAGTTGAATATATACAGTAGGTTTTTTGGTCACTCTGTAAAAAAAATTTCCACATCTAGGATGAGGGTATTGTTTAAACAAAATAAAGTGCATCAGAAAAATCCATCATTCTGCTTGGTTAATACTGCATGATCTCTACAGGCAGAGTTATCTTTGACTGTTTTAATCTGGTTAATTCAATACAAACCCTGCTTGCTATTCCACACATTTGTGTAAGGCTGCAATCCAATGCTACCAACAATAAGCTCCACTGAATAAAGCATGCTTCTAGATGGACACATATAGGATGGCAGTGTGGTATTTATATCTTAACAATAAAGTAAGTGGAACTGAGACATTCTTCATGGTACTGGTCTAAATCCTTCATTTTAACCTTTGTAGTGATTTTGGTGAGTGAGCACTGTGGATGCCAGTGGAAGAAGAAAAAAATAATCCTTTTTGTGGGTGGAAGACAAAAGACATGAAAGAATTTAGATGCCTAGGAGAAAGAAGGACTTATTAGTGAAGTCAGTAAAAGTTTACTGGCTTTTTACTGCCATCTTTCTTCACATACAGGGCATGTAAAGCATTACTTAAAATGTGATTTCATGAGAGAACATGAGGTCCTGCTGATCATACACTGTTCCCAGGCCATATTATAAGCCAGTAAATGTACGTACTGTAAAAAACAAAAAAACAAAAAACAAAAAACAAAACAAAAACAAAAACAAAACAAAACAAAAAAACACGAGAGTAGTTCACATTGCCACACCTTTCTTCATTCATATGCTGATGACCCTGGACTTTATATCTTTCCTTCAAACACCAAGGAAACCATTTCAGTTTGTTGTCAGAAATGGACTGGATGAGGAAGAACAAACTGAAACTTAGGACTTTATTGCATGCACTTTTAAAACCATTTTGGAGATGGAGACAGGACTCAAGGGGGTGTGCGTGAATACATTTTACTGCACGAGCAAGCATCCACAAAAAGATCCCGTTCTGGCACTCGTCCCTGTCCAGTGCTGAGAAGTGTTAAATGTTCTGGTTGGAAGACTTCTGTCCAGATAAAATGGCACCTGCCGGCACTGAACAGGGATGGCTTGGGTATAGGAGGCGGAACGGGACCTTTTTGTGGCTGCCTGCGTGTGTGGTAAAATCCGTTGATGCTCGCCCCTGCAAGTCCCGTCACCCTCCCCAAAACAATTTTAAAAGTGCATACAATAAAGTCCTTAATCCAGACAAGATAGAGGTGCTTCAGGTTCGGGAATATGGACTCAGACTGTGAAGCTTATCACATGGACTTTAAAATCATCTCAAGCCGCCCTGGTGGCAGTCGGGATGCGGGATGGAGGTGGAGATTATCACATCACCATACCCACCATCAGCCTGGGTCCAAGCTGGGTCCCAGCCATGCTCTGCCAACACTTTTTTGAAGTTGGATAGCCAAAGCCGTTGTATTCCCCGTCACAATGTAGAGATGTGAGAACTGGACAGCAAAGAAAGTTGATAGGAAAAAAAATCAAGTAATTTGAGATATGGTGCTGGAGAAGAGTGCTGAGGATACCATGATAGCCAAAAAGACAAACAATTGGGTACACGAACAGATCAAGTCTGAATTCTTCCTCGTAGCAAAGATTGAGACTGTTGTACTTTGGCCACATCATGACAAGGCATGAATCATTAGAAAAGACAATGATGCTAGGAAAGGTGGAGGGCAATAGAAAGAGAGGAAGACCACATACCAGAAGGTTAGACTCAATCAGGCAGTCCATGGTCCTAAGCATGGCAGTCAAGGACAGGGACTCTTGGAATGTCTCATCCACAGGGTCATCATGAGTCAAAGTCAACTCAGGGGCAGTTAACGACAAATATCTATGTATTGTGGCTATGGTATGATGGACATACTGTAGCTGGACTCTGTATTTCAAAACAGTATTTTTAATGTCAGACTAAATAAGGTAGAAAGAAAAGAAAGTGCACTATTATACTGGGCAGTAATATCTAAGAAATGCTGTGTGAGAGAATGTTGTCTTCTGTAGTTTTTTGTGGAGCTTTCGGGCTATGTGGCCATGTTCTAGAAGAGTTCCTTTCTGATGTTTCGCCAGCATCTGCGGCTGGCAAGATTCTCTGAAGATGCCAGCCACAGATGCTGGCAAAACGTCTGAAAGGAACTCTTCTAGAACATGGCCACATAGCCCGAAAGCTCCACAAAAAACTACAAAAGAC
Source organism: Urosaurus nigricauda (assembly GCA_034509955.1). NCBI lineage: Eukaryota > Metazoa > Chordata > Lepidosauria > Squamata > Phrynosomatidae > Urosaurus > Urosaurus nigricauda. The sequence continues at coordinate 195,960,353 of JAOEGL010000003.1, read as the reverse complement.
AACATTCTCTCACACAGCATTTCTTTCTGGATGCTGGCCATGAAAGCCTTCGACTCCACAATATTGTCTTTTGTTTTAACAGATTTTGTAAATGCATGGGGACAATGACCTTTCCATAGTGGCAGCATGTTATATAAAGATCAACACTTTTCACACACCTGAAATGTTAGGCCAAACAGTCTTGACACATGTATTAAATTCCATGTTATCAAAATGTAGAATGTGTTTGTGGTGTCTAGCTTTTTTAGCATATAAAGGCATATTGTGCACTCCAGGTACACTCTTAATAAAATCTGTCATGCTGTAGTTTTAAACATTTTTCTTTCTTATTTCCAGTCAGTGAACAGGGATTTGTTCTGAACATTTTTTTCTTTCTTGTTTTTCCTTTACTGTGGTAAAGCCGATTTCTTTTACAATGCTGCTTTAGTTTACTCTGCCTGTTGACATATGTACGTGTACACAGCTGGGACTTCATCTCTTTTCCTTGTTCTACACAAGCAGTGGAATGGGGTGGTAAAATCTTCAGGTTGTACAAAGGCCAGCACCACATTGGTCTGCAAAGGAGGAACTGCATTTCTAGATACTTTTTTATATTCAAACTACCACATAGAAAAACAAGATGAGTTGCAGAGAGGATAGGCCAGAAGATTTCTCTTTGATACACTACTTCTGTATCTTCAGTACACCTTTTTTTAAAGAAGCATAGGGGAGCATTCTGAGTTACCATACCTCCTTTACATTCCAAAGTAGTATAATCACTTCTCTGCATTTAATATTTCCTCTTATATTTCAATAGCTGCACTATATACATATCTTAGCTCTCTTAATTCCCAGTTATCACAGGTCAACAGTAAAACTCTTCTCCATTGTAACATCTTCAGTTTATATTTGCCAACATGTTAGGAGAACTCACCTCGTTTGAAAAGCCTTTGGAAACAGAATATCCCAGTGTAATTTTATCAGTAAGTCACATTGAAATAGATAGATTCCCTCTTCTTACTTCTGAATTCTTTCTCTTTATTCAGATGTTCCTCTGTATTGATGCAGGGAATATCAAAATTTTCTTGTCATGATCTGTCTCATTTTACTGCTATATGATATGTTTATCGTTGTTATTATTTCTCATCAGTTTGGTTTCAACATATGTCCAAATCTTTGATTTCAACATATGCCCGAACATATATCCACTCTGATAGCCTTTAAGGCAGAAGGGTAAGATATAAATACTCTAATAAATAAATAAATATGTCAACCATATAAATGAACGATCCCGATGACAGCCAGTCATTAACAATCCTGCCCAGTCTTTCAAACACAGGACAATAGCTTCCTTTCTTGAATCAATTTATCTGTGGTCTTCCTCTTTTTCTACTGCCTCCCATTTTTTATCAAGCATTATCATTTCCAATGAGTCATGTGGTCTTATGTTATGTCCAAAGGATAATAACCTCAGTATAATCCTCTTGGCTTCTAGTGAGAATTCAGGCCTGATTTTCTCTAGGACATTCATTGATCTTTTTGGCAGTTCACGAGGACTGCAGAACCCCTCTCCATTGCCATAAGTTGGTCTTCTTCCTGTCACTTTTCTTCACTATCCACCTTTCACAACCATACATGGAAAGAAAAAAAATACTATGATATGGATGATTTTGACTTTGATATTTAATTATATATCTTTTCACTTAAAGATCTTAGGTTTTGTAGGTGTCTTTCCAACTCTTAAGCCTGATTTCTTGACTACAGTCTCCATTTTAATTAACAACTGGTTTTCATTATCCACTTTAATGTCATGTAAACTATCTGTGAACTTTTTTGTTGTTGTTTTCTTAATATTCAGTTCAGATCCTGCCTTCACACATTCTTCCTTAATTTTCAATAGTTATTTCAAGTCTTTGCTACATTCTGCAAGTAGGATGGCACACACCTTTGGGTAAGCAGGATTCCAGCTGTAGTGTATTTAGAAATACATATATTTTCCCTTCAGGTTTTCATACCACCACTATCTATATGCATATCTCTGCTCTTGTTGTCCTGTTGGAGCTTGTTTTGTTGGCTGAGTCAAAGCACATATTGAACTAAGAACTGTTCATTTCATTACCAAAACCTTTTCTTTAGAAGTAGATATGTGATACAAACACTTATGCTTTTTTTCTTTTTTAAGTACTTCTGATTTTTTACAACTTCCTCACTTATGTAATCCATTCACTGCCATGTTTAAATTGTTGAACTTGATACATGTGAACTGTTTTTCAGCAGATTCTATGTATTGCTCTGAACACTTTTCTCCGTTCACTGGATTTTTGTGACTATGTATTTATTTGTCCTTATTTTTGTATACCATTTTCCAATTTGACTGAGTGTATTGTATTACATTTCTCAGTTGCTGCCTCTTTTTTCCCTGATAAATTTACACTGGTGTAAAGAGCTCACATCCCAGCATTTCTGGGTTTTCATTCAGATTCATTTTTTTTTCACATCTTCAGTTTTAGTATCTGACTATTATTAATTACCCAGCCCATTCCAATTCTATCTAATTTTATATGTTTTCCTCTTGGCCAAAACAGATTTACTGACAAATATAAATGTTAAATGAAGTGAAAAGAGTACCACTGGAAAAGAAAAGAAAACTATGTAATGAAGGAGGCCTGGGCAGAAGGAGAGAGGCAGGCAGGCAGGAAGGAACCGAGGACGCAGGGCTGGAGGACTGGAGGGCTGGAGGACGTGCGTCCATTTAGGAGGACGCAGGCACGCACACCATAGAGGCAGGGATGCACGTCCTCCAGTCCTCCAGTCTGCCTCCCTCCTTCTGCCCATGTGCCCAGACCTTCTTCTAAGGAGGCCTCCTGGGGCAGAGATCTTGGAGAAGGAGGCTGGGCTGGCAGCAGAGGAAGGTCCAGCGTGGAGGAGGAGGAAGACTGGAGGAGAAGACCACCAGCCCCCTGCCAGGTAGACCACTGTAGGGAGGGAGGGAGTGGAGAGGAGGATGGAGGAGGAGGAGGAGGAGGAAGACTAGAGGAGAGGACTGCTGCTTCTGCTGCACACCAGCCCCCTGCCAGGAAGGCCAGTGGAGGCAGGGGGAGGGAGGGGGAGGGAGGGAAAGAGAGGAGGGGGAGGATGGAGGAGAAAAGAGGGAAAGAGGGAAGGTTTTTTCCCCTTTCCTTTCCTCCTCCTCCTCCATCCCTTCTCTCCTTGGCCGTTTTCCCCCCGTTTCTCCCCTTAATGTGAATGACAAAGTGGAGTAAAAGTGGACTAAACAGCCCCAGAGAGAATTCACTTTCAAAATAATCCAGTTTCGAACTGGATTATTTTGTAAGTGGGAATGGGCCCAATAATAACCTGGTTTTTGTTGTTGTTGTTGTTGTTGTTGTTGTTATTTAAATTGTGACAGAACAGGTCTTTTTTTTTTTTTTAAAAAAATAGATTGCTGAAAATTGCAAAAGAATTCTAAACCAATATACCACACTGCCTCTGAAATATTAGGATACTTTTGTGAAATAGTCATCTGTATGCATTTCTCGTAGGAATCTGCTTGATTTGCAGGTGAAAACTGGGAGTGGTAAAATTGATACATAAAAGAGAGAAAACCATTGGTCAACCTGTGTTGACATTGGACATAAAGAAGAAATCATCATGCAAAAAAAGAAATGGTGTTTTGTATTTTTCAGATGCAGTTTTCCCTTTAAGAGAACAACAAAGACACAGTTAATAACACATTGCTACCAACTGCCATTTCCGCAAATAATCTAATCTTTCAAATGAGATCTGATGGCACCCAATTGTTACAGTATTAATAATGCATTACCAAAGCAACCACAGGGCTAATACTAGTTTATCCAGTCTTCTCCAAAGATGTGTAGAACTTTAACCCATCAAGTAGTGATTTGACAAACCTTTGTTTTTCTTCTCGTCCACTGAGAACTTAATGAGTCAGCAGCTAGAGAAGTATTCTTGACAGATTTCTTGAATGACCATGAAAGGCAAGTTGAATAATTACGGTGTTGGTGCTAATTTAATTTGCATTCCAAACTCAATTACCATGTCAAAAGGAGTCTTAGCAGGAGTTGAAAGAACACAAATAAACTTTCATTGAATCCCCAACCAGAAATGGTGGAGTTGGGGGGATTCTCAAAGACCATCCAGTCCAACCTCCTTCTGTTATGAAGGAATATATAGGATCCTAGAGGACATGTAGTCTGACCCCTTTTCAACATCAGCAAATGCCACTCAGCCTGCATCCACACTGGAGAAATAACCCGTTTTGGCACTGCTTTAACTCTTTATGGCTCAAGGCTATGGAATTCTGGGAGTTTTGATCGAGAAATGCTGATAATTTCTTCTCTTTAAAAAGCTTACGAAATCTTTGAATAACAGATATTTCTTCAGTTTTTCGAATTTTGGAGAATATTCTTTACATCACTACCATCAAGTCTCTTACAATGTGCTAATGCACATAGTGTTTAGAAGGGTCTCACACTAGAGAAGAGCTGATAGCTTCTGGTTCCTGCAAGAAAAATTTCCCACCACTCCTATCCCCAGCAATTGCTATGGAGACAGTTTTTGTGTCCTGAGTTGCCTTGACTACTAGTAGTCCTTTGGTTCTTCCATTCAAATATGTGGGATGATGCACTGACTGAGTAGCTCTCATAGCACTGTGCCATTCATTTATGTGACATTGATTTAACCTACAACACAAATGGGATCAGAATGGAAATGCAACCATTAGCTTTTACAGTTCATAATATATTTTGATTTCCTGCTCCATAAACTATTGATATTGACAATATGTGTACTATCACAAAGAAATTCAATTGGAATACTTCCTTTAGAATGTTCAAGCTCACATTGCATTGCTTTAATTTACATACTGTTATATATTTACTAGGCATAAGTAAAGTTGATCCTCTGAAATGAGAAATCTCAGAAAATCAGCAAAAGAATAAATTTAGACTGGGTGTTTGTCATCCATTCATATACAGAGGTTGTTCCCTGCATAATTTATATTGCTCACAGTTCACATTTATTTGGTAAGAGGAAAGTTATAATCAGGCAGAAGCCACAGCTCATCTTGCCTGCAAAGATTAATCTAGTAAAAACATGCCTAAGATGGGCTAAGTGAGAAACAGCTTTCTCTTAACATCTGAAACAATGAGGAATGCTAGTTTTCCAACTGTTCTACACATCCCCTGTGTTCAGATTAATAACTTTGAATCAGCTGAGAAAGCTAACACAGAGCATCATGAAGCTTGTCTTCCACTCGTGATATAATAACATCTCATACTCTGATTGTATTACAGCGAACCATGGGATGTGAAATGAACCTTAATTAATATTCTTTCAACTGCAATATCTATCACTGTCATATTGGTCTAATATTCATGAGATAGTGAAGCTCTGATTACAGAATTAATGGTTGGGAAACTAAAAGAACACTACTCAGCCTGTTTTTTAATGTGATAAGTTAACTCCCTGTTTTCCAGAACTGTGTCCACCTGGCTAGCTCCTTATCCTTATTCCTTTTAATTTTATTTTATGAACTACTGCTGAAGGTTTCATGTAATTATTTCAGTGAGGCAGGCAATTCGGTGTGTGCATCCTCTACTGCAAGCAGAGATAACATGTAACCATTAAAAAATAGTGTGGTTTTTGTATTGAGGACTCATGGGATCTGTGAATACACAACAGTATCCAGGAAATTAAGATTTGGGATATGTATGTCTTAATATTAAGGATGGATGAATCAAACTATTTTGGGTTTTATTTTCTCTTTCATTTTTTTTTCTTTTAAAGATATAGCACTTAGCAGCTGAAATTTCCCACCATTTTGGCACTGGACTGAACATGGTCAGTTCCTAAAAAGTCATGGGGAGAGAGGCAAATGACTCAAGCCAAAATAGACTATGAAGCTGTTAAATGCTAACTTTACTTTGGCCTGCAGTTACTAAGGGTTATCTGAGCAAAAACGTTATCCCACATGGCTTTAAAGAAGCAAGAAGCATACTAATGAACATGACTCCAGTACAGTTAAAGTTTGGCCAAACTAGACACACTACCAGTTTTCCTATGTTTAAATATGGAATTGTCCCCAACACAGAGAAAAAGGAGGTGGGGCCTCCAATATGAAGAAAAGTTGAATAGAAGTAAATGAACACAAAGGAGGGAGGCTACAGAAGTGGGCTAAGCATTGATATCTGGGTATGCATGTGTTTATTCCATTAATGCATGGACACTCTCTGTTGATTTAAAACAGTCCTTTCTTTTTAATGGTATGACTAGAAAAACAACAACAGCCCAGAATCATTATTATCATGTGCTGCACGGATGGGAATAGGAGGGCCTTTTAAATAGTGAAGGATAAAGTGAACTGCTGTTTAACAATATCTGGATAGTCACATGAGTCTTATTCTTGATGTATAGGCAAATCTTTATTTTTCTCTTCTGTATTAAAATTAGTAGAACGGTTTAGTTTGTGTGTGTGTGCACATGCATGTCTTCCATTCTTTGTCGACTTATGGTGACCTCATGAATTGCAGATTACTTAGGCAAGGAATATTTAGAGGTGTCTTGCCCATTCCTTCCTCTTAAATATAACCTACGTTATCCTGTATTCATTAGCAGTCTCCCATTCAAGTACTAACCAGGGCTGACCCTCCTTAGCACCCAAGATCAGACAGGATCTGGTGCTTTTAAGTTCCCTACAATATAAATGTTACTCAATAACAAACAAATGAACAAAATCCAATTTAATGGAATGTTTGGTTGCACATAAGCTAAATCTCATAGTTACAAGTGTAACTGAATATACAAAAATTTTTAGAAAACTTTTGAGCTTTACAGCCATTTTGATTCAGAACCATGGCAATTTACAATGGGAATGGCTGTTTACAAGCATGAGACCTTGCAACTATTGTTCATTTTTTCACAGCATTTCTTTTTATATGTTCTAATACTCACAGTAAGTGCACATAGTGCCTGACTCCTTGTGTAAATCAGCAAGCTTGCCTAATTTTGTAACCACTAAGACTGATGAGTAAAACCATGAATATTTCAGAAATCCAGTAAAAGGGGACAAAGGGAGAAAGATAATTTATGACTGCTATTAATAATCTAACAGTTTTAATGGATGGCATTTCTTTGGATGATAGGATGAGGACTCACTAAATAAGCTTGTCTTTGTTTCAGTATTGGGATTTCTTTACAAAAGGAGTATGGAAACCTGAGACTACAAATATTGTTGGACTATAACTTCTATCTTTCCCAAACAATTACTATGATATTGCTAGTTAAGGTTCAAGAAAACTTGGCCATCTTCTCCTACCCTGATTTAGGCTAGAGGCAAGTTTGGATCAGGTAATTTTTCATGTTTTTTCACACACTGATTCTGTACCTCGTCTGTCTATGGCACTTTAGATCCTGGATCCAATTTGAGCTGTACTTTTTCTTTATAAATAGCTTTATAAATTTTCAGATATCAATCATATCTGAAAATCATTCTTTATATTCTATGTGGTAGCTACATTCTGTTGAAGCTAGTCATATTCAAAGGACTGTATGTGTGATTGTTGCTTTGTATTATTCTTCCATATTTTAAATATTTTTAATTAATTAAAAATAGGGGGAAATGCCTCTTAAGAGGGTACTATATTGAAAATATGACAGTGTCTATTAATAAGTAAAAATAACATTTCAAAATCTGTTCTGTTATGTGCAGTAAATAATTGTGGTTGATTTATTTTTGGATAAATCAAAGGTCATATCTGAAACAGTTGTAGTCTTGCAGTAACAACTGACAAAATGAGTATACCTCTGCATGTATAAATGTGAAAGAAAACACTTTTCAGTTGACCTATTCTGAAAGTCATTACCTAGCAATGCACTCCCAGTGTGAGTGGGGGAGAAAGTATTTCTCAAAGATTTTTTAAATAGCTTTTCATAGAGCTACAGCTGCAGCCAGAATTAGTTCATGCAGCTATCTCCCCAATTATCTAATGGCCTCCTAATGATCTCTTATTGCAATGCCTTGATAGGACTTTGTTTATTTCAGATTTAAATTAATAAAATTCATTGTTCAGAGTAAAAGTCTTTCATAGTGAGCTGCCTATTAATGAAGATAGATGTGTTCTGTCATTTAAAATCAAGTCAATTATATATATGCCTGGATAAAAAAAAATTACTTACTATAAACATGAACACCTGTCTTATCTTATTCACTCATGGGTTATTTATTCCCACCTATTTAGGAATACTCCTTACAGAAATTACAGAACAGGGAAGCAAAGGGAGAGGTCTCGTAACTTATGGTATCTCTAAAAATTATATAACCAAACATCTTCTCTTTCAATGCATAGACATATTGGAAAATGTAATTAACTGTCTTTAAATGCCTTTTTGAATTCTTCAGTCAATTTGAAATATTTGCAGTGGCTTCTAGACTAGTGAAAGTTACAAGTTTCTTTTATGGATTTCTTGGGAAACATCCATAGGAGTCAAGAGTAAAGGGGACCATGCAGAAGTAAAGGAAAGAGATGCTGAGGAAAGGTCCGTCCCACAGGTATATACATTTTTAACATATGCTTACTATTTTGCTATTTCTGACATATTTCTGCAGCACACGAACAAGAATTAGAAGCTCAGATTCTAGATTTATATGTGTAGATACATATACCATTACTTATTTCAAATATCTGAAGTGGCTCCTAAATTATTGGCAGTCACTATCTTCTTTTAGGAACTTGAAGGGGAAACATGAATAGAGGAAGTGTGGATGTGGGCAGGTAGTGTTTTGAAGAAGACCCTCATCTCAGTCTTTAGCCTCTGTTGATCTGAATTATAGAACCAAGTAGAGTAGACCTATTCAATCAACTGTTGAATGGTGAGTCAACACGTAAATAAATTTTACTGATGCAGGAGGCGTAATCTAATTAGGACTAACAACAGGATTCAGACTAATGACACCATTTCCATAATGATATAAACTAGAACCTGAAAATCAGATTTTAACTTCACGTGTGCATAGTTTTCATATTGGCAGTCATTTTTCCACATTCAGTCACAGGAGTCAACATGACAGATCAAGTGAAAAAGGAGAGTTCAGGAATATTTTTAAATTCTAGAATTGATGTCCCATTTTTGCCTTAGCTTTCTATTCTCTTATAGCAGTAGTTTGACAGCTTTCAAAGAAAGTTTTAGGACATGAAAGAAGCCATGAAGACCAGCCATATGGCAAATCATCTAAGTGTGGCTTCCATTAATAACATCACTGAGGATTCATAAGTGACTTTCCCAATTAGCTGCATTCTCAAAACATGCTGAGAATGGATTTTATCAGGAGCATTATTCTAAGACTTCTTTTCTGACCTTGAGAAAAACACATTACAAAAAGTATACCATGTGAATGAAATTCAGATTAACTCTCTGGCTGCACAGCAGAAATAGTGCAGTTTGACACTGTTTTTACTACCATGGCATGCTGTTATGAAATTTCAGAATTTGTAGTTTGGTGAGCTATTTAGCCTTCTTTGTCAGAGAGCTCTGGTCCTACAACAAATGACAGGTGCCAGAATTCCATAGCATGGAGCCATGGCAATCAAAGGAGTGTAAAACTGCATCATTTCTACAGTGCAGTTTAGACCAAGGTCATTCAATTGCTATATACTATTGTAAGGGGCTGAGATCTTTGATTACATTCATAGCTATGAATGGTCTAAGGAACTGACACCCAAATGCCACCTCATATTTGGGAAACTGCTCTGTGTGACAAGGGTCTGCAGTACAAATAAGTAGGGTGCTTCAAACTGATGGGGACAGCCCCCTCATACCTCTGAGCTACAGTAAAAAAGATGAAACAATGTGTTTTTGGGTGGAGGGACTGTCTGTGTCATTCTGAAGTACCCTACTTGACATCTAAGAAAGCCAAATACAATTTGAGGCTGCATCAATAGAAGTATAGTGTCTAGATCAAGGGAAGTAATACTACCATTTTAGTACCATTGTTTTCTGCTGCTCCAGAGACTAGGACATGGAACAATAGATTCAAACTACAGGAAAAGAGATTCAACATTTGGAAGAGCTTCCTGACAGCAAGAGCTGTTCAACAGTGGAACACATCCCCTCAGAGAGTGGAGGAGTCTGCCTTCTTTGGAGGTTTTTAAACAGAGGATGGATGGCCCTCTTTTGGGGATGCTTTTGTTGTGTATTCCTACATGGCAGAAGCTGGACTGGATGGCTCTTTAAGTCTCTTCCAACTCTATGATTCTATGACAACACCACAGGCCTCTGTTGCATGAAGTAGTTTTATGGAGATAAAGGTGGGAATGGGGGAGCGTTTATGATTGTGGCAATGTTTCACAATTGTGAATTCACAGCATAGGTGTATGCAGAGTAGTTAGGATTCTATAAGCCTAAGTCAAGGATTGTAACTGCAATGCAGGATAATTTTCAATGTACATGTTCTATGAGTAAGTTTCAGAAGGAGATCAAATTCAAAGGAACTTAGGGGCTGTGTACAGTCCGGGGGCAGAATCGAGACATGGCGTCCACATGATACACATCCTGACTCCACCTCCAGGGCAGCGTGACACTGCATGCTGCTCCACACAGTGCATGGCATCACAGGACTCCTCTGGCGATGCATCCACATGATGCAGCGCCAAAGGAGAACCTTAATGACTGTGACACCATGGCTATCGCACCCTTTCCATGGTGCAAAAAGAAGCTGGGTTTTGCACTTCCTTTTTGCACCCTAGAAAGGCCAGATTGGGACCAAGGCATGTGGTTGCCACAGCCCTGCTCTAGCACATCAGAAGGTGACTGTTGCACAGCCCCTTACTCCTAAACTGCTATAAATGTTTACATTTCAGACTATGGAATCCAGAAAATCTGGATTTGGCCTTTGCAGGGCACAAAAAGGAGCCACCAATAGTAGCTTCTTTTTGTGCCCTGCAAAGCAGCATGATACTCATGGCGCTGCGGCTTTATGGTGCTCCTTCAGCATTGTGTCATGTGGTTGCAGTGCCAGAGGAGTGCCATGAGGCCGCACACCATGTGGAGTGGTGTGCAGCATCACACAGCCCTGGGGGCATAGTTGAGGCAATCATCATGTGGATGCTATGCCCCAACTCTGCCCCCAAGCCAGCTTTTATGGTCGGTCTGCACAGGGCCTATGACAACAGATTGTACCATTGCAGAGCAATTACCCAAATAAACACATCCATGAGTGGATATGAATGTGAGTCAACAGTGTGATGTGGCAGCTACAAAGGCCAATGCAATTCTAGGCTGCATCAATAGAAGTATACTGTCTTGTTTGAGAGAAGTAATAGTGCTACTCTGTCCTGCATTGATGAGGCCTCACCTGGAATACTATGTCCAGTTCTGGGTACCATAATTCAAAAAGGATGTTGACAAGCTGGAGTATGTTCAGAGGAGGGCAACCAAAATGGTGTAGGGTCTGGAAACCATGACCTATGAGAGGACACTTAGGGAGCTATGTTTCATGGGGTATCATACTGAGGGTGGATGAAGCATGTTTTCTGCTGCTACAGAGAATAGGACATGGAACAATGAATGCAAGCTACAGGAAAAGAGATTCCACCTCAACATTAAGAGGAGCTGTTAGACCTCTGCCGGCGAACCTATGACACACGTGTCAGCACTGACACGCATAGCTATTTGTGATAACACGCGGCCGCTGAGGTGGCTGCATGCTGAGAAGGATGTTTCATCCTCGGCTCCTGAGCAGCCAAGTGCAGTAGCCGAAGATGAATAAGACTCTCACAAATGTTTCATCCTTGGCTGCTGCACTTGGCCGTGTTGTGTTCCGCTGCTCCCTGCTCTGCCAGCAGAAGTGAGGGCAAAGATCCCAGCTCAACCAGAAGTCCCAGAACTAGATGAAACATTTGCTGCTCCTGAGGATGAAACAAGTCACAAATGTTTCATCTTCCCCTATTAGACACTCTGTGCCAGAGGTCTGTAGGCCAAAGCAAGAGAAGTCCGTCACAGAGCGTCTAGTTCTGGGACTTCCGGTTAAGCGGGGATCTTTGCCCTCACTTCTGCCGGCAGAGCAGGGAGCAGCAGAACGCAGCGGGGGACACATCTCTGGAGGTCCTGCCATTACCAGTAACCAACAGTTAACCACAGCAACCATTACCTACTGTTCTGGGGTGTCATGGATTTCTAATCCATCATTACTGAAATAAGTGATTTAAACTATAAATATATAAACTATAAAAATAAGTGATTTAAACTATAAATATCGTGAAATAATGTTTTTCCTCAAAGTGACACACCATCCAAGTTATGTTCAGTTTTTGGGCGAAGTCTGACACACCAAGCTCAAAAGGTTGCCCATCACTGTGTTAGACAGTGGAACACACTCCCTTGGAAAATGATGAAGTCTCCTTCTTTGAAGATCTTTAAACAAAGGCTGGATGGCCATCTGTCAGGGGAGCTTTGATTGAGAGTTTCCGCATGGCAGGGGGTTAGACTGGATGGCTCTTGCAATCTGTTCCAGCTATGATTCTATGATTCTATGAACCTCTTGTCATGAGTGCTGGTGCAAGGAAATACTATATTCAGTCATGTGAGCACCATTAGGTGTGAACAGCTCCCTTGCAATGTGATCAAGATGTTGTTGAGTGCAATTATTCAGATATGTGTACTTTCCCCTCACTCTTATTTCTAACGGTAGATTTTATTTTAGTTACTAGTGGGGGGAGGGTACATAAGTACCTCTAAACTGCGATTATTGGCAAGATGTTGACATTCAGAAACAGGCTGAAAGATCCACTACAATTTATGTATTTAAAATACATAAATATGAATTCTATCTGTGACATGAGTATTTAGAGCAAAATGAAATAAAATTAAGAGTGATAATATTACATGACAGCTGGTAGTGACCTGATGAAACTGATGGCTGAACAGAAGTTATATTAAATAGATTATAAATTGCCTGGTTTTGCCAAAAGGATCCATCATTCTGGAAAAAAAAAAGATAAAAAAAACCCTGACCTGTACTGAGGCACAATTCGTATTCTTAAGCAAACATAATTGGTTGTAGTTGAGAAATGCAGGTTAGTATGCATGCACCATTTTGACATATCCTGGAAACAAAAGCATTAAATCAATGCTCTTTAGCTTTCATTGACATTATAACCATGTTGTTTATGGACTAAATTAATTGGGAGCTATAAATGCAATCTGGATGAGATGCATGTTTCAGTGAGATACAGGTATTGGGTACAATTGGAAGTTCAGTTTCATAGGGCTCACCATTCAGTCATTATTTTTTCTTTAGACTACACTTACTAAAACTGGCATCATAGCAAAAAGTGTGTCCATGTTTTTTGTTGATTTCGGTCAAACTCAGTAAAGAAAATCAGTAAGCCTAAGTAATGCTGAACAGACCTCTGTGCTTTTTCAATAATAAGGGAATAATAATAATAATAATAATAGAGCATGCATTTTTATTGATCACTCTGAACACTAGAACCCCTGCTCCATTGAAAAAGGTGAGAAAACCCTCTTTTTTCTATCCTATGAGGCTTGTAGATGTTCTTATCAGATGTTCTTTTAAAAAAAAAAAAATAAAAAAATTCATTTTTAAAATTTTGCAGCCTAATGTCTTTAGAGGGCCTCACAGGCTGAAAATTACCTCCAGACCTTCTAGGGTTACTAGGTACATACTTCCTGTGTCTGCTCTTAGGCATCGGTTTACACTCTATCCAGGTTTTCTTACGGCATGTCCCAAATTATGCCACAGCTGACTTGGTTTTGCTGCAACCTGAGGACAAATAGTATTCATCTTCACCACTAATTGTAGTCCATCAGTGTCATTTATATGCCAATTAAAAATGTGATTTGTGAAATAATATTTGCTATTATATGTGGGCAATAATTATATATCTCATGGGGGTGGGGGAGATTGCATCAAGACACAGAAAAGCACCCTAACAAAACCAAACAGACTTTTATACATTACGTATGCTGCAGTTTGCCATATTGCATATTATCTTCCATATTCACCATGTCAGGTAAACCTCAGAAATCCACTACATCTTGTAACATGCCTAGTGGCATTATACAATTACAGGACAAATTGCTTTCTAAAGAGATTGCATTAAACTCTTTACTTTTTTGTGGCTTGTGATACTCCTTGAGATGCACTGTTCCTCATGTTTAACATTAACACCTAGCATCTACTCAAATCATTTTCTAGTGTAATCATTCACCCTTTAACTGCAAGTTAGATAACCAGTGCATTCTGGATAAACTTCAACTTGCATCTATGTGACAGATAAGAAATTCCATTGGAAGGGTTACATCTATGATAGACAGAAGTAATATCTCCAGAAAGAATTTATACTGCAGGATTATTCAACCATTTAACTTTCTATAAAGTTAACACCTTCCATGGAAACAGTTTTTCCACACACACACACAGAGAGAGAGCAGATTTGTGTGTGAGAGAGTGGTATTATAGAACAGACCAACAATACTAGCAGTTTCATAACTACTAGATATGACAATATTTTGAAAATTGATTCTCCTACACACACACACACATACATACTCACACGCACAACTGAATTTTAAGGTCATAAAGGCTGTTGGTATTTTACACTTGCATAAGCTCCAAATAGTTGTATATTTTTGCTCAGTGTGGAACATCAATAATCAGTTAAAGGTTGGAGAAAAAAGCTGTGCATGCAGTGCCACTGGGCACACAGATGCACACAGCACATTGGTACACATTGTGAAAATATATGCAGGTTTGTTCTTCAGTTGCACATTTGGTATCTTGTTTCATTTGTGAAAACTTGCCATTCAGCAGAAGAGTTTCACAGCACAACTAATGAGCAGATTTACATTGGCTAAAGTCCTTTCTTTCCAGATACGAAGGAATGTTCACATTCTGGTAAATTCTTATACAAATGGCTCTCAGGTAAACAAACTAAACTGAAATTCTTACACATCTGTCATGAACACATGCACACATGTGTCCACACAAGATTTGCCACCCATTACCACACACAGCCTTCAGAGACAAAAATGATGATTGTCCCTTAAACAGGGGACTGGCTTCTGTGAAGTGCACAAGGTAAATCTTCTCTACCATCACTGCAGATTTCTTCAAACTCAATTGGCATCATGCAGTTTAAGCCATGGTTTGTGAAAACATTGCTCTTCTTCTCTTATATAAATCACCGTCTATTTAGTGCTTAAATGTGCATAACAGAGTGCAAGATGGCAACCAAATACTAGCATTTTTACACACACACACACACACGCACACACACATACACATTAAAGCTACCATTGCTACTAGCATCACCTCCAAAAGTCAACTAACAAAAGATCCATTTGATTGAACAGTTAGTTGCATAAATGAACCAGCAGCTATAATACAGGATCAGTAAAGTTGCCCCTCCACCCCATATTTGCAGCTTTGACTTTTGCAGATTTGATTCTTTGTGGTTTTGATTTTATGTTCTCTCTAGGAATCTCTAGGTCATCCAGCACAACTCTGCCAGACAATGACCATAGAGTTCTGCTGAAGAAACTAAAAAGTTTCTAGAGAAAACACTTCTCTAGGCATTGGCAGGTCCTCCAGCATGATTGTATTATCAACTTCTGGTCAATGTTGACCATAGAGTTGCACTGGAGGACCTGGAGATTCCTAGAGAGATGTTCTCTCAGTTAAAAAGAGTAGTGGTTTTTTATTTGTGATTTTTTTTCACATTCACAAGGATCCTTCACTCCTAACCCCAGAGAATGTGGAGGGACCACTGTATAAAGTACAAAATGGGCCCTTAGTATTGTAAATGGCTCTAAGGCAGATGAGGGAGCGAGCACTATGTAGTGGCAAGAATGCTGGATGAAACCTGCACAGCTATGGTAACCCACTGGGCAACCTTGGACAAATCACGCTCTCTTAGTGTCAGAGGAAGTAATTGGCAAACATCCTGTGAACAAATTTTATCAAAAAATACAAAAAAAAACCCCTACACAAAACAACAACAAAAAAGCACACCCTGTGATCGGTTTAGTTTAGGATACCCATAAGTTGGAAATAACATGAAAAAACACAACAACTAGGAAGATGAAGAAGGAAGGTGTTAAAAGCAAAGGTCTATAGAACTTAAAATAAACAAACATCAGAACCCATTTAATGTGTAAAAATTAGGCTCAATCTAAAAGAGTCAACATTGCTGGCATGTTTTCAAGACTCCCATTCTTAATGTCTTAGGATGCTTCTGCATTGCAGAAATAATGCTATTTGACAACACATTAAGTTTTGTAGTTCCATCTGATGGAATCATGGGATTTGTAGCTTTACAAAGTCTTTAGCCTTCTCTGCCAAAGACTTTGGGTACCTCAGAAAGCTATAAATCTCAGGATTCTGTCAGACGGAGTGATGGCAGTTGAAGTGATGTCAAACTGCATTATTTCTGCAGTGCTCTCATTCACACTAGTGTTTTTGTGACAAGTAGATCTGGGAAAGTTGCAATACTGAATCAAAGTTCGCACTATGTTTGCCCCAAGTGAATCTCTCTGTGATAATTTAACCCCAATGAAGTTCACATTACCATTTGTATCAATTTAAAGTGGAGCTGCCATTTTGATCGTTCTCGGGTCTTTTTAAACTGTCAATCAAATTATGTGCATCTATGTCACAGTCAGCCTCAAAAGGATGGCAATGGCACGCCCCTCAGAACAACCCGTAGCAAGAAACCCTGGGATAAGTTAGCCTTGGGGGGAGTCACACTCTCTCAGCCATTTAATAATATAATAATATAATCTCTCAGCAATATAATATGTGTGGGAGAGCTTCAGTTCACATCAACTTGGAAGCAGTCTGTTGTGGTTTTATATCTTGGGGAAGAGGGTAAAAAACAACCTCTAGCCCACAGCCCCACAAATATTTTTTTAAAATGTAAACCAAATCCTGTGCACCTTTGTCATACTGATGATGTGAGTATTTAAAGGTGAAGTTTACTATGGCCATACAATAGCAAATATGTGCATAAGCTATCAAATTTTATTTTTAAAATAAATAAAACAAGTCTAATAATGTTCCCAGGAGAACCCTCTCCCTGGCTTTGGTGAGCTGAGGGAATCAGACATCAGTTCAGATAAGGGGACTAAATCACTGGCAGAATGGGAAAAAAGCTGGGCTGCACTTTAAAGAGATCACCTTCCAAAGCACTGAAGCTGCTTTTTTTCACTCCCACAACTGAGTGCTGAGAGGGAAAACAATGGAGCTTGGCTGCCAGGGAGAGGGCAAAGGAGTGGGCATGATTCACCCCTGTACATTAACCCCTCCTTCCTTGATGCCCCAAATGGGAGAAGGAGCAAGTTGCCATTGGTGGCACCCTAATCAAACTTGGTGTTTTGGAAAAGAAATGGGGGGAAATTTGATCTTGGGAAACCCAGGTTAAGAGTAGTTCATGCCAGCCCCCTTGAATTTGGGCCAGGAAAAACCGGCACAAAGACCCCCTTTTAAACTGGTTTGCAAACTGATTTATAACATAGTATGAATGGCTCCAGTGTAGATGCACCCTCAGGAAAGTTATGTCTGTCTTTCTGTCTGTCTGGGCATGCCTCTGCTCCCTGCCCCAGCAATACAAAAGGGAATCTCCCTCTGCAACTTTTGCATTTCTGTTAAGGATATAACATTTGACCTTTATGACTTTTATACCAAACAGTGCTCAGCCTATTGCTCCAGTATTACTTCTCTAATGCTGTCAGTTTCCCCACTTTCTGTTTCCAAGCATGGGAATGAGTTTTTCATGGGCTTGAATTTCTGCCATTTCTCCTGGCTAAGCCACAGAGAGGTTTGAAAACAGTCAAGAACATCTGTCATTTTGGAAATGATGTTCCTAGGTAGAGTACTGAGGGAAATTTGAAATAATGCAAATACATCAGATGTGTCTATTGTTTTAGATGGCAAAGGTGTATTATGGGCCAGTGTTTTGACTGCTCTTTCTCAAGATGACTTCCACATGTTTACATATTACCGTTATAATTGTGACAGGCAGTTCTGTATACTTGTGTTTCAAGATATGCTAAACAAATCAAATATCATTTCCCTATGTAAATAACATTATCACAATGAATTATTCATCTTGTTCCTCTACTGCACTTTCCTTCCTCTTCTGAAATAGAAATGTACACACATATGAAATATCTCTCTGAAGACATACTGGAATATTTATGAAAACAATTCATAAAATTAAATCCTATTAGTTTGAGATTAGTGCTTGGCATTTGTCAGACTAATAACTTTTCATAGCTTGAGGGCATATTCTGACTTTCAATAACAATAATGAATTCTGTTCTTAGAACATTATCTACCTTCCCCACTTTTACTTCTAGAAAAGATGGCAATCTCTTACAGTGGCAAGTTTATCTAAAATGCACTCTCTTTTCATATCTCCTCTTTCACATGCACTTACTTAGATCCATAAATTTGACTGGAGCATTCAGTTATTTTTATTCTCTGTACAAGTTTCTAATAAAAACATAGTCATGGCAAACCATTTGTTGTTGAGATCACACATTTGAAATATTTCTTGTTATCATTGCTGACTATGACCTGACTTCATTAACTATATTGAAGAAGAAATAATGCATTTTTTGATGAATACATCAGTGATTTATTGTATAAACCACACTGAATCGGTTGTCATTATATACCCAAAAGGACCTTTCCATATCGTTTCTTGTGATTTATGTGATAGTACCATAGGCATATAAAATTCATAAACTAATTGTGGATGAATGAAATAACAGGTTTCTCTACATAGCTTTAGAAGCCCTAGTGCACATTTCAAAGAAGGAGAAACTCACAGAGATTGGAGCTTATGTAGAATACATATAAATTGTTAGTGGAATGTGGTTTCTGAGTGGCACATATTCCTGAGTTATTCAGCATTTGAAATACTTCTGCACTCTGGATAGACTATGGTTGTTTTAATGGAATGAATATTCTACTCCTTACAAAGAACAAGGTTCGCTTGCTGTTAATCAAACAATAGCTATATACTATATCTAGGCTTCATGGCTGGATCTTATAAAGTTGGAATTTTCTTTATGGCTGAAATTCTATACCCACTTATTGAAAGTAAGGCTCAATGAACTCAGCTGGATGGTCTTCAGAGTAAACATGTGTAGGATTAACTGTTAAACAAATATGGTGAAACTCTATAAAGATGGGACCCTGTATATTCATACTAAATGAACCCTTTGGTCCATGGTGGACCCCAAAATTTCATTGATATCTTGCACTTACTGTTGTTTAGTATATTGTACCAAGATCTACTGTGATGGCTGAGTTTTGATAATCAATATTTAGTGAGCAATATGTATATAAAGAGTGAATTAAAATGGCTGTCTGACCCAAAGTACATACATTCCAAAGAAAGGCTAAAGTGGAAGTTTCTGGGGAAAATACAGAATGCAAACTGTGCACATAAGAGAGAATTCTAGCTGGAAGGGATTTTATCAAGATGGGTAAAAAGGTTGGCGTGACATATTTTGAAGGATGGTGATGGTGCCTGAATCTGTTTTGACCTAAAGGTTACTCATGCATGGATAATGGGATTATAATATATGCAGATTTTTGGACTCTGATTGTATGAATTTCTTATAAACATTATGTATATAGACCAATGAGATTGTGACACAGAGGTTCTTTGTATAAAACCTTTGAAAACTGTCATTTTATGTTGTTCTGCGCCTCAGTCTTTTGGAATACACAATTCCACTGAGGACAAATTTCTGCATGCAGATAATAAATGCTGAATCCTTAATAATTCTTCTGAATCCTCTTGCCTTACTTCACTCTGTCAAGCTAAGGATTTGTTAGAGAAAATTCTAGCTGAACCCATTGTCCATAACACTACCTTTATTTCATCCAGATCACAGTAGTCTCATTTTGCTCCTTATGTTTACTCCATTAGCTCACAATTGCAGTATTTCTCAAGTTTCAGTCACTTGCCTTCCATTTCATTACAAAGACATGGCCTGCATATTTAACCAGTGCTACAAAATCTTCTCTCTCTAATAGATTCCATTATCCCAGGATTTCTTAAACTATCAAGATAATACGCCATTGTGGTTGTCTGGCTGACTAAAATTTTCTCAAACATAGAATTAAACCACTGATGTAGTACTATATCTTCTTGATTGTCTTCACAGCAGACTTTTAAACTACAACCTTTTGATCTCATAAGGTCTTTGAGGTGGGGGAAATGAGTGAATGGACCTCTTTGGTCTGAAGCTTTTGTGTATTAAATAAAATAAACACAAGCATTGAACCTTGTAAGAAATGTGAGATTTTTTTAAAAAAAATGGATAAAGATTTTCCTTCAGTGAATAGTAATGCAGGTATAGAATACTAGATGCAAAGGCTGGAAAGAATATCTCTACAGTTCTTCCAAATGTTATCATTCTTAATGGGAGAGTGTGTTTTGAATATTGAAGAATATTTGAAAATATTTTTAAATGGCTGAAAGAGAATGTTACATGGGTATTGAAAATCCCTAATGAGAAGAATCCTGAGCTGGTGAGAATGTTTGTCATTCAGGATTTATTATGCGCAAAATTCTCATGCGGGTTTGTTTTTGCACATTTTCTGCCTAAAAAACAGCAATTTATTTGCAGGAAGCAATATTTCTGAGCAGAAAAAAAGTGTGCATAAACTGCTGTTTCTTATACAGAAATTACTGTACTTGGGTACTTGGGGGCTTATTCTAGGCAAAAAAATATGTATGGTTGTTTTGCACAGAAAACAGCATTATGCGTAGGAAATGACATTCTCAACACAGAAAATAACATTTCTCCATACAGATATCATTATGAGCTGCACATGATATTTTTTTTTACCGTGAAAAAAAGCAGGTATTAAATGTATGCAGAATAAGTCTGAAAAATTTCCCACAAAGGAAAAAAAAATGTTTAAATTATGTCTTGCTTCCCAGTAAGAAAAAAATTATCAAAATTTGCATCCCTACTTGATGCACTGAGACACCCTATTGAAAAACTGGTCAGCACTCACATGTTGGGAGTCATAAGAATATGGCAACAAAATAACTTTCTTGATTTATTAGACCTAGCCTCATCCAGTTTAGCATTCCATCTATTGACAGCAAACCTGATTGTATTAGTGATCCATTCCTCTTTGTACCTTCGTTTTGATATTCAAAGATATAGTCTCTGCATATGAATATCCCCTTTACTTTCATGATTAGCAGACATTCCTAATCCATATTTTCCATAAACATATCTAACCAACAGACCCTATTTTTGATAAGGATCCATTCCTCTTTGTTCCCTGAATTTGGTATTCCTATATAAAGTCTCTGAACATGAATATTCTCTTTACTCTCATGGTTAATACACATTCCTAGTCTATATCCTCCATAAACATAAGAGCATTAGGAAGTATGGGAAAGGAGAGAAATATAAAGCCATCTGTAGAAGAAACAAACAATTTTGATTTTTATAATATATACAATCCCATGAGCAAGACATTTTTTCTATAACCAGTTTGAAAAATTCAGAAAGGAAGAGCTTAGAATGCTAATTTTCAATCTTTCTAGGAATGTGCATGGCTTAGGTTTCTTGTCCTCTCCATTTAAAAGAATGGATATTTTATCTGTTTCCAATAACAATAAGAATTAGTCACATCTTAGAAAAAGGATCCCAAAGTCTTGGCAGGTAACTCAATGAATATTGTATGACTTCTCAATTTGCCATTGCAGTAATTAACACTAATAGAGTGCTCTGGGGTATAGATTAGGGAATCTAATGTCAACCTAGATATTGTGAGGAATTGGTCTCTAATCATTCATCTATCCAAATTATCCACTGTAGGAAGTATTAACACTTATGTCATCAAGTATCCACTACCTGAAACTCTTTAAAAGGCAAATTTAGGACTCATTTCCACTTACATTTAAAATTGTTTGCAATTTACTCTTGCTCCAGATCAGTGAATCAATTCCAGTCGATGCATTGTTCCCACTATGGAAACGGGTCTTTTCTTTATTTGCTTCTTTTTTTGGCACAATTGTCAGTCCCACTAGTTTGTGCAGCTTCAAAATGCCTGTCTACATGTCATCAGTGATGCAACCGGCAACACATTCAGGAAAACACAAGAGGGTGTCATGGATGCCATGGCTAGAGTTCTCCCCTAGGATGCATGGATCCATGGGTGTCATGGAGGACTCTCCCCAGGGATGCATGGATCTATGGGTGTCATGGAGAACTGTCCTCTGGGATGCATGCTTCCATGGGTGTCATGAAGGACTCTCCCCAGGGATGCATGCATTCATGGGTGTCATGAAGGACTCTCCTCTGGGATGCATGCATCCATGGGTGTAATGGAGGACTCTCCCATCACCAACCTCTGAGGCTGAGAGACTGTGACTAGTTCATATGGCTGATCTGAGATTCAAACACTAGTCTCCAGAGTCCCAGACCAACACTCAAATTGCTACACCATATTGCCTTGGAAGGATCACTCCCTTTTTCAACCCAGCAGCCCAGGATCTACTTGAAAGTAAAGGCTGGGAAGCTGAGAAAGAGGAGGAGGAAGAGTATGAGATGAAACAATCACTCCCTGTTTCACCCCAGGAACCTGGGCTCTACTCAGAAGTAAAGGCTAGGAAGTCAAGGGGGGGGAACCACTCCCTTCCCTCCCCCCACCCCAGCAGCCCTGAATGAGTCAAACACATAATTTCCCCTTCAAGCAGCTCAGCTTGGGAACTATATATTTTAAAATAAAGTTGTTTTTATGTGACAGAATATGTGATCCATTGGTTTTGCAGCTACTTGCCTTGCTGAGCTGCAGTTGGCCTGACCACCTGGCACATCACCCTGTAATTGCAAATACAATGAATCACATATTCTGTCATTTTTTAATAAAAAAGAAAATATATAATCATGTGCTCATAGGTCCCACCATAAGGACAAAGGCATCACTGAGAGGGAGGCAGGAATGGCTGATTTCCCAAAAACTGAGGAGAAATGGTAAACACCCCTCTGCCAACCCTCTGCTGCCTCGTTGCCACTTGTTGAACACACTTTGGAAACAATTATTTTCAAAAGAACCAGCCAAGAACTTGTGTCAGGAAAGAGTGGGGGTCTTTATTTGTGTGTGTGTGTGTGTGTTTGCTTTGCTTCATCATGACTGAAGCTAAACTCAGTAGGACTGAAACCGCTTTCAAGTGAGAATGAGGCCATATAATCCAATCAACAATTCACTTTAAATTGCAGTGGGAATGAGTCCTTGGAGATGTCTTGTTTACGAGGTCACCATGAATCAAGGTCAACTTGGGGGTGGTTAACAACAAACAGGAGAGGGACTATGCTTGCGTTTTCCTGAGCACCATCACATCCCTCTTCCATATTGCAAGTACAAAGTATTTCTTATTTAGGATAAAAGAGAACTGAGAAAAATATTTCTAGCATAAACATTTGTGGACTACAGTCGACTTCATTAGGGTACTTATAGATTTATTTTTATTAGTTCTTTTGTTTTCATGGTTGGTTAATTGGTTTCATTAACTAACAACAGAAGTCGAAAGTTCTTGCCTGGTCCAATTGCTCCACCAGAACTAACAACCAGAACCATAAACTACAAGAAGAAGCAGTAGAGCTTCAAGCATTTAAAAAGGCTACCATCTCATTGGCAACTCAGATACTGACAGTGTTAGTTTCTCAATATTTTCATTTTTAATTCCATTTGCTTGACCAGCACCACCCTGTCCTTTGACAGAGCATTTCAAACAACTGGTGGATTGAGTTGTGTGTGCCAAAGGATCTGCCCTAGCATATAAATTAGCTATGGTGTTCTCCTGTCATCAGAATTGAAGCAAGAATGAATTTTTACACCAGTTATTTTTTAAAAAAAATTAGGGTGGGGCAAGTTACTTCTTGTCATCCTCAAGCATCAAAATATGGATCGGCCCCTTAACACACTAGTGTTTTTGTGGTAATGATGCAATACCGAATTAAAGTTCCCACTATGTTTACTCAATTGAATCTCTACATGGCAATTTAACCTTGTTGAAGTTCACATTACCATTTGTATCAATTTCAAATGGAACCACCATTTCAATCGTTCTCAAGGTTTTTTTTTAAACTGTCAATCAAAATGATGCACATCGACATCACACTGTTTGGGTCAATCCCCTCCCTCCTGTCAGCCTCTGAGGATGGCCATGGCAAACCCCTCTGAGGATCCCTTGCCAAGAAACCCCCATGATAGCTTTTCCTTGGGGGAGGGGGACTCACCCCCCCATCAGCCTCAGAGGATGGTGATGACCCCCCACACAAACTGATAGGTTTTTTCTTTTGTGCACCTTTGTCATACCAATGATGGCAGTATTGAACGGTATTTTTCTACTGCAGCCATGCAGTAGCATAGATTTGCCTATTCTGTCAAATTTTATTTTTACAAAATGTACAATGTCTAATGGGAAATTCTAAGAACTCCTTCCATGGCTATGGCTTTGACTGGAAGGGAGAAAGCAAAGTGGTGAGCATGATCTGCCCCCTGCACCTTAACCTCCCCCTTCTGTGCTCTGAATTGAATTGACAGCAAGTTCCCATTTGCATCTGATTTAAAAATACACACAATTTCTTTTGAAAAGGCATGCAAAATGTGTCATTTTCAAAACTGCTGGGTTGAGGGGGATTTGCACCGCTGCGCCCCCCCCCCCCCGAATTTGGGTTGGGAAAAACTGATGCAAGTGTGAACTACCCCCTTTTAAACAGGTTTGCAAACCAGTCTATAACATACTGTGAAAGACCCCTGACAGTCCCTCATGCAGTAATTAGTTGGGTTTTCTTAGGCTAACATTGTATTACATCATATGGACTTATTTATGCATGCATCTACGCTGTTGAAATAATGCAGTTTGACACCACTTTAACTTTCATCATGCAGAATCCTGGGATTTGTAGTCTCTTACCTGGCTGGTCTCTTACCTGGCTGGTCTGATGCTATTTGCTGGTTGTAGTCATTTTTCTCCTGTGGGGGTTCTCCTGCAGTCACGGCTGTGAATACTGTCCCAATGGTGGTGTGACAAGGCCAGCCAGGTCTATCCCTAATGGTGGCATGGCTGTATGTGCCACCATTAGGAATAATTGGGAGCTTGCCATACACAGATGCTGGAATATGTAGATAGCAAGTCCACAGAGAAGGAGGGCCCATTGTAATAATTTGATCTGAAGAAAACATGACTAAAGTCCTTGATCTGGACACTATACTCCTGTTGATGTAGCCCATAAATGCATTGGCTTTTTTGACCACTGCATCACATTGTTGACACTTTTTTTTTTACCTTGTAGTCTACTAAGACCTCTAGATCCTTTTCACATATACTGCTTTCCAGATGTCACTCCACTAGCATAATCTAATACTGATTGATGCAGAAGTAGGTTCTTCCTAGAGATCCTGAGAAGTAAAAATACTAAATCTTTCAGCAACATTTGTTCCATCCAGATCTGCCCTTTAAAAATAGTCACAACTCTAAAGTGTGAAATTTCCAGATGACATAATGGTGAAACATGTTTCTGTTTCTTGCGATGAGCAAATGAACATAACTATAGTTGGTCTAAAGCACCATTCATTTCTCACCCTTGGCTAAGCTGGGTCTCAAGAAGATGGGCACCTTGGAGCGGCCTGTAACTGCTCCAACATAGTGCATTCTGAGCAGTGTAGGACTGCAGCGACCAGATGCCACACAGTCCCAAAGCTGGCCACCATTGTGGTCTGTAAAAGAGTGCACTTTTTTGCACTCCTTTTGTGGCTGGGTTCAGTCTGATTCAGGGGCATGCATCTTCTGAATGCTTCACCCCTGGATCAGCCCAAAGGTGGAGCTTTTGGCCCATCTCTTTTGGGGCCTGGTAATGCTGATGGAAGCTGAAGTCCAATAAATCTAGATATCTCCACATCCCTCACCTCTGGTTTTAAAATCCTACATACACACACACAGAGAGAGAGAGAGAGAGAGAGAGAGAGAGAGAGACTTTGTCTGCAATATACGAGGAAGAGCCTTAAAAATTCTCAGTAACAATACTTTTTACAGATTCCCAAAGCAATATGATCAATTGAGTATCAACTGAGATTATTAATTAAATTTTCTTAGGACATGTCTACACTGCCCCCCACCCTTAATCTGTATTATTATGTTCCAGAGTTTCCCAGGGTTGGCATGATGAGGGCCAAACATGTCCAGATGGACTGCAAAGCAACACCACATCATCCCAACTGGCCTCACCACTGTGGCCTTACCAGCCAAGCAACTCCCTACAAGCAGTTCCTTAAAAAAACAAAAATAATGATCACAGATTGTTTGCATAACTTTAAAGTAGATGATAAAGACACTGGAATTGGCTCAGTCAATAATCAGAATGGAAATTGAAGTCAAGAAATCAGAAGAAGACTAGCACTTGGAAGAGCAGCAGCGAAGGAACTAGACAAGATCCTGACATGTCAAGATAGCTCATTGAATGCTAAAGTTAGAATTGTCTATGCCATTGTATTTCCCTTTCCTATCCATTGTTGTGAAAGCTGGACTGTGAACAAAGTTGAAAGGAAGAAAATAAAGTCAATTGAAATGTGATGCTGGAGATGGTTTTGTGGACTGCTAAAAAGACAAATAAATGAATCCTAGAGAAATCAAGCCTGAATCCTCCCTAGATGCCAAGATGAATAAAATTCACTAGAAAAGACAATAATTCTTGTTAAGGTAGAACGCAGTAAGAAAACAGGAAGACTGCATTCCAGATACCTAGATTCAATCAAGGATGCCATGACCCTGAGTCCGCAACTGATGATAGGGGGAATTTGACATCTGTCATTCATGAAGTCACCATAAGTCAAGGTCAACCTGATGCCAGTTAACAACAATACCTTAACTGAGCGTCAGTCAAAGCAGACAACCCAGAAGAAGCAATCTCCAGCCGATCCAGCCGTGATCACTTTGAAACTGTGGTGACTGGACAGCCTCCTCCCAAAGTGGGCCACCATCTCAGTCCCAAATGGGCTACCGGCAGGAGCGAATTAAATCTGTGCCTTTTGCTGCCAGCTATGGGCTACCTTAGGCAGCCCCGGATCAGCTTCCAGCCGCTTCAGGGGCATGCATCATCTAAATGCCATGCCCCCAAAGTGGCTGGAAACCACTCTATTTGGCCCATTTGTTTCAGGTCTGTGTCAATGAATAAGTACATTTAGGAAGGCATTCCCCCAAGGCAAACAAAACTAAACTAAACCTAGCATCATATTATACAAATGGCTAATTCAGATGGCAGCTATGGTAAACAAAAATAATTAAAAGTATACACAGTATGGTAAGATCTAATACATAAAGAAGTTTTATTCACTCTGTGCTGGGTAAACAGAGCCCAAGGCATTTATCTTGCTACACTTCTGATTTCTTTCCTATGGCTGCAAAATCCAGACAACAATTCCCGTGGGACCACAACAAATGGATAGTTCTTTTGTTCTATATCCTACAGGTGTTGCTATTAAAATGACATTAAATATTTTTTCTGTTCATGCTAGCAAGCCATCTGTAACAAGATAGTTGTTGTCATGGAATTATATGCCTCCAAAAATAATCCATCTACTGTTTTAGACAAACTATTGGGTACTTTCCTTAGATTTAGAAGTTGCTTCATATGGATTTGATCCAAACCCAGGAAATTGATAGGACTTATGTTATTCATCATGAGAAACATGTCCAGTATATTTCAGTGTCAGTAAAGCATGACTAACTGGCTGCTGCCCCACTGCAGAATTAATACTGTTTGAAGCGACATTTATTGTCACAGCTCAATGCTATGGAATTTTGGGATTTGTAGTTTTGTGAGCTATTTAGCCTTCTCTGTCAGAGGACACTGGTGCCACAACAAACTACAAATGCTAGGATTCCATAGGCTGGAGCCATGGTAGCTGAAGTGGTGTGAAACTGCATTTATTCTACAATATGGCCGCAGCCTTAATTTGGATCCCACATTCTAGCTGTGCTCACAAAGTCCATGACAGGGGTCATTTTCTTAAAATTTAGCACACCAGAATCAGCTATACTGTAGACTTCTACTACAATTCACTGGTTATTTGCTAAGAAGCAAATCGAACTTAGAGCCACACTAGAGCTGATATTAATTGTTTATAGATCATGGTGGATGAGGAAAGGGTTCAATGTTTCCCACCCCTACTATGGTGAGGAGGCTAAAATTTCTCATTGTTTGCTTGGAAAACAAAGTGATTTTTTAAACTCTAGTAAGGAAGGAGTAGACAAGTAGAGATGGATGCAATAAATAAGACAAGGAAAATAACAAACTGAAAAAATCATCCATAACATCAGAAAGTCAATCCAGATGTTAAGGGAATTTCATAATTCTAGCAAATAACCTGTTTTTCCTTCTGAAACAAGATTTCCTCAGATATGGACATCAACAATCATAAATTAAACCATGTTTCCTTTCTAATGGCCAGTCAAAGAACATATGATGGGCTCCTGTGCCTTTGAAAGTTACACAAAAATACAAACATACTTGTCTCCCTTTGAAATGCTTGGGACCATATGTGTTTTGGATTCCAGATTTTTTTTTTCAGATTTTGGAATACTTGTACATAACAAGGTATCTTGGAGAGGGGACCCAAGTCTAAACATGAAATTCATTTATGTTTTATAAACACTTTATAAACAGTAGCCTGGAGGTGTTTTATACATAATATTTGTAATAATTTCATGCATGAAACAAAATTTGTGAACACTGAAACATCAGAAAGCCAAAGTGTCACATAGGGGCAGTACAGGCCCCCATTTTAACTCTGGAGGGACGCTGCAGCCACCAAACCATGCAACATCTCTTTGGAGTAAAAAGAACCCAGTTCTTCTGGGTTCTTTTTGTGGCACCTGGGTTACATCAAAAGTGCACTACACATCAGTTACATGAAGATGGTGGCACCCATGTGGATAGGATGCCACTTGCTGCACAGTCCAGAACCCTAGTATCACCACCACCACACCATTTTTGGGCTGTCTGTCTTAGCCCTCTCTCAATGACACATATAGACAATTTTGGATTCTGGAGTATTTCAGATTTTGGAACTCTAGATAAGAGATACTCAACTGTGATATTGTGGTCCTCCAACCTTCTGTTAATGTTATGAAGACACAGGATCCTACCAGAACAAGTGTGGGCAGTGGCAGCCATTCAAATACATCTCCCAGAATCCTTCATCATTGGCTATTCAGGATAGGACTGATGGATATTGTAATGTTATAGTATCAAAAGGACCACATTTGCCTACTTCTACACAAGAACTAGTCAGTAGCCTATTATCAAAAAACAGCTGTGCATATTGTTGTTATAGTCAGTTGCAACTCATCTATGGTTAGATATTTAAGAGCTGGTCTGTGAAAGTGGGAAATGCTATCTTTGTTCCCTTAAAGTACTCTTTCTCAGACTCTTTCTCACATAAAAATACAGGAAACGTATTCTGGATCAGATTACAGTTCTAGCATTCCCATAAATCTGTTCACATAATGGCTAATCAGATGCTTATTAAAAGTCAACAAGCAGGACATGAATACAACAGCACCCTCCCACATTTGTTCTGCAGTGATGAGTATAGAAAGCCTAGAATGGAGGTGATATTACATAACCATAATGGCTAATGGGAATTGATAGTTCTATCTTCCATCGACATGGGATGGAGCTAAAGGGCAGGAATAAGTAGTTCAACCCTGGCTTTTCTGAAAGTGGGTCGAAACCCTTCTGTCCACACTTCCAAGGTGGGCCAAATACCCATGGGCTGTCTGCACCATGTGGTGTCAAGCTGCATGGCATGATTAGTGTTTTTTGGTCACCTTCCCACCACACATGTGCACCATGGCACAAACACACCACCTGCAACCTCCAGTTACCTCCCTCTTCCCAACTAGATGTCATTCCAATGCACGCTCACCCATATGACTAGCCACAGTCACATATGGGATGCGCTTCCTGTACAGTGCATCAATGCATTGGTGTGTCCAGTGATACATTGGCAAAGCACAATAATGGAACCTCCCCCCCCCACCTCCAACATGGCCCCTTCACTCTCTTTCACCCCCCTATTGGACTGCCTGGTTTGCATATGCTGTAATTATATCCATTGCATTATTGACAATCACGTTTTTGTTTTGCTACAGTCCTGTACTAGCACCAGGCTTTTTGTAGGCTGGTGCAATGATGCACATTTTTTTTTGCCTTGAGTCAGAGTAATCAAGTTTCTTTTTGCTCTGATTTTTTAACCCCAAAGCATGGCTTCATTTCACTTTCCACCCAGTTTTACCTCATGTGCCATCCAAACAGCTAGGCTTCAAAGTGGTTAAAAGCTTGGTCAGTGCAGATTACACCTATAGCAAATCCCACTTTAAAATGATCCCACGGACCAGATCACCTCGAGCAAAGAATTAAGACACAAGTTTATTTCCCAACTTTGAGTCCTTGAGATCTACTTACAAAAGGGATTTAGTTGGAACCAGGAAAAAGGTTTAATTAATTGAAAATAATCAATTTCAACATTCCCAAATTTAAATGAGCAATTTAACCAAATTTATTTTTCATTCCTAAAGTGATTGATTTACGTTGGAATTTTATTATATACTTAATTCTAGAATCAAATTAAAAAGAAATCAGTAAGAGACAGTGATAAAGAGCTAACCAAATGCTGATTTCCCAGCTGGTTGTTTATCCATAACTGTTTCAAAAAACAACAACCCTATTTCTTGCTTTTTCTTAGTCCTTTAGGATTGGGAAATTACAAAGTTTAGGTCATAAAATCCTAATCACATTTTAATGAATGATTATCTTGTGATAATTCAGTTAATTTCCTACAGAGGCTCCTCATCTGTCCCAGAAAACTAAATTTGATGCTTTTAATTTGAAAGCTTTTTCTGTGATTTGCATAGGAATCAGTAAATTAAAGTACAGAGGGTGAGGTAACAAGATGAGATTATATAAGGAATCAAGAGCCTGGGTTTGGTTGGAGAAGGGAAAACAGTACATGTAGTCTTTCACTTTTCACTATAGCTCATCCCTGTAGGGATGGGAGAGTAAAATCATTGATGTCATTTTTGAAGTTCTCCTTGGTAGAGCTTTTAGTGCAGGCATTAATTTTAAATTTAATTGGCAATAAATGCAAAATAATTGTTCTAATATTAATGCAAATTAATTAGATTTTAAAGTGTATTAACAATTAAATTGCCCATTAAATAAAACAAAAAGGCATAGGAATCAGGAGGCAAGGCTGTATCCTATCACCCTACCTGTTCAATCTGTACAGCAAAAACATCATATGAAGATCAGGCTTAGACTCAGAAAAAGGAAGAGTAAAGATAGGATGAAAAAATATCAACAATCTAAGATATGAAGATGACACCATACTACCAGTGAAAAACATCATGGACTTGGAACATTTACTAAGGAAGGCCAAAGAATAAAATGCAAAGGCAGACTTAATGCTGAAGATAAAGAAAACAAAAATAATGATCACAGAGAAACTACAAAAATCAACCTAGACAATGAGGAAAATGAAATACAGTCGGCCCTCGTTATCCATGAATTTGCCATCCACAAATATAAGCATCCATGGATGACAAGCCCGCTTTGTCCCCAGTGGCTGTGAATACACATGGTGGAGCTGCCCTTAGGGACAGCCCCCATTGTCTCCAGTGGTAGCATATGCACGCCACCATGCCACCATTAGGGATGACGGAAGTTATGTTGTCCCCAGTGGTGGCATGGCTGCATGCATGCACCACCACTGGTGACAATGGGTCCGAACACTAAAGTAAGAATAGTCCAAGCCGTTGTATATCTCATTACCATGTATAGATGCAAGAGCTGGACAGTGAGGAAAGCAGATAAGAGGAAAATCAATGCATTTGATATGTGGTGCTGTAGAAGAGTGCTAAGGATACTGTAGACAGACAAGAGGACAAACAAATGGATCCTTGAGCAGATAAAACCAGAAATGTCCCTGGAAACCAACATGATCAAATTGAGGCTGTTGTACTTTGACCACATCATAAGAAGGCATGGTTCATTGGATAATACAATAATGCTAGGAAGGGTGAAAGGCAGTAGAAAGAGAGAAGAACCACATGTCAGATGCTAGGCTCCATCAGAGAGATCATGGACATGGGGCAGGGTCTTGGAGATGTCTTATACACAGGGTCACCATGGGTTGAGGAATGACTTAAGGGCAGTTAACAACAACAAAAACAACAAATAAATTAATAAATATCCCTACCCTTTCGTATTTTCTTTTCTCTGGTCAGGCCCATTAATGCTCTAAGGTTGTGCTTTTAACTGTATTTAATAGTTATTCACTATCTCCAAAGAACATGGGTTTTGTCATGGGTGGCCAGAGACAGATTATAATTACCTATTCCTTATCATTGCACACATTCTTGGAGGGAACGTGTGACAATTGAAGAGCTTGAAATTTGATATATTTTAAGTGTAGGTGGCATTCTTATAAAAATTGATTTGGAAAGGAAAGCTATTTATTATTGAGGCATAACTATGTTTTAACATTTCTTGAAATATGTAATGACAAGTTACCAGCTGCTGGTCTGATCAGTGAATTTTTAAAACTCCAGGAACTTTTTTTTTTTCTTTTTAAGGAAATGAAAGGCTGCCTTGTGGTTTGTACATCATGGGGGTGTTGTATATTAATGCAACAACTCTTTAGCATTCTGTTTACTTGGAAGCCAAAAGAAAAATCACCATTCTACAATAATAGTATGCGTCCCATAATAAGTCTTGGGCTTTGCAGCAAGGTAGTCTGCCCATGGGGTAAATCTGGCTCAGCTAAAACAAATACCAACACAAAAAATCTCTGTGAAACATTCACATTCCATCTGTGAACAAACACCACCCTGCATCATGCTCCTGGCGTACTTTTATTGGCTTCCCTGCTTTATGGAAATTTTCATCCTGGAGTATTATTAAAAACAAAACAAAGGGATCTCATTCTTCAGCATATCAAGTAAAACCTCAGTGGGCTCATGGAAAGCAAATAAACAAAGCTGGCTTCTTTGAGGAACTGTCTTGGAAGAATGTGACTGACATATGGCCGTTCTGCTCTTTGCACCAGCTATCCCTAGAGTAAATACTTAACCCTAACAATAACATGTGCATTGAATAATCAGTCTTAAGATATTTGGAGTGGGGAGGAAGATTGACAATCATTATGGAATTAGCTGCACAGACAGCATGCTTTAAACAGATTAATCCATGTTCAGATGAAATGTCTTGCAGATGGGTCACATGTTGCATTTACTCTCAAGTAACCATATTGTGTTCCAAATCTGGACTAGAACTGCCATACATAAAGAGAGGAGATTTATATGTTCTTCCTCAGGCTTTTGCTTCCCCAAATCTCTCTCCCTTTTTAATACTAATTGAGGTTTCTTCACCACCACCACCACCACCAACAACAACAACAACGGACTGATGAATCCCATGCTGGGAGAAAGGTGGAATTTAAATTAAATAGATCCAATAAAATAAATAAAATATGAAGATGTCCACCTGCTGAAACCTTCCCTTCAGAGAGAATGCCAGGTTCAACTTGGATTGGGGCCCCATGCGCTCACTTTAGAGTAAAAAATCAGACAGGTCAGCTACATTACATACTTCATATTAGTCTAATTCACATTTACTGATAGAAGAAAATGGCTCTGTTACTCAGTAACTCTATGGGCTACTGAAGGCACTAGCATTGGCTTTCCTTGACCCAGAAGAAGAGGTGGGAGTGGAACTATCATGCCCCCAGTATCATGATACAGCTGAAGACAAAGCAGAGCTATGCAGGGATGTAAAATGCCAGCTGGCCCTGGCCTCCCCCTCTTTTAGAGATTGTTGGCCCCACACTCCTGCTATGTAGGTCAGTGCAGGTTGTGGTTGGTCACTTTTGGAGCCAGGTAGGAATTTTTGGTCCTGTACACTGGTTGGCAATGTTACCTGACTTCCCAGCTTTCCCATGTAGGGTGTAATACCTGTTCCCTGCTGCTGGTCTTTTCCTTCACAGTCTAGCAGTGACTGACCTTGCTACTTGGGAGCCCTGCTCCATCCTAGTTCCTTCTCAAACACCAAGCTTTACATGGCATACATGGAAAGTGACAGTGCCAAGGTGCTGGTCACTTCCTAGCACCTGAGCCCTGTAAAAGCCAAGGAAGAGTCGAGAAACCAACTCTTAGCCAAAATAATGCCAATTTTCATGCTCACTGGCCAAAGTATTCCCCTATTTTCTGCACTACCTACCAGTATGGCCAATTTAAATGGCCACACTGAGCCAATTCTCTCCATTGGTTCCATCAGCAACTGCTGTAGCCACTTCCCTGCCAAATGACCCCTGGCCTCGACCTATTTTCCATACTTCTGGAGGGTACCACTGCAGGTTTGTGGTATGTAAATAGTTAAAACTTGGCCTAGTTTACACCCCATCACATGTGTCTTGTCTCTTTATCCTGAGTGACCATGCAAGAACATTATTTCAGGAGTGTTTCAATTATGACACTGAGGTTTGTTTACAATGGCTGAAAAACTGATGTAGAGTTATGTGGGATAATCTTCTTTCTCCTGTTTCTGAATTCTCCTGCCTCCCCAAGTCTTAACAAGTGTTAAGAGTTATGTCATTACCAATGGTACATGTGATTAGTACTGAACATTAAAGCCATATTGACTAGAACTTATGCAGTTTGACTAAGACTGCACCTCCTCTGAACGAATCTTGCCAGGAAAACCCCATGAAAGGTTTGTCTTTAGGTTCACCACAAATTGAAAATGACTAGAAGGCACACAACAACAATAACAACAACAAGGCTGCATTTGCACTGCAGAAATAATGCAGTTTGACACCACTTTAACTGCCATTACACAATTCTATGGAATCCTGGGATTTATAGTTGTTGTTGTTTTATGATACCAGAGCTCTCTGACAGAAAAGGCTTAATATCCCACAAAACTACAAAACCTAGAAATGTGTTTTAAATATGTCTTAAAACTCTTATGCTTTATCACACAGGTTTCAAAATGCCTCAATCCCTAGCTGATTTATGCCCCAAATTTTTTCATGAGTCCTTTTTCTTTTGTTATCAGTGGGTGAAGAGAGGTGAACACTTGGTAATTGACAAAAGAGTACATGTAACCCTCCATAAGTGAAAAGGAGAATATTACTAGGGTTGGACTAAACTGGAATGGAATTGGGCCCCACTCATTCTTGTTTTTCTCTTTTTGCACACACTTTCATAAATAGCTTAACTGACTTTTTAAAAAGCCACAGAACACTCAGCAGGTATCTGACTTAGCTGGAGGCATTTGCTCAACTTTCACTGCCTGAAAGTAACTCACTTACATAAATTCAGTGTGTCTTAGGTGTTACCCGAAGCTTCATGCACAACCTTGGTAAAAACCTTATAATTGTCAGTGATGAAAATACAAAAGAGGAGGAGGAGGAGGAGGAGGAGGAGGAGGAGGAGGAGGAGGAGAAAAGAAAATCAGTGGACTAAATTTTGCATTATACTAAGGGCCCATTCCCACTTGCAGAAAAATCTGCATTGGAACCAGGCTCTGCTCCACTAAGGAAAGCAGTTCCAAAAGGCTCCTCATTCACACTATGAAAAGGGACCTTGTTTGGAATCGCTTTTTTAGCTGGGAATGCTTGTTGTTCCCACTGGAGGAGCCAGGGAAGGTGACAGCCTTTCAACCTCCCACCCCTTCCTGCAGGCCTGCAGGGGAATCTTTGGGGGGGGGGCAGTAAAAGTGACCAAAAATCAATCTTTTGCAAAATGAACTATTTGCTTTTGCAATAGAGTGCATTTGCTATCAATTGTATTCAAACACACACACACATTTCTTCCCGGTCCTTGAGGGACCTTCCTTCCTTCCCCCCTTCCTTCCCTACCAGGCTCACCGCTGCTGCGGCTCTGGAGGACTGCCTTGCAAGGCTGGAAGTCTCTAGGCTGGGCAAGGCTGGGAGTCCCAGGGTCAGGTGCCAGTACATTTGGTTTCCTGGGGCTGGCGGGGCTGGTGGGGCTTGCAGCATTTGTGGTGTTTGTGCTGCGCCGCTTGCTACTGCTGCTCCCGGGATTCACAGGCCCTCCGCCAGGGAATGGAAGGCTCTTCAGCTCCAGGAGCAGTGGCAGCGGAACAGCATAAAAGGCTGCCACCTCTGCCAGGCCTGTGCTGCTCCCATCCGGGGCTGACGGGCCTTCCGGTGCTGCAGCTGCTGCTGCTGCTGCAAGGCCCGTCAGCCCCGGGAGAAGCACTGGAAAGTGGCGGCGTCTCTGCTGTGTTGGCACGGGCACCATCACTCCCGGGGCTGATGGGCCTTGAAGCAGCACAGGAGTTTTGTATTCACACAGTGAAATAGATTTTGTGTATAGTCTAGAGTAAACAGATTCCTTAGAGGTAAGTATTTTTGTTTTTTGGTGAAGCATTGTAAAATGTACTACTAATAAAATAAAAATAGGGTGTGTTCCAAGAACAATCAACTTCCACCATAATTTATCTAAGTGTCATTTAAATATTCCTAACTGTAGTCCTATTGGGTGTTGCATTGTAAGAAGACAATAAATAATACAAACTACCATGTCCAGTTTTATGGTACTACTTTGTATTCTCAGGAACAAATCCAAATGGAATGCATTTCTGGATTTCAGGGCAGAAGCTAATTGAAGTCACTTTTCAAAGCCTATACCTGATTTATCTATTTTCTTTCAAGTTGTTTGTTTATCTGTCAGTTGTCTGAAGATCTGCATTATCATGAAGGGTGTTCAGTGGCCTTTATTGTCTTATTGACACTTTCTGCTACACTGGGAAATAGAAGTTAACATGGAGTTTGAACAACTGGCTATTCAGCCATTTCGTGGGCAATGAACCAGGAATCCTTCAGTTCAAATTGTGTAGACACAGCCCAAAGCATTTTGCTGCCTGAGACAGAGCACCCTACACATAATCACGGTTACAGAGTTCCTCAAGCTACCCAAAATAGTTTGCCACTACTGTTGGTATACTGAAGCACATATCAGTCTGCTGCCCTAAGGTAATTTCCTTTGGATCAGAAGTTCTTGGCTGGCTTAACAAAATAACTAATAGATTAAGGCAAAAGAGCTAATTTCTCTTCTCAGCAGCCTCTAGGTATGGTGATTTTACATTAAAAGAAGGCATAGGATCTCCAGGCACTTTTTTTCTTGCTTCCACCCACCCAAATCTACATTTGGTCACTCAGCAATATCCAGTTTACATTTTGCCTCATTTTCCCTATTAGGTTGAGGAGAGGGAGGCTAATGCCAGGCACAATGGGTCCTGAGAGAGAAAAATTGGCCCAAGATTATCTGATTTTGTCCATCTTTGAACAGAGTGCAGATTGGAATCCTCTAGACATGGCTTCTCTCCAGAATCATCCTATGTAAAAATAAGTCAAGATATGTGTATTCTGTTACCTTTAAAATACATCTGTACTTCTCCCTTTTTAAACTCTAAAGAATCAACATAATTTAAAAAGGTAACTTTTAAAAGCAATTTGTTTTTTTAAATATATTTTATTACATTTTAATACTAATCACATTTATACAAAGCAATTAGTAATTTAAATGCCTCATAAAATAGTAGCCATTGTAGTTACTTTTAAAAAAAGTATACCAACTATTTGTACACCAACTATTACAACTGCACCAGCTTAATATCTATTTATTCCCTATTTGGCATCTTAGAAGTAAATGCATCTTTACTGTTTCTCAACAGTAACTAAAACAGTTATCTGGCTTGCTCTTTTAAAGTACTTGAGATACAAAGCACATTTTTCTGTTGTCTTTATCATTATCTCAACATGCACAAAAAAGTCTGTGATACAGCATGAGCCAGCCCGTGAACTGTATAATTCTCTCCCCTCCTCACATTTAATGAGGCCATATCTTGTAAATAATAAAATAAAATAAAGTTACATTGCCAAAATAGTGATCTTATTTTTCATTACATTACATTGTCCCCTCTATAAAATGGCAAAATAAAAGTTTTTTATTTGGAATTTATACT
Source organism: Urosaurus nigricauda (assembly GCA_034509955.1). Lineage (NCBI taxonomy): Eukaryota > Metazoa > Chordata > Lepidosauria > Squamata > Phrynosomatidae > Urosaurus > Urosaurus nigricauda. The sequence goes on along the minus strand of JAOEGL010000003.1, from coordinate 195,922,238 downwards.
TTTTCTGGAATATTTTTAAGCCGTGGATGCTTGAATCCATGGATAAAAAAATCCATGGATAAGGAAGGCCAACTATCCTTCTTTTTAGACTGCTTGCGATCTTGAACAACTATCAAATTTTTCTCAGTATACCTAATTCTACAATCATCACTGCAGTCACTTTTATTACAATAAAGCTTGATATTTACATAGTTATTGTCTACTCCTTTTATTTTGGCCTTCAGATACAGCAAGATGCTTAAACACTCATTTCCCATGACTAAACATCTCTGACTGCTTCTTTATCTTTTCTTTTCATATGGGCAGCGGATAGAAAGCATGCTGGGCTCTCAGATAATGTTTTCCCCTCTAGCTTTTCCCCTCTCCAAAAGTCATTTTAATTTGCTTTGTTAGCATTTTTTTCTTTGATATTTCATGTTAAAATGACCTTATACAAAAATCTAGCTTTTTTGTGTGAAGAGAATAAATACATTTCAAACACATACACAATTGTATTCTTTTGTAACAACTGCCGCTGGGAGGATGGTTTTCAACAGGCAGAAATTGTTCCCTAGGTTGCCTTGCATTGTAATATTTCTTTTCCCTATGTACACCACCCTCCCCCAGCCCTTAAAATACCTGCTTGTTGTAAACAAGATTTTTCTGAATCTAGCCTTTAAGTATCCCTTTTCTGCCTAAAGGAATAATTTGTAAATATGAGCTGCTCATTGACACTGTCTTTATATATAAAAATCTCCAATGTTGTGGTAGTCACAAGAAGGAAAAGAAGATTAAAATATAATGCAATGGATATTTAACAATGTTAAATCTTAACTGATGGCATTTTCCAACCTTTCCTCAAATGCTAGAGCCTCTGCTTTGGAGGGGAAGTAAGTAAAAAGAGTACAGGGAAATAAGAAGCAGTATAATAGTCACTCTTTGAAAGTCAAATCATGGGCTTGTGTATACATACAAAAATAGTTTCTGATTTCCAGATTTTTTTATCTCAGAGTACAAGTGGTGACTCATATTTTAGCCTATAGTTCCCATCAGCCTTACTCATCATGGTTAGGGATTGCAGGATTACTCCATTTCTACTTTAGAATAGTCCTGTTGAAATAAATAGATTTGTTCTTTGGAAATAATGCCTAATTCCAGGCCATAATGATCAGACAATATTTGGACTATACAGCTTTGGGCGTGAGTTTATAAGTGAATTGTTCCTCATCCTAGAACATATATAGGAAGCCAGGCATCAGGAGCAAGGGTTCTCCTAGAGCAAAGATGGAATTTATGGGACCCTTCAGAGGTTAGGCTGCAGTCCTTGCCAGTACAGCTAATAGGGAAGAATATCTTGAGGGCTATCTCACTTCTGGTCCTGTCCTTGGTTTTTTTGGTGTGGAGACTGATTCGATCATTTTGTGTGGAGAAATATTTTGACCATTGAGCCCAGTCTGAAGTTGTGCAATACAAACACAGGTTTGTTATCTCAGAAGAACAAGTGTTTAAGCATCTCTGGAAGAAACTGAATTTTGTCTCATCAGTAAGACTTTAGATGGCTGGGCGAGCTCTGAGACCCCCCCCCCCATACACACACACAAAAGGCAGAATAAATCATTGACATTAGTAGAGAATTTACAATCTGGTTTCTTTATAAATAAGGGTTGGAGGACTTGTAACTTTCCAGATATTATTGGATTTTATAGCTCTGAACGTCCTTGGACCTTGCCCATGTTGTCTGGAAACCATGGAATCTGGAGCCCAGAAACACCTGGAGAATCACAGGTGATATAAATGATTATAGGGTTTTTGATACATAGGAAGTGACATCTCCCTGACAGTTATAATAGTGTCAGCCCCAATCTTGCATGAATAGCTTGAGAAACATATAAAAGAAATGAAAGAATGCTAACCATTTTGAGAGATTGAGCAGTCTTGTCCTGTGTCATACAAGCTTTGAAGTAATGAGTTTTTTTAGAAACTAGGACAGTTTTTAAAAAAAACAAACCACAATTCTCTTGGGGAGAAGCCATGAGAGAAACTCAAATAGTATGATTTGGGCAAATGTAGAGATAACCCCTATTACACATCAAAGAAATGGAAATACCAGCTCCTGATAGGAAATTAATCCCAGGTGAAAACAAAAGGGGCCGTAAACAATGAAAGAACAGCTGAGGTAGTTCTAGCAGCAAAGCTTTAATTTACTTCTGTGTCATTAAAACAACAGATGTAAATAATACAGACTAGTTTATTCTGTTCTCTTGCCAATTACAGCAGGGAGTATTTCCACCATGTAATGCAATACTTTAAAATGTGTTTCTGAAAGGAAGGGAAAGAGAGAGAAGGAAAGAAAAGAGGAAAAGGGAGAGTAATGGAAAACAGAAAAAAGAAGAAGGAGGAGGAACAAAAAGAGGATTGAAGAAAGGGGAAATTAATTGAGGTGTGTAGAAGCATAAATATGAAGTATGAAGTTGTAGTTAAGTGTATTCGAAGTGATTAGAGATGTGCTTTTAAAAATATGTTTATATGTTTGTTTGTGTATGTTTTGTACGTTTGTACATTTTTCTTTTCAATAAAAGAAATATTGATTAAAAAAATATGTGTTTCTGTTTTGAGATTTAGTACTCAGTTTGTCAGTATGAGTGTCAGTATAATAAGGATATACTTCAATAAGATAAGGATAAGACTCCAAGCAAGGTAGATAGATAGATCTGATATATAACCTATAACTTACGGGGTTCTGTTGCATTATTTTTTTCAATTGAAAGTATGTTGTATCTCTTGACTTTTTAAAACAACAACAACAACAGGCAAAGATCCTGTATCATCAGACACCAATACAACAGTGGTGTTCCTGGCAGTGCCCCAACAGAAGATTTTCTGAGGTGTTGCAGATCAGGAATCTGGGAAATGACATCTGCAGCACTCTCCTGGGCCCTGTATGCACTGGCTCAGGGCAGCCCAGAGCATACAGCCTCTGGAGCTGCCTTGATCCTCTCCCATTGCAAAGCCATCAGTTCTGATGTCAGTAGCTAACTGCATGCATGTTGCATAGAGCCACCTAGTGTGTCTACTGCTGCTACAGGTCACGTTGAGGATAGAATGTGGTGCTCAGCATTGGTCATGTGGTTAAATAATAATAATAATAATAATAATAATAATTTCTAATCCACCCCTCTGAACAAGCAATCGGGGCGGAGTACAAAAGAATTAAAAACTATGATAGATTAAAATACCCCTTCCTTACCCTTACCGCCCTCCCTTAAAAGCGCATTAAATCATAATAAAGTTAAAAGCATAAATAATTAAGATAGCAGTATACAATAGCAGGGAGCGGACCCAGGCTTAGGTTGTATGGGGATAAGGTGCAGGGAAAGGGCCTAAGAAACCCTTAAGGCCTAGGTGTGGAGCTGGGGGTGTTAATTTCCTCTGGGAAGGCCTGCCGGAAGAGATGCGTCTTTAGGGCTCTTTTGAAGCCTTCTAAAGATGGAATGAGGCGCACCTCATTCGGCAGGTCATTCCACAGCTTGGGGGCGACAGCCGAAAAAGCCCTCTGGGAGGTCTGCACCAGTCTGGTCTTCATAGGCTGTAGTAGGTTCCTCCCAGAGGACCGAAGTGTGCGGGGGGGGAGGGGTTCGAATGGGGAGAGGCGGTCCCTTAGATAAGATGGACCCAAGTCATGAAGGGCTTTAAAGGTTAAAACCAACACCTTGTACTATGCCCGGAAACTAATCCTTGTTGTGAACTCAGATAAGCAACTGGTGGCAGCAGTAGACACACTGCTCAGCTCTGCAGGACATGTTTCAAACGGCTACCTGGCATTAGAATAGAGAGTTCTTGATCTTCCCGGAAGATCTGAAGCAACTGATGAGTTTTTAAAATCTGGGATAATAGGGACAAAACCAGGTTCTACTGAGCAGGCTGTGCATCATCTAGTCTGCTCTCATCAGAACCAGACTTTAGGCTGTTTGTCATCTGGTCTACTACGGAGGGAAGGCTGTTGTATTTGGCCCATACAGACAGGATCATGGGATACATCAAGAACAGGCAGCTGGTGAGACCTCTTCAGGATTCTGCTGCTACTGCTTGCCTCAGTGTGCCCTGTGACCAGGAGAGCACTACAGCTGTCATTTCCCAGTGTTGCAGAGACCCTTCATTTGGCATGCTACAGCCTGAAAAAGTGAGTATTTCAAGTCACATTTTGGGTTATTCACTTTTTTTTAGTGCAACTATGCAATTAAATTGGCCAAGGACTGTCCATACCAGATGCCAGCTGTCTCTGTATGATTTCTCTACATTAAATGTTGTAGTTTATATTGCCCTCCTATTGTCTAACTCATGATGGATTGTATAGGGAATTTTTACTGGGAATTGTTATTTTAGTCCTGTTGTAGGGTGGGAGGGAGATGGGGAATCTCAATTGTTATATTTTGCTATGTTTTAATTTGTCAATCTGATTTTTATTGCTTTTTAACTGTTGTTAACTGTTGAAAATGGGTTTAAAATGTAAAAATACTCACAAAATGTGTTTATTACTTTAATACCCTTATGTATTTGCAACATGTTTACCCCCCCCCCCCCATAAATGGTGGCACTTAGTCTAGCCCCCCCCCCCTCTTCCCAAAATCCTGGCTACTTCCCTGCTCCCATGCCTTGGCTCCTGGACTTAAGGAGGAAGAATGGCTCTCTTTCCCTCCTTTCCAACATCTGTCAGTGAAGACTGGCTGAGAGTGTGTTTGTTTGCCCTCCTTCTACCCGGGCTCCTGCCCTGCCTTGGCTCCTGGACTTAAGGAGGAGGAGGAGTGGCCCTCTTTCCCTCCTTTCCAACATCTGCCAGTGAATACCAGCTGAGAGAGTGTTTGTTTGCCCTCCTTCCACCTGGGCTCCTCCCATGCCTGGGCTCCCGGACCTAAGGAGGAGTCTTGTCTCCCCCCCCCTTTTCTTTTTTTTTTTTTTTAGATTGTGTTTAGTTCACATTGTTTCTAGGGTTGGGATGGGGGGTTGAGAATGGAGATTATTTTATTTTTACTTGTTTTGGTATGTTAATTGTTTTGTATTTTGCTTTGTTAATTTTAATTTTTTTCGTTATTATTTGTTATAATTACTATGTATTTTGTTGTTGTTGCTATAACTGCTATGTATTTTTGCTTTGTTAATTGTTATGTATTTTGCTTTGCTAATTTTACTATTACTTAAATTACTATGTATTTTTGTTGCTATAATTGTGTATTTTGCTATTTATTCTTATTGTTAATCGCTATCTGATTTTATTGTTATTGCTTAATACATTGCCATTTGTTTTTTAATTCATGTATATTGTTATTATGTGTATATTCCCCTCTGTTGTAACCCGCCCTGATTGCTTGCTCAAAGGGGCGGGCTAGAAATAAATATTATTATTATTATTATATGCACATCTCTAAGAGTTGTGTCAGAACTGCAAATTAAGATGAAGTTAATGATACATATGTATTTGAAACACATACAAGGCATGCAGAGTTTTATCCTGGATCTATATACATCACACAACTGCAAATCTTGAGGGGAGGGGGAGAAATCCAAGATTGGTTGTCCTGGGTTAAGTGGGATTTTTGGCAGCCCTCCCAAAAACGTTATCAGATGCATTCAAAATGTGTGTGAACAACAAAGATTCAACCCACGTTCTACTCAGATTATTTTCATCATCTGAATAACCCCTTGGTCATTAAGGACCATAAACATGAATCCTCAGCAGTTACAAGATTTTACACCTTATGCTCTCATATCTACTGATGTCCAGGAAAGCAGCCAACAGCTGATAACGAGTCCAAAACGAAAAGACTCCATGCAGAATTTGTGGAACCAGATAAATATTGAAAGGCAGGCTTCTGATGAAAGCCCTGGTGTCCGTCCCAGACTTTTATTATCAGCCCACATTACTGCAGGTGGTCTTCATAAGCAGGCACTTTTCATAGTCTCAAGTGCTGGAGGAACGCCCTTTCAGATTTTCTCTGTCTAAATATCCACATTATTAGAAGGCCCTGCTGCTAGGAGTTTTGGCTCCTGATTGCCTTCTAAAGCCACAGCCTCTGCTGGAGGTGTCTGGGCAGAGCTAGGACCAGGCTCAGGCTCCAGGTCAGGGCTCCAGCTCAGCCTCAGAGTCCTCCCTTGAGTCCTGAGCCAGGCTGGGCATGACAACTGAACAGGATGTCAGCCATTATTTCGTTCTTTATTACAACAGGGACTGTGTGGAAATCCACTTTCTGTTGTGTAACAGGACATCCCAGGGGCTGACCTACATCATTGATAATGCTGTTAGCCATTTTAGAGGTTTCAGCAGCTGTTACCAGAAAGGTTCAAAGCCATCTAAATAAACAAGAGAGCTAAACTTTTGTCACAAAACCTGAAGAGAATAGGTATGTTTTCAGCACATACAGTTCTCCAACTTCCTCCACTCCCTAGAGTACACTAAATCCTGTTTTTTAAAAAAATCAAAAATTCTGAAGCCACAATTCTGTATTCATTTACAAAGGAATGAATACCGTTACATTATTTAAGTGGAGCCTTATTTCATATAAGCTTATAAGGCCTAGGCTGTCAGCAAACATCTTTTCAAAAGGAAAGCAAGTATTTCCACATTTGAAATTCATTTTGCATAGATCTTTTTAAAATTGTTTTTTAAAATATATTTTATTATATTTTCAAGTATGATTACAAGAGAAGAAGACAAAACAAGAAAAGGGAAGATAACTACCTTAAAGATGAACATGGGTTAGGCATAGACACTAATATAAACTGACAATCTTTCCAAATATATACTGTCTTGAAATTGTCATCTATAAAACATATGCTCATGCATAGCTAAAGCAATAAGATCTTTGACCTTTGAGCAATGAATGCTGCATGTTTATCTTTACAGCCTTGGAGTATGACAGATTTTTTGGGTTTTTTTTTTTTTTTTTTTTGCAACTTTTAAAAATTGTGTGTTAATGGTGTAATATTCTGACTCCTTTTGTAAAAAAGCTGTGGGCTTCATAGGACCATAGTGAGTACAGATTAAATATCTTTCTGCAGGGGCAAACCTAATAGGACTGCACCCAGCACAGTTGTTTGTTTATATATAAAAGGAGGTATGCCCACCTTCTGCTTTGCCATTCTCTTTGCATATGCCTATAATTGCCTACTTCAGGTATGTGTTAAGTGGCAGCTGATGGTTCCCATGTCAGTGATGAATGAATCCATTCTAGTTTTTTGTCTGAACTTGTGCTGGGCAGGGCTAAAGCCTGGAGCAAATGTATCACTCCCCTGACAAAGACACCATCTTTGACCACTTGTGTGTACCCTTGATAGGTAGCTATAAGGGGATAGTGCATGTGTCTGTATGTGCCTTCAAGTTGCCTATCAACATGTGGCAACCCCCCTGAATTTTGTAAGCTTTTCTTAGACAAAGAACACTCAGATGTGTTGTTACCAGTTCCTTCCTCTGAAATACAGCCTACACCACCTGGTATTCATCCCATCCAAGTTCTAACCAGGGCTGACCCTGATTGAACAGGATATGGTGCCTTTAGGTTATTTATGCCAGTTAGATTTTGCTGTCAACTGAGTACAAAAGTTTGCAGCAATCAAATTAAGCAGAAAGTAATGGGTGAAAGAGGGAGGAGAAATGGGGTTATTTTAAAAACAGCCAAAAATGGGACGAAAAAGAATTGACACTCTACCTGCCAAATTTGCACAGTGGGAGGCTATAATACAGCTTTTAGGCTGCAAAGTGTTCTGCACACATTATCTAAGTGAACAGAAGACCATTAGCTGCTTTATCACACTAGGAAGCAAACAGGATTTAAATGAGAGTTAAATGAGTATTAAACAGGAAATGTTCTATGATAAACATAGGGCATTTCCTGTTTAACTCTTGTTTAACTCTTGTTTAAATCCTGTTGCCCCCTAGTGTGATAAAGCAGTAGGTCTCTATGAATTGTAGAAATAATGGCATAATTATATTTGCACATCTTCCTATATTTTGTATCTAGTTATCTTCTATAATGAAACACTGAATATTAATTGTATATATAAGGTGTGAGAGCCAGCATGGTGTAGTGGCGTCACTAGGGGGGTTGCAGTGATGCATCCTGCACTGGATGACACCCGGGGGGGAGGGTGACACCCAGTCAGGTTCTCTCCCCAGATCCCCCCCCCCATTCCATCCTCTACACTATCCCTGTGCTCCCCTCATGTGCATTCTCCCTGAGTCTCATCCTGTACTTTTCTTCATTAGGAAAAAGGATGGGGCAGCACAGGAGGAGGGAACATGCACCAGCCCTAGAAGCCTCACCCCTTGTACCAGATGACACCCAGTGCAGCAACACCACTGTCATAGTGTGTAAGACTAGGACTCTGGAGATCAGGGTTCGATTCTCTCCTTGGCCATGGAATTCCACTAGTAAATCATACACTCTCAGCCCCAGAAAATCCCATGATAGGTGTATCTTAGGGTCACCATAAGTCAAATTAAAAAACAAGAATGCTCTAAGGTCTCATAATCATATTTCACATCATTAATCATTTTAATAAGAAATTACAACAAATTAAATTGGTGATGGAGATCTTTATAATCTTTTTTTGTAAAAGCAACAGAATAAACATGGAATAACTCTTTCCATGTTTACAAATAAAGATTTCTGAGTATTGAATTGAGTCAGACCTTTATTTTAGTCACCATAGACCACAAACACAACTAAAAGAGAAATATAAAACATTAAGACAGCATAACCTCACCCTTATTCTATGGCATTTACAAAAAGTCTTGTGAAAATTTCGGTCTGGTGAGTTTTGTTTATATCCAATTACCACAAGCAAAGATTTATTTATAATCTTGACAATAATTCCAGTCTCATCTCTACATGAAATGTATAATTGTTTCAACTTGCAAGGACATAAATGCAGCAAGAAGAATATCCTGGAGTGTTCTAGCAGTGAAGAGGATAAAAATTAAATGTTGCTAATGTTGAAGTATGCCTACATTAAGAAAGATTTAACATTTTAAAATTTTGCCACTTTAATCTCATAATCAGGATTTGCATTCATAACAACAAGAAGCAAGTCTGTTTCCTAGAAATCACATATTTGAAAGTCTATCTCTTATCCCCTGAAACAGTATGTTTTAGACTGACTAGCCTAGATCATTAGCAAAACCTCAGCTGGAAAAAACAGTGACCATATCACTGCTTCACTTTCATAGAAATGTTTATTTTCATTATGAATTTTTGAGCAAGCAAGCATAACTTGAGAACTGTAATTTCATCTAAAGATTCACAGTACTAAGTTTGGCCTCAGATTTCACTGTCCTGAATCCAAATTTCAGGGGAAGGGGAGAAGTCCCAACAGATTAACACCAAACATCAAAAATAGGAGGAATGTTTACACATTCACCACTGATGCTTCAATGCCCCAATACATTCAATCAAGATTAAAACACCCAACAATAACTGACTCTCAACAGGACCTGTTTAAAAAAAAATGTTTAATGCAATCTTCCTGTGTTGGGATCATTGTGTTCCTCCATTTCTGTGCATACAGAAATCATGCTACAGTAATCATATATTGCAGTAGTCTTCCATATTTCTTCATCTAGTCATCTAACAGTCCAGTTTGAAACCACTTTAACAGCCATGGTTCAATGCTATGTCATTCTAGTATTTGTAGTTTTGTGAGACATTCAGCCTTCTCTGTCAGATATCTCTGGTACCAAAGAAACTACAGTTCCCAGATTTCCATAGCTTTGAGCCATAACAGTTCAAGTGGTGTCAAACTGGATTATTTTTGCAGTGCAGATTCAGCCTTTGTGAACTATGGCACATCAGGAGCCATATTCAGTGTGTGCACACTATTTCTTTTTTAATGGAAGGCACAGGTTTTCGTATATGCATGTATCATTTCAGCACATGCCAAACATCTTGGTAGCTAGTGTAGATGACAGGCTTGTGGGAACAAATCAAATCAAACTTCGAATTCATGTTCTATCATAACAGTGAAGGGGAAACTCGTCATCCATATGCCAAATTAGTGTTGGCAGCCCTATACCTGAAGCATTCTTTCTATTGATTGTATTTATCGGTTCAGAGGAAACAAATAGCTACCTCTGGGTGGAAATAATTAACAGCAAGAGAAAAGAAATGGCAAAGCCAAGCCGTCAAAGAGACGAGCATCTTAACGGAGATATTGATGTTCCTTCACAGAAGCATCAAGAAGAAATGGAAAAGATAGCAGAACAATTTCCTTTGTAGTTATAACTACAAAATATCTTTAAACTCTAACAGTCTCTGTATACCAAGGATGTAATTCTGTTTCCAGCAGGCTGGTTTATCTTGGCTTCCCTCTGATAGGAAAAAAAGAAAAATTGGTTACAAGAATTTGTTTGTTGTTGTTTATTTGTCTTCTTGGGACCATTAGCTGTCATCCTTGTGTACCTTAACCTAGTGTGTCCCTGTGACAAGGACGGAAAAATTACCCATGTACATAAGGGATATTATAGTGAGACCCAATGGGACTGTTATACTTATTTAAGGTCTTTTCAGGCAATTCTATCTGAAAGCTGCTTTCTTGATTCTTAATAACTTGACTGAGAATTGTACTGTGGGTGAAGTTTGATATACAGGCTCTCACAAGTCCATTTACACTATATAAAAATGAATTCTATTTAAGCTGACATGCAGGGAGGGGGACAGCATGGAGTATTGTGCTGAATGAATAACTGATAACATGACACAAAAAGTCCTAAAATTTTTCCCACCAGGGGCCAATGGATGTAGAAAGATGTGAGCATGGAAGAAATTTGTCACACACTGAGTGGGCCCTTGTATACAACACAAATATAGCATATGATTCCACTTTAACTCCAATCTTGCATCCAAAGTAAAATCCCAACAGTTTGTCATTTGGTGAGATTCTAGAAGCTAAACTCACTGGATAAGAATTCTAAATAATCATGTCTAAACTGGATGTTGTCATGGCAGTTAAAATAGAATCATAGTGCTACAACTGTGCAGTGTGAAAGGACCTAGAAAGAAATGTTGCAGCACCTTTTAAGACCAACTGCTTTTTAATTTAACATGAGCTTTCATGGACATAATTGTTAGGATTTGAGGCCTGAGTATGAAATGTACAGTTGTGCACAAAGGAATTATGGGTACTGTTGGCTAGCCTGAAATCCAATGCAGCTGGAGGCTAGAACAGCAGACAGTGCTCAAGGCCAGATATGTGTTTGCTGCCAAGTAGGCCTAAGGTAAACATCAAGAGTCTTCCTGACTGAGAGGGACAGAATTGTAGGTGGCACAAGGAACAAAGTCATCAGAAGAGGCTGGGTTTGTGGCCGCATGGCACAAGTCTATAAATAGCGGGCACACCAGGGTTGTGGGTTGTTGGGTAGTTGTGGGTAGTCAGAGTAGTGGATGGTTGGTTGGAGAGATTTGTTGGAAGAGCATGTATATATTTGTAAATACAGCAACTTTAAGAATAAACTTCTAAGGAGAGAGTTTTGGCTCCAATCTGTTTCATCAACAACTGGGAGGAAGAATTCCTGATAAGCCGAACAACTCCAGGGTTGCCGGTAGTTCCAAAGGCATCAGAGATTGCTTGAACTGTGCACATCTGTTTGTTTACATCAACAATAAACCCTTTTTTAAAAATGGCATTAAGCAGCAGCATTTTTAACCCAAGGGGGTTGCCATTATGGCTAATCTGATTATTTGAGATGGGAGATATCTTGGGGGAGACTCTATTAACATGAAATATGTCTTTAGGGTCTTTTATCAAACATGTTAAGCAGGCCTCATTTTCTTGTAGTTAATTTTGTAACAGACACCAGAACTGTTTGTGCTTGCATTTTTTTAGTTCTGTATATACTCAGCTATAAATTTGTAAATTCAATTGCATATTTTCCTGTTCTTTGGAAAAGATAATTGCATTTGGAGGAACAAACAAGCCTCCAAGATGTCAACAGGTGTGTAGGTGTATATCTACCTTCTGGAGAGGTTTAATATTGTATTTTTCCACTTGGTACTATCTCTCACATATAGGCCAGAACGTATTGTTTCAGAACTAGCCATTCAGTCTTCTTGACTTTCTACATGCATCATGGGTAATTATGGAAGCTCATGTTGTTATTCAGTTACCAGTTTTCTATCCTATGAAATATTTAGATCTGCAGAAGAAAAATGATAATGTTATTGAGAAGTGCTAGGCAGTACTTAACAGAAGAGATGCATATACTATTGTTGCTAAAACTGGAATATTTTATATGTCCCTAGAAAAATAACTGTGTGGTCTCTAACAGCTTGGATAAGTCTTACCACTACAAATCTCTAGGTCATAATCTAAAAAATGTCATTGTTTCATGGCTACTATTTTCATAATGCTTAAACAGGAAGCATTGTAACCTATCAAGTGGAAGAATGGTGAATGCTTTCATGTATTATAGACAGAAGACCTGTGGAGAGTTTAAAATGCTTTCTATTGTTGCCATCAATGTTTGCAGAAGTGACAACTTTTCTACATGACATTGAAAGTAACACTGCATGAAGGTAAGATAAAAAAATTCAACTAATGGATGATTACTTTCCATTTACATGCATTTTCCCTCTAATTATTTTATGCATAAAAACCCTTGCCCTGCTAAATGATGCGGAGGCTTTTGTAAAGTGAAATTCTAGCAATTTGCCTGCCTCATGTGTGTAATTAGTTTAATTAGCACTGTTATTTTTAATGAGAATAACAATGTCTATTCTGTGTGCTCACTTCTTTACTGGACACTGCTGAAAGCTGTATTTCTCATTTTAGCAGACCCTTCAGTATTGAAGGTATTGCATATACTGGGTACGAAATCTGAATAGAACAAAGCACTCTACTTTGTTTGGAGTGCTCACTTTCATTCCATTTAGGTTAATTGCACATTTTCATTTAATCTGTTTTAAAGGAAAAAGCTAAAATTCTGCATGTATCCACCACCATATGTATTTTAGGAGCTTTTTAAAGATACATTACTTAACAAGCAGAACTCTATACGAATGTATTAGGAAGAACATCAAAAACAGACTGCACCATCTTCTTAAAACATCTGAAGATTATCTGTTCTGCCAGTTTTTTATGCTTTTTGTTTCAAGAAAGCTTTCTGCTACAGCATTTGAACATTCGTCGGGATTGTTTTTACTACAAGGGATGAAAGTAGGCAATGCTCATGCAGGGACTGGGGTGGGGAATTGGGTCCTTCTTAAAGATGATATCCAGAAGGATATAGGAAGGGCATAATTTCCCTCGCTAATATTTTGATACTATAAAATGGCTTTACAGGCAACAGTGCAAGTAGCAGAGCAGGGTAAGTGGTTCTCCCTTACTTCTATATTGTTATTTCACTGATGCTTCAATCTGATGTCAGTATTCAGAACATTATTTTAGTTAATACTGTACACCAATAACCAAATAAAAGAGGAAGTGAAAGGGCAAAATGGATGCTCAGCAGTGGTGTGGTTAAAGGCAAATATAAAAGCAAGGCTGTTTATTTGAGAAGTCATTATACCATGTATACAGCTGATGGATAGAAAGTCTCCTGAGACTAAGTTTTAGGCAAATGTCTCCTCATTTATCAGATTTTTAGCAATATATCTTTATATTGAAGTATTCACTAAAATATATATCCATCTGAAATGGTAGGCTCATAATGTCTTCTGCCACCAAAAGAGCTACACTGTAAGCATCCAAAGATTTTGTATCCATGAAAGCTGATGTATAAAAACAGTTAGGCCCTGTGCAGATTGGCAGTTTGGGCTGGGTTGGGGGTGGAATTGGGGTGTAGCGTCTACACAGCACATGCACTGGGTCTGCCCCCAGGGTGGCATGGCATGATGCTGCATGCCACACTACACTGCGCATGGCATCATGGTGCTCCTGTCACTGCATCCATACAATGCAGTGGCTAGCGTGACCTTTCCAGGGGCAAAAAGGGGCCACTTTTTGCAGCTCCTTTTTATGCCCTGGAAACACCAGATCAAGGCCACAGCATGCAATTGCCATGGCCCCAATCTGTCTGCAATAGGGGCAGCTGGAGGCTGCCCCTTTGAGGCTGTCTGTGTAGTCCCTTTCCTAAAGATGCAGCTACTCCTTTCCCTCTCTTCCTACTTTCCTCCTCTTTGTGATGTAAAAGAGCTACTGATGAGTCTCCCAACTTAGGAGGAAGAATGAGTTGGAATTAAGTTTTTTGTTTTCCCAAATAAGAATATATCAGATTTGCATATTTCTCTATATTTAAGAGAGCAAGAACTTGACAAGTGAGAAAACTGATTGTTGCTGAAGTGGACCCCCCCCCTTTTTTTTTTCTTTCCTTTTTTCCTCTTTGTTTCACTAAATTGCATTGACATAATTGCTAAACTGTGAAAGAAGTAAAACAAATCAATAAACAAAATAAAAGGTTTGCTAGGTAGGGTAACAGGGCAGGGAACCAGGGTTAAGGAGGATTTTGTAAAAGAGCCAAGAGACTGCTGATGGTTAAAACAGTCCTAGTTGCGCTGTTTAAAAGGGCATGTGATACTGATGGCTCCCAAAGCAATATGCATCCATTTGTTTTTGCTAACACAATCACAGTGAGAATAGGGTTCATGTGATAGTGTCTTATGACATATCTTGCAGTTTTTGAATAGTCCATAGACAATACGAACAGAAAATATTTCTGTAGTTTTGATGATCATTTGAAGGTTGGCAGAAGGGTTTGAGACAAAGTCCTGAACCTCACTCATTGAGTCTGTATGCCATGTTGTTTGAACAGGTAGCTTCTGTGATTTAGAAAATCTCTTATATGTTTGCATGCTGAACAAATTATATTTGGTTATAAAAGAGAGCTACTAACATCCTCTCCATCAAAATAACAACATATTTTTATATGCAAATTCAGATAAGACACAAAAGCCAAGATAAAATAATGTTTGCAATAATACAGAGAATAAGAATGAACCTAATGTTACTGTTTGTTCTTTGCTTTTTAATAGCAGCAACTGAAACAAAAAAGTAAAACATCACAGGTGATCTTCTTCATTAGGACCTGAAGACCATTCGATTTTCAAAGATTAAGTCTGACCTGCAAGTGTTTGTAATAAAAAGTAGCAATGTTATTTTGTTTATGCCTTGGCCAGGATGAAAGCTATATTACACTTAATGTTCAGTCCTGTTCAGTGGAGATACAATAATATCAATTTGGAGATGACTGAAATGAGAGATTTTATTTCAGGAATTACTACTGGTTCAGATAAAGGCTGCCCTGACAATAATCATGTTTTATGCTGCATGCAAACAAACTGAATATTAATGTTGTGAAGATAATGCAGATTTTTACCTTTTGTGCTGAATAATGTTTCTAACACAGTAGCAAATGAGTATATTAATCTTTATAATTTGCAAAGCTTGCTGTTTAAATGGAAATCTGTCATATTTTACCAAATATGGAAGTAAAAGCCGATATTTGTTCCTTTCATAAATGATTTCAAAATAGATTTGATTCCATTATTGTCAGGACCATGTTGTAAACAGGTCTGAGAAAATCACAATTACACTAGGTGGAGCTGTAGCAGATGTTATTACAGTTCTTATGACAGTTACATGAGTTTGCATTTTAAAACAGTGCATCATGGGAAGGCTGATGCAACTGTCACTTCTTCTTCTGAGAGAGAATGTCAGTTATACAGTTGGTGTTACAGTAACTGCCTCACTGCCTCAGAGGTTGTTGTTATAGTCGGTTGGTTGGTAACTTGTTGATGAATATTCAAGATGGATGACTTATACTCTGTGTAATATTTGTAAACCATCAGGCCTGGCCTCAAGTAGAAGAGCCCTCTCTCCGTGCTACACCATCTTACCCAGAAGGGAGTGAAAGGAGAGGCCTAGCAACACCATTGGACCTCGCCTCAAGTAGAAGAGCCCTCTCTCCGTGTTACACCATCTTACCCAGGAGGGAGTGAAAGGACAGGCCAAACTCCATTGGGCCTGTCCTAGAGTATGAAGCAGAGCCCTCCCTCCAGTCCATCTGCCTTGGTCCAGGCGTCAGGGGGAGAGAAGAACCTTTGGACCTAATCTCCTTTCCCAACACCATTCCCTTCTCCTTTTGTGTCGGGTCTTCTTAGACTGTAAGCCTGAGGGCAGGGAACCATCTAATTAAAATAATATTTGTAAGCCGCTCTGATAGCTTTTAGGGAGTGCTCTGTACCCACTCTGTATTCAAGAGGGTAATAATAATAATAATAATAATAATAATAATAATAATAATGTAGTTATGTAACAAAGATTAAAGAAACCTCATTTGAGAGAAACCTCATTGTCCAGAGATTCATTCCTGTGTGAGAGGAAATTCGCTATGCAACTCAGATTCTTCACAGACCTTCTTCTGGGCGTCCTCTCCAAGTACTTAAACTCTGCTTATGTTCGTTTCGACAAGGGTTATGTACCCAGCACACACCTTCCTGACAATTTATACATAGATTTGGCTAATTTAGGTTGGATTAATCAGTATTTATAAATGGATAAATATGTATTTCAGGCTATATGATTTTTTAATGTATATAGTTCACTTTAAAGTCTGTTCTGTACTGTTCCCACAATAATTTTCCACTGAAAAACAAAAATAAAATAATGATTTCAATACAAGTGTGATTAATATATATATATATATATATATATTCCTTTTAAATCAGCAGATAAAATTACTAGCATGCAAAAATGAAATGAAAGCTGTTAAGAGAAGGAAAGAGAAGAGTTCCGTGCCTTATACAACAGTTCCCCCAGTTTTTAGATAGGGTATGCCATAGGGGCAATCTCCCTGTGTAAATTTCCCTCTTGAATACAGAGTGGGTACAGAGCACTCTGTTCCTCCTGGAAGATGGAAACAGCACATTAAAAATAAGAATATTGGGTAGAATTCACTAAGGGGTTTATCACATGGGGGAAATCAGGAGAGAAATCGGGGGTTTAAACTGTCATTATCCTGGGAAAGTTGTGTGATTGCAGGGAGATTTTCACACATATCGTGATTAAATAGGATTTATCCCAGCAATAGCCAGGTATTAACCAGCAAAAAATCATTCATGGGACTTTCCCGTGAATTATTTGTTGCTGGCTATTTCCATGGTTATTGATGATGAGTTGAAGAGCTGTGTGTGAGGATTTTGTTGCAGCTAAAGAAACTGGAGATCTTTTCCCAGCAAGAGGGGGGAAAAACAGTTTTCTCTGCTCCACTCACAGATTCATCTACAGGAATCTGGCTCAGCTGAATCTGTGAGGAATACAGAAAATTGTTTTTTACCCCTGGCTGGTAGAGGATCTCCACTTCCTTTTGCTGTAAGACCACCAAAGATCATCGTAGAAAGGAAAGAGAAAAATAACTTGGTTGGAATGCAAGTTCTGCAACATTGCCTGCTTGCTGGTGTACAAAGACCAACACAACTTCACAGTTCTTATGCCAACTTTATTTGGCTTCATTATATTTAGTTTCTTCAAAGTGGAAGTAACTTTGTGTTTGGTGGGTTAGGGCTAAATAATAAATTCTGGAACATGATAAGCTTACAGTTGTCATTCTTGTTTGGATTTCTGCACAGCTGTAGGGGTGGAAATGAGATTATAATGCTCAATGCACCATGTACATATAAGCTACAAAACACTGCCTCCTAATGTGTTTACAGCTGTCACATGGAAAATATTTGTGCATGCCTCCCAGTCTTTTTTCTTCCACTCACAGTAACCTGGACAGTCTCCAATACTTTGCTTCACTTTTTAGCTTTCTAAAAATGTTATGGAATATCACATAGCACTTCCACTGCCATAGCACTTACTGTTCCAGTCAATTCAGATGATGTCGTTGTGTCAGTACCTGAGTGCTTCTTCCTCTTGGAAGCATGATTAGGAATGTCTTGTTCAGTAATATGGTGCCCTCCTGAGCACCTCTAGTTCCTTGACAGTAACATCAATTGAATAGTTGACGCTGACATGCCAGACTGACATTGTCCAAACAGGGCATGACAGCTGGCAGCAGGGCAAACTCAACTATAAATAAAAACATAAGTTCATCTAGAGCACTAACTTGATATTTCAATACAATGAGTTCTCTCTGTTGTGTTTCAATGCAGATCACCTCCATCAATAGAAGAATTGAAGATGGAAGAAGTGAAATGGACGAACCATATGACACTGAATACCTCTGGTAATTCAAGATACAGGGGAGATGATATTAATGAGTACTAAGAAAATGCACTCATTTTCACTCGTGTCATAATACATCTCTTAGCAACAAAATATACCTATCTTATATAATAGCTACATTGCAAGTGAGAAGACTATATGCTTGAGTGGAATCTTCTGGCTCTTCACAAGTTGTTTAAATACAAATTCCAGCTGCAAGCTAATGGTAAGGAAAAATGAGAAATGCTGTTCAGCATCTGGATGGCCACATTATTTTCATCCCTGCTTTAGGCTATATAAATACAGGTGACAACAGATGAGTTAACATTTCTTGAACCAGAGTTTCAGAGTAATATATGAGGGGGTATCCTAAAGTTTAATTATCACCTTTTAAAAAAAATTGACGGAAGGTTTGTCTTGATTTGTAGTTGTTAATTTATCTCTACGTAGTCACCATCCAGATTGACACATTTTCCCCCAGCGTTTCTCGACCCTCCAAATACCATTATTGTAGAAGTCTGCAGATTGTGCCTTACAAGGATTTTACACTTTAGTCACTTCTGGTGCAGCCTGTCACAAAATAAAGGATGCAATGAGCTGATTTTCTCAATATCATGCACTTAAGGACCAATTGTGACACTGACAACATTTCATCAATATACCATAATAACTTCCGGGTAATAATTATTACTTTACGATACTCCCTCATAAGGCACAATCTGCAAACTTCTACACTATCAGGTATCCGGATGGGGTCAAGAAACACTGGGGAAAATGTGCAAATCTGGATGGTGACTACATAGAAATAAGTTAAAAACTACAAATCAAAACAAACTATCATTTTTTTAAAGATAATAATTACAATTTTAGGATACCCCCTTGTATATTAGCACAATTTTGGTAAAACCGTATGATGGCAAGTTTACATTGGAACTCCTTTCTGATATGACTATGGAAACAATGATCTAATGTTAGATGAAAATGAATGAGGCTTAAAACTTCCCCTAGAAAAAGGAAACATTACAAAATGAACCAGTGATCATTAAAAAAACAAAAAACACCCACACCAGTGGTTCTGTTTGAATAGTTAATAGAGCAAACTTATTCATGTCTACTCAAAATAAGTCCCACTGAAGTCAGTGGGATTTGGGACTGGAACCTAAATCTGCTTTGCCTTTATCATACAGCAGCATAGGTATTTACAAGTATTTATTGAATTACACAATTAGAAATTATTTATCCCTTTAGTTATTTTACAGGATTAATATGTTTGTTACAGAAGGATCACATTAATCCCATCCCAGGCCTATTAAGAATTAGGTAACTGCCAGTGGATTTTATTTAACTAGCCCAGCTTAGTTTTGAAACCATGTTTGCTATTCTAAGTCTTAATTAATAACTCTCTAAAAGAAATTAACACAAAAACCCCACTGACTAATTCTGAAATATTCAGTGTTAGTGACCTTCCCAAATATACAAACTGATCCTATCAGCAGCAGAACAGTTGTACCAGGTGTCCTATATTTAAAGCTGCCATGTGTTTGAAAGGATGTACAATCCAAATTTGGTTTCAAGAAAAAGATCTTAAGATGGGAAAGCAGCTGTCTTGAAGTTGCCTTCAGTGAGCACCTGTAGAACACACTGACCAGTCCCACAGCTTGCCTTGTCATGTGTTTGACCGCCATGGTGAGGGGTTAAGAATGGAAAGAATGCTCACATTATTGTTTCCTAGCTACAAATAAAATAAAGTAAAAGTTAAAAAAAGGAGCTTGCTGACACTTGAAAACCTGTCTGGAAAGGATAATTTGACATTGTTGTTCACCTTCAATCAGTGGCATCTCCTGGTGACACCCAGTACAGGTGTGTGTAAGGGGGCGGTGGCAGAGGCCTGTTCGTCACTCCCCTCCCCTCTCCTTGCCTTATTCACCTGCCACTCTTGCCACAGTCTCTACTCACTTGTATGGGAGAGAGGTGGACAACGAAGAAGCTACGAGAGGTGTGCTCACCCCTTCAATGCCCTTGCCACCTTCTTGGCTCCCCCTGCCCTGGGCAGAGATCAAAGTGGCAAAGAAGCTACAAAAGGTGTGCTTGCCCCTCTGATGCCCTCACCCTCTCCTCTACTCTTTGCCTGGGCATCCATCCACCTCTCTGCTGCATAGAGAGGAGAGCCCCACCAGGTGTTACACCCACCTCTGGGTTGTCACCCAGTCTGGTCCACACCCATCCAATGACGTCCCATTCATTTTTTACTTATGGTGACCCTAAGGCAAATCTATCATGACTTCTTTTTTTCCAACTTTTTTCTGACACTGAGAGACTATGACTTACACAAGGTCACCCAGTGAGTTTCCATGTTTAAGCAGGGATTCAGACAAAGGTCTCCTGCAGTAATAGTCCAACACTCAGACCACTACATAATGTTGGCTTTCATGAAGAATTTTTGTCCAGAATTCTGCACAGCTTTTGCTCAGTATTTGTACATCTCAAAGTGTTTCAGAGATTATTATGCAGAGAAATAAATCTCAGTTTTCATGAGAGTTGGGGGTTTTCTGCAGCCCCCCCCATTTCAACAATTGTCTTCTGTACAAGATTACTGTTTTCTATGCAAGAACCACAATCATGAAAAACAAAAATTTTACACACACACAAAATATTTCATAAAAAATTGGCTATCTTTCACAAAAATATAGCCACGTGGTTTTGTGGTTACTGCTGTTTTTTGCACAAAATATGTTTTGTGAAATATTTTTTGTTGTGCAAGATTTTCATTGTGAAAGAATTTTCTTGTGCAGAAAACAGCCCCTTCAGGGTGTGTGAAAACCGGATGAGAATTGCACAGGGATATTCTCCACAGCAGCCTGAAAACTAGAAATTATTAATCTTCACTTACAAGGATAAAATTTCTTGTTAACTGCCTTCAAGTTGATTTGGACTTGTGATAATCCAATAAATAAGAGACCTCAAAGTCACCCTATCCTCACCCACCCTGCATAGGACAAAATAGTTGAATGTTAACATCCCCTATTAGATGTCCTGGCTTATAGTGAAATCACAAAATTTAGAACCATTATTTCTATAGTTGCATTTATACATATACACCAGTATATACAAATTTGTGACATCTTTTTGATGGTGTATTTATGGACATGCATAAGTGGGCATCTTAACAACCATACAGGACTTTACTGAATCTGCCATAAGGGCCCCCATTTGGCCTCACACTACTTTGATTTGATCACAATCTCCTTGAAGTCTATGGAAATACCAAACTGATAATTGCTTCCTGTTACTGTTCAGATGCAACTTGACAGAACAGTGTTGCGCTCAGTTCAGCATGACCAATGATGAAAATAGCCACACTTTCTGTATATATATATATATATATATATATAATTATCACTCTAGGTTTGAACTGGGACTTTAGCTCATCAAATTCTTTCTGTTGGCATATATTAAAGAAGCATATATAGAAATGTGGTCTTACAGGTCTTCTGTGAGGTTTGACCAAAACAGAATTAAAATATCTTAATGGCAAGTACTGTGTGAAATTCAACACTTTGGTTAAAAAACTAAATCCAGTGTAGGCTTTGGTGTGGGAAGCTGAAAAACCTTTTGCTAATAAAAAGGGAATTTGAATATTGAAGAACTTATTTATTTTAGTCCAGTTCCCTTTCTTCCATTACAAAGAACTTTTAAAATCTAGAATTTATTGAAAACTATTAGGTCATTTGCTTGTAATCTGTGAAAGTTTGGCAAATTTGGCCATGTCTGCACTGGCCAGAATACTCCAAGGACAGCCTGGACTATCCAAGTCATGAAGCTACCCTGACCTACCCCCATTACCTGATTACCTGATCCTCTGTTTTCATACCAAGGCAGCTTTCTGCATGGGTGACCCACTGCACCACCCAGCACATTCAACATCACAATGTGATTACCACTTCTGAGGTCATCCAGTAATTATCACATAGCTGGGCACCTTATTCTGACTTCAGAATGAGTGACCTGTTGTGGCAACAGACACAGTGAGCAGCTCAGCAGGATACCTGCGCAGACAGTCACTACTGCATGGGAACAATGGGCTTTGGATTTTTTTAGAAGATCTGGAGTTATATGTCTGTTATGTATATTTTAGAAGAAGAAGAAGAAGAAGAAGAAGAAGAAGAAGAAGAAGAAGAAGAGGTGGTGGTGGTGGTGGTGGTGGTGGTGGTGGTGGTAGTAGTAGTAAAAGGTAAGTTTTTAAAGGATGTTATACCCCAGTTCTGGTGTGGAACATTACAAACATTGTCTAGACTGCTCTCACCAGAACAAGGGTTTAGGAAATGCATCATCCAGATAGAATGTTGCAAGAATGAAGAAGGAAGGGAATAGACCCTTTGCCCCATGCAGACAAGGCTTTGTCTCCCTAGAGTGCATTAGCATGTAGGAACATCTATATTTGTACTGCAGTGCCATAAACCAGAGTGTCTGATTCCTATGGTGTTGTACTTCGTTCTAAATAAATGGTAATCAGATGAAGAAAAGGATTACAATTAGGTTAAGAACAATTAAAGTAGGAACTTACATAGTTTGTCACTCTTGATTACTTAATCATTATTTGACATTGTGCAACTATGTGAACTGTTTTTATTGAAGCCAATTGATGTTGCAGCTATGCTATTGATTATGAAAGCCCCAACTCTTGCGTTTGATTGTGACAGCTCATTTACTCACATATGCAAGTGACCATTTGATGTCTGTGTGGTGAGCTTGCTTGCAGTTCAACAGAATGGTTGATTGTCTAGCAAATATGCATGCTGAAGTGTACTTTTAAATTCTTCTGTTCTTTCATGTAATTCCCAGTTGTAATTGAAGCTTCACTATTTTTTGTTGAAATGTGTATATTATTATTTAAAGCATACTCACATAAAGCCACTGCACATGTGCCAAGCCAGACATCCTGTAAGACCAGTCAAAAGGCAACACATAAACAAGCAGGAGATGGCTATAGAACTAAATACATCCTAAGGGAACCATTTGTTGTTACTCAATAGGTATTTCAGCCTAGATTCAAATGGCATATTTCACCCTCCTTTTACTTAGCAAGTGCTTTGTGGGCACATATACTCTAGAATATCACCCACTTTATGGAGATGACAATCACACAAACAATTTTAATAGCATATCTTGAAATTCCTAGAGGATCTTTTGTGTGAAGAACATTTCAGTCTATAAATAATAGATGTATTAACAATAATTTTCACCCACAGGGTAAGCCTGAAGGATACACAGCCCCAACAGAATCATTTACTTGGAGAAAAATAAACCGACAAAATATCGAACACTTGATAGTTTCTTTAAAACACACACAAAGAATTAGAATCACTGCTAGACTCAGTGTATTGCAATCTCCTCCTATCAATTTCCAGTTCATACAGAGATATTTGCCCTTTGTTGACCTTGGAGCATCAGCACTGTGGCTTTGAAGACAATTTCAATTAACAAAAATGATAGAGTCTGACCTTTTGGAGACTGCTGCTCAATCCTTGATTCTGTAGCGGATATTGGTGAGGCTGTGGAAGGGCCTTTCTTTCTTGAATCAATATGAAGTAACAAGTAACCCAGTTGTAGCTGGATAAAACAAGGTGAAACAACTCCTGTAAGAACATTATTTTACATTTATAGTGTAAGTTAAAGTGAGGTAACTATCTCCCCTCATTCACTTGTTCAGGGCCATTTAGACCCTGCACTAGGGACTATTCTTGGTGACTTTGGTGTGGATTAGCAGTAATTGACACATTTTTGTTGGGTAATAGAGAGTTGCTATTATTTAAGAAGAAGCAGTAGAGGATTTATAACTTATTTTCTTTCTTTAAATATGGAAAAAGCTTTGCAACATAGCGATGGGAGATGTAAAATTGGGGTGGACAACTCCCACACTTTGGAAATAATATGAATGGCGTGCAAGTGGCTTTTTTAGTAAGAAGGTAGAGGGAGCACTTTCACAAAACTTCCTTTGCCTGCTGATTCTTCCTTATTTAAGACATTCATATGACCAGCCATCAACATGGATGGCTTCTCTGATTGTTTTACAAACCAAGAATATTTTCTTTCCCAGTTGTGAAAAAAGAGCCCATTTAACACCTCAAGTCTGAAAAGTTTGCTGTTGCTGGTACTGCTGTTGCTGTTGTTGATGATGATGATATTTAATCTTATATTTTAAAAGATATGGATGAATGAAAATATTTTCTTCTCTGTAAATAAAGACAGTGAAGAAGGTCTCAGGTGAGCCTCTCTGAGAAGGCTTTCCCATAGCCAGGCTTCCACCTCTGAGAAGACCATGAGAAGGCCCAGGCAGAGAGTAGCTTTATTTCAGAAGAAATGAACAAATGAGACAGCACCTGAAGAAAATCTTGCATAAATGCAGAAGTTAGACTAGTTGTAGTTCTTTACAATTACAATTGGCCCTGCACACCCACAGATTCCTTATCCATGGATTCTACCATCTACAGTTTGGACATATTTTTTAAAAATGTATAAATTCCCAAAAGCAAGCCTTGATTTTTTTTCCATTTTATATAAGGGGCACAGTTTTACTACACCATTCTGTTTAATGGGACTTGACCATCCATGGGAGGTCCTGGAACCAAACCCTAGTGGATACAAAGGGCCCACAGTACTTGTGACTTCATTTTTCAAAAAAGAGTGAAGAATTAGTCTACACATGAGGCATAGATCCAGATATTGGACATCCAGCTTGTTATTAAACACCAGTCTTGACCTGTTTGCTGATGCTGATGCATACCATGCAGTGACAGCTGTGGGACCCATCTGGACATAAGTCACTAGCTGGATACCTTCCATCTGAATGTATGTTGGTCTTTGAACCCTCATGATGAGCTTAACCCAGGTCACTTGCACTCCTAAGATTCTTTAAGGGGACACCTAATGGGGATATTGGATACAGTCTTGTCCATCTTTTCCCGAGAACTGGAAACGGCCATAGTGCCACATAATAAAACCTCTCTGAAATTGTTGCATACAAATCCTGTAGTGAATGAGGCTAGAAAGGCAGCAAGATGTCGGAGAAGTGGCACCAGATTTATATGCCATAGGTGGACCTATGTGAAGTCTATTCACTCATTCTCACTTGGGTGAAGTCCTGCCATCCTTTCACCTTGCCAACTCTTGGCCAAACAGCAAAAACCAACTAACCAAGCCAAATATCACAGGATCCAAGGAGAAGGAGGTAGGACAATATGTGGGAAAGGACACTGCCTCACTGCACAGGGGCTACACAGACAGATAGACAGATGAAACACCTTGGCTGCATCTGCACTGCAGAATTAATACCACTTTAACTGCCATGGCTTAATGCCATAGAATTTTGAGAATTGTAGTTTGTTGTGCGCCAGAACTCTCTGACAGAGAAGGCAAAATATCTCACAAATTTATAGTTCCCAGAATTCCATAGCACTGAGCCATGGGATAGTGGTGTCAACCTGGATAATATCTGCAGTGCAGATGCAGCACTTGTTTGGCTATTTCAAGCATAAGGAATATAGTAGTGTGTGTGTGTGTGTGTGGGGGGGGGTAAACACACTATCTGAGGCTTTCAGCCCCAACAAAACGTGAATGGGAAGTCAGTGTAGCTTAGTGGTTTGAGCACTGGACTATGACTTTGGAGACCAGGGTTTGGCAAGTCATTCTCTCTCAGTCTCTGAGGGAGGCAAAGGGAAATCCGCTCTGGACAAATCTTGTCAAGAAAATTCTATTTGAGAGTCACCTTCAGGTTGCCATGTACCTACTTTGAATTTTATCCTGGACATTAAAATAACTTTCTAGAATGGGAAACCTCTTTGTGGATAGGGTCAGCACTTCAGACAGTTCCTTTAAATCTCAAAACAAAACAGAACAAAACAAATCCAACCTTGAGTTGCTTCACCAACGTACCTTTGTTTACTTCTCTCTCTTCTTGCTATGATGATCATACTTTTGCTATTCTTCCTGTTGTAGTTATTGTTATTGTTGTTATTTATTAAACTTTTAGGAAAATCTTTTTGAATTTAAAGTAGCTTATGATCCCCTTCTCAAACTATTTTGTGATAACAGGGATTTTCTTTATATTTTTGTTCTGTTGTTTTACTATGCAGTCTCTGTGTGTGAGAGTGCGCATGCATGTCTTAAATTTGCCTGTTGGTTTATCCCAGGCAAAGGATACTCAGAGGTGGTTTTGCCAGTTCCTTCCTCTGAAATACAGCCTATACCACCTCGTGTTTGTTAGAAGTCTCCCGCCCAAGTACTAACTAGAGCTAATCCTGCCTAGTTTCCTAGATCAGATGGGATCACTGCCATTTACTAGAATCTGGGAGCCACTGTGTTAACATTAGTAAACTTTAAATTTAAACTTTGCTTTATATTAGAGCAACTGAAAGAATCAAATAAAAATATTGTTATTATTTTATTTTCTTATATCCTGCTTTTCTCCCAATGTAGGGAATCAAAGCAGCTAACAGCAAATTTGAAAGTAATACAAAATTTTGTTGTTGTTATATTTTTTTATATTTTCTTATATTTTTAAATTAAAAAATTAAACAAGTTTTAACTTTTAAACAGTTATAAATAAAAATGTAAGATGTTAAACATTCAGACCTTGAAATTTTAAATGCAGAACATTTAAAACCCAGCTGTTAGAATATTGTAGTTAATGATTCATTACTGATCTTTACATTATACCCAAATGATATTATTTGCATAGAAAAGGGAAGGATCAGCAGCCTTGGGATGCATCTCAAGATTTAATAATATACTTTAATCAAGTATAATATTTCCTTTTGTATTAGTGGAATAAATCCTCTGATAAGCTCCCAGTAAGAGCTGAGTGTACTCAAAGGTCATAGGTATTTAGATGAAACTCTGAACAGTTTCAATATACGCTGCAACATTTTGTTGTAGTCTCACTTGTTGGCCATCCGAAATTTTATTTTCAGTGCCAGTCTTAACTATTGATCATTGAAACAGTGTTCAACCCAAACCTTGCAATAGGAACTTTGATATGATTTCCATCTCTCTCTCTCTTTGAAAAAAAAAAATTGATTTTTGTTGTGTTTTTGTTTTGACAGAAACTCCAGGCTTTTCTGCATAACTTATTAAAGTGTAGATTAAAAGTGACATGTTGATTTGCTGCAGACTTTGAGGATTTCTTTTTATACTTTCAGCCTCCAGCATTATACAGTCCACTGAACAAATAGCTTGTATATAAATTCGACCCCCCTCTCCAGTCTCTCCCCTATTTTTTTTTTCCTTCTTTAATCTTGGGACTTTGTGTTTCTCATTCTAATATTATGCATGCTGAATTCATCCAACAAAAAGGAAAACAGAATGACTGAACTAGTGCCAGCAAGAACTGACACATGCTTCACAGGCAAAACATTTAATCACTCTAAAATTGGTAATTGCGCTTCCATGAAATGCATTATTTTGGCATCCATTCCCTTCAGTAGAATGATGATGACCATGATAAAGCTGAACCAAAAATCTATGGCCAAAATTCACAGCTGCATTCACTGGTCAAACATCTGGACCACTTATATCCATTTCCATACCATTCTTTCTTTTCATGGTGAAGTATTTTGCAGTCTACTAGCACTGGAAAACTGGCAAGGATCATAAGTGAGTGATAGAATACATGCTTTCTATTGTAAATGACCCAGGTTCAATACCTGGCATCTCCACACAAGAATGTAAGGCTGAAGGGGAAAACCTGTATTTAAGGAGCTTTGAAATAGTGTACGGGTTTCCCTTGTTCTTAACTCTCCCCATGTTTTCTAGACAACCAGATGACTCTCCTAGTATTGTTAAATCCCCACCTGTGCAGCACCAAACCAGAGCACAGCACTAATAAATGGTGACAGTTTTCCAACCTACATAGTTCTATTTCTCTTTTAAATTAAATTTCTGGTTCCTCCCCACCTTTGATTGCTCTGACTAACATCTCCAATTTTAAGGTCATATTTGTTCAGTTAGGACGTGTGACTGCAACAATATTTCCCACTCCTTCTGAATGTTATTTCCTACTCATTCCGAACAGAAGAGACTACAGCTCAGTAAAAGAATTCTCTTAAATAATACTTAGATGTTTGTTTGCTGAGCATTGTCTGAGTCCATGTAATGAAATCCCATAAACTTGAAACATGGTAGCAGCAGTGAATGAATCCTAAAAAGAATTGCAGAACAATATAAAGGTAGAAGCATCCCTCTTCAAACTGAGTATATGTTAGGTGGGGTCGCATCTGATTTGATGTGGTGGAACTGAGGGGACAATGTTTCTTCCTGTATGTTCATGGAATTAATATCCATGGCCACTAGATGCCTGAATAGGATTCAAGTGAAAGCTGTTACTTTAGAATCAAAATGTCTGGATTATGTTTTGTTAAAAATACATTGGTCATTGCTAACTAGATAGAAGCCAGTAGGAATCCAATTTATGATCTCATTACACTCCCTTCCCTCAATACAATACTTTTCTATAACAATTAGCCTTTGTGTAATTGTAGAATGATTTATGTGGATTATAATATTGAGAGTTTTCACACTATAATCCAATGATCACATCACTCACTGGTGCTTCATAACAGGTTGTGTGTGTGTATGTTATGTGCTAATACTCATTATTATTTTTGCCTTGATGGTATAGTAATGCCCACTGGAGAAGGCCTAATAGGTAATCTAATTTAGATTCAGTGAACATCCAGAATATTCTATGTTGATTCTCTTTATTCAAATGAGAGCCATTTTTAAAGCACTAATCTTGCATCCAGATGAGCAAAAGCTTTAGTAATTGTATGGCACTACCTATATTTATTTTCACCTGTCTCTTTCAACTAAGGTAACTAATTTTGTTCCTATTGTTATGTCAGTAAACATCTTATGCCCTTCTATCCTAAACTGATACCAGATATTGTTGGATTTACTGTCAGCCTTCTGTGTCCATAGATTCTTTGCCTGATTACCTGAACCAGATTGGTGTGGGCAAATATAGGACAAAACAACCGAACCCCTATTATAAGGGCGAGCAAAATGTCACCCTTAAGTCTCATGTGACCATAAACACTTCTAGACTCTGCGACTACTCATTTTCTAGCCAGAATGAATGAAAGAATCTTTCAACTGGAAGCTTTCAGAAATGGCAATTCACATTTTTACGTGGTGGTATTCCCCACTCAGCAACTAACATGAAAAACCTTGGCTGGAATTCTAACTCACCTCATTAGTTATGTATGTGTAACTAAGTAGTGTCTCTTGGCCCACCTTCCTCATTCATTCCGCAAGAGGGAAGGAGGTCCATTCTGCAAGTGAATGGGGGCATGAGTACTTGATGTTTCTGCTCCCTCCCACCATCAGGCAAGGCTGTAACAATATGAAGCAGAACCCCTGTCATAAATCCTTGTCTTGGCGTGCAGGAATCAGTGCAGAAAACATTGCAGGAAGAAAAGCGGTAGAAATCCTGTCCATTCACATCTCTATTGCCAGCAGAAAGGATCCCCTTCTCTTGGTGTGGCTGATGTCTGGTAAAGTAGATTTGCAACTATATAATCATCATGAATACAGATCATTATGGATACATAACTCCAGGCTACACTCCCACAAATGTGATACAGAATTCTGCCCTCTTCTTATTTTCAATATCAGAAGGAGGCTTCTTTTCACTTTCAGGTTTTGGGAAGTCTGTCTGCCTCCTGGAGGATCTCAGAAGCAGAAAATTGATTCATAGATTTGCCAATTTTTTGCTTCTGTCCTGGGGACAGATGCAGCCCCTGAACCTCTGGAAGTTATTCACTTCTGATGTACAAGATATGTTTTTCTTTCAGGGGGTGCAGGAGGCGTGTACCACATTAGACGACACCTTGGGGGTGTGATTTTGGCGGTAATGGGCTGTGGAGTTTGCTTGCATCCATTTAAAAGATTGAAGGGATGGTGTAACTGGAGTGGGCTCAGTTGGAGGAGAATGGAGAGGTCCCAGTTTTTTCTGAAAAATAAAAATAAAATTTAAAATTAAAGAAAATACAATATTTTAAAATTATTTTCAATTTTCTCTTAAAACATGAAATCTCACCAGATTTTCACTTTAACCACCTAAAACTTTGTACATGTAAATACATTCAGGCTGTGCATATTATGTTGTAATTTAAAGGTATAAATTTAATTTTGCTGGGTGTTTTATGTCACAACTATTATCATTCCATTCAGTGATATACAGGAATTACAATTTATGGGTAACATTAGCACATTTTTTTAAAAAAAACTAAGGATTCTGTATGGTGTGGTATGAGAGGAGGTCAATGTGGGGATGACACAATGTGTTACCACACTGGGTGACATCAAACCGAGTGAAGTCATGGTCTTCTCTGATGTTATTTAGTGTCTTACCCCTGCTTTTTCTAAACAGCTGCTTTTTCACTATCTATTTTGAAGACTGTACTGTCTGAAAAAGGGGCTTAGAATTTAAGCATTTTGTTTATAGTAATGTCTTTCAGTAATAAAAGAGAGCACATCTATTGAGATTATTGCACACCTCTTTTCACCCAATCTGGCATGGGCTGGGCATGGGCTTAAACTGGTGAAAATGGATCTTATTGCACACCTCTGTACCCAACTCAGCTGTGTCATGTACCTGGTCGAGACTCCTGGCATACTTTTCAAAGAACAGGAAAGTATTGTTCTTCAAAAAATACCCTAGGAGTCAAGCAAAATGAGGTGTGCGATAATCTCCTATGTCAATTCTCTAATTAATAAGTTAACTCAGTTCTTTTTGGTGGAGGCATATCTGAAAACCATCTACTATGTGAAATCAGTACAGCATAAATAAAGGGCTTTAATATTTTGAGCCAAAAGAGCATCTATTACATGCACTAAATTATTTTTCCCCAAATTGAAGTACAGTGACCATCTGTAAATTCTATAAATTCATTACATCCAGCCCAACCATATTATTTACTATATATCTATCTGAGCTATAATTTAAGCACATGAAAACTGTCTGGAAGTGCTGGAGCATTGCCCATGACGACCCCGGAGATGCCCTTTATACTCATTACCAGTGTGAAGACAATATTATTTACAGCTGATGCCAAAAAACTGATGAAGACTCTTTTTAATATCACACAAACCTCAGACCAAAATCACAGCAGGGTATGTACAATAAGGCTGCCGTTTTACTTGGTTTCCTATACACTTATTTTTCTTTAACTAAAGGTATAAATAAAAGCCAAAGAGAAGGATAAACCAGATATTTGACATAGTTATTTTATAGTTCAGCCCTGTTCTGAACCAGTTGCTTTGAAAACAGATTTATTTATTTATTTATTGTCCATGTATATCCATGGACTACGAATTCTGAAAGAGGAACCATTTTTATAGACCCACTTTGTAATCCTTTCTAAATTCCCAATTTCTATAACTTTCAATGGAAGAAAAACAATGAAATGAACATTTTCCTTCCTCCATGTATCTGATGACAACTTCAAAGTTTAATGAAGACATTTTAGTGCTATGCGTGTGCACTGAGAATAATCCAGGCAAACATAAAGCATGGATAAAAGTGGGGAAATGGTGAAGAAAAATAAATAAATAAATAAATAAATAAATAAATAAAGTTAGTTTAGAAGCACCTTTAAAATTAGCTGATTTATTTTTTTTATAGCCGAGTATTTTATTAGAGGAGCGGGCTATAAATAAACATTATTATTATTATTATTATTATTATTATTCTTCAGTCTGAGCCTGGTGGAATTTTAATCCACTTCTTCAAATGCACTATTTCAGTGAAATTAATGTCATAGGTTTTTAAGCTCAGGAACATTGTTGAGAGGTGGGATAGGATGTAATAGGATGCAGAAAACATAACATTACAAGTGCATTGCAATCAATTCCTGAACCCAGGTCAGAACAGAGATGTTTTCACTTAATGGCAAGGAGTGGGGCATCCTTATCTCTCTAGTGAAGGAGTTCCAAGGTATTTCATCTGCCACTGAGGAGGTCATCTTCCTTGTTCCCACCAAACATATCCAGGAAGAGGACTATTAAAATAAATAGGCTATGAAGGAAAGCAAAATGTACAGGAAAGGAACAGCATCTGCTAAACATGAAGTATCTTTAAATCCAGAACTAAATAACAAAATTGTTGCTAAGTTGACCCACTGAAGGTTATTACAATAATAGAGTGACATCATACCGTTATTATTGTCGTTATAAGGAGTCAGCTAAATCTTGGCACTTAAGGATAGCAAAAACACACGACTTCTTCTTAAAGACAATGTTTTCTGATCTGAAAAACAAATAACTTCTGTAACACAATAGGGCAATGGGCATATTCAGAACAGAAGAATGACATACTAAATGGTTTTTTCATAACTGCAATTTCATCTATTTCCTGATGAATGAATATAGATAAGACATCAAATAATAGTTTTTGGAAGCCTCACATAGTGAAGGTTCATTTTTAAGTCCTGTCACTTGCTTCCAACAAGCAAAATACATTTTCTTTATCTTCCACTACATGTATGCATGCTTGATCAGAAGTTCGAATAACTTGTTCAATGAACTGAAATGCCTCTTCCAAAATTTCCTTTACTTAAACACTGTAGTCCAATGTTTGCATGAGAAAGTCTTCATTGAATTCTATGAGAATTATTCTCAAGTAAATGTATGCAGGATTCTATACAACATACACCAGCAGAACAGAAGTTCAGTACTTTAAATATGGCATTTCTGATGTAAAGATAATCTAAATGAGAATTGTGTCTAAGACTTCTTCTAGTATGTGTAAATGCTTATCTGAACCTAAATTACTTTTTAGTTCTGCTGGTCTTTTAATCTCCTAAATGTCCATCTTGACCCCATCATATAGGAGAAGAAAAGTGATAGTGTTGAGTCACAAGCCTATATTTTGTCTCAGATATTTCTTCTGTTGTCTGTTAAAATGGTCTGGAGGGATGTCAATGCAGGCAAAGGCCACTCCCCTTCTTCACCATATCAGGACTAGGTAATAATGGCAATAAAAGACAAGTGATAAAATTTCAACTCCATTAGCAACAGAAAAGTAATTTTGAGTATTTTTATTTATTAACAACGTTCAGCTCTTTGGTGGATTTTGTAATTTGTTGTATTTTGCTATATGGCCATCACAGCTACCTCACAGCTATTAATATACCGAATATATTAATGCAGATATTATGCTCCTTTTGCACTTTTCTTTTCTCTCTTGTTCTTTATGATTCTATATACATTTGGGAATGGGCATCATATACTGTATTCATAGTGATGGATAGGATCCCAAGAGTCATATAGGACCCTTTTACACTTCATAATTATAGCATTAGGATTCCACTTTATGTGCCATTTTTTGTTGTGTCCCTCCAAGTTGTTTCTGATTCATAGCAACCCCAAGGTGATCCTATCGCAAGTTTTTTGGGAAGCTGAGAGTGTGCAACTTGCCTAAGGTCACCCAGTGGATTTCCATGGCTGGGTGAGGAATCCAACTCTGTTCTCCAGGGTCACACAGTTTAATGTTCAGACCACCATGCTGGCGCTTTAACTACCATAGCAATATCCTATTGAATCCTGGGATTTGCAGTTTAGGAAGGGATATTTAAAATTCTCAACTCCAACACCAAACTACAAACTCCAGTGTTACAACTATATAGTGTTAAAGGGTCCAACTCTCTACGTATACTGGGAATCCACAGCTAAAATATCACTAACAGATGGTCATCCAACCTCTGTTTAAAAACTTCCAACAAAATAGAGCCTATAATCCTCAACAATAAGCAATCAGTTTTTTAAAAAAAACTTAAAGACACCCCCATCCATATCAGGTATTTGAAAATTGGTAAATTCTTCAAAAATGAATTGAAACAAAATCCCCCCGCCCCCACTTTTTGAATTCAAGGAGAGCAAATTCAACAGATACTGCCATTTCTAGCACCAAGAGGACCATCCTGTACCTATATGGCTTATAGGTGTTAGAGGAAGTATCTCTCAGAAAAGAGAAGGAACAACTGAATTCAGAAACATTTACATAGTTGAATATAAATGTGACTGTGGAAGTAGGCTAAAGTCTACGAAAGGGATTAAAACCATTTTTACAAGTTAAACATTCACACTCCTAGGCTGGAATGAATGAAACTATAGGCTATAGTCCCATTTGTAAGTTAGGATAGCAGAAGCCCCATATCTGCTATCATAACACACCATTCAGGTCATTGCAGAAGTTATGATTCTTTACTAAACCATGCAATGATCAAAATCCTGCCAGGTTATGACACAGTCTCCCAACATAGCAATGTCTATGTAGCACTTTCTATATAGCACTAAAGAGCAATGCAATACTTTACACAAATAGATCTATGTTTATCCTTCAGTGCTCACACTTTCCCAATTTTTGTAATGCAGTTGTGGCATCACAAAGATGTCTATATTAAGGAAAACCACACAGAAAAAGTAACACACACATACTTTATAACATGAAAAAAATCCCAGCAAAAATAAGTAAAATTACCTACATGGAGGCATATTTGAAGAGACATTCTAAAATGCCTATGAAGTTGCCTTATTTTTATTTATTTATTTTTTTTTAATGTCAAACTGATGCAGAAACAAGAGTGCACAAATATAAGACTGGAATCATGAGAAGCTGAGAGAGACTAAATTTGACAGATTCCTCCATCTTTAGCTTTATATTAGATTCCTTTACTCTGCAGCAGATTGTCCTCCATTGACTTAAAAGCCTGAGTGACATTTGTTGAAACTGGAAAAAATCATTATCTTACTATTTGTTTTCAGTGATTCACAATATACCTCACCAACGGTAGCATATAAAATGGCTTGCTGTACTTTATTTATGTTCTTGCTTCTAGTGTTCACTAATATGTGTATACAGTACAAAGAAAATGAATGGTTCCTCACTCCCAGCAAGTAGAGACATAGGGAAGGAGCCTAAGATGGGAAGAAAGGTAATCTTTAATAATTCGAAGAAACAGCATCATTATGAAGAAGACAGCCTGTACCAGCAACTTAAGTGGCCGGTATTCTTAGATCTGTAATTGTTCTGTATTCAATATGGTACTTAATCAAAATGTCACACCATTCCCATGACTGTGACTCACCCCCAACCTACTTTATT
The DNA here is from genome assembly GCA_034509955.1 of Urosaurus nigricauda. Lineage (NCBI taxonomy): Eukaryota > Metazoa > Chordata > Lepidosauria > Squamata > Phrynosomatidae > Urosaurus > Urosaurus nigricauda. Next base: position 195,886,909 of record JAOEGL010000003.1, on the reverse strand, counting down.
GGGCATAAAATGTATACAGAGAAAGAGGTCCACTCTACCAGCAACTGAAGCATAGTTGAATGATATTTCCATGAAGTTGGATAGTGGGGTAAGGCCAGAGAGGTTGCTTAAGCTGCTACTGCTCTGAAAAATTAATGCAGTTTGATACCACTTTACCTGTCATGGCTCCATCCTATGGAATCCTGGGATTTGTAGTATGTCGTGGCACCAGAGCACCTTGACAAAGAAGGCTAACTATATTACAAAACTACAGAAACCAGAATTCCATAACAATGAGCCATGGCAATTAAAGTGGTGTTAAGCTATTATTTTTGCAGTGTAGATGCAGCCCAAATGTACAAATTTATACATAATGCTGGTTAGCATCACCCTAAAAAACAAAATTACCTTAGGCATTTGACTTTGAGGCTAAAAGGTAAGGAAAGAGGAATGTAATAGAAACATTTATAATTATTTGGGGAATCATAGAATCATAGAGTTGGAAGAGACCACAAGGGCCATCCAGTCCAACCCCCTGCCATGCAGGAACTCCAAGTCAAAGCATCCCTGACAGATGGCCATCCAGCCTCTGCTTAAAGACCCCTAAGGAAGGAGACTCCACTACACTCCGAGGGAGTGTGTTCCACTGTCGAACAGCCCTTACTGTCAGGAAGTTCCTCCTAATGTTGAGGTGGAATCTCTTTTCCTGCAGTTTGCATCCATTGTTCTGCGTTCTAGTCTCTGCAGCAGCAGAAAACAAGCTTGCTCCTTCCTCAATATGACATCCCTTCAAATATTTAAACAGGGCTATCATATCACCTCTTAACCTTCTCTTCTCCAGGCTAAACATCCCCAGCTCCCTAAGGCGTTCTTCATAGGGCAAGGTTTCCAGACCCTTCACCATCTTAGTTGCCCTCCTTTGGACATGCTCCAGTTTCTCCACATCTTTTTTGAATTGTGGTGCCCAGAACTGAACACAGTATTCCAGGTGGGGCCTGACCAAAGCAGAATAGAGTGGCACTATAACTTCCCTTGATCTAGAAACTATACTTCTATTGATGCAGCCTAAAATTGCATTGGCTTTTTTAGCTGCCGCATCACACTGTTGACTCATGTTCAGCTTATGGTCTACTTGGACTCCTAGATCCCTTTCACATGTGGTCTCATTCAGCCAGGTGTCCCCCATCCTATATCTGTGCATTTCATTTTTCCGCCCTAAGTACAGAACCTTACATTTCTCTGCATTGAATTTCATTTTGTTAGCACTGGCCCAGCTTTCTAGTCAGTTCAGGTCATTTTGAATTTTGATCCTGTCCTCTGGGGTATTAGCTACTCCTCCCAGTTTAGTGTCATCTGCAAATTTGATAAGTATGCCCCCAATTCTGTCATCCAAATCGTTAATAAAGATGTTGAATAGCACTGGGCCCAGGACAGAGCCCTGTGGGACCCCACTGGTCACTTCTCTCCAGGATGAAAAGGAGCCATTGTTGAGCACCCTTTGAGTTCGGCCAGTCAACCAATTACAAATCCATGTAACAGTTAACTTGTCTATCCCACATTTTGCAAGCTTGTTTGCAAGAATGTCATGGGGAACCTTGTCAAAGACCTTACTGAAATCGAGGTATACTATATCCACAGCATTCCCTTCATCTACCAAGCTGGTAATTTTATCAAAAAAAGAGATCAGGTTCGTTTGGCATGACTTGTTTCTCTGAAACCCATGTTGGCTTTTTGTGATTATGGCATTGGCCTCTAAGTGTTCACAGACTCTATGCTTAATGATCTGCTCTAGAACCTTTCCTGGAATTGATGTCAGACTAACTGGACGATAATTGTTGGGATCCTCTTTTTTTCCCTTTTTGAAGATGGGGACAACGTTTGCCCTCCTCCAGTCTGCTGGGACTTCTCCTGTTCTCCAGGAGTTCTCAAAGATTATTGCCAATGGCTCCGATATTACATTTGCCAGTTCTTTTAATACTCTAGGATGTAGTTCATCTGGTCCTGGAGATTTATATTCATTTAGGTTAACCAGGTATTCCTGTACTACCTCTTTACTTATTCTGTGCTGAATTTCCTCTATTCTGTCTCCTGTTCCATTATCCTTAGGTTGAGCACCCTTTGCCTTTTCTGAGAAGACTGAAGCAAAGAAGGTGTTGAGTAATTCTGCCTTTTCTCTGTCCCCTGTTAGCATTTTGCCATCTTCTGCACGCAGTGGCCCTACTGTTTCCTTCTTCTTCCTTTTGCTGCGGACATATCCAAAAAAGCCCTTTTTATTGTTCTTAACCTCTCTAGCAAGCCTGAGTTCATTCTGCGCTTTAGCTTTTCTGACTTTACCCCTACATGTGCTGGCTATTTGTTTGAATTCCTCTTTCGTGATTTCTCCATTTTTCCATTTCTTATACATGTTCCATTTAAAACTTAGCTCAGTTGAAAGTTCCTTAGTCATCCATCCTGGCTTCTTGAGACATGTTCCATTATTCTTCCTCATTGGAACTGTTTGAAATTGTGCCTTCAATATCTCCCTTTTGAGAAACTCCCATCCGTCTTGAACTCCCTTTTCTTTTAGTATTCCTGACCATGGGATCACTCCCAGTATTTCTCTAAGTTTATTGAAATTAGCTCTCCTAAAGTCTGACTATGCCTAGCTTCTCCCTTCCACTGTATTACAAACTCCAGGAGAACATGGTCACTTCCACCTAAGGATCCAACCACTTGCACCCCATCAACTAGGTCTTCCCTGTTGGTTAAGATCAGATCTAAAATGGCTGATCCCCTTGTTGCCTCTTCCACCTTTTGGACAATGAAATTGTCTTCCAGGCAAGTGAGGAATTTGCTAGACTTTGAGGATTTGGCTGAGTTTGACATCCAGCAAATATCAGGATAGTTGAAGTCACCCATCACTACTACATCTCTCTTTTCTGAGTATGTGATTATCTGTTCTAGAAAGGAATCATCCAATTCCTCTGCCTGAGTCGGGGGTCTGTAGTAGACTCCCACAGTAACATCCCTGTTATTTCCCTCTCCTTTAATTTTTATCCAGATGCTCTCCACCTGGCTTCCAGTATTGACTTCCTGCATCTCTTCACTGGTGTAAATATCCCTGACATATAATGCTATTCCTCCTCCTTTCCTGCTTGGCCTGTTTCTCTTAAAAAGGTTATACCCCTCTATTTCTACATTCCAATCATGAGACTCATCCCACCAGGTTTCAGTGATGCCTATTATATCATATTTCCCTTGTTGTGCTAGGAGTTCAAGTTCATCCTGCTTATTTCCCATACTCTGTGCATTAGTGGAGAGGCATTTAAGACCATGTGTCCTCTTTACGTGCTGCTTTTGCACATTTTTTTGCCTCCTACTGTTGGGTCCTTGCACTGTTTGCCTTGTTCCCTCTATGCCACTTGGACTATTCTCTCCATCCCTTTTGCCTTCCAGTATAATGTCTCCCTCCCCCACATAACTCAGTTTAAAGCCCTCCTGATCAGATTCTTCAGACTGTTGGCAAAAACGTTTTTGCCAACTGGCGTGAGATGCAGTCCATCCCTTGCCAGAAGTCCCTCCTCATGGAACCGCAGCCCATGATCCAAGAATCCAAACTGTTCTTGGCGGCACCATCTACGGAGCCAGTTATTCACCTCTGCTATTTTCCTTTCCCTTCCTGGACCATGCCCTTCTACCGGGAGTAGAGATGAGATGACAACCTGTGCATCCATCTCTTTCAGCTTCCTTCCCAGAGCCTCATAATCCCTTTTGATATTCTGAAGGCTGTGCCTTGCAGTATCATTGGTTCCCACATGAACCAAAAGAAGGGGGTATTGATCAGTAGGCTTGACAAGTCTTGTCAGCCTCTCCGTCACAGGATGGATCTTTGCCCCGGGGAGACAACACACCTCCCAAGACATCTTGTCAGGCCCACAAACCACTGCTTCTGTACCCCTCAGCAATGAGTCCCCCACCACGACCACGCGCCTCCTCCGAGGCTTAGCAGTGGCTGTTCCTTTTCGTGATACTCTCAGGCTCTCCTGCTCTGTCCCTGATGTCTGTCCCTGCTGCTTTTCCTCATCATCTCTGACAACAGAGAGAGATTCAAAGCGATTCTGTAGCTGCAAGCCACTCACAGAACGTTCCCTGGTTTCCTTACTTCTGTGTGTGACCTTCCTCCAAGCATCTACCTCTGTTGTATGTGGAGTGACCTCCTCCGCCCCAGCAGCTTCCTCTGTCTGTTTCCCACCCAAGACATTCTGGTCTGATCTGTTCAGGAGAATCTCCTGCTCTCTATGATGCTGGAGTGCAGATATCTGCTCCTCTAGCTGCTGTACTTTCTCTTCCAAGAGGGCTACCAACTTGCACTTGGGGCAGGTGTAGTTCGCCACCTCTGTAGGCACGAAGACAAACATCCCACATGTGTTGCAGGTGACTGCTGCAGGGCCTTCAGTGTCCATACTGAGAAGTCTTAAGGAGGCACTGAAACAAGACTGTGGGCTTCCCTTGCTAGACTTGGCCTTTATTCCCAAGCTCTGTCACTGAGTTCAAGTCACGGGGCCTATAGTTATGTAGAGAGCTCCTGGCTAAAAGCTCCTTCCAAAGGCAAGTCTCTGATTCACTTCCTCTGATGCTTCAGGCCGGCTCCTCTTCTATTCTCTAAACACCTCCTTGACTAGATAAAAAAAATCAAAATTTGCACGCCTAACTCCCAGAATGCAATGGCTCAAGTGTAAATTAGATTAGATCTCACCCAAGCACATGGACTAGAACCTCCTCCTTTTCTTTCTCCTCCTTAAAGGAAATGAAGCTTCTGCTAGCCTTGAGTAGCCTTAAGTAGCCTCCCAGCACTGGCTCCCAGAATGCAATGGCTCAAGTGTAAATTAGATTAGATCTCACCCAAGCACATGGACTAGAACCTCCTCTTTTTCTTTCTCCTCCTTAAAGGAAATGAAGCTTCTGCTAGCCTTGAGTAGCCTTAAGGTTAATTAAACTTTGGATTTTGATTCTAGAAAGATGTAATGATGGCCATCACCTTGGACTTAAAGTGGAATTACATAAAGTCATGGAGGATAAGGTGGGCAATGGCTACAAATCAGGATGTCACTTTAGTGCACACAGTATCAGTGGTGGCATACTTTTCAATACCATTTGGTGGGGAACCTAGGTGAGACATTGTTATTGCTCTCATATCCAGCTTGTGGACTTTATACAGTCACCTGGTTGTTTATTGTGGCTGTTGACCTGATCCAGCAAAGATCTTCATATGCTATAAGAAATTCATCAGGGGAAACTGCCATAAGGTTTTCAGCCAGGCCTAACTGACCTGAAAGTTAAAGTAAGGCTCTTAATTTCCAAATTAATTCCTAAGAAAGGCATATTTCCAATTGTATCTCATGCATGGGGAAATTTATGTATTCATCAGAAACCTATATTTCCCCACAAAGGTAAGATGCATGAATGATGTATCTTGATATCCCAGTCACTGGAACTTATTAAAGAAATCTCAATGCACATCAATAAATGTGTTGGCTGTGGTCTGAAGGAAATATGCTTAGTCCAAGCAAGAGGCCAAGTTGGTGAACTGAGGATCTCACTTTGGTAGATGAAATGCATTTCTGTCTTACATTCTAACAGTCATGCTGCTGCTGTACAGCACGAGAGTCCTGAACCAGTGGCTCACAAATTCCAGAAGTTTTCAGAGGCCCTCATATAATGGGCATGTACTGAAGCAATTCTCTTAAATTGTGATTTCAGAGTGATATTTTGGTTATTTATCAGGCCGAACATCAGAATGGTTATCTATAATTTTCTTCACAGTGAACAACTTATTTCTATCAGGCAGTCCCTGTACTCTTCTGTTCCAGTGAAGAACAAGACATGTTGGATGTAACCATTTACGAGCTTAGCAGTTTCTGACAGTATTCCCTATTGGACATGACATATGTTGAAGCCTATAGCACCTTGTGCAAAAGTCAATGTGAAGCCATATTAGACTTCCCTTCAGATTTCAAAAGAAAGAAGGCTGGTGTGTGATCATCTCAGTGATATATTGTTATGCTATTGGATTAGGTACAACTGTGCTCCCTGCCAACAATTAAGTCAATGAGCATTTCCTCTAATCCCTATTACCAGCAGTATTAAAATGTTCTGTGCCACTGAAGGGTTGTGAACATTTCAGCATCTACTCTGGCTCTAATCATAGAGAAAATTAGATAGCACTGCAAAATAATTGACCTCCCTCTTAAGAGACATGGATATGGAATAATATACTACTTAGCTATTCCACAGTCTAGTAAAAATTTAACCCCATATATTTGTACTTTTTTGAAGATACGAGCATCCACTTTCCATGTTCTCATTTTATTTTTATTTGCAATCATGATTTCCAATATTGCACATATGCATTTTGTTAAAGACTTTAATAAGTGCTGGAATATACATTGTAGGGTAAAAACCTTAAATTGTAGAGATGAGGTAACACTCTGCATGGAGTAGATTTATTTTTACATGTTTGAGTCATGAAAATGTACACCTACCATCTAATCTACAAGAAATGGCTCGTTGTTTGCTATTCTATGTGCAAAGTTCACTGGTCAAAAGTGTCAGTGCCACAATGTTATGAGCTTGATTTTGAGTCCAGGTTGATACAGCCTTCCATTCTTATAGGCTTGTAAAATGAGTACCCATCTTCTTGGGGGGAGGGGGGGAATTGGCTTACACCTTGTAAACTCCTTAGGGAATGCTTAATTCACTATGAGAGGTAGGATTCAACAATCAGACTTCCAAATTTACCAACCAAAGTTCAGACACAAAACAAAACACAAAACACAAAACAAAACACAAAACAAATGCAAAATATGTAGCATGTCTCTTTAAAAACCTGATGAAGTATGCTCAAGTCTACAAAAGCTCTTGTTACCAGCTTCTTTCTTTCAATTAATCCCAAAGGTGCTACAAGATTCCCCTGAATACATAAGAAAAACACCATGCCAAACATCTATTTTTAATCCACACTCTCCAGTTGATGGAGACAATACATTTTCTTCAGCACTCCACAAATGAATATGTGAGTACACTGCAATCACATAAGATGTTTTTCTTTGAGTATTCTTAGTTTGTGGAACAATCCTGAAGATACACAGAAACACACACACACACACAAAATATCTACTGACAATACTGTGGAGTATTTACAGCAGGGGTAGACAACATCAGCAGGGTCAGTTCTTGCCCCTGCAGGGGCCACAGTGTCAAATGTTCAATTCTTCAATCCTTCAACCCTTCTGAAAGTGAACAAAAATCTGCTCCTGATTTAAATGTCTGGATTTTGGGAAGATAGTATTTTATGATGGTGGTGTAGGGCTTTTAGAAAGTAAACCATCATTCCAGGAATAGCAACTGACTGTTTGGGGACATTTTGGGGTATATTAGCCAGGGTGGTGGTGTGTGTCTGGGGATTTGAGGACATGCAAATAGAGTTGGGATGTTCTATGTCAACTGAAGGCCTCATTTTCCCCAGCCCTTTCACAAACATCTTGATTTAGCTAGGATTTTCTAATCTAGCTCTAGATGGAAGGGAAATACCCTTATTCCAACTCCACTAATAAAATATACTCCTTGGTAGTCATGTATCACCCTCCTGGAATCTAATAAAACATTTATGTATAATGTGAAGCCATTGTTGCTCAGATTATCTTCTTCCTCGTCCTATTAGGCACATTACATTTCATTTCTTTTTATATGGTGCAATAATCATACTGAAAGACATACAAGAAGGGAAAGAAATGAAAACTAATTTTAAAATAGATTAAAAATAATAAACCAAGAGACAATAAGCTGAAAATGTAGCAGTGAAAACCATCTGTACATTGGCTTCTAGGGGAAAAAATGACCAAATATCAGGGTAAATATTCATAAAATGCTGACACCTCTATGTTACAATATTGAAAGTGATGTGCGTTCTTCACTCTTTTAAATGCTAGCATATAAATCTTCTAGACACTGAAAGGACACACAGAATTCATTTTAACTGACCAAATGTTGATTTCTAAGATGTGGGTAAGTAATTTATGAGCACACATAAATCTACAAAATGTAAAGACTGCAGCAAAACAAAATGAATTCAGCTAATAAACTTTCACCAAATGGACACTACCCATTGGCCATAACCATATCATATGTTTCAGAGATGCATAAGGAGAATTATAGCACCAGCAGTTAGCCAACACCCTCTAACATTTATTAAGTAAACATTGTGGATTCCAATATACATTAATCAAGAGTTTTTGCTGGATAAGTTGAATTTTAAATCAATAGCTATTGCAGGTATGGAGGTCAAAGCCATGATTCATTGCTCAAGTAAAATAGGACTATCTATTTCATCATTCCTTTCATTCACGAGACACAGATAATTATTATTTATTGACTGACAATAAATATTTATAATCAAATATGGGGGGATTTTTCTTTTCTTTTTTTGTATGGATGTAATTATCATTTCCCCAAACGGAGAAGACTCAGAGATGCAAAGCCATGTCTATATACCACTTTATGTTGTAACTGAAGGTACTGTAACTCTGCAGAAGCTAGCAGAGAGGGTTGACACTTCAATAAGAATCCAAACAGATTACATCTCCTGACCTGCCTGCTAGCAGTTAAAGTGGGTTTAAGGAGGGTTGTGTCAGAAGATGTTATTAGGGAGATTATCGCCTTCCCTATTCCCCAATCTGAGCAGGGGCTGAGACTGGGCAGGGAACATGATATCGCATGCTCTGTGCCCAGATCGTTACCATCCCATCCCTGATCATAATGCCTCCCATTGGTGGAAAAGAAGTGTTTTAGCCAGGGACAAGAGAAGGATGGGATGGTAACAATCTGGGCACAGAGCTGTGAAATAAGACATTGGTCCCAGCCTGGTCTCAGCCCATACTCAGGTTGGGAAAAAGCCTGTAGTGCGATAATCTTGTTAGTGACACATTTGTGACCGAGGCCTTGTCTGCACAGCCCACCCCACATCATGTATTCTGGCACCATTTTGTTCAGACAATGCACATCCCAAACTTTGTTCTGGTGTGTGCAGTCTTCATGATATCTGGCATGTTCCACACCAGAACCAGGGTAAAACATATTAAAATGTAATTTAAAAACTTACCTGTTACTCCAGATATTCCAGGAAGATCAGGAGTCATCTCTTCCAGCACCATGGTGGCTGTCTGCATGGCTGTCCCTCTGAGCCACCTGGCACATCCACCACTACCATGAATCACTCATTATGAGGTCAGAAGGAAGCACTCAACATGTGATGATTGCTGGGTGCTTTGTTCTGTCTTCAGAAATGAGTGACCTGCAGCAGAAGTGGATACATCAGGCTCTGCAGGTTGCCCATGCAGACAGCCACCATGGCACGGGAAAGGGAGGCCATGTAATGGGGGTTGGGACAGCTATGAGGTAATCTGCTGCCTCCAAAGTATCCTAGTCTATTCAGACAAGGCCAGAGCAGCTGGTATAGAATATTGGTGAGTGTCTGCAACAGTGTGCCAAGAGTGTTATTTACTAGAATACCTTATGTGCTTTGGAGACAAAAATCAATCCACAGTTTGCTTAATCTCGAGGCCTGTGTCTGCACTGCAGAAATAATACAGTTTGAAACCCCTTTAACTTTGATGGCTCGGTGCTACTGAAATTGGTAACTAAAGGACCCATTCAAGGTGCTAAATCCATTTGGGGAAATAGGGATTGTGTAGCATTGAACCTAAAACCTGGAGTAGATTCATCACCCCATGATATTGGACTCATCAGTCTCCATTAGATTTGCTATTTAAAATTTTCAACTTGGGTATCCTTTTTAGACTCTCTATGCAAAGATACAACACATGTCACATGAGAGTAATTAGCCTGAGGATTTAAAACTCACATTCAATATAACTCATGTGTAGTGGAAGGTAAGAACACAGGGAGACTCTACCAAGGGTTTTAATTCTTCTAACTTCCTTCAACCTGTTTTACTTTCTTACTGTTATGTGATAACTAGTAGTCACAAGTCCCAAGGCCATCGACACGATCGCCCCTGAGTGTCCTCTCCGACCCTCCCCAAACCATAAACCCTGGTACACTGAAGAGCTTAGGGAGATGAAGCAGGTTGGATGATGACTGGAGCGCAAGTGGTGGAAGACTCAATTCCTATCCAACAAGACTCGCCATATGCAGCATTTTCATGCCTATCGGGAGGCTTTGCATGCAGTGTGGAAATCTTTCTGTTCTGCACGCATTGCATCTGCAGAGTCCCACCCAGCAGAACTGTTTAAGGTGGTGGGGGAGCTGACGCAGGTTCCCCCTGTGCCAAATCCCCTTCTTAACCCTACGACGGCCTACTGTGATGTGTTTAACAACTTATTTGCAGATAAAATCTCTTGGATAAGAGCCGACTTGGATGCCACCTTTCCTCCAGATCCTTCAGGTGAGGTGTCTAATGACTCCGTTGCTGTCACATTACTGAATGAGTTTCAGTCTGTAAGTACCAATGATGTGGACAAGCTACTTGGAAGTATACAGAAGACAACTTGCCCCCTCGATCCTTGCCCATCCTGGCTGGTCGTCCAGGGTGGAGACGCATTGAGAGTGTTTCTTCGGAACACGATCAATGCGTCTCTTAGGGAGGCACTTTACCATCCTGTCTCAAGGAGGTGGCGGTTAAGCCCCTCCTGAAAAAGCCCTCCCTTGACCCCCTGGATAAGCAGTGTCCTTGCTTCCATTTCTAAGCAAGGTGATCAAGAGGGCAGTCGCCACCTAACTCCAGGCATTTTTGGATGAAGCCGATTATCTTGATCCATTTCAAACCAGCTTCAGGACTGGACATGGAGTGGAGACTGCCATGGTTGCTCTGACTGATGACCTCCGCTTGAGCATCGACAGGGGTTGTGTGACCCTGTTAGTGCTCTTGGATCTCTCAGCGGCCTTTGACACTGTAGATCACTCCATCCTTTTGGGTCGGTTGAGGGAGTTAGAAATCGGAAGCACTGCTCTTCAGTGATTCCGATCCTTCCTCTCTGACAGATCCTAAAGAGTGAGGCTCAGGGACAGTTGCTCTTCTAAAATCAAGCTTAATTGTGGTGTCCCTCAGGGTGCCATTCTGTCCCCGATGCTATTCAACATTTATATGAAGCTGCTGGGCAAGATCATTCGGAGGCATGGAGCTCAGTTTCTTCAGTACGCTTATGACACTCAGATATACCTCTCCATGGCCAGATCATTGTCTCAATCTTCAGATGGCGCCTCCCCTCTTAATGACTGTCTTGCGGCAGTAATGGATTGGATGAGGGAAAACAGACTGACGCTAAATCCAGACAAAACGGAGGTACTAGCAGTCACCGGTCCGAAACCAGGCTTGGGAATACAACTTCCAGTCCTAGGTGGAGTCACATTCTCCTCCAAGGACTCTGTTCGCAGTCTGGGGGTACTCCTTGATTCGTCGCTTCACATGACCAGTCAAGTGAATGTGACGGTCAGGAGTGCCTGTTATCAGCTTCGACTGATACGCCAGCTGCGCCCTTTTCTGGATACGAAAGACCTGGAGTCTGTGGTACACACTTTAGTAACCTCACGCCTGGATTTCTGTAATGCGCTCTATATGGGGCTACCCTTGTGCCTAACCCAGAAATGTCAATTAGTTCAGAACATGGCAGCCAGACTTGTCACTGGAACATCAAGGAGAGAGTACATAACACATGTGCTTAAAGCTCTCCACTGGCTGCCCATCAGTTTCCGGGCACAGTACAAGGTGTTGGTATTAACCTTTTAAGCCCTACATGGCTCAGGCCCGTCCTACCTTAGGGAACCACCTCTTCCCGTATCTACCGCCTCACACACTTCGGTCCTCTGGGCGGAACCTGCTGAAGCCTATGAAAACTAGGCTCCCAAGCTCTGGAATGGCCTGCCAGATGAGATGAGTCTCATTAAATCACTGGCCAGTTTCAAAAAGGCTCTGAAGATGCATCTTTTCTGGCTGGCCTTTCCTTGAAGAAGGTATAAATGGACCATCAACTCCCGACTCTGGAAACGTAAATAGAACTGGGGAATCAACTTTAGCTGATTGATCCATCTACTGCATTGATCCATGAACTGATGATCCATCTACTGCAAATTTGCACATATATTGCTCAGGAGACTGTATTTTCTTTTAATAGTTGCTGACCAATTTTAACACCTCTAATTCTAACATATTCTGGTTTAATTCAGTTTTATAGGGGGGGTGGTATGGGAGGGATACAAAAAAAACAAAACAAAAAACAAAACAAAAAAAACCAGCTTCATTTATATACCGCTTCATACCCTTAAGGAGTGTCTAAGCGGTTTACAATTGTAAGCTATTTGCCCCCCAACAATCTGGGTACTCATTTTAGCGACCTCGGAAGGATGCAAGCCTGAGTCGAGCTTCAGCCCTTTGCTGGTCTTGAACTCACCACCTTATGGTTTTGAGAGAGTGGCTGCAGTACAGGCATTTAACCACTGTGCCACCAGGGCTTGTTACGATTGCTGTTTTACTTTGTACTTTTTAAATTCTGTTGTACCCCGCTCAGGGTATTTTATTAGAGGAGCGGGATATAAATAAACATCATCATCATCATCATCATCATCATCATCATCATCTTTAAAGTCTTTTTATGTTATTCCAATAAACATTTGGTCAGCCAGAGTGGACACAAAATGGTGGACTATATAGGACTTAATGGTGGACTATATAGGACCTAATTCAACACAATTCTTTCTTGTTATTAAGCCTTTGCAATATGTGTATTTGATCACTTTGTTCTAGATTCTGATGAACTCATCAGTTATCTTTAGGCAGAATCCATTCAAGAATCCACTTGAGTTTTTAAGACTGTCAATTGACCAGAAATGTTGCCTCCGACTGCTTCACTGTCTTTAAACATCAGTTTGATATGTAGGGATCAGAAGGAGGAGCTGTTCGTAGCATGACCAATAGCTAATTCATGCTTGTAATATAAAGATATTAGAAGCACAGTTACAGTATCCTGTTAAATTTTCTACTCCAAGTCTGAATGCATTACACTATCTCTGGTTAATTATTAAATCAGATATTGCTAGGAACTGGTATTCTGACCCTTAACTGAAAAATCATATTTTCATATGATATTATGCATTAAATTTTTATCTATGCCAGTATCTTATTTGTTACACTAGACCAGTGGTCTCCAAACAATGCTCTTTAAGGGGTTTTGGATTTCAGCTCCCAAAATCCCAGTCTACTGGCCAACATGGCTGAGGCTTTTGGGAGCTGATATCCTAAATCTCTTAAAAAGCACAGTTTGGGGACCTCTGCACTAGACCCTACAGAACTGGCTCACTCGTATGAATGTGTGTTTGTTCCCTTTTTCTACTAACTGTAATCAATATATATATATATATATATATATATATATTAAAGTGTCACTTAAGAAACACATCAGTATATAAACACACAAATCTCTTTGTTTAAGAAAAGAATGTATATTTACAATGTAAACTAATTGATGATTAGGTATATTATAAGCAAGGGAGTTCTCCCTCAAATATTGTATATTTGCTTACCGACAGAAGACCAACAAACAAAAACTTCAAAAAACATTATTAAATATTTCTTATATTATTGGCTCTCACATCTGCTCACTTTGTTCTAAGAAGACATGTAATGAGTATGGCTCCACAAGCAACTCCCAACAACACAATCTGTCAGGAAACTTTTATGTTCTGACAGAAGTTCAATTAAGATCAAAATATTTACATCTTTTCAACAGATATTAGAAAACTCCCAAGAAATAAGCAAGGCACTGAAGTTTCTGAAAATGCCACTCATTCAGTAAACAAATACGGTCAATGAGCATAACTTCTCAAACACTGTGTTTGTTCATCTGCTGACATCCCAAGAGGCTTATAGGCACTGCTATATTCCAACAGAAAGCTGGAAAAGAAAGCTGGCAATTAATAGATATACATAATACATACCATTAAAGATAGTGTTCAGTTGTACTAATAAAGATGGTGTTCAGTTGTATTAGTTTAGAGATGGGTAACACTATCCTCCTCTTAATTAGAGTAAGTTTATCTTTTCCAGAGAATTCTGGAACAGTAGCTCAGAGGTAGAGCATTTGTCCTGAGCTTGGAAAAGTGGTCACGATGACAGTGGGATTTAGTCATTACTAGCCCAAAGAAGTCCCAAAGTGAAATGAAGCAGTTTGACACCACTTTACCTACCATGAGTATATCTTACAGAATTCTGGGACCTATAGTCTGGTGAAGTACTAGAGCTTTCTAACAGACTAGGCTTAATCCATCACCAAACTACAAACCCCAATATTCCACAGGATGGAATCATGACAGTTAAAGTCGTGTCAAACTGTTTTATTTTTGCAGTGTGGAAAAGCTGCCAAACTCCATCTCTATCATCTCCATGTAGACACGAAAGCCCATCTACCTGAGATGCTGGAGAGCTGCTACCAATGCTACCTAGTATATGGGTAGATATACTAGGCTAGGAGAGTGAATAGACTGACCTGAGTTAAGGCACCTTACTATTTTCTAAAGCTCAGGAAGATTTAGTCTCTTCCAAAGCATCCCATGGCCAGTTCCTCCCCATTTCCAAAACTTACATAGTAAAGGAGCTAGATAGGATGATGCTGAGTTGCAGCAAATTCCATCTTTCTTCTTTTTTCTCAAGGAGGCTTAAAACCAAAACACACCATCCCATCCCATCCCATGGTACTCCAAAATATACCTTCCAGCTACCATGAGGATGTGAGGCTAAGGGTCTAGAACTGGTGAACTATAAGTTCCAGGGATCTTTCCATTTGGAAGTTTTTGTTTGCAAGGGTTTATTGCAGGGTAGTGTACTCTAAATGTTGTTGGACTGCAGCTTCCAGTATTCTTCATCAGAGTCAGCACTGGCCAGGTGTGACTGAAGTTGCAGTGCAGCAACATCTGAAAAGCCTCAAGTTGCCTACTCTACTTTATGGCCCCGTGAATAGTTGTCTCTCTTTCACTCTATCACTGGTGCTGAGCAGTAAAGGAAATGGATACTTAGCATGGAGCTGGGCTTATTTTTGAGTATTTTTGACCTAGGTAATATAAAGACTATATGTTAAAATTGAATCCAAGATAATTTGCTCCCTTGAGGTGAAGAACAAAATGGTGTCTTTTCTCAGTCAATGTACCAAAGGTACATTTGCTATGGTAATGCACTTCAGTGCTGGAAGTGGAACAGCAGTCTCAACTGTATCTAAGATCAGAAGCCCAATTTTGGATTGATGATGAGATAACATCATATCCATAGCTGTGTTCACTTTGAGCCACATAGTATTTCTCATCTGAGGCAGATGTGTCACTCTGCCTAATGGTAGGACTTGCCATGGGAGACATTACTGGACATGGGCCTGTCCTAAAACCCTCTTCTCTGATGACCATTGTTTTGAGCATCATGTGGAATTATGTTCTTAGAAAAGTATGTTTGAATTGTGTTCCTACATTAACCTACTTGTGGCATCTGAGGGGCAGTGCAGACCGCGCCCCTAAGGGGCAGCCTGCAGCCACCTCCAGCTCTGCTGGATTTGGGCTGTGGGAACCACACTGTGCAGCCCTGATCTAACCTTTCCAAAGTGCAAAAAGGAGCTACAAAAAGAGTGTGATAGCCATGGTGCCACACCTTTAAGGTACTGCTTTGGCACTGCATCATGTAGACGCAGTGCCAGAGGAATGCCATGATACTGCATGCCATTTGGAGTGATGTGTGGCATCACGGTGGCTTGGGTGCAGAGTCAGGGCATAAATCGTGTGGATTCTGCACCCTGACTCCACCCCCAGGCCAGCCTTAATGGCTGGTCTGCACAGGGCCTTAGTAACCTGTTGCGATAAAGCCTGTAGACCCACAAAGTCTGTAGATTTTACAAAGTCTGCAGAGACCCTGACATCTATAGCAACAGATTTCACAGTACTAGTTTCTGGTTCTGGCACTTTTTAAACCACCTAATAACAAGGTGATTGATACTATACTATTAAAGTACCTAAAGTACTCCTTTAGATGCTGTAATAGATTTCAGCATCCATCAAATGGGATCCTTTGTCATTTAGTGCCTGTTCAGTGCAACCTCTATACAAGTTTAAGGGTTATGTCCTGCACATTTATACTCCAGCATTTCCTCTGTAGACTATCTGCATCATGTTTTGCTCTTACAGCTGCCACAAGACAGGTAATTTTATGTGGAAAGCACCCTCTCATCACAGTTTATCCTTATCATGCATGCTGTCATATTTGTTCAGTGTCAAGACAAACTCAATTCCTACTAACCAAATCTTGGACTCTCTGCAACCATTTTAAAATCAATTAAACATAACTGATCTGTCAATCCAAAATCAAGGCTAAGGAGAGAAATGTAATTCCACTCTGTTATGGATTTCCCTTTCTTTTGAATAATCCATGCAAGGCATACACCTTGGTAGAGGTCTATAGTATAATGTTAAAACCCCTATCATCAAAACTTTGATTCTCCAAGTGTTCTCATAATCTGAATTTACCTTTTGTCCTTCAGCTGGCTCTTATGTAAATACTGTTCTGTCCTGCTTGAAATTTTGATTTACCCAAACATGTCAACCAAGCCAATTATGTGAATTAGGCTGTGCCCTTGCCTCTAAACAATAGCCACAATATTTTGTATCTGTAATCATCTGGGGAATATGAAACATGTTTATGTCTTTTATTTCACCTCGTCTTTCTGCAAATGTGTGCTTTGAGATATCAACACAAATAATGTATACTATGAATTGCAAATAAAAATAATAAATGATGTAAAGAAAAGTAAATATTGAAATGAAGTGATGTTTCAGAAATTCCAGTCCATGTACAAAATACAATAACATTCAAAGTCCACAAAACAGTAATAACTTTATTTGAACAACCAAAATGCACAAACCAAATGATGTAAACTTTAAAAGTTCCACTGGCTTCTTCATCAAGCAAAGGTGTTTAAAATTGTACAAGATAAAACTAAATAAATAAAATATGGAAATGTTAGTCGCTAGCCTGCATTTTGTCAAGATGCTCGCGTTGTTCAGAGTTGAGATGGTATGGAGGGATATATATGCAGCTAGGCTCTTCCCCCCCCCCTCCTGGCCAAAAGCATTCCAGAGTCCAAGAAATAAAATTTAAATTCCATTAGCAATACAAAAAAAGCACTTTTTCTGAGATCCAGTAAGTCTCCATCCCTTTGTTAGGCAGAGAACACTCAATCTCTTGAGAGAAACCTCCATGCTTTTGCATGGGGTGTTGTTTCTGGTAAAAAAAGTTTTTTTTTTAAACCTTTGTTGGAGGTAGAAACCTGAAATAGTAAAGTCCCAGTCCATTTAGGATTCAACACCTTTTCCCGATGAAGAGGCCAATGAAGCTATGAAAGCTTGCATCATATATTTTGTGCATTTTGGTTGTTCCAATAAAAGTATCACTGCTTTGTGGATTTTCGATGTACTTTGTTATATTGCCAACACAGCTACCCTTGAATATGTTTCAGTAAAACAATGCTGAAATAATTGTGTGGCTGGAAAGCAGATTTTGGATTGGACCACATACACTGAAAGTCTCAGATGTGCTAACTGCTTAAATTTGGAATGAACAAAACATAATAACATTTTCAGTACACTTCCCTTCCAAATTTTCTCTCATTATTTTTGTTGTCAAAACAACCCTCTTTCTAAAGAGTTCTTCTCCCTCCCATAATTATACCTTAGTTCAAAAGCATTTAATCTGCAGGAGGAAAAAAAGAAAATGAATGATAGGATGGGGAAAATAATAGCAAAAGAAATTATCTCATGGTTGTAGCAACATTAACCAAAAGAACATATAATTCATGTCATGTGCCACCCATTGTCATAAACAGTTAAAAATTTGACAGCAGTGACAGCGAGAACAGCTGGCAAAGTCCACACTGCTACATATTGCCTGCTACATATTCACAGAAAGCATATGTTTTCTCCATGAAATCATTTTTTCCAGCCATAATTTATTCAAGATCAGTGTCTGCAACATTTTGAAAATTTAGTAAAGAATTAGCAAAGCTAAACTACAATTCCTATACCAAAATTCCATAGCATTGAGCCATGGCAGTTACAAGTGGTGTCAACCTGCAATCATTCTGCAGTGCAGATGCATCCATATTCAGGCGTAGATATGCTGACCATACAGGAAAATGAAAAAAATAAAAAATAAAATCCAAAATCCACAAAAGAGTGATACATTTATTGGCCAGCCGAAATGCACAAAACATATAATGCAAGCTGTCAAAGCTCCACTGGCTTCTTCATCAGACAAACAATATTTTTAAAAATCATACAAGAAGAAGGAAAAAAAGTGACAAGAATCTCTGTCTCTTTCCTTTTTCTCTTATATGATTATGCCTGATGAAGAAGCCAGTGGAGCTGCAAAAGCTTGCATTATGTGTTTTGTACATTTTGGTTGGCCAATAAGGATATCATGGTTTTGTGGATATTAAAGAAATACAGATATATATTCTCCCTAGCTGCTATGGATCCTTTCTCAGTTCAATTTCCTCTACTCCAGGAAGTTTCCTGTTCCACAACAAAGTGTCAGAATGGTATGTTCACTTTAAGAAGGCATTCATCCCTAATCATACTATTAGGAGAAATAGGGCCCTGTTCCCTGTTCTCCTCTCCGCTTGTCACATATCAGGGCTGAAAGCTTGAATCCAGGAACTTATTTATGCTTGTAGCCTTGTGCCTGGAAGCATCAACTCCCTGCTTCAGAGGTTTGTGAGTGATAGTAGGCAGATCTGAGACGAGTATGAGTAGAGAGCCAGAGTGGCATAGTGGTGTGAGTGTTGAGCTGTGACTCTGAAGACAAGAGTTCAATTTCCTGCTTGGCCATGAAACCTACTAGGTGACCTTAGGAAAGTCACATGCTCTCAGCTTCAGAGAAAGGCAATGGGAAACCACCTCTGAACAATTCATGTCATGAAAATTCCATGATAGATTCATCTTATGGTCACCATAAATCAGAAACAACTTGAAGGCACACAAAAACAACAAGAGTAAACCCACTTTTCCTCATATATGATGAGAATTGTGTGTGGGTGGGATTAATAAACAGTTATGGTGGATGGCAGTGTAGAGATTAAAAAGGGATTGTTCACATGGGCCAAATAAAATAGCCTCACATCTCCACAGAAGGCTGTCAAGACAATGGGGCTTTCTAGATTGGCAGGAAAGTGTGACATGAAGTTGCCTTTTCCTTAATGCTTAGCAGCTGCACCACAGCCTTTAGATGGAGCCGTGCTGTTCCACAGTTTTTAAAAAAGAAGCTGGGAAAAGCAGCACCTTTTTAAAGGTGCTTCTTCTCCCCTAAAACACACACACACAAAAAAAGTGTTTTCATGGCACACTTTCCTTTTTTCTCATCTAAAGGCTAGACTTTCATGCAGCCATGAACACACTTCTTTTTGCCAATCCAGATCAGGCCATTGTACAACAGATTCTGGGCCTCTGCATCACCTTAGGGGTTTAATCCAGAAGGTAAAAAAGTGGGGAATTATCCAGATTGGAGTGGAACATCCAGATGTGTTTGTGTGGACTGCATTCCATAGCAATGTCAGTGCTGGTTTGGGGAAGGAGTTTTAGTGGGCATAACAGGATGGGTCTGGGAAGCCTGATATGTTTCACCATCATTTTCTATGTCCAGTATTTTCAGCCATTAAAATCAGTGAGGGTTAGCCCAAGTGTTGTATTTTTTTTTCTACCCTGACCACCCTTGATCCTCACTCCCACGCAATCAGTGTTGTGTCATTTTTGTTTTTAGACTTCTCACTCTCATCTTCCCCCTGATCATTTGCTCATTTTCTTGTGTGAAGATCTCACACACTCCTTTCCTCCCCTCCCCCATGTCTCCATACATACACTGCAGAGACATCTTGCTATGTCTCCTTACATGCATTCTTCAGGAGATGGCATTATGTTGTTGTTCTTGTGTGCCTTCAAATCATTTCCAACTACTGTAATAGTGACCACAAAGGACAACTTATAATTGGGTGTTCTTGGCAAGCGTTGTTCAGAAGAGGATTGTCATTGCCCTCCCCTGAGGCTGGGAGCATGTGACTGCACAAGATCACCAAGTGAGTAGTCCAAACTACTATGTCAGCTGGAAACTTGATTAAAACTATGATACCAATGAATTTTCTGGCTGACACTTCATACAGGTAAAAACCCTGTAATTTTATTTATTTATTTATTTATTTATTTATTTATTTATTTTTTAGTTAGCTTTTACTGAGTGATGGCTGGTCTGAGTTGGCTGTTCTTGCACACTGTGTTGGATAATTCATTATCTGGCTGCATTATTCATTCAACATTTTATAGTAAGTATACAAAAATCTTTTAAAAGTTATCTATAAAAATTTAACAGTCCCTCTCAGATAATGGCCTTTCCTCCACCAAGTGCCTCCTTATCACATTGAAAGACCAAGTTAGGCAGGGTGGTGCAGCTATTCTTCTTGTTTGTGTGCCTTCAAGTCAAGTTAAGGTGATCTTATCTTAAGGCAAAACTATAATGGAGTTTTGTTGTCCAGAAGGGATTTATCTGTGCCTTCTTCTGAGGCTGAGAGAGTGTGTCTTGCCCAGGATTGTATAATGAGTTTCAATGGCTGACTGAGGATTTGACCCCAGGTCTCCAAAGTCCTAGTCCAATGCTCAAATCTTTTTAAAAAAAATCTGGGAAAATTAGCTCTGGAAAAGAGGACCAAATGAGAGGCATGAAAACACAACACGTTGGCAACAATGCCATCTTAATTTTTGTTATTCTTTATTCTGTCATTCCAAGCAGAGCCTTCAGTAATTCACCAAGGAATTCCTTTTGGAGGGTTTCTGGATTTTGCTGTTTGCCACATCCCAATCTCATATTACAACAGCTAAAAGACTTTCACATGAAATTGCCAACATCTTCTAATACCTCTAGCAGTACATAGAGTACCTTGCAGAGGTTTGATGGTTTAAAATTTAGAAGGAAGGTGACAGTTCCCATTAACATTTTACAGAGCACATTATTGCCAAGGGAAATGAAATCTGACCTTCGGTCAATAATCAGAATCTCACAGGACTGCTGATGTGAAATTGACCTCTTCAAACATAGACACAAGAAGATGAAAGCCAAGTACAGTGGCCCTTTTGGTTCCAGGATTCCCCCCTCCCCCTCAGATATCAAAATCAGTAAATGTTCAAGTCCCATTATATAACATAATAAAACAATGTACATTATATAAAATGGTAAAATCAAGGACTGCTTTTAGAAACCTTTTTTATTTAAATCTTTTCAAGTTGTGGATGATGGAATCTATAGATATAGAATCGGTGGCTATGAAAGGATGACTGTAAAAATATCCAGCCAACCACTTGTTTTTGGAATAGCTTGTCTGTTATTACTTCCACTACTCAATTGCCCCATTGGCTTTTTGAAACCATCCCAGAAAATAATCCTATTTTATCACCATATTAAAGAAGAAACAAACATGGCTTCATATGGGCTAACCCAGAAAAGCTTGTATTCCTATTAAATTGTATGTATTGGCCCTAGGAAATTGGTTTCAGAAGACCATGGTGATACTGCAAATGGTATATCTCTTTTTCTATGATGCCAAGGGACTGGAAATGGGTTACTCAGCAAGGACTGAGGAATGGTTGTCTACATTAAAGGAGGCTGTACTTGATTCTTAGCCTATAGTCAAAAATTGTATTGAATTTGTTAGCTAGATGGAATTTTCCCAGCACATGCATTTTCCAGGAGTGACCTTGCAACCATGGAAAACAATATTAGAGTATATGAGCTTATGACTTAGGGCTCCTATTTTATACAGAATCTTGTTAGTCATGATGAGAGATAGAAACACATTTCCTTCTTTTAATGAAGTTGGATCCTTGAGTCACCAGTATGGCCTACTAATCTTTCCTGGTGCAACTGGGAGAAGCAGTTCCACATCACTGGAGTAAAGATTAATTTTGTATGATGACACAGGAAAATATATTTGCTACAATAAGATGACATCAACAGGCCACCACCATACAAAACTGAACTATTGAAAGCAGCCTTTCTTCAGATTTTCTTATAATGGACAAGTTTATTAAAATTTTGCCCAGAATTCTACCTGATTCTATTCATGGTAGTTTCTTATGGAGTTTCTTATTTAGAGTGAACAGCCACCTATCAATGCCCATTTGCCTTAATTTTAAATAGAGTTTGAATTAATTCTTTGCAGTATAGCAGTAAGACTCTGGAAGTCTGCATAAAGGTGTTTTGTAGAGTCATATTTATGCTTACCAGTCTACCTGTTTAAGACAAAGCAATGATCAGTGATTCTCTCACCGCTCCTAAAAAAGTTTTTTCTTCTTGATTACTTACTTGTTTATTCAATTTATATTCTGTCTTTGTTTCCAAACTGGGATTTAAAAGATGAAAAGGGTTTCAGAGAAACAAGTCATGCCAGACAAATCTGATCTCTCTCTCTCTCTCTCTCTCTCTCTCTCTTTTTTTTTTTTTTTTTTTTGTGGATAAAATTACCAGCTTGGTAGATGAAAGGAATGCTGTGGATATAGTATATCTTGATTTCAGTAAAGCCTTTGAAAAGGTTTCCCATGACATTCTTGCAAACAAGCTGGTAAAACATGGGCTAGACAAGGCAACCGTTACATGGATTTGTAACTGGTTGACTGGCTGTACACAAAGGGTGCTCAACAATGGCTCCTTTTCATCCTGGAGAGAAATGACCAGTGGGGTCCCACAGGGCTCTGTCCTGGGCCCAGTGCTATTCAATATCTTTATTAATGACTTGGATGACAGTATTGGGGGCATAGTTATCAAATTTGCAGAAAACACCAAGTTAGGAGGAGGAGCTAATACCCCAGAGGACAGGATCAAAAATCAAAATGTCCTGAACTGACTAGAAAGCTGGGCCAAAGCTAACAAAATGAAATTCAACACAGGGAAATGTAAGGTTCTGCACTTAGGGCAGAAAAATGAAATGCACAGATATAGGATGGGGGACACCTGGCTGAATGAGACCACATGTGAAAGGGATCTAGGAGTCCAGGTAGACCACAAGTTGAACATGAGTCAATAATGCGATGTGGCAGCTAAAAAGGTTAATGCAATTTTAGGCTGCATCAATAGAAGTATAGTTTCTAGATCAAGGGTAGTAATAGTGCCACCCTATTCTGCTTTGGTCAGGCCCCACCTGGAATACTGTATCCAGTTCTGGGCATCACAATTCAAAAAAAGATGTGGAGAAACTGGAGCATGTCCAAAGTAGGGCAACTAAAATGATGAAGGGTTTGGAAACCATGCCCTATGAGGAATGACTTAGGGAGCTGAGGATGTTTAGCCTGGAGCAGAGGTGATATGATATCCCTGTTTAAATATCTGAAGGGATGTCACATTGTGGAGGGAGCAAGCTTGTTTTCTGCTGCTCCAAAGAACAGGACCTGGAACAATGGATGTAAATTGCAGGAAAAGAGATTCCACCTCAACATTAGGAAGAACTTCCTGACAGTAAGGACTGTTCAACAGTGGAACATACTCCCTCAGAGTGTAGTGGATGTCCTGTAAGAACTGGCCAACATATGAACATATTACAAAGACAGAAAATGGAAAAAGGAAGTTAAAAACTGAAACAGAACTTCTCAATGAAGAATTTAGATGCAATTGGTTTTTGTATAGACATTTAAAAGAAAGATTCCAGATGGACTAGAAAACACAAGGAATAGGGAAAGGCAATATAGAATTTGAGAAAATGATAAAAGAAGAGGGTTGCATGAAACTTCTTGTTTATACAAAATATTACTAAAATATGATATGGAACAAGAACTGGTAAAAATGTGTGGTTGATTGGGCTAAAGATATGGGACAAAATATTGCATTAGCACAGTGGGAAAAAAACTGGAAAAAAAGAATGAAGTATGCACCTAATTATGATCTGAGGGAGAATTTGATAAAAATGTAATATAGCTGGCATCTGACTCTATACATTTTGGCTAAAATAGATAAAAAGTGTAAAAAATAAGTGTTGGAAATGTATAACAGAAATAGGCACATACTATCACTGTTGGTGGGTCTGTAAGAAAGCAAGAGAGTTCTGGCCAGAAATCTACTCCACAATATGTGGAATTCTGCAGATTAAATTTATGAAAGACCCCAAATTATATCTATTAGACATGGTAGAACAGGAAGAAATAGGAAGAAAATATGGGAAGCTCTTATTTTACATGGGTTTTGCTATGAGGATATTATATGCAAGCAAATGGAAAAATGTCGAAACACCAACTGTAGATCAATGGCTTTTAAAGTTATATGAATATATGGAAAAGGATGAGTTAACTCTGAGATTGAAAGGGAAACCAAAAGAGGAATTCCTTAAAACCTGAGAACTTTTGATCAACTGTATGTGTGAAAAAAGGGAACTTTGCAGTAATATCATTTGTTTAACAAAATAAATTTCCTTTAAGGAGGAGAAAGAAAAGGAGGAGGCTGTAGTCCATGTGCTTGGGTGAGATCTAATCTAATTTACACTTGAGCCATTGCATTCTGGGAGCCAGTGCTGGGAGGCTACTTAAGGCTACTCAAGGCTAGCAGAAGCTTCATTTCCTTTAAGGAGGAGAAAGAAAAGGAGGAGGCTGTAGTCCATGTGCTTGGGTGAGATCTAATCTAATTTACACTTGAGCCATTGTATTCTGGGAGCCAGTGCTGGGAGGCTACTTAAGGCTACTCAAGGCTAGCAGAAGCTTCATTTCCTTTAAGGAGGAGAAAGAAAAGGAGGAGGCTGTAGTCCATGTGCTTGGGTGAGATCTAATCTAATTTACACTTGAGCCATTGCATTCTGGGAGCCAGTGCTGGGAGGCTACTTAAGGCTACTCAAGGCTAGCAGAAGCTTCATTTCCTTTAAGGAGGAGAAAGAAAAGGAGGAGGCTGTAGTCCATGTGCTTGGGTGAGATCTAATCTAATTTACACTTGAGCCATTGTATTCTGGGAGCCAGTGCTGGGAGGCTACTTAAGGCTACTCAAGGCTAGCAGAAGCTTCATTTCCTTTAAGGAGGAGAAAGAAAAGGAGGAGGCTGTAGTCCATGTGCTTGGGTGAGATCTAATCTAATTTACACTTGAGCCATTGCATTCTGGGAGCCAGTGCTGGGAGGCTACTTAAGGCTACTCAAGGCTAGCAGAAGCTTCATTTCCTTTAAGGAGGAGAAAGAAAAGGAGGAGGCTGTAGTCCATGTGCTTGGGTGAGATCTAATCTAATTTACACTTGAGCCATTGTATTCTGGGAGCCAGTGCTGGGAGGCTACTTAAGGCTACTCAAGGCTAGCAGAAGCTTCATTTCCTTTAAGGAGGAGAAAGAAAAGGAGGAGGCTGTAGTCCATGTGCTTGGGTGAGATCTAATCTAATTTACACTTGAGCCATTGCATTCTGGGAGCCAGTGCTGGGAGGCTACTTAAGGCTACTCAAGGCTAGCAGAAGCTTCATTTCCTTTAAGTAGGAGAAAGAAAAGGAGGAGGCTGTAGTCCATGTGCTTGGGTGAGATCTAATCTAATTTACACTTGAGCCATTGCATTCTGGGAGCCAGTGCTGGGAGGCTACTTAAGGCTACTCAAGGCTAGCAGAAGCGCGCGAATTTTGATTTTTTTAATCTAGTCAAGGAGGTGTTTAGAGAATAGAAGAGGAGCCGGCCTGAAGCATCAGAGGAAGTGAATCAGAGACTTGCCTTTGGAAGGAGCTTTTAGCCAGGAGCTCTCTACATAACTATAGGCCCCGTGACTTGAACTCAGTGACAGAGCTTGGGAATAAAGGCCAAGTCTAGCAAGGGAAGCCCACAGTCTTGTTTCAGTGCCTCCTTAAGACTTCTCAGTATGGACACTGAAGGCCCTGCAGCAGTCACCTGCAACACCTGTGGGATGTTTGTCTTCTTGCCTACAGAGGTGGCGAACTACACCTGCCCCAAGTGCAAGTTGGTAGCCCTCTTGGAAGAGAAAGTACAGCAGCTAGAGGAGCAGATATCTGCACTCCAGCATCATAGAGAGCAGGAGATTCTCCTGAACAGATCAGACCAGAATGTCTTGGGTGGGAAACAGAGAGATGAAGTTGTTGGGGTGGAGGAGGTCACTCCACATACAACAGAGGTAGATGCTTGGAGGAAGGTCACACACAGAAGTAAGGAAACCAGGGAACGTTCTGTGAGCGGCTTGCAGCTACAGAATCGCTTTGAATCTCTCTCTGTTGTCAGAGATGATGAGGAAAAGCAGCAGGGACAGACATCAGGGACAGAGCAGGAGAGCCTGAGAGTATCACGAAAAGGAACAGCCACTGCTAAGCCTCGGAGGAGGCGCGTGGTCGTGGTGGGGGACTCCTTGCTGAGGGGTACAGAAGCAGTGGTTTGTGGGCCTGACAAGATGTCTCGGGAGGTGTGTTGTCTCCCTGGGGCAAAGATCCATCATGTGACGGAGAGGCTGACAAGACTTGTCAAGCCTACTGACCGTTATCCCCTTCTTTTGGTTCATGTGAGAACCAATGATACTGCAAGGCACAGCCTTAAGAATATCAAAAGGGATTATGAAGCTCTGGGAAGGAAGCTGAAAGAGAAGGATGCACAGGTTGTCATTTCATCTCTACTCCCGGTAGAAGGGCATGGTCCAGGAAGGGAGAGAAAAATAGCAGAGGTGAATAACTGGCTTCGTAGATGGTGCCGCCAAGAACAGTTTGGATTCTTGGATCATGGGCTGCGGTTCCATGAGGAGGGACTTCTGGCAAGGGATGGACTGCATCTCACGCCAGTTGGCAAAAACGTTTTTGCCAACAGTCTGAAGAATCTGATCAGGAGGGCTTTAAACTGAGTTATGTGGGGGAGGGAGACATTATACTGGAAGGCAAAAGGGATGGAGAGAATAGTCAAAGTGGCATAGAGGGAACAAGGCAAACAGTGAAAGGACCCAACAGTAGGAGGCAAAAAAATGTGCAAAAGCAGCACGTAAAGAGGACACATGGTCTTAAATGCCTCTCCACTAATGCACAGAGTATGGGAAATAAGCAGGATGAACTTGAACTCCTAGCACAACAAGGGAAATATGATATAATAGGCATCACTGAAACCTGGTGGGATGAGTCTCATGATTGGAATGTAGAAATAGAGGGATATAACCTTTTTAAGAGAAACAGGCCAAGCAGGAAAGGAGGAGGAATAGCATTATATGTCAGGGATATTTACACCAGTGAAGAGATGCAGGAAGACAATACTGGAAGCCAGGTGGAGAGCATCTGGATAAAAATTAAAGGAGAGGGAAACAACAGGGATGTTACTGTGGGAGTCTACTACAGACCTCCAAGTCAGACGGAGGAATTGGATGATGCCTTTCTAGAACAGATGACCACACACTCAGAAAGGAGAGATATAGTAGTGATGGGTGACTTCAACTATCCTGATATTTGCTGGAAGTAAAACTCAGCCAAATCCTCAAAGTCTAGCAAATTCCTCACTTGCCTGGAAGACAATTTCATTGTCCAAAAGGTGGAAGAGGCAACAAGGGGATCAGCCATTTTAGATCTGATCTTAACCAACAGGGAAGACCTAGTTGATGGGGTGCAAGTGGTTGGATCCTTAGGTGGAAGTGACCATGTTCTCCTGGAGTTTGTAATACAGTGGAAGGGAGAAGCTAGGCATAGTCAGACACGCACTCTAGACTTTAGGAGAGCTAATTTCAATAAACTTAGAGAAATACTGGGAGTGATCCCATGGTCAGGAATACTAAAAGAAAAGGGAGTTCAAGACGGATGGGAGTTTCTCAAAAGGGAGATATTGAAGGCACAATTTCAAACAGTTCCAATGAGGAAGAAAAATGGAAGATGTCTCAAGAAGCCAGGATGGATGACTAAGGAACTTTCAAATGAGCTAAGTTTTAAACGGAACATGTATAAGAAATGGAAAAATGGAGAAATCACGAAAGAGGAATTCAAACAAATAGCCAGCACATGTAGGGGTAAAGTCAGAAAAGCTAAAGCGCAGAATGAACTCAGACTTGCTAGAGAGGTTAAGAACAATAAAAAGGGCTTTTTTGGAATGTCCGCAGCAAAAGGAAGAAGAAGGAAACAGTGGGGCCACTGCGTGCAGAAGATGGCAAAATACTAACAGGGAACAGAGAAAAGGCAGAATTACTCAACACCTTCTTTGCTTCAGTCTTCTCAGAAAAGGCAAAGGGTGTTCAACCTAAGGATAATGGAGACAGAATAGAGGAAATTCAGCACAGAATAAGTAAAGAGGTAGTACAGGAATACCTGGTTAACCTAAATGAATATAAATCTCCAGGACCAGATGAACTACATCCTAGAGTATTAAAAGAACTGGCAAATGTAATATCGGAGCCATTGGCAATAATCTTTGAGAACTCCTGGAGAACAGGAGAAGTCCCAGCAGACTGGAGGAGGGCAAACGTTGTCCCCATCTTCAAAAGAAAAGAGGATCCCAACAATTATCGTCCAGTTAGTCTGACATCAATTCCAGGAAAGGTTCTAGAGCAGATCATTAAGCATAGAGTCTGTGAACACTTAGAGGCCAATGCCATAATCACAAAAAGCCAACATGGGTTTCAGAGAAACAAGTCATGCCAAACGAACCTGATCTCTTTTTTTGATAAAATTACCAGCTTGGTAGATGAAGGGAATGCTGTGGATATAGTATACCTCGATTTCAGTAAGGCCTTTGACAAGGTTCCCCATGACATTCTTGCAAACAAGCTTGTAAAATGTGGGATAGACAAGTTAACTGTTACATGGATTTGTAATTGGTTGACTGGCCGAACTCAAAGGGTGCTCAACAATGGCTCCTTTTCATCCTGGAGAGAAGTGACCAGTGGGGTCCCACAGGGCTCTGTCCTGGGCCCAGTGCTATTCAATGTCTTTATTAACGATTTGGATGACAGAATTGGGGGCATACTTATCAAATTTGCAGATGACACTAAACTGGGGGGAGTAGCTAATACCCCAGAGGACAGGATCAAAATTCAAAATGACCTGAATAGACTAGAAAGCTGGGCCAGTGCTAACAAAATGAAATTCAATGCGGAGAAATGTAAGGTTCTGCACTTAGGGCGCAAAAATGAAATGCACAGATATAGGATGGGGGACACCTGGCTGAATGAGACCACATGTGAAAGGGATCTAGGAGTCCAAGTAGACCATAAGCTGAACATGAGTCAACAGTGTGATGCGGCAGCTAAAAAAGCCAATGCAATTTTAGGCTGCATCAATAGAAGTATAGTTTCTAGATCAAGGGAAGTTATAGTGCCACTCTATTCTGCTTTGGTCAGGCCCCACCTGGAATACTGTGTCCAGTTCTGGGCACCACAATTCAAAAAGGATGTGGAGAAACTGGAGCATGTCCAAAGGAGGGCAACTAAGATGGTGAAGGGTCTGGAAACCTTGCCCTATGAAGAACGCCTTAGGGAGCTGGGGATGTTTAGCCTGGAGAAGAGAAGGTTAAGAGGTGATATGATAGCCCTGTTTAAATATTTGAAGGGATGTCATATTGAGGAGGGAGCAAGCTTGTTTTCTGCTGCTGCAGAGACTAGAACGCAGAACAATGGATGCAAACTGCAGGAAAAGAGATTCCACCTCAACATTAGGAGGAACTTCCTGACAGTAAGGGCTGTTCGACAGTGGAACACACTCCCTCGGAGTGTAGTGGAGTCTCCTTCCTTGGAGGTCTTTAAACAGAGGCTGGATGGCCATCTGTCAGGGATGCCTTGACTTGGAGTTCCTGCATGGCAGGGGGTTGGACTGGATGGCCCTTGTGGTCTCTTCCAACTCTATGATTCTATGATTCTATGATTCTATGATTCTAATAATGGACAATTAGTATTTGTGAAAATGGTTTTTTTTTGGGGGGGGGAGATTTGTTTATAGACCGTTGAAATGGGAACAATATGAAGGGTATTCTTTATTTGAAGTTTTTTAGACAATTTAAGATCATGTAACTCACCAAGAGAAGAAAGGTTAATGAATAAGCAGCAGAAAATGGAAGAACTTTTGTAAACTGGAGAGATAGATAAAGGAAGTGATAGATTAAAATGTGTATGCAGATCTTGTATTTGATAAAGAAACAATATAATATAGAAGAAAATACTCATGAAGAAGTTAAATGTATGATATAATTATGTGTACTTTTATTGTAGGAAAATAATAAAAACTATTTTTTTTTAAAAAAAGAGTGTAGTTGAGTCTCCTTCCTTGGTGGTCTTTAAACAGAGGCTGGATGACCATCTATCGGGTATGCTTTGATCAAGAGTTCTTGCATGGCAGGGGGTTGGACCTTGTGGTCTCTTCCAGTTCTATGATTCCATAATTCTAACTGTTCACCCTAAAATGACCTTCTTTTGTCTGCTTCTGAAACTGAGAATGAAGTTAGAATCTTATTGCACTCTTGCGAAATTCTGCTCAACAGAATTGGCCAGAGCATGGAGAACATGAAAAAGCTAGTCATTAAAATGATGCCTTGATAAAGTTTGGTCCATAACCTTAGCAGAAAAGATAAACCATAAAGCAAAACTTTCTAGAGGTGAAATCAAAGAAAGTGTATTTGACAAGACCTGGCTCCCTTACACACTACACAATTATAGCCCTATGATGAAATGGCCAGTTTAGCAGTCTGTGTTGATACAGTAGAGTAGAGTAGAGACTTGGTGCCATTTTCTCCCAGCTCTAGTGTCTTCCTCTAACCATGCAAATTTAGGGGAAGTGGGAATAAATGGCCCATCAGTGTTGGCACAGTTATTCTGGAGGCAGGACTTTGAGGGAAGGGACAATGTCTTCTCAGGGTTGCCAGAGAGGTATATAAGTAGCTCCCTGACTGGCTCAACCTCCATCCTTTGTCTCACCCTCTCTCTCTCTCTTGTTGTTGGGCTAATATGCTATTCATTAATAATGGTTGCAACTTTTGGGATGGGTGGATTGTCATGGGATCGGCTCTAGTTTGAGGGTGGGTGAGGCCAATGTGATAGTCATACTCTGGTGGGACTTCCACTAGAGGATCTTGAGGGTGAGGCAACATGGGTCACATCCAGCTCAAGTGGTAAGGTTCCACACAGAAACTTTCACCCACAATGACATCCTATTTCCACCACTCCAGTAGCATTCAGCACATGGTAGGTCAGTGAATGTACAAATCTTACCCCATACAAACCAGGCCTCCAAATAAAAGTTATGAGCTTTTATATCTCAAACTATGGTTGTATACCTGGGCACCATAATCCATTTAAACTGCTATGTCACCAACATATAGTTTCTTGGGATTTGTATTTGTGAGATATTTAGAATTCTCAGCCAGAGGCCATAGTGCCTCACTAAATTACAAACCCAGAATTCTACTGGATGTAGCCAGGAGAGTTAAAGTAGAATGAAAGTGCCATATACATATATATGACAGACAGATATTCAGAATGCAAACTATCAGCATCTTGAACAATATTTTGGAAATTTCTCTTCTGAACAATTGAAGGTCAGCACTTAAAAATAATAGAGCATGTAGAATGATAAAGATTTGCTCTCCTTTTGGCAGCAGGTAAAAACATTTTTGTGCCATCAGGCTTTTAGAAACTGTTGAGGGCTGCACTTTTAAATGCTGTGGAATGCAGGTGCCAAGGTTTGTATGTCATTTTAAATAATTTATATTTTTATTTATAATATTTTTAACTATTTAAATCATTTTTAATGTTTTTGTATTGTTTTTAATTTGTACTATTTTAATTGTGTTGGTAGCTACCTTGAGGCTCTATATAGGGAGAAAGGCAGGATATAAATAATTAAAAGGAGGAACAGGAATGAATGAATCAATTTGTTTGTCCATTTTTGATACCTGAGGGAGGAAAATATATTGATTTAGTTTCAGGAATATTGTTCATTGTAATGAAATTGAAAAAGAAAAAATTGAGAAAGGAAAGCAAAAAATTGGAAGCCAGGGGCTGAAGTGAAAAGTTCTAAGCCAGTATTTGAAAGTGGGATGTCTAGAGTGCAGAGCCAAAGAAGCAGTGAGAACTATTATGTTGAAAACCAGTGTCTATTGTACAAGAATGTGCTACTGGGGAGAGCAGAAAAATGGAAGGTAATGCTACAAATTAAGACAATACAGATGGAGGCCAGGGGCTGGATGCCAAAAGAGTTCAAAGACTGTTTGGAAGTTAGAAGTCAAAATCCCAAGGCCAGAAGCCAGAACTGCAAAGCTGAAAGATAGATACTCTTGACTAAATGCAACCCTTTCCTCTGCAGCAAAGAGTGTTTCACCTGAGGAGGCTCCAGAGCAAAATCTGAATCTGCATGCTACTGCGCCAAGACTCCTGCAAGGCTGGAAGACCACATTATCTCAAATATAGGTGCGTGGATGAAAGCTTCTCTCCTCAGTAACCACCAAGAGGTCAGGGACATTCAAATATTTTTTGCAGAATATTCATATTCTGCCCTGCCCCACCCCTTGAAAAGTCTCTGGAGGCAAGAGGCTGGAAAAGCAAGGGCATGTGGTAAATGGTAAGCTAGGGCTGTCTTCTAAATATGTAGGTGCCAGGAGAACAAGAATAGAATAAAATTAAATCCAGTTTGTTGGCCCAAAGATTGACCCATAAAAATAAACCCTCTTATGTTTAATATAACTTTATATCAAAAAAGGATTCTGATAAAGAGTGAATTGTGCATGACCTGGGATTGCCCGTATACCTGGACATCTGGCTTACACTAGTTGGCTCCAACTAGGGTGAAAAGAAATGCATCCACAGGACACTACTTCTGATAAATGGAAGTTAGTGATGTGATTTCATCTTAAAATGTTGGTGTATGATGAGAAGATTTTCTCTTGCCAAGGTGAAAGTTTCCCTTTTTTTTCTCCTTAGGAAGTACCACACTTTTCCTGAGATTTACAACTCTCAGCCTGGGTATTGTCATGCCCAGCCTGGAAGTTGACTAAGAGGATGAGCCAGAACCTCTGGGACTTGAGCCTGCAATTGGGGAGCCTGAGGCAGGCCCTAGCTCTGCTGTAGCAGAGTCTGGGGCCTCTCCAGAGGTCCAGCAGCCAATTCTGCTTGTAGCTGAGTCTGTGGGCATAGAGAAGGATCAGGGAAGTGTGCTTACTTTCAGGGAGCATCAAGCCAAAAAGGAGATCCTTCGCATGTCATTTCAGCTTTATCAGAAACAAGCTGCTAATCAGACACACCTGAACGCCTGCTGCCTGCCTATTTAGGCAGCTGGAGCATGTGTGTCTAGTTGCCTGTGATTATCTGATTTTCTTGAGGAAAGACTCTGGCTCCTGAACCCTTGCTTCTTGGTCTGCTGACCCATCTTGATTATTTGGAATGCTTGACCTTAGACTGCCTTACCGAACTGTGCATCCGATACCCTGGACTTCTTGACAACTCTTTTGGTAATACCTCTGGTGATACTGCACTTAGACTCAAAGACTTTGTTACTTAGCTCTGGCTCTGCCAATCAGGGGTTGCTTTGTTTGGATTCTGAGCTGGCCTTATCAGCCATTTGACTGCTTTCCTAGACAGGTATGAAAACATGCTGCAACCATCAACCTTTTACCCAAACAATCATAGACACATCTACAGCAATTCTCATCTAATTTTTTTTTCCTGGAAAACAAATTGGCATATAATTAACCAATTCAAGTCCTTGAATTCTGCTCTCAAGGCACATATTATACTATAAATTGGTCATCTTTTAAATTCCCTCAATATTTAGCCAGACCATACGTTTCTAAGTGACTACTTGAGTCCTATTTCTTCTTTAATTTGGAAGCAAGCCTCATTGTTGGTAAGTATTGCCATTAGTAATATTCAAATTTATTCAAATTCAAATCTAGCATACTCAAATCAATTTGCCTTTCACACCTGTGATTCTGAGCTCTTCTGTGTGTATATGTGCATGTGTTTTGTGTGTATGTTGTCCATTCCCTTAATAAGCTAAAATTAATTTGGATTTGCCTCTGGAGTTCTGTGCAATTTGTTGGAACAATGTTCTTTTAAATTGTTATAAAATATTTTGTGTGGCTAGAATTGCTAAGTGAGAGCACTTGGCATGATACAAAGGCTTTCAACGGAGATTGCATCATGCTAAGTGGCAACAGGTGATGACCATTAGGCAACTCTCTCTATAACTTGATGCCTGTCAGGCCTTCAGGGGGAGGACATTCCACATTTGGGGGGCCATGGCTCAGAAGGCCATCCCCCATATCCTGCCACAGTATATTAATCTCACTGTTGGGACACAGTAGATCTTAATCCTCAAGGACATATATGTAGAGGCATTCCCTCAAATATTGAGGTTACAAGCCATTTACGTCTTTGACTGTCAGCACAAACACTTGAATCCATACTGGAAATGTATTGGCAGCAAGTGCAAGTCTTTTAAGACAGGCATGATATCCTGTCTACATGGTATTCCAGTTAGTAATTGAGTTGCTGCATTTTGCACTAACTGCAGCTTCTGTGTCTTCTTCAAGGGCAGTCCCAGATAGGGGTGGAACACACTGCTGCAAAAAGGTGGTTTAGGGCCACCCTGGAGCTCATCGCCCTGGAGCTGGGGTAAACACATGATGTGGCCCCAATCCACCCTGACACCAGCCCAAATAAGAGTGGAAAAGATCTGCTCCTATTTGGGCCAGTAAAGGACCACTTTAGGCAGCCCAAAATGGGAGCAGAAAAGATCCTCTCCTATTTGGACTGGTAAACAGGCACCTTAGGCAGCCCTGGTGCAGCCCCAATGTGGTTTCCAGGCTGTCTGGGGGCATACGGTGCATCTTGAAGCTGCCCATATCTGGTTGGCCAGGGCAGCTTCCAGATGTCTTGGGTGCATGCATTGTCTAAATGCCACACCACCAAGCTGCCCAAAATCCAGCTTTACTGGCCAGTATGTACAGGCTGATAGAATGCATTACAGTAGTATAACTGGGATGTTACCAGTGCATGGACTACTGTGGCTAAGTTAGCTCTATCCAAGAAAAGTCATAGCTGACACAACAGTTGAAGCTAGAGCCAAACATTCCATGCCACTTGGGCCTCCAATGGCAAGGGTGGATCTAGGAGCACTCCAAAGCTACTCATCCTTCAGATCAGACCAGGGCTCTCGTTGGAAGCTAAGATGTTCAAGTTGAGACTATTGTACTTTGGCCACATAATGAAAAGGCATGGATCACTAGAAAAAACAATAATGCTAGGAATGGTAGGGGGTAGAAGAAAGAGAGAAAAGCCACAAGTCAGAAGGATAGACTCAATCAGAGGGGTTATGGGCAGTGTCTTGCATGATCTGGGCAAGGTAATGGGGGATAGGGATTCTTAGAGATGTCTCATCCACAGGATCACCATGCGTCGGAATCAAGGGACGTTAACAACAACAACAATAGAGTTTTTAACACACTTTAATTTTAATACATAAAGTGTTTTAACTTTTTAAAAATTAATTAACACTTTATATTTGCATTGTAATACTTTTACATTGGTTTTAACTTGTACTGTTTTAAATCTGTTGTTAGCCACCTTGAATCCCCATAATGGGAGAAAAACGGAATATAAATTTGATGATGATGGTGGTGGTGATGATGATGATAGAGTCAGCTGTCTCCAAAAAAAAAAAAAAATTCCTGAGAGAAAAGACTAGGATCCATTTCTGCCCCTATGAAGGCTAAAATTTAGGCAGGAAAAGAACAAAGCTTCAGACAAGAATTGGATGCCAAAAGTGTCTGGAAGTTAGAATTCAAGAGCACAAAGCCCAAGGCTCTTCCCCAGAACTAGCAACTTGAATTTAGAAACACTTAGCTTTGGCAACAGAAGGATGGAAAATAAGATCAGAAACCTGGAAGAAAAAGTCTGGAAGCATGAAGCCTGGAGGTGGCTGCTGAGAGGACCAAATCAAAGAGTAGAAGTATGAAGTTAAAAGCACAAAGCCCAAGGCCATAAGTCATAAGTACAGACCTGAAAGATAGCCCTGTTCTACTGGAGGCTAGAGGCTAGAAGAGAAAAAAACAAGTCTGTAATAAACTTGTGAGATGGCCTAACATTAAAAAAAAAATCAAAGCTTTTTCATGGAATGAATAGCTAAAGTCAAATTAATATTGGCTCCAGTAGTATGAAGAGTATGCTGATTAAGTAGTGAGTAATTGTATTGTTCTGTTATGTGAGTTTCTGGGAAATGATGTGAAAACAAAATGATATGATTATGCACTGATGCTCAAATTAACAGAGAAGAAAGATAAGAATGTAATAATTTTGTACATAATTGGTTCATATGTATTCTATGCTCAGAAAGTAAAGCATAGTCATTTTTTGAAATAACATGCAAACTTAATTTCCTATAGTTTAACAAACATATTAATATGATAAATGTTCTTATGTTTATTCATTATATAATTTTGTTTTACATATGTTTGAATAAATATATATGTGTATACTCCAAGATGTAGCATGGTTTAGTGGTTTGAGCATTGGACTATGACATTTCTCAGTTGATCCATGGAAACCCATGGGGTGACCTTGTGTGAGTGACACACTCTCAACCCAGAAAGGTTTGCCTTAGGGTTACCATAAGCAGGAAAGAATTTGAAGGCACACAACAATAACAACAACAACAAATCAACAACAAATTTGTATCCAATATAGACATCATCATGATACTATACTTTCTTGCTTGGGATGCTGGGCGATCAAATTGAGAAATATGAAAGGACATTACAGTACATGATAAAAGCTGCATGAATTACATATGGTCATTGATGGAAGACTACTGTTATTCCTTCACAAGAAGACTGGCTGATGAAGGTGATTGAAGTGACTGAAACAGACAGATTGACAATGTTGATAGAAGAGAAATCTTTTAATAATTTCAAGAAACATTGGGAAATGCTTATTGCTTATTCACAGTTATAATGGGGATACAAATCAATTACAAGCTTTGTTAAATAAGCCAAGTTTGTTACTATGGAAGCAATAATAGTAACAATAAAATTTATTTATGTCCTGCCTCTCTACAAGATGCAATCGGGGTGGCTTACAAAAATTAAAAACATACATTCAAAACCCTCAATCCCCCTCTTAAAATACAATAAAACAATATAAGAATTAAAACATACTTTAAAAAACCACAAAACAACAGTAACAACAACAAACTATAGACCGTGACTAAAGTGCAGTCGAAGTTCTTAAAAGTTCTTTTAGCCACAGACACTATTCAGGAAAGGCCTGCTGGAAGAGATCCATCTTTACAGCTTTTTAAAAGCTATTTAAGGTGGTAGTATGACGGATCTCATCCGGCAGACCATTCCACAAAGCTGAGAAGGTCTTTTGGGAGGTCGTAGACAGCCTTGTTTTATAAGGCTGTAGCAAGTTCTTCCTGAGGATCTAAGTGTGTGGGGAGAATTATATGGAAGGAGGCAGTCCTGAAGATGGGTTGGACCCAAGCCATTTAGGGTTTTAAAGGTGATAACCAACACCTTGTACTGGGCCTGGAAACTAATAGGCAACCAGTGCAGTGATCTTAAGATTGATGTTGTATGGTCTCTACTGTATGTACCAGAGACCAATCTGGCTGCCATATTCTGAACTAATTGAAGTTTCCAGACCAAGCACAAGGGTAGCCCCATGTAAAGTTCATTAAAGAAATCAAGGCATGAGGTTATCAGTCTATGTACTATGGTCTCAAGGTCCCTTACTTCCAGGAAAGGGCACAACTGGCGTATCGGCCAAAGCTGATAACAGGCACTCCAGACCGTTGCATTCACCTGATTTGTCATGTGAAGAGATGGATCTAGGAGTATCCCCAGACTGCAAACACAGTTCTTTGAGGGGAGTGTGACCCCTTCCAGGACTGAAGGTTGTATCCCAATACCTGGGTTTGGGGCCGATACTGTAAGTACCTCCATTTTGTCTGGATTCAATTTCAATTTGTTTTCCCTCACCCAGTACATTACTGCCTTAAGACAGTCATTGAGAGGAGAGACACCATCTGAAGTCAAAGCTGATGACAGAGGCATGGAGAAATATATCTGGGTGTCATCAGCATACTGATAACATGCCACCCCATGCCTATGGATAATCTCTCCCAGCAGCTGCATGTATATGTTGAAAAGCATTGGGGACAGGATGGCACCTTGAGGGACATCACAGTTAAGCTCTTTTCTTGCAGAAAACTGTACCTGAACATCACCCTCTGGAATCTACCCAAGAGGAAGGAACGGAACCACTGCAATGCAGTGCCTCCAGTCCCTAACCCTCTCAGGTGACTCAAGAGGATGTTATGGTCTATTGTGTCAAAAGCTGCTGAGAGGTCTAGTAACATCAACAGGGTCACACTACCCCTGTTGATGCATAGACGAAAGTCATCAGCCAGAGCAACCATGGCAGTCTCAACTCCAAATCCCATCCTAAAGCCAGTTTGAAATGGATCTAGATAATTGGTTTCATCCAAGTAGCTTGGATTTGAACAGCAACTGCTCTCTTGATCACCTTGCTCAGAAATGATAATAAAGAGACCAGCCTATAGTTTTTCATGTCCAGGAGGTCAAAGGAAGGTTTTTTCAGGAGCAGCCTAACCACCGCTTCCTTCAAACAAGATGCAACATGGGCCTCCTTATGGGATGCATTGATGATGTGCCTTAAAAGCACCCTCAAGGCATCACCCCCCCCCCCAGATGGACGGCCAGCCATGAAGGGCAAGGGTTGAGAGGGCAAGTAGTTTTCCTCACTTTTCCAAGGAGCTTGTCCATGTCATCAGTACTTACAAATTGGAATTGATCCAGTATAATCACATCAGTGGAGTTGCTGGACACCTCATCAGTTGATTCTGTTATAACTCCGGCATCCAAGTCGGCTCTTATCTGAGAGATTTTATCTGCAAAGTAGTTATTAAATGCATCACAACAGGCCGTTGTCAGGTTGAATAAAGGGTTCCGCACAGGTGGAACCTGTGTCAGTTCCCTCACCACCCTAAACAGTTCTGCTGGACGAGACTCTGCAGACGCAATGCGTGCAGAAGAGAAAGCTCTCTGTGCTGCACGTATTGCCTCTCTGTAGGAATGAAGGAAATTCCTATGATCAGTCCTGTCAGACGCACTCTAGTCATTGTCAAACCCACTTCATCTTTCTAAATTCTTTATACCACGGTCAGAAGTTTGAAGAGGGCTGGAAAGGATGCCTGGGAGCGATCATGTTGATAGCTTTGGTAAGATCAGTGTTCCAGGTATTAACCAAAGCTTTGGCAGAATCACTTGCATTAACAACCAATGAACCCTCCAAGACTTTCTGGAATCCAATTGGTTCCATTAGCCTTCGAGGGCGGACCATTCTAATTGGTCCTCAACCTCAGATGGGATGGACAGTGGCTCTAAGTTCAGCCTTGATCAGGAAATGATCCATCCATGACAATGCGGAGGTTTTTGTTACCTCCACCCACAGATATTCCTGTTCTGTAATAAAGATCCCATTGAGTGTATGACCTGCACAATGGGTAGGCCCGGTGACCTGCTGGGATAGGCCCATGCTTGTCATGGATTCCATGAACTCCTGAGCTACACCTGGTAAATTAGAAAAGCTGGTCTTGAGTGGGATGTTGAAGTCGCCCAGAATTAGAAGTCTAGGTGACTCCAGTAACAACTCTGAGACCAACTGTGTCAGCTCGGTTGGGGAGTCTGTTAGACAGTGGGGTAGACGGTCTACTAACAGAATCCCCAAAGTATCTGTGGTCTTCAGGCTTAAGTACCGCCATACCTTCCTTTCCCTGCACAACTTCAATCCCCGCTCCCAGCACAAGTCTGGCTGAAATGCTTGTCCCTTAGTCAAAGACTCATCCAATCTCACACAATGTTTTTAGACTATGACCACAGTACAGTTTGAGCTCCAGACCACACCACCTCATAGATGTTGCCTTGCTGTTTGCTCTCTGGCCCCTCTTGTAATTGGGAAGAGGAGAGGAGCTTGACATCCTTGCAGGCTCTCAGGAGGGATTCCTGCCCGGTCTTCTCAGGGATAAGGGGTGGTGGTGGAGGTTGGAGCCCTTTTAAAGCCAGGATATAACATCATATAAGAGAAGTATAATAAACTGGTATATATCCATTAGTTAGCCAGAGGAAGTCAGTAATATTTGTTAGTTTTAGTTGTGTATTTAAATTTATATTGTAATTGGATTTGTTAGTTGTTAGCTTTAGTTGCACATAAAATATGTTTGTGCTTGTGTTTAAGTTTAATAAAAAGATTTAAAATGAAGCTATCCTCTATGGCTTTGTGTTTTTACTATGCTAGGCCTTTTAATTTGGCATTTTATTTTTATGTCAAAAAGAAGACTGAGATATATTTCCTTAATGTGGTTATTAGCAGATTTTCAAATACTGAAGTCTGCTGAAGGTCATTCAAATTAATTCACATTTGATAGAAAAGTCAACAAATCTCTTATCTTGAGAACAAAGCTAAGTCTGCAACAGTCCTAATGAAATTTACAGGGCAGTAAGGGACGTCAAATGTAATGGATCTTAATGCTGAGTATGCTTGCACAGGATTGGGCTCTAACTTGTGGTGATTGTCAGTGGTGAGGAATGGCAAGCTGTCTAACATTTCATGGATGTAAACCTGGACATGTGTGGCCCAACAACATTTAAATGTGAACAAGATGGCAAAAATGAGGATGAACAAACAAGCTAGGATATGCTGCAGCAACTTTGCTTTTGCCTGTGCCTACTGGAAGGGAAAAGATTCTGCTCTCTCCTCTAGTTTCATCCATGCAGAGTCAACTGAGTACAAACTACTTTTGCACTCTGAATTCAGTTAGCAGCTGAAGACAAAGGGGGAAAGTGTAAGGAAGAAGACAATTTGGTACATTTTAGAAGCGGCTGAAACAGTGCGACTACAAAGGATTAAATGGGGCTGTTCCTGATAAATTGTGACAATTAATATGGGAAGGAGAGATGCATATCATATGAGAGAGGGGATATTTTACATGATTAGTAGATTTTAAAGAGTGGATTTAGACTTTGAAAGAAGTCCCTTGGTGCCCAGAAGCTACTGTACCAGGCATTGAGCAGCATTCCTTCTCTTCCCCCCCCCCTCCCAAATTAAACTGGACAGCATACTTTAACCTATTCTATATTTATTCTTTACAGTGACAATCCACTGGAGGGCTATTTCTATGAATAAGATTTCACATATTTCTAAGTAACAGTGATTTCAGCCACAGGAGGTTTTG
Source organism: Urosaurus nigricauda (assembly GCA_034509955.1). NCBI lineage: Eukaryota > Metazoa > Chordata > Lepidosauria > Squamata > Phrynosomatidae > Urosaurus > Urosaurus nigricauda. The sequence goes on along the minus strand of JAOEGL010000003.1, from coordinate 195,845,667 downwards.
TGAAAATGAACAAAGTAAGAACAGCAAAGTATGCATAAAACCCATATTAGCAGCAACTTAATAAGGTTGATTTTATTCTCTGAAGATTTACCAGCTACATAGATTACCATACTGAATAAACTTTAGAGTGATCACCTATACTCATCTCCCACCTGCTCAGATTCTTGATGTGTACTTGTTATCTACAGCAAATGTTATAAAATGGATAGCTGTTCACTCCTTCCAACAGTTAATGGGCTACAGTAATGAATGGCAAATCAATGTAATTCAATGCAATGCATGCCTAACTCTGGAGAAAGCATCAGTTGGATATGGAATATTTCTGCAGGCAGTTTATCACTTCTTTCTATATTACTCTGTTCTGGGTTGAATAAATCACTGAACAATACAAACAAAATGATATATTTATTCTAGATGGGTGATACTATATTGTAGTCTGGATAGTGATCTCAGTCTCCCATGCCCTTGAAATCTTTGCATTTCTTAGATTTTATTCCAGAGTATAAAACAACTGATTCCAATAATAAATGTGTCAGTTTTTATGGTGCTATAGGACTCTGCTTTTTTGCTGCATCAGTCTAAGATGTCTACCCTTTTTGAAATAAATCTGAATAGTAATGCTGGTTCTGCAAATCAGCTTTGGGATTGGTCTTCTAGTCTGAACTGTTGGAAGTTAGGGATGATCCATGCCCTCAAGGAATAGAATGCAAGGAAGATTCCAAGGAATCACAAACTGAACATCTGACACTGTAGGATGTTCTTGTTCCTGTTCCCACTTTGACCAAAGGAATAAAGTTGAGTTCTTCTGTTTTGATCTACTTTGTCTGCACCTTTACTTTGGATATATCTTAAAAATGGGTTTCATTCATACTTAAATCTTTTAACATTTAAACTAATAACAGCTGGAAGGTTCAGCATGACTTGGAGTCATGGAATGTCATAGTATGTCATAGTAAGCATTGACATAGTAAGTGCCCCAGATTCTGAGTTCTGAAATAAACTATGTGCAAACCATGGAGCACAGTGCCTCCCTTTGGAGTACAATAGCTTGACTGTCTGTGAGGCTCACTGCCATGTGTGTTTATGATGTGGATAGGGCCTCTTTGTCATCCTTTTTAAATATTTTCAGTACTAAAGAACTTATATAAGTTGTGATGGTGCTAACTATTGGTGTGAAAAGAAAGAGACACCCTCTCCTGGCACTTACCTAGTTAGCAAGTATACTTGCATGGGGTCAAGGAAGGTTGGCTTTAGTGTGTGTGTGTGTGTGTGTGTGTGTGTGTGTGAGAGAGAGAGAGAGAGAGAGAGAGAGAGAGAGAGAGAGAGAGAATAGGGTTGTAGTCCATATTACTACCTATTTGGAACATCCCAAAGTACAGAGTGACAGCCAAGCACTGCTATATATATGCTTGAGCATGTCCTGAATCCTCATATTCCTCTTGTAAAAGTATCCTAAAATATCTTGTAAAAAGAGTTTCCTAAATTAGAAAATGGTTAATTCAAAGATTCCGAAGTGCTCCTCCAACTAATTGGTTTTCACAAGGAGGGTGGAAGATTCCAACACACTATGTAATAACAAAACATGGCAACTAACTGATCTCCACTTGTGCCTAAAGATCCTCCAAGTAGCCTTATTTAGCATAGCTGTGACATCTGATGTTCCCAAGAGCATAGGCCCCATTTTTTATCTGTGAAATGTTAAAGAGTTTTGTTGTTGGCATCCAAAGAGGGAAACACCATGCAAGACAATCCTTTTATCCTAGTGAGTAACCTGATATTTTAAGGTAGTTTTTCAAAGAAGCAGCTTTGTGCCAAAATCTGAAAAAACCCAAGCGAAGAACATATTGTGTGATATATCACAATCACTGATGATGAAATACAGAGAAAGAGGGAAGATGATGATGATGATGATGATGATGATGATGATGATGATTTGTATCCCACTCTTTTTCACAGAAAGTAGGATATACAGAGAGTGTCAGGTCTGATGTCCACAAAGCCAAGGGGCTCTTTGCTCGTACAGACCCCCAGAGCTTTTATGGCATTCCAGTTCTCAAGTCGATGTGTAGTATTATTGGCATTTTAGAAACAGTTGGTGGGCTACAGTGATGAATGGCAAATCAATGCAGTGCAGACTGCCCAGGCTTTACTCCTGGGCAAACGTTGCACATGTTTACAGACAAGTGCAATTAAAAATTGTATGTTTTAAAGAAGAAAATACTTATTTTGAAAAGTATTACAGAATTTAAGTGAGCATTTGTTTATTTACTGCTCTTTAGTGTAGCTTCATGCAGAAACAAACAAACAAAAAGCACCAGAGGAACTTTCTTTCTTTAATCTTATAAGATTTTTTTTTCTTTTGCCAAAACAAAACATTTCCTTCCTTTCTTGCAAACTGCTCCACTCATCCTTAATAACTTTTAAAATTTATTTGTGTAAAGCATTCTTACACTGTTCTTCAGCCAAAATGACTGTCAAAGCAGCTTACAAAAAATGAGGAATAAGGTGATCCATGCCTTACAGTCTTACAGCTGGGGTGAAAATGACAACAAAAAAGGCATTGGGAGGAGAAAGGTAAAACACAATTTCAGGTGTTAGTTTCTTGTTTACTATTGCTTTTACCTCTGATGGCCTCATCCATGGTAGATGGAAGGAAAGAGGGATGGAGTCCTTCAACTGGAAGTGTATTCAGCCATGACTGACTTCATATTAATAAGGTACCATAGAGTCTATAGATACTGAGAGCCACTGCAGCTACTGATGAATTTCAGTAGCAACTGTGGCAACAATGACAAATTCTGTGGTACTGAAGACCCCAAGGAAGTCCAATGTGTGTTTAGCTGCTAGTATAAATACCTTAAAGGCAATATCCCACCTGATCTTGGAAGGTAAGCAGGATCAGTTTTAGTTAGTACTTGGATAGGAGATCAATACGAGGTGCTGTAGGCTATATTTCAGAGGAAAGAACTGGCAAAACCACTTCTGAGGATTTCTGGCCAAAGAAAACTGTATGGAATCACTTAAATTAACAGAAGACTTAAGGAACATATGTACTGATAAACTAGACTTCCAATTATGATTTTTTTTAACTAAAAACTAATTACAAATCCATTGCTCAAAAATTTTTGAAATACATTTCAAAGGGCAAGATGCCAAGTGTTGGTTTTAACCTTTAAAGCCCTGACTTCTTGCGGGAGCACCTTCTACCATACCGTCCATCCTGCACTCTCCGTTCCACTGGGAAGAATCTGCTACAATTTAAGAGGACTAGACTTTCTGGAGCGACCCAGTGGTCCTTTTCATCAGCTGCTTCTAGACTCTGGAACAACCTGTTGGATGAGATCCATCAGATTACCACCTTGGAAACTTTTAAGAAGGCTATTAAGATGGATCTCTTCCGGCAGGTCTTTCCAGACTAGAACACCCTTGTTCACCTGCCTCCACCCCCCCTTTTTTTCTCTCTCTCTCTCCTTTCATCCTCCACATTTTCTTTTACCCTACCCGGACTCCACTTGAAATTTTTTAAATCTCATTTTAATGTATTTGTATATTACTGTTTTCAACTTCTCTCTTTGGTTTAATATCTTTTTAGGGCTCAATTACGCCTTAGGTTAGGTGGGTAGAGTTGGGGATTTGGGCACTTAATGCATTTTCCTATTAATTGTATGTTGTTTTACTGCTGTAATCTGCTTGGATTTCTTGAGATTAGGTGGAATATAAATAAATAAATAAATAAATAAATAAATATAATTATTTTGCTTTTTAGCTACCAACACCCTGAGCATCCTCATCTTCTAAAGCTATCTGATATAACCTAAATATTCTTTCCATGAAGAAGAAATTAATCTAACAAAGTATCATGGTCATATTTTGATAGAAAGCACTAACCAGAAAGGGCTCACCTTATGGTGGTCCCATTGTATATGGGTAAATAAAGAGTAAAGAAAGAGTGCCATTGCTATTTTTGTCCAATTTATTTGTCACAGCTTCATATGCATTCATGTTATATGTTGTGGTATCAATCTCTAAAACAGGTTTAGCTGTTTTAGAGATTCAGTACACTACCTTTTTGGGTCCATACACTCATGGAGTAGCTTATTCGTCAATTTAAACAGGAACATAAATATAAATTATGAAATATTATCAAAAGATAAATTAGTTAATACACAATGTATCTTCCCAAAACTTTCTCAAATCATTTGATTGAATTCGAAGATATAACCATGTTAGTCTGTAGAATCAGTATCTAGAGAGATCTTGTAGCACATTTGAGGCTGAGATTAACTGAAAGAAAGAAATTGGCAGCATGAGCTTTCGTAGACTTCAATCTATTTCCTCAGATGCATCGAAAGCTAATACTGCCAATTTCTTTCTTTCAGTTAGTCTCTAAAGGTGCTACAAAATCTCTCTACATATCAGATCCAAATCACTCTAAAATCATCCAAGGAAATGACTGAAACAAAGAAGCTCAGATTTATTAGAGGGGGGGGGGGGAGGGCACATATATCTCCAGGTAAAGAGTATTCCAAAGTGATGGAGCCATCACATGAAAAGCTTTATACCTGATACAGTCCTAAGAGCTCTTGCTGAAGAAGACTAGAGAGCAGGGTCTCTGGGGGTGATACTAAAATGAGGGCAGGGCGACATATAAATGCAAGTGATGCTTATCCCAAACTGTTCAAGGTTTAAAATATAAATTCTTCACATCAAAATATTTCTATTATCCAGTCTTTATATGACCAATCATGCAATCCCTTTCCCCACCCCATTGCTTCTTTTATATTTTTGTTGTGCCACCTCTTTCTCAAATGTTCTTCCAAAGGTTAAAAAAAAAAACCCAGTGAAATTAGACAACAAAAGTTTTTCATAATAAATCAGGTGCCAGTCATGTGGCTTTCCAAGATATTGGTGAACCAGCACACCCAGCAGTCCCAGCCTACACAGTCCATGATGAAAAATGCTGGAAGTTTCAGTCCAAAAAAATGTGTAGGTTTGCATGATTCTCACCATTGACTAAATGGAGGATGCCATGAGTACAACAGGATAAATCATTGAATTTATACATCCTTCTAAAGTTTCTGTAGTTTTTAGAGAAAATCTAAAAAGAAATGAAAAACCTGCCAGAGAAGAAATGCTCTACAATTAGGGGACATCATGAACAAATAAAATCTTCATGCTTCTTTTTTGTACCATGGACTTTTGGGTACTTTAAGTTTTCAAATGAGTGATAACATGCTCAGATTAACATGGTGGGTTGCTACCACTTTCTTTATTAACATATAGACTATTTCTATACTGCTTGTAGTTGTTATGAGACATGAGTTCTGTTCCTTACTTGCCAGAATTAATTTTTCTTTTAGATTTTCCATGTCCTGAATGCTATTAATTTGCTGTCAACTTGAACAGGAGAATGCTACAACTGCATTATGAGCAGTAGCAGCAGCAGACATAATAGGACCAAACAGAATGGAACAGAACAAATGAAGAACAAGGATTATATGGCATTAACAGAAGGTTCAGTCCGTAATTTTGTCCTGTTGGCTGTCCTTTCTTTAGCCTTCTTTTTTTCCTCATTTATAATAATAATAAAAATAAAAATCCTTGCTTAATGCTGTATCGACTTATAAGAGTTAGAAAAAACTGTATTTGATGAGTGGAGGAAATAGTGAGGATTATTTTCCTCTTGGATCTAATAGAAGAAAATCAGCAATCTTTCTCCCTTTATTTATCATACTCCAGAGTAATCACAGAAGGCAACTAATTATGTGCCACATTTTCAGGACTATAATTGTTCCAGTACTTGCATTCTCTCTCTAAAAAGCAGCAAGGAACACAAGTGGTGCCAACATAAAATGTACCAAAGGAGATAGCCTCTTTAAATAAAGATACTGACCCTTCTCTCCTTCTATACCAATTTATGTAGATTTACTGTAATTAGAGTATCTGCTATGGAAGTGTCACTAAAAGTGAAACTTGAAGCAACTAGGAGGGGCCCTAGTAGGCAAAACATTTTGTAGGGAATGGAAATAAATTAAAATAATTCTAATTATAGAGCAATTATTTCTCAATGTTTGCTTCATTTCCTGATAAACTGCACTACAGTAAAATTTAAGATGGATTGAGAATCTTGCTCATGATTAAATGGCAAAAAAACACCCACATGAGTACTGGACAAAACCTCAGGTCCATGCACCCTTCTATCCCATTATGATGTGCATAATTTATAATGAACTTCCAGTATTATGTACATTTCAGTGTGTCTCTGTGGACCCCATTTATTATATGTAAATCAAGTGCTGGCTATCCAAAAGCTTCATGTTGATGTGGCAGCTTATAAATAACGTACAGCTAGTGAGAAACTCATGGCCTTCACTTTCTGATTGCACAGTATTTGGAATACTGTATGTTTTTGTGTGATATAAAAGATTTAGATCTATTGTGATTCTTCTTTGGAAAATTAAAACAATAAACTAGATACATAACATTGCTGTGAAAAAGAATCACCCCTATACATTGCATGGCAAAAAAAATGCAATAAATATCTTCCTCTTAGTTTAATGTGTTCCTCCATAAACTCATTTTTCTTTATCTTTTGTTGATGCCTTCCTTTTATTCAAAGCAGCACCACTAATGTCTTAAACCAATTATAATCCTAATGACTCTCACCTGTGCTGTCAGTGTCATAAACTCATTTTGCTAAACCTGCTGTCACAAAGAACTTGTGTGTGCTAGCTTTAATTCTACATTGGCTAAATTCCTTCAACCATCTCCAGATGGGTTGTAAGGGTAGTTATAATTCATTTTCTTAATTGTTCTGAGTGAGGTGGGGGAAATCATCAGGGCAGTATTAAATATTCATTGGAATGCAGTCCAAGAAGTATGAACATCAATGTGGTTCATATGAGAGATTGGAAACTTTTTGCTGATATTTAAGACAGAACAGTCTGTCTTGTAATCTTGTGGTTTGTTAGCACTCATTCTTTCTGCCTTCAGGAGAATGAGAACTTGGACAACAAACTGGGATAAGACACTCAATGTGGCTGAGAATCTATATTAGCTCTTCCTTTTACTAAAAGGGATTCAGTGGCTTAGCAGTTTAGATGCTGATTCTGATAATTGCAAGGTTGCAGTTTGTCAGTTCAAGACCCAAGTACCACATGATGGAGTGAGCTCCCATCACTAGTCCCAGCTTCTGCCAACCTAGCAGTTCACTAGCAAATGAAAATAGATAAATAGGTACTCTTTTGGTGGGAAGATAACAGCATTCCTCGCAACCGTGCTGGCCGCATGACCATGAAGTCATCTTTCACATCGATGGCTCCCTTGGCTTAATAATGGAAATGAGCACTGCTCACTACAGTCGAACACAACTTGACAATCACTTCAAAGGAGAAACCTTTACCTTTACTAAAGCATTCAAGGGAAATGTTACAACAAAGTTAGAGTGCTGAAGACTGAACAGATCATCCAGGAATGTAGCCTGTGGTGGCTTCCCAACTCCAGGGGTTGCTGGATGAAACAGTAAGGGCTGTTTGACAGTGAAACACACTCCCTCGGAGTGTGGTGGAGTCTCCTTCCTTACAGGTCTTTAAGAAGAGGCTGGATAGCCATCTGTCGGGGATGCTTTGATGGAGAATTCCTGCATGGCAGGGGGTTGGACTGGATGGCCCTTGTGATCTCTTCCAACTCTATGATTCTATGATTCTATTATCTAGATACATTTGAATCTGGTTTCAGACTTGGCTATGGAACAGAGGCAGCCTTGGTCGCCTTTGTGGATGACCTACTCAGGGAACTAGACAAGGGGAGTGTGTCGCTGTTGGTTGTACTGGACCTCTCAGCAGCTTTCAATACCATCGGTCATGGTATCCTTCTGGGCCACCTCTCTGGTATAGGACTTGGAGGTATTGTTTTACAGTGGCTCTCTTCGTTACTGGAGAGGCAAACTCAGAAGGTAGTGCTGGGTAACTCCTCCTGGACCTCCTGACAATTGGCCTGTGGTGGTCCCTTGGGGTTTTGTGTTGTTCACTATGTTATTCAACATATACATGAAACTACTGGGAGAGTTTTGGGATGTGGTGTCATCAGCATGCAGATGACATTCAACTGTACTACTCCTTTCCATGACAACCTAAGGGGGCTGTCCTGGTCCTAAACCAGTGTCTGTCATCCAGAAAAGACAGAGGTGCTCCCGGTCAGTCGAAAGACAGATCAAGGAATAGGGATACGGGCTGTTTAAATGGAGTTTCACTCCCCCTGAAGACCTAGGTTCGTAGTTTAGGGGTACTCTTGGACTCAGCTTTGAATCTGGAGGCCAAGGTTTCTGCAGTGACCAGGAGTGCTTTTGCACATTTAAAGCTTATGCACCAACTGCACCCTTTCCTTGATCTGGCCTCAGTGGTATATGACTTAGTTACATCAATTTGGATTACTGTAACAGGCTCTATGTGAGTTTGCCTTTGAAGAGTGTTCAGAAACTTCAGCTGGTCCAAAGGGATGCAGGCAGGCTGTTAACTGGGGAGGGTTATAGAGATCACAACACACTCTGTTGAAACAGCTCCATTGGCTGCCAGTTTGTTTCAGGGCACAATTCAAAGACATATAAAGCCCTGTATAGCTCAGGCCCACAATATTTGGAAGACCATACTTCCCAGTATGAATCAGCCTGGGCCCTAAGATCCTCTGAAGAGGCCCTTCTCTCCGTCCCACCACCATCACAAACATGCTTGGTGGGGATGTGAGAGAGAGCCTACTCATTGGCTGCCCCTAGACCCTTGAACTCCCTGCTCAGGGAGATCCGAAATAATAATAATAATAATAATAATAATAATTATTATTATTATTATTATTACATCACTTTAACTTCCATGGCTGTGTCCTATGGAACCCTGGAATTGATGCGGTCTGTCAGAGAGCTCTAGTGCCTCACCAAACTGTGAATCCTAGGATTCTGTAGGATATAGGGTCCATCTACACTGGCTGTTTAATCTGGGCCAGTCTAGAGCATTATACCACAGACTGGCCTTGGAATGACCAAATGCACTGGGCTAATCTGATGTGACACCCTGTCATTGTGCACATGGGCCAGCCAGGCTGACATCGCATCAGCCCTGCTTGCCCATCCCTCTCTGTGTTTTTCCCAACACTGCAGCCTTATCAGCCAAGCAGCTTCCTGTGAGAGACTGGCTGTCACTGTCGCTTCTGCTCCCTCCTCATTAATCACATGGGCACCCTTTTCTGACCTCTGCAGAAATGATGAGAATGGCCATGCTCTTGCAGGGAGCTACTAGGATGCTAGGTCAACAAGGCAGTGGTGGCTCCAAAGACGATCCATCTCCTTTTCTGTGCTGCTCACATTTGCTGTTTGGACAACTGCCAGATCAGACCCAATTCACCTGTCCAGACAACAAGAGAACCAGAGGCATTATGGAGTATCCAGGACACTATGGAGGAAACTATAGATTTTTTTAAACTGGATTAACATCTTAAAACAGTGATTTTACTGAAGATGTGGTTGTACATCATTTGGACAGATTGTACCAGGACTATGGTGACAAGCTCAAAGTCAGTGTAGTTAAAGTGGTGTCAAATTACTTTATTTCTGCAATGTGGTTACTCACCTAGAGACAATAGCCAAACCAGTCCGTTACACCAAGAAGACTTAAAAGGAAAAAGGGGTATTCTGTACTTTTCATAATCATTGATTTCAAGATTAGTTACTTATTGCCTGTAAATGTTAACCTTGTTATTGATTGATAAGCTAAGACTGGTATCCTCCCTTTTCTCTCTGACAAAACTATTCAATCAAATTTTGGCAAACCTCTATGAGAATTTTTATGAAAGCAGCAGTTGTTACTACTCTTTTCTTTCTGAAGTGAAAATGTATGCAAATTTGGAAGGCTCTGATCAAGCAATGTGTTCAGAAATGGTGAAGGGGGGGGGAATAAGAATTTATATTAAACTGGTAAAATTTAATTGTGGGCTGTCATGAAAAACCTGTTCCTGCAGGAAAAATCTCCAAATGAAATTCATAAGTGCATGACGCAAACATTGAATGAAAATTTCCTCCCATATTAAACTGTGAATTTGAAGTTTGCGTAAATACATCCTCCCCCTTCCTCACCAGATTTTGTGCCATCTTGTCTATTTCCTGTTTCCAAACCTTACAAAGAGTTTGAAAGGAAATATTTTTTGAATGATTTATAGGTGATAGCAGCAGCAAATCAATATTTCAGTAACCATACAGCAGATTTCCCCCCAAATGGTTTAAAAACAAGAAATGATGTGCCAAGTGCATCAAACTTTGGGGTGAATATGTGGAATAGTATGTAACTATCATGGCTCTAGATCATACCCTTCTTGGCTGGAACAAGAACTTTTCAGCACTCCTTCACAGATGAGGATAAAGGGGAGTGGAAGAGCAAGAGGGTAATACTACTAGACTACTCTTTATGTTTGTGTGTTTGGAGGTGGTTGAGCACCTAGCATATAACTGATAAGGATCTCCTCCTGACAAACTTCCTTTTTTTAAAGGAATAATTCTTAGGATAGAAACAACATATCTTGGGAAAGCAGAAGATACTTTGATTTATTACACAGTAATCAGCAAAATATCATCTAGGTTAAAAACAAAACAAAACACTTAGAAGCATGAACTAGAGAAACAAATTCTCCCATGTCTGGACCCATTTGGCCTGTACAGAAGAACCCAGGCTTAGCAGTATAAGAAAAAAGGAGTTCACTCCTAAAGAAAATATTCAGGCTTTGGTCCAAAACACACTGCAGAAATAATTCATTTTGAGACTGCTTTCAGACAGAGAGCTCTCTGACAGAGAATGCTAAATGAATCACAAAAGTACACTTCCCAGAATTCCCAAGCCTTAAGCCAGGGCAGTTAGAGCAGTCTCAAACTGGATTATATCTGCAGTGTGTTTTAGACCTTTCTTTGCATATTGTAACAATATGTTCTGCATGAGTGTTGAATTCAAAGGTAGAGAAAGTGCAGGCTATGGATACTTTCACATAATCCAAAGAATCCTTACTCCCAATTGGTTTTTTTTATCTTTTCAGTGCAATTGTTTGGCTAAAATTGCCTTCAAATTATAACCAAAGCCTCCATGCATGCAAACTTTCCCATACTCAAACCAGTTCCCTCAGAAGACCGACATCTTTAGCAAAAAATTCTTTTCCCTCTCTTTCTCCTTCAAAATTATTACTGGAAGTGATGTGATGTCACTTTTTGTCTCCAATTTGAAGGAATAATAGAGGGAAAACACAGTATTTTGTTGCACACAGGTAGGGGTGGCCTATGGAGGATGAAAACTGCCCCTGTCCTGCAGATGCAGTTACCTGCCATGGTTGAATTTATTTACTATTGATAACCAATAAGATTTTTTTTTAAAAAAAAATAAAATAACTTAGCCATCATTGAGTTTTATTCTGAAACACTGTTAAGATCTTTCCCCACAATGCACTTCTCTCTACCTCTCATCTCAGTAATTTCCATTCCTTCACTTTAAATTATCTCCTTCACACTCCTTGGGCCTCTTCTGCCTGTCACAGACACTTTGCTGTCCTGATCCTCTGTACTAGATTTTATACTCATCTCAGGACTGTCAATGCCTTGACCCTAAGTGGCCTTGTTCTTTATGTTCTCCATCACTCTGTTTCTTTCCATCCTCCAGCACCAATTATCCAGTTTACCTTTCAAACGTCACCTATTTATTCATGCCATCAAGTTGAGTCACCTTCTGTTGTGACTCCTAGTGCTTCCACCAAAGATAATGCAATGCTGGGTACATATAAATATGTTAGCCTACAGCATTGTGTCAGTTTTTGTTTCACTCTAAGTAAGCACCCAGGCTCCAGACTGCCATAGTAGTTTATTTCTTAAAGTGTTGCGAGTGTATGTGAGGTTTGGGGGGGGGGGTTGAGGTTTAACTCTCTTGTTGCCTTAGTGCTGTTCCATAATGGGACCCCACATGCTCACTTTAGAGCAGTGGTTCCTAAACTTTGGTAATCCAAGTGCTTGGACTTCACCTCCCAAATTCCTACCTGTTGGCCAAGCTGGGTGGGATCTTGAGAGATGAAGTCCAAAACACCTGGAAGACCAAAGTTTGCGAACCACTGCTTTAGAATAAATGATAGACACAGATTTGCAATTTATATAGAACCTTCAAACCAGAGTTAGAAGGTGTTCCCAAGGCAGTCTACTCAAAATTCCTGCCAATGCAAGAAATATAAACAAAATGGTTACAATACAACAACCCCTGCATGCAGTGTAAATATCAGCATGTGGAGATAAGCTATTCAAGCACTAACCAACCCGCATGCACAGTAGCAACATTACACAACACACACCAGTGACTAGGTGGTAATGCACAATGAATAATGCACAATATATGATGCCCAGTCAATGCAGAATATACAATACAGAGCTTTAATGGACAATATCTGATGCACAATGGGGCGATACAGACCACCCAAAAGGGGCAGTCTGTAGCCGCTACAGGAAGTGGCGAGATGGGGCCAAGGCTACCACACCAGCAGCCTCAGAGGACCCATCCCGCTGATTCTGGAGGCTGCGGGGAAGCAGCAAACTGCCGCTTCCCCGCAGCCTCAAAGCAAGGTGCAGCAGGCTCCCTGGGTGCCCGCTGCACCCCGCTTCCCTCGGCGGAGGCAAGGGGAGAAAGGGCTGCTGCCGCGGCCCCTTTCTCCCCTGGTTCTTTGGCGCGGCTGTTTGAAAGCCACGCCAAAGACCTGGTGCAAAAAAAGAGCTCCCTAAAAGAGCTCTTTTTGGTGCTGTGGAAAGGGCACACTTGGTGCCCTCCCTCGGCACTATTGTGTCATGGCACGTGCAGTGTATCTAAAAGCTGCATGCACCAAGTGCCTGTATGGACACCATCATTTTAAAATGGCAGCGCCCATACAGTCTAGGGTTCAGGAGGGTGTAAACACTGCACCCTCCCGAACCCTAAAGGCACACTAAAGAGCCCTAAAGGCGCTCTTTAGTGTGTGTCTAGATAGGGCCAATGTGATGCACAACTACTGCAACATACAATGCACCACTGCAACATGCAATATGAAATTCGAAAACAAACAAACAAACAAAAAACAAACAAAAATCCCAAACCTCGATTTTGCCATTTTATATGAAGGACACAATTTTACTACCAATATGCATTTAATGGAACTTCAGCATCAACAGATTTTGCTATCCACGGGGTATCCTGGAACCAAACCAAAGGCCTACTTTATATATCTAACTGGATGCCAGCCAGTGGGTAGTTTGACCCTTCATTCTAGCAGTTTTCTAAATGTGATGGAGTGTTTTACAAATACATTACCAGTACTGAAAATATAATACCTAATTCTGTCACTACTTCAACATTTTACTAATTGTTGTTTTTATTGTTGTTTTTGCTGTGTTTTTGTGCATTCAAGATATTTCCAAATTATGGTAACCCTAGGGTGAGACTATAATTGCAAGATTTCTTTGGAGCACAGTTACCATTGCCTTCCTCTGAGGCTGAGAGAATGTGACTTGCCCAATGGATTTCCATGGTTGAGCAGGGATTCAAACCCTGACCTCCCAGAATCCTAGTCTAAGACACAAACCACTATACCACACCGGTTTGATATTACCAACTAGGGGTGAGAAAATTTACCCTTCAATAATCCTCTCTTTTCATTTGTGAGCAGCAAAATGGTGGGGACATCTGCTGAATATCCAGGGGCCTGCAGTTAGCTGAAATTCTCAAGCAATTTCTACAAGGGAAAACTAAAAATTGGTTATCTTCTCAAAAAGCTTTTTTTGTGACGAGTTTTGACTTGCTAATTGTTGCAAGGAATTGATTAGTGCATGAAGGAAGCAATGGGCTGGGAACAATGGAGAGGAGTAATAGGAGAAGAGGCCAAGACAATTGCCTCCTTCTATAATCTTATAATATTATTAAACAATATTAAAAATGAATTAATAGTTGAGCCTGAAATTATCCACATAATCATGGATGGACAAAGCAGGAAGCATTTTGTTTAAACAGTTCAAAAATTACAGTTCTCAGCAAATTATTAGAAAATTCTTCTTTCTATGTGAAATGTATGCTCACTTCACCTGCCAATGCCAGTACATTTTTATTCTAGAGAAAATATGTAACCAGCTACAGTATGTCATTGGTGTATGAACCAAACTTGTACTGAGAGAGACTACTGATGACTAGTTTAGCAGAAGTTTTTTTTTTTTTTCCATTCAGTGGATTCACAGAGGGCACTACACTGCTATACCACTCCATCACGTAAATGAGAATCTGTCTCCATTGAACTGGGGAAGAAATAAAGAATGTGTCTGTATAGTGTAAATGTGGTTGAAATGCCCATCTGTAGAACACATTTGGCATCAAATTGTTGGAGTGATCTCAGACATAACCTAGAAAATAATCCACGCTTGCTTTACTATCTCTGTTTAATGACTCTGAACATTGAATCTTTCACAAAGTGATCATAATATTTATGTTAATAGCAGTAAGAAGGGAGATTGCCAACCACTAGGAAAACCCACAGGTTATACACTCAATGCCTAAAAAATAAGAATTTAGTATATACAGATAGTCAAAATGGATTAATTGTCATACTGGCATGAATCCACTGGCTGCCACTGGTTATGTTAGTGAATTCTTGGAAATCTGGCCATTTGTCATTGAAGGTAAATATATATTTGCCATGAGTGTGATTGATCTGTGAGCAAAAAAAAAAAAAAAAAAAAAAAAGATTTGATTTAACTCTTTGTAGGTGTCACACATGTTATCAATATAAATGGGAGCGGCTTTGTGGGCGTAGCATACTGAGAGGAATATTATTTGTTTTTGTTCCTAAGGTAGGGTTAAGAATCTTAAATCATTTCTGAGAATGATACCACTTTGGCTGAATTGTTTAGCATTGCAACTAGAAATATATTAGAGTTGTAAAAGGATCCAGGCATGACAACTGTCTTACTGTATTTTCTCTTTACAAATAAGTGTCTCCTTTAAGGTTATAATGATTTTCTTCTTGGGGTGCATCTGCACTGTAGAAATAATACAGTTTGACACCACATTAACTGTCATGTCTCCATCTTACAGAATCTTGGGATTTGTAGTTTTGTGAGGCAGCAGCACTGTTTGTCAGAGAAGTCCAAAGATCTTGTAAAGCTGCAAATCCCAGGATTACAAAAGATGGAGCTATGGTACTTGAAATAGTGTGAAAGTGCATTATTTCTACAGTGCTAATGAATCCCAGTGGCTGCACTTATTTGTTCCCCACAAACAGGGAGTCTTACAGATTTTAATACTTTCAAGGTAAAGAGTGTTTTATGTGCTTTCTGGAGGGAAGTCCAGCCAGAATTGCCAAAAGTCAACAGACAACCTGAAGACCCAAACAGACATACAACAGAATACATCCAACAAAAAAGAGTAATGTGAAGTTGAAGGCTTTCACAGCCAGCATCCCCATTTTTAACAGGGTTTTCCAGCTATGTGGCTGTGTTCTGGAAGAGTTTATTCCTGACATTTCACCTGCATCTGTGGCTAGCATCTTCAGAAAATGGTAGAACAGAAGTGAGTGGGATACACACACACACACACACACACACACACTGTGTGACCCTTGCTTGGAGGGAAGTGACTAACAGGACTCAGGGTGAGAGGAGTATGTGAGAAGGGTTTGTGTCTATTTAATTAGTGATCCATTGTCTGCTGGTAAATCCCCTTACCCTGGATGATGTTCGTTTGCATGTGCTGAGTCTTGATTTCAATGTTTTTCAGGATTGGTAGCCAAACTTTGGCCCTTGACACACTGGCAAAAAAATGCTGGTGTGATGGCAGAATGGGGGTGTGTGGCGATTGCCTGCCATTCCAGCATCATTCTGGCATCATGTTGTGCACACCACTGCATGGTGGGTGGCATCATGCTGCATCTTATGTTATGTCCAGGATGGCAGAGTGGGGGTGTTCTGCTACTGCTGATTTTTCTGGCTGACCAAGTGCAGTGTCTCTCCTGTGCCTTGATTCATGTTTGTTGAATACTGCATTTGGTGGGCCCTACATAGACTTGGCTTCAGCTGCATGGTATGTGATAAACTCCTGTGGCTGTGAGAGGGTCTTTCCTGTTCTCCGCTGTGCTAACAATTGGACATGCCAGTGCCATATGCCACAAAAGGGAATTATCTGTATTACGTTACCCACATTTAGTTGATAGTTCATACATAGACACCAAAAAGTGTTACAGCTGTAAATTTTGTCACAGTTCAGTAAATTGCAATGTTGAGAATGGCAACAATTCTTAGGGGTTGTGCACACCATCCCTAAGGGGAGGCCTGCAGCCACCTTCAGCTGTGCTGGATCAGGGCCATGGCAACTGCAGAGTGTGACTCTGATCTGGCCTTTCCAGGGAGCAAAAAGGAGATGCAAAATGTGGCTTCTTTTTGTGCCTTGGAAAGGGAGTGATAGGTGTGGTGCCACAGCTTTAAGGTGATACTTTGGCACTGTGTCATGTGGATGCAGCACCAGAGGAGTGTCGTGATGCTGTGTGCCATGTGGAGTGGTGTGCAGCATCACAGTGCCCTGGGGATGGAGTCAGGCCATGCATCATGTGGACATCACACCCCAACTCTGCCCCCAGGTTGGCCTTATTGGCCTGTCTGCACAGGGCCTTAGTCTCACTTTATCAATTGATCCAAAGCATAAATCACACAGTTAACACATATTTCCACAAAAAGGGCTGTCTCATAAACTTTAAATTGTTTTAATTTTATGTTTTTTAATAGAACTGATAATATATTTATTAAAAAAAATATCTTCTGTATATTACATTTTTAGCTGTATCGTTTTTCACTGCTGCCATTGCAAATCAGCTGAAATAGTGGCACCTTCTAGAGTCTTTGGAGACACATGTTCTTGGAATGATAAGTGATATATAACAGTCCATTCTCATTGTAGGAGCATTCTCTTCCACATTATGTAGGTATGGTTGTGTTTAGATATTACTACACAAGCTCTGTTCTCACTGCAATCGCACCTATCAATAAAAATCAAATTATATCTCTGTAATATCCACTATCAAATACCTTTGCAATAACACAACAGGCAGTGCTGCTGGCATCATGGTCCGGCAGGCCTTCCCCTGAAATTCCCTATCCCCGGCTTCGGTCCCAGACTTTGATTTCCTGCCTACTCCCATGTTTCTGATCCCCACTTATGATGTGGCCGCATAAGGAAGGGTTAGGATGTTGTTATATGTTTTTAAATAATTACTGTTTTAATCACTGCCGGTTTAATCTATTTTTAAGGGGTGGGAGGTTTGGAAACGGGTCATGGGATTGTTTTAATCTATGTTTTTTTTTTTACTTGTACCCCGCTCCGAGTGTATGTACAGAGGAGCGGGCTATAAATAAACTATTATTATTATTATTATTATTATTATTATTGTCCCTTCCTGATTTTCCCTTAAACCCAACTCTCTTCCCTATGCCCTACCCATCATGCCATTGAAGGTTTTTATTTTAATGTATTTATTCCCTGCTTGGGAACATAAACTGGGGAGGGACAGGGGGAGACAGGGGGAGAAGAGAAGACATTGACATCATGTGGCTGACAATATTACAATCCCCTGGCAGGGAGATTTCATACCTGGGGACATGTGTGATTGCAAGTTCATTGACAGGTTTCCATTGTCAATGAAAAGGGATGCCCTAATTGCACTGGGGAAACATAGCTGCTAAAGGTCAGAGGCGGCATCATGCAATAAGTATCTACAAAGCTGCTTTTTTCTAGGTGTAATTGTGGTTTAAAAGCTGCAGGTAGTAATCTGCTAAACTGTCTTACTGTTGTGATTGATACATAATGTCCTGTAGATCGAGAGAATATTACTATCCTACCACAGATTCCCCCTTCATCTAATCCAGGGGTGAGAAGGACAATAACAAAAGACAGATGGGTTCGGCAGTGTTACTGTTATTGAAGTTGTTGCTGCTATACAGTTTCTGTGTTTTAAAACAACCCTGCTTAATAGTACATCAAAAGTTATATCTGGCTATTTTTGCCATTTGCTCTTGGGGTCATTGAGGAGTTTTATTTGGGCTAAAAATAATTTCCCCCTGTCCCAATAAGCTAGATGATTTTGAGATTTTTAAGCTGTCCAACCACATTTCATCATCTTAGCACTTCAGTATCCTCTGCAACTCCAGAGAACCCCACTAGAATGTGAAATGAAAGATCTTAAGAGTCCAAGATCATCTATTCTCATTGGTATTCACTTCTTACCCTGGCAGGCTTAAGGGGAGGGAAAAAAAACTCTTGAGAATCATGCAAGGCTGTGTGGGAAATACTGAGAGAACACCTGCTTTGCCAATAGCAGATGTTAGATGCATACAAGATTAGTTTCTAAGCAGTTACAGGGGATTTTTAGATCTCCCCCAATATCTTCCTAGAATAATGTTTTTGCCTTCCAGGCACATTACAACAAGGTGTTATCATCTTCCCTGTTATATATTTAAGTAGTTTCAAAGGGCCTGATATCCTCTGCTACACAAAGGCTATTGCCTGCAGAACTGTGTAATGTAAGGAGGTCATAAATTATATTTGGAAGTGTATTGCTTTAAAAGTTTAAAAAAACACACACACACAAAAACCTGGCCGCTAGAATTGTGACACTGAAAATGCAAGCTGTTAAGCAAAGCTGAAACATAAGGAAGAATGTGAAATTTAGAAATTCAGGAAATGAACACTACTGTATCTGTACATAGCTCATTTTAAGTGTTTAAAGCAGTTCATAAGCATTATATATTTATTATGTTTGAAGGGATATTTATACCAAGCTTGTTTTGTGCTGCTCCAGAGTGTAGGACACAGAGGAACAGATTCAAGCTATAGGGAGGAAAAATCAATTAAAACATTAGGAAGAAAATCCTGACGATAAGAGGTGTCCAACTGCCATGAAGAGTGGTGGAGTCTCCTTCTTTGGAGGTTTTTAAACAGAGGCTGGATGGTTATCTATTGGGGGTGCTTTGATTGTATATTCTTGTATGTCAGGGGGTTGGACTGGATGGCCTCTGTGGTCTCTTCCAGGTCTAGGATTCTATGATCCCAGGACTAGTCTACACACAAGTAACCTTTTCTTCCATTCCATCACACAATTTTTCTGCATGTATGTGTGTATGGATGCCATTCAAAGGCACTGTATTTGAAGGAAAGTATAGTTACATGACTTGGCATAATGCAAACACAGTGCCTTTCAATGGCATCCATATGTTGTATGTGTGAACTAGTGCCAGGATAATGCTTACGGCCCTTAAAATGGGCTATATACAGGAGTATTGAGCTAAATACTATAATAGTACCAGATCCCATCTAATGTTGGAAACTAAGGAGGGTGAGCTATAGTTAATACTTTGATGAGGGACTGCCAATGAATACTAGGTGCTGTGGTTTGTATTTCAGGAATGGGAAAACCACCTTTGAGGATTCTTTGCCTAAGAAATTCCCATGAAATTCATGGAGTTGTCGTAAGTCAACAGGCAACTTGAAGGCACAGAAAAAGAGAGACAGAGAATAACATGAACATTGTGTTTGTTGTGATCAGTGGTGTAGTGGAGTGAGGAGTTGAAGAATAAAATGTAGGGAACTTTTGAATTGATCTATTTTTTCCCTTCAGACTTCTCTGTTCCCTGTGAGGAAAACTGCAGTCCTCACAGCAGCATGAGTGCAGAAGAAGAGTACCCACCCACCACCCACCGCAAGAGCTATCTCTGTTTTAGTGGCATGGGAGACGTAGAGGATATTTCACACAATTTACTTTACTGCCAGCTTTATCTAAACCCTAGGAAGAGATTCTTGGGACAGATTTTTGCTTCTTTACAGGGTGAAAGCTCTTATGTAAAGCTATGCTGGCTACTGTCAGACTGTAATCCATATGTCACACATAAAACAGCCTTATTTGCTAAGGTTTCTAAAAGTATCTGTACTAGTTGTTTGATAGATATTGCTATAGTCTATGCAGGGGATTCAATAATCTGATTTTTTTTGTATGGATGTACAGGTATGTATTTTTATTTTGGATTTGTAATGGCTTTTAGTCAGATACACTAAATGGCAGACAGAAAGACTATCTCTGTTTTAATGTTAAGAAGATTGGAGAATATTGGGTTTGAATACACCAATTTGCTTCAAGACCTACTCCTTGTAAAAATTGAACCTACTAGACTTGATTGTTGATGTGGTCACAAAGTGTTTGTCCCTGGTGCTAGGAAAGGAATTCTAAGGAAAAACTTCAGAAATAGTCAGAAAGTGAGGTGGGTTTCACCACTGCACAGTCTTCCAAAAGCTCCAGAAAGTACTATACTATGATGCAGAGGGTTTTGCCCAAGGAAGATCGTCCTTATGCACCTTTCTCTCTCTGTAAACCCTGCTTCTCCCAACCTATCAGATTGGGAAATGGAAGCACAATTGTGATTGTTAGGACAATGTGTGTGTGTGTGGGGGTGTGTGTTCACCCCTGTGGAAACTGGTGTTGTCAGAGGGACAATGAATCTACTTGGGTTTAATTGAACTTTAGCTATCCCAAGTGTTGTGACTGTTTAGATGATGGGCTTCATCCTCTCAGCTCCTTTAAAATTTGGATTGAAGTGGATTCACCACCTACAGACAGTGGAGAGTAACAGGAAAAGTTAAAAAATGAGATTGAGCCATGCTGAAGAAAACGGTTAGCTGTAGAAAAGACTGGAATTTCCTAATGATTTCAAGTTAAGTTAAACATCTACAAAACATTCTGACCCATGCTCCAAAACATCTTGACATGTTCTAGTGATAATAGATAGAACACAGAAATGAGATACAAAGAACAAGTGATGTGATGTACATAGTGTGAAAAGAGTGCTTGCCCTTGTTTTTTGGTCGGTATGTAAGGTATGTCACAGTTTTGTGTAGCTCAGTTGCTACCATTACATGTTGTTATAAGAATTCTATATAAAGTTGATTTCATTGTTTCTAAATGAGTTCCCTAGAAACCTTGGGTTTCCAAGCCAGAGTCAATCTGGCACTGTATTGTTAAACAAACTGCTGAGCTCAATCGACTGTCATAATCCATTCCTAAACCTTGAAGTATTTTTTTTTAAATCCTTTCAAGAGTCATATGCCTCCAGTTCCTTTCCCTTCCCCAATACCAGTGCCTCCCATACATTAATGTAGATATATCTCTTTGCTGTGTGTGTAAGACAGAGAGTGAGAATCTATGGTTATGCCATATGGAGTGTTGGAAAGATATGTGTATGCAAGGGAGATAAAGAGAATGCTAGTCCTATCCATCTCCACCACCAACCCAAGGCCCAGTACCAAAACCTTGATCCTCCATGCAATGCCATTAATGGTTAAAACTTTGCTCAGTCCTTTGGAGGGTGCAAAAAGGAGCCGCTTTTTGCAGCTTCTTATTGTGATCTCCAGAGGCCAGATTGGGGCTGCGGCGTGAGGTTGCCATGGCCCCGATCTGGCCAGGAAAGGGGCGGCTGCATGCCACCCCTTAGGGGCAATTTGCATAACCACACTCTACTAAGACGTTTTGCCAGAGTGGTCATACTCATGGATAAGTTTAGAAATTTTAGTCAGAAAATCAACCCCAAAAAACCTGGGTTGACTTATCCATGGGTCAATGTAAGTACTGCACATTAACTCTTATCAAAAAAGGAACCATCCCCTTTTCTGAGTAGAGTGGTGAAAGTCAAGAGCTTAGTTCATCCAGTGAGAACCTAAAATAAGTACAAACCTGTTCTATTCTCTCCATTGCAGTGCCAAGTCCAGCTTTTTTAAATGTCTGGGTGGGAAAACAGCAGCATACTTTGGCATCATTTTTCTTTCCTTCATATTTTACACTCTTTGTTACATGCCCCTAAGTTTTACTCTTGACTTATACAATGGTTATATAAAAATCCATACTTTTGGTCCCAAACCTACCCTTAACTTATACATGAGGTCAACTTACAGTGGTCCCCCGGGTTACGAAGGTAATCCGTTCTGGATTACCTTTCGTAACCCAGAAGTCTTCGTTTCCCGGGGGACCGCATTAGGAGACGGACGGCGCGGCTGATTTAAAGGGGCCGCACGGTTTTTCTCCTTCGCATCCCGGGGGATCCTTCGGATCCTGGGGGATGTTTTTTGGTCCCGCCGGTTTCGGGTCCCGGGGATTTCGTTCCCCGGGGGATTTGTAAACCGGGGGACCACTGTATTGTCAAGTATATACAATACTCCTACTCCTCTTCTTTCTCTACCATCTACCATCACCAGAAATAACTCAGATAAGTCTCCTGAATGGAAAATTTCCAATTTATACTGGACTTTAATTCAGTGCTAGACTTTGTAAAATAAACAAACAACCCTACCTTTGTAGAGATATTTATATTTATGAATCCTGATAAGTTAAAGCATGTAGGATTTGTGGAACTAAGGAATATAAAAAAAAACTTGATGAATACAAACACAGAATCCTGCTTGGTTTTAATCATAGAACAATGGCGTACACACATTGTCTTTCTGTGTGTATTTTTCAGAGAGCTTTCTTCCTTCTAGTTGTAGTGAGAAAATCAAACAAAAGACTGAAGTGAGAAGTGACAAATGACAATATCCTCTCAGATCTCACCATTTCTTCCCTGTTGTGAATAGAGTTGCTCTCTACACTTTGCAGTCACAAATCACTTTAGCAGTGCTTCTCAGAGTCATTCTTCCCAGGTTGCCTGGTTTTGTTTTTGTTTTTTAGCTCTCTCTCTCGCTCTCTCTCTCTCTCTCTCTGCTTATCTAACAACAATATTTCAGTTGTAACTTTGAGTATGGAGGAACAAAATGAAGATGGTTGTGCTCTGAGATTTTGTTGGAGAAAGATGCCTTGCTGCCAATAAAGCTTTAGTGACTGAAAGTTCTGTCCTGTCCTTCTTGAAGCCAGATAAGCAGACTGAAACCTAGTTACTTTAAAGGTGGTGTGTGGTATTTCTGCACTCTTCACATGCCCTGGATGAGTATGAAATGTATTGCAGTGACAGTTAATACCCTAAAATGGAGTATTATTTGTTGCTGTTCCTTGTGTGCCTTCAAATAATTTCTGACTTATGGTGAATCTATTAAAGGGTTTTCTTGGAAAAAATTGTTCATTGCTTCTCTTCAATGCTGAGAAAGTGTGACTTGCCCAAGGTCATCCAGTGGATTTTCATGTTCAATGAGGAATTTTTGCTCTTTTCTCCAGAGTCATAGTCCAATGAATCATAGAATCATAGAGTTGGAAGAGACCACAAGGGCCATCCAGTCCAACCCCCTGCCGTGCATTAACTCTCCATCAAACCATCCCCAACAGAAGGCCATCCAGCCTCTGCTTAAAGACCTCCAAAGAGGGAGACTCCACTACGCTCGGAAGGAGTATGTTCCACTGTCAAATAGCCCTTACTGTCAGGAAGTTCCTCCTAATGTTGAGGTGGAATATTTTTTTCCTGGAGCTTACATCCATTTTTCCAGGTCCTAGTCCCTGGAGCAGCAGAAAACAAGTTTGCTCCTTCCTCAATATGACATCCCTTCAAATATTTAAATGCTCAAATGAAAACACCATGGTTGCTCAATAAATCTACTTTTGTTTTAGAGTAGTATTAGTTGCAATCATCACAATGGAGTGGGCTAGAAATGCAAAAAATACAATAAAAATGGCTAAGAGAAAACTATTAAGTCCCCTTTTCATTTTTGGTAATACGGTCCAAGAAAAGTCCACAAAGGACAAACTATGAGACCCATAAGCCAAAAAAAACAAAAAACAAAAAACAAAACAAAACAAAACAAAAAACCAAACAAAAACATTTTTCCCTACCTAGAAGGGACATCATGATTTACAGTTCCATTCTTAATAATTCTAAGAGATAGGTTGGATGAAATATTAATAACACATAATTACCAATTACTGTACATGCATAGCTTTTTAAAATAATGGTCATAGCCCTCTAATCCAAATTGGAATGCAGGTATTCCTTAAATTAATTTAACCAGAGTCACAGTCTAATGCTAACACCACCACACCATACTGGCTTTCCATACTACTGTTCAATGTTTCATCAGAGAGAAGCAAACTGAATTAATCTTGACTTTTCCATTTTACTTTCAAAAGAATTTCAAGTGGACAGTTTTTCTACATGTTTGCAGAGAAACCATACTGCATTAGACTTTATTAACAGTTCATTATGGAAGGTCAATTTCTACAATATAAATTTAATTCCTAGTCACTTTTATTTTGTTTACATAACTATTTTGTATGTGGAAAATGTAGCATTTCAAAAATTATTTGCTTCTTTGGAAGGTTCATAATATACTTTCTAATTAAAATGAAGTAACTGAACAGTATTTTTCTCATTACCTATACAATTCCCATAGAAACTGATTTTGTAGTGACTGATGCCCTAACGCTTCTGTCCCCATCCATTTTTTTGGTTTTGTCTCAGTGAAAATTCTCTCCACCTGAGATCCTTTGTTCTCTGCTCAATTCCTGTTCCAGAATGATGTTCTGCATTTCCTTTTTGCTTTGAAAGAAGAGTTTCCATTTAACTTTTTTTTTTCCAAATGTGAATATCAGGTGCATAAAAAGGGAAGTCTTGGACTAAGGACATCTACAGTGCAGATATCATGCAGTTTGATACCACTTTAGCTCCATTTGTTTCTCCATCTTTCTTTTCTTTTCTTTTCTTTTTTTTTTTGTTTGCCAAACAATGCTGCTGCCTCACAAAATTAAGAATCCCCAGATTCTATAGGATAGAGCCATAGCTGTTAAAGTGTTGTCAAATTGCTCTATTTCTATAGTGTAGCTGCACCCTAAGATCTCAATAAGCAGGAAAATATTACCTTTACTTAATCACTACCACCACCACTCCAGGGTCCTAAATCAGATCATCCACACCAACTCTATTCCTTTTTCAAAATAATAATGTAATAGTTAGTTGTATAAATGACAAATTGTACAGTCTGGCCTTGGTTGTCAATAATATTGTGACTACTAGGAAAGTTTCTTGATGTGCTTTTATGCTTATGAATCATTGATTGACATCCACAAATAAATTATGTTTGATACAAAAGTTAACATGGCTATTTATTATTAGCCTCTACCATATAAACAATAAGATCACAATGATTACAGTTCACAACTACAGTAACATCCTACAAGGATGTACATCCTACATGGTGTTTCCTTGCATTGTTTTCTTAGGACTCTTTCAAACGGGGAGGAATTTCTCCCAACTCCGAATGGAGCCAATGCGGATTTATGTAAATTCGCTTGTTTAGCGAATTTACATGAACCCCTGCTCCGTTTGGAATTACTTCCCATTACCCGAAATTAACCCCCTCCTGCCCGAATTTGCATGCGAAGCTTTAATTCGCAATAAGGTAAAACCCATGATTGCATTCGAATTGGCTTCCCTCCTGCCCGAATTTGCATGTGAAGAGTTAATTTGCAATAACATAAAACCCATGATTGCATTCGAATTGACCTTAAATTATACTTCCAATTTAGCCTTGTATGAAAGAGTCCTCAGTCATACTGTGCTCAGGTTTTTGTGTATTAAAGGTTTATGAAGTTGTATATGCCTTAAGAAAGGCAACAAGTAAAGGTCATACTCAGAGCTTGTCTAAAACAGAAGGAAGGCCCCAAATGACAAGTTGTGTTACTTTTGTTACTTGAAGGGCATTTTATTAGCAGGCAATATCTTCTGAAGATCATCCAGGATGATCTTTTTAGGTATGAAAGTCCTAAGAAAGAAATCCCCTAAAATAATGCAGCAAAGCTCCTTGTGGATTGCTGATATTTTATGGCAAAAATTTTTAACTTTAAACTCTGGGCATTTACAGGAGCAGTGTTGTTTCCTCTTGCATGCCAGATATATCCACAGCGTGGCTGAATTGAAACCCTTGATGCAGTGGTATAGCTTTTTTAAGGTTGCAGGTACCTGACTTGGATAAACAAAGCTTCAACATGTTTGAACTTCACTGCTTAATAGTCCAGCAGAGAAATGTAGAAATGTGGGGATGTTATCATTGCTGCATTAGCCCTATCTTTGTACTGAGTTTACATGAGCATGAAAAAAACAACAAAAAACCACAGAAATGTTTTTGTTTAAAAAAAAAAACACACAATAAGAAAGATGTTAGCCTAAAACTTTCAATATATACCCAGAGTACAATGTTAATAGAGCCCTGCCACAGACAGGCTGACCCCACTCACATGAGAGTGATCTTAGAATACAAAACCAAAATAACAATCTAAGAATCCCATTAAAACTCCCTAACAGAGGCTAAGCTGACTGAATAATAATTTGAAGGGGAAGAAAGAGATAATGTAGACAGAGGAGAGGGAGACAGAGAGGGAATGGGGAGGGGGAGAGAAGGAAACACATCTTTCTCGAAATGAATTTCACTTTGAAGGTGAACAAACAAGCTGTGCTGGTTCCACTTGCCAAGTATCCTCCAGAGTTTATGAGCAAAACTGGTTCGCTTGTACATTTAGAAGTCACCAGCTGAAAAGAGAGAGAAAACAAAAGAGAGCAACATTTGAAAGGCAGAAAGATGGCAAGATAAAAGACGAGTATTCTAAAACATATTTGGTGCAAGTCAGGCCATAATTCCAAAAGTTATTCTCAGTGTTAAGAAAGACTTGAGGGATGAGGTAGTGCATTAAAAATAAATGCCTCCTTCATTTGCCGGAGTTTGTTCGGAGGCCACCCAGACTAACTCAGGTCCAAATTCAAACCTGGATAAGAAAATCCAAATGTCTGTGCCTCCCACTGACATCTGTAGAAAATAGACCAATAACTCCACCCTGGGTCATACCTGGATTAAATTTACAGGTGTACAATCCCCTTACACATTCATTGTTTAGACAAATCAATATAGTGTTGTTGTACTATATATACCTATATATTTGGATTGTTTATTTTTTTAAAGGAGCCTAAAAATACTTCATTTCTTGAAAGATGTTTGCCAAAAAAGTTACTAACTTTAAAGGGAACAAATCCTGCCACACTTCAGTTGAATAGGTTCAGGGGCATTTGTGAAAGAACATCCAATTTTATTTTATTTTATTTCAAAAAGAAGTGTTTATTCTCTTATAGCCTTTTAATTATTTTTTAAATTAAAATAACACAGAATACTGAGTTTTTTAGTCCATGAGAAAAGTCAAAAAGCAGAGTTGGATAATACTACCCAACTATCTTTAAAAACAACAACAAGCTGTTGGATTTTTCTGAATTCTTTATCCAGTATTATAGAACTTTGGATCGATTAAAAAAAAAGAACTTTGGATAAGGGAAGAAGCCAGATATTAAAGCCATAATCTCTGTATTACACAGATCCCTGAAAGATGAGTGCAAACTTGGAGTCAACGTGAGGTGTTGTGTGATCAGGTTTACATCCGGGACGTTTTGCAGTTATATTATTCTGATTCTGCTTGATTTGTCATGGTAACATCCTCTAGAATCCTGTGGTTTTCAATTTAAGGATGAATGCTTAAAATTCTTAGTGAGGGAACTCTGGTCTTCATAATACTGCAAGCCCAGAATTTCAAAATTTATTACAATGGAAGTTAAAATGGGATCATATTGTTATAACTGTGTTTTGTTTAAAAGTTCCAGGTTTATACAGGTCTACAGGGACAGAGGTCTGGATTATCAGTCCTATCAAAGATAGGAGATGCATCTCTAGTGGCCTCAGGGGGAATCTATACAAGATAATTAATTGCCACTTTAATTGCCATGGGTCAATGCTATGGAATTCTGGAATCTGTAGTTTTGTGAGCTATTTAGTTATCTGTCAGATAGCTCTGGTGCCATAACAAACTACAAATCCCATGATTCCATTGGATGGCACCATGATATTTAAAGTTGTGTCAAACTACAGTGGTCCCTCCACATTCACTGGGGTTAGGGGAGAAGAATCCCTGTGAAAGTGGAAAAATCACAAATAAAAAAGCCTAAGAAAACACCTCTCTAGGAATCTCCAGGTCCTTCAGTGTAACTTTGTGGTCAACAGCTACCAAATGTTGACCATAGAATCATGCTGGAGGACCTACAAATGCCTAGATCAGTGTTTTCTCTAAGAACTTCTAGGTTCTGCAGCAAAACTCTATGGTCAACTTCTGTTGGAGTCGGGCTAGGGTGTCTAGAGATTCCTAGAGAGACCATATTAACCAAAACTGGAAACCATGAAATCCACAAAAGTCAAAGCTGCAAATGTGGAAGGCCAACTGTACATTAGTTATGTAGTGTAGCTGCAGCCTCACTCTGATTTTTATAGAATGCTTAGTGAGACATTCCATTTCATTCTCATTTCCACAACTTATTTTTCTCTCTGAAATCCTTATATAAAAATGGTAACACAGAAGAGACAGAGATGATAGATCAATGAACAGCTGTAGAGTGGTTGAACCAACAGTTCGTATAATTTGGTTTCCATTCTGAGTATGTGAAATTCCAAAAAGCCACAATTGGTAGGTGATTTAATAAGAAGACTACTGCAGATACCTTCTGTTACCATCCAAAATATCACTTTCACAGCTTCCTCTATGCTGGACTTTATAGTACAGATGCTGGGTGTGTATGTGTGTGTGTGAATGTGCATACATACACATACATAATTAAATTGAACCAATTGTGCATAAAACACCTGATACTTTATGTGTGAACATTTACTGTGCATTATGAGTGAAATAGGATGAAATTATTTGCCTTCCTAATACTCTTAATATTTGTCATCCATATTATGGCTGACTAATCAGCTCTATTCTACTTTTAAAATTATCATGCAGAGTGATAATTAGAATTTCCAAGTTATTAAATGAAAAATCAATGAAAGACGCTGTAATATTAAAAGGGTTGTTGACTGAGTGCAGAGCTCTAAACAGAGCCAACCCTACAGTTATTCAGATGAAAAAGAAATGAAATGGAAATGGAATTTTACATATTGATGCAGATAAATAATCAGAGACAGACCTTCCATTAGGCAAAGTGATGCAGACATCTCAAGCAGCATGTTGTAAATGATCAATAAATTGTTGGTTGCCTTTTTACTCTCTTTTTAGTGCCATTGAAGCAGCAAGATGTTTGTGGAAATTTCTGCATTATTTCTCAAAATATTTTGGAAGAATATGAGTACTTTCACTTGCGTTAGTGGGAGGCATGATTTCCTACTCAGCCTCAGGTAGCAAAATGTCTTAGCCGAGTCCTGTATATAATTTCTAAAAGATTCTTCCATTATTGCTTATATGGGATTGAATTGCTATTATCAGTGGTGGTGGGAATATCAATGATGGTGATAGAGTGATAGCATTGCATTCTTCCCATGTAAGAATTGCAGATGTGCTTCATAAACTCTTTCTGATGTTTGCTGCAAGAAGTTTGCTTCTCTATTTGTTTCATTACTTTTAACGAACCTGGATAAGGCATTGTTATGAACCACACTGTATATAACATTCAGCCTTTTCTTAAAATTGCCCTAATCCCAGTTTGCACAGGTCTCTCCCCCCCCCCCCCCCCCGGAATACTTCAGGCTGACTCCCGAATATTCTGCCCATGCAGACAGAGCCCTAATAGACCAGTCATGAATCATTCTAGCTCTACATTTCAATTTGGACTGCATTTCCATGAGAGATACATAAAGGAACAGATTTTTTTTTTTTAAATACCAATTCAGTTCATGGAATCATAGAATTGTAAAGTTGGAAGAGATCACAAGGGCCATCCAGTCAAACCACCTGTCATGCAGAAAATCACAATCTAAACACCACTGACAGATGCTAATTGTCATGCCAAGCGTGGAGGAGGACTTGGAGGATGACCCAGAGCCTCCCCTGGGACCTGAGCATGCAGCAGTGGAGTCTGAGTTAGGCTCTAGCTCTAGCTCTGCTATGCTTGCTTCAGCAGAGCCTGTGGCCTCTCAGGAGGCTCAGCAGCCAAGTGTCCCAGTGGCAGAGTCTTTGGACATGAAGGAGGATCAAGGAACCATGCCTACCTTCTATCAGTGTCAAGCCAAAAAGGACTGCCTTTGAAGGTTGCAGAGGCTTTATCAGAAATGCACTGGCAATCAGACTCACCTAAACACCTGCAGAGTGCTTATTTAAGTAGCTGCAGGATGCCTGTCTTGTTGCCAGTGATTATCTGACTTGGGGAAAGTACTCCTTCTCTGGCTTCTATTTCTCTTTGGACTGAAACCTTGCTTCATTGACTGCTGACCCATCTTGACTTTCTGGAACCCTCAACCTTTAGACTGCCTTATTGACCTACCTATCTGATACCCTGGACCTCAGAAGTACTATTACTTAGCATAATTTCTTTCTGCAGAGAAAAGAAGGCTTTTCTATTCCAACAAGCATTTCACAAGCAATTATACAGTGCACATTTTACAGAATGCACTGGATATTGCTAACTGTTGTGATGGTGTGTGTGTGTGTGTGTGTTTTAATTATATATATTTCAATTTGGTTTTATTTTTTTCTGATTGTTTGTGTTTTAATTTTTGTATCTTGTGGATTTTGAATAATGTTGTTTTTTAATTGTTTTAAACTGCTTTGAGATCCCAATCTGGGAAAAAGATAGGATAGAAATCAACAACAACAGAAGAGAGGTGGGGGAAAGGCTTATCCAGGTGTTGGGGGGGGGCAGAGGGGATTGGGTTTATGCAAAAGCAGTGGTGAGAGAGGGAAAGAAAGTCATGTGGGATTTTTCTCAGAAGAAGGATTAGGGGAGTTTGGCACAAAGATAATAAGTGTGGGGACTGACTGAAATGGAAAGTAATGGAGGGTTTGGAAAGGGGTAGAGCCCTTTCGTTAGCCTAAACAATCAGTTCAGAAGACTTTGTGTACTTAAAATTATAGGAGTGAATAATGAATATTAATGAAAAATGAAAATAGATTATATTAATCATCAGTCTCCTTAATATTTGATAAGAGATCTTGGACTGTTTTAGATTTGTAAACCACCTTGAGTATCTGTACTGGAGGAAGGCAGGATATAAATAAACAACAACAACAACAACAATGGCAGGAAGCTCTGAAAATCAAATTTATAGATCATTGTTTCTGATAAATAGTAATAAACACTACCTTTTTTCAGAATACTTTTGAATAGTAACAAAAAGACTCACCTACCATTTCTTTCCTGTGTGTTGCCATTAATCACTCGTTCTGTGAAGAGATGTGACTGTACAATCAATGAGCTTCTGAATGTCACTGTGGATCTGGTTTATGTGTTCGATTGACATAGATTTGTGTCCTTTCTAGAGGCAAAAAACACAGATTGTGGGCCTTTAGCATGCTTTGTTTGTAACTATTAGCTTTCATGCATAATGACAAGCAAGCCTCTCCTAGAAACAGTACATCAATCTTACAATTTTCAGGAAAAAAAATTGTACTCACAAAGGTGGTTTGTTAGCAAAGGATATAAGATGTTTTCACGGGATTTCACATCTAGTTTTTTCAGCTTTCATATCTGTGAACTGGATGTAAAAGTTGATTTAAAAATGGTCCTGTAGTAGTTATGTATTCATAATCAAAGTTCTCAAAAAGTAACAAATGCCAAATGGTTGTAACAAACTGTATGTAGTAATGCCTATCAAAACATAAGAGCCATTTTCTGGCCAGCAGTCTTGGTCATCCCCTATGTTAGTTTTATGAATTAGAATGTTCCTCTTCTGCATCAGTTTTATGAATGTTATGAAACATAATTACATAATTGGTACTAAAATAGAATTTGTAGGAATATTGTTCAAAAAAGTGAAATGAAGCTAAGGTTTGCTTGTTTCAAATCCCTCAACATTTATTTTCCATCTGAAGGGGTCTTTTAAAAAAAAATCATAAAACATCTATACAGCATCAGCTTCTCAAATCCTTTGGAAAGTACCACTAAAATAATTATAAAATACCATAATAAATATTGGAATAAAGAAAAGCCAGCACACATGGTAGCTGTGTTTCTGTCAGCTTGTTATGTACAAATGAGGGTTGGGACCAAGGCAGGATTTAGCCCAAGATTGTGTATTGGTTGTTAGTTGGGTACTTGTAAGCTGGATGGGCATCTTGGATGTCTCCTCAGATCTACCTGGTGCAGCTCGGGAGTCCATATTTGCCATGACTAATATAGGCTATCCCAGATAGTCTCTGGACCGACACATTGTGTAGGTCATACCCTCGATGCAGTCTTTTACTCAGAACATCTGTGGGCAGAAGTGATTTCTACTTCTGCTTTGTCATGGATGGATAATTTCTTGGTCAAGGTTGGACTGAAGGCTACTATCCCCAATCCCCAATCCCCTTGGGGGCGCTGGACCTATTAGAATGGTCCGCCCTCGAACACTAATGGAACCCAAAAGGTTCCAGGAAGCCTTAGAGGGTCTTATGGAAGGTATTGTCAGTGATTCTTTTGAAGCCTTGGTGACCACATGGAATAAAGATCTTTCCAAGGCTATCAACACAATCATTCCTAAGTGTCCTTTCCAGCTTGATTCAAATTGAAATCCTTGGTATACTGACAATCTTAAGAAGGATGAAGTGTGCTAGACAATGACTAGAGCACCACTGGCAGAAAACTCAACACTTATCTGACAAGACACATCATAAAACTTATGTTAATGCCTATTGAGTGGCAATAGCTGCAGCAAAGAAATCTTTCTATTCTGCATCTATTGCGTCCACGAAGTCTCATCCAGCAGAGCTTTTTAGGGTGGTTCAGAATCTTACTCAAACTCCTACCACCCTAAATCCTCTTTTACAATCTACGAGAACCTGGTGTGATGCTTTTAATGATTACTTAGCAGATAAAATTTCTCAGATAAGGGCCAACTTAGACTCCAGCATTGGTTCGAAATCAATGAGAGAGGTATCCAGTGACTCCATTAATGAGGTTATATTGAATCAATGTCAGTCTATGAGTACTGATGATGTAGACAAGCTGCTTGGTAAGGTAAAAAAGACCACCTGCCCTCTCGATCCCTGTCCATCCTGGTTGGCCATCCAGGGAGGTGAGGCAACTCTGAAGTTGTTAAGATCTATAATCAATGCTTCCTCCAGAGAAGGTTGTTTTCCATCAACCCTGAAATTAGCAGTGGTTAAACCCATTCTAAAGAAACCTTCCCTTCATCCCCTGGACACTATCAGCCACTGTCTTTCCTTTCCTTTCTGGGTAAGGTGATCGAGAGGGCAGTTGCAAATGAGCTCCAAGCAATCTTGGATGACACCAATTATCTTGATCCATTTCAAACTGGCTTCAGATCAGGATACAGAGCGGAGACTGCCCTGGCCATCTTGGTCGATGATCTCCATCTGTGCATCGACAGGGGAAGTGTGGCCCTGTTGGTGCTCTTGGACCTCTCAGCAGCCTTCGATACCATAGAGCATGGTTCCTTCTGGAATGCCTTAGGGAATTAGGAATCAGGGGCACTGCTTTGCAGTAGTTCTGGTCCTATCTCTCAGGTAGGATCCAGATGGTGTTGCTTGGTGAAAGTTGTTCGGCCAAGAGGAAGCTCAAATCAGGTGACCCTCAAGGCATGATACTGTCTCCAATGCTATTTAACATTTACATGAAGCTGCTGGGCGACATCATCCGGAGACATGGGGCAGGGTATTATCAGTATGCTGATGACACCTAAATTTATTTCTCTATATCTTGGACTGTTTCAGTGACCAAGGAGGGCATATCCCCTATGAATGACTGCCTGAGGTCGGTAATGGATTGTATGAGGGAAAATAGACTTAAGCCAAATCCAAGTAAAACAGAGATACTCATGATAGGTAACCCCAATCCAGGTATGGAGGTAAGTTTGCCAGTCCTGGACAGAGTCACACTTCCCGTCAAGGACTGTGTTTGCAGCTTTGGGGTACTCCTGGATTTGTTGCTCCAGCTGTCATTGCAGATAGACGTGACAGCCAGGAGTGCCTGTTATCAGCTTCGGCTGATACGCCAATTGTGACTCTACCTGGAGCAGTGGGAACTTGATGGTTGTACATGCACTGGTCACCTCTCATCTTGATTTCTGTAATGCACTCTACATGGGGCAACCCTTGTGCCATGTCCAGAAGCTTCAGCTGGTTCAAAATATGGAACCCAGATTGGTCACTGGAAAATCTAAGTTTGACCACATTACACCAATTTTAAAATCATTACACTGGCTGTCCATTAGCTTCCGGGCACAGTATAAGGTGTTGATTATCACCTTTAAAGCCCTATATGGCCTGGGTCCAGCTTACTTGAAGGAAGACCTCCTGCCATATAATCCTTTCTGCACTCTCTGTTCCTCTGGAAAGAATCTCTTACAACCAAGAATATCAAGATTGGTGTCAACTTCTCAGAGAACTTTTTCTGTAGTTGCTCCAAAAATTTGGAATGACCTCCCAGAAGAGATTCACCAAATTTCCTCTCTTGAGGCCTTTAAGAAAGGGATAAAGACAACTCTCTTCTGGTAGGCATTCCCTGATTGATGACAAGAGAATGGAAGAATCTATCCATCTTATTTCTGTCCCCCACCAAGTTTGTAATCTGATAATTGCCAATGTTCTGAAGCTATTGCTATGTTTTATGATTTCTTTTTAATTTATTTAATTTTATAATTAGGAAGGGAGGGTTAGGGTTGGGGATGAGTCATACATTCTCAACCCCAGAAAATCTCATAACAAATTTGCCTTAGGGTTGCCGTAAGTCAGATACAACTTGACAGCACACAGCAGCAGCAACAACAACATGCAACACCATGTGTTAAAATCCCAATGAGAATGTTAATAAAATAAACACAAGTCACATGATTTCTAAATTAATATTAAAAATTTAAAGACTTCTTCTAGGTATATTAGGTAAAGATATAGACCTAATAACCCCATAAAGTAGCAGAATTCCTCTACTATTTTAAATAACAGCTCCATAGATCTATTGATGAATGAAAAGACTACATAAAACTTTGTAGGGTGTCATATTGTTTCTCATGGAAGCTCTTCTATCGTTCCTGGAAGCATGGGGTTTAAATGGGCACACGAATCTTCACATTTGTAGCTGCCCTTTCTAATTAAATGAACAGAGGTCAGAACAAGATAACCATTGACTGTCATATGCTGGACATCTCATTCCGCTCTCAGAATAAGTGGGCTGCAGCAGCAGATGCACTGGCCACCCAGTGAGACACTTATGTACACAGTCATTGTGGCATAGAAATGGAAGGCTCTGGAGTTTCTCAGAAGATCCAGAGCAACAAGTAACTTTAAAAAAAAGTATTAAAGTTTAAAAGGCTGTTTTAGGCCAGTTCTGGTGCAGAATGTGCTTGCACCAGAACTGGGGTTTGGGATGTGTGTTGTCTGAAAAGGACGATGCCAGAATTTAAGCCGGGGTGGGGGGGGGGGGAGAGAGACAGGCCTTTTGGCCAATGCAAACAAGCCATAGATGAAGTTCAAAAATAATAGAAATATATTTAGGTTCTGTGAGGTCCAAAGCACACTGCAGAAATAATCCAGCATTGGGCAACATTTCAAATTCCTTACCAATTATATCAGAATCAAAAATGTGTCTTCTTCATGCCAAAATACACTACAGAAATAATCCAGTTTGAGACCACTTTAACTGCCCTGGGTCAGTACTAGGGAATCCTGGAAATTGTAGTTTATTGTGGCACCAGAGCTCCCTGACAGAGAAGGCTAAATGTCTCACAAAGCTACAGTTCCCAGAATCCCCTAGCACTGAGCCAGGGCAGTTAAAGCAGTCTCAAACTGGATTATTTCTGTAGTGTGTCTTGGCACTAAGAAGACATTTTTGACTTTGATATAATTGGAAAGGAATTTGAAGCACTGCCTAATGCTACAACTGCTGAGAAATCCACTTTCTTCTTCCTGCTAAACCATTGCCCCTTGCTTCAGTTATATTATTGATCAGGAAAGAAATACCACACATCTCTTTATCACAGCTCCTGACATATTTGGAAATTGTTTCTCCTAGAACTAACCAAACCAAGGTGCTTCCTTTGTGGAAAGTCTTGAAGTATATTTAATTTCTTCCCAACATGGCTAAAATAGACATAGAAGAGCAGGAGGTTTCTGAATTCTGTCAGATTTCATTTGGTCACTAAAGTTCTGAAGAGCTAGCAAAGAAAATCAACAAATGTTTGAGATAATGCCTTCTGTGATGTCAGTATACTTAACACAGGGGGCAGGTGACATAAAGGAATCCCAAGATAACAGCAATCGATTCATTGTACAGGCCATAATATCTGATGGAAAACAGAAATATTTTAGAGCTAATGATAAGAGCTGTTCAATAGTGGAATGGACTATTGTGGAAAGTGGTAAGCTCTCTTTTGTTGCAAGTTTTTACACAGAGGCTGGATGGCCACATGTCAGGGATATTTTAGCTGTGAATTCCCACAGTGGAAGGGATTGGACTTGGGATCCTTCCAACTGTACAGTTTTATAACTTTCCAATCAGGCTCCTGGGTCTCTGTGGTTCTGGTTTTAAACTAAATTCTAAAAGAATTCTACTACATATGATTCTATTTACATGCTTCCCTGCAACATGGTTGCCACTGTCTCTGTGGTTGCTCCAAGGGAGTCAAGATGCATGCAAAATCTTCCATCAAACTGGTTATTTTAACCATTTATTTGGTACACCATAAAATTAATGGCCACCCTTTGGGAGTTGTGTCTACTCATCTGTTTAAAATGAATTATTCTGAGCATCGACTGACCATTCCTTTGATAGGTACATTGCTGGGTAAAAGTTTGTTCTTGTGTGCCTTCAAATCATTTCTGACATATAGCAACTCTAATGTGAACCTATCATGGGGTTTTCTTGGCAAGATTTGTTCAGAGGTGATTTGCCATTGTCTTCCCCAGAGGCTGAAAACATGTTATTTGTCAAAGGTCACCCAGTGAGTTTCATGTCTGAGTGGAGAATCAAACCCTGGTCTTCAGAGTCACAGTCCAACACTCAAACTACTATGTTATTGATCTTTCCTCAATGTAATATTTCCTGATGTCATAAAATGTTATCTCTATACTTGTTGAGACTTATCTTTGATTTTGAGAAAGATATGTGAACCTGTACATTTGCAAGAAGGATAATAAATATCTTCCCATTCACAATTTCTATACAGCCTATTGCTTCCTTAGCCTGGAGATATGGAAGAATTCTTGTTTAATTGCTTCACTGTCCCAGAAAAGTATAAAGTGGTACCTCACAAAGAAAACATCTTTGTCACCCAACTTGCTTGAAGAAACAACAATTCCTAAACATCTGGCTTGACTCAAGGCACCTCTCTGCCCTGACTCCACCAGATTCTCATAGCTCCTTGCCTCAGATGGTAAGTCTATTTACATTTAGAGACCAGACTCCACATTCAAAAGCCACAGTCCTCTCTCTCTCTCTCACACACACACACACACACCTTGTTTCTTCTGTTCCTTACTGTGGAAGAAACAACAACAAGCTTTATAGCCATACTAAGAGTCAGCCAGCCAACATTACTGTGAATGATAGCAGCACAGGCCTTATGCTATTGCCATGCTCTCTTGGCTGCTTCTATAAAAACACACAGACACAGACACAGACACAGACACACACACACACACAGAGGACACTCATCAAAGACAGCTTCCCATTGATAGCTAATTCACTGTGTCTTTCTAAAGCAACTAATAAGCCTCTTATCACTGCTTTTTGTCAGCCACCTACTTTAAAGAAGCTGCTGGTGAGAACTGAAATCAAAGTACCAATTGAAAAGCCTGAATAAAGTGTTGCATCGTTTGTGCTTATCTGTGGGAAGTAGCAACATTTAAAAGCAGCAGCACTGGTAAACTCCATCTCATTAAACAAAAATGACTTGTAATTTAGCCAATGCCATATATGTGATTGAATTTCCAGTACCCTAGATACAATATAAGATCTGTGGAGGAAATCCACCTCTGGTATGAATCAAGGCTCATAAACCAGCACTCACCAAAAAGTTGGAACCCTCAGAGTGTGAGAAAATACACTCTGAGTTAATATCTGGACCTACAGATGCAACATCTTGACTCCATATGGCCTTAATGTAAATGATACTGTTGGCTTTACTGCCATCCTCTGAATTCCAAGCTTAGATCCCAGAAATTCTACAGATGCCACTTGCTGATGTCTACCATTCCCATTTTAATGGCCATCACTGAAAAGTGGAAATGGAAATGTCTATGCTTTATTAACATAAATAGTTATTTCAATCATTTTATGACATCTATTTCAGTTTTATTTCACCTGTAAGGATCCAAATTCCACCTAAAAATAGTACTGTTCAGTTTTTTTGTTTGTTTGTTTCAGCACACACACACTTCAAGCAGAACTCTTGAGATTCTTTCTTTCAGCTGTCAGACCCTGGTATCTAGGAATCCCAGTCCGAATACAATTGCTTCTGTTCTGGCTTTTCAGCTGGTGGGCCCTGTGTACTTTAATGGACCCTACTCTTACTGGATGGTCTGACTGAACATTGCTCTTGACTTGCGAGCCATGGCAATCAGACATAAGAAATGGAAGCTTGGAAGAAAAAAGTATGTTTCTCCATTTCAGATGGGAAGCAGTGTGTGTGAGAGAGAGAGAGAGAAAGAGAGAGAGAGAGAGAGAGAGAGAGAGAATAGCTGGCAGCTTGAAAAATAAAAGATAGAAATAAACAGGTAGCTAAGAGGTTTTAGCTAGACATGGCTGAAACGAGTTGGAATTTTGGAAAATTATCAGCTCACCCTCTGAGCAATCTTATTCATTGGACAACTGCTGGTTTTCATCTTGCTCTCTTCTCGGTTTTGCACATAAAGCAAATACTACAGTGATACCATTAGCCTCCACTAATTTCTTATTCTGATGAAACTAAACCTAGTATCAACATTGACTGAAACATCTCATTACTGAGAAAAGTGAGATGCTCATAATGGTATACTAAACACAGGCATACCTGGTGAACAAGAAGGAAAAATAAAGGTGAACTGTAACAATTGCAAAATTATTAGAAGGTAATATTTGAATTTTGGAGGCAGTTATATTCCCTTTTTATTGGCACACCTTTTGAGATTAGCATTTTAGCACCACTGGAACAAATCAGTTATCTCTCTACTGCACTTCAAATCCTCTGCCTTTACAAAATATTTCACCCAAGGACTACATGCCTGTAATGCCTTTTCTTCACTCCCAGATCTTTTTTTGTTATTCTTGTTTGTCAGAGAGGTTTTTTTGTTTTTTTTTTTAATCTCAAAGATTTGTGTGTACAAATGGGAGCGGGCATACTGTGCAGTACTGATATCACT
Organism: Urosaurus nigricauda; assembly: GCA_034509955.1. Taxonomy (NCBI): domain Eukaryota; kingdom Metazoa; phylum Chordata; class Lepidosauria; order Squamata; family Phrynosomatidae; genus Urosaurus; species Urosaurus nigricauda. Next base: position 195,806,346 of record JAOEGL010000003.1, on the reverse strand, counting down.
CAATAGTAAAAGACAGAAAATAGTTAAGAAGGTTTTGCAAATAAAGATGAGCAAAGTGCTTATTATAAGTTGACAAGAGCCATCAATAAGCATCAAAGAAGAAAAAAGTGGCATAGTAAAAATAAATGCTATGTCCAAGATCCTGCAGCAGACAGATAGTCACAAAGTAATCTCTCATCTGATCTTCCCAAACCCACCTCAAAATCCAGCCTGCTGCACTAAGAGATTGAGTTTTGGTCACTGGTGAGTGGGACACTGTCCAGCCCTCTCTCACCAGTGATCAACAGTTCACAGAGCAAACACAGCAATTCCTCATAGCAGCAGTCACTGCTATTGGGAGGGGGCTAGATGTGCGATCCTTCAGGACCCACTGCCAGTGCTGCTGAACTATATCTCTCAGTTCAGCAGGCTAGATTTTAAAGTGGGTTTGGGGGATATCTACACCTTTGGCAATGGTATCACAATTGTAAATGTGAAGAGAAAACAGTTATGAGATCAAAGGTCTAACTTATGGCATCATAACTAACTAACAGGCCAGCCTAATTTTCCAACCTAGGTTAAAACTTTTGAAACCCTAACCAAATGAAGGAGACCCCTTAATTTCCTCAAGTAATAATAATAATAATAATAATAATAATAATAATAAAAACTTTATTTGTATACCGCCCTTCCATCGATCAGGGCGGTGCACAACACAACACAATACATACATGGTTAAAATGTTACAATAAAAGCAAAAACAAAACAGTATAAACCAATGGAGGATTATATATCAATAAAACAATAACATATAAAAATATGCCAGGGCAGCTTGCAAAGCGGGGAGGGAAGGGGGGGAGGGTCACAATGGGGGGAGTGGAAATCAGGGGTATGCCTGTCCAAATAGATATGTCTTCAGCCCCTTTTTAAACAAGGTGAGGGAGGGAGCTAAGCGGAGCTCAGTGGGCAATGAGTTCCAAAGGCTGGGTGCTGAGACGGAAAACGCCCTCTTCGTAGTGGTTGATAATTTTGCCTTTGGAACTTTAAGTAGCTGTTGCCCAGAGGATCTAAGTGAGAGGGGCGGATTATGTGGGGAGAGGCGGTCCTTCAGGTACTCTGGGCCCAAGCCATTTAATGCTTTATAGGTAATAACCAGCACTTTGTACTGAGCCCAGAAGCGAATAGGCAGCCAGTGAAGATCTTTCAGTATAGATGTTATATGGGAGGCCCTGGGAGCACCAGTGACCACCCGTGCTGCCATATTCTGCACTAATTGCAGCTTCCGGGTGTGATACAAAGGCTGCCCCATGTAGAGCGCATTGCAGAAATCTAATCGAGAGGTTACCAGAGCATGTACTATAGTTTCAAGGTCCCTCCAGTTCAGGTAGGGACGCAGCTGGCGTATTAGCCGAAGCTGATAACAGGTGCTCCTGACCGCCACATCCATGGAGCGACGAATCAAGAAGCACCCCCAAGCTGCGTACACTGTCCTTAACGGGAAGCGTGAGCCCGTCCAGGACAGGTGAAACCACCTCCATCCCTGGGCCGGGGGAACCTATCACCAGTACTTCCATTTTCTCTGGATTCAGGCTGAGTCTGTTTTCCCTCATCCAGTCCATTACCGATTCCAGACAGGTCACGAGAGGAGCGACGCCATCCCTGGTCACTGCATCAGTCAGAGACATAGAGAAAACTATTTGGGTGTCATCAGCATACTGATAACCCCACGCCCCATGTCTCCGGATGATCTCTCCCAGCGGTTTCATGTAAATGTTAAAGAGCATGGGGGACAGGATGGCTCCTTGAGGGACCCCAGAGCTGAGGGCCCTCTTATCGGAGCAAACGTCCCCCAGCTGCACCATCTGGAACCTCCCAGAGAGGTAGGACCGGAACCACTGGAGCGCAGTGCCTCCAATTCCCACCTCTGCCAGGCGTTCCAGAAGGATACCATGGTCGATGTTCCCAGCTATTTTCTGTAGATTCAGGAAGAAATGGCATCATGGGTTTCATTGCTCATCCATTTGCTTTCATGGATGCAGTTAAGAATGCAGATAGGAAGAAATTCAATTCATTCAAAAAGTGGTACTGAAGAAGAGTGCTCAGGATACCATGAACAGCCAAGAAGTCAAACAAACGGGTCCTAGGACAGATCAAACCAGAAATATCTCTGGAAGCCAAGATTACTGAACTAAGGCTGTCATACTTTGCCTACATCATGAGAAGGTATGACTCATTGGAAAAAACAATAATGCTGGGAAAGGTGGAGGGAAGCTGAAAGAGAGGAAGGTGGCATGCTAGATGGAGAGACTCTATACAAGAGGTCTCGGGTATGAATTTGCAGGAACTGAGCAGAGCAGCGGAGTCTTAGTGATGTCTCATTTATAGGATCACCATGGGTTAAGATTGTCTTGAGGGAGGATAACAGCAACAATAACAACACTCTTCACATTCTTAGGAATTTGGTTTCTATGGGGGGTTGTAGATTGGAAAATGTGGATGTTTATGCTCCTTATTATTCAATGGGTGGTGAAATACATACATCTGCATCAACAATTACACATGCACACACATCAATAATATGAGATATGGCAAGCCATGGATGCTCCAATCCATAGATCACTAGCCCACCAAAATGGCAGGCCCATTGCATAGTGCTATATACAGCTAGAAGAAACAGTCAGATCCTCCTCTCACTCCTTCCCATTTTTCACCCGTAATTGAAATTTAAGCCATCCTTGTTAAGCACATGCCAAGACTGGGATATATAAATCTAGAACCACTAGTAGTAATAACATATATTTATTATTTGTACATGCCATTAGAAATAGAAAAAAAATAGTGCCAGTTAGGACACCTTTGTGTTTAATATCCAAATGAACTTGGTCTGCTTCTGTCAAACATACCAGCTAGAGTAATACCAGTTATTAAGATATTTCTATTCTGATTCATTTAAGTGCAAGGTTATGGGAGCAAGATAGTTAGTACTGAAGGACAGAGAGGCTGAATCCCCAGAGTAATTTTAAATTCTAATTTACTTCATTTCCCCACTTCCTTTAGCTCAAGTCAGCCACTTTTGCCTACTGCATTCTCAGTAGCTCATTTAACCCTATATCCATTTAATAGTAACCTTTATATATGTGAAACTTTCTTGGTATCAAGTACTGTGATTTGTATAAGATTTCTTAAATTCAGCTGGATAACTGTTAGTTCTTTTTGCAGTGTAGGAGCCAATGATGATGCGTTCTTTCCATGGGAATAGCCCAGGACCATAAGGAGAAAGCTTACACTGTGGTTCCTCCCATGCCTATCATAAATGATTTGTTAAAAATAGGGATGCCTGTAGTGAACACTTTCTTGTTCACTCCTACGTTTCCTGGATGACAGCACTCTGGGCCTTTTGATCCCACCACTGCCACCACTTTATTTATATGTGGTGCGCAAACCGAACCAAACATGATAACCCTCACTTGTTCGCCTACCACCTATCTCTACTGAGGCACTGATATCTTTGGTAGCATGTATCAATAGTTCAATATAATTTGGTGACTGAGCTTCTCATAACCTATACTGTTTCAATAATAAACAAAGCTCATTCTTTCAGCTCCTAATGAAGTTTACAGAATGCACTGCTAAATGATTTCAGTAAATGTTCATAAAATTATAGCACAGGAAATAATCTTTTAAACTAGTTAGTCCAGCCCTCTGCCCAACACAAAAACTGAAATCTAGGATGCAGCTGCAGCACCCCTGACAGATGGCCAAGCAGCCTCTGCTTAAAGTATTCAGCAAAGTCCTCTCTTTTCCAAGTCAATCTGTTCTACTGTCAAACAACTCTGTTGTCTAATGTTAGTTTCGTTTTATACTTAACAAGAACAAAAGAACTGGAAAGCATGTATTCACAGGAGAAGAATAAAATGAGGCAAAGTCCCATGTGTTGTGTGATGGTAAATATGTATATATATTTCTTAAAAAGCCCAGGGTGTTTCTGCCTTGTGATGAATTGATTTTCTTCAGGGGGTTTTAGAAAATAAACAAAAGTACATCTATTATTGTGGCGGTATTGGAACAACACATAAATCACCTCTAAAAACATATTTTCTTGAAAATAAAGCAGTATCTATTATTGTATACATACTTATTACCAGAAATATCTGGAGTTGCAGTCTGCACTCTCAATCAAAGGGGACTCTCTGAGTATTAGAAGGAAGAAACTAGGATTACCAATGGGTTCATATTTGTGGATGTTTTGAAAGCTCCTTGATGAATCTGTATTTTATTTTATTTTATTTTTAAAAAATATGTTTTTAGAGGTTATTTATGTGTTGTCCTGATATCACCACAATAATAAGCGTACTTGTACTTATTTATTTTATATTAGCTCCTGAGGAAGGCTGATTGGTAATAAAGCTAAAACACATTTGACTTTTTAAGAAATATATTTTCAAACCATCACACAGCACATGGGACTTTGGACTGAAACAGATGGCCCTGAAGGAGTGGCTTGATGCTGCCCTTTGATCTCTGCATCAGGGCTGTGGCAATCACATGCCATGGTCCCCATCCAGCCAGAAAGCTGCTCCTTTTTGAACCGGCAAAAAATTGGCTTTTCTGCTGGTGGCACAGCTTTGTGGAGCTTCTGCAGCATGCAGTATATAAACGCTGCACCACCAGAGCACTGCAAAGCTGCTGCCATGTGGTCAGGAGGGCAGCTTTGTAGTAGCTTCTTGCCATCTTGGGGGCATGTATCATCTAAAATGACATGCTCCCAAGCCACCAGGAAGTTGCCACAGTGGGGCCATCTGTTTCATCCCTTTGTCTCCTTTTATTCTTCTCTTGTTATGTTTAGCCAAGATTCTCTTTCCTGCATTTTGAAACCCCTTAGTCTTGGCCATTAGAGTAACCAAAAACAATCTGCTCCATCTTCTCTGTGACAGACTTTTTGGTACAGATTGAGTCTCCCTTATCCAAAATGCTTAGGATCAGAGGTCTTTTCAATTTTGGATGTTCTTGGGTTTTGGAATACCTGTATTTAAATATACATATATGATGAAATCTTCCCTTAATTTTATCTTTTGCAGGCTAAACATTTGTTCTTTCAAATTGTTTGAGATCTATCACCATCCTTATTAGTAAAATATGGCATCTAGAACTTTACACAGTACTCCAGATGCAAGTTGATCAGTGAGGAACCTGTAACAATTCCCTGTTATCAGAGATATGGTCTCAGAACAAAATAAATGCTGCCATTTCATCTACTGAAAAATAAAAGATTTTCCTTACAAAGAATATACAAAAGACAAAAGCACAAAATAGATTTGCCAGGGATATTTATAGTTCAATTTTCCTGTACACATTATGAGACAATATACTGAAATAAATACATTTTAATTCTTAGATGAATCATCAAGGTCAGGGTAAACTCAAAGTGATTTATTATCAACTTGAAAGAATTAAGTTCAGTTCCTTCTACCTCAGAGGAACATTATGAGGTATAATTAACTAATGTATCTAAAGTGCTTTGCAGCTGTAAACCACCGTGAGTATAAACCCAAAGTAATCCTTTTCTGGTCAGAACTTGACAGATGCAGTTAATATAAGCAACCTAGTATGGTGAAAATAAAAATTTAAATAGAGGACAAATGTTTCTATGGCTTGTCTATTGCACAATTGCCAAAATATACCAATGTACTATACTGTTCAAAGTCAGCTGGGCCTTCTTTTAGTATTAAGACTGCTTAATACAAATATGTCTTACATGAATGTAGTGATATTGCCTGGTATATTAAAAAGATTTTAGAATTCAGGTGTATGATCAACTTACCTTTGTGGCAATGACAGTTCAAATAAACCCACATTAATGTTATAATTTTTATACTGTTCACTGGCACTGCTTTCTAATATGCATCCTTTGATGGATAGCAAATATTATTGTTGAAGTAGCCACTGTACATTTGCTTGGTATGGCTAATGAAAATATAATTGGTGAAACACTTGTTTATGAGCAATCTAGAATAGATTTTTTAATCTATCTAAATGTTGGCTGGAATCCTGACAGTATCATACACAGCTGTTCATATCAAATTATGGTCACGTACATCGTGCAGTGTTGTTTTTTTTAAATTTATTAATAAAATCTAAAATAAAGATTTCAAGAAATGTACAATTATTGTGGTCATTTATGCAAGTACAAATAACTCCTTCCAGACATGTCCTACTAATAACATGACTTCCCAAAGTTCAATTTGTGTCCACTCTCCCATGCCCCTTATTCTTCATGACTCATTTTAATCAAATACTATTTAAACAGCATTCCAAAACTGTTCTCCTAAAATTACCTGCCATATATATTTACATATTCCTGCATTTTATTCCCACATTTTTGTTACAATATTCTTCTACTGGAGACCATTCCTCCTCAATTTCTTCAGTATCTTTATTTAACCAGCTGGTTAATTTATCAATTTCTACTATATTGTTAATTTTTAACTTCCACATATCTATCTCAGGTACTTCCTGATTCAGCTCTGTGCCAAAGTCAACCTGGCACATTATAATCAGATACAACATGATTCTCCCATATTTCCTTTCAATTTCAAAGGTTAAGTTATTTAGTATATTTAGCAAGTAGATTTCAGGTTCCATTTTAAACTTGATATTTAACATGTACATTCTTCCAGTATCTCGCCAGTTTTGGGCAATGCCACCAAACATGGAACCCAGTACCAATCACTGCATTACATTTCCAACAATTACTTGATTTGATATTGTAAATTTTGGGCATTTTCTTTGGAGTTAAGTGCCATCTCCTTTCCATCTTCCAGTAGTTTTCTCTCAATGCTTGAGATTTATTAAATATCTTAGTTTTATATTTTGTGTGTTCTAAACTAATATTTTTTTTACCACAATCCACAGCCCATTTAATCATTTCTTCTCATATTAACTCTTTTTCTTTTTCAAATTCTAGTAAGAATTATAGAATTTTGAATTTTTTTTACTTTCTATCTCAAACCATATGCAATCCAAGTCAACTTTTTCCACACTGAATTCCTCAACTTTAAAATCCATTTTGAATCTTTCCTTTAACTGAGTGTACAAAAGCCAGCGCATTCTGGGGTCTAATTGAATCAGTTCCTCCATCAAATTTTTTTTCTTGTTTGACCAAAATATCATCATACATAAGCCAATTATCAATTGATTTCCATCTTCCTAAGAAAGCCTCATACAGGGAAATCCATAATGGAATTTTCCTATAAAATTTATTCTTAATCCTTTCCCAAATTTGTAATAAAGATATTTTTATAATACAGTGGTCCCCCGGGTTATGAAAGTAATCCGTTGCGGATTACTTTTCGTAACCCGGAAATATTCGTAACCCGAGGGACTGCTTTTTTTGACGGACCGCGCGGCAAATTTAAAGGGGCCGCGCGGTTTTTCCTTTCGGAACCCGGGGTTTTATTCGTAAGCCGGGGCCATTTTTGCGGCCCCGGCTCTTTCGTTCCCCGGGGTTTTCGTACCCTGGGGGATTCGTAACCCAGGGGACCACTGTATGGTGTTTAAATACATTGTGTACTGCTGCTTTAACATACTAGAGATATGTGTGCCATCCAAATCTGTTACTGAAATCTTCTAAATTTAGTAATCTCTCATTTCTTAATGTTTTCCATTCCAATAGCCAATTCAACACATTTGCTTGGTAATATAACTACAGATCAGGCATACCCCCCTCCACCTTCTTCTTTTCTTCTTATCATAGTTTTCCAATTCTTATCTTTCCAAATAATATTTTTAATATCATCTTGGAATTCTTTAAATGGTGATTTATTGCTAAGTACTGGGATAGATTGGAATAAGAAATTCATTTATGCAAAACTATCATATTTATCACTTCTATACGTCCCAAAAAAAGTACCTCCAGCCCCTCAAAGAAGATCTTCAGACCTCACTGCAATTTTTCTGGAAGACTTTTTAAAAATTAAGGATGAAATGAGAGGTGAAATGAAACAGGACAGAAAGTAAAAGAAGATATGAGTGCATTTAAATTTGTGGTCTTTGTTTTAAAATTCAAATAACAATTTTTTTAAAATATCTTGGAATATGGTTGATAAATAAAAATATTGACTTATTTGCCAATAATTATGTCGATTCTTCCATTTATTTAGTTCATGTTTTATTTTCTTCCATTTTGGTACATAATTATTGGCAATAATTGAGAAAATTTGCAGTCAGGTCTGAAGATCTTTGGGGGGCTGGAGGTACTTTTTTTTGTTTTCAAGAAACCATTTTATTAACAATAAGGATTCTAACCTAAGATTATGATTTTGAATCTCAGATAAGTAAGGCAGGAACTTTAAATTCAAAATATTCCTTATTTAGAAAATTTAAACTTAAATTCAAATTGATGAATTGGTACCTAATCTAGAGAATTTTATACAACAGAGTATTGAATTCAAGTATACTTCTAATTCAATTAATCAATCAATTAATTAATCAAACACTTAATCAATTTATCATCAACACCACTAGAGGAGGAGAAACAGATATACAGAAATAATGAAATAATTAATCTATTCAGATAAATCAAATAATTCATCAATTATTCTATTAGTTCATATCTGCTTATTCATACTTGCTTATTCTAAAACCAAAATATAGTAAACTCCCACAAAATTAACAAAACAGTTTCCAATTAATTAAATCTATAATTAACTTTTCTAATACTATTAATTCATTGCTTAAAATAACACAAATTTAAAAGGAAATATCACTTTTTTATATTGTTTTTTCATACGCTCCTTATAAAAAGACCTAAATTAATTTGTATTGATCAATTAATATGATCATGAGTTCAGTCCTCAGCCTGTTTTATATTTGGTACAATAACAATAACTTTCAGTGCTGATGGAGGTATTCAGCTCCATTGTCTGTAACAATCCCTTAACTTACTGTTTCTTGTGCCAGGGATCTCCTAGTGGCTACTTGGTGGCCAGAGGATGATGGGAGCAGGATGGCAAGGCAGTGGTGGCTGTACTTCACCAGCAGAGAATCTACAATATCAAGAATATAAGAAGCGAGTCAAACCATTGGTACACATAGTCCCATAATGTCAATAATGACTGGAGGTGGTACTACTGAATTTGAGATAGAATAGTTTCTAACCTTTCCTAGAGAACACTGGTATTACTTGGGGGTCTCCCATCCAAGAACTAACTTTGAGTGGCCTCTCAGCTTCCTGAATCAGGCATGACCCAGTGTTTTCAAACTGATACGGTCGCATCAAACAGTTTGTTCTGTTTACCTTTGATGAGGGCTTCTCAAATTCACATTTACCGACATTAACTGCATTAGTTTAGAAACCAGAATGTGTTTGTAAATGCTTAATATAAAGTACAAATATTCCAATCTATTTTGTGGTGCCATAGAAAATGTGCATTAAAAGCTTAATATTAGAAGGTGGCGGCGGCGGGGGGGAGGATATACTGAAAGCATTTTATTGTTCTGTGCCTTCAAGTCATTTTTGACTTATGTTGACCATGAGGCAACCCTTTCAGGTGGTTTTCTTGACAAGTTTCTTCAGAGGGGGGTTGTCTTTGCCATTTCTTAACCTGAGACAGTTTTGCTTGCCCAGGGTCACCCCTAGGGTTTCATGACTGAGCAGGGATTTGAATCACTACACCATGCTGGCTCATATCATTATCAAAGGATAAATCCTTTAAAAAAATACATCTGATCAGCAGGACTGCCTATAGAATGTGTATATTAGGAAATAGAAACATTGCATAAACAATTTCATGTATTGATGATCATTATCATCATTATCATCATCACCACCTCTGTTCTACCTTTCTCCCAAAATTGGGACTCAAGGTGACGACTTTGCTTTTAAAAATACAGATCCAGTGGAATGAGTTGAATGATAAATGAGAATAAACCACAATTGGCAGAGTCTCTTATACCTAGCAGTTTGGCCCTAAGTTCAAATAAATTCAGAAACAGTTCCTTAGGTGAATTGTAATGCTGATAGAGTAACGACAATCCTGTCAAAAGGTAGGTCTCATGCATCTGATTCTATGGGCTCAGCCAGTAGCTCACAGAACCAAGTACATTCACAACATTAACATACTCTTACAAGTCTAGAAAGGCAGAAGACTTGTAATATACACATTGGTGTAATGGAAGCCAATGGAAAGAATGAATGAAGGGTGAGTAAATGACTTTATGTGATCAATATAGCAAGTAAATGAATAATCCAGCAAAATCTATAAATGACAATTCTAGCAAAACTAAGCCGTTTTACAAATACTTTGTTCATCTGCTCCAAATGCTCCATTGGCAACCCCCTGGCTTACATGAACACTTTAATGTATGTCAATAGACTGTTATCATTCTACCTTGTTTCACAATGAACTGAAATGAACTTTTCAGCAATATTCTAGTTCCACATAGTCATAAATGGCTGAAAATCAGAATGGCTCTTTTTTGAAAGACTGTGTGGTAATGAATAGCAAGAACTAACAAGATACATTTGAAGGATTGTGTGTGGCTGGTACTGTCCTTTTATCTACATGCCATAAACAAGTCTGCCATTCATAAATAAGCATTTTGTTTGATAAAACCTTCTTTGAGGTAAGGAGCATCATGTAGTTCACTTGACTGCCTATTGCTTCTTCTGATTGAAAGCAAGTCTTTGCAAATGAGTTCCTCCACACTTTAGCATTTTGCCTAGATCATTCTCACTTTCAAATAGCATAGGGGCAGCAATAAATCTCATGCTGATACAGATTTGCCATTCTATTACTGACATCTTTGTTATATTTGTTTTGTTATAAGTCAAGAAATATTCTAAGTAGAATATATCCTTTGAATCACGGTATATCAACTGCATTACTTTCTCATCTATGAATGTTATCTCTCCTTCTGTCTTCATTTTTTTTTCTTGGCAGCCTAAAAGTAGAACAGAATTTTCAAGTTCTACATAACTTTTTTTTAACCAACCTTCAAGTGCTCAGATCAGCCTGTTCAGATAGTTGCCATAATGCTTTTCAACATGTTCTATGTAAATAGATTAATGCAAAAGCAGTCTTTTTAACAAGTAAAGCTCGAAGTAAACCATGCTCAGGGCTGGATGAAATCTTACATTAAATGAATGGTTGTCAACAAATGTAATTTGCCCTTTTCTGTCCACACCAGGTGAATCAGTGGCTGTTTTTGCTTTCAATAGTGCTACCAGGTTTTTAAAATAGCAACAAGAAAAGTCAAAATTCATGACATGAAGTTTTGAAAATCAGAAAGTAGCTAGAAAGTAGAACAAGTTTGTGTTCTGCCTAAATATCAAATGCAAGTATTCATTTTGGTTAACTTAGCCATGCATTTCACTGTACAATTAACACATTGTTCATAAATTGCATAAATTGCATGAGAAATGTCTTTCTTTCTTTCTGAATGGACACATCCTCCCAAAATGCAAGACTTCCCAGTGTCTTTCTCAATCTATACAAAAGGAAAAGCTTTCCAGAATTCTTTTGTAATATGGGATACCTGTCAATTCTATAAAGGACATTATTTCCAGCCCTCAAATAGAGGATGTTTGCCTTCCAGTCATTTCCAACTTATGGTTACTGTAAGACAACCCTATCATGGGGTTTTTTGTAGCAAGATTTATTCAGCGGAGGTTTGTCATTGCCTTCCCCTTAGGCTGAGAGAGTGTGCCTTGCCACAGTTTACATGGCCAAGCTGGAAACTGAAGCCTGATTTCTAGAGTCACAGTCCAACACTCAAACCATTACGCCATGCTAGCTCAAATGTAGGATGTTATAGGGGCCACCTGTCTGCCCTACCTTCTAGGCAGTTTCACAATATACATGGACCTCCATGTATATACAGTCTATAACAGTGGTTTGCATTTTTCAAGATTTAATTTTTTTTCATTTATTAAAATACCTATGTCACACAATTTACCCATGGGGTTAAAACAATTCCACATCAAATCCACATAAATGGCTTTAGCAGGATAGAAACATATTAAAAATGAGAAACATTAAAACAGCTTGTAAGCAACAGGCAGTCAAGTGAACTACATGATGCTCCTTACCTCAAAGAAGGTTTTATCAAACAAAATGCTACAACAATTAAAGCCGTACACATGTGCATTTCAAGTAAGTTAATTTCCCCAGGCTTTAATAAAAAGCCATGTTTTGATGTGCTGCTGTAAAGAAGCCAACATTGGTGCTACTTGGATTTCCAAGGAAAGTGCATTCCACAGTTGGGCCGTGGCCCTTTCGCATGTCCTATTTAACCTTAAGAGTCAACTTCTAACCATGTCTCAGGCTTTATCCTGTGGAGTGGGACTGACAGGGTCTTCAAAGTGTAAAGCTTTTGCTTTGAATCTGTACATATATGTGATTTTAAATTGTTTTGTATGTCTTGCACTGTTTAAATTGTTTGGCATTGATCATACTATTTTAAATTGTTTTTTCGTTGCATGCTGCCCTGAATTCATATCAGACAGAATATAAATATTTAAATAACAATAAGTGAAAGAATAAATATCTGAAATTGGGCCTGAACATTTAAATATCCTTTTGGCTTGTGGTTTAGTTACACATCTAAATCTCTAGTTAATTTCCAAATCTCCATACCATCCAACTGTCCAGATTTAGCAAGGGCAGTCCCAATTAATCCTGTCATATCACTTTTTGAACTGATTCTTTAGAATCATAGAATCATAGAGTTGGAAGAGACCACAAGGGCCATCCAGTCCAACCTCCTTCTGCCATGCAGGAACTCCCCATCAAAGCATCCCCGACAGATGGCCATCAAGTCTCTGCTTAAAGACCTCTAAGGAAGGAGACTCCACTACACTTCGAGGGAGTGTGTTCCACTGTTGAACAGCCCTTACTGTCAGGAAGTTCCTCCTAATGTTGAGGTATAATCTCTTTTCCTGCAGTTTGCATCCATTGTTCCATGTTCTGGTCTCTGGAGAAGCAGAAAACAAGCTTGCTCCCTCCTCTATATGACACCCCTTCAAATACTTAAAGAGGGCTATCATATCATCTCTTAACCTTCTCTTCTCCAGGCTAAACATCCCCAGCTCTCTAAGTCGCTCCTCACAGGGCATGGCTTCCAGACCCTTCACCATCTTAGTTGCTCTCCTTTGGACACGCTCCAGTTCCTCAACATCCTTTTTTGAATTGTGGTGCCCAGAACTGGACACAGTATTCCAGGTGGGCCTGACCAAAGCAGAGTAGAGTGGCACTATTACTTCTCTGGATCTAGACACAATACTTCTATTGATGCAGCCTAAAATTGCATTGGCCTTTTTAGCTGCTACATCGCACTGTTGACTTATGTTCAACTTGTGGTCTACTTGGACTCCTAGATCTCTTTCACACGTAGTTTCATTCAGCCAGATGCCCCCCATCCTATATCTGTGCATTTCATTTTCCCTCCCTAAGTGCAGAACCTTACATTTCTCCATGTTGAATTTCATTTTGTTAGCTTTGGCCTAGATTTCTAGTCTATTCAGGTCATATTGAATTTTGATCCTGTCCTCTGGGGAATTAGCTATTCCTCCTAAATGTCTCTGTTTCTCTCTTCTCCTCCTATTTCCTCCCTTCATACTCACTTTACTTCAGTTGTTGCAAATTGAATTCAAAATGCAAAAAATAATTTACACTCAGAGTGGATGAGGGTGAGGAGAAAAGATGAGAGAATCTTGCACTTCCTAGTAGGCTTGGGCAAAAGCAAACTGCTGTTGCCTCTCCTGAGTGGTTTATTTTTCCTTATTAATAACTTTTGCCACCTTGACCACACTCTGATGCTGTTTGTCCACACGTGTCCCACTTTTCAACTGTGAAATGTTGGGGAATAAGCATCTTTAGGAAAAGATAAAATGACAACACATTTACAGGCCTTATCTGTGTTGGTCCCCATAACCACCTCTACATTCTCTCATTTGCCTATGATTTCTTTATTGCTTGAAAGTTTTGGGTTTTCTTGTAAATATTTTGACTGCTACAAACTTCATAATTCATTTTTATATGTTACATAGGTTTATGGCTTTTATTGTAAAACATTCTAATCTCTTTTGGGAAAAAGTGGGGATATAAATGTTTTAAATGATGTTTGTTTGGCCAATGGAAAAGTATGTCATATTAGCTTTCAAAGCCCACTGCCATTTCCCCCACCCAAAATGTCCCAAAACACAAAATCTCACAGGAGAAGAAACATGATAATATTTGGTGTGTATCTTTTTTGCTGATGGCCTTAAGGGAGGGGTGATGCCAAACAAAGCAAAGCAAAAAAAAAAAAAAAAAAAAAAGAAACAGTAAAAAATTAGGCCAGGAGTAAGTCACATTGCCTGATCTAGACGGGCATAAAGCGGAACATTTAGGGCAAAAAGCCCACCTTTAGGGCTGGGGAGAGTGCAGCGTTTAGACCCTTCCCAGCTCTAAAGTGTATGGGCGCCACCATTTTTAAATGGCAGCATCCATACACACGCGCCATGATAGTGTCATGATGTGCACAGAGTTTAGACACGCTGGGCACGCCATGACACCAATGCGCCACGAGAGAGCGCCAAGTGCGCCCTTTCCGTGGCACAAATAGGAGCTTGGAAATTGAGCTCCTTTTTGCTTCCTGGTCTTTGCTGTGGCCTTTAAACAGCTGCAGCAAAGACCCGGGGAGAAAGGGGCCACAGTGGTGTCCCTTTCTCCCCTCAGCCCCCCTGAAGGAAGTGGGGTGCAGCGGGCTCCCAGGGTGCCTGCTGCACCCCGCTTTGAGGCCGTGGCGAATTGGCAGTTTGCTGCTTCCCCACGGCCTCCGGAAGTGGTGGGATGGGGCCACGGAGGCTACCGGTGTGGCAGCCTTGGCCCCATCCCACTGCTTCTCGGGGCAAGTATAGACCACCCCTTTGGTGCAGTCTGGAAAGTCCCATTGAACTTAGAGTGTAGCCACACTGCAGAATTAAAGCAGTTTAATACTCTGTCCTACAGAATCCTGGGATTTGTAGTTTAGTGGGACACCAGAGCTCTCTTGACAGACCAGGATAAATACTTCACCAAATTACAAATCCCAGAGGTCTGTAGGATAGAGTTGTGGCAGTTAAAGTGGGGTCAAACTTTAATTCTGTGGTGTGGTTACTACATCCAAAGTGGGACTTATTTCTAAACAGACATGTCTAGAGAGCACTCCATTAAGCTTCATGTTTTCTTTGATTGGATGTCAAAGGAAAAAAAAGTAATTTTATTTAAAAAATTGCTATCTTACTGTCACTAAGAAAGCCTAGTTCTGTTATTTGAAGAACAGGTTATTGTAGCACTCAGCTTTGTGCCTTGAAAATGGCCAGCACACAGGGAGGTAGATCTATATTATACTTATAGATAAATCAAAGTACTGTTGCCGATGATGACATATTTAGAAATGAGACCTTGGCTCAATAATACATAAATTACAAAGCATAAACTAGGAAAGTTGATTAGAAAAGAAGCTTTCAAGGGAAGAGGACAAAAATCTATCACTGATATTCCAAAGCATATTAGTTAAATTTCAGACAGCAAATTCATTTTATTGGTTGTTTGCAAGTTTAGCCTTGTTCATTTGAACATCACTTATAAAACTCTACAATTATTTAAGATTAACTGTTGCAAGCAGTGGGAAATGGGAGGGGGTGACAAATAACCATAACTGGCAAAAAGTATCAAATTACTGAAAAACCTTGACAAAATAATCTCAACATGGCAACACAAAAAGTGTGTTTGTGTGGGAGGAAATCTTGATGTGTGTTATTTACTGACTATGAGTAGAAGGGGGATGCATGGCCAAAATTCTATAGTCAAGACTACACTAGATGCAAACCAGAGGAATATTGATTCTTACATATTTGATAGTCAAGTCCTACATTCATTGAATATTGAAGAAAAGTTGCTTATACATCTGTATTGATAAAGTGAATGGTGGGGAAAGGGTTTTCTACCTAGCATGAAGACAGAGTAACCAAGACTTTCGGGGGGGGGGGGGGAGGAAGCACAAGTTAGGAAAATTCTGTAAGCATCTATTGGTGCAGTCATTCCCCATTGGTCAGTTTTCGCAACATGAGGCTCAAGTGTCTAAGACTCTGCATATCCAATATTCTCCTTATTTTCAGATAGAATGCTAACACTGATTTGTAATGATGCAAAGATTAGAATGGAAACCTGAAATCAGAGATCCATAGCTGAATCAGGGCTGCGCAGATGTATTTTGCGGTATATGTGTGTGTGGGGGGGGGGGGGGGGGAGTTGGCCAACAGCTCCCAGCAGCCCTTGCTAGCAGAGCCAATGAGGAGGAATTATGGGACTTGTTGCCTAAAAAGAGGACAATAGTTGGTAAGGAGGTATTTGTTTTCAAGAAAATTCAACTATTCCACAAATAGAAGTCTTAGAGGAATGCAGGCGGAGGGGGGGGGGGGGAGCTTCCATTTTTTGAGGACCTCACTTGGATTCAACTTTATCTAAGTAGCAGATAAATCTAATAATAAATCTAATAACAAGTGGAGGCAGCTTCTGAAGTGAATAGCAATTGAGATCTTATTTATTCTGATTGTTCAAATGTATTCCTCTCATTCATCTGATGTGCATACATACATATCTACTCAGCTTTAGCAACTTCATCAGGAGCAGTGCAGAACTGAAGAAACCATTTGTGGATTTGGCACTGCTTGTTTCTTTTCTGGCACTCATTAAGTGTGCTGCTTTGTGTTTTATTTTTATGTGAAAAAAAATGAACCAAGAACCATGATGTGGTTTGTCATCTAGCAAGTCCAATCAAAGTTATGTTGCATACAGTTTTATATGCAGCTTGATCTTGCAGAAACTGAAATCTAATAGGGTATTCCAGAACAGATGGAAAATTCCACAGAAGTCAGGGACCGACATTTTTGTCTTTCAGACTTCTAAACTGCACTTATTCTAAGATATTGAAAGTCTTCAAGTTTATTTAAGTTTGCTCCATTGCTTCCATCCCAAGCAGACTTCTGCCTTCTTAATATAACAAACAGAACATTTGCAAAATGAGAGCATTGCTTTATGGTTTATCAGAGAGTTGCAGATGTAAACATTAGAAAGAGAACATTAGGAAAGCACTTAAAACCACTCAACTAAAAAAAATCCTGAACAAACAACCTACCAAAATGCATTTCTCTTACATTTTGTTTAACTGGGTTCCCTTCCTTCTATAATCTTGTCTTGTCTCACTGAACTGAAGTTTCGATAGAGTCACAGAAGTGCAAAACATCACTATCAACATGACATACTCATGAGCAATTCAGATAGACTTTTTAAAAATATATATTTCAAATATTAGATGAATTGAGGTTAAAAATAGTAATGTGTTTAATATTCATGAAAATAAGAAAAATAAGGGAAAAAATGTGTGCCATGTTAGTAATGAAACACAAGTAGTCCAGAACATACTCTCATGATGATAAGTTAATTAAATCACTCTCTTTTCCAGTTTCTGTCATAAGCTTTATAATTTAGCATAATCCCATGTATCCTGTTTTGGAAGATATTTGTGTGAGCTCATTGGTGTTTGATCAGAAACAGACTGACATTATTTCTGGTATTAAAGGGAGTTATTTCAGTCTGTGAATATTAGTTTAAAATGCAGATTTTCTTATTAATATTCAAATTATCTTGTTAATTGCCTCATTCCAGTTAACAAATTATTTGCCTGTTCAGAGATTTGAAAGGTCTAGATAAATAATAAATGGGAAACCCCTTTCTTCAAAGAAGACAGAAGCTCTATCTGTACGTGCAAAAGGATTCTGAGGACTGGATATTAATATGTCATTTTTTATAGTTACAATTTCATGGACTTGCCAAAAACATTTACTTTTTAAATAATGTGTTGAAATCTCATGAACTTTATTAGGAAGTGGTTTGTGTACATCTGAAGTGCAGGATACTATAGTTAACATGACTATGGATCTTTCAAAATGAAGAAAGCTAAAATGACTCAAAACATGTGAATGCCATATTTATTTGCTTATTGCATTTCTGGGTGGCATTTCCCATATATGTGGTTAAGAATATATGTAAAAATGTGCATATGCGTATTCATTTTCTTAAAAAATATTTACACTGATTTGTAGGCTCAAGGTTATGAGGGTATCTTTGTGGTCATGGGATAAAGTGGTTCTTTTCCTTTACCTGCACAGTCAGGGAATGGTAGACTATGGCCCCATACAGACTGGCAGTTTTACACTGGGCTGTATGTGGACTAGGGTTCGGCGTCCACATGGCCAAAAACCCTAGTCCGCTGCCTGGGCGCCATTATAGCACAAAATAATAAAATAAATAAAACTTTTATTTCTATCCCACTTTTTGTATACACAGTCAAAGTATGTTCCCATTTACACAATCAAAGCATGTGCCCGTTTACATGAGGCATGCCATGATGATGCATGGGTGGTGCAGTGCCCAAACGGTGCTGGCTGGAAGGGGTGTCATCATGGCAAGTTGCACCACCCATGCATCACTATGGTGCCCCTTCCAGGAAGATGCTTACTCCTGCTATTCTGTTAATGGAATTTCAGTGTGATAAAAAGGAAGTAGCAGGCATTTGAAGGAGTGATTCAAGAGGTTTAGGATTTACCAGAATGACCCCTTTCAACACTTCTATCAAAATGATTCTAGAACAGGGTGAGAAGTATGGCAACCCTAGACCCAATTAACACTGGTCCTTTGTATATGTGATAAACAAAGCATGTCAAGACCATGTTCCACAATGGGTCTGGAAAATGACATGGATGTGGCCACTAGATGGAACTGGAGCAGAGGTTACTACAGTTCAAGTGGCAGGTGTGCATGATTCAGCATGTGCAGCAGTGCATCATGGGATAGTCTGATGCAACATGCACAGTGGATGAACTCAGACAGAGGTGCATCGTGTGATATAGTATGATACATCAGGCACCAGGTATGAAACCAGCCAGGTTTCATTGATGGCACTGATGTCACATGACTTCACAAAAGACCACCTATATAAGGGAGAGTGAGGTCATCTCCTGTGTGGGTTGTGAGCTGTGGATTGTTAAGCTTGGTGATTATTGGCGGAGCACGTTGATATCTGTGAGAATTCAAGACGGCTGTCTGATACTCTGTGAATATCTGTAAACAGACTGCAACAAGTAATAAAGCCTTCTGTTGATGAGTGAAACTTCGGTAGCCTGAGAATCTTTGCTTTGAGCCGGGTGCCGAGATCTGCAGTCTGTGTGGGAAGAAACATCCCTGTGCCACGCCAAGCCTCTGCAGAACACATCCTTCTTCTCAGACCTTCATCTGGGCATCCTGTCGATGTGCATCAACTCTGCATGTGTGCTGAAGGGACACAGAGTGTCTCTTTATGCCCCAACAAAACAGACTTACCCTGTCTTCTCAATGGGGAGACCAGATGACATACAGCCCAAACCCCAGTTGGGTGCAGACATATCCAACAATGTGCTGCCCATTCAGCACCAGAACCAGGGTATACCACCTTGAGACATTTTTTTTTAAAAAAAAAAAACTTACTTTTTGCTCCAGATTTTCTTGGAAGACAGCCTTCCATTCTGATTCCAAGCAGCTATTTCAAATGCAACCTGCTGAACTGCCAAGCACATCAGCCAATGCTACTAGTTACTCACTATGATGTCAGAATGAGGCAACCAGTCATGTAACTGAGGCTAGGCACCTCCTTCTGACCTCAGAGTGAAACAAACTGTAGTGGCTACTGACTCACCAGGTAGCTCAGCAGGATCAGCCACCCAATGTTAGAATAGAGGGCCCTTAGAACAGGGCAGCATCAGGGCAGCTCTGGGGCCAGAATACTCTGGGCTGCCCATGGCCAGTGCAGACAAGACATTTGCTTATCAACCAGTAACACAGCTAGTTTTCTTTAGCCACTTCAACTGCATCATTTAGTCTAAATAAGTGTTGGGAACACCTAGTCTAGTCTTTTCGCTGTTTTTCCTCACTTTGTTTCACCTCCACTTTCTCTCCCTGCAGATAGCAAAATACTGGACTGAATCAGTCATTTCAAACTTTTTTTTGGGGGGGGGGGGGAGGCAAGCTATTGGGGGAAAGAGATGAGCAATATTTGCCAGGGAAGTATTTGAGCCTTATTTATTTATTTATTTATTAACAAATGACTGACAAGGCTGAGAATCCAGCCAAGCCATTACTTGGAGCAATAACACAATATACCTTGATATAAAATGGGTATTGACTCCTAGTTAAAGCAGTAAACTCTTCAGACCATTGGAAGCCAAAGTTTTATACTATTGTGAAAATGTATCTTTCCAATCTTGACTTAAGCTGTAATACTTTTGAATTAACCCCATTTATTTCAGTGTAGCATGCTTCTAGATTTGCACTGTAACATGGCTACTTTTTCTTTTGAATAATTGTCCATGTTGCTTGTTGGTATTGAGTCTATAATCAAATCTTGTCATAATGCTTCTTAATCTGCTTTTTTAACAGGCCAGAGAAGGACTGGATGAGTGGGTAATGGTGATAGTAAATGCCTTTCACAATAAGCTAGAGTTGCTTAAAACAGGCAGTTTCAAGGCCTATGTTTAAAATGCCTTATGTATAAAGAATAATTATTGGCCAGTGTCCAGCATACCCATTTTGGGCAAGGTACTGGGATTTTTGGTACCCTCGCTGCTCCAAGGGTTTCAGGATGAAATGGAATATCTAGATCCTTTTCAATCTCTTTTGGGACTGGTTATGTGGCAGACTGCTTTGGTCATCTTGAAGGATGACCTATACTGGAACTCAACAGTGTGTGTGTATATATCCTGTTGGTTCTACTGGGCTTCTTGGTGGTTTTCAATACCATTGACCTTGGAGTCCTTCTGGGTCAGCTCACTAGGATGGGACTTGGAGAGACTGTTTTGCAGTGACTCTGGTCTTCCATGGAGGTATAAGCCCAGAAAAAGGAGCTGTTGGAATTCTTTGGCTGCTCCTTGGCTGCTGATCAGTAGAATCTTTCAAAGGTCTGCTCTGTCCCTCATGCTATACAACTTGTACATGAAATCACTGGGAGGGGGTGTCCAGTGGTTTAGGGTCCAAGTGCCACAGGAATGCTGATGACATCCAACTTTAGTTCTCATTAACACTAGACTCCAAGGAAGCTATTTCATTTCTAAACCTGTTTCTGGCATCAGCAATGGATTGGAAGAAGAAGAAATTAAAGCTTCACTCCAGGCAAGACAGAGATGCTCCTAGTCAACCAAACAGAAGATCAGGGAATAGGATTTTAGAATTGTTGGATGGAGTTATGCTTCCCCAAAGACACGGGTTCACAGCTGCCTTGGACCCAGAGGCCCATGTTCTTGTGGTGGGCAGGACTATTTTTTAAAACATCTTAAAGCTTGTTTGCCGACTGCACCTGTTCCTTAGAATAGCTGATGTGGCTACAGTGGTACATGATTTGGGCTACTGAAAAATGTTTTACATGCAGCTGCTTTTGAAGAATGTTCAGAAACTTCAACTGGTGCAAAGCGCTGCTGCATGAGTGTTAACTGGAGTGGGATACAGCAGCTGTACAACTCCCTTGCTGTAACAGTTCTGGCTGCCAGTTTGTTTCTGGAAAGAATTAAAATAGCTATTTTAGACCTATATAGCACTATATGTATTAGGCCCAGGTTATCTGATGGATCATATCTTCCCACATTAGCCTGTTCAGGCCCTAAGATCATGAGGAAAGGCCCTTCTTTCAGTTTATTCATCTACTGAGGCATGGTTGGTGGGATGCAATATAGGCCTTCTTGAAGATTGCCCCTGGCTCTGGATCTTCCTTCTTAGGCAGGCCAAATGTTTCACTATTGCTATCTTTCTGTCAGCAGAGGAAGACTTCTTAAATTATTCTGAGAGATCTGTAAAGCAGAAGGTTTTAAAAGAATGGGCCCTTGCATATTTTTGAAATTGTTTTGATATTATAAATAATTTCCCTCAATTTTGGGGAAAAGGAGGGGTATAAGTAAAAATAGTTCCCCCTTCTCCCTCCCAGTCCCTTCAACGCTTCATGTGGTATTTATGAGAAAGGCACATTTCTATGTGAATAACACTCCTAAAGAACCATTTGGAAATTCCTACAGAAGCTATGCCAGCAAGTCTGGGATTATGGCTGATGGAAGTACCTGGAAACAGCTGGTATTTGAGCATGAGAAAGAACAACAATGTAAACTAACCATATGGCAATCATTATTTCTGTACTCATTACACCTCATGAAAAATACACTCCTTCAGTATTCAGGTAAATTCTCTGTACAGTCAGCTGGCATTTCTCCACATTAGGCTGGATCCTGTGGTATATATTTTTAGACCTCCTAAATTCATTGCTTCACAAAGAACTGTGTATATCTACCATTCAAGAAAACAACCTCTTCTGCAACCACAGAATATGAGAATACAGGATACAAGGGGAGAACATTTCTTTCTTTCCATTGCTTTATTAACTTTAGAGTCACTTCTGTCCCTTGTTCAACTCCTTCTCAGTTCTTGTTTAACTCATAGTATCTCCAAAAACATGAGCCAGTATGGCATATTGGTTTGAGCACTGGACTACAACTCTGGAGACCAGGATTTGAATCTCTACTTGGCCATGGAACCCCATTGGATGATCTTGGGCACGTCACAAACTCACAGACACAGAAAAACCTGTAATCCTGTAATAAGTTCACCTTAGGGTTGCCTTAAGTTGGAAATGACTTGAAGGCACACAACAACAAACAGTAATTTCCAAAATCAGTTGCAGAATAGAATACAATTTTCAGCAGATTATAATTTACGCTCACACAGTCATGTTACAATGCATATATATAAAATGATAAAGCTTGGCAATCAAGAAATCAGAAGAAGATTAGGACTGGGAAGGGCAGCTATGAAAGAGCTAAACAAAATCATAAAGTGCAAAGATATAAAACTGAATACTGAAGTAATGGTAGTCCAAGCCATTGTATTCTTCATCACCATGTATTGATGCAAGAGTTGCACAGTGAAGAAAGCTAATAGAAACAAAATCAACTCATTTGAGATGTGATGCTGGAAAAGAGTGCCGGGAATTCCATGGACAGCCAGGAAGTCAAACAACTTCTGCTAGAACAGATAAGGCCTGAAGTCAAGATGACCAACATGAGGCTGATATACTTTGGCCACATAATGAGAAGACATAACTCACATGGAAAGACAATAACACTAGGAAAAATAGAGGGTAGCCAAAAGAGAGGGAGGCCTCATATTAAATGGATTCAATCAAGGAGGTCATGGCCATGAGCCTGCAGGATCTGAGCAGAGTAGTTGAGGACAGAGGACACACTTAAAGGTGTTTCACTCAGGGAGTTGCCATGAATCAATGTTAATAACAACAATAATGGAAAAACAAAAACAACACAATGTTGATTGAACTGTATCTATAAATGAATGAAGATGCTTTCTGTGCCATATTTTACTGGGTCTTTTGAGTAACAGTAGACACAGAAAGAATATTGTTACACACACATATACAAAATCATTGCCTTTTGCCATATTTTAATTAATATACCTAATAACACAGAGCTGGGGACTAGAAGGGACCCGAAGAAACTGAAAGTTGTGGGAAGTACTACATGCACAGAACTCTACACAGAACTGGAAAATTAAAAAAAAAAACTATGTGAAATTCTGAGTTACTCTGTTCGACTTATGAAAACAAACCATATAATGCAGAACCCAACAATATGGGAAGAAAATTTCAGAATGATATCAAAGAAAAGGGAACTAAGTATTTTGTTTCCAAATCAGTAAAAATCCTAAGGTTTGGATTTCTTTAGACAAAGGAGTGCTGAATGAAGAAGTGCTGGAGAAAAGGAGAGCTGAAGTAAAAGCAAAAAGCTACACTTCAAACAGACAGCAAATCTCCCACCTCCCATCTCTTTCCCTAAAGTAATACCCCATACTGCAAGGTGCCTTCAGCCAGTTCTGAGTTTTTCTTCCTTTTCTTTCTCTCTGAATTTCACTAGTTTCAAGGATTTGACTGACTGACTGACTGTTACATCTTTCTTGTGAGGGATCCAAAGCAACTTGCAACAAGATTTTTTTTTAAGTGCAGTTTAGTTTTAGTTGAAGACCTAAAAGTAAAAAGTTTATTTTAAAAAATAAATACAGTCATCCCTCCATATCCACGGATTCTTTATCCATAGATTCGAATATCCATGGCTTGAAAACATTTTTAAAAAATATGCAAGTTCCAAAAAGCAAAACTTTATTTTGCCATTTTTTATAAGATACACCATTTCACTGTGTCATTGTATTTGATAGATCTTGTTTAATTTAATAGGTCAAATTTTGATATCCATAGGGTGTCCTGGAACCAAATCCCAGTGGAACCAAATCCAGTGGATAGCAAGAGCCCCCTGTAAACAGCTTGTTTAAAAAACAAATGCCAAGTTCCTACATCACAGACGTAGACATGAATGTGTAACTAAGTATCATATTCTGACCCACCTCACCAAGCCTATCTTTACAGCCACCAGCTGCAACAAGCAACAGAGGTCTCTTCGGATGGCAATCAGGGTGCCCCCTCTCACCAGTGATGTGCCATGCATAAGGAGTCACAAGATTGCTCCTGCTTCTGATTGTTTCCCTGCAGATCACTGGAGAAATGGGGCTGGAAATGTCACCCCACTGTGCCCCTATCATCAGCAGAACAGATTTCTATCATTCATTTGACTTCTGGCTGTTAAAGCAGGTTGGGTTGTGTGTGCTTGCAATCATAGCAATACTGCCACAATCGTAAACATAAATATCAAATATTTACAAATGTACAAGTCTAGCTTACACATTTGTAACTGTTCAACAGGATGTCAGATATTAATTTTAAATAATTCAAAGCATACTTAAAATGTAGGCTGCATCCACACTGCAGAAGTAATCCTGATTGACACCACTTTAACTGCTCAGATCTATAATTTGTTGTGCACCCAGAGCAGAGCTCTACTCTGGGGCCACAACAATCTGCAATTTCCAAAATTCCATAGAATTGAGCCAGGGCAGTTAAGGCAGTGTCAATCCGGGTTATTTCTGCAATGTGGATGCAATCATAGTATAGATGACAGGTGTATAGCACACCACAGTAAAAGATGATTCTGCCATGAATTAACAGCTAAAAACCTGTCTAAATAAAATATGTTTGTTTGTTTATAGATGCCTGCTGGCTGAAAGAATGCAGGAAGACCAGAGAGGGGAAATTACAGCCTTTTCTCTCCCAAACTCTTATGTTACCCTACATCAGAATACCCCTTAGTGTGTGTGTGTGTATGTGTGTGTGTGTGTGTGTGAGAGAGAGAGAGAGAGAGAGAGAGAGAGAGAGAGAAAGATACTGTGCAGACTGCCCCTAAGGAGTGGCCTGGAGCCACCCCTTTTATATCCAGATTGGGGCCACAACAACCACACACTGCGGCCCAATCTGGCCTTTGTAGGGTGCAAAAAGGAGCCACTCCTTTGGTACTGTGTTGTGTGGATGCAGTGCCAAAGGAGCACTGTGACACTACGTACCATGTGGTCCAGCGTGTGGCATCACACTGCCTTGGTGGCAGAACTAGGGCATGCATCATATCGACGCTACACCCTGACTTGACTCCCCAAGCCAGCCTTTAAGGCTGGTCTGCACAGGGGGTTAGTGTGTCTGTGGGACTTTTAACAAATTAGAAAGCTTTCCCATTTAAAGCACTCAAACATCTTATCTTCCATCCATTAACCACAATTGATAAACCTGTAATCACCCCTACTGTGTAAAATATAAGAAACTCATATCCCTAAGAAAGGAATTGTTTTCTAGTAGTATTCTCTAACAGTCTAGGAGCTATACATTCTTACAGATTTTATGTGGCAAAGATTAAACAAACAAATAATCAAACAAACAATCATATCAGAAAAAAATGATTGCTTCAGTTACTTCTATAGAAAATTTCAGCCTTTTTATATGAGCAACCTAAGATATAAAGTTAAATGCAAGCATTTCAAATGTAGGCCAAGGATTAAAAGAGGTCTCAAGAACACCAGTGATTTCAATCATAAACACAGATGCTGACAAAAATCGAGCTATTTGACAAGTGTGAGAATGAGATTCTACAGGTGTAAGAAGATATAAAGATGACAAGAAGCAACATTTAAGAGGAAATTGACTTTCTGAATGTTTGTAGGGTTACATGCCAGGAAATGACAACCATTAGAACATCATAAAAGTTGTTGTTTTTCTTTTGCTATTCTATCCCTTACACAGCTGTGCCTTTGGGATGACAACAAAGCATGGCTTGTCTATGCCACCAAACCTGTGCCTTCATACATCTGGTATTATAACCAGAAGTACATTCTTTAAAGAAATGCCTATTGTACAATTCACCATCAAGACATAGGTATGACAACAGAGATCTTACATTGTGGGTTGCCTTAATTAATGAATATGGTCTGCCTCATCCCTTTAAAATTCCACAAAGAAACAATGAAAACTAACTCATTTTATATAGGGATGCACCATCTATTTTATCTTAGTAACATGAAGGAAAATTAAACAAATCGTCCCACCCGCCCCCATTTGTTTCTTCTTCTAGGAGATATGGTGAAAGGTTTCTGCAGTTTAGTGAGGTATTTACCCTTGCAAAATGGAAGTTTTTTAAAAAAAATAAAATGAAATGAAACAAATTGTACTCGCACCTTATTGTTGTTTCTGCCTTGTTATATGGAGTTTCAAAGGTACAACTCTTGGATGAGTTGTTCAAGTCTTTTTAAAAGCACCAGTCACCAGATCCTTGTGTGCTTGTTATGTATGTGTTCTTTGCAAGAGAGGGAGGGAGGGAGAATTTTGCAAAAGAAAGTTTTTTTTTCCCCATTGCAATGAGTGATGATAAACAATCATCCTCATTTTACTTTCATGTCAAAGACATTCCCTCCACCTATCCTGGTTTTCTTAATATCTGGACAGGATGTCTTGACATATCCAGGTGCCCCTCCTCCAGGACAACAAAAATCTAGCAACTGTTCTTTAGAGCCCACTTGGTGTAGCAATTTGTGTGTTGGACTATGACTCTGGGAGACTAGGCTTCACATCTCTGTTCAGCTTTGGAAACCCACTATCGCCCGATCTACATGCACACTAAAGAACACCATTAGGGCTATTTAGTGCGCGATTAGGGTTAGGGAGGGTGCAGCGTCCACACCCTCCCTAACCCTAAACCGTATGGATGCCGCCATTTTAAAATGGCGGCATCCATACGGGCGCACCATGATAGCATCATGGCACACACAGCATTTAGAAACACTGTGCAGGCCATGACACAATGGCAGCATGGGAGGGCACCAAGTGCACCCTTCCAGTGGTGCAAAAAAGGAGCTCAGAAACCAGGGCACCTCCTGAACTCCACTTTGAGGCCGTGGGGAAGCGGCATTTCGCCACTTCCCCACGGCCTTCAGAAGCGGCGGGATGGGGCCTCTGGGGCTGCCGGTGCGGCAGCCTTGGCCCCATCTCACTGCTTAAAGGGGCAAGAATGGACCGCCCCTTTTGGGCTGTCTGGAAAGCCCCAATGTGAATATTTTTTTAACTTTATTTATTTTAAAAAGACATAAAATCATATACTCAAGACATATATCCATATTTAAATAGTTAACTCAAATATTATTAAGAATGTCTACTATCAGATATTAACACAGAGAAATAAACACATCTTCCTCACTTTTTAAGTATTACTATAGTATTACTGTATATATGTATTTTACAGAAAAATTCTGATCGAAGAGCTCACATTTATTTCTGTGAAGAATAGTTTCTGGAAGCATATTGGGATATGCAAATACTGGGGAAAAGATGTGCAGAATTCTGGTAATTTTTTTAATGAAAGCCAGCATTGTATGGTGCTTTGAGTGTCGGACTCTGACCCCAGGAAACCTGGGTTTGAATCCCTGCTCAGCCTTGGGGATCTACTAGGTGACTTTGGGCAACTCATAGTCTCTCAGCCTAATGAGAAGGTAATGGGAAACTTTCTCTGAATAAATTCCCTCACCCCCCCCCAAAAAAACCCACACACATACACACACACATAAAAAAAGCCTAAGATAAAATTACCCAGCCAGAGTCAAAATAACAACTGTACATCACATATTTCATGTCACAATCAAATATGTGTCCATTTATTACTCTAACACTGAATGGTTTAAGGATTCAGCAGATTCTTCCCGTAAATCTGGGAACCCCAGGGGTAAGCGGCTCTTCCTCTCCATCCACTCAAAGCCAAAGACTCTAAGAAAGACACAGACATTCAAATAAGAAAATACTGAGTTGGATATACCAATGGTTTGACTCAGTTGAAGGTAGCTAAACATCAGTGGTAAACATACACAATGCTTTAACTTTCATTTATTGGTTAACATACAAACCTTTTGAATAGGCAAACCTTTTTAATATAACAGATTTATATTCTGTTCTAGAATTTACACAGTACTAGACCTGTTAGGCAAGTATTTTATGCATTGTCACCTCAAGAGTTTTAAACAATGTTCCTGACCTTCATTCATCTTGCATGTACAGTTTTGCTCTTTATAGACCACAAACAGCTGGGCTTGAAAAAAAAATCCAGTAGCAAAGAAGGATGCAAACAAAGAACAGTGCTAGCAGTGCTAGTATACATTCAGCTGCTCCTCACCTTCCTTGCCACAAAATATGAGGCATATTAGGTACTCAGAACATGGAACAAGAGATACTCTAACAAGGTCAAAGTGTGGGATCCTCTTCATATCGCTGAACTGGAAGATTTCCTTGGTTTACTGCTCCCGGTGTGAATGTATCGTGGGCAACATCAAGCCTTGGAGGGAAAAAGAATACAATTCCAAGGTACTGCTACTTCAGTGCAACATGAGCCCGAAGACTTTTTATGAACTCACAAAGTACCTCAGGTTCAACAAGAAAGGAAGATGTGCTGGATCATTGATGAATTGGCAGCCTCTCAAGACATAACAGAGTACTTATGTGCATGATTCATGTTCAAAATGTGTTACACACCAAGGATGAATCTAACCATTGATTTTAGACATACATTCTCATCTGCACTTTTTGTGGTGTTAAAGTGTTAAAACATCTTCTTCTCCGAAAGGAGACATTTCCTGGAAAGGCAACCTGATATGCCACAAGAAACCCAACTTGAATACAGTGCAATGATGACATACATTGAATCCATATTGGAATCATATTTTCAAACCTAACACGCAGTACTTTGGTGCCATTGACAGAACAATTTCAGTTTATTGGATGGTAGGAAGTAGGTGGTGAGCAGATGTAGGCTTCCTTCTGGTCAGGTGCTTTTATGTATTAGCAGTCTTCCTGGTGTTCTGGCTTCAGTTTTAGCAGCTTCGTCCAACTCATATTCCCTCTACTTGCTTAGTTATGATGTTGATACTGTGTTTATTGTAATGCTACTTCTTTCAGAATTTTTCAGGATGCTTTGACAGACATAGGAACTGGATCCTGGGTGAGGATATTCAGGAAGTATGCGCTCAGGCATAAAATATGGGGAATCTCTTTAAGGGACTGAGAGTGGGTGGGCTAATAAGCATATGTAGTTTAAAGGACACATCTCAGTATTCCACAACCCTTGGAGACAGGGGAACTACACAGTGACATCTCCTCATGTGGAATACCAAGTCTATGTGCAGCTATAACCAATAAAAGCCATGGCCTACTTTGTTCCAAACAAATGGTGTCAGTGTTGTTGTTGTTTTTTGTTGTTGTTGTTTTTTTCCTCAAGCAGAGCAGACTTTACTCCTGAATCTGCAATAAGCCATACCCACTTTTTACTATTATTGGTTAAGGAAAGCAGCAGACAGTAAACCATGTGTGGAAAATTTGCTTGCAATGATCACTTCAGTATCCAAGTGACATGCTCAGGTTGTCTTTAGGCTGTCTGCCTCAAAGACTGACCCTTCATTTAGGGGCACTTCTCTCAGCAGAGAGTACTTTTTAATTGGGACAGAAAATTGTCTCATGATACCATTAACACTAGGTCTTTCTGCAAATGAATGAGAACACCTGTATTCCCTTGAGGTTTGCATACATTTCCTTTTTTACTTATGATTCACAAGTTATTTTTATTGCGTTTTTCATTTGGAAATAACAGCAGCAGAATTTTTAGGGCACAGATTATGTTTACTTTCCCTTTCCCAGAAGTGAAGGTCTGACAGTTGCTTACAACAAATGTTGCACCTGGCGCAAATATATGTGTTCTGTTTCTGGTTGCTTGGGTATTGTGGCATGCTACATTCTACACCCAAAAACATTATTGTGGGAATGAGGTAGTTTTTATCACTTGAACATAAAATAGCCTAGCAGTCATACAATAGCAATAGTGATAGCAATAGCAAGTACATTTCTATACCGCTTATCAGTGCACTTAAGCACTCTCTAAGCAGTTTACAATGTGTAAGCCAATTGCCCCCAACAAGCTGGGTACTCATTTGAGTCCACTGTGAAATGATGAAAGGCTGAGTCAACCCTGGAGCCTGACAGGATTGAACTCACAACCTTGTGGCTGTGAAAGGCTGCAGTACAAGCACTTAACCACTTCTTATAATGCACTTTCAAAAGTACATTGGGATGAGGATTCAATGTGTGTCTCCTGCAGATTCACAATCTGCACATATTGTGTTGTTAAGTAAACTTTACACTGATATTCTAATCATGCTGTTCAGTAGTGTTGCATTCTATCCTTAGTTAGGATAACTGCAGAAGTGAGGACACAGTGACAAACTCTGTCCATACAGTCGGACCTCTGTTTGGGTGGGAATCCATTCTGGACACACACACTTGCAAATACCTAAATCCACACATGCTAAGGTCCCATTTTTCTTAATGGTGTGCATGCACTACCATTAAGAAAAACAGGAACCTACCATCCATGGATGGTTAAATTTTATTCTTCTCTCCTTCCTCCTTATAGTCCTACCATCCCACCAAATCTTTTCCAAATGTCTCTCTACCCCATGAGAGGAGATTATTACAGCCTTTCCAGGAGGCTCCAGAGGTAGGACAGAATCACTTCCTCTCCATTCTCTTGGCAAAAGATGTTCTGAGAATGGAGAGAATGGAGTACAATTGAATATGTCTTGGTCATCTTCCATACTCTTGGCCAAGCAGGTAATAATCACTCATGAAACAAAACTGTACTTATGTCTATTATTTATGCATAAAAAGAACCACAAAAAATTGGTGTGGTTGTAGTCTTCATTAGAGTTTCTCATATAGGAAATCTTAACCAGATCAGAGATGCAAATTTCCACTAATTTCATTTTTGCATGCAAAAATCAGTGTTCTGTGCAAGATGTGTTTTTGCATTAAAAAGAGATTTTTGTAAAAATAATAACTACAACTATAGCAACAATGAAAACAAAAACAACAATAATAATAATGCAAAAGAATCTTAGGCCCTGTACAGATGGCCCAAAAGGGCTGTCACTGCGCCGTAAGTAGGGCTGGGGAGAGCGCTGCATCCTCATGCTCCCCAACCCTAGCGTGTTTGGATGGTGCCATTTGAAATCATGCCATCCATACATGTGCACAACGATAGCATCATAACGTGCGCTGTGTTTACACAGAGTGGCGTGCATCTGACATCACCACACTGCTGGGGGGGGGGCTAGCGCCATTTTGGATCTCCTTTCTCGGAAGTGCTTTGTTCCCACGGCAACCAGATTGCCACGGGAACAAAACGAGGGAGAAAAGGTTCTTCTATGGCTCTGCTGGTTGGGGTGTCCTTGGGGCATGAAGCCCCAAGGACAGCCCTTTCCAGGCCACGGAGAAGGGGTGTTTTGCTGCTTCCCCGAGGCCTGGAAAAGCAGCAGATTGGGACCTCTGGGGCTGCCAGTGAAAGGGGCGCCTACAGACCGCCCTTTTGGGGTGGTCTGTAAATTGAAAAGAAAGCATGGTAATTTATTATTTTCTTTATGGGGAGAAGACACTTTTTCTTATCAAGGCCAAGAAAATCTTTGCATATTCTTTACATCTCTACGCCAGGCAGAGTGGATATTCAAAACCACATACATATTTTGGCAAAGTTACAAGAAAAACCTCCTTATGTCTAAATACCCTAAAGGCACCAGATCCTGTCTGTTTTGGGAAGCTAAACAGGGTCAGCCTTGGTTAGTACTTGGATGGGAGATAGCCAAAGCAGGAATACCAGGTGCTGTAGGCTATATTTCATAGGAAAAAAAACTGGCAAAACCATCTCTGAATATTTCTTTCCCATGAAAACACTGAAAATTTCATTGGATCATGCTCAGTTGACAGACAACTCAAAGGCACGCACACATACACACACACAAGTATTAATCTTGTGTGTACATTCTCATAGGCACAAGGCATCCAAATTAAAATCTGCCTCTAAGGGGCAATGTAGTTTTGTGGAACACTTCGGTGAATAAGAAAAAAAACAATGAAATCATTTTCAAAAGAAACTATATCTTAAGTACAATTTACAATCCTACAACATTTCTACTTCTTTAAAGGACTTTTTTTATGGACACTATTACATCAAGTTCAAATGGCAAAATACATTGAGGAAACGTGTAGGAGGAAATCCCAATGCAGATAAGGTGTTTGATCTTCCTGCTTTGTAGTCACAAACAAGCTGTGAACATGCTAGTTCCCTGCCTTCCTCCTCACATTTCCACTGGAGCAGTGATTTTCAAACATAAAGCATTAGAGGCTTTGTCGTGTTGTGCATTAGATCAAAAGATTTTCAACATCTCATTTTTATTCCATTGCTATTTTAATTGTTAACACTTGCAGCCAAGCAGCCAAGCAAGCATTAGCATGCTTACGCGCTTAGAAATGCCAAGCCAAAGGAAAGATCATTACTGTTCAATTGCATTCCTCCCCTTCTACACTATGTCTTGCCACACAAATATTTTAAACAATGACACTGATTCACCAGCAGGTTTTGGTTTATTTCAGACTGCATTATCAGTAATTACAGGGCTTACATTCCATCTTGATCTTTTTTGACCGACAATGAATTTGTTATGAAATAAAGCACCAGCTATGACTAGCTATTGCACTGTGCTGAGAATGTGGCACACAAAAATACTGTCATTTGAGTGGAACACATTTTGAATTATAAAAATGTAACAGTGCTTCATTCTCCTATGGAGGGAGACGTTTGTGAGGTTAAAATTAATGATCCTAAGAGCACAGATGAACACAGTGAAAAGTAGAAACATTCACTACATCACCACAGGTTGTATTTATAGCAAATGGGAGTGAAATATAACATTCACCAGCAAGTGAATCTAATAAACCTACACTATTTCTTCAATACACAGCATATATTCCTCAAGATATATGACAAGTACCAGTTTTTTACAGTAAGAGAAGTACCAGTTTAGCACAGATTAGAAACCCCTAATTCTCTCCCCTCACTCTTTGTCTTTCTCTCTGCTCTGCCTCTCAGATCTACACTTTTTCTTTCTCATGGGTTTGCTTCTCCCATTCTCAATGCTTCTCACTGTACTGGGCAACAGGAATTCTCTCTCTCTCTCTCTCTCTCTCTCTCTCTCTCTCTTTTCTCTCCCTCCCTGAACTGTTCTGGTCCCTGTGAGAAGGAAGCAGTAAATGGGTTGCCTAGAAGCCCTCTGAAGAAATGAGTCTCCAAGATGTGTCTCGACTCTCTAGTCTTGTTCCCAAGAGAGATTTGGGACAACCAGTGTGTAAAAATAATAATAATGGTACTGCTAGCTAAAGGTAGAATACAATTATAATTAACTAAAATTCATTCACCCATTTTGACATAGCTCCAAGATACATGCTGTTACAATCCTCACAGTAACCATGCTATCATTTGGGTAGCTATTTTCATGGTTTTCGAAGCATGCTGGAAGGTAGGCAGACACACCCATATATACCCACACACATTTTCTTTTATTAGTATAAGCGCAATATTTTGTATTTTAATATTAACTTTATTTATATCCCTGATGTTTTCACCAAACTGACACTCATGTTTAAATATTTGATGGAATATCACGTTGAGGATGGAGCAAGCCACCATGTTTTCTACTGCCCCAGAAATTAGTACATAGAGCAATGTATTCAAGCTACAGGAAAAGAGATTTCACCTAAACATTAGGAAGAACTTTCTGATGTTAAGAGCTGTCTGATAGTTGAACAAGCTGCTTTGAAGATTGATGGAGTCTCCTTCTTTGGAGGTTTTTAAACAGAGGCTGAATGACTATCTGCTAGGACTGCTTTGACTGTGTCTTCCTGGATGGCAGGAGGCTGAAGTAGGTGACTCTTTTGGTCTTTCCCAACTCTCTGATTCTATTATATTATGTACGTTTGTATCTCAATAAGAATGATATTGCCTGGTAGTAGTAATGTTGATAGGGCTGACCAAGCCCATGGAAGAAATGACAGACCCACCCACCCCAGCAACCAGGCAGAACAGACAAGATCACAGAGCCGGAGTAAAAAGTGCTGAATCCCATAGCAGCAACTAAGGTGTATGTGTGATCATTATCCCACCAATTCTTCACTGCAAGACTTGAACTTGGGACTGTCTTAAGTGTTTCCTGCACTATAACTCTCTTTAAATGCTAGCCCTCTGGGTTTCAACTCCCCACCCTCAGCTTGGCACCAACTATTCTTTGACAGCCACACACCCACTATCTAATGTGTCCCAAACTTAAAATATTTTTCTTAATGTCAGTAGTGTTTATAAGGTACTTCTGAAATCACTCCAGACAGCTGCTTGTTGAAACAAAGTAATAGATTTATTTACAAGTCAGACTGAATACAGTATCTCTTTTAGTGGATGGTGTCCACATTGGATACGTTGTTTAAATACTTTATTTTTTACACAGTTTGACAGTTTCTTTAGCTTGTCTTTGTAATTGGTTCTTTATAGCTTTATATATGTTTCCTTACAAACTAAGTTCTCACAGAACTTTTATTAAACTTTTTGTATGTTATAACATTTCTGGTTACCTGTGATTCCAGTAGTCACCAAACACTATGTTTCCCGCAGGACACTACAACAATTTAATTAAGGACACTCTTTGTCCCTTTCTTGGGTACCTAAAACCCATTCCAACTGTCATTCACAGCAGCCTAACCTAGCTTCAATGGCCCTCAGGACACAATAAACATCAACCCTAACTAACTACTCTGTACCTCTTTTTATACTCGCTCCTGGAAGCAGCCCCCACCTTTTCTTGACTTTGCTTCCATTGGCTGTTAGCTAGGTTCTAATCTCCTTATTGTCTCCATAGGGGAAGACAATGAATTGTCATTACTTGGATTACATCTTTCACTCCTTATTTCCTCAGGCCATGTCATTGGATCCCACCAGTTGGACTTCTGGGAGAGTAAAGTACCTCCTTTTCCTTAAGTAAGCTATAAAGGTAAAGATTTCCCATTGACATGAATTTCTAATTGTGACCAACTGTAGTGACAGTGCTTATCTCCATTACCAAGCCAAGGGAGCCAGCGTTGTCTGAAAATGACTCTGGTGATCATGTGCCCAGCATGACTGCAGAGAATGTTGTTATCCTTCCACTGAAGTTATACATACAGTTTTTATATACTTGCGTTCACATGCTTTCAAACTGTTAGTTTGGCAGAAGCTGGAACTAGTGATGGTAGCTGACTTTGTCATGCAGCATCTGAGCCTTGAACTGCCAATCTTGATTATCTGACCTCATGATTATCAGAATTGGCATCTTAATCACTAAGCCAACATGTCCCACTAAATCAGCCATACTTTATTCTTATTCTTTCTAATCATTCATTAAACTTAAATAGACTTATTTGAATGATGATATGTGATGGCTGTCTTGATTGAAGAAACATCTGTAGACTTCTGCTCTTTCTCTGACTCCTGTTCCACCTCTCCAACCCTCTGTCTGCCAATCCTGCCAAGTGATGCTACCTGCCCTCCATGCTGGCCTCCTTTGGTGCAATTCTTCACCTGTAGAGTTTGGGGATTCTTAAGATCACAGGCGGGCAACTGTCAGGAGTTCTCCAACTTTTTGGTCCTCTCTGCACCATTTTAGAATCCAGAAAGGCCTTTTTATTTTTTCAAATTGGAAGTGACAAAGAATTCAATGCCTAGGCTATATCCTCTATGAAAATTGGCCCAGGGTAATCCAAAAATGAACTATCAGCAAGGAGGGTTTTTTTTGGGGGGGAGGGGTTGGTGCTCCTTTTCCAACCAGGTTTTGGCTATGGTGTGGCTTTGGCCTGATGCGGGGGTGTGCGTCATCTATATGCCATGGCCCGAGATTGACCCAAAGGCCTATCTGTTTCAGGCCATGGATACATCCTGTGGAATCTTTGTTTTGAGGTTTGGAGAGGAATTACATTCTAAATCTCAGGATTTCATAGATGTTGTTATGGCAGTTAAAGTGAAATCAATGTGCTATAATTGCATAATGTTAAAGGGCCTCAAGTTAGGGCAGATCTGAATTGATCCAAACTGAAACTGGCCCAGATTCAAATCACAGAATAGACTCTGAACCAAATAATGCCATAGTAAAATGTGTCCCAAGATGCATTTGAGTGAATGTGAGACAAAAGAAAAGGGAAAAAGGGAGGGGAAAAGGATAAAAGAAGGAATGTAGCAGCACCTTTAAGAATCACTGATGTTTATTTTAACATGAGCCTTTATGGATATAAACCCACTTCTTCAAATGCAGTACAGAGAAGTGTGCTTATATCCACAAAAGCTCATGCTAAAACAAAAACCTGTTATTTTTAAAGGTGCTGCTATATTCATTCTTTTCCCCTCCCTGCTTCATCCTTTGTATACTGCAAGAGACTAACACAGCTATTTAAAAAAAAACTGAGGCAAGATAGTGTTTTATTGGCACATTGGTGAAACTCACCATGGATCTGGCAAACATTGTTATTGTTACCACCTGTTTAGTATTACACAGGACATGAAATCTGCTTCAGGATTACTGAAAGTAGTATATTGACTATATGAAAATGTCTTTAATTGCTTTTTGGAATCTTAGAAAAAATCAGTCTGTTACTTTATTTTATTTTATTTTTCTCTTTTCTTCTGGCTGCATTAATGAAAGTAGCACAGACTCCTCCTGGAATCTCATATCTAAATCTTTATTAATGCTTTACAACTAACAATTCATTTTAGAGCAGTCAATAACTATATAGAGTGTAACCCCAGCAATCCCTTCAGGCCTCAATTGATTTATTGATTCTTTAGTCCTAGCAGTGCCACCTACTGGTAAATTCTCAACAACAGTCATTTCAGCCCCAGGAAAGGAAATGAACAACAAAAGCTATACTACAAACACTGCTTGTGTTGTTCTGTCTTAAAAGAATAATTATATTTCTACAGATGAGTATTTTGGAATAATAATAGCATGCTTTAAATATATTCTTGTTCACAGTTCTTACCTCTCCTCTTCTTTTTTTATTTTTTAATTTTTTTTTCTGACATGTTTGGCCGGTACAAGAAATAACTGGGCTATTATGCCAGTAGGAAGTTGTCAAGTTGATGTGGATTGATTTGTACATCAGGCTATGTAGAAGAGATTGCTGTGAAGCAAGAGCTTGGATTCAAAGGTGCTTTGGCCTGGCTTTTCTGAAAAACTATGGGAGTAATTGCAATTACAAGTTTAGCTCTCGATTATGAGAGGAATCTTCCATGGAAACCCAGTTTCCAACCAAATTATTTAAGTTTCCATTGTGTACATGTGTAGTGAAAAGGCCGATCTTTCAGCCAGTCAAGAAGAAGCATGGGACCAGCCTATGGGAAGCTGGCTGGGCAGGGCTATAAAAGGGCCTTACAGAGAGTGAAGGGAGGGGGGTAGTTTTGATGGGAAGAGTTATCTCAAATGGAAGGTGTGCTCTTAGAGTTCCTGAGGGAACATTTTAGTTTTGTTTGGTGACCACAAAAGGGTCTTAAGAGTCCAAAGAAGGACTGTGTAGGCTTGGGGAGTCTAGTAGGGAGAGGCTCAGAGCAAGCTGGTTATTGAAAAGGGAATTTTGGTCCATGTACCTGAGATAAGATTGCCTGAGTGGCTGTATTAATATTTTGAAAGAACATCTTGTAAATAAATAATAAGATGAATATAACAACTTTAAGTCTAATTTATAGTTTATTTTTATATTTTTCAATAAACATTTGTTGCTGTTTAAAATACTACTTGGCCTCCATTTGCTTCAAGCCACCCTACCTAATATTAGAGACACACAGGTGCTGCACCATCTTTAAGAGCAGTACTAGGGTGAAGGTTGGCAGGAGTCCTTCACAACATGATAGTATTATTTTTATTAGAAAATGCATAAGTGAAGAAAAGGTTAAGGGGGAGTCTTATCTCCATACTGGTCTGCTTTACACTGCAGTCTGAGATCAGCTCAATATGGCTTTCTGCCTGAGGCAAAGGCTAAAATGATGTTGAATGAAAACTGCTACATGAGTGATGTGGAAGCATTCACCACCTTAACTGAGGCCAGTAGTCTAGTTACCAATTGGAGGGTTTTGAACAGTAACTGAAACTAGAAGAAAAGGGTATTGTTCTTCTGTTATAAATCCAATTAAATAATCCTAGTCCAATGACAAAAAACACATTCCCAAGGTTACCTGGGGAGTTTCATGGCTGAGCTGGAAATTGAACCCTGGTCTCCAGAGTTGTAGTCTAACACTCAAACCAGTAAAAATTCTTATTTACTCTGTAGTTCTTTCTCCATATTACCTTACAGAAACATTTCTGATGAGATTATAAAATCTAATGTCACCTTTTGTTCATATATATATATATATATATATATATGATTAACATATAAATCTTAGACCACTAACTTTTCACCTTCTAATATATCCACTACATATGAAAAAAGGAGCCCTCCTTATCTTGACATCCATTGGTTAGAATTATCCTGGGGCATTTTTAACAGCATATTTTGGGTTAGATACCATTAGCACATAATTTTATATAAATTCCTTTTTAATTGCTACATAAAAGTAAATTGTATATCTTTGGACCACATGTTCCCCCAATACATTCATCTTGGTATTTTGCTCAAAATTCTGGGCCAAAATTATCATGTATTCTTTTACAGGCTTCTCTAATTTCACCTTCTGTCTCTAATTTCAAGAGCCATTTATACATTTTTTTGATTTTTTTAAACATCATCATATCTTAGTTATTAAGAAAAAATGATTACTAATGTAATTTAATTAATTTAATTAGTAATCTTTTTTGTACTAACTAAAGTATAACTAAGTTATATTACTGAAATATAATGAGAGATAATCACACTTTGTTACTTTTTTAAAAATAAAAATGTTATAGTTATAGGATCTGTGTAGCCTCTCTTCTTAGCTATGTTTTGTACCACAGTCCAGTGGCAGGCAACAGTTTGAAATTTCCCAAGAGTAATACTTTTTCTTTACTTTTCAATAACAAGAAAGGCAGTTAAAAACAAAAACAAATTATAATTATAAAAGTAATAAACCGACTGGAAGATTTGGAACAGTAACTGTAACTAGTTCTTTTTAAAATAACTTCTCAAACCCTGTACCATCCACACAGATTTTGCTTATTCTTTGAATAAGCAAAGATTTTCAGACTTTGCCACTATTGCATTAGACAGAGTATGGCTCAAGCAAAGGAAAGATCAAACCCAAAATGTTGGGATAGGAAAGTGCCTGCCTGCTATTACCACAACGTACCCTTGGCAATCACTAACTATTGGATCAGGGAGACTAGAATTGCTACCAATTAATTTTAAAATAATTTTCTAAACTTTATCATGGTCATCACTGTAATAATCTCAATTTTGTAATAATAATAAAAAAATCAAGGTTCTACTACTGAAGATTCCAAATGCTTCCATAATAACTTAGCATTTTACTTAGCACTAAGAGTAAAATAGAATCATAGAATCATAGAATCATAGAGTTGGAAGAGACCACAAGGGCCATCCAGTCCAACCCCCTGCCATGCAGGAACTCCAAGTCAAAGCATCCCTGACAGATGGCCATCCAGCCTCTGCTTAAAGACCCCTAAGGAAGGAGACTCCACCACACTCCGAGGGAGTGTGTTCCACTGTCGAACAGCCCTTACTGTCAGGAAGTTCCTCCTAATGTTGAGGTGGAATCTCTTTTCCTGCAGTTTGCATCCATTGTTCCGCGTTCTAGTCTCTGCAGCAGCAGAAAACAAGCTTGCTCCCTCCTCAATATGACATCCCTTCAAATATTTAAACAGGGCTATCATATCACCTCTTAACCTTCTCTTCTCCAGGCTAAACATCCCCAGCTCCCTAAGGCGTTCTTCATAGGGCAAGGTTTCCAGACCCTTCACCATCTTAGTTGCCCTCCTTTGGACATGCTCCAGTTTCTCCACATCCTTTTTGAATTGTGGTGCCCAGAACTGGACACAGTATTCCAGGTGGGGCCTGACCAAAGCAGAATAGAGTGGCACTATAACTTCCCTTGATCTAGAAACTATACTTCTATTGATGCAGCCTAAAATTGCATTGGCTTTTTTAGCTGCCGCATCACACTGTTGACTCATGTTCAGCTTATGGTCTACTTGGACTCCTAGATCCCTTTCACATGTGGTCTCATTCAGCCAGGTGTCCCCCATCCTATATCTGTGCATTTCATTTTTCCGCCCTAAGTGCAGAACCTTACATTTCTCCGTATTGAATTTCATTTTGTTAGCACTGGCCCAGCTTTCTAGTCTATTCAGGTCATTTTGAATTTTGATCCTATCCTCTGGGGTATTAGCTACTCCTCCCAGTTTAGTGTCATCTGCAAATTTGATAAGTATGCCCCCAATTCTGTCATCCAAATCGTTAATAAAGATGTTGAATAGCACTGGGCCCAGGACAGAACCCTGTGGGACCCCACTGGTCACTTCTCTCCAGGATGAAAAGGAGCCATTGTTGAGCACCCTTTGAGTTCGGCCAGTCAACCAATTACAAATCCATGTAACAGTTAACTTGTCTATCCCACATTTTCCAAGCTTGTTTGCAAGAATGTCATGGGGAACCTTGTCAAAGGCCTTACTGAAATCGAGGTATACTATATCCACAGCATTCCCTTCATCTACCAAGCTGGTAATTTTATCAAAAAAAGAGATCAGGTTCGTTTGGCATGACTTCTTTTTCTGAAACCCATGTTGGCTTTTTGTGATTATGGCATTGGCTTCTAAATGTTCGCAGACTCTCTGCTTAATGATCTGCTCTAGCATCTTTCCTGGAATTGATGTCAGACTAACTGGACGATAATTGTTGGGATCCTCTTTTTTTCCCTTTTTGAAGATGGGGACAACGTTTGCCCTCCTCCAGTCTTCTGGGACTTCTCCTGTTCTCCAGGAGTTCTCAAAGATTATTGCCAATGGCTCTGATATTACATTTGCTAGTTCTTTTAATACTCTAGGATGTAGTTCATCTGGTCCTGGAGATTTATATTCATTTAGGTTAACCAAGTATTCCTGTACTATCTCTTTACTTATTCTGTGCTGAAATTCCCCTATTCTGTCTTCTGCTCCATTATCCTTCGGTTGAGCACCTTTTGCCTTTTCTGAGAAGACTGAAGCAAAGAAGGTGTTGAGTAATTCTGCCTTTTCTCTGTCCCCTGTTAGCATTTTGCCATCTTCTGCACGCAGTGGCCCTACTGTTTCCTTCTTCTTCCTTTTGCTGCGGACATATCCAAAAAAGCCCTTTTTATTGTTCTTAACCTCTCTAGCAAGCCTGAGTTCATTCTGCGCTTTAGCTTTTCTGACTTTACCCCTACATGTGCTGGCTATTTGTTTAAATTCCTCTTTCGTGATTTCTCCATTTTTCCATTTCTTATACATGTTCCGTTTAAAACTTAGCTCATTTGAAAGTTCCTTAGTCATCCATCCTGGCTTCTTGAGACATCTACCATTTTTCTTCCTCATTGGAACTGTTTGAAATTGTGCCTTCAATATCTCCCTTTTGAGAAACTCCCATCCGTCTTGAACTCCCTTTTCTTTTAGTATTCCTGACCATGGGATCACTCCCAGTATTTCTCTAAGTTTATTGAAATTAGCTCTCCTAAAGTCTAGAGTGCGTGTCTGACTATGCCTAGCTTCTCCCTTCCACTGCATAACAAACTCCAGGAGAACATGGTCACTTCCACCTAAGGATCCAACCACTTGCACCCCATCAACTAGGTCTTCCCTGTTGGTTAAGATCAGATCTAAAATGGCTGATCCCCTTGTTGCCTCTTCCACCTTTTGGACAATGAAATTGTCTTCCAGGCAAGTGAGGAATTTGCTAGACTTTGAGGATTTGGCTGA
Organism: Urosaurus nigricauda; assembly: GCA_034509955.1. Classification (NCBI taxonomy): domain Eukaryota; kingdom Metazoa; phylum Chordata; class Lepidosauria; order Squamata; family Phrynosomatidae; genus Urosaurus; species Urosaurus nigricauda. The sequence goes on along the minus strand of JAOEGL010000003.1, from coordinate 195,764,035 downwards.
GTTTGACTTCCAGCAAAAGTAAAGAAAAGTAAAGAAAAATATTTGGTACCTTTGCCAAACACCTCTGTAAGGTAACTCTCAGTGCAAAGGGAAAGTGTAAAGCATATGTATAACTGCTTTCTTGACACAAATGGGACTTAACTGTGCTTAATTTTGACTGGATCATGGCCCCAACTCTGTTTGTGTCTCTTTCCCTGAGTCTAATAACACTGCAGTGGTGCAAGGTCAGAATAAAAATAAAGCCTCCTGCATATCATTATGATTTCTTAAAAATAAATGATGAGGCCTTCTCTGATGAGTACATGCACAGCATGTAGAGATATTAAGTGATTAGTATTGATTGCCAAAATGCCTCAGCTGAGCTACCTCACCATGTCGTTCAAAAACAAAATAATTAAAGGAAAAAAATAATGGTGATGAAACAACTCACTTTGCTTGGACTTTGTTCAACCAATTTATCCCACAAACTCCTTTTTAAGTAAAAGAAAATTCCCTAGTTTGTCTGAGGTATTGTTGGAAGATAGGCAGCCAAAGGAAAATAAGATGGCAGAGTAATAGCCATTTCTATTACTGAATGTGGCACTGCTCTGGTTGTAGCAAAGGGACCAAATAGACATGGTGTGCCTGAAATTTCAAACAAATTGTGATCCTTTCCTTGTCATAAACATGTGTGGCATGCCCTTCAGCTTCATGGGATAATGGGCAGTTCAGTCAGTAGTGTCACCCAGTCTGCACCCCCCACACCATCCTAGTGATGCTACTGAATTCAGTTTCAGATCCAGTCAACAAGTCTAAGTAGTGCTGAGTCTATACCTCTCTAGAAAGAATTGTGATTTGAAATGGGTGAGGCTGGATCAAGGGTGATTTCAGGGGTGGGTAAAATAGAGTCCAAGATCTGGAGAAGCTTTCTTCATTCTTGCGGTGACACTCCCCTCCTTCCACCAGATTTAGACATGCCGAGGTCCTAAATTATGGCAATTTTAACAATTCTCACCACATTATCTGAAAAACATGTAGTGTTTAAACAGAAATAAAAAATCAGGTGTTTTTAATAGTAAAAGTATAGTAATGTGATGTTCTCTAAACTGTAGTGTGATTAGTTTGCACACAGATATTCTTCTTTTTATTCCCTTGCTCAGTGTGTCACTTCTATGACAAAGTAAGCAGCCCATGAAATTACAGGTTGAACCTCACTTATCGGAAATGTTTGGGACCAGAAATGTTTTGGACTTTGGATTTATTTTATAATTTTTTTTACTACTTGCATATCCATAATGAGATATATTGGGAGTGGAACCCAAGTCTAAACTTGAAATTTATTTATGTTTTGTATTTGTTATTGTTGTATTCTGTGAAGATGTTTCCAGCGATACTGAGGCAAACATTTCATGGTGTTTGCTTGGCAAGTTTCTTCAGAGGGGGTTTGCCATTGCCATCCTCTGAGGCATTATCTGTCACTACTTCTGTCACTATCTTAGCCACCTACCTGAATAATTTTGGATTTTGGAGTATTTCATATTTTGGAATTCCAGATAAGAGATACTCAATGTGTACTTTAAAATATCTGTCCAAACTTGCCATTTGCTTTGTGGGACACAGGGAAGCCCTTTGCCTCCTTATAGAATTATTATGGGAGGATGCTCAGGAAAAATAGTCAGGTTAGGAATGTATCTGATGAAAGAGGAAGGTCTCCCAGAAATAAAAATTCAGCTCCCCTTTATGAAATCTTCCTTAAGCCTCCAAATTTCTTGCATTGCAGGGAGTGACAGATTGGAAATCCTCCAAACCTGTAAGCTTTACCAAGTCTGCCTTCCCTTGGAAACTTTACTCCCCCCCCCTTTTTTTAGGGTTTTTTTTTTTTTTTTTTTTTTTTTTTTTTGCCTAAACTCCATTTCTAAATGATCAGCTGAAGTTTTCAGTTACTGTAATGCTAGAAATTTGGCGATAGAAACAAATTAATTGGAGAGGACAGAATTCTTATTAGAGTCGGTGTTTCATTTCTCACCCAACCCCAAGTTACACATCTGAGACAGCTATTTTTACTGTTTCTTTTTTCTTTGTTAATAATAATATATTTCTAGCCCGCCCCTCTGAACGAGCAATCGGGGCGGGTTACAACAAGGTTAAAAAACAGTACAATTAAAATATACCATCCCATCACCCAACTCCCCCCCCCCTTAAAAGTCTTTGTGTATGGGTATGCATGTGTATTCTCACAATGCTTCTTTTCAAAATGTAGCTTGCAGGTGAAGGAAGGCAAAAGAAAGTCACTTTGGGCTCTGTCCTGTGCCAGGAGAAAGATGGGATATTAAACAAATACATAAATGCACAGATAGCTAAGGGATCTATGGGCGAGGGTCATTTGTTCAGCATCCAAACCCCATCTGTTTAATATAACTTTAATTTGTCCTCCTCACACTGGGGATAAATAAAACAAGCAAAAGGGAACAATGAAATAAACAAATAATATATTCCAAAGACAACCAAGAGAGCTTTTCATTCCTTTCCTTTCTCATGCTGAGCCTGTGCCTCATCTTATCTGTGTGGAATTCTTGCTTAATTAGAACAGCATCCAGTTGGCCATCCCCATGGTCCAATGGTCTAACTCCCTTCTTGATAGTTCAAAGCACATTGGGAATTTATAACTGAAGTGTACCAGATTTTTCATGCCCACTGATTGCTCAGGACTGGAGCCGAGATAAAATATTTCAAACTGCAATCCCATTTTCGAAAATCCCAGTTAGTGAAACACAGTTACATCATAAATAAGAGTTAAAATAATAATCTTTGAATCTGAAAGTAATAGTTGCCTTTGAGCACGTAACATAATGGGGGCAGACTCCACACATACAAAATGGGTACATAATCTTGTAATATTTTCAGTTTAAATTATGAACAGAGGAAGAATTTCAGAGCACTAGAGTTCTCATTGGAATATAACTGGGTGTTATGAGCTGAGAAGAGCCATATTTTGTGAAACACCAGGAAAGTTTTGCCTACTGCATGGACAAGAGCTCTGCATATGCTGTCAAAGTTATCTCTCGCCATTGATTATGCTAGCTAGGGCTGATGAGAATTCTAGGAAAATAACACATGGATTCCCACAAACCCCAGCCTGTTGGATTATGTAGGAATGATATGAAATGAATATCAGAAGCCCATGATTTCCAGATGTCAGCTGCATTGCTTCTGAAAGGTATTCTTAAAATAACAATATAATAATAATAATAATAATATGATTTATTTCTATACCGCCCTTCCATAGATCAGGGCGGTGTACAGCATATAAAAAACAGTAGGACATAAAAACCATTAAAACAAGCCGGTAACAATAAAACAATAAAAGCAGTAAAACCAATAAGACAATAAAATCACAATAAAATCACAATTCTCCATATAAGTGCTAGTGCATATGCCGCAGCAGAACAGTGGGTGGCATTACAACAGGCAGGTAAATAAAAGTCCATTCAGCGGTAAGCCTGGTTAAATAAATAGGTCTTTAAGTCCTTTTTAAATTGAGCAAGGGAGGGGGACAAGCGGAGATCGATAGGTAGAGAGTTCCAGAGACAGGGGGCAGAGATGGAATATGCCCTCTTCGTCGTACTCGCCAATCTAGTCTCCGGAACTCTCAGTAACCGCTGACCAGATGACCTAAGTGTGCGGGGCGGATTGTATGGGGAGAGACGGTCCTTCAGGTACCCTGGACCCAAGCCATATAGGGCTTTATAGGTAATAACCAGCACTTTGTACTGAGCCCGGAAGCGAATCGGCAGCCAGTGAAGGTCTTTCAGAATTGGTGTTATATGGGCGGCCCTGGGAGCACCAGTGACCACCCGCGCTGCCATATTTTGGACCAGTTGTAGCTTCCGAGTGTGATACAAAGGCTGCCCCATGTAGAGCGCATTGCAGAAGTCCAACCGAGAGGTTACCAGAGCGTGTACTACGGTTTCAAGGTCCCTCCGGTCCAGGTAGGGACGCAGCTGGCGAATCAGCCGAAGCTGATAACAGGTGCTCCTGACCGTCGCGTCCACCTGAGAAGTCAGATGGAGCGACGAATCAAGGAGCACCCCCAGACTGCGTACTGTGTCCTTCACGGGGAGCGTGACCCCGTTCAGGACAGGTGGAACCACCTCCATCCCTGGACCGGGAGAACCTATCGCCAGTACTTCCGTTTTCTCTGGATTCAGGCTGAGTCTGTTTTCCCTCATCCAGTCCATTACCGATTCCAGACAGGCCACGAGAGGAGCGACGCCATCCCTGGTCACTGCATCAGTCGGAGACATAGAGAAGACTATTTGGGTGTCATCAGCGTACTGATAACACCGCGCCCCATGCCTCCGGATGATCTCTCCCAGCGGTTTCATGTAAATGTTAAAGAGCATGGGGGACAGAATGGCTCCTTGAGGAACCCCAGATGTAAGGGCCCTCTTATCGGAGCAAACGTCCCCCAGCTGCACCATCTGGAACCTCCCAGAGAGGTAGGACCGGAACCACTGGAGCGCAGTGCCCCCGATTCCCACCTCTGCCAGGCGTTCCAGAAGGATACCATGGTCGATGGTATCGAAAGCCGCTGAGATGTCCAAGAGCACCAACAGGGACACGCTACCCCTGTCGATGCCCAGACGGAGATCATCGACCAGGGCGACCATGGCAGTCTCAACCCCATAGCCCGCCCGAAAACCGGTTTGAAATGGATCTAGAAAATCCGTTTCGTCCAAGATCGATTGAAGTTGGAATGCAACCGCCCTCTCGATCACCTTCCCCAGAAATGGCAGCAGCGAGACTGGCCGATAATTATTATGAACCAGGGGGTCGAGGGAGGGCTTTTTCAATAACGGTCTTACAATGGCCAATTTAAGATGGTCAGGAAATTGTCCCTCCCTCAAAGATGTATTAATAATTTGGCGTAACAGCAAGGTTACCGCCAATCCCCCCTGGGCCACTAGCCACGAGGGGCAGGGATCGAGAGAGCAGGTTGTCTTCCGAACACTTCTAAGGATCTTGTCCACATCCTCGGTACCGACAGACTCAAACTGATCCAGTACAACAGAGTCCACGGAAGCTCTAGACGCCTCTATTCTGGGTTCTGCTTCAATTCTGGCGTCCAGACCTTCGTTTATCCGAGAGATTTTATCCGCGAAGAAGTTGTTAAATTGGTCACAGCAGGCCTTGGTTGGTTCAAGGATCTGGTTCGGGGCAGGAGGGAGCTGAGTTAGCTCCCTCACTACCCTGAACAACTCTGCTGGACGCGACTCCGCGGACGCGATACGAGCAGCGAAGAACGAGTTCTTAGCTGCTTGTATCGCCTCTCCATAGTCCACCAAAAGGAGATCTAGGAGAGCCTTGTCGGATAAACGCTGGTGTTTCCGCCAGGCGTGCTCTAGTCGTCGCAGGACCCGCTTCCTTGCCCGGAGATCTTCCGTGTACCAGGGCTTCCTTTTGGAAGCAGGCCTGAGAGGGCGCTTGGGAGCGATACTGTGTATAGCCCTAGAGAGATCCGTATCCCAGGTGTTAACTAGGGCATCAACAGTGTCGCCGTCACTTCCAACCATAAACCCCTCTAGGGCTTCTTGGAACCTATCAGGTTCCATCAGCCTTCGAGGGTGGACCATTCTAATAGGTCCGCCACCCCCGGAGGGGATCTGGGTAGATGCCTTGATGCTTGCCTCAACCAAGAAATGATCCGTCCATGACAGGGCGGAAGTGTTGGTGATTTCCGCCCACGGATTTTCCATGTCCGTACAGAAGACCAAATCGAGTGTATTCCCCGCACAATGCGTTGGACCCGAAACCAACTGAGACAGGCCCATGGCTGTCATGGTCTCCATGAATTCCCGAGCCGCACCAGATGGAACATTGTTGACCGCGAAGGGGATGTTGAAGTCTCCCAGGACTAGAAGCCTGGGGGACTCCAACATCAGCTCCGAGACCAACTGTGTCAGCTCGTTAAGGGAGTCTGTTAGCGCACGGGGTGGCCGGTAGACCAACAGAATCCCTAGACTGTCTCTAGCCTTCAGGGTCAGGTAAATACACTCGATATAGGTAGTCTGACGGACATGGTTCCTGGTTAGAGACAGGGTGTTTTTATGCACCAAGGCAACACCCCCCCCGCCCACCTAACCTGCTCTGGTCCTTCACCGAGTACCCGGAAGGGAGGACCTGAGCCCACACAACATCCGCATAACCACATCTGATGGTTATATGTAAAGTTGTAATGAGTTTAGCACATCAAAGCTGCATCTTTCTATCCAATTAACCTAGGTGTAAATGCCATGAAAATCAATAGGAATTATGTCTGAGTAGAACTATATTGGGGTGTGCTATATCAGTAATTTTACAAATGTGGTCAGAATACTTACTATATCCATTTATCCTATGCAAAAATGCTCTTGAAACATAATGCTCTTCTAGTGTATTTAAAGAAAACCACATTCCAGATAAGGATCCATGTTAGGCTTTAGTGGTTAAAAGGATAAAAGGTGTCATGGCACTTCAGAGATGAACTGGTTTGATGCAACATGACATTTGACAAGCAGGGCTTTGCATCCCACAGTGCTGATTTGACAGAATTGCTGTCACACATGCCTATGAAGGTTCATTCTAAAGTAGACAGAAAAACCCATTAGTCCTCTAATCTAGACAACACATCACAATTTGATAAGCACCAGAAAGCATCTGCTGAGGTGGGGCAGTTTCCACAGAACTTCATTCCACAATAGAAAGCCAAGGAGGCACTTAAAGAAGTAGTACTTCCTTCCAGGTCACTGCTGCATCACAGTCTGTACTGTGGTATTTCATTCATTATAGTAAGGATATATGATTGACTTAAACAGGGCCTCACTTGCACTTGAAGGATTTCCTATCTCCATCCACGTCTGCCTGAGGCCTGAAGCCTGCTGTAAGGACTCTTTTCTATCCTCTTCAGTGGGGGCAATACACTGTATGAAAACACTGGAAAAGAACCTCTTTCCTGTGAATACCCATGTTGTGAAATATTTCCCTTTGGAGTCCCACATGGCATTAAGGATGACATTAGAGTCACCATGAAGTGGAAATTACTTGAAGGCACACATGAACAACAACAGCAACAACAAAAACAAAGCAGAATAGGTACAAATGAAACTATTACTTGTAGAATAATGTAAACACATTTTAGTTCACATTGACTGAAAACAACAAAAACTTCACCATAAGGCTATGGCAGCACTTCAGTTGCAGCAGGTGCAGAGTGGAATTTCTGCAATCTTGGGCAGGTGACTAGGAATGCAAACCATATATTTTAAAACTGGATTTTATGTTTGAATGCATCTGTTAGTATGTTATTACCCACGTGGCATAAGCAAATGCATGTGACAAACACAGATGCTTATCAAGCTCCAGCCTGTGATTCAAGAAAATTTTGTTTAGTTTTGCAATTTATATCCCTCAGCAAAATCCTACATGATCTCTCTCTCTATCTCTCTTTCCTAATGTTCCTCTCCTTCTGTTGTCCTTTCTTTTATATATAATATTTTTCTATCTCAATATGTGTATATGGAATTAGCCTGAATAAATATTACAGTGATGAACATCAAAGAGAGCTAGAGACAGAAAGTTTTATTTTTAAACCCAAGTGTGAAACCTTTTAAGTCGTTACCTTTCACACATTTTTGATTGCATAATGGAGTCTAATCATGTGTGATGAAAATAAAAGTTATATTTATATACCACAGTAACTACAGGTCTGAAGTGCTTGTTCGGTTATTGGTTTTTAATGCTGACTTGCATATATGTTAGCTAAGAATGGATGGGGAAGTTGGATTTATATAATATATCAAAATCGGTCCAGACAATCTGTTAACCATTATGTCAGCACTGAAGAACAATTATTGTCCTCCAGATGTCATTGGAATCTGGCTCACATCAGCCCCAACCAATATAGCCAATTTCTGGGATAGTTGGAACTGCAGTTTGACAACATAAGGTAGACCACAAATTCTGCAACACAGTTTTCCTCGATAAGTATCTTGATGAATGATAATATAAAATTCATGTGTGAGAAATTACAAAGCTCACTTTCACATGAACGATGTCAGTAGAGGAATTCACCCTAAGGCATACTGTACCAACCACTAATTCCTAATTGGAGAATTTGCTCTTTCCCTATGGCCAGGTGAAAAGTAAAGAAATGAGACTGAAGAACCTGGAACTGTTTGTTTGTTTTATGTGAAATTTAGCTAGAAATCATGAGGGTAAAAACTTTTGGTACTGAAAATTCTGAAAATTGAGATCTCCATAGAATTTTCTTTTTGTGACATATTAAACAGCCACAGAGGATAGGACACAGTCCTAAAAGACTATCATAATTAGAATCTTAGGAAGCCATGATAAGGAACCTCCCATCACATTCTTCTGAGTAGAAATGAACTTAAGAATTAGCTTAATTAAAGAAGTGTGTGTGTGTGTGTGTGAGAGAGAGAGGTGTTAGGCCTTGAGGCCTGAGTATGAAATGTACAGATGTGCACAAAAGGTAAACAGGAATTGTGGCTGAGTTGACTGCAGCTGAAGGCTGGAAAACAGACACTGCTCAAGGTCAGTATGTGCTTGCTTGTACGTAGGCCTAATGTAAACAACAAGAGTCTTCCTGACTGAGGGGACAACACTGTAGGTGACACAAGGAAGAAGAATCATCAAAAAAGGCTGGGTTTGTGACCTAATAGCCTGCACACCTCAGTGGGGATTGTTGGGTAATTGTGTTGAGTAGTGGATGGTCGGAGAGTTTTGTCAGACGTGCATGTGTACATATTTGTGAATACAGCAACTTAAGAATAAAAACCTCTGAGGAGAGAGTTTTGGCTCCAGTCTGTTTTCATCAACAACTGGGAGGAGGATTTCTGATAAAGCCGAAGCTCCAGGGTCGCCGGTAATTTCGAAGGCATCGGAGATTGCTTGAACTGTGCAGTTCTGCTTGTTTACATCAACACAAGCCTGTGTTTCCTTTTGTAAATTACCTTGATTTTTTTAACCTTTAAAACAGGGATTGGAATCATGTGACTTCTCCAAATGTTGCTGAACAATACTTCCAGGGAAATGCTTCATGACTGGCTACTGAAAACTGCAAAATCCAGAGCACCACAGAACTCTGACCTAAAGGTAGCCTAAAAATACTTTAAATAAATAAAGCAGGTTATTCTGCTTCAGTTCTTCTAAGGTAATTTTGCACAAAGGACCAATGGTTTCTCTGACTTCTCATGGAAATCCACTCCAAGAAAATCTGACCATTTTTCTCTCTTTTTTGTTGTTGTCTGCTTTCCCAACAAACCCTCAGCTATTAAATTTTCTTTATCCTTGGCAGATCACTGGATTTTCTAGCCTTGTATTATCAGCTCTGCCTAACAGCGTTCTAAGGTGTCAACTCTCCTTCTGTTATCTTAAAAATAACCTAGCTTGGTGACGTCTGATTTTCTTTGGCTGCTTTTAATATGGCTGTCTCCCAATTTCCCACTTCCAATTGCTGCTGTATCATTTTATTCATCAGGCTCCAACCCTCAGAGGGATACTAGAGTCTGGAATAATCCCCAAATTAGCCACCCCAGCATGCGAATATTCTAAAGTATGTACTCGTATCACCTCAGTATTGATCATTCCCTCTGTGCTTTTGTGTGTTGTGTGTGATGCTTTCTGGCAAGCATATATATAATATATAGAATCAAACAGCAATTTCTAGTAACATGTTTCAGTAATGAAGCAACCATTGATAGCATCTTGTTTGATGCTCTTCAGTCTTTCCCTGACATCCCAAATCTGGGATCTGGTCATATCATTATTTATTTATTTGATTAAAATATATGTTTATACTGCCTTTCATCTTATGATGTAGTGTGTATTAAAAGTAATAAAAATCCTAATACAATAGGGTACAACAAACTTAATAAAACAACATGAGTAAAAAATAGCTCACATCCCCACCTGGAAAAGGTGGAATAGAAATAATAATAATAATAATAATAATAATAATCTTCTTCTTCTTCTTCTTCTTCTTCTTCTTCTTCTTCTTCTTCTTCTTAAATCAGGACACTAAAAATATATATATAATACTGGCAACTCCATATCTTCACAATCAAGAAACCACAATAAAAAAGGTCTCTTAAAGTCATATGATTATCAGTGGTAGTTGGAGATGAGCATCCCTTGGTTTTAAAGCATGGGCAGGTAGATGGAGCCAGACCTGCTTTTCTCAATATGTAGGTTAAAAGTTGTTTAAAGACTCTAAAGATTAATAATAATAATAATTTATTTATTTATTTATAACCCACCCCTCTGAAAGAACAATCGGTCCTTGAACTAGACATAGAAGAGAGCTTTCAGTTCTTGTTCTGGGGGCAGAAACCTCTGCTGCTCTTGGCATTAAGTTTCCAAAAGCAAAAAAGGAACATTCTAAGGTTTGGTGTAGGCAACAGAGGAAAACAGAGGCAGCAGAGGAACATTTATTGAATAAAAATCCTCCTTCTTGCATGTTCTCAGGGGCAAGGTCCACTTCACAATGAATACCAAGACAGAAGTTAGTTGGAAAAAAGATTGCCACAATCTGTATTTATCACAGCTGTTGCTAGCACTGCCCAGCTTGGTGTTGACCAATAAGCCTGTTATTCTAGACAGCTGCCAAACCTCTGGGATGACAGGAAAAGGATTCAGTCAGGCAGTAGCCCTGTGAGATCCCCCTGCCCTGTGTGTGTGTAGAACTGTGTCACCCCCACCTGTGTACTGCCTTTCCACCCCACACCTTAGGAAGACCCATGTCTCACCATTGTCATGAAGACATTGGCAAAACGTATTCCAGATCCAGGACCCATGCCACCACCTTACACCTCCAGAAACATAAGCTAAGCAACATAAAACACAATTGGAGGAAAATTACATGCAACAACAATACATCCAAGCCAATGAGAAAAGGAGGGCTCCTATCTGATCAGAGTGAAGCTTGTGAGTTGCACTATGGTGGGGAACCCCAGCTATTGATTTCCAACCATGTGGTTTTTCCCTTTGGCTGTGGCATCTTGGAAAGGGAAGGCTGGTGATCCACTATGGAGGGGATCACCAGCCACTCCACTCCTCACCCAGACCACATGGCAGCTATAGGTAAGTCCCTCAGCTCATTTCTCCATATAATGGGGGAGGGAGAAAGGTCTACATATCTTCCTTTTACCCTTCTTCATCTTCTACATTGTCTAAGAGCACAATGAAATTGATAGTTTGGTCATCACAGATACTCCTTCAGTCCTGATTGGAGTGCTATGGAAATATGCCATGTTAACATTCTCATTGACCAGTTGACATTAAAAACAACTCCAAACACGAAAACTTATGGGGCATTTTCAGACTTCTTCTTTGATAAATGTTTGTGAGGAAGATAAAAATGGAAACTTCTAGAACTATGACTAATAATGTCTTTCTGCATACATTCACCATACTTAGATGACAATCGTACACAGGTTTACCACTCTGACCATATTTCTAAGGCATTTGACTAGGACTGGCTATGTGCCAACGTGGATTAGTGGTCTGAGTGTTGGACTAGAACTCTGGGAGATCATGGTTTAAATCCCCACTGGCACTTTACACTTAATGGCACTTAGCAGATGGCCTCATTAAGAGAGCATTCTCACATCTTCAAGACAGAACAAAACAATCAGCTACAATACTTCAGCAGTAGGGGGCTCTTATATGATCATTAGGTAGAAATTCTGGGACAAGCATACTTTAAATTCCAGAATTTCAAGTAACAGGTGATTAGTTTGTATATAGTAATCTCAAGAATGTAGAAAATACTGATGGAGAAAGATTTTCCACTGAAAGGAGTGCTGAAGGTTATACTCTTTTCTACTCTAAGAATGCTGAATGGGCCTTCTCTCCAGGAGCTTGATGCAAAATTTATTACTAATGGTAAGAGAGAGTTCATGTGAGTAATGCAGCTGTGTGCAACAGAAGTGTTGATCCTACTGATACTGTGCTTTAAATTATCTCTTCTTTCCTGCACCCCCTTATTCAGCAACAGTGATAAGTTAAGAACAGTGGTGATATGTTTTCAGACAAGAAAAAATAGCTCAAGTTGGTTGCTAAGTCAGTTGATTTTTAAATTTTTTTTTAAAAAAATAATACTCTGTGTTAATGTTTTTTGGTGACTTTATACATGTTTTCTTTTTATTTATTGATGCTAACAACCTGTTCTGCCATGTTAACATCCAGTATATAGCAAAAAGGAAAAAGAAGAGGAATGGGAAGAGGAAGAAGTAATAATAACAGTAGTGGTGGTGATTATTCACACTTTCCAAAGCTTCTAATCTCATGATATGGCAGAAGGTCTATTATAATATTATATTGTAAATTATTGGAAATGTGTCTATCCATGTGTGCACATATATTAAACACATATCAATCAAATGGATCTGCCTGCATTACAAGATAATCCTCAGGGACATGACTACATGGTAACTATTGTGATATATGCCTGCCCTTCAAAATTAACCAGTTTACCACTGCTCAGTTTTACATGCTACTGCACTTTGTGCAACTAGAATTGTAAGATGAAAAGAATCTACCCAGCCTCTTTCCTGTTGTGATAAATGTCCCATTTCCAGGAAGATTTTAATGTGTAAGCCATTCAAAATGGCAATCCAACAACAGGCAAAAAGATTATTATTAAGCTTGAAAATATGTGGTCTTTGTGGTTTCAAAGGTGACAAGCTGAGTCTTTTGTGTGCCATAGTATGTGATGAAAAAATGTAATAACTTACACAGTAACATAAATAGTTAATCTCAGAAATATATAAATGACAGATATAAAATATAAAAATAATAAAATATAAAAATATAAAAAAATAGCATCTATACTTTTATGGGTTATCTTCTAATCATAACAATTGTGGATGTAGACTGGAGAAAACATTGGTCTGTCATGAGTTTCATGCTGGAGGAAATGTAACAATGTGGGTTTGTTTCTACATATCTGTTTTGAGTGTCCTTGTGTATGCCAGTATTGGAAAGAGCGCTTGGAAGCAACTGATAATACTATGAGCCAAACAATAGTCCTTTGTGGTGAGTTATTATGATTGTCTGTCTTCACCAACGTTAAGAAGAACTCAACTGCTGCATACTTTAATATCATTAGAAACTGGAATGTTGCTGTTGTTGTTGTAGTTGCTGCTGCTGTTTGTGCTGTCAAGTCATTTCTGACTTAGGAAGACCCTAAAGTGAACCTATCATGGCAGACAGAGCCTAAAGTCACTCAATGGGTTTCCATGGCCAAGTGGGTTTTTGAATCCTGGTCTCCTAGAGTCCTAGGATAGTGCTCAAACCACTACAACATTTGGAATAATAGTAGTTCCAAATAGTTTGGGAAATGACACTGGAGAAAAAGTAAATGAGTAAAATGAAGCTACGGGGTGGTGGGGGGATGGAAATGGAAATGGACACATTGGGGTTGTACAGACCGCCCAAAAGGGGCAGTCTGCAGCCGCCCCTTTAAGCAGCGGGATGGGGCCAGGGTTGTCTCACTGGCAGCCCCAGAGGCCCCATCCCGCTGCTTCTGAAGGATGCAGGGAAGCTGCGAACTGCTTCCCCGTGGCCTAAAAGCTTCCCCATGGCCTAAAAGCAGGGTGCAGCAGTGCAACTTCTCATTAACAATAAAAAAGTGTTAATGGCTTGCCAATAGCATTTCATTAGTGCTATCGTGAACGTGTGAACGGCAATCTCATTTCAATAGCACCATTGAGAATCCATCTTTAAACCTTCCAGTAATAAATTGATTCCCCCAGTACCCCCGGTGTGCCATTCAGCAGAATCACTTCCTGTGTTACAATTGTGAGTCACAGGAGAGTTCCTTAGCTGCAAGAGATTGCCCACTCTTTTCTCTGCAATCACAACCCCTTCTTTTGAATTGCAGAATGTAAAAGTACTATTTTACTGTTTGTGAATCATTAATGCTCCATTATTGCAACACCGTGTGAAAGCAAGTGTTGCAATTTTGCCATTGTATCATTCTTGGTAAATAACTTTAGAATAGCATTATTAAGTGTAAATAGCCCTCGTGTGCTAATCTCCATAGTCCAATGCTCAAAACACTACACCATCCTGGCTCTCATTGTTATGATAGAGTTACTTAGATTATTTGAGAAAGTAATGTAAATTCCTATCAAGATGGCACAACATTTTTTTTTAAATGACATTTTGAAGCATTACTACAAAAAAGTAGATGAGACAAACAATGAAAGACGCAAAAAGAATGGGAAAAAAGGGGGGGGGACCCACTTTGAACCAGGGCTAAGCATATATATACATTAATATAAGTTATGATCATGGAAGCTTTGCATTAAAGTGAGGACTAGGAATGTAAAGACTATTCAGCATATTTGGAAAATGATTGAAAAAACTCTTCACTGCAGGAAAACCCTAACAAAGAGAATCCTAAACAGATGTGAATCATCACAGCTTGGGATTTATTATGTATAGGGAAATTACATGCACTTTTTTTGAAGAGAAAATAATATTTCTGTGAAAAAAACAAAAAAAATCCCACCATGTTTCTTGTGAAGCAAATAACATTTCTGCAAAGGATGTTTTTTCTGCAGGAAATATGTTTTCTGCATGAAAATGTTATTTTTTAAAAACAGAAAATGTTTCTTTCCATGCAAAAAAACCACGTGTGTGTGTGTGTGTGTGTGTGTGTATATATATATATATATATATACTGTTTTTTTATATATATATTTAACAGAATAGTTCCCAAACAGTGAATAGTCTTTGAAAATTGTGCAGTTTTCAAGGCAGAAAGCAAGAAAGTGCTAAAAATATTCATTTCTACTTGCAAGAATTAAATTTTATTTCTTTAAAAGGGAGTTCCACAGTCTGAGAGGAGTGACAGAGAAGGTTGTCTCCCAGGCCCTCATCAACCATGCCTACAAAGGTGGTGGGTCTGAGTGAAAGCCCTTCTCTGCCATTTCTAACATTTGGGCTGGCTTGAATAGGGAGATAGGGTTCTTCAAATAGTCTGGACCCAAGATCTTTAGGGCTTAAAATGTCAAAACATTTTATGAATTTATACCCATAATAAACCTTCCTCCTCTTCCTCCTCCTCTCTTTTCTTTATTCTTAGTTTCTGTACTAAGTAATGCAATTGATTCCCAAACAAGAAATAAAGAGAGTGGACATATAAATTGGATAGAGGGCCATTTATTTGACCTAGAACCTATTTAATGCTAAACTCCTGAACTTCAAGACTTAAACTTCAGCACTCTTGAGAGAAATTGACTAAAGTGAAAAGTGTGGTGCAGGCCCAGCTGAAGCCAGGTGTCAACCCCAGACCACCTCTTCAGCCTTCCCTTTGGGCCCCAACACTGGGACCCTGAGGTAAATTTGATGATTCAAATTCTGTCCCCAATGCTATTCAATATTTATATGAAGCCACTGGGTAAGATCATTCGGAGGCATGGAGCTCAGTGTCTTCAGTACACTGATGACATTCAGATATACCTCTCCATGACCAAATCATCGGCTCAGACCTCAGATGGCGTCTCTCCTCTCAATTTATTTTATTTTATTTATTTATTTATTTTATTTATATACCGCCTTTCCAAAAAAGATCAAAGCGGTTTACAAAAGTGGATAAACAAGGGTTCTCTTTCCTCAGGCAAGCCCTGAGTGTCTTGCGGCGGTAATGGACTGGATGATTGAAGCTCAATCCAGATAAAATGGAGGTACTCACAGTCTTGGGACCGAAGCCAGGTTTGGGAATACAATTTCCACTCCTCGACGGAGTCACAATCACCTCGAAGGACTCTGTTCGCAATCTGGGGGTACTCCTTCACTCGTCGCTTCACATGACGAGTCAGGTGAATGCGACTGTCAGGAGTGCCTGTTATCAGCTTCGGCTGATACACCAGATGCGCCCTTTCCTGGAAATGAGGGAACTAGAAACTGTGGTACATGCTCTGGTAACCTCTCTCCTGGACTACTGTAATGTACTCTACATGGGGCTACCCTTGTGCCTAACTCAGAAACTGCAGTTAGTTCAAAACATAGCAGCCAGTTTAATAACCAGAACATCTAGGAGAGAGCACATAACACTGGTGCTTAAAGCTCTCCACTGGCTGCCAATTAGTTTCCGGTGTTGGTTTTAACCTTTAAAGCCCTTCATGGCTTGGGTCCATCCTATCTCTGGGACCACCTCTCCCCATATGATCCCCCCCCCCCCGCACACTCCGGTCCTCTGGGAGGAATCTGTTACAGCCTTTGAAGACCAGGCTGACACAAACCTCCCAGAGGGCCTTTTCAGCCATAGCCCCCAAGCTATGGAATGACCTGCCGGATGAGATGCGTTTTATTACATCTGTTGACGGCTTTAAAAAAGCCTTAAAGACATATCTCTTCCGGCAGGCCTTCCCAGATAGCATTTAATTTCCCAGCTCCATATCCATTGCTGACTCCTTCTCTTAGCTCCTCTCCCCCCCCCCCCCGCCTCGAAATTGTTTTATACAGCTTTGGGCAGTTACTTTTATATGTTTTATTTGTACTATGTTTTTAATTCTTAGCTATTTAATTCTATTTTAAGGAGTGAGTGAGGGGGATGGGATAGTTGTATTTTAACCTGTAATGCTTTTAACTATGTTGTACCCCGCCCCGATTGCCAGTTTAACTATGTTGTACCCCGCCCCGATTGCCAGGGCGGGCTATAAATAAATAAATTATTATTATTATTGTTATTGTTATTATTGTTATTATTATTATTAAGCTGCCCTTTTTAAAACCACATTGAAATCTCACCAACCATACTGCCAGCTCCCAAGGCAGCTGGAGTGCTCATGTCATGACCACATGACATGGCTTTAAGCCAGGAAGAAGCAGAAAAAAAGCTGCTTCCTTTTTGAAACAGCATAAGGCGCCTAGAGAGCACTTTCCTGCTGGCTTCAAGGCATGTGTCATCTAAATGTCATGCCTTCAAGCCAGCCTGAAAGCAACTCTTTTTGCCTGTCTGTTTAGCCCATATAAAACTTTTAACACATGCAAGGACAAAATATGGAAAAAATAATGCTGCTCCACTGCAGGATAAATGCAGTTTGACACTGCTTTAACTGCCATGGTTCATTGCTGTGGAATTCTGGGAACTGTTTGTTGTGGCACCAGAGGTCTCTGGAAGAGAAAGCTAAATATCTAATATAAAAACTGCAAATCCCAGAATTCATAGCATTGAGCCATGACAGTTAAAAGTCGTGTCAAACTGCATAATTTGTGCAGTGTAGATGTGGCATTAGATCCTTAGTTGCCAAATAGGCCTTTTAATCATGCACAAATTTCCAATGGCAATGTAAATGACTAATGATCTGCTGTTTACACCAGAGTTTCCTCAAAAGACTGTGATTCTTATTTTCTCTTATTGATACTCCAAATGTGTGATGTTAAAATATATCCTAAGACTCTCTTTCATAATGAGGCAAGCACCCCGCACCTGTTAGAAAATCTGCCAAATCCAGGTTGTTTCTAGTGAGTCAATACTCATTTGCAGCCAACACTTATCTTAATTAACCCTGCATAATTAACACAGTATGTGAGAAATTCCTAGATAAGTGGCAGATTGAAACTTATCATATGCATAAGTTGGCAGCTAATACATGGAAAAGGTGCTTTAATTGATATATGGGTCCTGAGAGACTTCTCAGTGTGCCATGAGAAGAGCAACTAATTTAGATGTGCTGTTGGTATCTAAGTAATCTCTTTGCTTGCATAGGCATTTTCAGTTATCACAATTTTCAAGAGTGACCTTTAACATTTCTGTATGTGGAATAAAAAGAGAAGAAAAGAAAAGAAAAGTTTGAAAAAAATAGATCTAGTTTACTACAGTCTTGCAGAAGAAACAAAGTAGCAATTTTTCAGGATGGTCCTTTTTCATTGTACATCCTAGCACAATATCCCCACCATTTGTGATAACATATTTGCAGATTAGGCTTTCTTGGTGATAGTGACCTATTTGTGTAATTCATTCCCCAGAGAGGCCCACTTGACACCAATTTTGTTCTTCCTACACCTGGCAAATATGTGTACTGTATTCCAATGTATTTTTATTCTTTAAAAAACAGAAACAAAACAGGTCATTATTACATTCCTGTTGTTCTTGGGTACCTATAGGTCATTTCTGACTTGTAGCAACCCTAAGCTGAAGCTATCATGGGGTTTTTGGGGGCTGAGACTGTGTGACATGTCCAAGGTCATTCAGTGGGTTTCCATGGTCAAGTGGGGAATCAAACCCTGATTGTCAGTCACAGTCCAATGCTTAAAGCACATGCTGGCTTTCTCTACACAGACCTTAAAATCTTCTTTGAAAGTCCTGCTCTACGCCAAATAAGGTAAGGAAGATTGGGAGAGGGCATTTGTCAGTGGTAGCATCTCAGTTATGATGCAGTCCTCCAAAACAGAGTTGATATGATCTTTATGGTCTTTCTGACTCCAGGCTGTTTCAGTAACTTTTTGCCTGTGCTGAACAGTGTTATTCTGGTAGCCCTGGTGGCGCAGTGGTTAAATGCCTGTACTGCAGCCACTCATTCAAAACCATAAGGTGGCGAGTTCAAGACCAGTAAAAGGGCTCAAGCTCGATTCAGGCTTGCATCCTTCCGAGGTCACTTAAATGAGTACCCAGATTGTTGGGGGCAAGTAGCTTACAGTTGTAAACCGCTTAGACACTCCTTAGACAGTATGAAGCGGTATATAAATGAAGCTGTTTGTTTGTTTGTTTAGTCTAAGAGCTGAAACAGCCCATTTTAGCCAGCTTGAGGCTGGCTAGTGTGAATGGTGTTTAGATGTGCCATGTCCCCAAGCCAGACAGAAGCCAGACTAGCAATTATACAGCAGCTGGCTTTTCTCCCACTTGGGGGAATGGTGTTTATATGCCACTTCTCCCAGAGCTGGCTCTTCTGGAAAAAAAGCTGGCTGTTCAGGAGAAGGGGTAACTTTTATCTGCCCAAAAAAGGAGCAGATCTTATCCTCTCATTTTTGGGGCAAAATCTGGCTGGATTGGAGCCGGGTGTCTGTTTTGCCCCAGCCCCAATCCAGCCTAAAAGGGGCAGGTCTAAGCTACCCCTTTTCACCCATATGTTTCACCCCTAAATGATAGTGTGTTCCTGAGCACCTGATTCTAGACATTGCAAGTCTTTGGAGGAAATCTAATGCAGTTAGTGTTTCCATTATACAAGCTGTTTCAACACTTGTTACAAAACCAATCATACCACCAATTATAGAGCTAGCTCTGTAACCAGTTGTGCAAACATATGTGCAATTGTTTGCAGAAGCAGTGGCATGCCTAGGGACCATAACATCAGCACTATTCCTTACACAACTGATTGTGTTCACTGTTGGAGAAATACTTTTACAAATATTTTTCCATCTTTATCCAAGCCTTCTGGTCTCTAACTGTTTTGATGCCAGGCATTACAAAAGCAGAAAATTTTAAAAAAACGTGCCAATCATTTGGGACATCTAATATTACTAATAATTCTTTATTTATGTTTTTTTTCCTTTGCACCATAACTAGGGCATGAATCACTTGCATTATGATTGTATTGAGGGGTAACTTTGCTCAGTTTACAGCATAACTATGAATGCTTTTGTATCTTGTATAGTTACAGGGTGTGGTTGGTCTTACTATCTGGTGTGACTCACAATGTAGACTTAGCTAATGAGCTGCTTGTAGCATTTTTTTTAAAAAAAAAAGACAACTGAAAAGCAACTATTTCATTTATATTTAAACAATAAAATATTATATATAAATGTTATAAGCAATAAAATATTATATATAGAAAAATATATAGTATAAATTAAAATGTGTGAACCATGTATTATAGTACATACATATAGTAAAATAGTATAGAGTAAAATATTATAGCAATAACTATTAATTGGTTCTGTCCTAGACCCAGTGCTTTTCAACATCTTTATCAATGACTTGGCTTATCAAATTTTCAGACGACACCAAATTAGGAGGGGTAGCTAATACTCCAGAGGGCAGGATTACAATTCAAAATGACTTTAACATATTAAAAAGCTGGACCAAAACTATTTTTAAATGTAACTTTCCAGGTTCTCTGCAAAATCTGGGCTAAGATTTAGCATCATGGAGATATAGGGCTAAAGTACATGGCCTGGAGGAGCAATCAAAGGCTGCTCTGGTCCTGCTCACATTAGGGCGATTTAGACCGCCCCCTTTGGGGCGGTCTCAACCCGCCTCCAGAAGCGGCAGGATGGGGCCAAGGCTGACATACTGCAGCCTCAGTGGCCCCATCGCGCTGCTTCTGGAGGCAGCGGGGAAGCGGCAAAGTGCTGGTTCCCCATGGCCTCTAAGCAGGGTGCAGTGGGGGCTCCCGCTGCACCCCGCTTATGGAAGCAGGGTGGAAGGGAGGAAGGGGCTGCCGCCGCCGCGGCCCCTTCCTCCCTTGGTCTTTGCCATGGCTGTCTAAAAGCCGCGGCAAAGACCCACCTTCAAAAAGGAGCTCCGTTCGGAGCTCCTTTTTGGCGCTGCGGAAAGGGCATGATTGGCACCCTCCCGTGGCGCTAGAGCATCATAATGTCTAGCAGCTGCACACATGATGACGCTCTAGCGGCGTGTTCGTATGGACGCCGCCATCTTTAAATGGCGGCGTCCATACGCTTTAGGCCTAGGGATGATCTCCGTCTGGGCATCGACAGGGGTAGCGTGTCCCTGTTGGTGCTCTTGGACATCTCAGCGGCTTTCGATACCATCGACCATGGTATCCTTCTGGAACGCCTGGCAGAGGTGGGAATCGGGGGCACTGCGCTCCAGTGGTTCCGGTCCTACCTCTCTGGGAGGTTCCAGATGGTGCAGCTGGGGGACGTCTGCTCCGATAAGAGGGCCCTTACATCTGGGGTCCCTCAAGGAGCTATTCTGTCCCCCATGCTTTTCAACATTTACATGAAACCGCTGGGAGAGATCATCCGGAGGCATGGGGCGTGGTGTTATCAGTACGCTGATGACACCCAAATAGTCTTCTCTATGTCTCCGACTGATGCAGTGACCAGGGATGGCGTCGCTCCTCTTGTGACCTGTCTGGAATCGGTAATGGACTGGATGAGGGAAAATAGACTCAGCCTGAATCCAGAGAAAACGGAAGTACTCGTGATAGGTTCCCCTGGTCCGGGTAAGGAGGTGGTTCCACCTGTCCTTGGCGGGGTCACGCTCCCCGTCAGGGACACTGTACGCAGTCTGGGGGTGCTCCTTGACTCGTCGCTCCATCTAACTTCTCAGGTGGACGCGACCGTCAGGAGCACCTGTTATCAGCTTCGGCTGATACGCCAGTTGCGACCCTATCTGGACCGGAGGGACCTTGAAACCGTAGTACATGCTCTGGTAACCTCTCGGTTGGACTTCTGTAACGCGCTCTACATGGGGCAGCCTTTGTATCATACTCGGAAGCTACAACTAGTGCAAAATATGGCGGCACGGGTGGTCACTGGAGCTCCCAGGACCGCCCATATAACACCTATCTTGAAAGACCTACATTGGCTGCCGATTCGCTTCCGGGCGCAGTACAAAGTGCTGGTTGTTACCTATAAAGCCCTATATGGCTCGGGCCCAGGGTACCTAAAGGACCGTCTCTCCCCACATAATCCGCCCCTCACACTGAGATCTACCGGACAGCGTATATTGAGAGTTCCAGAGGCTAGATTGATGAGCACTACAAAAAGGGCGTTCTCCATCTCTGCCCCTTACCTCTGGAACTCTCTACCTACTGAGCTCCGCTTATCCCCCACCCTCATCCAATTTAGAAAGGACCTGAAAACACATCTATTTCAACAGGCATATTTGTAAATGGGTCTCTCTTGTGGTTTGCCCTGTTAGATATGCTGCCATTGTCTTTCCATCATAGCTTTACGCTGGGAGGTATCGTTTTTTATTGTTTTTAATCTTGTATTGTTTTACTTGTTTTATTGTATTGCTTGGATTTTAAACTATGCTTGATGTTTTAATGTCTTTTTATCTTGTACACCGCCCTGATCTTTTTGGAAGGGCGGTATAAAAATAAAATTTATTATTATTTATTATTAGGGAGGGTGTAGCCGCTATGCCCTCCCTAACCCTAAAGATGGCTTTTCCAGCCCTAAATGCGCCACAAAGTGCCCATCTAGATCGGGTCATTGAGTGAGACCACAACGATTGCACTGCATGGTCCTGAAATGAACCACCATTGCACTCCCAAACTGTGTCAGCCAGGAGTCAATCAATTCATTTTTGGGCTGGCTTTTCTCAGTTGGGCATGGCACTCGGTGTGGCTTCCAGCTTTGGGGGCATATGTCATCTATACACCATGTCCCCAAAGCAGCTGTAAGCCACCTTATTTGGCCTGTGTGTTTTGGGCACTAGTATAATAGTTCCACAGGTGGAATTGTGAAATGTCTCATCTCTCAACCTGTCCAGCAGGAGTGTCATTAGGGGCTGTGGGATGTGTGGGCCACAGCAAGTGACACAATTGCTCCCAATACATCTGCTTTTGGCAGAAATAGACTATGGCATTCACCTGCATCTCTTTAAAGAGATGGGGGGGGGGGGGCAAGGGTAAGTCAATGGGAAGTGGCATGATGAGTTACTGAACTGGTTGACACCAACCCTGACAAACTCTCCTTTATGCTGCTGCAGCCCCTGTTTCATGACTACTTAGTGACCAATGGAGAGTGGGGGCTATCAGAGAAGTATCTGGCTCTTTTACCTGTAGTAACAGCACACTATTAAATGTGCTAGCAATCAGTTTCTAAAGCCTGTCAATACAGAAAAGTTTCCACTTGTTCACAAAAGGACTGCCAGAGAGAGAAATTCTAGGATGAATCTACACAAGCTTAATAATGCATCCTGACCTCAATCCCAGTTATTCTGGCACCGACAATGTTCCTCTCCTTCAGATAGGAAAACACTTCATTTTGATGCCTGAGGACTTTAATGCAATTTTGAAATAAACCTCCAGTTTACTCTGCTATGTTTTTGGGAAGAATTGGGTTTAAAAATGTGTGGCTTGACCCCTGAAATGGTATCACAGTGGAATTGTGGTTAGGGTAGGGGGAAGGTGGAAGATTGGGAGATAGTCACATAAGCCACTGTATTATTCCTGCTGTAGAAGGGTAGTTCCCTTTTTTGTGTTGGCATCCCAAAAGCTGGTATTGCTTTTTTATTTTTTATTTTTATTTGGTGTTTGTATGCACACCTTCATGGGTCAGCATTTCACCTCCCCCTTCTTTACAGGCTTATGTTTTATGGGAACCCAGGTGGGCAATCATAACAATGGGGAAAACAAAAACTATTTCATTAAGAGAATAAGGAGAACCCTACATATCCATGGATTCTGCATTCATGGATTGAAAATATATTTTTTTAAAAAATCAAAAAAGCAAAGCTTGATTTTGCCATTTTATATAAGGGATATCTTTTTACTACACCATTGTATATAATGGGAACATTCATGGAGTTTGGTTTACAGGAGATCCTAGAACCACATCTCAGCAGATACAAAGGGTTCACTGTAAGTGAATATTCATGTGTTACTGGAATCATTAAAAAAACAACTCCGCACAAACAAAAACAATGACAGGACAAGTATGGTATGTGCACGACATTGTGTGAAATTTTTCCTGTGATCATGCAAACATGACGAGAGCATATCACTTTTCTCCCATTTCTTATCCCTGTGTGGTAATCTCCTAAGACTCAGGAGATCAGGGTTTCTTTCTCTGCTCAGCCATAGACAGCCACTGGGTGACCTTGAGTCACACATTCTCATCTCCAGAAATCCTTGTAACAGGTTCACCTTAGGGTCCACCATAGGTCAGAAACAATTTGAAGGCATACAACAGCAAGAACAACAAAAATCATGTCAGTGGGAACAAAACCACACCAAATTAAGAAAAAAACATATTCAACCAGAGTATGGAAAAGGTGTTTTGGAACTGTAGGTCTCAAAATATCCCAGCCAATATTCATGCTGACTAGAGGATTTTGGGAATTGTAGGTCAAAGATAATTTCTCCAAGGTCTGAGCTCAAGAATGTTACAAGGGAAAAGATGAACACTATTGAGAAGTCATGCTACTTTTTTTGTCAAATAAAATCTCCTTCATGTGGTTTAGAAACCATCTCCATTGATTTATCTGTGAAACACTTTACAAGAGATAATAGATAATTACAAACTGTCAAAACCTAGTGAGCAGTTTTCATTTTCCATTCATGATATGCCAGTTCATACTGTGTTTATAATTGTCCAGCACTAAGAACTTCTGCACTCTGACAATATTCTGTAGGAATATTATCAGGGGAAACACTGATCATAGCTGACATTCAATTGATTATCAGCATAGAAGTTGCACAGAACCTTATTTTTCTATAACAGCATGTATCTCATAATTCTGCTATTTCTGTGTCAAGATAAGCATCAAATAAGTATCAAGAGTCCCATTGGTACCACATGGTACTGTGCTGGAAAGGATCCCTTTTGAGATACGAATGGGGTTTTAGTAATGGACAGAAAGAGGCTGTTTAAAAATAATAAGGAATGAAATAAATATAGATTATTACCCTTAAAATCTTTAATCCCACTGTTTTATTATTATTTTCAATGTATTCCTTTTTTAAAATTAAAAAAAAAATAGATCAAAGAAGGAAATTAGTGAAGCACACAATAAATGCATCCCATAAATATTCCAGATTGGCATCTTCAGGACAGTGTTCTAGTCCTTAGCAAAGCATTGAAATGGACCTTCAAAAATATTAAGCCATAGTATTCAATGCACTCATCATTGTGCCATCTTGGGAGGCAAATCTCTATACATCAGAAAGCTGTCCTCACCTTCTTGTTTCATTATATGATTAG
The DNA here is from genome assembly GCA_034509955.1 of Urosaurus nigricauda. Lineage (NCBI taxonomy): Eukaryota > Metazoa > Chordata > Lepidosauria > Squamata > Phrynosomatidae > Urosaurus > Urosaurus nigricauda. The sequence goes on along the minus strand of JAOEGL010000003.1, from coordinate 195,739,147 downwards.
ATAAAGGAGATTACCCTTGCTGCCTCCTGTTGCATTCTGGGATTTGTAATTTAGGGAGGACCATTTAGAATTCTCAGCCAAAGAGCTCTTAGGCTTAACTGAACTACAAACCCCAGAATGGAGGGGGCAGCCAGACCCCTAAATGGGGCATCACTGTAAGTGTAGTGCAGTAATCTTCATAAAAATACTATAGAAACTATGATGGTGATGGTGGTACAGAATTAATAATGCACCATTGCACTACAGTCATCTCAAGGGAGGATGTAACAATAGTTTTGTACAGTTCCCCAAATCTACCTGATCCATGACAACATCTATCAAGGATTTTAGCATTATCCAATATACTAGGATACTTACCAGTATACTATGGTTGTTTTGCAGGGTGTACCATAACATTTCTGCAAGCAGAAATACGCTAAATATCTCCTCTCAATGCTCCATGCTCACTTTTTTGTGTGATACCCTACCACCTTGGCCACTCAGAGGCTGATATAGATTAGGGGATAAAGAAACATTTGGCTATAATCTCATGGTCAGATGCAGACTGATAACAATATCTGCTGAGTTCTGCTGAGGTCTTCCAGAGGCCTCAGTGGAGGTTGTAATCATTCTGCAATTGGCTACATGGAAATAGCCAGATGCTTCTCAATCCTTCCTCCTCCCACTGTTTACAAGCTACTGAATAGCCAGTGCTGGGTGTGGGGCCTTTGGTCACTGCAGAGGGAGAGAATACCAGTTTCTGCAATGACAAAAAGAGAGACAGAGTGAGATATATGCAGCTATAGCTTGAATTTACATTTAAATACCCCAAAGGTACTGTTATTTGTTGCAGTCTCCCATCCAGGTACTAACCAGATCAAATGAGATCTGGTATGTATTTAGATGGGAGTCTGCAACAAATACAGTTGACCCTTTGTATCTACAGAGGTTTGGTTCTAGATCACCCACTGTGAATGAAAAAAGGGAGTGGAATGGCTGCACCTCATATTATTAAGTGGCAGCAATGTGAATGTGCACACTTCAGTGCATCTGCATTCATTTCACTGACTTTTAAGAATATGGAGCACTTATGACTTTTAATAAGTGTTCAAGACTTCCTCACTGCTCAACCTTAATCATCAGCAAGTAGGGCCTAAACACTTTAAAGACCCCAGATACCATCTGACCTTGGAAGCTAAGCAGGGTCAGCCCTGGTTAGTACTTGAATGGGTGACTTCCAAGAATACTAGATGCTGTGGACTATATTCCAGAGGCAGCAACCAGCAAAACCACCTTTGAAAATTCCTTGCCTAAGAAAACCCTAGGAAATTGATGGGCCTGCCATAAGTTGGCACACAACTTGAAGGCATATATATATATATATATATATATAATCACCAGCAAAGCTTTGGACAGTTACCACTTTGGAATACAATTACCAGAATCCTCTAACCAGATGGGTCTGCCAGTTCCCCTTCCAGAAATCTGTACACTGTGAAATGAATCAGACAATAGCATGTGGAAAACAACTGTCATTAATCATTAATTCCATAATGCTTCTCTTGTACATTATGTAAACCAAGTAATAATTGTTACCTCAGTGTAGGACAAATTTAGAAGCGCAGTTTAAGAAAAGAAAAGCTTCATTATGGTGGCACTGACTCAGAATGCCAGTTTGCAAAGAATAGATAGGATATGAAAAGTCTGCAGATGGTGAATGCTTCTAATATCACAGATTACAAAATGAAGATGAATGGGAATATTATAAATAGTGATTTTGTACAAACTATTGCATAATTGAAAAATAAGACTAACTTTGACAATTTGTTAGTATGTATGATACATTCTATTAAACTTGTTAAGAAAGGCATGCATTGATTTATTCTAGATTTTAACAAAATCTTCATAAAATATCCATTTTAGATGACAAAAACCTTTAAAAGTTCACTCCAAGTTCGACAAATATTTTGTGTGTGGATGTGTATTCCTTCTGAGTTGCTGTGTGACTCAATGTTTTTTAAAAGTTGGGTTGGGGGTTCAAATGTCTATCTGTTAGTCACTGGATACTAAATAATCAAAGGATAAATTCCCAGCTTCAGCAAGGGAGATGCATGTGGATGCCATCTTCACACATGTAAGTGATGCGATCTCCATCTTCATCACTGCATTCATCTGCTCCCTTTGAATTGATTGGATGTGTCTTTGATTTTGAGGTGGTATTAGGATGAATATTTCTATCCAAGGCTTGAATTTAGTAAGTTAAGTATCTGGATTGCAGCTGCCACAGTCTCCTATTGGCCATACACCTGGGAGATTCTGAAAAGTGCAACTCAGAAAGATAATGTTTCCAAGCTATGTTCAGGACTATCAGTTATTTCAAACAACTAGTTCCTGGGTTCATATAAGGCTTGGCTAGAGCCATTGAGGGCCAGAATTGTATAGTGGTTAAAGCTGTGATGCCAAAAATTAAATATAATCATAGCTATATCACTAGAGAGCCAGCATGGTATAGTAGTTTTAGTGTTGGACTATGAATCTGGTAGCCAGGGTCTGAGTCCCTACTTAGCCAAGGAAACCCACTGGGCAACCTTAGGCAAGTCACACTTGCTAAGCTCAGAAGAAGGCAAAGGAAAATCCCCTCTGCACAAATCTTGTCAAGAAAATCCCATGACTTAGGGTCACCATGAGTTGGAAATGACTTGAATGTGAATTTGTTCCAATAAAGTTTAATTGGGTTTTGGAAAGGAATAACAATGATTACCTATGGTTTGTGTATGTTACAAAAGCAAAGATGTCCCACACAATCTATATGCAGATTTGCATTGATGGCTATTGTGTGCTAAAAGGCACTTGTCATTTTCTTTCTTTTTGAAACAGAATGGAGTGTCAACCCTTATAAAGACATACCTTCATCATGTATATTTTGTCTGAGTTTTCTGGCAACCTGATGAAATATTAGAAGTTCAAACTCATTAACAGGTTACTTCATCAGTCATATTATTTTACGCTGCAAAGAAGAATGATATTTATCCATCAATCTTCAAGATCCAGCTAAGACACAGGAGAGTACAGGTGCTAGGATTGTGCAGAGGAGATGATGTAAATAATGGAGGAAAAATCCCATAAAATAAATGAGTACTTGATGAACTGTAAAATAAGAGCAGCCAAGGACAGGTGTAGGATATAGATACTTACTATGCATGTCAGTATAGTCTTGTATTTTGTATTTAATAGGACAGAGCAGCTGGACATAACCTTAAGATTATTCTGAAACTGGACAGATGAAATAGAGGTTTTTACACTACAAATCTATTACAGATCATACCTACATTGTGAAGGTTAAGAAAATGTAAAATGAAAAAAATAATAATAACACTGTTGATGAAACAGGGAAAAGCTTGAGGCCCTCTGTGATAATCAAGTGATATTATTTGTACTGTGTGTGTGCCCAATGTCCTGATTAATAGGTAGGGAGACAAGTGTAGCAAATAACAGATAGAAAAGTATTAATCAGATTGGAGCATAATCATAATACAAAGGCATGACATGCATCCTCTGCATAATTTGTTAGGACAAATCCACTAGATGTTTAGTTAGATTTTTAAAAACAATCTTCCCCAAATTCTTTTGCAAAGAGATAAAACTTTATACTATTAAAGAAAAATGTTATAGCTGGTGTTGCACAATCAGCAAAACTGACTGTATTCCTGTCTTTGTTCTTTTGAGGTACGATCATGGCTTCATCATGTATTTGCATGGAACTTAGTCTAAAGGATTTTTTTTTAAAAAAGGAAACTTACTTTGTGGACTACAACTCCCATAATTGCAAGCCCTTTTAAAAATCTTTACATAAAATCTATATATGTGGTATGTCACCAGATGTAGAGTTCCATCCCAATGGAAATAAGACTGTACATCTGAACATCTGACACAGTTCTGGCATGGGTGCTGGGTGCTATAGTATATATTGCCCCCCACCCCATATATAGTAAAGCATATCAGCCCAAACAGTGAGCTTCACTGTGCCTATAGCAGCAAAAAGATTGTAATGGATGCTACAATAGCAATAGCAAGTACTTTTCTATACTGCTTATTGGTGCACTTAAGCACTCCCTAAGCAGTTTATAATGGGTAAGCTAATTGCCCACAACAAGCTGAGTACTCATTTTAATGACCTAGACCTACAGAAGGTTGAAAGGCTGAGTGGATGCTGGAATGGCTGCAGTACCAGCATTTAACTACTATGCCACCAGGGCTCCCTAATACACCAATACCCCTTTGGCTATAATATCTCCATTGGGCCTCATACAATCACATGAAAACAATGGCAGAAGTGCTGCTCATGAAGCTTGAGAATGGCTCCAGATAGCATCTAAGCAATGAAGAAATGGAATCTGTCAGTTGATTCATAACAAGGTAACTTACAGATATAAATCAAGTCGGTACTTACAAAGTAGCATTACTTTCTCAGAATCTTGCTATTATTGCAGAAGTGGGATTAGCTGCATGTTTTTCATTTTCTTTAGATTTCAACTCCAGACGTGACACCAGTCGTATACCAGTTTGAATTGAAAGTTATTGGAAGCAGGTAAAACTCCAGAGATCACTATAAAGGCATCAGCAGTCTCTCACCTGGCCCAACGGGTGCCATAATTACCCTAGTAGCAAATCACAGTTTGCCCTCTAGCGAACATGCTGTATCTTGAACCATTTTCCAAAGATTAAAAAAAAAAGTTTCATGTTGGCTTACATTTGTGATATAAACTACAAATATGAAGTACAATTTCATGATGTAATCTGACCAGTCTGTTTGGGTATAGTTCACAAGAAGTGAACTATAGCACCTTTTCTAACTCCGAACAATCAAAACATAGAACACAAAGATGTTAATACAACCATCTGTCCACACAGAAACCTTTGTATGGCTTTAGCTGCTGGTAATGCTACAGTTCACACAGACACTCATGACTGAAAACATCCCTTTCAGTTTTCTTCTTGCCCTATCCTCCAAGCAAAATGAGAAACACACCAGTTATCTACTCACCTTCTGTCCATGTTTTATTTATTCTAACGTAGAAATGAACTATGCATTTTCCCCTGGCTGTTTCTCTTCCTTTTCCACTTGATGGCGGGATACTTATTCTTACTATTCCAGCTGTAGACACGAAAGAGCCATAATGGGTTAATAACATTTTTAGCAACAGTTTTTAACAGTTATCCACATACATTTGGGCTTTAGTTAAAAGTTGTTGCAGTAGTTCCAAGTAAACTCCTTTTAACAAGTGTTGCTGATAGGTCATGAGTTACCCTGTTGAAGAGATGCAGTGGGTTCAAAGCACTATTTGTGCTGTATGAGTTCCAAAGCCACATGTTTTCATGACTGATGCATTGTTACCAGCATTTAGAAAACAGATGTAGCTCTGTGGTAGAATACAAGCAGACTCTGAAAACCTTATTTTTTCAGATAAAACTCCTAGAACATGGCCCGTGATTGGCTGGGGAATTCGGGGAGCTATAGTCAAATAGTAACTTTTCCAAGCTCTGATAAAAAGTCCTAGGTTCTGTCTTCAGTTAAAGAGATCTCAGGTACCCGGGAAAGGAAATATAGGCTTTGAGGCCTTGGAAAAGTGACGCTGATCAGATTAGACAATATTATACACTATATTCATACTTTTGCTGCAAAACATTAGCAGAGAACCCAGCCTTTTTTCTAATTGAAAGAACAGAGGAGGTGGAATATCATTGTACCTTTCAGGCATTTGATCCAGACTTAATCATTTCTTTATTTATGTAATTATTTGTGGCATTTTAATGCCATGTAGCTTATATAATGAAGTAATCACAATGAGTTACAACATTATAGTACCATCTTTTATTTAAAAGGTATTGGAGTAAAAATAAAGTAATATGGGATCTATTTATACAATTCTGCTCGGGCGCACTCCCTTTAGTCCCCTGATACAGAGCCAATTAAAGTTAATATATCAGGAGGGGGGGGAGAGAAATAATATTTTAATTTTTAAGCTAATATTTGGCAGATTTAAAAATGTTAATAGGGCTCTGATTTCTATCCAGGCAGTTATACGTTATACTAACCCAGAGAATGTGCTCTACACATTTAAAAAGCCTGATTATGGAACCATCCTTGTAATATAATATCTAACCTGGACTGCTTTGAAAAGCTATTCATATGGCCATTTCATAAGGCCAGCCAAAATGATAAATGGAATGGGAGGGCTTGTAAGATGAGGAGGGATGATTGTTAAGTGGCAGCAAGCTGAAAGTGTTTGAGCCAGCTATGGATTATTATTATAAAATTAAACTGATAATCCTTCGGAGGTCATTAAGACAGCCCTGAACTGGAAGACATATGTTCACTCTCAGTTGGAACTATCTGAGTTCAATTTGCAGAGATATACATCACAGAACAGTAGTACAAGCTCATAATGCAGGACACTGTTAAATCTGTTGTAGCAGTATGGCAGCAGCTATTGGTACAGCCATTAAATTAAATTACTACAGCTTAAATCAGATACCAAAAACTGACTGTGGTGTAGCCCCTTCATCAGTCATTGTTATCGTACTAATAGAACACAGACAGCAAAGAGGGGTTGGTTGTCCCATAGATGGCATGAGGTGGCCACCTCAGGGAATTGAGTTGGTCAGTCAGCAAAAGGCATCATGTTACCATCATAAAGGCTTTGAACAGCATATATGGGTGGGGAAACAGTGACACCTTTTTGCTTTAGATACCAACAAATGTTTGTTGGCTATCTGTATTTAGGATAAGGACTTTCTTGCAAAAGAAAAAAAGATATTAAAATATGTGTTAAAAAAACCTTTTGCATAGAATACTGTATTTTGTGCAGAGTACAAAATACACTCTTTTCTGTGTGGAAAGTTTTTTTTAATAAATATTTTTTTTTGTGAAAAAAATCTCAAAAGTATGGAAAAAGTACATTGAAAGTTGTGTGTGTGTGTGTGTGTGCGTGCGTGCATCCTCAGTGAATATGTCAACAAGGCTCAACTCTTGAGTCCATCTTTAGTTGTATATAACATAATGGCTGAGCATTCTCTGCATGCTTTCATTCTGGTTCCATTTTTCCCCTCTGTAGACTATGTAGCACTGGAGATGTGAGGTGGTCTTTTCACGTTACACAGGAAGAGGAAAGCATTGGATATGACATTTACTTCACATCTTAATACACATGGATCAGGTTGAAGCTTAGCTGGAGTATAAAACTCCAGCTTGTCATAGTGCTTCTCCCCCACCCCTTTCCTACTTCATTGGGCCACACTCCTATTCTCAGTCCAGGCTGTGGCTGATCACTTCTGGGTCAGGTAAGAATTGTGTGCCCTGTCTCCTAATTTGCAATGTAAGAAAAATGCAGTATTGTTTGTCCACAGGACACTGAGAAAGATTGGGAAGGTGTGTCCATTAAATAAGTCATACCATGAGTGGATAGTATGGAAAGAGGATGGAATGGTAGGGTAGTTGAGCTCCCAGAAAGCAGCTTTGGGGTAAAGGGTGTCTTTTCAGACTGTCTATATGGATTGAAGAGGACTCACATACTAGAAAAGGAAAGGTATTTACAGTTGGTCCTGACCTTGTGTCCCTTTAAAACTTGGGTTTTGTGGGGGTTGGAATGGGACAGATCTCCCAGAATGAGGGTCAACCACTAACAGCCAATGAGGTAACAGACAGGCTAACCCTGTCATAAGAAGGGAGATGTTTGGAAGTTCTTTGGTTTCAGCCATAGTTCCACTCTAGCGTAGGCCCCACATTAGCATAGGCCTGATGGAGAAGTCACAGTTCCTAAATCCATCTATTTTGTTCTCTACAAACAAAATCCCTTTGCTATTCAGCTCTGGGTTTCATCTCCTTGACAAGGAACAGAATTTTACAAGAGATAAGAGTTGGCCTAACCACAGGAACACAATAATGGGCATAGCTAGGAGGTAGTTTGAATTATAATGACCAAGAGGCTTATTTAAAAAAATCACACCCACAGGTAGAGATATGATATGCTAAATAGCAGCCCCCCTCAAGCTTAATATGGAATGTTATGTGAGAATAACAGCACTTATTTTTATGTGCAAGATATCCAATCTGTAGGTAATTATGTAATTATATCAGTCTCCCTTTCCCCTTTCTCATCCCGTTGGAAACCTATTCCCTTGTACTTTTACTGTGTAGTAGAATAAAGTTTTCTTAGATCTCCACCCTGGTGTGTTTCTAGAATTAGGTGCACTGGGCAAAAGAACCTAAGAGTTGGCTTTGTACAACAAGCCCAACTGCTGCCTTAAATCCCATTTTGATAGAAAGGCAGGATATAAATTCAATTAAATCCTATTTGTTTGTTTGTTTGTTTAATATGCTGCCTTTCTCCCAGAATGAGATTCAAGGTGGGTGACAGAAGAAATCCGTTAAAGCTTAACAAAGCCATTTTAAAACAATTACAATTATCTGATTTAAAACAATATAAAATTATTTTAAAAGGATACAATTTTTTAAACAAACACACCCCAACAAAAAGCCTCTCTGAGAGTTATTATAAACTATATGCCTGCTTAAACAAAAAGGTCTTTGTCTGCCAGTGAAAGGAAGGCAGTGAGCGGACCGGCCTAGCCTTCCATGGAAGGGAGTTCCAGAAGATGAGATCGGCCACAGAGAAAGTTCTCTCCTGTGTCCTCACCAAGCAAGCCTATGATGGCGGCAAGACAGAGAGAAAGATTAATAAATAAATACTGAAGTTGTGACCCAGTTTGTACCCCACATCATGTGTATTGCCTGTTCTTTCTAAATGGTTGCACAAGCATAAAATCTGATGAAAATAGTCAAACTGTTCTTTGGTATTGTGTGTGCATCGAAAATGGACACAGTTTGAAAGAAAAAAAGATGGAATGGAGGGATGGTTATAAAGTTTGACAAAGTACGATATATTCACTACAACCCTCACAACACTATTTAACCATGAATAGGCATTTCACCTCTTGCCTTGTTTCTTTTTTGTGTGCTATCACTTTTAACTCTTTAATTCTCTTCATGTGGCTCAGTGCCCACAGCACAGTCCACAAACAGACACAGCTCTAAACTATGTTAGCTGTCTCTGAAGAGCATGTTATTTGTGTCACACTATCATGTCAATGTGCCCCAAACCACAGATCTTCTTTTGTGAAAACTGCTTAGCCTGCACAGAAGGTAGTGCAAGTGATTGAGATGGATGAAGAGGATTTGTAAAAGTTCTCATTCTTCATGAGAGAGACTGGCTTGATACATCATGAAGACAGCCCACTGAGAAATGCCCATACTCTGCAGTGTTCTCATTTCCAGTAAGAGAAAAAGAGCATTTTGTTTACCATCAAGTTTTTAGTATTTTAAAAAAATAAAATGTTTTTTGTGCAAAGCCCAATTCCCTCTATAACCAACATCCATATCAAGCTCAGAAAGTCCAGCTGAGTGGTCAAAAAGACCAAAATATCTGATGTTTCTAATTTTAACAGTAAAGCAGCAACCATCATAGCGAAATTATGTACTTTGAAGAAAATGCTGAAAAAGCATTACCTGTATTTATTTACACAAATGCAAGAATTCTCCTGTGACTGACAGAAAATATATTCCTTGTTTCCCAGATGAAGAGAACAATTTTGCACCTTCATCTTGTTCTTGTATGGAGAGGGGAGTGGGGGAAAGCCAGCCTTTATTTTACTAACAAGTGAATGGATCAGTACACAAAGATAGACACTAGTGAGCTGAATTAAAGATGGTGTCCATGTAGCAGATGTACTGAGTGCACAGTTTTTGTGGCACATGTAGAACATTTAAAATTGTGCTGAAGAACTGCATTATATAATAGATCTAGGATAGCAAAAAAGTTGTTTAGAAAAACTAGCCTGTAAAGGACAAGATCAAAGTAGATTGATTGAGATCTGCTGGGCAATTTCTTTCAAATAGTTCAAAATCTGCTTATTACTTTTTTTCTGCATCAATCCAATTTGATTCCTGAGTCGTTGTTACTACCCCAATGAGCCAACACCCATATTTTTGCTAGGAAAAGGGAGACATCTTTTTCTATAGTTTTTTAATCCTCTGTAGTTAAATTATTCACTGGGTTTCACAGTATTCAACAGTACATCTTGGAGCACAAGCTCTCAGTTTAGAGATATGATTGAAATGATTTACGGTTTCTAGTCACTGAACAGGCAGAACTTTTCATGTTGAATAGGGCCCTTCTCATCAAGCACATTCTGTTAAATACAAATGCTCTTGAGCATCATCATTTTTTATCATGGCTTCATGCAGTTATTCACTCATTTAGATCCTTTCATTTAAAGGAAATGTCTCTGCCTCCCCATAGCTATTTTTTGTCTTTAGGGTGAAGCCTGGTGTTTTGATGATGTTGGAAACATACATCTGTTTCCTGTTTTGCACAGTTCACTTAATCAAGAATATTTTATTAAAGAATGTATAAAAGAATATTCCATCCTCATGTAAGAATTGCATATATGGTTCAGAATCAAAAGTACCTCACATAAGTAGTTGTTTCCATCCCCAAATCATGTGCTGTTGTTGTTGTTGTTGTTGTTGTTTGTGCCCTCGATTTTTCCCCCCTGACATATGGCAAAATACCCTAAAGGCACTAGATCCTATCTGATCATGGAAGGTAAGCAAGGTCAGCCCTGTTTAGTATTTGGATAGGAGACCACCACGGAATATAAGGTGATATAAACTAGGTGTCAGAGGAAGGAAGTGACAAAATCATCTTTGAGTATTCCTTGCTTAAGAAAACCCAAGGAAATGCATGGGCTTACAAGAGGTTGACAGATGACTTGACAGCACATACACACAAAGAAGGTGAACCTTTCATGGGGGATTCTTTGTGAGATTTGTTCAGAAGGAGCTTGACATTGTCTTCCTCTGAGGCTAGGAGAGTGTGACTTGTTCAAGGTCATCTGGTGGGTGTCCATACCTTGGCCTTCCAGATTCCTCAAGTTAAATTGCATTGCTCTAAAGCCAATATTAAGTGACTAGACCTCTGCCTTTGCAACGGGAGCTGGAGTCTCCATGCCCTATCCTGGCACTCCCATAAAGTTCTGCTCCAGAAAATCTTACAAACCAGAAGAGCAGGTTGATGGGGGCATGGATGGGGACTGCAGGTGTCTATTCCATTCTTTGCCCTCTTTGTTACATCATCTTGATTAGTTCAGTTGTATCATAGTTATATAACAATTTCAATCAGTTTCAAGGGCTATTGTCCCTATATTCTGTTTCACCCACTTATTACATCAATGTAGATTATATGCAGAGAAGATGAAAATGAAAAGGAGAGGTGGCAGGTTGGCAGATACATGGGTAGCCAATTATCCTACACATAGCACAGAAACAAAGGACTGCTGTTCTCTTCTGTAAAGTCTTTAGAAAACTATCTACTTTTTACTGGCATCTATTCAATTGCAGTGAAAAGCCACCCAGTGTGGTATAGTAGTTTGTCTCTGGAGATTCGAATCCTGGCTCAGCTATGGAATTGGATTGAATAACCTTGAGTAAATCACACTCTCTCAGCCTCAGAGCAAGGCAAAGGCAAAGGCAAACCCTACTCTAAACAGATCTTGTCAAGAAAACCCTGTGATAGGTTTGCCTCAGGGTGACCATAGGCTGGAAAAGACTTGAATACATACAGCCGGAACAACAATCATTGCTGCAGGAGCAGCTTTGTCATTTGGTGATTCAACCTTTATGTCTGATTTAGCCATTAAGACAATCTTCTGTGATGTTGGTGTGATACTATGATGACAGAGCTATGAATTTACTCTTTAAGGGGGAATCAGATCAATATTTTTTTTCCACCACAAAATTTATTTTCAACACTGTTTAGAATCAACACTGTTCAACAGGTCCTGGGAAGGAGAAGAAGAAGAAGAAGAAGAAGAAGAAGAAGAAGAAGAAGAAGGAGGAGGAGGAGGAGGAGGAGGAGGAGAAGGTGGAGAAGGAGAAGGAGAAGGAGAAGAAGAATAGATGGAATATGAGATCAATTATGTGTCTATGTTTTTGTCTTATTTCATGCCATTGCATGAAATAGTGACTTCAGTACACTGGCTAGGTTTTAGTAACATTACAATAATGAAGAAACCTTGACAATGTATTGCTAATAACAAAAGTAACAAGAAGGGAATGTATTCATTTGTTCCTCATTTAAGTGAATATAAGATTTCATATTAGATAAATTAGCTTGACAAGACATAAATGGATAAATGACTAATGGCCATCCAGCTCCATCAGGCCTGGCCTAAAGTAAGAAGAAGAGCCCTCCCATCCAGTCCATCTGCCATGGTCTAGGCTTCAGAGGGAGAGAAGAACTGCTAAACTTATTCCCCCTTCCCATTGCCATTCCCTTCTGCTTTTGTGTCATGTCTTTTTTAGACTTAAGCCAGAGGGTAGGGAAATGTCTAATTAACTATCTGTAAGCCACTCTGAGAGCCTTTCTGGCTGAAGAGCAGGGTATAAATACAGTAAATAAATAAATAATAAATAAACAAGACAATATAACTATTATAGATCTGTATTGTACCTTGACATTGGTTTTTATTTTTTATTTTATTTTTTTGCCTGTTTTGTATGTTTTTATGGTTGTACTGGAAAACTATAAGTATATAAGATTGGTGAGATGAATAAATATTATAAAAAAAATGGTGACTTCAAGATGTATTGGATAGAAAATAGAAAAGGGATAAGGATAGCCAACCTGGGCTGGTCTGATACAAAAAGTGGTTATAGAATGGGCCTTCAAGACAAATAGAAAGTAGGAGGAAGATATCTATAGCTAAATATTTCAATATCTTCCTAGTCTAAATAGCTTCATGATACCAGCAATAATGTAAGGAGGCTATTGTATCTGTCTACATTTGCATTCATACTGTGAAAATGGTTTTTAACCAGGAATATTGACAGTGGGTCTGGAGTAGACAATAAACAAATTCAAAGAATGATAGAATCAGCATTTGAAGAGAATCTTGTGACTCACCTAGTCAAATTCAGAGCTAAAATACCACCTACACGAGAATATCAATCCTCTGTTGGAATACACTGTACAGACTAGAGCTGTCACTTCTCCCACACTAAATGAAAAGGATGGAAGTCTTTACTTTTTTCATTCCCACATGCAAGAAAGAAAAATGTGATTATTGTTTTTGTCACTGGAAAAATCATAATTTTTGTATATTTGTGCTGATTTTCACCATTTTGGGTTTTTTTTTTTTTTTTGCAAATATATATATATATATATATATATATAGAATGAATTTTTGTATGCACTCACTAAAATATATTTAATACCAAACTGCTATCAAGGCTGTCTGCAGTGGCAAACACATAATAAACCACATCTTGCACAGTGACTGGCGACAGGCACTCTTTTGCTGTGATTGTATCATGCATCAGTGTGGTTAGCAATGACCACTCAGTGCTATGGCATTGGTCAGTGGGTACCTGATGCAATCTCAGCCTCAGGCTAAAGCAGAAAATTGGAAAGTCCAGAATCAGATGCCTGAAGATGGTAAGTGCCAGTGGAGTGGTAATTATGCAAGGAATCTGTCCCAATTAGGTAATATGTACAGGATCTGGTTGATGAAGTGGTAGGCATGCCTAGGATTGAGGCTGCTGCCACAGTGCAGGATTAATGCAGTTCAACACTGCTGTAACCATTATGGCTCCATCCTATGGAAGCCTGGGATTTATAATTTGTTGTGGCACCATTGCTCTCTGACAGAGAAGGCTAAATATCTCAAAAAACTAGAAATCACAGAATTCCATAACATTGAGCCATGGCAGTTGAAGTGGTATCACACTGTATTAATTCAGCAGTGTAGATGCAGCCCTGGTCTAGCAAAGTCTCATACTCAAAGTGATGACAGGGAGATATAACTTAGCTCAGGCATGCATGTCTGAAGCATTAGCATTCCCCTCTGCTTCTTGGCAGTGGCAAGCAGAAACCACCTCATGTCTGCAGTTCTCTGTTGCCCAAGATTGCCACTTCTATCTCCTGACAATCTCTGTCTCCTCTCTACTTCTTCTGATACCCTCATTGTGTCTGGAGTAGCCAACTAGCCAGCAAAGTTAGTCTCTCCCTTTATTGATGCAACACAAAGAGAGATCCAAAGGTAGTGTTGGCACATATGTTTTAACTTACAGGTGGCTGCCTGAATCAACACTCCCCTCATTATTTTGGGGTTTGTTGGCATTCCTACCCTCTCCTGTGACATTGTGCTCCTTAGCTTTCATTCTTACCCCACTGGGCACCATCTAGCTCAGTGATTCCCAAAGTGAGCAGTGGAAAGATCCAAAGGGACGCGGGGGGGGGGGGGGGATGGCAGGAGGGTTATCAGTCAAAGTATTAGTGTGCAAGAAAGACAAGGGGAACCAGTGGTCTTAAGGGCCATGATGAAAAGGTGGTATGAAACATGAAGGTTGTATGAAACATCTTTTCAGGGTCCTTAAAATCACTGCAGAACTTTGCAGATCACTTTGTGTGGTGGTCTCCCACTCTTTGTCTCCCCATTTGTGCTCACACTCTTTGTCATATCTTTCACTAGTAGGGGAAATTCTTGATATACTCGGGTACAGGGCATTGCTTTTATGGCTTGGAGCAGGACCATTTTGGGAGAGATAAGCTGACTAGAAGAAGAGGAACATGCAGAGGCAGGGGAGAAGTGGTGGAAAAAAGGAGCTTTCAAATCTGGGACCCTGCTTAACCTTTGTGGGCTTTGCCAGGACATGGTGGCAGGTTAGAGCTGTGTTGCTACTGCTTTCCAGGTGGAGAAAGAGGTAGCAGAAGAAAGAATGTTTGCGGGGGGGGGGGCATTTGAAACTGTGTATGGGAGGACATGCCTCTGGGGAAAGAGGGGGAGTATCTGCAGTCAATTCTTGGAAAGAGTCCTTTGCCTTGGAGTGGCTCCTGTAATTAAAATCTCTTCCTTTCCTGATCCACACCAGTCATCAGTCCAGAACATGTGGCCTCTATACACTCCTACATACACACTTTCTGTGTCCATTTCTGCCCTGATGTAGAAGGACTGAGAGTCCTTCCTTACTGGGAAGAAGCATCTCCATTTGTACATGGTCACCTTGAGAGCAGCAACCAAGCAACTGGCTGAATAGATACCAAAAAGCTTATTACCCACACTGGCCCTTTCCACAAGACCAGTACAGGTGCAGCCAGCTACTCAGTTCTGGCTCCTGGAGTGACTGGGTGGCAAAATGAGGACAGGCCAAGAATAATTGTTATGAATTTTTCAGTAGAACAGTAGACCTAATATCAAGAAATACATGTTGGGGTGGGTGGGGCTAGGGTTGCTCTCCAAGAGGAAAGGGGATGGAAGCCCAAAATGATTTGGGTGCCACTGATCTAACATTGTTTAGGCCCACTCCTTTGCCCCACCCTCCCTGAGGCTTTGCCTTGGCTGAGCTAGCAGCCATCTGTGCAGCATGTTTGAATAACATCATTAGCGGATACTTCTGTTGGCAATCAAATCTGCAAGGTTCCCAGTAGCTGAATAATATGAAGATAGGACAACACCCATGGTAAGTGCATCCTGACCACATAGATTTTTGTAGAATTTTATTAACAATAGCAATAGCGATAGCGATAGCAACAGCACTTTACATTTCTATACTGCTTCATAGTGAACTTAGCACTCTCTAAGCAGCTTACAATGTGTAAGCTAATTGCCCCAAACAAGCTAGGTACCCATTTTACTAACCTATGAAAGGATGGAAGGCTGAGTCAACCCTGTAGCCCTGAGATCGAACTCACAATTTTGTGGCTTCATTACTGGCATTTAATCACTGTGGTACCAGGGCTCCCTTAGATTGGAGCTGCATTCCCTTATTATAATTTGTTGTTGTTGTTGTTTGTTTGTTTTGTGCAAAGTACCGGGCTTTTTGTGCAGACCAACTAATAGTGTAAATATGCAACAGGAAGCATGACTAGAATTCAAATAACATCCAACCAACTGGGCAATATGGCAAATGTGTCTTCTACTTTTTTTCTTCCTCACTGATTTTTCTGTCTTCATTTATTCAGTGTTTTCCTCTCCTCCCTCTCTTCAAGAGGTTGCTGGCCTCTACTATAAGCACTTGAATAATTATAGGCCATAAATTACTTTAAAAAATGTAACCAATAAAATTATAGCTTCAGCCAATAAATTTCCCACTTGTATATTATGGCATTCCACTTGAGGTTCTGTGTGCATTTACACATTTCCCACTGGTTTATTTGTAACATTCCATTTTAGGTTGTTAAAAAGTATACACGTATAAGTCTTAATGACACTTCTTGAACAATAACTCAACAGTTTCCTTGCTCCCTACTATATCTCTAAATTCTTACAGTTTCTCCATCATTCTGATGGTAGCATAAATCAGGACCACCAGCCTCCTAAAACAGATTATAACTTGAATTTTAACATAAATAAAAACTCATATCTGGGTAGATCAGCTAAGCAGATTGGGAAGTCGATGTAATTAGGTGGTATTTTGAAGAAAGGTGGCATTGATCTTGAAGTACTTTGGTGTCTTTTTACAAACATAGCTTGTATTTCAAAAAGTTTTTTTTTTTTTTTTTTTTTTTTGGCTTGTTCAAGGCTCTGACATCTACAGTAGGCTTCCCAAGATTCACATCAAAAGGAAACCTAGGAAGCTGAGCTGAGGATGTAAGAGAACGCAGCTGAGATGGAACAAAATCAAGTGAAAAGAAATCTACCCCCAAATAAATAAATAAATAAATCAGTTCATTAACATTTAATTCTAGAGAGGGATAAAGTGAGTGTTTCATCCAAGATGCAAGCCATTTTCAGATACTAACTTTTCTAACAAATAAGCCAGTTGAGATAGATTTGTCTTTTGTTGTCATCTTAATAGACAGTACCTTTACTTCTTCTATCATTATGCAAATGAATGTCAGTAAAGAAACAGATGCTGCCAAACACGGGGGAGGTGTTTGGTTTGTTGGCCTGGTTTGTTTTGAACTGGGGACATAACAGTTAAGTAAATCTAAAAAATAAAAAATAAAAATCTGGGATTATATCATTATTAAATTTCTTCTTAATATTCATTGTGAAATCAAACAAT
This sequence comes from Urosaurus nigricauda, assembly GCA_034509955.1. Classification (NCBI taxonomy): domain Eukaryota; kingdom Metazoa; phylum Chordata; class Lepidosauria; order Squamata; family Phrynosomatidae; genus Urosaurus; species Urosaurus nigricauda. The sequence goes on along the minus strand of JAOEGL010000003.1, from coordinate 195,722,043 downwards.
TTTGCAGCTGTTTCAGAAATCCCACAAAGATAAGCACCAGAAGGCTGATCCATGCACACAGTCCAGTCACATTTTCCACCATATATTTTTCTTTTGTTCGTAGAAGTGCACAGAGAATTGTCAGTGTGCAGTGTACTGTTCCTGAAGATAGCACCAAATTATTTCTTGAAGGATGGCAGTTTCCCAAAAACACGCTGGGAGCTGTTACTCCAAACAACAAACTTTCTTCTAAAATAGAAACATTCAAAAAATAATGGTGAGCCAGTTTCCGCAATGCCAGAAAATCAGAGGTTTAGCACCAGTTGCTGTGAACAAGAGTCAGGTCTTGCATTAGGCAGAATGAGGTGGTCACTTCAGGGGAGACATGCAAAGAAGTGATAGCAGGATATGGAAAGAGAAATGAGAGTCATGATATTTGACACACTTTTCCTAAGATATCTTAAGGTGTAATGGAACATGTTAGGCTACCTATGTTGAAAAAAGATTCATCTATCAGTTCACTTGGTGTTTGTATATAAAAGGCACCACCTTGTTATTGTTACTACCTTGTTATCAGGCTGAAAAGTTACATCAGCTGACTCTGAGATAAATTAAATGCGGTTGGCCTTGCCTTAATGTTGCATGCCCAGGGGAAAGTTTGCAAGCCAAAGAAAGACACAACACAATAAGTTTGGAGATCAACTATTTATTGACTAAAGCTGCATATGATTGGCACATAGGATCAAAACGTCAGCCAGCCTGCCTGCTGTCCGACGAACCAACTTTCCAACCTCCGCCAGAGAGCAGAAGCAGAGTAACGGGGCCTCACCTGGCCAACTGTCCTCCCGGGGAAGAACCCATTTGCCTCCACTTGAGTGGGGGTGCCAGAAATGTCACCACCCACCCACCTGGGCCTGCCATTTCCAGCACACTCCCCCCCCCCAATAAGTTCCATAAGGGGACTCTCCCCATCTGTACCCTTTCCAGGATACTGACAACATTCTCAGATCCTAATCCCATGCTTCACCCCCACATAGTTGTGACAGTCAGTACAAGAAAAAATGAGAGGAGAGTCAGAAGGATCTGTGAAGGAACTGGTCTCTGAGGCCCAACGTGTGACAATATATGCTGCTTGATCAGACCTGAGTGAAGACTGTTAACTGGAAGTCCACTCAGTTCATCCAACCAGCAGCCAATGAGGTGAGAGCAGGCAGCTCACCACCAATGGCTGCCTCCCACTCTGCCCTGCCCCCAGTGAGGGTGTAGTTCTGCCTGGCAAGGAGAAGCCACCGCCAATAATAGTGGCTGACTGGCATGCTCCAGGCCCAGCCAGTAGCTACAGTCAAGGGGAAGTACCTGCAGTGCTATTTCTGGGATATCAGGCCCAGTGAGTGAGTCTGTGATCAGGTGTGCAGTTTTTTGTGATCTTTGTTACTCATACACCACACTCAACACTCCCCATACGTTTCTGCTCCAAGATCTACTCCATCTTCTAGATCCAAAACATATCTTTCTTTTTTTTTTTGTCCAAGTAGGATTTATTTTCTCTTTTCAGAAACTCCAATGTACTTTTAAATGTTGGAAGATTCATTAGAGTACTTATTGCTACAAAAATGAGAGAAGAGATGTAAAAGCATTCCATGACAATGTGATTGTCACCACTGAGCAGAGTTAATGAATCCCTGTCCTTTGGGTTGTTCTCAGTCACATCTTAGTAAGAGAAAACTTCCTAATAACTTAGCATAAATTCAGTGAGTGAAAGTATTTCTTACCATTTTCATAATGCATTCAGTGGAGAAACAGGATGAATTGTTCTTCAAAAAATTTCTTGTAGTCAATGTTCAGTTGTTTGATTTGCATTATCTGGAAGAACATGATGCATTTTTTTAAAAAAATGCTTCTTTTTCTGTGCAAATATAACAGGAATGTACAGGTAAATGTGGGCATCTTGTCCAGCTTTCTGCTGAATGTAGGATCTCCAACTAAAGCATCCACAGCAGGTAATCAACCTGCTTCTTTTTGAAGACATCCAGAGAAGGAGACCCCACTAGGCAATTGATTCTGCTTCCAAACCACTCTCCCTGTCAAGAGGTTTCTGCTAATGTTTAATCATAATCTACTCTCCTGTAACTTCAAACCAATAGACTTTGTCCTACACTCTTCAGCAGCAGAGACAGGCTTTCCCCCCTCCTCTCTGTGACAGAACATGAGGTATTTAAAGAGTACAATCATGCCACCCCTCATGCCCAGATCCTTCAGCTTACCCTGATTGTTTGCTTCTCCATACCTCTTTGCAGCTTTGTTGCCCTTCTCTGAACCTGCTCCAACTTGTCTATATTCTTTTAAAAGTTATGTGCCCACAACTGAACACAGTACTGCAGACAAGGCCTGACCTGTGCAGAATATAGTGTGACTGTTACTTCTCTCCACTTGGAAAGTACACTTCCATTAATGCAGGCTAAAATGGCATACACCTTCTTTGCTGCAGCATCACACTGTTGGCTCATCTTCAACTCATTTAATCCAAAATACCTTTTTACATGTAATCATGGTTCAGCCATATATTTCCCATCCTATACCTGTGCATTTAATTTTTGTGTCCTAAATGGAGAATTTTGTATTTGCCTCTATTGAATTTTACTTTATAATTTCTGCCCAATTTTCTAGTTTATCTAGGTCTTTTTGAATTCTATTCCTACTGTCCAATGTATTAGCCATCTCTCCCAATTAGTGTCATCTGTTAAGCTGTTAAGGATGCCTTCCACATTGTCAAGACCTTCTTCCAGGTTGAACCACAGCTGTTGATAATTACCTTTTTAGCATGATTTTCCAGTCAGTTATGGATTCATCTGAAAGTGTTGCCATCCATTCCACATTTAATCAGTTTGCTAATAAAAACATTACGGGGGACTTTATCAGATGTTTTGCTGAAATCCAGATAAACAGCATCTACAGTTTTCCCACCATCTACTAAATGAGTGGCCTAGTCAAAAACAGATATAAGGTTAGTTTGGAAAGATTTGATCTCAAGAGGTTCCTGACTAAGTCCCTATGAATTTTGATTTGCAATTCAGTAGTTCTGTACATTCTGCCTTTTCATTGTGATCTGGTAGCATTTTCTTGACCTCCCTTATTGAACAGCAACCCACCTGTCATATTGGCTATTCTCCTGCCTAGAATATATCTGAAAATCATCTTTCTGTTGCTCCTTGCTTTTCTAGTTAGTTTCAGCTCATTTTGAGCTTCAGCTTTCCTTATAGTATTCCTGCAAGCTTGGGTTATGCATCTGTACTCTTCCTTGGTAACTTTTCCTTCCTTGCATTCTATATAAATATTTCTTTTTCTTTTCATTTCCTCCTTGAGTTTGCTCAGCAGCCATATTGGCTTTTTCAGATGTCCCCCCCCCTTTTTTTTTCCTTCCATGGGAATGTTGTGTTTGTGCATTTTGCAACTCATTTTTCAAAACCTCCTTGCTGGGTGTCCCCCCCCCCCCTTTACCAAGTCTAGCCATGGGATTCCACCCAGTAATTCCCTGAGCTTGTGAAAATCAGCTTTCCTGAAATCAGGTGTTTGACTATATGCTTCTTTGCCCTGTTCCACAGAAGTGAATTCTAGCAATACATGGTCCCTTCTCCTAAAGTATCAACTACTTTAATTCCAGTGACCAACTCCTTCCTATTGGTTAAGATCAAAAATCCAGGATTACCAACCCCCCTTATTCCTTCTTCTGCATTTTGAAATAAGAAATTGTCTGCATGGCACAAATATTATGAAGTTGTGCAACACCTTATAAAATTATTTTAAATGTTACTGTGAGGCTGTTTATTAAATTTAAGAGTGTCCATTGTATTTATAGAAACTGCCAGGAGTTTCTCTTCTTATATCTTTTCATATATCATGGACACTGTCATGTAATTTAAGGCATGAAATTCAATATTTATGTTCTCACAGATGCCTGGACATCAACATGGCATCTGGAGCTACAAATTTTCACCTGAATTCAACCTGTGAAGAAGAAATGACTGAGCCCTGCGGACTAATAAATAACCATTATTGCTGCCCCCAGTGCCAATACCATAAAATTAATTTCTTATGACCCACACCTTATCTCATATAAGAAGAGTCTGACGCAATAAAAGAGAGATGTAAGAATTTCACAGCTCAAGGGCAGCTAATCTATTAATGTGCAATACCAATAGTGAAAAGAAAACTAATGAAGACACTTCCAAGTTTACATCCAAGTTTAAATATTTTACATTTCAAGTTAAAAGGGGTTCGGGAAGCCTTGGAAGGAATTAAATACCGCTTCTTGATAATGTACAGATGTTTCCACTCCAAGGAGAGGTTATCAGCCTAGACATATAAACAGTTTGATTTGAAGAAATGGTAAAGGATTAACCCAAATAACCCAATTAAATGTGCTCTGTGATGAGCCTATACATGATGTAACTAGCTACTGTGAAATCCTGATGCAATCACAGTGACATAAATCTTAAAACTAGAAACAATATTTAACTGATTGATTGACTGATGCTATCCCACCTATACTTAATGTGTTTGTGATGGGAACAAACAATAAGAGATGTTTAACAATTACAAAACAATTTAAACTGGCTTATTAAGTGTAGCTCCCTGATAAAAACAGTAATCATACCAAAAGTCATTGTTGTCATAGAACTAGGAGCTGTCTTCTTCATTGATGTCATTTTAATTGTTTTTATTTATAACATAAGTATCATCTATTTCTCTCTGCCCCTCCACCCCCACCTCCCCAAAATTTCAGGATCCATTGAGTGCTTTCCCTCCCCCTTCAAAGTAATCAAGGCTTTAATATTCTGAATAGGCAAAAAATTTTCATTGTTACCAAGCTAGTATACATTATGTGTCAAATGGAAAGATACATCAATTTTCCTTGCTGAAAATAAAAAGTCAATTGCCATTAGATGAATTTTGAGACATTCATCTTTTTTGTACATTCATCTTTTTTTGCACATTTTTGTGGGGAAAATCATTTGTGCAAGAACAATATTTTCACAGAAAACAGAGCACTTCCCCACAAAACCTAATTATTATTATTATTATTATTATTATTATTATTATTGGTGTGTGGATTTTTTTTTCAAAAAAGAAGAGGAAATGGCCTGAAGTGTGAAACAACTTAGAGAAATTGCCATCTCACCAAGGCAATTTTTAAAATTATTTATTCTTGCATGTGGAAATGAAATAAGGGAATATCTGCAACTCTATTTTAGAACAACTTTGTGCAGTGGGTCAGGTGGAAAGTGTTACACTAAGAAAAGTGGGGGACTGGATGGGTTCCTTCAAAGTATGTCAGTGAAGAAAATAGCTTTGCAAGAGGCCGAGTAACCTTTTAAGATCATTGGCACATGTATATACTGATAATAACTGAGAAGAACTCCGGGTTTGGATGAATTAAGAGGATTTCATTTAGAAAAATGCAGCATGCAATTGCGCACACACAATAGCAATTCACACAGACACAGCATTAGAACTAACCAAAAAGGAAATATAGAAACCGAACAGCAGAGTTTCAGGGTTTTTTTTTAAGCAGGACAATATTTTAAGCAGACCTGGTTTATTACTTCAGTGCAATGAGAACATTTTTGTCTCTTGGTTCAAGAGGAAATGGAGAGGACTTGTGAGAAGGAAGGAACAATTAATACATTGATTTAGCCTTCACTTTATTAATACCTGGATAGTCTTTTCTTCTTTTCTCCTGGGAACCTTACCTACTTTTCCTAATGGTCATTCTGACCTCTCAAGAACATGCTGGCTCTGTATATGAAATATGAAAATATGGGGCCCCAAATACAGTGTGGAACATGCAGGGTGTGCTAACCCAATGTGGTAACTTGCTGAAGGCCATTTGAGTTTCATTTTAGAGAAGTAATTTTAAATGAGGTCAAATTCAGTGGTGAATAAGTAAAGAAGTTGTTTCCATTCATAAGTATGGAGTTTGAAATATATGTCCAGATCATAAATAACAACATAATCCAAATCAACTTGAGAATGGTAGTGACATTTGGTGGCTTCATTTATCCTGGGCCCTTTGGATTTTAAAAGAGGTGTCCAGGGAGCAGAACTATTTTGGGATAGGATCCAGCCTTCTGAATAATTTCTTTACATTTCAGACTAAATCCGAGAGTAAATTCCCCACCCCCAAATAGCCTCAAAACCATCAGCTGTCAGATGGAGAGACTCGCCAACTCTATGGATAGTTAAACATAATGTTAGGTTACTTAGCATCAAGTGAACTGTACAGAAATGTTTGGTGTCCTGATTTGCTGAAATAGACAATAGATGTGGATAGGATCCTTTGGAGATGGGATAATTGGTTTTAAGTAAGTTAAATAAATAAATACCCTCTTGTCAATAAATTCATTTTAAATAAAATAAATGAATACCATCTTGTTGTAGCAGGCAGGCAAGCAGGAAGGCAGGGAAATTATCATTGTTGGCTACTAATAATTTACCTTGTATCTCCTGTATTTCTGCACAGGAGCAAATGTCTCATTTTTGAACTTATTTTTTTACCTTTCTCACCTCTGCATTATATCTGTGTCCATTCCAAAGAAGACAGGTTTTTTTTCCCTATTTTTACAACATGAGAACTCTCCTTGCCCTTTTCTATGAATGCTATTGATCTGAGGTTTGCTTCCCACAACTTTCCTTGGGCTGGCATGCTCCAATATATCTTCTTATAGCTCTTTTGTTTTTGTTTATTTGCAGCTAGTTGTACAACCACACAAAGACAAAATTGTTCAGACCAACACTTGAAACCAAGAGTGGGCAACTGTTGTCCCTTCAAATATCATTGGACTGCAATTCCCATTTTCCCTAGTTAGCACAGCCACTGATGAGAAGTGAATCCAACAATATTAGGAGAGTCAGAAATTGTCAGGCTCTGCTTTAATACACACAGTGCAGATTTAGAGCAGTTTGACACCACTTTAACTGCCACGACTCTATCCTACAGAAACCTAATATTTGTAGTTTCATGAATGACCAGACTGAATAACTCACCAAACTACATGTCCCAGGATTGCCCTGGATTGAGCCATGACCATTATGTTGTGTCAAACAGCTTTATTTCTGCAGTATGGGGAAATTGTAAATGTCTCCAGATTTTAGGGGGCCATTAGATGTGATGAATTCTAAACCTCAGCTTGGCTTCATGAAGACCAAACAGAATGAAATCAAAGATGCTGAACTGGAGAGAATGATAACTGGCAGGTGGGCTGATTTTGCTACCGGCAGATCTATATTTTAAAGATCTATTCTCACAGAATAGTAACAGGGCTATAGATTCATTCTGGAATAGTCAGAATGTCTGAAAGCATCCCGAGAGAACCAGTCTTGGCTCTAATTTCAATTCAGCCTTGCCATTTCTCTCTTAAAGCAAACCAAAGGCAAAGCTGTATGATTTTCATTTTTATTTCCTGTTTTGCAATTCTTTGTGTATATGATCATGTTCAAATAAACCTACAGTATAGCTGGTTATTAATAGCAGTACTTTCAGCAAAATTGCATGGGCTTTTTATTATTATTATTTTCACACACACACACACACACATACACACACACACATATGCAGAGAGAGAGGACTATTACTATGATAACATTATCATGCTGGGAACTGGAGTTTTCTTTATGAAAAGCATAAATATTAACTAAAAAGCATTCTAGTTAAATTTGCATTGTATTTTCTTGGACTAAAAAGGAACAGCACATTGTCACTAGTTGCTAAGTAACCCACAGGAACATATTTCTCTTCAAAGAAAAGCAATTAGGCCTCTTAACCTATTTTAATGGCAGACAAAGAAAATCTATACGATTCAAGTTTCTTAGCAGTCCTTCTGACTTCATGGTAGATTTCCTCATGGGAATTCCTAACATTACTTTAATTTAATTAATTAATTTCAGTTGGACAAAGAAAATATTTCCTGGTTTTCACTTGTATGGCCTATGAATTTATTGCTTCCTTGCATCATTAGATGTTTATTTATAAAGAAACAAATTGTGCAGGGTTTATTTTTTTTCAAATGACATGTCCAGAACACCTCTAAGTTTAAAATTTCAGAAAAGTTATTACATTTATGACCTGATTGCATCAAGATAAAGGTTATATATTTTTGGCTATACCATTAATCAGGGATTAATTTCCACTGAATTTAGATTTAATGCTAAACAATTTAATTTAATTTTAAATCATCGTGTATCCAGAATGGATCACCCATTTTTTTTTTCTGGGCATTGTAACTCAAATCCCTTGAGGAAGGAGGACAGAGCTTTGCTTGATTGCCCTGATTTTCCATTCCATTCCCTGGAGCTCTGCTCCAGAGCTTTCAAAAGAATTTGAGAGGTTGTTTGTTTGTTTGTTGCATTAATGCCTGGGCGATTCTGGGAACTGAAGTCCAAAAAATAAAAGCTCTGACTGTTGGAGTTCCCATGGAACAACCACCACGTACAATGAGACATCTAAACATAGAATTAATTGATTGATAGATTGATTTTGTCTGTCCATAACATATGCGGGCTTGCCATCTGAGAATTAGAGTTCACATGAACAGCAAGCCCCAGCAGACAAAATGGCACAGGGGCTGTGGGTGCATGGGTGCTGCCACACACAGGAGTATGCACCACAGGAATCCATACGATTCCAACACAGGTGGTTTTTCCCATACATGTGAGGTAGGGAATGGATTCCCTGTGTAAGAAGGGCCCACTGTACAACATCACCTTCATAATACCTATATGTATGTATCTCTGAGAAAGAGATTGTGTGTGAGAGAGAGGAAGGGAGGGAGGGAGGGAGGGAGGGAGGGAATGATTGAGAGGTTCACCTGGTATGGATGTATTGAAACCTGCATGGTGTAATGGTTTGGCCATTGGACTATGACGCTGGAGACCAGAGTACAAATCCCCAATTGGTCATGAGCACCTACTGGGTGACCTTGGGAAAGTCACACACTCTCAGCTTCAGAAAACCCCATAATAGGTTCACTTTAGGGTCACCGTTAGTTGGAAACAACTTAAAAGCACCCAGGAACAGAGCAATATGGATATATCAGTCCAACTCTGGTCCAAATTGCTTTCAGAAATATTCAGGCACAAGTCCATTATATCCGATTATTGCATCAGTATGACAATGAAAACACACACACACTAACATTTATTTTCATAAGGAAATGATGAGGCTGACAAGACTTGTCAAGCCTACTGACCGTTATCCCTTTCTTTTGGTTCATGTGGGAACCAATGATACTGCAAGGCACAGCTTTCAGAAGATCATAAGGGATTATGAGGATCTGGGTAGGAAGCTGAAAGAGATGGATGCACAGGTTGTCATCTCATCTCTTCTCCCGGTAGAAGGGCATGGTCCAGGAAGGGAGAAGAAAATAGCAGAGGTGAATAACTGGCTCCATAGATGGTGCCACCAAGAACAGTTTGGACTCTTGGATCATGGGCTACGGTTCCATGAGGAGGGACTTCTGGCAAAGGATGGGCTGCATCTCACGCCAGTTGGCAAAAACATTTTTGCCAATAGTCTCAAAAATCTGATCAGGAGGGCTTTAAACTGAGTTATATGGGGGAGGGAGACATTATACTGGAAGGCAAAAGGGCTGGAGAAAATAGTCAAAATGACATAGAGGGAACAAGGCAAACAGTGCAAGGACCCAATAGTGGAAAGCAAAAAATTTTGCACAGGCAGCAAGATAAGGGAACACATGTTCTTAGATGTCTCTACACTAATGCACAGAGTATGGAAAATAAACAGGATGAACTGGAACTCCTAGCACAACAAGGGAAATATGATATAATAGGCATCACTGAAACCTGGTGGGATGAGTCTCATGATTGGAATGTAGAAATAGAGGGATATAACCTTTTTAAGAGAAACAGGCCAAACAGGAAAGGAGGAGGAATAGCATTATATGTCAGGGATATTTACACCAGTGAAGAGATCCAGGACATCAGTACCGGAAGCCAGGTGGAGAGCATCTGGATAAAAATTAAAGGAGAGGGAAACAACAGGGATGTTACTGTGGGAGTCTACTACAGACCTCCAAGTCAGACGGAGGAATTGGATGATGCCTTTCTAGGACAGATGACCACACACTCAGAAAGGAGAGATGTAGTAGTGATGGGTGACTTCAACTATCCGGATATTTGCTGGAAGTCAAACTCAGCCAAATCCTCAAGGTCTAGCAAATTCCTCACTTGCCTGGAAGACAATTTCATTGTCCAAAAGGTGGAAAAGGCAACAAGGGGATCAGCTATTTTAGATCTGATCTTAACCAACAGGGATGACCTAGTCAATGGAGTGCAAGTGGTTGGATCCTTAGGTGGAAGTGACCATGTTCTCCTGGAGTTTGTTATACAGCGGAAAGGAGAAGCCAGGCATAGTCAGACACACACTCTAGACTTTAGGAGAGCTGATTTCAATAAACTTAGAGAAATACTGGGGGTGATCCCATGGTCAGGAAAACTAAAAGAGAAGGGAGTTCAAGACGGATGGGAGTTTCTCAAAAAGGAGATACTGAAGGCGCAATTTCAAACAGTTCCAATGAGGAAGAAAAATGGAAGATATCTCAAGAAGCCAGGATGGATGACTAAGGAACTTTCAACTGAGCTAAGTTTTAAACGGAACATGTATAAGAAATGGAAAAGTGGGAAAATCACAAAAGAGGAATTCAAACAAATAGCAAGCATGTGTAGGGATAAAGTCAGAAAAGCTAAAGCGCAGAATGAACTCAGGCTTGCTAGAGAGGTTAAGAACAATAAAAAGGTTTTTTTGGGGTATGTCTGAAGCAAAAGGAAGAAGAAGGAAACAGTAGGGCCACTGCATGCAGAAGATGGCAAAATGCTAACAGGGGACAGAGAAAAGGCAGAATTACTCAACACCTTCTTTGCTTCAGTCTTCTCAGAAAAGGCAAAGGGTGTTCAACCTAAGGATAATGGGGAAGAAGACAGAATAGGGGAATTTCAGCACAGAATAAGTAAAGAGATAGTACAGGAATACTTGGTTAACCTAAATGAATATAAGTCTCCAGGACCAGATGAACTACATCCAAGGGTATTAAAAGAACTGGCAAATGTAATATTGGAACCATTGGCAATAATCTTTGAGAACTCCTGGTGAACAGGAGAAGTCCCAGCAGACTGGAGGAGGGCAAACGTTGTGCCCATCTTCAAAAAGGGAAAAAAAGAGGATCCCAACAATTATCGTCCAGTTAGTCTGACAAATTCCAGGAAAGATTCTAGAGCAGATCATTAAGCAGAGAGTCTGTGAACATTTAGAAGCCAATGCCATAATCACAAAAAGCCAACACGGGTTTCAGAGAAACAAGTCTTGCCAGACAAATCTGATCTCTCTTTTTTATAAAATTACCAGTTTGGTAGATGAAGGGAATGCTGTGGATATAGTATATCTTGATTTCAGTAAGGCCTTTGACAAGGTTCCCCATGACATTCTTGCAAACAAGCTTGTAAAATGTGGGCTAGGCAAGGTAACTGTTACATGGATTTGTAATTGGTTGACTGGCCGAACTCAAAGGGTGCTCAACAATGGCTCCTTTTCAACCTGGAGAGAAGTGACCAGTGGGGTCCCACAGGGTTCTGTACTTGGCCCAGTGCTATTCAATATCTTTATTAATGACTTGGATGACAGAATTGGGGGCATACTTATCAAATTTGCAGATGACACCAAATTAGGAGGAGTAGCCAATACTCCAGAAGATAGGATTGAAATTCAGAATGACCTGAATAGACTAGAAAGCTGGGCCAACTCTAACAAAATGAAATTCAATGCGGAGAAATGTAAGGTACTGCACTTAGGACGCAAAAATGAAATGCACAGATATAGGACGGGAGACATCTGGCTGAATGAAACTAAGTGTGAAAGGGATCTAGGAGTCCAAGTAGACCATAAGTTGAACATGAGTCACCAGTGCGATGCGGCAGCTAAAAAGGCCAATGCTATTTTAGGCTGCATCAATAGAAGTGTAGCGTCTATATCAAGGGAAGTAATAGTGCTGCTCTATTCTGCTTTGGTGAGGCCCCACCTGGAATACTGTGTCCAGTTCTGGGCACCACAATTCAAAAAGGATGTGGAGAAACTGGAGCGGGTCCAAAGGAGGGCAACTAAGATGGTGAAGGGTCTGGAAACCAGGCCCTATGAGGAACGACTTAAAGAGCTGGGGATGTTTAGCCTGGAGAAGAGAAGGTTAAGAGGTGATATGATAGCCCTGTTCAAATATTTGAAGGGATGTCATATTGAAGAGGGAGCAAGCTTGTTTTCTGCTGCTGCAGAGACTAGAACGTGGAACAATGGATGCAAGCTGCAGGAAAAGAGATTCCACCTCAACATTAGGAGGAACTTCCTGACAGTAAGGGCTGTTCGACGGTGGAACACACTCCCTCAAAGTGTAGTGGAGTCTCCATCCTTGGAGGTCTTTAAGCAGAGGCTGGATGGCCATCTGTCGGGGATGCTATGATTGGGTGTTCCTGCATGGCAGGGGGTTGGACTGGATGGCCCTTGTGGTCTCTTCCAACTCTATAGTTCTATGATTCTATGATTCTATGATAGACTAGGGGACTAGGGAATTTCTCTTAGTAGTCACATTTTTGCATTAAACCCTCCCTAATTTTGTGTGTGTTTTTGAACGGACAATTGCATCATAAAGTTGGAGACGTGTTCCATCCAAAATGATTTATGCCCAGGATGTAAAAACTTAGGCATCTTTGTTCATAGATGTGAAATGAACAACAACAACAACAACAACAACAACATCAAATCCTGCACCTAGTACATAAAAATATACTTACTCACTTATTTACCCAGATAACTCATCTGAACAAAATATAACAACAATATAATAGCCAGAAATATCTATCAAACATAGTGTTCACTGAGGAGTATATATTAAATATACTGTCTGATGTTCATTCTTAAGGTTTAAAATCTTCTGCTTCGCATGACTGCAGATGTATTTTCTACAGATTAGGGGGCAGAAAACTTTCAGTACATGATATGATTGCTGAACGTCAGGTTGATTCTTGACAGGGCCCTGAAGCATTGCATAGATCCTCACACTATCATTCCTAATGTCATAAAAGAGAGAGGTGAATTTGTTCTTTTGTTGGCAGAAAGATTGAAGCTGAATTGTGTTTGCTCTGCCATTTTTCAGCCTCCCGAAAATTCAGCTGGACAAACAACATATATGTTTAATTTGCAAATTGCTTCCTTAACTGGAGGGTCAATTTCAGACTAACAAAAATTAGAATAATGAATAATGCTACTACCAAAAGAAAAGAAAGTGGAAACACTGTCATCCATATGTGTTGTTACAAAGAATGAGAATAAACATGTTTTCAGAAATTCTGAAAACTATTCATTACCTCTTTTAACCCATTTGGGAAAAAGACAAAATTGCTTAAAAACAAAACGAAACATACTAAGCATTATTGCTATGTTGTGTAGGCCTAATGCCATGCATGCTGATTTCCACTGGCATAACAGATTTTCCCCTTCTTTTTTGTCCCTGCTGTCTGTTGTTCCCACCCCAAAATTTTCTCTTCCTTCAAGAGGTTCCATCAGGCATGTAGCTTACAGAAAGGCAAAATGAGGGCATTGTCCCCTCCAATATTTTCTTTCCTCCACTCCCCAAATTGTTCTCTTTATGACAACTTAAAACTTCAGCTGAGCATTTAGAAATACATTTTAGGCATCCAAAGATACAGAGAAGACAAAGTTACCACAGGATTACAAATACAGCAAATATAGCAGTTGGAGGTGTGAACAGTTTTCAGTGTCTCAGCATCTGCAAAACCTAGAAACTTGGGGATTGAAGAAAGACAGACATACAATTTAGCATCCGGTCACTAATGAGTCTACCAAGTTATATTTCTATTCCTCTGATTTCCTGCTTCTTTCTCTATTGATATTGTATTTCTATTGTTTATGTATTTTTTCATACTCACTTTCCCCCTGCATCATTGTGGCCTACAGCCATTTTTAAAATCTCTTCCCTCTCTTTCCTTCATTGGGACATGTATTTTATTTTTTCTTTCTTAATTCTTAATTCATTCTCTGCTAGACCCTGTGTGTAATGAATGGACATTGAACTGATTATAGTTCATCTTCTGCCTTGCCAGTTAATTATTTTGCTTGAGAGTGTCACTACTAACCTTCACATTTTCCCACATGGTGGTCTGCAAGATACCAGTGCTTTGACATATTCACTGATGTAGATGAAAATCAGGATCTTCTTTGGCATTAGGCAGAGTCAGGCTACTGCCTCAACCAACAGATCTTATGTGACATAAAAGAGAAGCAAATGGGTAGCTTTTTCATTTGTTATTATTTTATGTTTATGTTTAAGAGTGAAGAAAAAGAATATGGGATTTTTGTCTCATGTGCCAAAATAATTTTATTATCTCTCAATATTATGCTCCTTGATATGAGTGATCAGGGTAGTATTATTTGTTCTCTGCCTTAGGCAGCAAAATATCTTGTTTCATCCCTGAGAAGAATGCAGAGGAAATGGCATGCACATGATTATATACACTTTGGATTTGTCTGAGGGACATTAAAAGGATGGAGCCTCTATTCACGTTCCTTGTTCTCAGACACAAACTCACATGGCTCTAATTGTGGCTGCTTTCCTGAATTGCATGGAGGGGAATGGTCACAAAAGAGACCAATTTTAAGTTGCCATGTTCTCATGGATGGCTGCAGATTACTCCAAGAATTCCATCAAATGTTGGGGCATCTGAGACTTTTCTTTGTGATGTCACAGGAAGTGAGCTCTGGTAATATTACAAGGGTGATGTCATTAAGCATAGTGTATTTAGTGTCAAGCACAGTCCCCAGAACATGAAATCAATTTTTAAAAAAATAACAGCATTAGGAAAATCTACACAGACACTTTTAAAGACAATGCTATTATCCTGAGCTTTCTCTCTCTCCCCCCCCCCCCACCTCAGGACTGGAAAAGAAGTTCCATATTCTAAGACTAAAACCCAAAACTTGAGGCATGGCAGGCCTAACAACTACAGTAGATTAGTGCAGCCCCCCCCCCCATATATATATATATATATATATATGAGAGAAATATGTGAATTATTCATTTTCTAATATTCAGGAAGGGGTGAATGATTGGCTGTAGTCAAGATTCTGGTTTTTCATTTATGCAAGTCCCCCCCCCCGCCCGCCTGCCACACACCAATCATTGTGCGTCAAAACAGTATGCGTTCAAAATATAATGTCCTCTACACTGCTATTATTTTGTCTGTTGGGTGAGTTAAGGCTTACATCCATTTTCCCTTTATTAAAGAGAATAGGAATCTGCACACTCAGAGCACTGTATAAATAATAAATAAGAATAGTCTTGACTAGCCCGGATCGGTTTAGTGCCATCAGCATATTTCATTGCCTTATACCTTCTGTTTACAGACTGTGAGTCAATATATTTCATTTATTTATCTGGAGTTTTGTTTTGTTTGAAGACAGAAAAATATTTTCAGCATAGGGAGAAAAATCCTTTTTTACTGGGTTTTGAATATTATTCAAACCTGAAACAATTAGTGCTTTCCAAATCTACAGACCAAATCTGAGTAGTTTATTTAACATTTCAGTGTCTCAGTCTCTGTGCTGTCATTATGGATGGAGAAATTCAGTACAATTTTATATGGATGATATGGGATATATCTTCTTTTTTGCTAGCTTAATAACACTACAAGGTGGTTGAGTGTTTTTTAATGTTGCATATCCCTCCACCAGGTTTGTTTCACAATTGAAGTGATGAGTTTGGTTTGTGTTCTGCCTAGATATATAATGCAGCACAACCATTGTTCTGCTGGCTCAGGAGGAGAACAGAGATTTACAAACTTGCTCAGCCCCAAAGTCAGCTTTTTTTCCCTGTATACTAAGCCCACCCTGCCACCCCAACAAACATGCAGTTGGTTTCTCTGTGATCAGGCAGGATTTTTGGCACCATTCTCCTGATTGCCATATCTTTTTATAAAAAAGCTTGTTTTTGCCTGTCCTGCACTGTGAGCCTTATGGCAATGTGAAATTGGTTAGGGTGATGTCTTTAATTATTGATTTGCTCACACTGGCTGAGTAGTACAGAAATTAGGAGATGAAATGCCGAAGTTTATTGCATTCATTTTTTCCTCTGTTATGGGGATGGGAACAGGACTCTCGGGAGCATGCTTAAACAGATTTTATTGCACACCAAAACCTCCACAAAAAAGTCCCATTTCAGCACCCATCCCTGTTCAGTGCTGGAAAGCATCATTTTTGAAAAACGGAAAACTTCCATCAGACAAAAATGACACTTCCCAGCACTGAACAGGGATGGGTGCTGGAATGGGACCTTTTGGGGGACCTTTTGGTGTGCGATAAAATCCATTCAGGCACGCTCCCAAGAGTCTCGTTCCCGTCCCCATAACAGAGGAAAAAATGAATGCGATAAAGTTCGCTGAATGGTGAGTGTCCACTGGGCATGATTAGTTGAAAGAGGATTCCCAAACTAGCTTCTAAGACTGTATGATGTTCCCTGGAAAGGGAAAAGGCCAGGACAATCTTCCTCTGACAAATGATCCAGAAGAATTTTCCTAGAAAATTGACCATTTCCTGAGGATAGCTGGTAGTGTACTAGAATCAGTGCCTGGGTACACATCCATTACAGTTGTTAGAAGTAGTTTGAGACAATCACATGCCTCACATGAATTCTGAATGAGGAAGGCCTCACTGCAGATTTAACCCAAATCTCAAAATGTTCAAAAATGTGGCCCTGGTTTGCCCTATCAGATGATCTTGCCTCTTGATTCTGAGTTGGGATGCAATTACTTCTTAGGGGAAAGTTTTTTTTTCCCCACCAGTCTCCAGTGTTCTTCCTTCTCCCCTGTATTTCATCATATGTGATGTTGTGTGCCTTCAAGATACTACTGATATCCTGTCCCTTCCTCAATCTTTGGGAAAGAGAAAAAAAAAGAGAGAGAGAGAGAGAAACCCTCCTTGCCCAGCTCCATGACACTTTCATATTTTTTTTCCTGTCTCTGCTGCTTTTTAAAAAAAGATTTCCTTTTGGCTTTCTCACCATGAATGGCTACAAAGAAGCAACCCAAAATATCTACACTGTTTAGACAACGTAGAATGCAAAACCAGGTGGAAACTGACATGAAGCTGTGCCCTGGAGTCAAAAACAGGAGCAAAAGGAAGCTCTGATACTTCACCACTATGCATAAAGCATCATTGCACATGCATATAAACATCACTGCATGAGTATGGGAATGCAGGAAAGCAAAAATGCAAAAGTACAACAAAGATGGCAGGTCGCCAATAATGCAATGGTTGTAATTACAACATACACAAACAAGACAGTCCAATGGGTGGGTGGGGGGGGCATGGGGGAAAAGGTGCAAGGAGGCATGTTTCTTTCCATACCCTGAAAGTGCTTTTCCAGTGTGTCACCTGATGTACTGATGCAGGTGGTGTATCGTATGTGCAACAATGTGGTCAGTCACACGGAGTGTCCAATGGGATGGCAGATGGGAGGAGGCAGATAACTGGCAAATTGGTATTTGTGTGAAGGTGGACATGCATGGTAGGGAGGTGGGAAAAAAATAACTAAGTGGTGCAACTGGATGCCATGTGGTGCAGACAGCCTGTGGATGATCAGCCCACCTTTGGAGCTGGCTTTGAAGACAGCGGGGCTTCCAAACTCTTTCCTAAAAACCAGTATCAGCCCAGTTTTTCATGCCCATCTGCTCAGCCCTATGTGTAATTGTTATTAATTTTGGTGTTGTGTATCCATTCATTCATATCCTGCCTTTCCCTAAAACTGCAATGAAAACCGCTTTTGTTCTTACAATCCTTCTGGGAAACTCCAGCAAGTCTTAGCTGTGAATTTGCATCCCTTGTGGCCTTGCATAATCAGAAAAAAATGTACCTGTTAAATATCTACCTGTTATACAAATATAACTGTCAGAAAACACTGTAACCTAAAGGGCAAGCTGAACAAACTTCAGGAGTTCTTCCTTAGAAGAAACTTAGCCAAATTTCCAAGGAAACCAATAGAGTTTTAACACAAGAAGTGAAATTTCTCAGGAGATTTTTGCATGTCCCCTGTGGCAAATGTACCTTCAACACATTTATTTGCAATCAAAACCACTGATGTCAGTGGAATACATGTCCAAGCAAGAATGTTTTGGATCATAGCCCAAGGCATGATGAACCTCCAACATAAGAGCATGCAGTGTCTGCACTGGAGCCACATGATTGTAGCAAATGCTCTGATTTAATGTCACAGCCCTTAAGGCAAAAGTCTTCAGTGAAGCCATTTAAACAGAGTGAATGCCTTTAGCAGAGATGTTGTGAATTTATACTGTGCTATAAATTAGGACAGAATCAATCCTCTAGTTTCCATTATGCTGATCGACATTTTAGAACAATAGAACTTTCTTTGGGCTGGCCATTCACCCTGAACTAAAATTTCCAAAGGAGAGCAGCCTCATGTTTTTGTTTTCGTCCTCAGGTTGTAACAGAAAGCTGTTGATTCTCAGAGAAAACGTCATTTAGCAGAGCTGGAGGGAATTTCCTTTTTGCATTATAGCTCTCAGAACTGGCCAAGGGATATTGGGAGTTTCCAGTCCAAAAGAGTCACTTTCCCAAGCTCTGCATTTTAGTGCCCCTGCTTTTTCTGATTCTGAAATGGGTGCTTGGAGTGGAGTGGAAGAGAGATTAAGTCCATTACCAGTGGGGTAGGACAGAGACAAGAATTTTCCTCCTTTTCTTCTGGTAATATGCTTCCAGACAGAAAGTAAGAAATGCCACTGCATTCTAGATGATGATGATGATGATGATGATGATGATGATGATGATTTATACTCTGCTCTTCAGCCAAGGCTATCAAAGCGGCTTACAATTTCTTAATTAAGACATTTCCCTGCCCTCAGGCTTATAATCTAAAACAGACATGAAATAAACGGAAAAGGGAGAGGTGGTGGGGAAGGGGGAAAGTCCACCAGATCTTCTCTCCCTCAGAGGCCTGGACCATGGCAGATGGATTGGAGGGAGGGCTCTTCTTCTTTTTAGGCAAGGCCTGTTGGAGCTGGCTTGCCTTTCTCTCCCTCAAGATGGTAGATGGAGGGAGGGCTCTTCTTGCTTATATAAGATTTTAGTTTGGACCTCTGCAGTACTACACAGGTTTATTAGGAAGCAAGTCATATTGGGATGTCAGGAGAACCACTTAAATCAGTAGCTTAAGTTTTGATGAAGATTGCTGGCTGGGCCCATAGATTCAGCATCACCATAAGTTGATGGAGAAGAACCGCCACCAGCAACATAACTACCACTGTTAGGTCACCACTGATAGAAGGACTTCTTCAGTGTCTCTGATCTATTCTAAGAAACCTCTTTCCTAAAAGCCTGAACACTAACAGGAGTATTTGGTACCATCCTTTCAGTCTCTTAGTAGGAACAGAAATCCTGATAAGGATCCAGAGAAAGAAGACGTAGTGCTAGGCTCCAGGACAGAGGATTGCCCCCTTGTAGACTTTTATTTTTGTAGCTTTACACCTTGTCAAGGTCATCTCTACCATCAGATGAAAGAGGGCAATTGTAATAGGAAAAGGGTTTTGAGAGGTAGCAATGGCAGTCCGCAGCTGGTTCTATGAGACCCCTGGCCTTTTTACTCTCTTGAATAGCTAGTTTTCTTCACTTAAAGGTAAAGGTAGTCCCTTGATGTGAATGTCTAGTTGTAACCGACTGTAGGGGGTGGTGTTCATCTCTGTTACTAAGCCAAAGAGTCAGCATTGTCCAAAGATGACTCAGCATGACTGTACCAAAAGCTGTTACCTCCCCACTGAAGTATTACCTATTTATCTACCTGCGTTTGCATGCTTTCAAACTGTGAGGTTGGCAGAATCTGGGATTAGTGATGGGAGCTCACCCCATCATGCAGTGCTTGGGCCTTGAACTGCCAACCTTCCAATCTTACAATTTTCAGAATTGGTGTCTTAACCACTAAGCTTCACTTACTACTCCCTAAACTGACCTAGTACTTCTGAAGTGGAGGTCAATCTTATTTTATTGTCAGTGTTTAGACAAGTTTCAACACTAAGTCAACAATAGATCCATCCAGATACTCAGATACATTGAGCGGAGAGGGACACCATCTTGTCCTTTCCCTTAAGCAACAAATCTTGGATGGGGATGTAATTTGTCACTAATTTTCTTCTCAAAGGAAGCCACAAGTAATTTTAGCAATTTCTTCCCAATGCAACAAAGATTTTGAAAACCACATAGCACTTTTCTACACAGGAAACAACATTTTCTATGTAGGTAATAATATTTCTATGTGGAAATATATTCTGAAAGGAAAAGGAGATTTTTCAGTGCAACCACACACAAATTTTGCATGGAATGTACCCAACTGCAGTATTTGCTGCATGAAACAGCTATTTCTATGCAAGAACTAATATTTTTTTGTGGAAATATTATTTTCTTCACAGAAAAATCTGTTTTCTACAAATGTTGTTTGCTGTGCAAAACAACCGCATGTGAATTTTGCACAAGGTAAGAAACAAACTGCAAATATTCTTGTCAGTTCAGGAATCTTCTTGACAGTGTGTCTTTGTACCTGAATAACTTGTTTGTTTGTTTTTATCATTTTTCAAATATTCTTTCCATCCCTAACCTTGGCATCTGAGATGTGGGATCGAGACTGCAGTTATTAAAGGATGATATGAGATCCCAGGCATTGTAAGACCATATTTCTCACTAGGAACTCTCATTGGAGTCGAGGTTACTAAGCACCTTTGCCCCATTATGTGACATAATGTGAATACAGAGATACTTCTGAATAAATATGCTCGGGACTATTTTTGCTATGTTTGCTACTGAACATTCAGCCATCTATTATGCCAAGCCCAACTCAGTCCTTAGGAAGGAAAAGTACAGCATATGTTGTGCTATAAAAAAACAACAACAGGTTGACAGATCCATATAAAAATATTAGGTTAGTAAAAATCATAAAATGAGATTAAACACACACTCCGTGAGACCCTACACCAGGGGTGGCAACTGTGTAGGGGCCAAGGACTAATGAGATTATTGCACCCAGAATCCCACCGAGAGAGAGATGTGATCTAAAAGACAAAAACAGATGTTATTGCATTTACCCCTGTCCAGGCTGTAGCCCGTATCCACTTGGGCAGACTGTCTGCAAACTGGACTTCTTCCACAGCTTTTTCAAGAACGAGACACGGGTAGATTCAATAATAATATTTGATAATAGCCCAGACATGGGTAAATTTGATAATATCCCTTTTTGTCTTTTAGATCCCGCATTTCACCCACAAAGATTCCTTGGTGCAATAGCTCCATAATCTCTTCCAGATAGCCCCAGAGGCTGCATCCACAGAAAGCCCAAATGCATTATTATTTTTTCTCTGCAGTCCCTTTCAAGATGGCACTCAGACGTTATGCATGTCATTTCCTGGGGAGATTTTCAAGGGCTAAGTTGGAGCTTCTTGGATATGGTTCTATACTTGTGGGTTGTTTGTTTTCATTTGGGGGGAGGGGGAGGGGCTCCCTATGCAATTTTCAGGTAACAGTTGCTTTAAAATCATGCCTTTTTTTTTTTTAAAGGGGGGTGGCTACCCTGTGGATGAGACATCTCCAAGGTGCTCTGTCCTCAACTTCTGTGCTCAGGCCTGCAGACTCAGGTCTGTGTCCTCCCTGGTTGTATCTTGCCATCTGGCATATAGACTTCTTCTCTTTCTGCTGCCTTCCAGCTTTCCTAGCATCTGTGTCTTTTCTAATTAGTCATTATTCCTTATGATGTGGCCAAAGTGTGACAGCCTCAATTTAGTCATTTTGGTTTCCAGAGGGAGTTCAAGCTTGATTTATTCTAGCACCCATTAAATTGTCTCCTTGGTATCCACAGCAGTCTTCTACAGCACCACATCTCAAATGAGCTGATTTTCTTTCTATCACCTTTTTTCCTTTCATCCATACATGATGATTGGAAATACAATGGCTTGGGCTATCACTATATTTGTGTTCAGAGTTATGTCTTTATATTTTATGATCTTGTTTAGTTCTTTCATATCATCCCTTCCCAATCCTATCTTCTTCTGATTATTGACTTCAGTCTCTGTTCTGATCAATATTTTAATCAAAGTATGGGAACTCCTTGACTATTTCAAGTTTATCATTGTCTAAGATGAAAACTTGTACAACTTCTGGGGCCATTGATGTTCAGCATTAATCCAACTTCGGCATTTTATTCCTTGACCTTCTTCAGCAATTTCACTAGGTATTTGTTTATTTCTACTAGTCGTATTGTGTTATCTGCATATCTTAGGTTGTTAATGTTCCTTCCTCCTACTTTCACTCCTCCTGCCTCTGAGTACAAGCCACTTTACATATGATATTCTCTGAATGTAGCTAGAATAAATAGGATGATAGTATGCAGCCCTGCCTGTCCCCTTTGTTAATGATTCTGTTTCTCCATATTCTGTTCTGAATGCAGCCTCTTGTCAACAGTACAGATTATCAGGACAATCCGATGCTGTGGCACACCCATTCCTCTAAAAAAATCCATTGCTTTTCATGATCTATGCAATCAAAAGCTTTACTGTAGTCAATAAATTACATGCAATTTTCTTCTGGAATTTCCTTGTGTGTTCCATTATTTAATATATATTTGCAATGTAATCCCTAGTGCCTGAATCCAGTTTGCACCTCAGGGATTTCTTGTTCCATATATGGTAGGAATCTTTGCTGCAGAACTTTGAGCATGACTTTGCTTGCATGGGAAATTAATGTAATGATTCTGTAATTACTGCAATCTTTTATGTCTCCTTTTTTGTGGATAGGAATATATATTGATCACTTCCAGTCTGTGGGCCACTGCTTTGATTTCCATATGTGTTGACAGATTTTAGTTAAAACTAAGCTTGACTCTGTAGATTGTAGCAATTCTATTGGTAAGTTAACTGTTCTTGGCAATTTGGTCTTTCCATAGGGCATTCTCAGCTGTGGCCTCAAAATGGTGGAATAACTTGCCGGAAGAGATTCATCTTATTACCACCTTAGATGCCTTCAAGAAGGCACTTAAGACGGATCTCTTCTGGCGGGCCTACCCACCCGACATACTATAACAGATTATTGAATGACTGTCTAAACCAGATCAATGATGGAAGAGATAACACCTACCTACTGTGCCGAAGGATCAAATTTTATTGTTCTTATTGCTATTTTTACTGTTTTATAATTAACTGTGTAATGACTTTTAAGATAATTAACTATAGCATAGATTGATGCAAACTGTATTTTAATAATATGTTGGAATCCCGCCTTGATCCGAAGAGAGAGGCAGGAAATAGAAATAATAATAATAATAATAATAATAATAATAATTTCCCAAGCTTTGCTTGCGGTTCTCACTCCGCTTTCCAAAATTTTGGGTTTATCCTCATAGATTTCTTCTTCCAATATTAGATTCATCCTCTCACATTTTTTGTATAGCTCTTCTGTGCATTGTTTCCATCTTTTTTATTTATTTATTTCAGTGGGGTAATGTATTTTGTTCCTCTATACCAGTGATTCCCAAACTTTGGTCCCCCAGATGATTTGGATTTCAGTTCCCAGAAACCACAGCCCCCTTGGTCAACAGTTAGGAATTCTGGGAGCTGAAGTCCATGTAGTGAGCAGGCCGAGGAAACAGCCAATCACAAAGCACCAGGAGTCCAGCCAATGAGAAGCTGGCTGGGCAGGACTATAAAAGAGCCTTGACAGAGTGCGAAAGTGGGTTTATTTTGTTGGAGTTTTGAAGGGAAGAGACACCTTGGAGGAAGGGTGTGCTCTTAGGGTTCCTGAGGGAACATTTATAGGTTAGTGATAGACCAGGGAAAGGTCTGAGAAGTCCAGTAAGGACTAGATAGGCTTGAGGGAGTCTGAGGAAGAGAGGCTCAGAACAAGCCAGAGGTTTAAGGAAGAGTTTGGCCTTAATACTGGAAGTAAGGTTGCCTGATTGGCTGTAATATTGGTGTTTAAGGAACTTCTGTAACTAAGGAACAAAACAAACAAAGCTTTAATTAAATTTTATAATTTATTTTATATTTTACAAATAAACTTTATTCATGTTTTGAATTACCACTTGGCCTCTGTTGAATTTTTGAAACATGCTACCAAAGTTTTCAGCTCCTCAGTAGGAGATAGATGGTGGGCGAACAAGAGATGGATATCACGTTCGTCATGTTTCGGTTCGCACCACAGCCCAAAATACCTGGAGGACCAAAGTTTGGGAATTATTGCTCTACACAATACCTATAATATTGATCCCTGCACTCCTCACTTTCAGTTAGTTCAGATAAAAAAATTGTAACACTACTCTGTCGGTAACTCCACTTCTGTCTTGTGTGTGTGTGTACACACACCTCTGTCTTTTGGTGGATGAGAAATTAGCTTACAGTGACGCTGTACTTATATGCAGATGCAAGAAATAAATACAAAGAAAGTTCACATTTCATCAGTTGATAAAAGTCAAGCATCCTTACCACTAAGTGTACATTTTGAGTACCTAAAATATATAGGATGAACTCCACAAACCATAAAGTTCAAGCAGCTTACTTCTTCATTAGGTTGAGACCTAAGGTACAATTTATAAATCTACCTCTTTTTTTCTAGAAATTGCACAGGCTGGGATGTAAATTATCTTTCCCTTTACACAGAAGACCTCAGCTGTCCAGCAAGGGAGGGGAGTTCCTGGCCTTTCCATGAGACAGGGAAAAATCTATCTTTCTTGGATGGGTATGATATGCCTTACGAGCCAGGCAGATGCAAGAATGGCTCCATGCTGATAGATTGCTATTAGTCAAGGGAAAAAAAACTCAAACATATTTCACTTTTCTGCATGGGAAAAGTAAAATGGGGGCAAAGGCAATCCTTTTTGAAATGTTTGCCATAAGAAGACATGAAAATGGCTGAAAACAATTTCCAGCTTACAAAGCTTTCATATTCCCTTTCATAATCAGCCTTATTTTTCCCCCCTCTCTTGCCTTTTATGTAGAATTTGTATGTTCATAAAGTTTAAACAATGTAAATGTTCAAATTACAGTTGAAAATTGCTATTCTTAGCGATAATGGTAATCATGATAAAAACAATAAAACAATTCTGCATACATATTAGAGTCTGTCTGCAATATAAACAAAGCTTGAAAATTATAGCATGGAATGACTGCTCAAACAGGAAAGATGCTTGACTCATTTAAAGTCCTTGTATCCAGATGTTTACAAGATGACAGCAGAGAGAATGCAAAGATGGGTTGCTGTCAGAAGGAGTTCTATTCTTTATTTTGAGCAACCAGTCTCTGAGAGTAGTGATAGTATCCTTCTGTTCTCCTGTGGTTTCCTTCAGAGATCAGGCTCTGACCCAGCTCTGACTACCACCCCATTTTCCTCCCTGGGCTGACAACTAGTTTCCTTGAGTCTTTTACCCAGCAACTGGAGCAGGTGCCAAAGGCTTGACAAAATAATTCCAAATTAAATTTAAAAAGAAAAACAAAACACCAGTGTGTTTTATGAGCATTTCATTTGACTCTTCTCTTCTCTTCTCTTCTCTTCTCTTTAGAATGATAGATTCAGCAGTACTATTTTTCCCATATTCTTTATTTTCTATTATTTGCAATGAAGAAGAATTTTGTATTTTCTATGAGACTTTTTATGATTTGAAATGGATAATGGAACAATTTTTTATTCTGATGATTTGTGTAAATCTACACATTTTAAAATAAAAATATTAATACTAAAAAGGAGGAGGAGGAGGAGGAGGAGGAGGAGGAGGAGGAGGAGGAGGAGGAGGTCGTCTACAGGTTCAACATTATCCCTCAAAAAGTTTTACGCCCCAAGTTTTCATGTCTAATCTCTGGAAACAGAAGAATTTAGGGAAGTATTCATTAACTTTACCAGTCAGGGAGGGTTGTCCTAGAAAAATGTCTTTCAGATATAGAGAACCTGGAGCTGGGTCCAGAAGCTAGTTGTATCTAGTGCCCTTGGCAGTCTACCTAATCAAAAGAACTATAAGGCAATGAATCAAGATTACAGTGTCCATATGAATTTAACATCATCATCAGTGCCATCTAATATAAGCACTAACAACAAATGCTTACATTATGGGATATTTCAAGTCCTCAGCATACATTATCCTGATAATCTTTGCAGTACTCTTGGAAGGAAGAGCAGTTTAAATATTCCCATTTTGATATGGAGTTTGAGGACTGAATGATGTCACCTAAACAATAGGGAACCCACAGTCCAGACACTTTCCTAAGCTTTATTTCCCAGGAGAAGCAGTGTTGGAGTCAGGAGGGAAGCTCAGCACAGACTTTCCCCATGATGGTCCGTTTTACATTGGCAAAAAGAGGTGTGTTGAAGGCTGCATGAAAGCCCAGCCTTTAGATGAGAAAAAGGGAAAGTGTGCCATGAAAACACTATTTTGGAGTTTTAAGGGAGAAGAAGTGCTTTAAAAAGGAGCTGGCCCATTTTACATTGGCAAAAAGAGGTGTGTTGAAGGCTGCATGAAAGCCCAGCCTTTAGATGAGAAAAATGGAAAGTGTGCCATGAAAACACTATTTTGGAGTTTTAAGGGAGAAGAAGTGCCTTTAAAAAGTAGTTTGATTTCCCCACTACTTTTTTAAAAAGGGTGCAGCATTGCTGGCCCGTTTTACACGGGCAAAAAAAGGAGCTTTTAGGGCTAAAAAGCCCGCATTTAGGGTTAGGGAGGGCGTAGCCTTTACACCCTCCCTAAGCCTAAAACGCATGGACGCCGCCATTTAAAGATGGCGGCGTCTACACGGTGGCGCCGTACAAGCGTCATCACGTGCGCAGCGTTTTGACGCGCTGCGCACGTTTTGACGCTCTGGTGGCGCGGGAGGGCGCCAATCGCGCCCTTCCCGCGCCGCAAAAAAAGAGCTCGATCCCGGAGCTCTTTTTTGCGGCGGGTCGTTGTGGCGGGATGAGGCCTCTGGGGCTGCCCGTGTGGCAGCCTAGGCCTCATCTCGCCGCTAGAAGGGGCGAGTTTGGACCGCCCCTTTTAGCCAATGTAAAAAGCACCCCTATTGCATCTAAAGGCTAAGGTGTAGTTGAACGGTTAAATGGGGCTCTGTATCTTTAAAGCGCCCATTTAAAGGCAGCGATACAAGTGCGGAGGGAGGGAAGGTGCCAAGACAAGAAGAGACCTTCAGAGCCCGGCCAGAGTGCACCTGCACCTTCCTTCACCTCCTCCCTTTGGTTGAGAGAGTGTGACTTCTAGGGAGACAGCAGGGCACTGGAGGTGCTCAGCCAGACCAGGGCAAGCTGGCAAGAGGAGGAGGAGAAGGGGAGGGACCTGGAGCACCACCGCTGCCCTTCCTCCCTGCAAGTCACACTCTCTCAGCCAAAGGGAGGAGGAAGGCAGCAGGGAAGGAGGGAGGGAGGGAAGGAGCCAGGAAGAGACCCCCAGAGCCTGGCCAGAGCACGCCTGGCCCTCCTGCTTCCTCTTCAAAAAGAAGGCTGGAAAAGTAGGATGTGTCCTGGCAAAGGAGGACGTGCCTGGTCAACTTGGAAAAGGGGGGCCTCTGCTCAAGAATGGAGGACATATGGGAATCCCTCCTGGACAGAGGGCTGAAACCTCAAGACAACTCAATATAATGCTCTGACAGAACACAGACTACAACTCCCATGAGCCTTTGCTACCATTTCCCAAGATGCCTTAATTTGCAACAGAAAGCCGACCAGTATGTTCACATGTGATGAATTCTTTCGTATTGACTCTGCATTTTCTTTTTGTGTAGATGCTCTCTTGTCTTGTGTGTGATGAGCTTGTGCGTAATCATGTGCATTTCCGAACTGACCTCACTTTCTCCCTCTTTCGGAATGGTCCTGTACTCCCCCATGTGATAAGCTCCGACTGTATGGTGTACCTGCGCAATTGCGCAATTCGCAGCCAGCAAGGGAAAAAAATGTTTAAAGCGCGGCTAAAAGCCACGTTCCTTGCCGCCCATGTAGCTGCTCCACCTGTGTTTGTAGCGTTTTGACAGCTTCCCATGTAGTTGCTGAGCCACAGAAAAAACCTCAGTCTAGCTGCCCTGTACTTTTTAAATGCACACCTGGGGCTTGCTGTCTAGCTGCTAAGCATTAAGGAAAGTGCAACTTCATGTCACACTTTCTTGCCAATGTAAAAAGCCCCGATATTTGTCTTCTGCAGTTACCATCTTTCAGTGTTCCCAATGTAGATTCATTGTAATGTGAAGAGGACTTGCCACTGTCTCCTCCACATATTAAACATTTCTTTCTGATATCATAGATCTATGCTGCACTGTTGGTTTAACTTTTAGCTCATTAATGAAGTTTGTTCCTTTAGGTAAGAACAATGAACATTTTAGTGAATGCACGGTCAAGACAATATTTGAACAGAAAATTGTTCAGCCATTCCTATGTAGTATCCCTGTGTGCTTAACTGAATCACATTATTCCTACTACATTCCAGTTCTCAGTTTTTATTATATGGCCTTTGAAGATTGCATTCCACTCCCCTTTTTTATTATTTCTAAACATGTTGTAATTGTTAATTCATCAGCTATGTGAAAACTAGGATAATATAGAGTAAGATAATAAAGTTCAATAATAAATAAATTTCTGTTGGAGCAATGTTCCTTTAAACTGTTTGTAAAATATTTTGTGTTGCTGGAATTGCTCAGTCAGAGCACTTGCCATGATGCTAAAGCTTTTAACAGAGATTGCATCATGCTGAGTAGCACCAGGTGATGACGCTTAAGTAACTCTGTATATAAATGCACTGAGAATCAAGGTACTCTGTGTGTTGGTGGGCTGGAGTTAGTGAGTTTAAATCTCATTCATTAATTTATGGCCTTTTCATTGCTTGAACAGCAGAAACCCAGCTGCTTTGTGGACCTTTCCTATACGTGACTCCTAGCTTCTAGAAGTTCTGTTCATGAGTTTGCTCCTATTCCTTGTCCATCTCAACCATGTTTCTACTTTGCCTTAGAATCATCTAAGGTAGGACTGCTTTTAGGGGTTACCCAACCACCCAGGGCCATTTGCAACATCCAAAAGCATCAGGACACCCAATATAACAAGTACTCCCAATAGATTCTGGATCAATTATTTATTTCCAAACTCTCAGTGACACATATTTGCATGTAAATATTTTGGGCCAATAAATACCACTCCTTTAATTCTTACCCTACTTTTCTGTCCAAAATACTGCTTAATGCACCTAACAAAAGGATCCCAGCCAATAATAATAACAACAAAAACAACTACAACATAGTAAAATGTATTGTCTGAAATGTTCTTGAAGTTTCTGTAAAAAAAAAAACCCCTATTGAAAATTATGAGGTGGCATCAAAGAGATCTATTTATGAATACAGTAGAAGACAATGGTTCATTCATGCATAAGATCATTTGTTTATTTTCCTTACCTGATTTTAATAAATTCATGTCTATAGAACCTGAACATTTTGTACCTAGGAGACTAGATTTTAAAAAGACTCTTCCAGGAAAATGTATTTCAGCCATTGTCACACTTTTCTTCCTTTTTATTCAAAGCCAGTTCAGATCAATGACAAACTTGTAACTGACACATTCTATTATCCAACACCATTCTCCCTAATTAGAACAGAATTCTGCTTTCATATATGTTCAATAGACTGCTGGGAAGCCGGTGAAAGTTGTTAGCATACATCAGACAACAGAATTAAATCATTAGAATACATAAAGGAATATAATGGAAAAGAACAATGTTTTGTATTAACAAAAATACAGCTGGTTTTACACTATACTGGCTCACTAGGTAACTTTGAAATAGTGTCTTGGGGGGAGCAAGCACAAACTAGAGAGGAGATGAGGAGCCAAGTCAAAACAAGAATCCATCTGTCCCAGTGCTGTCAATTCTGTCGGGCATTGATCTAAGGTCTTTTCAAGGTCTGCTATGTGAAATCTTTTCAACTGGAGGTGAAAGGGTGGATTGAGACTTCATACATAACCAGCATGTGCAATGAAATTAATTTTTTTTCCTCCAGGTAAATAAAACCATGGTAATAATGATATTAATGAATGTGGCCAGAACATTGTCAACAAGACAGAAGAAGAAAAATGTCCCGTTGCCTTCTGCCAAAAGATAAGATTGAAATGATGTTGATATTTAAATAGAGTTTAGAGGAGAACAATAAAAAACCCATAGAACTGTAGAGTGGATTATTTAATTCAACCCCATGCTATGACAGGGAATCTATAGCCTGATCTATAACAAAAGCAACTTTGATAGATGGTCATCAGTTATCCAATGAAGAAGAGTCCACTACTTCCAACATAGTCTTGTCCACTTTTGAACAGCTGTTAAACCACCAGGAAGCTTTTCTCAATATTCAATTGACTCTCCATTCTTGTCATTTTAATCTTTTGGTTTGTGTCCTACCTTCTGGAACAGAAGAAAATGGGTTGGCTCCATCTATAGATATTTAAGGATGGGTATTATATGAGCTCTTTCTTATGTTCTGTAACCAAAGCTACATATGCATAACTCATTTCTTAAAAAGTTTAGTTTCCAAGCACAGTACCATCCTTGTTGCCCTCATATGGATATGTTCCAGTTTGTTCATATCTTTCTTAAGCTGTGCTGCCCAGCACTTGACATAAAAATTGACCAAAACAGAAGAGTAGTATTGTTACTTGCCTTGATCTAGACACTGTTCCCACCTAAATGTTATGTCCTCTTTAATTTTAAAAATGTGATGACAAATATCAATAGCACCAATTCAAGATATATTTTTTTTTCAGAAATGGCACCGCCCGAATTAATGGGCCGGTGCTGTTGCCTCTCCCCTTCCCGCGCGCCAGGCTTGGGCACCCCGGCGGCCGGTGCGAGCGCGGGCTCAACATCTTCTGGTGTTGCAATGTCTGGATCCGGATCCCAGGAAGGTGACAGTGAACAACAGTTGGCGGATGATGTCCCCAGCCTGGGACCCAGCTCTTCGGCTTTGACCTCCGTTGCTCAGGTGGATGTTTCCAGCTCAAGTTCTTCATCCAGCTCTAGCTCTACATCTTCGAGTTCGGAGGACGACAAGCTTATTGCGGGAACCTCTGTGGCCGGTGGCAAAAGGAAGAAATGCAAAGGAAAAAAGAGTAAACGGAACAGGACTGCATCTTTGTCCCGTTTGGGACATGTTGGGGCGGGGGTGTTTCATAGGTTGTGCCTACAGGTAGAGAAGGGTTCTGGGTGGATCATGCTTTGGTCCCTGGCTTTCCCCGTGGGCTATCCGGTGCAGGTCCTGGCATCCTGGCCGGCAAGGTGTGTAGGTCTTGGGCCTTGGCTATTAATGTTATTTGTGGAGGGCTTTTTTTTTTTTTTTTGGTTCTTAGGGTTGGCGGCAGGCGCTCTTTCAGACCTGCCTGTGTGGCGGCAGCTTAGGCCTGGATCTGGGGTAGGGGTTTCCAGGGCCCTCTGGAACTGGATCGGGAGTCCTCATGACCCGGATAAGGAGCGATCCGCTGTGGCCATTGTTGGGGCCACAGTCAATTAATACCTGGTGACTAGGATGTCTCACAATTCGATGTGAAGCAGCGCAGTTGCCTAACTGCGCAACAGGGCGGAGCTTGGCACCTACGTCATCCCGATGTTTGCCCCTGCTACCAAGCGTACATCAACCAACCAGGGTGTTGCTGATGGCCAGATCCAGACCTTATGCTTTGGGCCAACCCTATGTTTTTTTGTTGTTCTGCATGTGTGGAACAGTTAATAAAGTTGTGGCCTTTTCCCGTCCAATCAGGTTTCTGTATTTATGGGGGGGGGGGGGACTGACCTGCGTGGCAATGTAGACTTTAGTTTTGAAAGTCGCTTTTCCTATTTTAAATTCAATGTTGGCATATGCTTCTAAAAACTGCATCTGACATGTTGCCAATGTATTTAGCTAGATTTTGGTCTTTGTGCTTTTCTAATGTGGAATATCTCAAAAAAGCATTTCCACTGAAATTCTGGAAAGCACATTATTGAATTTAAAGACCATTATAACAACTACAGTTGGCAAGATTTCAATATGTGTGTGTGCACATGCTTATGCATGTACACATCTTCTTAAGTAAAGAAGTAATAAGGATAATGAAAGTCAGCATAGTTTAGTGGTTTGAGTATTGAACTATGACCGTTATCACACAGGGGAAATTGGTGAGAAATTGGTGATTTAAACAGTGATTATCCCATGCAAAATGTGATATCACAATTAAAATTTTCACACACATCACTGTTAAACAGGCAATAAACAGGCGACAAGCAGGCAATAAATAGCAACAAATCATTTTTGGGATTTCCCCATGAATTATTTGTTGTTGTTTATTGCCTGTTTATTAGTGACAACGTGTGAAAAATCTTAACTGCGATATTGCATTTTGCGTGTTTAAACCCCTGATTTTGCCAGATTTCCCCCATGTGATATGGTCCTATGACTCTGGAGATCATGGATCAATTCACCATTGGCCATAAAACCCACTGGGTGACCTTGGGCAAGTCATACCATCTCAGCCTCAGGGAAAGAGAATGGCAAGCCTCCTCTGAACATATATCGCCAAGAGCCCTCCATGATAAGTTTGCTTTAGGGTCACTATAAGTTGGAAATGACTTGAAGGCACAGAACAACAACAAATACAAATGTGTGAGAGGGGATGTGTTTCCCATCAGAACAAAGGATAGGAGCCCACCACATCACAAAGGTGAAAGAAGGATATATAATCCCCTACACACACACACACACACACACACACACCACCCTTCTTTCTGATGGGATATTTTTGCCCAGCCAAAGCTAGTATAGCAATTGCTTCTTCTTAAGAGATATCCAGTCTTGTCAAAAGGGCCATCATATTTGGCCACCTGGTTTTCAGGCTGCAAGGGACTGCCTCTGAAGAGTGTCCAGAAACTTCATCTGGTAAGAATATTGCAACCAGCACTCTCTTGACTGGGTACATTGCTGGTCCACTGACCATATTGTCTGGGGGGAATTCTGGAAATTGTAGCACACCTTGGAACTTACTTTTTCAGTTCTGACTGTGGTCTAATCTGCACTGCAGAAATAATGCCATTTGATGTCACTTTAACTGTCATAGTTCAATGCTATGAAATTCTGAGATTTGTAGTTTTATGGGATATTTAGCCTTCTTTGTCAGTGATCTCAGGTTCTACAAAAAACTGCAAAACCCAGAATTCCATAGGATGAGATATGTCAGTAAAAGCAATGTCAAACTGCAGTGAAGATAAAACCCTGAATGCATTCACCGTCTCACAGAGGAAAAACAATAGTAACTTGTGGAGACAGGGACCCACTGACCTGATCTGTCTTTTTTGTTGCTGTTGTATTGATGAATTGTTTTGATCTGTTTGCTTTACCTATTGCTTTATATTTATAGTATTTACTATAGTATTTACTATTGTTTTTTGTATGTTTGTTTATTGTCTCACACATCATTTTGTGGAAAGTGGAGGCAAAGATTTAATGAATAATTATTAAATGTTAAATACTAAGTCCAAGTTTCACTCTTCAATTGAAATACTGATGTAGGCTTTTCCATACTTTTTCTCACATATGAGAATTAAACAGAAAAATGGAAACAATGAGAAATAGAGAGAATGAGAAATAGCCTTACAAATATATCCCTACACTAAAATGAATGGGATTTCTTTGGCAAGCATCAGATTTATTAAGCGTATTGGTCTTCCTTAAGAGTCAACTCTGAGCCAAATAAAATAAAATAAAAGTTTAAAAGTGTAGAAAAACTTTTATACTTTTTTTGCTCTATAGAACAGATGTGTGAGGATGTTTTGGTTCATAACTGACCAAATACTCTTTTTAAAAATAAAATAAAATAAAATAAATACAAATTGTATTTGAGGGATGTCAACTTCAGCTTCAGTGGTCAGATCATGAAAGATGAAAAGTATGCAGCAATAGCCCACCAAGATTTTCAGCATCCTTAAATCTTTCTCTCTGACATCTTGCTGTTAAGTTGGAAAAAACTTAAAATAGTGTCAATATTTATAGATCTATACTTGCTGCTGTTCAATAATGACTCTTCAGAGGGAAAAAAAGTGTTTCCAAACCAAGAGCAAATCAGAGGATGAGATCATTTTCAAACTATCTGGGCATTTGTTATCACTCTGTACTGCATCCAAATAAAAGGGTTTATAGCCACAAAAGCTAATGCAAACATAAAAATAAATTAATCTTTAAAATGCTGCCACATCTCTCCTTCCTCCCTCCCTTCCTTCCTTCCTTCCTTCCTTCCTTCCTTCCTTCCTCATATCTTTAGGTGCTCACATTTGTACCTACTGATGAGATGGTTTCAGCAATGTTATTCTTGTCATGGTTGTTGATATGGAAAACTCATCAATGTGGTGCGTTTCTGTAAGCTTTCTGAATTAAAATGCTTGTAAATAAATTGATAATTGTCAGAAACGATTATAAGGATATAGTGCCTCCCCCTTTTCTTCAAAGAATGATTTGCCTTATCTTTTGTACCTGAGAGACATCTGGTCTTAATGTCATTCTTGCTTCTTGATGACTCTCAGAGCCTTCTCCCATTAAATTAGCATTATTTTCAAAAGTGCTATTCAATTGAGACTGCTCTCTTCCCTAACACACCTTCATAATTTTCCCAGCACTGGATCCTTCATTCCCCAAAAGTCTTTCTCATATCTAGCATTTGGCAGCATTGCCCATTTAGTGCTGTCTATTCAGTACCCCTCTTTTGTAGTTTGGTATACATGCATGAGCAATAAAAAAGGGGAGATAGGAACAAACTAAGAATTATGAATGCAACAGCTTGTATGGAAAGATGAAGAAAATTACCACAATGACCGATGCAGAGAAATAGAAGACAACAACAAAAAGGGAAGAACAAGTGATCTATTTTACAAAATCCAGGAAATCAAAGGAAAAATTAAACCAAGGACTGGGACACTCTATGACAATAAAAATAACATAATTCAAGATCAGGAAGGAATAAAAAGATGTTAAATACAGTACACTGAATAATTATACAAAAGAGATGATAACATGATGGATACATGGAATGAAGAGGCATATGAAAATGAACCCCAAATTTTAAAAAGTGAAGTGGAATCTGCAATAAGAGAAATAACCAAAAACAAATCACCAGGAACAGATGATATTCCATTTGAAGTGCTGCAATCCACATTGACATAATAAACCCTAGTGCTAACAAACATATGTCAAAAGACATGGAAAACAAAATGATGGACAACAGATTGGAAGTGGTCAATTTATATCCCCATCCACAAAAAAGGAGATACAAAAGACTGCAGCAACTATAAGAACATAGCACTGATCTCCCATGCAAGCAAAACTATGCTCTAAATTTTGCAACATAGACTCCAGTCATAATGGAAAGAGAAATTCCAGAGGTCAAAACAGGGTTCAGGAAAGGAAGATGCACTAGGGGTCACATTGCAAACATGTGATGGCTAATGGAAAACACCAGGGAATTCCAAAAGAAAATCATCATGTGCTTTATAGACTATAGCAAAGCCTTTGACTGCATAGATCATGAAAGGCTATGGAACGCCCTTAAAAGTATGGGAGTGCCAACATATCTGGTAGTCCTGATGAGGAATCTGTACTTAGGACCAGAGGCTACTGTCAGAACAGAACATGGAGAAACAGAATGGTTCCCAATTGGCAAAGGAGTCAGAGAAGGCTGCATCTTATTACTCTACCTGTTCAACTTATAATAAAAGTAGGCTTGGACACAGAAGAAGGAGGAGTGAAAAATAGGAGGAAGGAATAGCAACAATCTAAGATATACTGATAATACCATAGTATTAAAAGTAAGCCTCACATATCTGGAAAACCTACTGAGGAAGGTCAAAGAAGAAAGTGCAAAGGCAGGCTTAATGTTGAATATAAAGAAAACATGAATAATGACCACCAAGGACTGTCACAATTTCAACCTAGACAACGAAGAAATAGAAATAGTAAAAGAATTCTCACACCTGGGATCAAACATTGATAGAAATAGGGACTGTGGTCAGGAAATTAGAAGAAGATTAAGAATGGGGAGGGCAGCCATGAAAGAACTAGAAAATATTTTAAAATTCAAAGATATACAACTGCACACAAAAGTTAGAATTATACAAGCCATCTTATTCCCTATTGCCATGTATGGATGTAAGAGCTGGACAGTTAAGAAATATGACAGGAAGAAAATCAATTCATTTGATATGTGGTGCTGGAGAAGAGTGTTGATGATCCCGTGGACAGCCAAAAGGACAAACAAATGGGTTCTAGAGCAGATCAACTTGGAAACCTCCCTGGAAGCCAAGATGACCAAACTGAGGCTGTCATATTTCAGACACATCATGAGAAGGGAGGAGTCATTGGAAAAGACAATAATGTCAGGAAAGGTGTAGGAAAACAGGAAGAGAGGAAGGTCACATGGGTGTGCAGGTGTTAAGCACAGCAGTGGAGACCAGAGGAACTTGGAGATATTTCATCCAGCCATGGGTCAAGATTGACTCGAGGGCTGTTAACAACAACAGATAGACACACACACAAATATAGATCCCCCTGAACACAGGAATCTAAATGAAATCAGTGTAAGCTTTAACCCCTCTTGGTCTAAACTAGTCACTGGCTGATGAAAATGAACAGCTCCTGCTATCTATCTGATATGTCCTCATGCAGTGATTAGTAAGTCTGGAGGATGACAGTAAGTCTGGAGTCAGAAAGAGGCACAGCATTAATGCTTTACTAAACTGTAGGACAATTTTTGCTTTATGCTTATATTTCCAGGTATA
Organism: Urosaurus nigricauda; assembly: GCA_034509955.1. NCBI lineage: Eukaryota > Metazoa > Chordata > Lepidosauria > Squamata > Phrynosomatidae > Urosaurus > Urosaurus nigricauda. The sequence continues at coordinate 195,685,162 of JAOEGL010000003.1, read as the reverse complement.
TTGATGGTGTGTTTGTGTCTGTGTGAATGAATGGATGGATGGATGGATGGATGGATGAGGGGGCATTATGATATATCACTGTAGTGACAGAACAGAGCTGGAAAAGGAGGTGGGATAAAGTGGGCTTCTTCTCCTTCTCACCAGATCACAAATCCCCAAGCAAAACATGTCCACTGACCACCAAAATTGATATAAAAACACAACTGATCTTTTGTACAGCAAATCAAAGCACTGCAGAACTGGGAAAGGAAGTCATTAATATTTTTTTCCTGTTAATAAAAAGAAACACTTTTAAAATGAGCTTTCACATGATAACAACAGAACAGGAATGTCATCATGTGATAAGCACCAACCAAAGGGACTATTAGCCTGAGTCAGAGATGGAAAAAGTGCAGGTCAGGTCACTCAGTAACTTCCTGCTAAGTTACTGGATCATTTTTTACTTATGGCAACCCTAAGGTGAACCTATCACAGGGATGTCTTGGAAAGGTTTTATTATCATTGCCTTCCTCTGTGACTGACAATACCTGATACTGGGTCAAGTGGGTAAAATGGTGTATGGGTGGAAGTGTGTGTGTGTCACACATCTGTTTTACAAGGGGATGTTTGTGCTTTGGATGTAGTGAGGGCCTTGCTTTTATCTAAAAGTGAAGCATACAATGTTATTCTACCTCCATATATTATAGTGGAAATATGAATTGTTGTACCCTTTTTGTAAGAACCTGTCAACAAATCTGGGAAGAAAATACCTGATACCTTAACTATGAAATGCAAGGGAAGATATGGGAAACAAGTTTATCTGAATACTCTTGCCTTTTACAGCATCCAACAAGGCCACAGCGTGCCAGCATATATTGAAGCCAATTCATTCTGGACACTTCGAAAATGCAAATATCAGCCAACAACCTGTTTTCCGGTGACAGATTTGTGCCATTTCCATTGATATATAAAAAGGACAGTAATGCATATCTTTCTTCCTCAGAAACGTCAAACTAGGCCAACTCATTATACATCTTTTCCAACTTCATCCAGAGACCAGCTGTTCAGACAGCACAGTTGGAGGTAAGCAATAGCTGGAGCTTATTAGTTGCACCCAACAGGAGGGAGGCAGGGAGGAGAAAATTTCAACTCAGTGCCTAAACATGATGACATAGATTGCCTTCTTGCTCTGGAGTAGTGACAACTCCATGACATTATCACAAAGAAAGTATTTCAAGAGAGAAGCACTGAATGCAGAATTCTAAATATGGAAACAAACCCTGACATTTATTTAGTTTAGGAACTGTCCCCCTTAGTTTCAAGAAGCCAAACACACACACACACACACACACACACACACACACACTTTAGGGCCAATTTTTATAAACCTTCCTGTTGTATGCCTTCTTGTGAACCACCTTGGGAGAAAGGGGGCATAGAAGTGAAATAAATAAATAAATAAAATTCAAGTTATTTCTGTCTTATGGCAGCCCTAAAGTGAACCTATCACAGGATTATTTTGACAAATTCAGAGGGGATTATCATTGCCTTCATCTGAGGCTGAGAGATCATGACTTGTCCAAGGTCACCTAGCGAGTTTCTGAGGCTAAGAATTTGAAACTTGGTCTCCGAGTGTCCTGGTCCAACACTCAAACCACTGCAGTTGTTTTCTTCCATAAACTACACCTAACTGTATCTAACATTACACTTGTAACACCTCTGACCAGATCGATGAGTATACAGATTGGTTGAATTATCTTTGAATCCTGTATGGGGTAGTTGGATAAGTGTTTCTTGAATCTCAAAGATATATTATATTATTTATATTCATGCCTATGTTTCATTTGCTGTTTTTGGTGGGCTTGCTCCTGAAAGACAGCTTATTGTCATTATTTGTCACCAAGCTGACATTCGTTATGTTAACTATGTGGATGAGAGACCTCTAAGAGCCCTGGTCATCAACTTCCCCACTTAAATCGTTCAAACCCAAGGAAGCTGCAGCTTCCTTGATATAAATATTTATATAGACCTAAATCCAGTTGCTAGTCTCAATTATTGAATTGTTGGGTTTCATGTAAACATTGATGTATCATTGAGCAATTGAGTCAATGGGTCTATTCTAGTTTAAACTGTCAAATAGACTTAAACCTTAATAATAAAATGTAAATAAAGAAATCCATGCTACCCTTAGGGGGAAAAAGTCAACATCATAGAAATGTAAATAATGGTAATCCTTGACAGTTCATGGAAAATAAGGCTAAACTGTAGATAGAACAACTAAATGCAAACTCTAGGTTCACAAAAAGTATGTTTAAAAGTATCAATTGTTAGGAAAGCAAAATCAGAAAAGGACTACTGATATTTTTTGCTGCTTGTCATCTTCCAAGAGGCATCAATTTGTCCATAGTAATTAACAGGACTGTATACTATAGGGGAAGCTATCTAGCCCTCTGCAGTCCCTATTGCTGTCCTCCAACATCTCAACAGATATTGTAGATATAGACTGCCTTGGAGGGTGGTGGATTCTCCTCCAGATGTCTTTAAACAGATGTTGGATGGCTAACTCCAAGGGGTTGGACTAGAAGCAGATGATACTTGCAGTTTTTTCCAACTCTTCTATGCTTTCTATGCAACTCTTCTAACCAGAGCTCACAGCTTTCCTTACCATTCACTATGCTGGCCAAGGCTGCTAGGAATTGTATGTAGTTCAGTAATATCTAACCACTGCTATATGACATCCACTGCTAAGTTGAAATCGTTAGCTCCAATTAGAGTAGATCCTTTACATCAATGGGACTTGTAATGGGTTTAGTGAAGGCCCATTGGCACTAGTGGTCTAGAGTAGTTTGGACTACCAATTAGATGTCACCTCTATTCTGATCCACCAGGTTCTTCTCACATTTTTATTTGTGCCAATTCCATGGTATTCTGCTGCTTGAAATAAAAACCAAAATGCCACTGTTTTAATTTGGTTGAATTTATCAATATTTCAGCAGCCCTCTTTTCTTGCCCAAATTCTGTATTGGGTGGCAAGAATATTCAGAGAAAATGCTTACCAGGAAATCTGTATGTACTGGCATATACATTTTTCCAGACATGCATATTGCACAAATTGTTATACATTTCCCATTGAATAAAATAAGGAACACAAGTTATGACCCACCAAGTGTTGCTGGACTGTATCTCCAAAAACCCCTACCCACAGATAAAACTGATGGAAATTGTAGTCAGCACCACCTGGAAGATCTCCTCCCCTAGGTTAAAGTGTGTTTATGTGCATTTTACATGCATATGTATTTTAAGTGGTAAACATTTCCTCATGTGAAATTCAAGGAAAACGAAAGAAAAAAGTCTGATGTATTTGATTGATTCCTGACAATGGGAAATTGAATACACACACACACATTCCAGAGAGACAGAGTGTGTGTGTACACACACACACACACACACACAGAGTGCTTCAGATCGTGGCAATCTAAAATTGTAAAAAACCTCAGTTACTTCTGGCTTCTTTTCCATCCCAAGCCTCCAAGGTGACCTGTGGCACAAGTTATTTTAGATGTACGGTGAAGATGAAAGGAGCTTGCCCACACTTCTTCCATAGAAAGCTTGTTGTCACATGAGAGACATCTGAAACAAGGGAGGACACAGCAAATGATGGACGTTTCAGCCTCATGTCTATCTTACACAGCTGATGTATGATTCAGCCTCATGTCTGTCTTACACAGATAGCTGGGAACTCATGTATGCTGCCCCCCTTCCCGTCTGAAGCTTCCAACTGTAAAAATAATAGGATGTGGATTTTGCATAGATGCTATCAAACACAAAGTGGAAGGAAAACTTGATACTAGGGATGAAAAGGATCAGCAAAAAATATTAAAACATTGTCAAAAATTGATTTAATTGAGTTTTAAGAACCTCACCGATGAGCAGAATTCTAGATGAGTGAGAACTACCCTTCAGGATTTATCCTTAACCCCCCCCCCCCCAAAAATGCATCTGGGGTTTTCTTCCATGGAAAATTGCATTTTTCTGCACAAAACCCCACTATTTCTGTACTGAAAACAAGTTTCCTTAACAGAAAACAGTCGTCCTGTTCCATCTTCTGCAAATTAATCTCCTCTTTAACACTTACTGCTCAGCAAAGCAAGGGGGTCCAAAAAATTCATGTGAAAAGGAAATCTAAGTACCCACAGATCAGTCTCAAACTTTTAAGTCTGAGTCATTAATCATATTCTTTTATGTATCCAGTGTGCATGTGTTCTCTCTCTCTCTCTCTCTCTCTCTCTCTTTTGAAAAGCAGTTGAAGCTCTGTTTGAGGTTTAACCACAGGCATAACAATATCTGTCATCTCAGTAGAGACAAATACTTGAAGCATCAATAATACTTACCATGTCATGACTCTGTAGGACAAACTCCTAATTTTTAATATATTTCATAATAAAAGAACAAAAGTTATCCATATATCATAATGTTTGGTCCAAAAATCTGATTGCTGGATAAGTTAATAGACCTGAAATATATCAGAATATTAAAATAACTCCCTTCAATTAAGTTGCTTAATTGAAGACCTTTAAGCCTTTAAAAAAACACTGAAAAACTATGTTAAGTGTTACTCAGTATTATTGTGCTCATTTAAAATAACCCACTTCATGTGCTGAGGAAATGAAGAGGAATGAATTGGTTTGGAGTATCTATTTTTAATTTCAAGCACTTGATGCCTACATTTATATCACTACCAGTCATAAAAGTAGCACCTGCAGTCAGTAACAGACTGCAGGATGTTAAAAAACCCAAAGATTAATGCCAACAAAATTGAAGTTCAGTTGGTAGGTGGTTGATCCAATGTTCAGTGTTCAGTTACCTAGACAAGATAACACTTCACTCATGTAGTGGGCTGAAGTTCAATTTACACATTTCAGGGTCTTATGACTGGGGCCTCGGCTGAGACATTATTGAGACGGAGATAACCTAATCTCAGTCATGCCATCCTCTTCCAAGAAAACCAGCTTGTTTCAAAAGCTTCTCAGTGATCTTCCTGTCTCTGCTTAGCACAGAATGAGAGGGACTGAAAAATTTATTTAGATTGGCTGGAATCCTGCTGGACAGCTACGAATGTGTAACTACCCTAGTTAGGGAACTACACAGTGACTGCCAGCCTAATGTCCCCAATCCCTCGTTACTGGGAAGCACCCACTATGATCAACATGTATTGATTCCTCTGTTGCTCAGGAAGCATTTAACTGACATTCCCACCCTTTCCCCTGAGCTGTCTTCATTGTGACAAGCAGTAGCAAGATCCCTGTTGCAATATCCCCTCATGCCAGATATCTCTCACACAAGGGGATGAGTGGGAATATCACTCAGCTGCCTTCTGAGCAATCAGAGAACAGACTCACCCCATCAACAGCACTGACTGCTTCCTAGTAAGTGGAGATAGGGGGAGTTTCATAGTCCCTATGTGCAGTGGCATCACTATGGTTGGCATCACGCGGTGCAGTAACTCATGGCGTCACTCATGCATTGGCCTCCTCCCATACTGCAACATACAGAATCTTTAGTAAATTTCTTTTGTACAAATGTTACTCATAAATCGTGATTCCCATATAACACTGAATGCAATGGTAAAAATTGTGACATAAAAACTAGTAATATTAACATTATAACTTTAAATTACAATATCATGCACACAACTTAAAAGTGAAAAATTCGTAAGATGTGATGTTTTTAAAGAAAATTTTAAAATAATATTTTAATTTTTTTAAAAATGGGCCACAGTCTATTTCTGCCAATATCATGCACACATGATATTGGGGAAAAGTGGTGTAAACCCACCTCCACCATCCACCTTCAGGTGTCATCTGGTCCTAAACTAGGGAATATGACAGGATTGTGAATACTACAGAGGCTGCTGCCACACTGCAGAATTAATGCAGTTTGACACTGTCATTGTATCATCCTGTGCAATCCTCGGATTGTTTGTTATAGCACCAGAGCTCACTGATGGAGAAGGCTAATTATTTCACAAAATTACAAAACCCAGAATTCCATAGCATTGAGCTATGATAGCTAAAGCAATGTCACACTGCAGCCACAGTTCTGAATGTGTAGCTCCAGGTTATGTATTTGTATCTTCACAGCAGAATTATGTCTATATATAATATAGATTTTATATAAAAATATTTTTAAAAAAATTCCTAAATATTTATTTAAAATTTTTTGGGTTTTTTTTTTTAAAAAAAGAAGGGGGGAAACAAAAAAGTGGGGAAGGGGAAGAGTACACAAGATATGAGTGTGGGCTGGACATATACATGAATATAAAATGACCATATTTCTGAAAATACATTTTCTAGATGTTGGCACACAAGTGTCATTATGTGGCTGTAGCTACTGCAATTTCTAGCATTGTTGTAGGAAGATAAATATTTTGAAATACTGTTTAGGAATCAAAAGAAATGGAACAGGCAAAGTTAGCAAAGGAATGACCATAGAGCAAATATAAGACTTCTAGGTATGGACTATTTTGAATCGATCACAGCAATGCTAGAAATGTGAGTGCTGAAGGAGAATTTCCTTGGGGTGGGTAAGGTATGTGTCACACCCACACTTCTCCACTGACATCCTTGCCAGCAGCTGAGGATGGAAGGGAGATGACAATGCCTGAAGATGAGGAGATCTAGAATGATCTGGAGCCAGGACTGACTGAAAGCGGAGCTGAACATAAGCATGATGGGGTAGGGCATTTAAGGAAGGAGAAGGTGCATCAGATTTGGGGACAGATGAGGACCTATCTGATGATTTACTCTGGAACTTCCTACGATGTGGGTGAGATTTAAAAAGATTTAAAGGGACAGACTCTGGAGCTTATCACTAAGCATTTTAAACTGGCTCCTGCCTCCTGAGTTGGAGCTGGGACATGGGATGGAGACAGGAATTATCACACACTAAATCACTGCCGAATCACCAGCTGCTATCAGCCTGAGTCCCAGCTGCACTCCGCCAGCACTTTTTAGAAGTCGGAAAGCTTTCTGACTGCTAAAAAGTACTGGCAGAGTGCGGTTTGGACTCAGCTGGGACTCGGGCTAATGGCAGCCAGCAGTTCAGCAGCGATTTAGTGTATGATAATTCCCACCTCCATTTCGTGTCCTGGATCCACCCCAGGAAGTTGGAGCCACTTTAAAATGCTGAGTGATAAGCTCCATATGTGAGGGCAATACTTGACCTGCAAGTTACCTGGAAAGCCCTGTTGGAGTTGTATGCAAATAATTGAATGAATAAGCTGGCCTCCTGTGCAATCCTCGGATTGGTAGTTTGTTATAGCACCAGAGCTTGCTGATGGAGAAGGCTAATTATTTCACAAAATTACAAAACTCAGAATTCCATAGCATTGAGCTATTTCCAGTTAAAGTAACCTAGCTTCCTGTGAAGAAAACATGGAGGAAGTACATGTAAGTTATACTTCAAGTCTTAGTGTGACATACCTACCAATGTTTCACAGGGCGAAAGTGGGTTGATAAGAGAGAAACTGGGACATTTAAAAAAAATAGCTGAGAAAGTGGGATGACAAAGGATAAATCAGGACAGTCCTTGCTAAATCCAGACAATTGGAGAGTATGATGTGAGTGAGTATGGAGCACACTACTGGCAATGGAGCCCAGACATGTACAGCTCCCAGGTCAGTACACTGGAAGAAAGGAAAACATTTGCCAATTCCTAATGCAGTCTACTAAACAAAACAAGTTGCCATGCATATGGCACTTCTACTGCTGAAGCTATAGCCTGAATTTTCTTACACATGTTTAATTTTGTTCTGAGATTTTCTAATGGAAAGTCTTGAGATCAATAATGCTCTCTGCATCATCAGCTTGTTCCAATACACCGGAGCAATGACAATGAAATACAGCACTGGGTGAGTTTCAGAATACCATGCAAAGATAAATTTAATGGTATTTATATCTTTCCATTTTAAAGTGCTACTGACTCAACGGTGACAACAGTATGATCTGTGGAAGTTTTGATGCATACGGCTACATTCTCATTTTTGACAATAAGAATATAAATCTCCATAGAAGACATTATGTTGTTTTGTGATGTATTCATTGTTATTCCAGGTTTGAATGGCAAGCAAAAAGGATGGCAAGCAAAAAGGAGGAGAACCAAGTATCAAGAAACTTGATAGGATTAATATCATTCTATTATTATTTGACTTGACTTTCTCTTGGGGCTTTTATCATACATGGCTTTTAAACAAATTGAATAAGAGCACTTTTGGCCATACTTATTGCATAATGCTGACTCCTTCTCATCTCTGCCTTGTCCTTGAAGTGTGATTGGCTTGCATCTTGCCATTGATGATGAAAAAAGGCAGTGAGATCCAACAGAACTGGCACAGTGGTAAGTTATTCCCATGACAGTTGTGAGATTACACAGTCATGTAGTGTCAGTGTCCCCTCCTTTCCACTTCCTCCTTGCTATTCCAGAACAGTCTCCTTTTTGTTTGTTTTTTAAAACTTTTTTTCTTTTTAAACTGCATTTGCATAACTTGATAAATGAATTTTAAATGCATGCTGGTAGGGCATAGGGTAGGGAAGTGGGGTTGAGGACAAGGACAGAGGAAATTGTGAGGGCCCAGTAACAACTTGGTCATACTGATGAGTAGGGTAGCTAATGGGTTGGGTAGGGTATTCAGTATGTATGCATTTCTCTTCATTAATGTGTCCATGGCAAGAATAGGGAGCATGTGATAAACCTCTTGGAGAAAGAAATGTTGATATTTCTTAATGGGATTTATTGTTTAAGGAAAAGAAATTTAATTCCTTTCATGTTTTGGCAACTACTCCAGGCATTCTAATTTAAAGAGGGATGGGGCATATATCTTCAAAATTCATTAAAGATAAATTTTATTTTCAGAAAGTCCTGTGATGAGACACTAGTCACTCCCAGAAGGTATTCTTACATGTGTTCAAACTATACATGGAGAAAAGAAAGGACTGTACAAATAGATTCCCTCCCATCTTCCCTGTCAGCTTCACTTGCAAACTTGTTGGGGATGAAAGGATGGAGTGAGATTGTCTTGCTGTTCACTTGGATGTGCTTAGCATCCTCCGGGCAACCAAAACCCCAGCACAACAGGTTTTTCTTTCCTTTCAACATATCATGCACTTTTTTGGATTACAAGAAAAGGTAATTCTGGAAGCTTCAGTCTAAAAAGCAACTCTTCTAAGTTCTGGTAGAGAAGTTTCATACTTGTATGTCCATGTGTCTTTTGCTTATACTTCTAAAACACGGGGATAACAAGAATATTAAAAAATATTGGTGGTTTTTTTCTCTTTTTTTCTTCTCTTTCTCTCTCTTTTTGGTCAAAATGGGTTTCTTTAGTGTCAGGAAACACTGAGGAGGAGAATCCTAAACAGACAGAACTTTCACATTTCACGGCCTATTCTAAACAATATGTGCAAAAAACTAAAATTTATGCACAGAAAATGCTGTTTTCTGCAAATAAATAAATAAATAAACCCACAGGCTCTTTTTTTTTTTTTTTGCATATATGTCCAGAATTGCAAATAGTGTGGTTATGTTACTCTAATAATATGTAAATATTTCAATTAGTACTATTATGCTAATAGTGTTATTCATATCCTCATCTTTCCTGATCCCTGTGTGGATATTTAATCAATATTTGAACAAAAAATATAGAAATGTGGCCTAAAAAGTTGTACCAAATTTTACGTTGATATTGCTGTGTCTCATAGAGCTGAACTTTCCATAAACTTAACCAAATTTCATATATCTGGATGACATACTAACCAGTAATGTTCACAGTGTGCTATAAAGCCTGCATTCCATCAGCTTAAAAATATTGTACAACAATGTATAATGAAGTTTTTAGATATTGAAAACAACAGAGAAAAATAAAACAGAGAAGATGCAAGAGGACAATAATGGAAAATAATGGTTTGTACCCTTTGATTTTTCTTCCTTTTTATAACAGAGTATCTCCTGGAAGATCTAAAAAAATTCCCCATTCAGAAGTTACTTTTTGAGACTACAGAAAACATGTTGGGGATGGCAGGAACTGTAGTCTCAAGGGGGAAAAAATTCCAAGGTTTGAAACACTCTGACCATTAGGAATACTATTCATCACAATGTACCTGCTTAGTGGCTTAGATGAAATTCCCTAAAATTAGGGTAAAGGATTGGAGATGAGACATCATGCTTCAATTATGTTGGACAGGCTCTATCTAACTCTGGAGGATATATACTTGGATTTTATGAAAGGTTTCTCAATTGTATCTTTCATAATTCACATAGGTCTACTAGGATTTTCTCTAATTTCAATTTCAATGCACGTGGAAACCTGTCTTTTCATTCTCTGTGAGTCTACAATAAAAATCAAGGTAGGGCTTTTGAGTCCAATGTTCAGAGCAGAATCAAACGGGAAATGATGGAAGATTTTTGTAGCTGCTGTTAAATGTATCGACAGCAAATCGAAGACTACTTGTTCCATTTTTAACAAGTCTTATCATTTGCAGGTTCATTTGAAAGTATAATAGGTGCTATGCATCCATGTCACAGGGATAACTTTTGTCTCTAAGAGTGAGATTAACCAATCACAGGACACCTTGTATAGACCATTGTTCTCGCTGCAAAGCACAATCGAGCCATGACTCAAACAGTGCTAGGATGCACAGTGAGGAATGTTTCTGATTCAATGACTGTCATCTCCTTTTTGGTTTTTAAGGGCTGGGAAAGAGGTTTGCTCTGCCTGAGACCTTGGAGATCCTTCTCAAGTTATGGGTGGGATGAATAAGTACTTGGATCAAGGGGGGGGGGGGTTGGACTACAACTCCCTAGATCCCACAGCCAGCAGACACACTGAATGTGGGATTCCAGGAGTTGTAAACCAAAAAGGGAAATTTCCATAACCCTCTGTATCTGAACTTGTATAATGCTGCTTTTATTCCTTTCTAGGGCTCCTATCGTGAGTCCTGAGATTTTATTTTATTTTATTAAGCATACTGGAGAACCTGATGCTATGAAGAAAAAATCATGTGGCTAATGAGAAAAGAAAAAAACAATTGGCCTGGGATGGTCTGAAAATCTGACACCTTCATTTAAGCCGAGGCATTTTAAAGGCATTGTTACTGTGCATTCATTTGCCCATTCAGAAGCTTTGTGTGTTGAAGCTTTTCCAATACATACCATACTGACATATTGACTGTGACAAAAGCGATTGGGTTTTGTTTTTTTAAACAGGGATGGAATACAGAATTGCAGATATATTTGCATATGTTATTATCTTAGCAACTTTAATTAGCCTTCCCACCACCAAAGGAAAAAAAATCTGAAAACTCTTATTATGCCTTGGAAATTATTTAACTAGTTAAAAAGCACAAGTGGTCTTACAACCTCATTCTCTCTCCCCCTCCATCTCTCTGTCCTTCTTTCCCATACAGAGAATGGGGGGGGGGGGGCTAACATTTTAAATTTTGGCTTGCAGTAATTTAAAGAAGGTACCAAAATATCCCAGCATAGCTAAGTATACCTTCCAACTGCCTCAATTTGTCCGGGAAGTTGCAATTAATCCTCTGTCATCAGACATTTTCAACTGCTTTAAAAATGTCCCATTTTTTCCAGCCTGACATTTGTGAAGTGTCACTAGGCAATCTGCCCTTTTTGAACAAAATAGAACCTTGTATCAGGAATCTCATACTGTCCAAATGACCTAAATGGTTCTATGCCATACAACTTTTAAAGCTACTATTGAAATATTCCAGTTTCTCTCTCCTGCTCAAACATCCTTCGTTTGTCCTCAGCTTATTTCAGTACCAAAGTAGTTTGCACACAACTCAGCAGGAGGATTGATGAGTAGGGAAAGATTTGTGCCTTTTCCAGCAGGCTAAAGCAAATGCAGCCTCTTCTCACTAATAATTTTTGCCATCCTGATGTTTCTTGGCTACACATGTTTCAGTTTTCATCTGGGAAATAAAGATGTCTTCTTCTGTGAAAATGTCTTCCCCTTTCTACTCTGCATTTCATTCTCTCCTGTTTATTTGAAGTGCACATGTTTGCAGATCCTTTTACTATGAGATGTAATATAACCTTTTGTAGCTGTAAGCAATACTGTCCTACATACTTTACCAGGAAAACAAAGGCTGCATATATACTGCAGAATGAATTCAGTTTGATACTGCTTTAACTGCCATGGCTCAATGCTATGGAATTCTGGGATTTGTAGCTTTGGGGTCAAGCAGACCAGCAGCTTGGAGTGGTCTCTGGTCACTCCAGCCCTGATCATTCCCCATTCAGCACATGACTGTGGTGACCAGGTGCTATGGTCACAAAGTCAACCACTGCTGTGGTCCAGAACAGACTACTGGCAAAAAGCATTTTCTTTCTTTTTTCTTTTCTTTTTTTGTTCTCCTTTTGCAGCCGGGTTTAGGCTGCCTTAGGTAGCCATGGAGCAGCTTCAGCCTGCTCTGGGAGCATGTCATCTGTACCCCAAACCCCTACATTGGTCTGAAGGCGGCACTTTTGGCTTGTCTGTTTCAGGCCTCTGTTAGATATTTATCCTTTTCTATCAGAGAGCTCTGGTGCCACAACAAACCATAAATCCCAGAATTCTGTAGGATCGAGCCATGACAGTGAAAGTGGTGCCAAATTGCATTAATTCTGCAATATGGCAGCAGTCTACATCTGCTTCATCTCTTTGTTAGACCCTGTATATTTATCTCTTTGAGTATATAGTGAGACTGGTTGTTTGAGGATTAACAGCTTAAAGGAAAAGACGCACCTCTTCTTCATTTTAATATTCCAGTGAAATTTCTCCTAATTTAAGTGCCAAACCAAAGCTCTTTGTTTCTCTTCCCAGTCTTCAAACAAAGGAAGTTGTCAAAAGGCCTACTTCTACCAGTTATATGAATTTGTACACTGAGTCATGTGGTGTCAGTGTCTGCTCCTTTCCCACCTCCTCCTTGCTATCCAAGAGCAGGCTCTTTTTTGTTGTTTTTTAAACATGTTTTTCTTTTTAAACTGCATTTGCATAACTCCATAACTGAGTTTTAAATGCATGCTGGTAGGGCACAGGGTAGGGAAGTGGGGTTGAGGTCAAGGACAGAGGAGAGTGTGAGGGCCTAGTAACAACTGGGTCATACTGATGGGTAGGGTAGCTAATGGGTAGGCAATGATTAACCTCCTCTGAATAAATTTTATTCAGAAAAATTGAGGATAGGATCACTATAACATGGCGTCAACTTGAATACACATAACAATAGCTAAAACAACACATGATGTTTCATAGGGAAGACCAATCAAGTTCCAGCATTATTTGTCTAGTGCTGTAGTAAACTAGAAATATGTAGAAGAGAATGCTAAGTTCCTCAGTAAACTATACTTCCAAGTATTACATAGGATGGAACCATTATATTTAAAAGAGGGTTATGGCTTTTGGAAGAAAAGAGAGGACTGTGACTAAACACCTAATTCCACCTGCAGAATTTGACCAGAATATTCCATGTCAACATAGCTAATGACACAGCATACAGATGATGGGACATCAGGTTCACTGAACAGGGGCAGTGCCTGATGGTTTGAATACATATTTGTAACTTCAAAGAGCAAGCAAGGGCCAAGAGGCTGTGTTTCTATCCTTCAGCACCACCAAGCAACTGCTGTCTGAGGCAGTTGTTAACTTGTGCCTACTGGTAGAAATGAGCTTGAAATGGACCTTTGGTATCCATTGGAGTTTGGTTCTAGGAACCCCCCCCCCCAACCCTCAAGGACACCAAAATCTGTGGATGCTCAAGTCCATTAAATACAATTGTATAGTAAAATGGTATCTGTTATATAAAGTGGCAAAATCAAGGTTTGCTTGTTGGAATTTATTTTATTTTTTTTAAAAAAATCCACCTTTGGACAGGTAAATCCATGGATAAAGCATCCATGGGCTGACTGTATAATAAATGTGTGGTTTATGAAAAGATTTTAAACAAAGTAGGCTGGATATTACAAGATTCAGGAGGTTTGTTATTTTAAAATTGGCACAAGGAAGAACAATGTTTAATAAAGATGTTAATGATGTAATCAATAAGATGCTAATGCAGATTACAGGCAAAAGAGTAACTGCAAAATACTGATTAATTCCAATTATCTATACAGTCGACTCTCTATTTTTGTGGGGGATCTGGACCCCACTCCATGACAATGGAGACTAGCATGTATTTAAGGCCCATAGGCTTGAATGGGGTGTGTCCCACAAGTGCGTGGGGTGCATGTGGCACAGGGCATTTACCATTGATGATAATGGAAGTCACCCCTCTGTGTATGATCAAGAACACAGATCTCAAGTCCATAATAAAGAAAGGGCGACTGTATCTCACTTGACAAACTAGATGGACAATAGTTGCAGCAGAAGCGGGTATGCCCCAAGAAAGACATGAAGCAGTTTGGCATGATAAAAGGCCACAACTTTATTCCAGCAATAACAGTTGGCCCAAAAGCATGAGGTCTGGATCTGCACCTCACCAACACCGAGGTTGATTGATGTGAGGTTGCTTGTACACCAAGCATTGGGATGACTTTGAGGCAACACAATGCCCTTGCACAATTACACAATTACTCAGCTACTGGAAGAAAGCCTCTCGTCAGCAGGATAAACTCCATGTGACCCACTGTTGGCCACATCACAATGTGATGTTTCCAGGGTCCAAAGGACTCCCAATTCAGTTCTAACAAGTCCTGGAAACCAGCCCACCAGATCCAGTACCTGTGCTGCTGCCCAAACAAGTTGTGACAAGCAACACCAATCCCAGGGAGGGATGGTGGGGAGCTGAGCAAGCAAAGAACATGGAGGTGCAATGCCATGTCATGCCAACCTGCGAATGCCTCCACCGCTGGAGGCAACTACCAGAAACCCTCCTCCCGAAGCCTAACCAGCCAAGGGAGGAGGAGGCAGGATGGCAGAGCTGATCCTTGCTGCACCCGCCGGCAGCCCGGAACCCCGCGGGCAGAGCAAGTGTGCTCACAGAAGCACGTGCATGGCCACCTTCCTGCTGGCAGGAAGCAGGCACGCAGCAGGCTTCCCACTGGCAGGAATTGCCGCATGTACCAAAGGCCTCCTTGGGGCTCCCCTGCCCCACAGCAACTGCACCTGCCCGCGCAGAGCAGGAGGCGCCATTTCATTAACAGTGACAGAATGCCATAGAAAAAAATAGAGATAAATTTCAACCTAACTCTCCAATCTGCCAAGGTAATTTTGAATCCTATTCTGTCATGTGGGCTATTAGCGATACATCTTAATTTGACATAATCTAAAAATCTGGTAAGAATTCCTTCTATATAGTCATAAATAAACAAATACATCTAAATACTCCATCATCCACATCATTTATAGTGATTTTGACCAAAGTGCACTCAGAATAGAACCCAAAGGCATACCAGTAGTCTCTTCTTACCATAATGAAGATGAACCATTGGTGAATATTCTTTGATTTTGGTCTCTGAATCAATTACAAATCCACCTAACACCAGCACTGTTTAGTTCACATTTCATCAGCTTGTTTGCAAGACTATCGTGGCCAGCCTCTCAGAATCAAGGAATACTACATTCACTGTACTTCCATAATCTATCAAAGTTCACCTTGTAACACTATCAAAAGAGAGGTTGATTGACTGATTTCCTGATTTGCTCCTAAAGTGGATAAAGTTAGTTTGGCATGACATGTTTTAGCAAAGCTCTTGCTGGCTCTTAGTAATCACAGCACTCCTTTCTAATTGTGCATAGACTGACTGTTTTAAGATCTGTTCTAGAATCTTTCCTGCTGCTTTATCACACTAGGGGGCAAACAGGATTTAAACGAGAGTTAAACAAGAGTTAAACAAGAAATGTTCTATGACCTGGTGTTAATATTAAGCTGACTGGTCAGTAACTGCTCAGGTCCTCTTTGGCCCCCTCTTTGATTTGGGGACATTTGCCCTCCTCCAGTTTACTGGGACCTCTCCTCCTCTCACAAGAATTCTCCAAGATGATTGCCAGTGACTCTGAGATTACACATTGCTTTGAATGCAGTTCATCAATTCATTTAGAGCAGCTAGTTGTTTTTGTTTTTGTTTTTTTAACTACCTCTTTACCTATTCTGGGCTGCTGCATTCCCCTTGCTGCACCATTTGTTCTATTGGCACCACTTAAAGAACTGCTTTCCTTTTGGGAGAAGTCTGAGGTGTTGAATTGTTTCACCTTTTCTCTGTCCCCCATTAGCATTTCATCATCTTCCCTATGAAGTGCTACCATGCTCTATGCTACCATTTCTTTGTTCTACCTTTTGCTCTGAATATAGCCCAAAGACCCTTTATTATTGTTATTTTTAACTGCTCTAGTAAGGTTGAGCTCATTCTGAGCTTTTGCTCAGTTAGAGGAACCAAAGTCATTCCCGTTGATTTGGAGCTTGAAGGTTTAACAGGTGAGCACATGATTTACTGAAACAGAAATGTGCAGTTGTTGAATCAGTCTGCAAAAGTTCATGGAGTAACCTCTCAAGAGTCCACCTCCCCACCTCAATTTATGTGGAATTCATTGTCTCTAACATACATAATGTGTAGTGTATTGAAAGACCTGGAGAATAACCAGATGACGCACTCTTAAAAAAAGAATAATTGCCATATATGTTTAAGAGCACAAAATCCTCCAACAACTGAAGGAAGGCTTATCTACTCTATTTCCCCTATAATAAGACATCCTCTGAAAATAAGACCTAGTAGAGGTTTTGCTGAATTGCTAAATATAAGGCCTCCCCTGAAAGTAAGACCTAGCAAAGTTTTTGTTTGGAAGCATGCCCATTTTTTTTGTTCAACAATAAATGTTAATTCTTCTTCATGGAAAAATAAGACATCCCCTGAAAATAAGACCTAGTGCATCTTTGGGAGCAAAAATTAATATAAGACACTGTCTTATTTTTGGGGAAACACGGTAGCATTATTGTGTGTGTTTCTAAAAACCTCTTAGGTTCCAGAAACAGACTAATGTTAATTTTTGCAGACTGCCACTATAGAGACACTATGGCATTTGACACAAAGGCAATCTGTAATGGAAATCAGTGCAGCTGCTGCCTTTGCCATTATTAATTATATACATTTGTTTCATGTTGTCATTTGTGATTACCCATTTTAAGGGGAAAGATTACCATGAACGGTGAACAAAGTCCACAAGGGCTTCTTGGAGCAAACCTTTGATCACAGGTGAAGCATATCTTGCTGATAAGAGGCCAGGTTGATTCACCCATGCTGATTCTTTGAGCTTTAGGAATCAATTAACCAAAGTGTTTGAGCTCTCCGAGGAGAGGCCTTTTACTCTGAAAGCATATGAGGATGTACAAATGGACTCAGTGAATATAAAAACACAGTGTACCACATGAATCTGAATGTGAGAACTTATTCCATTCTTCTTATGTTTTAAACAAACTTGCTTAGCTGTAGAACACAGAAGAGTATAATCCATGGCTATACAATGAGCAATTTTGGATGCCGCAAGATATCCTTTGTAGGAAACATAAAGGCCCATTTGTATTTGTTTTTGTTTTTTTCATTTGTTTTATGTTCTAGTTTGATTTCAGTTTGTTCTTTCATATGTTCTTTGTTCTTTTCCAGGAGAAGTATAATTCCAAGAGCAGGTCTGAATGAATGCTTTGAAGGCTTGGAGCATATCTACAGCACAGACACAGCCTGTTTTAATAGTCATTTCCTTCTTCCTTGGAAACAGTGGTGGAGGTAACGATTTCTAAGAGACTGCAACCATCTTCAGTAAATGTACTTTCCAGTGTTCATAATACAGCAAAACATTTCTCCTTCCCACTTTCCTGTGATCAACTTAAAAACCACTAATAAAATCCACAAAACTATAGTTTGGCACTACAAGAATAAGTCTGGAAAGAGCCTGAGACTTTTGTAGGATAATTGTGGGGCAATACAGACCGCCCAAAAGGGGTGGTCTGTTCTTGCCCCAAGAAGTGGTGAGATGGGGGCAAGGCTGCTGCACCGGCAGCCTCAGAGGCCCCATCCCACTGCTTCTGGAAGGATGGTGGCATCCATATGGTTTAGGGTTAGGGAGGGTGCGGATGCTGCGCACTTCCTAACCCTAAATGCGCACTAAAGATGCTCTTTAGTGCCAATCTAGATCGGGCCAGTGTGCCCTGTTTTACAGAGGACAGTCCATCTAGCCTGGATGTCTACAACTTGGTGCCTTTGATATGTGTTGTATAACAACTTCCATTATCCACAGGCACCACAGCTATCTCAAAGGTACAATGTTGAATAAGGCTAATCTAGCTGTTTAGCTGTCACTAGCTTACCAAGTAATCAGGCACTGTGGTGTCTTTCCCAGCATCTTTTAAATGAGCAGTCTAAAAAATTTGCCTGACACTGGATCTTGAGGTTAATGAAGAGATTGTTTGAAAATATTTGTCTGTATAGCTGAATTTTGCAATTGTCTCTAATTATATCACCTCATTTATGAAGGTCATCTGAGAAAAGAGGAAAATTCCTATGGATGTGAGTGCCACTCTCCCTCCCTCCATCTGCTGCCAATAACAATCAAAATTATATTTTTATTTTTTAGATGAGAAAAAGAGTTCTAGAATAGGTTACGTACATAAACAGGGCCGTCTTTTAAGAACTCCTCTAGGTCACCTACCTAAAAATTCAGGAAAAAAATCTCCCCCCCCCCCCTTATTTTCTTTCTTTCTAAAGTCCACCCCCCCCCCCCCCCCAATGAGACAAATGGTTTGTGGAACATTTTCTTTTAGAATGAGGCATAAATCATGGGTCCTAGAGCAGATTAAGCCAGAAATCTCCTTGGAAGGCAAGATGACAAAATCGAGGCTGTCGTACTTCAAACACATCATGAGAAGACATGACTCATATGAAAAAACAATAATGCTAGGAAAGGTGAAGGGAAGTGGAGGACAGGATGTCTTGGAGATGTCTCATTTACAGGGTTGCCAGGATCAACTTGAGGGCAGTTAACAACAACAAAAATAAATCAGTAAGAATCAGGTGTTGATACAGGCAAACTTTAGTTAACAAATGTTTTGATACTGAAGTTCCTGGATGTCATATTGAAGCCACATATCTTCAGTAAACTGCACAATAAACTAGAGCTGGCAAAGAATGGCATTGTACTCTATTCAGTTCTACTGTAGCTGTTTGTTCCTGCCTATCACAGACAAGGTAAACACCCGCTGCCTCTAGAGTCTCTTATTGAGCATGTGTGAAGAGCAAAACAGAGAGAAAAGGGATGGCAAATAATCCTGCCTTGCTAGCTACCAGCAGTATCCCATAGTTGTATAAATTTGGTGACAAAATGTGAATGATAAAAAAAAGCACAGGCTGGTGAAAATAAGAGTCATCCTTAGATAAATTTTGGAAGAACCCTTGAAGTAGCCTCTAGTGTACAAGGTTTTACATCCTAAGCACCTTAATCTAGCCTTGATGGTTTCAGCTTCCTCTTCCTGCTGCCTGTATGTGTGTCATTGCTGTGTTCTGCTTGGTTGCAGTGTGTGTGTCTTCTCTTCCCTTGCTCTTGGTCAGGCTGGGACACAGTGCCACAGCCATCTTCCTTTTGGTTGTGTAGACAGGTTGCATCACATTTTCCTTTTTTTTCAGGGTGAGGCATGTCAACAGCACCACCATAGTGTCCTTCTCAGTAAATGGGTAAATGGGAAATGAGAGCGCTCTCCTAAACACCAGTGAGCAAGGAACCAAGGAAACAGGTGGTTAGAGTGCAAGAGCTGTATGATAGTAAGTCCAGTCCAAGTCAGTCACAGATGCAGTGTGTGTCTTCTCTTCCCTTGAGCAAGATGATGTGAGAAGCATGAGGGTGGCTGTCAGCTGATCCAGAAGTTGTTGCAGCAGGTCACTAGTCCAGATACATGAAGCCAGCAATGAGTAAATAGAGTGATCAAAACTTAGCGAGATCATGAAAACTGGAACACTAGAGAGTACAGCCAATTAATAAGATAAGAAGATTATCAGCACCATGGCCTCGAGGGAATTGCTGGGATCAGCTCTTTCAAGGCCTCAGGTGGCCAATTAGGTCAGTGTCTACTACTTAACACTCATTGGGACCAGCATTTCTCTCTCTGTCGCTCAACAAAGGATGGGAGCATATCATATTCCATGTTTTTGGCCTCTGCCATCTCCTGCTAGAGAACAGGGTCCCCATTGCCCTGGTCCCCAGCTCCCTGGAGTCAGAAACTGATCCATATAAGATTCCTGACAATCTGCCTCCTCCTCCTCTTTATATGACTTATCCAAGGGGTAAGTTTTGACAGGTTCTGTGCCTACTACCTCATTCACTGCCTCCTTTTCACATGGAAAGTATATATTCAGGAAGTCCTCTTATGGCATTATTGGTGTGTGTGTGTGGTGTTTTATTTCTTGCTTTAAAAGCAAAGGGGCATGGATCACCCCTGAAGAAAGGGATAGCTAACCATAGCTTTGCATTGTTTGTCATTACATCCATTGTTTATCATTACATACATAGCATGCCAACCACAGTATGGTTTGTCTTATGGACAGGGGTCCATTCACACTTCATGATTATCACATTCTATTCCACTCTAGCTGCCATGGCAACCTACCATGGAATCCTGGGATTGGCAATTTAGGAAGAGGCATTTAGAATTCTCAGCCAGAAAGCTACTCTATTGCCTCACCAAACTACAAATTCCAGGATTCCTGTGAGGCAGTCCTGGCAGTTAAAGTAAAACATAGCATTATATTTGTGTAGTTTGAAAGGACCCCAGGACTGTAAACCAGACTTGATTCTGCACAGTATTATTTTCAATTTGCTGTAACTGTTGTAGGTCTCCCTATTTAAGATTAAGGATTTTTTTTTTCTGATTTTACTTTTTAATTGGAAAAGGCATAGGGCTTCTTGCAGAGAAGGGAACCAAATTCTACCCATTTCTGCAAACACTTTCCTATATACAAAACAAAACAAACAAAACAAAACAAAACAAAAAAAGACTCAAGGTTGCTTTAAAAAAAACCCAGAAATGTTTATCTACATGTTTGTGAATGGATTCTGAGGAGATTATCACATTGGATTTAAAGTAACTTATCCTCAACCGGATATAGTCATGTTTATTTTTAATAGGTGTTATTGCACACAACTGCAGCCAGGTGACTGCAACCTATAGGCTGCCTGGATCCCAACTGTGCTTATCCAGTGGCTTTTCAAAAATGAGAGCGTAACATTTTTGAAAAGCCACTGGATAAGAGCAATTGAGATCTGTGCTGAATACAGGTTGCACTCACCCGGCTCTGGATGAGTGCAATAACACCCATGTTTTCCTTTTCAGTCCTGTGTCTATCCTGGTAGGATTTCTGGGTGTGATGATCTCCTCTGAAATGATGCAAGGAGAACCACTGCTGCTGCTGCTGCAGCTTAGAAAGATTTAGACAGCTAAAAGCACTTACAAAGTTATATGTAATGTATAAAAATTAAAGTGCAGTTTAGCTATCTATAGAATTAAAACCATCTGAAACAAATCCATAAGAGACAAAGGTCAAAATCAATTAAACTCTATACTATAAAAAGCCCTTACAGTCAGTTCCTGAAAGCCTCTTGGGATAAAAAAAAATTCATTTGTCAATGAAAGGACAGGAATGGGAGCCATTTTAAACTCTTTAAGAAAGGAATGCCAGAGCCTGAGACCAGCCACCAAGAATGTCCTTATCACTCATTTTAACTATCATATTTGCAGTAGTGACACACAATGATCTGAGCAAAGGCTTAGTACAGTGATGGCGAACCTTTAGAGGTTCGCGTGCCAGACTCAGGGCTTCTGCTCCCAAGGATGGGGACTGCGTGCCAGGGGCGGGACATCCACCTGCTGCAGGTGGGACTCTGCCCACTGGGGCTGGGAATTCCAGTCCCCGGGGGCATGACTTCCACTGGGGGTGTGGTTTCCCCCCACCTCCTTTTCCTTCCCCAGCTGTCAATGACAGCTTTGGGCAGAAAGGTCCCATGGGGTGACAGAGGCCCTGGCTTCTCCTTCCCACTTGGCTTTCCTCCGCTTGAAAGGGCTCCATGGAGCCCTTTCAAGCAGAGGAAAGACAAGTGGGAAGGAGATGCCTCGGCACAGACCCAGGCCTCTCTTTCCCAGCCTTTCCTCCACTTGAAAGGGCACGCAGAGCCCTTTCAGGTGGAGGAAAGGGAAGTGGGAAGGAGACACCTCGGCACAGGCCCAGGCCTCTCTTTCCCGGCTTGCCTTTCCTCAGCCTCAACAGACTCCATGGAGGCTGTTCAGGCTGAGAATAGGGCAAGCCAGGAGAAAGAGGACTGGGCATGCGGCCTGTCCCTTTTCCCCACAGACTTTTGCCTGGCCCCAGCTATCTCAGTCTGGAGATAGCTGGTGGCTGGAAAAGGTCTCTGCTGGGCAGGAACCACTGGCACATGCACACCAGTCGTTCCTCTCCCCCCCCCTGCCCTTTTCCCTACCTTGGAGAGGCCAGGAGAGGGCTGGAAGGAGTAGCCAGAGGTGCGCACCTCCGGCTCCTTCTTCCGAGCATCATTTTTTGGCTTCCTGCTGTCTCAGAGAGACAGCAGGAGGCCTAAAAATGGCAGGAATGGGCATGCTGTGCCTCTTCCACTTTCTCCCTCGCCACGTGTCAGGTGAAATGGCATCGCGTGTCACTTCTGACACGCGTGTCATAGGTTCACCATCAGTGGCTTATTACAAGTAGAAGTGTTATAACCTGCTGAACTCAATGGAAGTGTGCAGGCCCCACTGCTATTTTGATCAGGAAAGTTGCAGAGCCAGCTAACCCTCCCTAAGCCAATTAACCCAGAGAGTGTGAAAGAGAAATGACTAAGGCCCTGATGGTGAGCCTATGACACACGTGTCAGCACTGACATGCGAAGTCATTTTTGATGACATGTGGCTGCTGAGACGGCTGCATGCTGAGAAGGATGTTTCATCCTCGGCTCCTGCATGGCCAAGTGCAGTAGCCAAGGATGAATAAGACTCTAGTGGTAAATGTTTCAACCTCAGCTATTGCACTTGGCTGTGCTGCATTCCGCTGCTCCCTGCTCTGCTGGCAGAAGTGAGAGCAAAGATCCCAGCATAACTGGAAGTCCCAGAACCAGACGCAAATGTTTCATCCTGCACTATTACATACTCTGTGCCTGAGGGCTGTAGGCCAAAACAATAGAAGTCCATCACAGAGCGTCTAGTTCTGGGACTTCTGGTTAAATCGGGATCTTTGCTCTCATTTCTGCCAGCAGAGCAGGGAGCAGTGAAATGCAGAAGGGGACTCATCTCTGGGAGCCCTGCCATTACCAGTAACCAAATAACAGTTAACCACAGCAACCATTATCTACTCTTCTGGGGTGTCATGGATTTCTAATCCATAATTACTGAGATAAGTGATTTAAACTATGAATATATACACTATAAAAATAAGTGATTTAAACTATAAATATCGTGAAATAATGTTTTTTTCCTCAAAGTGACACACCACCTGAGTTATGCTCAGTTTTTTGGCGATGTTTTACACACCAAGCTCAAAAGGTTGCCCATCACGGGACTAAGGCAAACATTTCCGAGATCTCAGAGCATCTTTCTGCCAGCATTGCATGCCACCAATTTTCTGCCAGGGATTTTGGATCTAGTAGACCTAGCTCCATCTTCAAGAATGAAATGTTTCTTTTACCTGGCCTTATTAGCACTTGCCCTTTCTTCTTAAGTCTTTCTTAACTCAAGAAAATGGCAGAAAATTTAGGATATGATGAGCTGAAGTTAATCAGAAGCATATGGTAAAGGTGTTTGTGGATGGTACACCTCTTCAGCTTCTCTCTCTCTCTCTCTCTCTCTCTCTCTCTCTCTCTGCTTTTAGTGTAACTTTCAAATCAAGGAAACAGAGGCTAATGCATCCCTAAGTGGAAATGATTGATGCTTGAAATGGAAGACAATTTCCTGATGACTGCAAAGAATTAATCCAGGAGAATCTAACATCCTCTCTGCCAAAACAATGCCTCACTTATGGGTTCAAATACTTTTATGCTCATATGGCTTTTACTGAGATATTTTCAAACACAAATTATTTCATTTCTTGATCAAATATGGTTTATTCTGCTTTGATTTTTGGAAAAAAAGGTGTTATTATTGCCCTCTTCATAAGTATTAATGAACATATTTCCTTGGGGATTTTCACATGGAGGCTTACTGTTGTGGTAGCTAGCCATGCTTCTGAAACGTCACTGAAGCATACCCTTTCCATTCCTGTTGACAAAACATTTACAGAACAGCCATTTCTTCATAATGGAAGTTCCCATTATTGAAGAAATGGCTGCTCTGCAAATTTTTTGTCGATGAGAGAGGAGAGGGTGCGCTTCGGTGACATTTCAAAAGCTTGACTAGCTACCACACCTTTATGTTTCTGGAGCATTTTGCCAGCAATTTAACAATGGTAAGCCTCCATGTGAAAATCCCCCTTGTCTCCTCTGTCTGTCTATCCCATGCAGCCTAGAAAGACCAGACCAGCAAACATGAAATAAAGTTCACTGCCTTCAGGATTACAGGATGTTGCTTCAGGACATATAGAAAACAAAACTGCTTTTCAAAAAAGCTACCCAGAACTTGTAAGATGTCAACACTGCGAATTGAACACAAAATAGCCACCTGATGCCACAAAAGCATGCCAGATCTGTAATTACCTGAGATACACAAATTAAACCCTCCTAGCCAAGAAGAGGTAGTTAGGAGAAAATGAATATTCATACCCTGAAGTGGAATAATGAAGTACAATCACCAGGGACCAGTTTGACATCAAGAAATAAAATGGTGGCAGAGATGGTAATATTTTATTGTAAACTGCAGAAAGAGACAGATACAATTTCAGACATGCATCAGGAGGAGTGCAGACATGCAAGGAAACATTTATCCTGCCACAAGTCTTCTAAGCAGATTGGACATGATTCAGTTTCTAACTCTGGACTGGACTGTGGACAACATCCAGTGATATTTGGAAGCTAAGCATATCTTTTGTTTGCCTGAAATTGTTTGTAATTTGATTATCATTAATGAATCAAATCCCAACATTACTGATCCTTGTAATACAGCCCTGTCTGCTCAGAAGTAATTCCGCTGAGATAATTTATTTAAATGTGTGTGTGTGTGTAAGTTATTGCAGCCTAAATAAATTAAATTAGAATCCTGTGACAGCTATTTAAGTATACCTAAGTAACCTCTTCTGGCTTGACCATTTAAACCTGATAGAAAAGTCATGGACATAAACTCCAGTTGTCAGCATAATGGATCTCTTACTCCCCATGCAACTGGCAAAGTAGATTTTTGCTGGTCGGGGTTACAATCATGGCAACAGAGTCTAAGGATCTTATCACTCCAGTTAAATAATCTGTCTTACCTCATCCAAATTCAAGCCTAAATCGGGAGGCAACTGGGTCCTACAGCAAGGATTTTGCTGCCGAAGCCACTAGGTAAGTACAGCCCAGCTGCATCCCAGGTGAGCTCCAGCAGCCTTATTTAGAAGCTGGGAGCTTTCTGACTCGGAAAAATGCCCACTGGAGCTCGCCTGGGACCCAGGCTGCAGCTGGGCTGTACCCACCTGACTGCTTTGGCAGCAAAATCCTCGCAGTAAGACCTGGCTGCCTCCCGCTTTAGGCTTGAATTCGGATGAGGTAAGCCTGGTTATTTAAGCAGAGCGATAAGGTCCTTAGTACCAATTGTGAGTTTAAAACAATTACAGAAAAATAAATGTAAGGATGCATAGACACAGTTCGATACCACTTTAACTGCCTAAGTGATGAGCACTGACTCAGTGCTATAGAATTCTAGTTTTTATGTGATATTTAGCCTTCTCTGGTGCCACAACAAACTGCAGTGAGCCATGGCAGTTAAAGCAGTGTCAAACTGCATTACTTCTGCCGTTCAGATGCAGCCTAAATAATTGTATCATAACATCCAAAATATACAAAACATCAGTAGTTATATTGGGCCAACCAAAATACACAAAATACATCGTGCAAGATTTCAAAACTCCACTGAATTCTTTACCAAGCAAAGGTGTTAAAAATCACATGAGAGAAAGAAAAAATAATGATGATATTAGAGTTACAGGTCTACATATATCATGTTTTGTATAATATTCATGACTGCTACTTAGTCATGATTATGGCACTATTGCCACAATGGTACTTGCTTCCTACAGCTACTATATTGGTCATCAGCTGCATAGGGAGAACTTTTTTCCCCCAGTGATTAGAATAGGGGGGTGAACTATGCTTCTATTAGGTTTGCAAGAAACAGGCCAGGAGATGTTTCTTAGATTATTGCACTGTTCTTAATTAATGGGATAGAAGTGGGATTGACACTGTAATTGACTGATCTTATCACACCACATTGTGGCTGAGCAGTAGGTATCCTGTAGTCAATTGTGCTTTTGCTGCTACTTTTAATGAACAGGAAAATCCCATGAATAGCTGTCATTCCCACAGTTAACCCATTATTGAAGCATGTGTGACAGGTCATTCTGTGGTAATTCAGAGGGAAGGAATTTAAACAGGTTTCACTACCTCTCCCCCATTCCTAAAGAAAGCAAGAGTTCTTACTCATGAGAAGGCAGGAGAAAGGGTTTTTAAGCCAGTTTCACTGCCCAGACCCCATTCCCAATGAAGGCAAGACTACTTACTTACTTACTTACTTACTTACTTACTTAATCTCAGATACAGACCAGTAAACAAAATGGTAGTGAGATAAGATGCATGGGCAAGACTCTTATCAATTCACGGCCCATTTTAGATTGGCAAAAAGAGGTGTGTTGAAGGCTGCATGAAAGCCCAGCCTTTAGATGAGAAAAAGGGAAAGTGTGCCATGAAAACACTATTTTGGCATTTTAAGGGAGAAGAAGTGCTTTAAAAAGGAGCTGGCCCATTTTACATTGGCAAAAAGAGGTGTGTTGATGGCTGCATGAAAGCCCAGCCTTTAGATGAGAAAAAGGGAAAGTGTGCCATGAAAACACTATTTTGGAGTTTTAAGGGAGAAGAAGTGCCTTTAAAAAGTAGTTTGATTTCCCCACTACTTTTTTAAAAAGGGTGCAACATTGCTATTGCATCTAAAGGCTAAGGTGTAGTTGCACGGTTAAATGGGGCTCTGTCTCTTTAAAGCACCCATTTAAAGGTAGCGATACAAGTGCGGAGGGAGGGAAGGTGCCAAGACAAGAAGAGACCTTCAGAGCCCGGCCAGAGTGCGCCTGCACCTTCCTTCACCTCCTCCCTCTGGCTGAGAGAGTGTGACTTCTAGGGAGACAGCAGGGCACTGGAGGCGCTCAGCCAGGCCAGGGCAAGCTGGCAAGAGGAGGAGGAGAAGGGGAGGGACCTGGAGCACCTCCGCTGCCCTGCTTCCCTGCAAGTCACACTCTCTCAGCCGAAGGGGGGAGGAGAAGGCAGGCCCAGGCACACTCTGGCCAGGCTCCAGGCCTCTCTCCTGGCTGCCTTCCTCCTCCCTTTGGCTGAGAGAGTGTGACTTGCAGGGAAGCAGGGCAGCAGAGGGGCCCCATGTCCCTCTCCTCCTCCTCCTGTTTCCAGCTTGCCCTGGCCCAGCATCAGGAAGACCTGGAGCACCACCGCTGCCCTTCCTCCCTGCAAGTCACACTCTCTCAGCCAAAGGGAGGAGGAAGGCAGCGGGGAGGGAGGGAGGGAGGGAGGGAGGGAAGGAGCCAGGAAGAGACCCCCAGAGCCTGGCCAGAGCATGCCTGGCCCTCCTGCTTCCTCTTCAAAAAGAAGGCTGGAAAAGTAGGACGTGTCCTGGCAAAGGAGGACTTGCCGGGTCAACTTGGAAAAGGGGGGCCTCTGCTCAAGAATGGAGGACATATGGGAATCCCTCCTGGACAGAGGGCTGAAACCTCAAGACAACTCAATATAATGCTCTGACAGAACACAGACTACAACTCCCATGAGCCTTTGCTACCATTTCCCAAGATGCCTTAATTTGCAACAGAAAGCCGACCAGTATGTTCACATGTGATGAATTCTTTCGTATTGACTCTGCATTTTCTTTTTGTGTAAATGCTCTCTTGTCTTGTGTGTGATGCGCTTGTGCATAATCACGTGCATTTCCGAACTGACCTCACTTTCTCCCTCTTTCGGAATGGTCCTGTACTCCCCCATGTGATAAGCTCCGACTGTATGATGTACCTGCGCAATTGCGCAATTCGCATCGAGCAAGGGAAAAAAAATGTTTAAAGCGTGGCTAAAAGCCACGTTCCTTGCCGCCCATGTAGCTGCTCCGCCTGTGTAGCGTTTTGACAGCTTCCCATGTAGTTGCTGAGCCACAGAAAAAACCTCAGTCTAGCTGCCCTGTACTTTTTAAATGCACACCTGGGGCTTGCAGTCTAGCTGCTAAGCATTAAGGAAAGTGCAACTTCATGTCACACTTTCCTGCCAATCTAAAAAGCCCCCACAATTGTGTGGTAATGTGAAAAGAGTCATTGCTATTTTGGGTGTTTAAAAAGCCACAACAGCATTAGGAGGGAAGCTTCGTGCGATAATCTCTTTAGTTAAGTATACTGTACTCAACTAAATAGTTGATAAAGGATTTTGTTTTTCATTTATTTTCACATGTTATCTTACTTGAGTTTAAAACAGCAATGAAGTTATTTATGCACTTTAGTATTGATAAAATCAGCATATAAAATAAGTGCCCAACACTCTCTCTCTCTCTCTCTCTCTCTCTCTCTCTCTCTCTCGATCTAAAATAATAAAAGAGAATTTTGTTTCTATGTATAGGCCTGCCTCCATCATGACTCGAAGACCAGTGTCTAATAATTGTGTCATATGCATGCATAATATTAAAGCTTTAGTCATTTCCCCCATACAATAATGTCACACAAATCTTGGTTATCATGGTAAATCAGCAAAGTACTGCTACAGAGATAAAACAAAACTAGCTTCCATTGCTTTGGAAAGTAATTGATCCTATAAATGGTGTCCAGGACTTCCAAATTCTTGAGGCAGAGAAAGAGAATATTATTCTGCTAAAATATTAGGCGGGGGGGGGGGGGGGGTGTCATGCTGCCAAGATATGATGAAACATGGTAAATCCTGCATTCTTGATGAATGAGCATCTTGTCATATGTTATTACTTCTGGTCCATATCTTAGTCCCTGCACACAGTTAGAATAAATGGACTGTGCACAGGGATTTTTGTAACACATTGAAGCAGATGGAATTCTTTCCCTCGGGCTACAGAACAGGAGTGAAAAATCTATAGCACTACCATACTTCGTTTTAGAGAAGAGCTATATCATGGCAAATCCCTTCAGACTGCTCCTTCAGAGGCCTTGATCCCCAGAACAATATTCCATTCCATTCCAGAGGAAGCAGAGCTTCAAAATGTGCAAAAGAAAAATGCACATACACATATGTTCCTAAACTAATAGTTTTATTATGCTTGTCTTGGCTACAATAAATTTGTCCTGCTAGAACCTTAGGTTTACAAGGCAGACTTAGAAATATTTTATCCTCACACATTTCAAAACAAGACTACCTCATTTATTTTATTATTGTACTATTTTTAAAAGAGAATTAGCAATCTGTCTTAAAATGATCTCATGGGACATTTTGGGTTTTAGAAAGCAAGGGTCACAGATGTCTCTGAGAATCTGTCACTGTGGAGCATATGCTTTCTAAATGTGTTCTTTCTAACAAGTGTATATTTAGTCTAGTCTCCCAACTAATGTTGAGATGCTCCCTATTCCAAGGGTGGGCAACTGTGAGAAGTCTGGGGAGTTGCTTTTATGTCCCAGAATACCCTAGCAGCTATAGGAGCTACAAAAAGTTTAAATTTCACTCCTAGTTCTTAAAAAAATGTGTGTTTTTGTATGAGGGGGTATCCAAAAGTTTAAATGATCACCTTTTTAAAAAATTGACAGAAAGTTTGTTTTCGTTTGTAGTTGTTAACTTATCTCTATGTAGTCACTATCTAGTTTTATACATTTTTTCCAGCGTATCTTGACCCTCTAAATACCTGATATTGTAGAAGTCTGCAGATTGCGCCTTACGAGGGGGTATCATACAAGTTATTATGGCGTATTGATGAAAATAATGAAGTGTCATCATTGGACCCTAAGTGCACGTTGCTGAGAAAATCAGCTCATTGTGTCCTTTATTTTTGTGACTGGCTCTGCCAGAAGTAACTAAAGTGTAAAATCCTCATCAGGCACAATCTGCAGGCTTCTACAATTCACTCACACTGAATCTCAGGTTTGCAGTGTTGGGTGTACTCTTAGGAGCTTATTGATCAGCATGTGAAACCAGCTCCAGCTTCCTGGGCAGAATGGAGGCAGGGATTATCACACACTAAATTGCTGCCAAACCACAGGCCACCATCAGCCCGAGTCCCAGCTGGGTCCAAGCCATGCTCTGCCAGTACTTTTTAGAAGTCGAAAAGCTTTCCAACTTCTAAAAAGTGCTGGTGGAATGTGGCTGGGACCCAGGGTGATGGCAGCTGGTGAATTGGTGGTGATTTAGTGTCTGTTAGTCCCTGCCTCAATCCCATGTCCCAGCTCAAGCCCAGGAGGCTGGAACCAATTTAAAATGCTGAGCAATAAGCTCCTTAGACTCATCCCTCAACTCAAGTTTCAGTGGTGGCTATGAGTGTGTTTACAAAGTTAAGACTAGTGAGCCAGCTGCACCTGTTTCTTGAGAAGCCATACCTGACCTCAGTAGCACATGCCTTGATTATTTTCCAGATGGATTATTGTAATGCACTCTACTTGGGTCTGCCTTTAGAAACTGTTCAGAAAGATTCAAAATGGCTGCTGACTGTGAGCATAGAACTCCTTTGCTGAAACCATTTTGCTGGCTGATGGTCCATTTCTGGGCACAGTCCAGAATGCTGGTCTTGCCTTATAAAAACCCATAGGTCTTAGATGTATAGCCCATATCTTCCCCTATGAGCCTGCCTGAGTACTTCAATTTTTGAGGGAGGGGTTTGTCTTCATCCTTTCATGGTCTCAAACCTTCCTATTTAAATGTACCTTGAATCTTAACTGATCAGAGTAGAATGACATGCAATCAGGTGCACTTTTTTGTATGTAATATGCATTTTAAGTGTTTTAATTGTTGTGAGTTTAATGTATGAAAAGCAGTGTTTTAACTGGAGTAAGGAGAGCCGGCGTGGTGCAATTGTGTAAGCACTAGCTTATTACTCTGGGGATGACATTTTGATTGTCCACTCAGTTTATGGAAACAGATTGGGTGACCTTGGGTGAATCACATACTCTCAGCCTCAGAAAACCCCATGATAAGGTTGCCTTAGGGTTACCATAAGTATAACAAAACAAAAATCTAAGACTCAGAACAACAACAAGGTTTAATTTTACATTTCATATTAGTTTAGAAGTTCTGTTTCAATTTATATTGTAAGCCACTTTGACTCTCATTAGGGGGAAAAGGTGTGATATTAAATAAATAAATAAATAAATAATCAACAAAATTGACAAGGATATATGTTTACTTCCGTTGAAAAATGGCTTGTCATAAAACATGAGATTGAGGTATGTACATCTTCTTAAATAACAAGAACAGAATCAATATCATTGGCAATACTTGGGTGTGAAATTTCATTCCCCAGAGGGAGGATCACTGTAGTTTCACACAACTATTTACCACGGTAAAATAATGACACTGTAGTTATAGTGGCCCCTGGCCTATCTTAGGACATGCCTTAGAATCACAGTAAAATGAAACAGTTGCCAACATCAGTCTTAGTGCAGTTGAGTTCTTGCAGGCATAGCTTTGTGGCAGAACTCATATGGAAGGTCTCAGTTTCAGTCTTTGGTATCTTTAGGTAGAGATGCTTGAAATGAGGGAGACCTGGTACCAGTCTGCAGGTATTGCTTCTTCTGAATATGAATGCCACACCTCCTATGAAGTTTTATTTCTGTTCCCAGTTTTCTAACACTGCAGCAATTTAAAACTTTAAGTTCAGCATTTATCAGCAGAGGAGAGCACCATCTTTTTGTCAGCTGCCTTTTTGTATTGAAGCTCTAGTCACCATAACATATTATGACCCAGCAGACCTTACAATCCTCAGGGAAAGTCTGGGATCAGGTTGGCAGTTGGAGGGTTTACATGGGTTCTGGAGACTGGTGAAAATCAGATGTCCCTACTTGCAATACTGGGAATGCTTATTACATTTTATCCAGTGTTTGTATGAGTAGACCTCAACAAAGATAAAAAATCTTCTTAGAGTGTCACTAAAACAGCATTGACAACAATCACTTTAGAGGACCATGGGGTCCTCCAGACCAGTGGTGGGCTATGCCACATAGGAGGGGGGAAATTCCCAAAATCTGGTGCAGTGATCTTTCATCCCTTAGGCAAATGGAGCTGAACATCTATTGCTGGGGAACAATAAGGGAAAATGTTTATTGTCTTTAAGCCTTGATTGAGGGCTGCCCATAGACCTCTGGCTAGCCTCTTTTGGGAGAATGCTAGAATAGATAGGCTTACTGTCTGCTCCTGAAGGATTGTTCTTATATTCTTATCCAGACAAACACCTCCAGCTTTCTCCACCTTTCAGTGGGAGAAATTCCATGGAGTGTATTGCTTATCTATATACTCCACTGGTATGGCAACTGGTGGAATCACAGGCCACTCCTGGAATGCTCTTTTGTGGCCCGTTAAACCCTTTATTTATTTATTTATTTATTTATTTAGTGCTGTAGATTTGCACAGTGCTGTACATACAAACAATAAAACAGGTAAAAGTAAACATTCCCATGGCGTACATTCTAAGATATAATAGCATAATACATATAAATAATACATAACAATACAGGATAGGGTTTGATAAAATAAGTCAGGGAACAAATTAAAAACATCAAAAATCAAATAGTAGTCACACAATGCTTGGGAACACTTCCCTGAACAGGAGGTTTCTGGAGTGAAGAGCAGCAAGTGAAAAGGGATGAATCCGGGATGGAGCAGTGAAAATCCTTGGTTGAGACAGCAGAGCTTGACTACCAGAATGGGGGGAGCGAGTGGGAAGGTGAGGAGAAAGAAGGTCTGATGAATAAGGAGGAGTCAGCCCATGCAGGGCTTTAAAGTCAACAAGAGAAACTTATACTGAATATGAAAAGGAAGGGAGGCAGTAAAAGGATGACAATAAAGGAGAGATACGGTCAGAGCAGTGGGCAGATGTAATAATGCGTGCAGCTGAATGCTGGACAGAAATTAAATGATGGAGGTGGGAAAGAGGAAGCCCTGCCAGAAGGATGTTACAGAAATCAAGTTGTGAGACCACTAAGGCAAGGACCAGAATCTTGGAAGATATATATGGAAGATTTGATTGCCCACCCCAGTATGGGCTGCAAAGGCCAAATAACATGTCATTCCCAGTCCTCCTGGTGATGATCAGCCCAGACAACACAGGACCCAATTCTGATCCGTATTGTACAGCCAGTTCAGCACCAAACCTGTGGTATACCACCCTTGGAACAGATTTTTCAAACTCACCTTTTCTCTGGATCATCCCAGTAAATCTAGACCCTTCTGGGGCAACACTGGGTGGCTGATCACACTCATGTCCCACTATACTACCCAATGTGACTGCTACCAGTCACTTCCTTTAAGGTCAGAATGAGTCACCCAGCCTTGTGATTTTGGGCACCTCTTTCTGACCCCAAAGGAAGTGGCTTTCACTGGCATCAGTGGTGCTGGGCAGCACAATGGGACAAGTGTCCTAGTGGCGCAGTGGTTAAATGCCTGTACTGCAGCCACTCACTTTAAACCATAAGGTTGCGAGTTCAATACCAGCATAAGGACTCAAGCTTGACTCAGTCCTGCATCCTTCCAAGGTCACTAAAATGAATACCCAAATTGTTGGGGGAAATTAGCTTACAGTTGTAAACCATTTAGACACTGCTTAGGTGGTATGAAGCAGTATATAAATGAAGCTGTTTGTTTGTTGTGGGCAAACAGGTGTCCGAAATAGCTCCGTAGTGTCCAGGTAACCAGGAGAATTCTGGGCAGATTTTGGGCCAGAATACTAAGGGCTGCTCTTGGAATATGTGGTTGTGGCTGTACTCTTTTATCCTTTTATAGTGTAGGTGGAGATTATCATGAACTACTATGCTTCAGCCATCTAGATGTTAATGAACTGTTACTGTCATCATGCCCCACCATTGCCCAGGTTAGTTAGGCTAATAGGAATTGGATTTCAAAAACATTTGGAGAACCACAAGTTCTCCAGCTCATCCTTACAAAATGCAGTAGTTTATAAACATAAGGGGTGAGAATCATGCAATCCTCCAGGACTGTAATTCCTATGAATCTTAGCCAGCATAGAGTTTGGTGAAGAA
Organism: Urosaurus nigricauda; assembly: GCA_034509955.1. Classification (NCBI taxonomy): domain Eukaryota; kingdom Metazoa; phylum Chordata; class Lepidosauria; order Squamata; family Phrynosomatidae; genus Urosaurus; species Urosaurus nigricauda. The sequence goes on along the minus strand of JAOEGL010000003.1, from coordinate 195,650,803 downwards.
TGGAGGCTATTGTCTAACAACATCTGAATGCTAACATGATTCCCACCCCTGATATTGAAGTTTGATTCTGGAAACATTTCAGAAACTTATTTGTTCTTCTACAGCATGTATGGCATCTCAAAATGATATAACATCCTTGATAGGGGAACATTACTACATGGTGCCTATTCCTGTATTCTTCCACAATTACAAAGCATAGCAAGATCCTTTACTGGCATATTTCAAGTACTATCTTTAAACACTGATCTTATTTTATCTGAATGAAAGGCCTGTACCTCAAAGCTGCTTAATATGTATAACCAAAGCTCATTGTTCCAATGCTTTGGTGTTTGTATGCATTTATATTTCAATTTAAAATCACATATGCTCTGCACCATTATTTTCTCACATTTTATGGAAATTTTTTTATTGCTATGGTGTGTGTGTGTGTGTGTGTGTGTGTATGGCTGTATTTTCTGCATTTGAAAATCAAACACTTATAAGCAAGCCACGAGGGAGAAATCCTGGCTTTGAGCCTTGATGGTAGCTGCTTTTTTCCCCACACTGTATCTACAGAAATCTTTTCCCCTTTTTTCTTTTGTTCTTGGGGTTCCTAGTGCATTGGTATGTTTCCTGAGAGGAATTATAATTTCATGCATATTATTCTGACAACTACTTGTTGAGCAGCTATAAAAGCAGGTTTAGAATTACAGCCAGTACAAATGTTGCACTTAAGCCACAAAACAGATGGGCAGGAGGCCACAAAATGCCTATTTTACACCTATTTCTGGTAAGAGCTCTGAAGTGGCATAGTTTCACACCCAACTTCAGACAGATCAAGATGGTTAGACAGTAACTTTCTGAGCACACTTGTGTACAGACAAATAAGATATGTGAACGGTGTTATTTTACTCATTTTGGATTAAGGTCCTTTTGGAATTCTGCAGCACTCAGTACAGATGTTGGGATAAAAAAGAAGCTTAAACAGCAAAAGGTTATAGACCTATGATCACTCATCTGGATTTTGTTCTCATTCTCCATTTTTCATTCTCCTGTATGCCTTTTTAAAGATGGTGTACAATTTTCCTTTATGAAGAGATAGAAACATGAAATGTAGGTTGAAATGCAGGGAGAAAAAAGACATTACGGAGTGCATCTACAACTGTAGAAATAATACAATTTGATACCACTTCAAGTACTGTAGCTCCATCCTATGGAATCATGGGATTTGTAGTTCTACAAGGTCTTTAGTCTTCTCTGCCAATGAGTGCTGGTGCCTCACAAAGCTATAGATCCCAGGATTCTGTAGGATGCAGCCAGGGCAGTTAAAGTGGTGGCAAACTGCATTATAGGTTTCCTGTAACATGATTTGGGAATACCTGAAAGGTCTCAAGGGTTTCATCCTCCCTTTCAAAAGGCTGCATGCTGCTGTGGGCAGTGCAATTCCTGCCTTTGATTTAAAGGCTTGATGGTTCACCATCTAAACATGCTTTTCAGTCTTTTGGACTTCAGCCCTAGCCAGCATGGTGGTCTCTCAGGAGCCCTATGAATTGAAATTTAAAATGTTTTGTGCACCAAAGGTTTAGAACCACTATTCTAACCCAAAATGTATGTTTGTATTCCACTGACAAGTTATGCAAGCTGTGCCATTCTCAAAGCACAATCCTATATAAGCTTCATGAGTAGATCAATCATGGATAGGAGTACAGGACTGCAGATAACTAATACAAATACAATAGGGAATAGATTCCACACAGAGTGGAGTGGGTCTTTCTTTTTAGTTGGTATGCATAAGACAGTACTGCATAGATCACATGGATATTTGATTTGCTCACTGGAATTTTACAGCAGTACTAGATGATGGTGTGAACAAGTTGTTGTCAGAATCTTTGAATTCAGAGCTTCTATGGCCTAATTTTCTCTTAATGGAGAAAATCTCATTTTGGAGCAAGGTCTTTTGATGTTGATGGAATTGCTTATTGGGGTAGCAGCAGTGTACGGGAGACAGTGTGGTGTTGTGGCTTGAGTGTTGGATTAGGACTCTGGGAGACTAAACTTTGAATCCCCACTTAACAATGGAATTATAGTGGACAAATACAATGTACAAATACATTGGACAAGAGGGAGGAAATGACAAATGTCCTCTGAACAAATGCTGCCAAGAAATCCCAGATATAGACTTGCCACAAATCATAGTTGATTCAAAGCTGCATAATAAAATACATCTTCCATTCCTTCTTTCCTTCTTTACACCATCTGTTTTAAAAATGACTGCATATATATGGAAGATGCGAACTGCTGACCATTTTAAAATTAACCAGACTTCCCCAATTCTTCCGGAATCCTCTGCTTTCAGGGTCTATAAATGACATCAGAAGAGGTCAACAGTGCCTGTGTAGGATGCTTCTACCTCTTCCTTGGAGTCTTTCTCAACACCTCATCCTTACAGACTAATGTTTGAAGGAGTGCTGGATGGTCATAAGAGATGGACAGTTAGCAGTTTACATTTTTGAGGGATTGACCCTCTACAGCTGCCCACAGTAATGGGACATTGACCAATAATGATGGCTCTGACCTATGACGGACAGATGAATGTGTGAATTATTTACTATGGCAGTATGTCAGAAAACATTATTTCCGACATAGTGAGAAATGATCCAGAAGTTCTATTAGTGGTTTTGCTTTATTCATCCATTAAAGGACTGCCTGGCGATAATCCCCCCCTCCCTTTTAAATCCTCCTATCTTGTAGAAACAAAACCAAATACTTGTTCATCATGTAATGTTTGCAACATCAAAGATCCTACACATGTATAGTCAATACACATGGAATAGAGCTGCCTATTTCAGCACATGGGGTGGGGGGGTGGGTGATTTTCTGCTGCCTTTCCTCTGGGATGAGTTTTAAGGAACTGTATATTTACAGTGGGTGAGACCAAAGACATTGATGGAAGGGACCAAAGTTCAAAGTTGAAAAACCCCACCCTTTCTCTCTTTCTCATATTCCCTTTAATTCCTCTGTCCCTTCCTTTCTCACACATACATTTCTATTGGCAACTGAAAGTTTCCATCTCAGTGGAGCAGTGAATCTACTCTGGGCTTCAGTCCAGACTTTAAAGGAATTCAAAGTGTTGAAACAACTTTCATGATAGACTTAGCATCTTGGGAAGCCCCTTTAAACTTGATGCAAAGACACTGAATGGATTCAACATCCCATAGATATGGTACTCACTGTACTCTTGTAGCATATGGATTGTTCTTGTTTCATCAGTGTTTTCCATTATTTGTTTGCACTAGATTGCTGAGATGAGACTGAAGGCCACAGGAGGTTAACCATTTATGCCCGTATATCTATTTGCCAGAATTTGGGGAACAATCATTGTATATAAAGGGTATGTATTTAGGTTCTGAGCAGTCAGAAAAGCAGCAAACTATATGGAATATGACCAGGCCGCTAGCATAAACTTAAAATGGGGGTGGAAAAAAGAATAATCATCACATACTCTTGTTTTGATACTGCTGCTGAGGAGCTAATAATGCACAATTGGCAGGTCCAAAATAAAGCAAGCCAATTACTTCTAAATGGATTAAGCTTTGATAATAAAGGAGGAAACCTGAATGCTCTCTTTTTATGGATGATTTATGTTCAAAATGAAGTAATGAAAATGATCTGATCATCAAGGGAAAGGCATTCAGGATTTCTGTTAAGGTGGCTATAACCTTAACCAGATCAGCAATTACACAGGGAAGTAATGCAGTCTTGCTCCCTGGTCCTTGCAACAAAGATTAAAGCCCAGAAGCACCTTCATAAGATTACAAAAATTACTTACATAAAGCATAATCTGTTACTCTTTCTGGAATTTAGCCCAGTCAGACAGGCTAGTCAGAAAAGCATTTTTCTTTGCTATTAAGAAGAAATTTATGGTGATAGTTCATTGCTAAAGTAAGAATTTTTTTTCTATGATAACAAATCCAATTTTCTTTGACCTGGTTTCTTTCCAAAGGTTAGCTACCAGACAAAAATTAAATAGCCCATCTTGATGTCACAACCCATTCCTTAGAATTTTTAAAATTGATGATATGAAGAGAATGAGCTCGTCTGAATAAATGATTCATGTACTGAATGTCAATCCATCCCCTTCTACATGTAGCCTTGTTGTTTTTCCTATTTCTTTTTTAAAAACAACTCTTGATTTTCAAATAATTCTGCACTTTGGTACTAATTTGCAAATGATAATACAAAGAATAATAAGAATTAAATAAGAATTATAAATTATCAATTATCAATAAGTATCAAATAGCTTTTAAAGACAGTGTATAATCATCTCCTCTGTCAAATATATCCCATAGATTGGAACTCATCTAAATATTTAAGACTAGACCCTGAGATTCACTCAGTTACCTGCCAATAAATTAGTATTCCCTGAGGTCCTATCAATGAGCAACAGAGAGACTCCAAGAGTTTCAAGATGAATTACTTTAATAAGTTCATTTAATGGATGGTCAATGAGCTCTGTCCAATGCATCTAAGGAAGTAGACCAAGTCTATGAAAGCTTATGCTACAATGTCTTTCATTCAGTCTCAAAGGTATTATAATAGCCTTTTCCATACTATATTCCAGACCAACATAATCAGGTATCTGAATTCTGTCCAATAAGTAATTCAAATAAAGTTTGATACATATTGCACAAAGCAACATTTCTTGGTTAAAAATCTCCATGTATACACCATTTCCCTCAAATTAGTTTAAGAACATGTGAACATATAAAGGAAGCAAATCTCTCTCTCTCTCTCTCTCTCTCTCTGTATATATATATATATATATATATGAAACAAACTTATAAAGGAAGCAAATTTGTCAATATATACAGCAAATATCTGAAAGGAGCAGTGTGGTATAATGGTTTAAATGTCGGATTAATACTATGAGGGATTAGGGTTTCAATCCCAATTTGACAATGGAAACCCTCTAGAACCTAGACAAGTCACGCCCTCTTAGCATCAGAAGAAGTCAACAACAATCATTCTCTGAGCAAAAATTGCCAAGAAAATGTCCATGATAGGTTTACCTTAGAATCACCATAACTTAGAAATGACTTGAAGGCACACAACAACAACAAATTTCCATATTGCTGTTACAAGAACATCACACCTTCCTGAGCAGCACAGTGTGTACGTACAGTCCACCCTCGGCATATGTGCCCTCGCCGTACATGGATTCCAGTTTACATGGATGGCAAGAAGTGAGGGACAAAATGGTGCTTGTGCTGGACCGCACTGCTATTCAATTAAATGGGACTCCAACATTTGCCTTATGTGGTGGGGAGTGGTCAAGAACAGATCCCCCACATATGGTAAGGGAGGACTGTATTTATATTTGTGTGTGTGTGAATATGTGCACATGCAAATGTGTGTGGAAAAAAATAAGGAAAGATAGTCACACCAGTGTAACATTCAGTAAATGTTCAATAGTCTCTTTATATTATTTCAGCAATTAAATTCATCAGTGTGACACTATTTATCATTGTTTAGAAAATATATTTTCATCAGTATTATAATACTATTTCATTAGTATTAGAATGGACACTCCTGGTTTGGATTTAAGACATGTGCAGAGGTAGAAAACAGAACTGCAACAAAAGCTGGAAAGTCTGAAGAATAATCTCTGCATTTCAAAGCGAAGTTGTTGGGATCTACTATGAGGAAGGTGTTGTCGCTTACTGCTCCATTGTTCTTGATTTATTGGTCCACCCAGTCCTTGTTATGCTCCATAAAATAGCCATGCTTATTAGTTTGTCATTTTCAAAATAACAGGAAAATGGGCACAGTATTTATAGCACAAGGACTCATCTGTTCGCATCACTATGATGGTGAGCTTTGAAAGTAGATTATAGCTCCTAAAATGTTTAGTATTTGTTTGTTGTGAAGCCAAATAAATAAATAAATGTTTTAAAAACTTGCCTATATCCTGGCCTTCACCCAGTGTTACCAAAGAAAAATAGCAAGTGGATATGTGAAAGATATCAGCAGTCCTATAGAAATCTGGGGAGAGTAATTCACCTCTTTCACCAGCTACAAAGTGGGTTGTGTTGTATTTTTTCCCCTCTCCCTCTCATTCTCATGAAATATTTTTATTTTTCACCCTGTTACCCATTCCCATGAAATATCTATAGCAGCTTCAAGGAGAGCACGACTCTTCTCACTTTCCAGGTTTATTACATTTGTTTTGGAGTAAGGTGGGATTTTGGATCTCACATTTTGATGTGCCTCCACAATGCCTCTCTTTTGACTTTGGTTGTCCATTGAAAATAACTGACAAAGCATCCATAGTGGTGGAGTTTTCCACTGATGGTAAAGGCAGCACCACTGCAGCAAAATTCCATCTCTACGGATGGACCTACTCCTAAGTCTGTGGAGTAGGGACACTCTACCAGGGATAATACGACTGAGTGCTCTATTTTAGCATTTTAATAGGCAAACTAGCCATCAATTTATTTGCAGTCAAAGGCTAAAGTAACTGAATACAGAAAAACATATTAAAGTGTAGCTGTGTTGGTCACATAGCAAACTACAATAAAATACAAAATCCACAAAATAGTGATACCTTTTGGGACCAACTAAAAAGCACAAACACAACTTGCATACTGTCAAAGCTCCAATTGCTTCTTTATCAGGCTAAAAACGTTAATCACATAGGAGAAGAAAAATTATGATTCTAGAGTGATAGGACTACATTTTGTATCAAATGTTGTTTCTTTTGTAGTTGTTGGTCAGGATGGATCTCAATGCAGGCAGAGGCCACTCCTCTTCTAGGCCATGTGGAGCATAAAAAAGCATAAAATTTAAACTCCATTAGCAGCAGTAAAGTAACTCCTCTTCAGATCCAGGTTTTCTCCATCATGCTTGAGGTTGTAGGCCCCTTTCTTAGTCTGAGAATATTGAATTTTCGAAGAAATCTCTGTAACGCTGCATCTGGAAAAACTTTTAGGCGTTGTATAAGTAAAACTTGCTAATTATAGTCCAAATGAAAAAGTTTTACATTTGCTGGATAAAGAAAACCTCAAAGATTCAGTCCCTTAGTTCCTTCTTGTATTGCTGTTTTGTGGATTTTGAATGCAGAGACAGAGAAAGAGAGAACATGACTGAGATTATATATTTTTCACAAATTTACATGATCATTTGGATCAATGAGAGAATATTTCAATGATGAGTTAAATATATAATTAAGACTGAATGAATGCAGTTTTGATATCACTTGAACTGTCATGGCTCAGTGCTGTGGAATTCTGGGGTTGATAGCACCAGAGCACTCTGACAGATAAGACTAAATATCTCACCAAACTACAAATCCCATAATTCCATACACGGAGCAATGGTAGTTGCTAGCACAACTCCTAGCACAACAAGGGAAATATGATATGATATAATAGGCATCACTGAAACCTGAGTTTCAGTGGGATGAGTATCATGATTGGAATGTAGAAATAGAGGGGTATAACCTTTTTAAGAAAAACAGGCCAAGCAGGAAAGGAGGAGGAATAGCATTATATGTCAGGGATATTTACACCAGTGAAGAGATGCAGGAAGTCAATACTGGAAGCCAGGTGGAGAGCATCTGGATAAAAATTAAAGGAGAGGGAAATAACAGGGATGTTACTGTGGGAGTCTACTACAGACCCCCGACTCAGGCAGAGGAATTGGATGATGCCTTTCTAGAACAGATAAACACATATTCAGAAAAGAGAGATGTAGTAGTGATGGGTGACTTCAACTATCCTGATATTTGCTGGAAGTCAAACTCAGCCAAATCCTCAAAGTCTAGCAAATTCCTCACTTGCCTGGAAGACAATTTCATTGTCCAAAAGGTGGAAGAGGCAACAAGGGGATCAGCCATTTTAGATCTTATCTTAACCAACAGGGAAGACCTTATTGATGGGGTGCAAGTGGTTGGATCCTTAGGTGGAAGTGACCATGTTCTCCCGGAGTTTGTAATACAGTGGAAGGGAGAAGCTAGGCATAGTCCATTCTAGACTTTAGGAGAGCTGATTTCAATAAACTTAGAGAAATACTGGGAGTGATCCCATGGTCAGGAATACTAAAAGAAAAGGGAGTTCAAGACGGATGGGAGTTTCTCAAAAGGGAGATATTGAAGGCACAATTTCAAACAGTTCCAATGAGGAAGAAATATGGAAGATGTCTCAAGAAGCCAGGATGGATGACTAAGGAACTTTCAAATGAGCTAAGTTTTAAACGGAACATGTATAAGAAATGGAAAAATGGGGAAATCACGAAAGAGGAATTCAAACAAATAGCCAGCACATGTAGGGGTAAAGTCAGAAAAGCTAAAGCGCAAAATGAACTCAGGCTTGCTAGAGAGGTTAAGAACAATAAAAAGGGCTTTTTTGGATATGTCCGCAGCAAAAGGAAGAAGAAGGAAACAGTAGGGCCACTGCGTGCAGAAGATGGCAAAATGCTAACAGGGGACAGAGAAAAGGCAGAATTACTCAACACCTTCTTTGCTTCAGTCTTCTCAGAAAAGGCAAAGGGTGCTCAACCTAAGGATAATGGGGAAGAAGACAGAATAGGGGAATTTCACCACAGAATAAGTAAAGAGATAGTACAGGAATGCTTGGTTAACCTAAATGAATATAAGTCTCCAGGACCAGATGAACTACATCCAAGGGTATTAAAAGAACTGGCAAATGTAATATCAGAGCCATTAGCAATAATTTTTGAGAACTCCCGGAGAACAGGAGAAGTCCCAGCAGACTGGAGGAGGGCAAACGTTGTACCCATCTTCAAAAAGGGAAAAAAAGAAGATCCCAACAATTATCGTCCAGTTAGTCTGACATCAATTCCAGGAAAGGTTCTAGAGCAGATCATTAAGCAGAGAGTCTGTGAACACTTAGAGGCCAATGCCATAATCACAAAAAGCCAACATGGGTTTCAGAGAAACAAGTCATGCCAAACGAACCTGATCTCTTTTTTTGATAAAATTACCAGCTTGGTAGATGAAGGGAATGCTGTGGATATAGTATACCTCGATTTCAGTAAGGCCTTTGACAAGGTTCCCCATGACATTCTTGCAAACAAGCTTGCAAAATGTGGGATAGACAAGTTAACTGTTACATGGATTTGTAATTGGTTGACTGGCCGAACTCAAAGGGTGCTCAACAATGGCTCCTTTTCATCCTGGAGAGAAGTGACCAGTGGGGTGCCACAGGGTTCTGTCCTGGGCCCAGTGCTGTTCAATGTCTTTATTAATGATTTGGATGACAGAATTGGGGGCATACTTATCAAATTTGCAGATGACACTAAACTGGGAGGAGTAGCTAATACCCCAGAGGACAGGATCAACATTCAAAATGACCTGAATAGACTAGAAAGCTGGGCCAGTGCTAACAAAATGAAATTCAATGCGGAGAACTGTAAGGTTCTACACTTAGGGCAGAAAAATGAAATGCACAGATATAGGATGGGGGACACCTGGCTGAATGAGACCACATGTGAAAGGGATCTAGGAGTCCAAGTAGACCATAAGCTGAACATGAGTCAACAGTGCGATGCGGCAGCTAAAAAGGCCAATGCAATTTTAGGCTGCATCAATAGAAGTATAGTTTCTAGATCAAGGGAAGTAATAGTGCCACTCTATTCTGCTTTGGTCAGGCCCCACCTGGAATACTGTGTCCAGTTCTGGGCACCACCATTCAAAAAAGATGTGGAGAAACTGGAGCATGTCCAAAGGAGGGCAACTAAGATGGTGAAGGGTCTGGAAACCTTGCCCTATGAAGAACGCCTTAGGGAGCTGGGAGTGTTTAGCCTGGAGAAGAGAAGGTTAAGAGGTGATATGATAGCCCTGTTTAAATATTTGAAGGGATGTCATATTGAGGAGGGAGCAAGCTTGTTTTCTGCTGCTGCAGAGACTAGAACGCGGAACAATGGATGCAAACTGCAGGAAAAGAGATTCCACCTCAACATTAGGAGGAACTTCCTGACAGTAAGGGCTGTTCAACAGTGGAACACACTCCCTCAGAGTGTAGTGGAGTCTCCTTCCTTAGGGGTCTTTAAGCAGAGGCTGGATGGCCATCTGTCAGGGATGCTTTGACTTGGAGTTCCTGCATGGCAGGGGGTTGGACTGGATGGCCCTTGTGGTCTCTTCCAACTCTATGATTCTATGATTCTATGATTCTATGATTCTAGTTAAAGTGGTGTCAACTGCATTCATTATACAATGTAGATGCAGCCTACAGTAGAAGATCAGTGTGCAGATATGTATCCATGACCCTGGATCAGCATAGTGTCCAATGGCTTCACAAGTTAGTACTGTATGACCCAGGGAAAAGTTACCAAGAACAGTTTAGGGTCCTGGTGGGAAAAAATACCCCTCAGCCTCCCCTGGTAGGATTTTCAAGACAATCTTTTCTGCCGTCAGGCCAGTTCAAGACTGGCTGATGCATATGAGGTAGACCCTTAAGGTTTCTCACGAAGGAAGGTTTCTCACAAAGGTTCTGAGCGTCTATGAAATTAGAGATCTCATGGGAGCCCCAAACATTTGAGGCAGAGGTACTCACAAGGCTTTATATAGGTCTCTCTCATGTACTACTCACCTCAGCCACAGGGGCCTTTAAAGTTGAGAGTAGGAAGAGAAAACAGATGGACCCACACAGCATTTGGTATATATTTTGAGGTTATGTTGTTACATGCAAAAATCCTTTGGTGCTGTTCTGTAGTGAGTGTGACTGACCTGCTCTTCCTATTCTCACTGAACAACAACAACAACAACAACAAAACCCATGTGAGTTGTGACTGCTCAGATAAAGATAAAGATAAAAACATATACAACACAGATTGGCACTGGGGGCCCTTTCAGACTGCTGGGTCCCAGTCTTTTCTCCCAGCTTCTTACCCTTATCATAGGCCCTGGCTAAGGGTCAACTGCAGAGGGAGACGATGGGAAAAGAGTGCTGTAAGTTCTATATTGAGTTCTTCTTTGATTGCTGGTTTGGATTCTTCCTTTCCATTTCTCACAAATTAGTCTATGAACATGTCAATATATGAAGCTGCTTTAATAATGTCAGGCCACAGAGCCATGTCACCCAATACTGACTATCTAGTCTGACTGACAATGGCCAACTGGTGTTTCAAAGGTCTCATACATGGGGTCTTAGCCATCATTTGCTACACATTTCTTTCAGTTGCAGGTGCTAATGGGGATTATTGCATGGAGGCTTACCATGGGTTAAATGCAGGCAAAACACTCCTGAAGTGCAAATGTGTGATAGCCGGTCATGCTTCTGATTCATCATTGAAGCATACTCTCTCCTCTCCCATCCTCAAAGCATTAGTGGTTCAGCCATTTCTTCATAATGGAAGTTCCCATTATTGAAGAAATGACTGGTCCACAAAGGCTTTGAGGACGGAATACGTGAGAGGAAGCCTCTATGACAAATCAGAAGCCCAAACAGCTATCACACCTTCACGCTTCAGGAGTATTTTGCTGGCATTAAACCCATGGTAAGCCTCCCATGTGATAATCCTTTATGGATCAAACCTGGACTTACAGTCAGTCACTGTCTGGGATGAAAGGCTTTGAAGGTGGCATGTTCCACTAAATGACCAGATTGCAAGTGGCAAACCTAACATTTACTAACTTCTTTTCGAAAATGAAAGCAGCCAAAAATTTGGGGCAGGATCAAGAGTTTTTCCAGCACTTTTTTGTCATGGTAAAAAAATCACAGGTGGGTTAGGGAATCCAATAACACAATTTTTATACATGACATTGGCCTAAATCCAATTGCTAGTCCCCACTTGAGTCCCCAGTGAATCCAATTGCTGGTCCCCAATTAATCAATTGCTAACTGATTAACTATGCAAATTCCATTGATTCAATGCACTACTCTGAGTGACATTTGAAAGTTGTTTTTGACCTCTGAATCCAATACTTGGGTTTCTCAGCAGTCTTGTAGCAGCCATGAAGGGCTCCATTCCATATCAGAAACAACATAAAGCAAAAGGATATGCAAGGAGAAGGGTTAACTCTTACATCTGTGCCATTAGCTGCTGAAAATATCTGATTTCCACCTGCTGTTTGACTATCAAACTGATATTTCTTGTTATTAAAAGATGTGGAGGAAAACTGCACCTTAAAGGGGTGACTAAGAGCAGGAAAATGGCAGTGGAGGAAAACTTCCTCCTCCTATATTATGACATTCAAATATGCATTTACAGAAGAACTGAGTTTTTCTCCCCAAATCACTGTAACTACAGTCCAATTCCACTAAACAAAACTATATAGGTATACCTATATAGGTATACTCAAATTCACTCCCTTTCATACTCCACTTTTATAGTGCTATTATTCCACTTTAACTGGGGTTTGAAGTTTGATGAGTACTCTGGCTGAGAATTCTAAATGCCAATTTCTACCAATCGCAGTATTGCATAAAATAGAACCATGGCAATTAAAGCAGAATAATAGCACTATAATTTTGTGTGTGAATAGGTCCCAGGTTTCATCTCTTTTATCTTGCTGTGAACTGACATGGCTCTTCTGACTTCCCATTTCTCAAGTCAATACATGCTTGAAAAGATTATTTGGAAAACCATTAGTTAGGAACCTTGCTACCCTCATGACCTTTACACAAAAATCTGTTTTGCTACATTAACTGTCTTGCACAATAAAAACTACATATTTATCAAAGCATTTGAACTGACGAGGGCCCGGTTTCATCTTCTTGTGACAATGATTTTAAGAGAGAAATGGGAGTCTTGTCAATCACAATATTGAATGATCTCCTTCAAGTTATATTGAATGATCTCCTTCAAGATTTTGATGAGTAAGCCCCCAAAAAACTATCTGGACTAAAACTGCCCTTGTTGTCCAAGTGATTCTTGTAGAATAGAATAGTTGTGGCATCGCATTAAAAAAAGCAACTACTCTAAGCTCTAGGTGGGTTGTATCTAACTTTGTGGGTCAAGGCTTCTATAGGCCTGTGTTAGCCAAATACCATTTATCAGCAGAGATGGATTAACCTGTATTTCCTTCTTCCTAAAACTAACTACACAGCTGCACTGTGAGCAGGCTTATTTTTATGTCTGAGCCCTTGGCATGTCACAGGAATACATTCTGGCTAAAACAAAAAATATGTGACATCACTTCTAGTTTCAGTTTCAGCTCAAAACCACAGAAAATATGACTCAAACCTTTTTACCTGCAGTTAAACTTGGAGAATAGCTTCATTGGCAATGCATATTGCACAACATCATCTTTGTCTTTTTGCTGTTTTGCATTCAAACCATCGGTGAGGTATCCATTTTCTTTGACTGGAATAACCATTGTGACACTAATGGATCTCTCATATCTCTACACTAGATCTTTTAGATTTCCTCTCACTGGGTCTCTCAGATCCCACCACACTGGATCTTTCAGATCCCACCAATTGACATCAAATTTTGTCATGACCACCAGATTACACAGGATTCTTCTTCTGTCTTAACCTAAATAGTTTGAAGCTTCTCTTCCCTCAGAACTCTCTCTCTAACCCTTGGTCCTCCCACTCACTTGGGTGTCTTTATTATTAACTGTTTTGACTATTCTTGGTAGCGTGTTCTGATGGTATACATAAATCAGTTCAGGCCACTCCTTTATGAACAAGAAGAATAACTTTTACTTCCATGCAGAACTTATGATAGTAACTTTCTTGGTAGTTGGTTCACTAGGCTTGTTGCTGATTATATATATATATATATATATATATATATATATATATATTCTCTCTCTCTCTCACTGAAGATGTTACAAACTTTGTTTCAGTTCCCTCATTGACTTGTTTCACATAGAACACACTCCTCTAATATGACTCTAGTTCCATTGTCCTTTCAAAATCTTTCCTCCCTTACCCAGGAATCTGAATCCTTTGGAGACTAAACTCTCATATGCCCCTCTGGTAGTTCTAACTCCTTTTAACAGATCTTAACACACACTCTGCTTCTTCACAGCTCGTCCTCCTTTTTATAGCCACTTGCCCCCTTGTTGAGAGGCAAGCCAGGCCATTCTGAATTATTTTATATTAAATTGTTGTTGCAAGACAGATATGTAAGTATTACCCTGTCGGTTGCAAAACTGATGTCACTGACTGTTAAAATTACAGAGAATGAATTATTAAAAGGGGTCCTGACTAACAGATCTATATCCTAGATCTCTAATATTATAATTAAAACAATCTCCAATGTTGTAATCTAATCTGTCCACATAATTTTATTCTAAACTTTCTGTATTTTAATGTATTTTAATATAATTGCTCAATTTTATATTGGTTTATGTGTTATGCAACCTTTCCATTCAAGTAATCTAAGTTATTATATGTCTCAATGGGTTTGTTGATGATAAATAAAGATTAATTGGGAAAAAAATTGATGGCATAGGGCAGGAAGATGGGGTGATTGGGGAAAAGAGCATGAGGGATCATGAATAGCAGAAACAGCCCCAGTTACATTACTGAAGAGACGTGTGAAAATAAATGTTTGTTATTGTTCCTGTTGTTGTGTCATTTTCAAATTATGGTGGCCCTAAGGTGAACCTATGGAGTTCTTGGCAAGACATGGGGAATATAAGGTTTCTTGGCAAGAGTTTTCAGAGGAGGTTTGCCATTGCCTTTCCCTGAAGCCAAGAGCATGTGACGTGCCCAAGTTACCCTGTAGGTTTCATGGCCAAGCTAGGAACTGGCCCTGGTTTCGAAAGTTGTAATCCAACACTCAAACCACTATGCCACATGTGCTCTCAATGAATGTTCCTAAAACAGTATGTTTCAATTCCCTTTTACTAACACAATTACAGTGAGACAGAGGATGATATGGTAATACCACAAGTCTTTGGCTTGGGAGAGCTGGGTTGTTATGAGAATGGCTCAATGGGTTGTTTGCTTGTTTGTTTGTTTTTAAGCTCAGTTTTTCCTACCTACTAAACCCAATTTTATACTTTTCTCAATATTTATCTCCATTTCTCTGCACTGTTACTCTAAATAGTAACAGTGCTAAAACTGTCAGAAAATTAACAAGTACTCCTTTGTATCACAGCACTTGAGGGTTTTTTTTTTTTTAACTTCAATTTTTCCACCTGCCGAAATTAATTTACCTTCTTTCTTATTTCCTCTGTATTTCCCTTTGGCTCTGGAGCCCCAACAAACTGCAGAATTCCATAGCATGGAACTGTGGCAGTTAAAGTGGTGCCAAATCACATTATTGCCGCAGTGTGGATGCAGCCTAAAAAGCTGATACAGGATTCCAGCTCTCAACTTTATTTTCCTATACTTAGATTGAGATAGGTTTCACCTAACAGATTTTGGGGGATATTAACATTTGACTATTTTATCCTTGAAAGCGCAGAAAAATAATTTCCACATTTTTGTCCCAGCTGTGGAGAAAGGTAATGTTTCTGCGAAGCTCTTCCCTGGTCTTCACACATTCTTCGGTTTTTGATCATTATTCTGTCCAGAAATGCACATTTTTGCATGTGTGAGAGATCTGTGAGTTTGCATTCAAGAAATACTGTTTCCAAATAGCTATATGTGTTTTTGTGCAAGATTGCTGTTCCAAAATGAAGCAAGAATCTTGCACTATCAAAAAAAAAAAAAGTCCAGAATATAGCTGTCTTGCACAATGAAACCATGGGGGGGTATTTTCATGCAAGATTGCTAATTTTTGTGCCAGGGTCCCCCCCCCATACAATTTGTGTTGTACAAGATTTCTATTTTTAGCATAAAAATAGGCAGCACAAATCTGGGATAACAGAAATCTTGGACAACAGAAATCTTCTGCAGAAACCAACAACCTTCAATGATTTAGTCTTATTTTTATTTTTAAAAAATAAAATAAAAAAAAGAATGATTAAGTTTTGCAAAGCAATGCATGATTGCAACTGACCTTATTACTGTGATATTGCATAACTTCTAAAATAGCTCACACAGTCTCAAATGAGAACAAGTTTCACGTGGGAGATTTCTGAAAATATTGCAGCATTTCCATATTTGCCTCACCAGTGCAAGGCACCTGATAACTTTGTATGTCAATAATTCATAGTCTAATTTGGAGAATAAAACAGTAAAATTGGCTATTATATTATGGGAAATGGGATTGTACAAACTGAAACTGAGTCCATTTGTATAGGTGTTCTGTCTCCCTGGATACCCAGCTGTTGTCAGTGGTGTAGACTTGAATCAACTGACTCAGACTAAAGTTGGATTCAAGTCACTTCAGTGACTTGACTTGGACTTTAATAATAATAATAATAATAATAATAATAATAATAATTTATAACCCACTCCTCTATCAACCAACCAGAGCGGGTTACCACAATTAAAAATACAAGGTAAAATTTACAATGACCCATACCCAACCACTCACCCCTTAAAATTAGATTAAACTAACATCAAAGTTAAAAACAACATAATTAAAATTCTCACAACATAGAGCAACAATCAATTGCATGGGCATCAGGGGTTGAGATGTTAAAAATTGAGGGGAGAGCTTGACCCACTAACAGAGCTGGGAGTTAAGGACTTTCTGGGAAGGCCTGCCGGAAGACATGCGTCTTTATGGCTTTTTAAAAGCAATCAAGAGATGTAATAAGACACATCTCATCCACTAGAATCAGCAGTAAATGATGCATTGACTTGACTTGAATCAAGACTTTTATATTTTGTATATATTCCTGGCCTAACTTGTTCCAGAAACAGCAAACATGTTAGGAAATGCACTTGAGGTGAGGGATAAGGTCTGCTCAGTATCCTGTCCACTTTACATTTGGGAAGTGTTTTAGAGCTTCTGAAAAACTTTAGAAGGATCCTTCTGCCTCAAGCTCATTGCCTAATGCATTCTTTTCTAGTTACTGAAACTCACACACACTCACACACATCCCACCACCACCTCCCTTTTTTCTGTTAAAATTGGCTCCAAGACTTGAAACTCAGCTTGAGACTTGACTTGAATGGATCTTGTAAGAACTTGAAATTCAACTTGGGGCTTGAAGGTAGGGACTTGAGACTTGGAGTAAAAGACTTGAATACATCACTGGAAGTTGTATGTGCTCCAATTGGAATTACCACTAAGATATCACAGATTTCAAGACATATAGATGTTTAAACAGCAAAATCCTCTGCACAATAATATCACTGCAGCAATAATCTGATTTGCTACCACTTAAACTGCCATGGCTCTATGTAATGGAACTCTGGCATGTGCAGTTTTGTGAGCTGTTCAGCTTTCACTGTCAGAGCTCTGGGACCACAACAAACTACAAAACAAACAAACAAACAAAACTGTTCATCCCAGAATTCCATCACATTGAGCCATGGCAGTTAAAGTGGTATAAACCTGGATTATTTCTGCAGTGTGGATGCATCCTATATCTGTTAACATGTTCTATGGAAGTGAAACTGTAGATAAGTGAAGAGTTTTCTCCATCACTATGGATACTGAATTAATTTTCATGCTCAGTAAAGCTGTTGCTGCATCTTTTGACTTTGATTTTTTCCCCCCCAAAATGAACATCAGCTCTTTGTCTGTGTCCTGTCACAAGGCTCTGTAAATGTAAAGACAGAACAACTATTTGTTTATTTCAGCATCCCTTTTCTAGTGATGGACAATTCAAGAAAAGGCGAATGCAGTGGAAACTGACTCTTTCAAATTGGAAATCCTGAAGTGATTATGAACTGAACTTAATGTCATTTTGACATTTTGCTTGGATCAAAATGAATTTTCGAGTTTGTAAGGCAGGAAGGTTATGGAAATGGTAACAAATCTAAGGTGTTTCTTGCTTTCTTCAATGAAGACTGTGCTTAGAGTCTGTATTGCTTATTCTGGAAAGTATATTTTTCAGTTCTCTGTAACTTATCAAGAAGGAGGAATAAAACAACAGAAACACCACAGTCCTCTGAATCTCTGATAGGAAGGCAAGTTCCAAGGGTGAATTTTACTGATATTTTTTGCCCATTACAAGTAAGAAATAAACGTGAATATTCCATTTTATTTTTCATGGCCAGTATGCATTTATTTTCTTTTAAAGCTGTAATTTCCATCTGTTGGAAGCTATGCTGCCCTCCTTTTAATTAGTAGTGGTAGAAGAATTGTTTAATGAAGTGTGCTGCATTAATATCTTTATTGTCCTTTGATTTTTTTAATAAAAACTTTTAATGTAATACATTTTGAATGTTTCAGTGTTTTAATGGGAGTATTTAATCTTTTAGACATTTGTACTATATGTTGATTCAGATATATTTTGTTTTAACTCATATTGTAAACCACATTAATGAGAGAAAAGTAGGGTATTGGATGGATAGATAGATATATAGATATATAGACAGACAGACAGGAGCCATCACATTTTAATTGTCTCAAGAGTTTGGTGAGCCATTTGGAGGAACGAGAGAAGGGTTTGTCTTTGAGTTTACTGACAATTAGTTTCACTGGCTAAGCCGAATTAAAGCTATTATATTACCTACTTGACTAGGTCTTAGCAAGATTCTGACTTTGTCCCCCAGTGTCAATTTCACCATTACCCGAGCTATATTCCCAGGTTTCATTTTAAAAATGTCTCTAGCCTTTGCAATCAAAGGGTGAAGCTGCTTTACAGTCCAGTCCAATCATTCTGCATCTGTTTTTAAATGTTTTCAATCAATCAACCAGTACTTTTTGTGAGTTTTTCTGGCTATGAGGTCATGTGCTAAAAGAATTTGTTCCTGATGTTGTGCCAGCAGCTGTGGCTGGCATCTTTCTCTGAAGATGCCAGCCACAGCTGCTGGTGAAATATCAAGAAGCCACACAACAGCAACAAGAAAGCCATGTTTCAGAGTAAAACTCAATGAAATTGATTAGAATATATTTTAAAATATTTAATAAATAATCAGATAATATAAGGTAAAGGTAAAGGCTTCCCTTTGACATGAACCTAACTGACTGTAAGAAGCAGAGCTCATCTTGTTATTATGCCACAGAGTCAGTGTTGTCCAAAGACGACTCTGTGGTCATGTAGCCAGCATGACTGCAGAGAACAATGTTGCTTTCCCACTGAGGTTATATCTATTTATCTACTTGCATTTGCATGCTTTCAGACTGCTTGGCTGGCAGAAGCAGAGACTAGTGATAGGAGCCCACTCCATCTTGCAGCACCAGAACCTCAAACTGCCAACTTTCCAATCTTGCGATCTTCAGAATTGGCATCTTAACTACTAAGCCACTGCGTCTAGATAATATAAAACCATAATTATCCCTCATAAACTGTTAAAGTAACAAATGAGATTGCCATGACAGATAGACCTTCTGTAAAAACCACAGTATACTGAAATTAATAATTGCATCCTGGAATATGCTAGGTGAGAAAGTTCCATTTCCCCCCTACTTCTGGAAAAAAATGTAGAAAGAAGAGTTTTGCAGTTGGGTGGAGTTTGATCCTAAGAACACCCTGAAAGGAAAAAAATGTATTACCTTCTCCCAGTGCTGATTTTGTCATGCTGACATTATACCACCACTTTGTGGTAATTTGCAGCCCTTCCTATTCCGTCCATCCTACATTTTGCATTTGAAATACATTTTGAAAAAGTATGTGGAGGTTTTACACCTAAGAACTGTTAAAACAGTACTTTAAAAGGGTAATATAGATGTTTTTCTAGACCAGCCATATGCACAACTTCCATTTCCAACCAAAATACTCTCCTCAAAAAAGCACACACCTCAGGTTACAAAACAATTTAATTCCATTGCCATACCTTAGATTTCTTCCTAGACCAATTCCAATGCTCAGTTCAGTTTAGAGGTCTTATGTTCCATTCACCTCCATGTGATTCAGTGACCTCCATTGACAATCAGTGCATTATTTGACCATATCAGGTCAACCTTTTAGCTGGACAATGATAATCTGCTTTATTCTTATCCCACAGAGTTAAGGTGAAACTGGTTAAATTGTAGATTCTGTGTATAACCCCAAAAATCTGTGTTGACTTCCCCCACCACAAAACCCAACCTACCTTTCTATAATCCTAGAGGCAAAAAAGTGCCCTATATTCAACTTTGCCCAACTCTTCCTTCACCTCTGCTAAGTATCCTGAAGCAAGTTGTGAGACTGTGCCTGTTTGGTAGGAAAACACCTATAGGTATTGAGCAACCAGTTCAGCTTTAAATTGGAGTTAAAATAAACCTTTCTATCTGGACTCAATGAAGGAGGCATAGGCTCCTCTTCTGAATCATCAAACATGTGAAGAAGAAAACGATCTGCATTTTAAAAGTCTATGGGAAGGTCTGCCTCAGGTTTAATAATTGTAATGCAGTTCTATTCATCTCTATGAAGAAATTGGTCCTGCTGAATTAGTTAAGTCTTCTTGTCAGGTAAACATTTGAAGGATAGCAGTAATTTTATTTTAATTTTTTAAAATATTGTCTCCAAGATGACACTCAGAGTATTTCCAGCCAAAGTACTATTCCTGCTATTGAACAGAAGACAATATTCATCTGTTCTGTTCTTTTTCACCTCAACAGATTTTTGTTAGTAAGAAGAAGGTAGAATAAGCACTTGAAAAGCAAGGGAGGGTTATGAGTGAGGAAACTGTGTGAAGCTATGTACAATTCAACACATTGGGTGGTGGTGGGATGAAAGCCTCCTCTGAAACTCTGCAAAACAAAAAAAATGTCCGATAAAAAATGAGTGGTGGAGAGTGCCAAACTAAATATTGTACAGTGAGAAATTATAAAGGGATTTCCATTTAAAATAAAAATGATACAGTGTGAAAGATAGCAACAGCTTTTTAAACTGAGTTAAGGGGCATTGCGTTAGACTAAGGATACAACACAGTGCATGTTTTCTCAGAAGTAAGGTCCACTGTGTTCATTAGGGCTTAACTCACAAGATAATGTGCAGTCTTAGACATCTTATAATATTCAGTTGTGTCACATTTTATATAGCCTTTGGATGTCAGATACACATGTAAATCCCATGTGTTCAGTTCTCCTACTGAAGGAAAATAGGAGGCATACAGTTTGGTTTTTCTACAATTCATCCTACATGATTTATCAAGCTCTAACCAGATAGGGCTACTACTACCCTTTCTTGAAGAAGCAAAGGGACTTCTTTGTGATCTGCTTGGGATAGATCTGTATACACTTCCCTGTTTTGCTCATAGTCTCTCCCCCCCCCCCCAACCACACACAAAAGGCATTAGCATTGCCATACACTGTCCCAATAGACTTCCCTCAATGCTTCTGACTAGCTAACACTCTTTTGCAAGTCGCCACATCTTTACTGTCTTCTTGTTGCAAGTTGTTATTGCTGTTCTAGCACTGAATGCAGATGAAAGCAAGCCAGGCAAGATACATAAGACAATAATGCAGTGTCATAACACTGTTGTACAAGGCAAGAGTGTGCTGTAAGATAACGGCCTGATAGTCAAGCTGCTAGCCTGTCATTATCACAACATGAGCCTTAGAAAGAAGCCTTTCCCTATCTATAATTCAATTTTGGAAGAAGAAAGACCAGACTGGGGTTAGGGAGGGTTGTCTAGAGGGCTCTGAGAGGTCTGTGGGGCAAATGAAAGGAAAGAAGAATGAAAGGGAGCTTTATAGTATGTGCAAGTGAGAGAGAAAGAAAGAGAAAGATTTTTTAACAGAGGCACATCTGAAAGATGGGGACAAAAATGTGACTGGCCTGAATAAATTGCTTATGCTGGATGTATGGGTGAGTGGATTTTATATGTGACATTATAATAAGTGTGAGGTTATAGCATAGACTGCCTCTTCCTCTATGAACCCCCCTGCACACTTCGGTCCTCTGGGAGGAACCTGTTACAGCCTATGAAGACCAGGCTGACACAGACCTCCCAGAGGACTTTCTCAGCTACCGCTCCCAAGCTTTGGAATGGCCTGCCAGATGAGATGTGTCTTATTACATCATTGACTAGTTTCAAAAAGGCTTTAAAGAAGCATCTCTTCCAGCAGGCCTTTCCTTGAAAAGGAATAAATAAAACATCAATTCCCGTCTCTGAAACTGAAACTGGGTAGATAACCTTAGTTGTCCCCTTTGTTAATTTCTGTGATTTCATCTATTGCGTATTTGCACAAGAACAGTTCATGAGATTGCACTTTGTTTTAATTGCTACTGATTTTAATTTTAACTGTCATTGATTTTAATACTTGCTAGTTTAATTTAATTTTAAGGGGGGGGCGGTCGGGAAGGGGTATGATTGTTGTTTTACTCTGTACTTTTTTACTTTGCTTACCCCGCTCCGATTACTTTGCCAGAGGAGCAGGTTATAAATAAACGTTGTTGTTGTTGTTGTTGTTGTTGTGAAACACCTTTCTTTCTTTCTTTCTTTGTTGTTGTGAAACACCTTTCTTTCTTTCTTTCTTTCTTTCTTTCTTTCATATTCCACCTTTCTCCCAATAAAGAGACACAAGGTGGCTAGTAACATATTTAAAACAATACAGAAGCATTGATAAAAGTATGAAAATAAGTTTTAAAAATCAATTGAAAAATTTATTAGTTAAAACATAAAATATTAAAAATATTTAAAATAATGGAAAGACTATATTGTTGCTGCATACCTTCAAGTCATTTCTGACTTATGGTGAACCTAAGGTGAATTGATCATGGGGTTTTCTAAGCCTGAGGGTGTGACTTGCCCAATGGGTTTCTATGGCAGAGTGGAGATTTGAATCCTGGTCTCCAAATTCAGTGCTCAAACCACTACACCATAGTGGCTCCTATATGCAAACTATATACAAACTGCATATTGTATATGCATATTGTATATACAGACTATGTACAAACCTTAGGAACAGCATCATACAGCATTAAGCGTCCTACCCTAATCAGTTTCTAAAAGCCTGATGGCACAAAAATGTTTTGACCAATGGAAAGAGAGCAACGACAGGACCAACCTGGCCTCTCTAGGGAGGGAATTCCAAAGGGCAGCTTTTAAGAGACCCATTTATTTTTTTCAATCCAACAAAGCTAAGAAGGTAGTGGGATAGAAAGGAGAGCCTCTCCACATGAACTTGGAGTGCTAAGAGAAAATACAGTCCTTCAAATAAAATGAACTGAAGCCGTATAGGGCTTTATAGATTAAAAACAAGATGTTGAATTGTTCCAGAAGCATATGGCAGATAGTGGTGCTATTGCAACAAGGGAGTTATGTGCCTCCAGCAGCATCCTCCGTTAGCGACCTGGCTGCAGATCTTTGGGCCAGCTGAAGTTTCTGAGCACTTTTCAAAGGTAGCCCCACACAGAGTGCATTACTATAGTCCAAATGGGGATATAACCAAGGAATATGCCACTATGGCCAGATCCAATTTCTCCAGGAATAGGTTTAGTTGGCCTACTAGTTTTAACTGTTCAAAAGCACACCTGCTCACTCCTCACTGAAACCTGGGATTCCAGGGTCACAGCTGAATCCAGGAATACCTGCAAACTGTGAACCTGCATTTTCAGGGAGATTGTAATGCCATCTAATACAGGCTAAATCCCTATTCCCAGATTTATCTTTTAGCTGTCTAGAAGCAGCTTTGATTTGTCTTGATTGAGCTTCAGGGTTTTTTACCCTCATCCATTCCATCACAGCTGCCAGGTTGAACACACAAACAGCTTTCTTGGAAGTACACGGAAAGGAGTAATAGAGGTGGGTACCATCAACATACTGGTGGCACCCGATCCCTAAATCCTGGACAATCTCTCTCACCACATTCATGTAGCTGTTAAATAGCACAGAAACAAAACTGAACCCTAAGGGACTCCACAGACCAAAGGTGAGGAGTTGAACAGGAGTTTCCCAGCATCATCCTTTGAGAGTGTAGGAAATAACAGAGCCATTGTAACATTGTACAACAATAGAATATCATGGCTGATATCCTAAACTTGAACCCTGGTGGTGCAGTGGTTAAAGGTCAGTACAGCAGCCACTCACTCACAAAGTTGTGAGTTCAATACCAGCCAGGAACTCGGGGTTGACTCAGCCTGGCATCTGTCCAAGGTCACTAAAATGAGCGAGGGCAATTACCTTATACATTGTAAATCACTTAGGTAATGCATAAGTGCACTGACAAGTGGTATGGAAGTGTACTTGCTATTGTTATTGTTATTGCTGATGGTATTTAAAGCTGCTAAGATGTCCAGCAGGACCAACAGGGACACACACAATCTGTCCAAGGTTACATGCACCAGAACTGTATCAACTCTGGTGCCTAGGTCAGAGTGACCTGGAGCAATATTATCTGTGAAATACATGAGATGTAGCATGTGTGAAATACATGAAATGTAAAAGCTATTGCAGCCCCTCCATCAAAGGCTATTCCTGCTCTACTTTCTTCAAACAGACTACTGACATTGGTCAAAAGTCAGGCTGGCAGTTGACTCCCTCTTTGTCCTATGCTGCATGACACTGTATGAGCTGTAGCTAATGGAAATTTGTGACCATTTTTAATTCAATGTCTGTATATGGATTATTCTTACTCCTGTGCCCCACAGATGCTCTATACCATATGAGCAAAGCATTTATTGGAATACAACTTTTTTGTTTCTAAATGAAAAAGTGATAGATGGATGCTCAGATACTGTATGTGTGTGTTTTTCCTCCCACTGTTCCTATAGCATTCAGACCAGAAAGAAACTGTTTCCAAAAACTCTTCAGATGCTCAAGTGCTGGATTTTTGTAGTTCTAGTCTATGTTTCTCATGAAGATTGTCAAGGCAAATTAAACACATATTATGCAGAGTATCTAGATTATCCACAAATTGCCTTGGAAATAGTAGCAGGATAGCCGTATAAGCAGGGCAAACAGCAAGTTCATTTAACACGCACTTTAAAAAGCACCACTAGGGGAGATAAGCATCCATTTGCAAAAATTAATTCCAAAATAAAAGACTCCAGAGAGCATCCTGGATCAGAGAACAGAACGTTTGACTGGAGACATATAGCCATTAATGAAATGATTGGATTCCTCAGTGGCACGATGTCAATAAAAGGGGAAATTGGATCAGATTGATCAGAAATTCCTTTTAAAAGACTGCAGAATATGTGATACCCAGTCCTATGGGTGTGCTGGCCCATCTGTCATTGTGAAATTTGGTTGAAATTATGGTAGAGATATTTGAACTTAAAGACCTACAACTAATCGTTCATCCTATCTAAAGCAGACTTATTAAATTCATTGCTGGATGATCTACCTATGCTTATGTAAATCCCATAATAAGATTTAATGTACTCCTGTTATATTTAAGCCCAAATACCTTCACATATAAGGATGAAATCCTGCAGAATGCATGCATACTTTCCTGAGAGCAATCCCTTTTGAAAACAATGGGACTTACATCCAAGCAGGTCTGCAGGAGGAAGGGTCTTGGTGGAAGCTGTGGGATGCAGCCAAATGACGTCTCTGGATTCCGGTTATAATCTTTTATAGTCATTTTTTAATTGCTGTTATAGCCCAACTTTCACATTCATTACCATTTATTACAGTTCTACTTTTATTACAGTTACATCCCAACTTTCTTCAGTTCTGTGCCCAAGATGGAAGATGGTCTACAAGGCATCTTGTTTTGATCTTGTGCCCATTCTGAACATTGAACAGAGTCTGGGTGCATCTACAGTGTAGCAATAATGCAGTTTGATACCATTTAAAGTGCTGTTTTCCATCTTATGGAATCCTATGTTTTACAAGGTCTACAAGCCTCCTCTGCCACAGAGTGCTGGTGACTCATAAGATGACAAATCCCAGGATTCTGTAGGATGGAGCCATAGGCTTGCCATTTGTCCTGGAAAACAAGGAAAATCCCAGCTTGACGGGTCTGAAAAATATCCCAGGTGGCTCAGTCAACCGAAGTTGTAGATTCTGACTTCTTAAAGGTAGGAATGAAACCTCACATGGCTCACCCTTGAGACTTTGGGTGGTATTGTGCCGGCATGCAAGACCCAGAGACAAAAAGGTGAGAAATGAAAGGAGGTGAGCAGAGACTCTGAGCAGAGGGCTTGTGTTGTGTCCTGGTAAGTGTGTGGTGACACTCCTTGAGCCTAGACAGTGCGATGGAACTTCACTTCAAAGCAGATGCCACTGTAGGAGGGAGTTTCTTTTACTTTCACAGTTGCTTGGGAGCTCCTCTCCACCCTCTTCTCACAGCAGTATGTTAAAGAATATGCCATTGACAGGTTCCACTGTTTTTGACTTGTAATTGTAAAGCACCACCACCAACTGAAATATACAATAAAATAATGTTGAATGTCAAAATGTGGTGGGTGGGTGTGCTTTAGTTTGTGGAGGGGGATCAATAAGGTGCCCAATCCAGTCCCTTATACTTTTGTCCCAGTTTTATGGGAAAGAATTATGGCAAGCCTAACTCATGGCAGTTAAGTGTTGTCAAGTTGCATTATTTCTACACCGTAGATGCATCCTATGGTGCACTTAGTGCAATTTGAGACAGCTTTAGCTGCCATAGCTCAATGTTGTGGAATTCTGGGATTTAAAGTTTTGTGAGATATTTAACCTTCTCTGTTAGGGAGATCTGGTCCTACAAATAACTATAGATCCCAGGATACCATAGAACGAAGCCATGGCAGTTAAAGCTGTGTCAAACTGCATTAATTTTGCAGTGTGGTGGCCAATTTAATCACCTTACCTCAAGTAATGTTGCCAAATATTGTGCCTTCACCTTTTTAAAACTCCAGATGTCCTAAAAAAGTTAAGGAAAGCTTCCAAAAGTTACTTCAAGAGAAAAAAAAAACCTACTAGCCCATATTTATGGTATAATCCTAATCAGATAGGTCTAAGGAGTAAGCCCCATAGACATCAATGGGTCTTTTTTTCCAAGTGATCTACAATTTTAGACCAAGAATGAGATTCTATACATGCTCTGGAATGAGTCCCACTGAGTTCAATGGGGCTCGGTCCCAGGCAAGTGTATACAGGATTACAACCATTAAGTGCTGTCCTACCTACCTTTACTCAGACATGTGTCTCACTCTGTCCTTTGAGGCTTTTATTCCCAAATATTTGTGCAAAGCAAATTGCAGCTTCAGTTGTCTTATCTACTGAAAATATGGTCATTCTAGCACCAAATAAATGGTGACATATTTCTAGCACAGCTGAATGAAGGACCATGTTATGAATATGATGACCCTTTAGGCAAAGGCATTTCGATTTGTCTTAAGCTTATTTTTTAAAGGTGTTATAAATAACTTCTTGCTTGCTTTTCTCCCTGCAATTAACTTTATAAACAAACACCACCGATTGCTATTCAAGGCCGTGATTGCTATCTAAGACCTATAATTTGACAATGCAAATGTAATGATGATGTCAAAATATACTGCTATAGTAGTTTCTATGCTGCTCTTTTTTCCTCTGCAGATTTTGCACTTGAATTTTCTTGGTGATCACAGTGACAGCAAAATGGAAAACATTGCAAAGGTAATTTATTTCAAAATGCATCCCCTGCTTGTGTTGCTTAAGAATTTCTTTCACCCTTGTTTATTTCCAAAAATTCAATTGGAGAATTTAAATGGTGCCTAAAATACCTTTTTAAGAAATATGCAGCACATGACATAATTCTATACTTGCTCATTGCTTTAATTATATTGCATTTCTACCTCCCCACAAGGATATCAAGGTAGTGTATGAGGCTCTTTTACCTACATCACATTCATACTAGGAATGAAATATATATCCTGAACTAATAAAAATGTGATATTTTTACATAGCAAATAACATTTTCTTCAAAGAAAAAAATCCCCATGTAAATTCTGTGCAAAACAAATCCCCATAAATTTCTCTGCAGAAAATGTACACACAGCAAATACTTTATTCACACAGCAACCCTGTGAAGTAGGAAAGATAAAAAAGATAGTGAGTGGCCTCAGTCAATTTCATGGACTAGTACTTTGTACATTTCTTTAATCAGTGTATATTGTTTTAATAGGTTGTAAGTTTCTACAGGTCCCATAGTGGGAGAAAGATGAGGTGTAAATTAAATAAATGAGCAAATAAATAAAGATATTAGTTTTAATCTGAGTTGTACTATTCCTAATCCAATACTCATATTGCTTCTGCAGGTATAGGGAACCTCTGACCTAGAGGCCTCGTATAGCCCACAGATAGTTTCCACCTTCCCCACAAGCATCTTCTATTCTTATCTCTTAAACAGGATCAGAGAAAAGAAGCTATTTAAAATTTGGCAAATTTTTTCATTGATAAGAGCTGTTTGCAGGCTGATAATTTTTATTTTTTCAGGGAATAAGAACTCTGCCCTGCAACTCAGAAAGCTATTGCATGTTTTGCATAGAATATCACCTCTGGATGAAGACAGAGAAGGCTTTCCATGGAACAGATATTCAGGTCTGTAGGTCTGAAAACTGATGGAATTGAGCTATCTTTTGTAGTCCAGGTAGCTGATGCATCAAATTTACTTGCAAGTGTGTAGCCCAGGAAGTCGTTGCCCTGGGTTTACTACTGAGAAGAAATGCATAAAAAGAAATTGTGGTTTGCATGACTAATAGATGTTACAGTGAATCTGATTTCTGACTAGTTACATAGACTTGAGCCATGCTTTCCGTGTCTAGTGTAAAAATAGCTATACTAGCAAGATTTATATCTGACCCCATCCATTGAACTCTGGCTCTGCCCCATGCCCTTAGTTGCACTCATTAACAAAGATTGGCCCCTAGGGATGCATTTCATCCCCCAGTCTTGAAAAATGTCTCCCAATCTCAAACTATATTCTAACATAAATGAAAAGATACAGGGAGTAGCTAAAGGTCTACTGACTGAGTTAGTCCAATACAATGACCCTTCTCTGCATGGGTGGTGAGTGTGGAGTCCTCCTGAACTTGAACTGTGATTCACATCTTTCCTCACCATTGGTTATACTTAGCTGAACTCTAAGGTATACTGAGTTATGTTGGTTAGACTGGGGAGCTGGCTTAGTGCTAAAGTCAATAAACTTGTAGCCTTCCAGATGTTGCTGGACTTGCAGTTCCCGTATTCCATCAGCACTGGCTGTGCTGGTAAGGAGTTGCTGTCCAACAACATTTAGAGGTACAGATCTTTCCCAATCCTGCATTCTGTAGATATGTTCCATGTGCAGAACAACTGGCCTTTTCTGGATCACATGATACTTGGAAAATTAGAATACATCACTGCTCTACAGAAATGATCAAAGTTGACACTTCTTTCACTGCCATAACTTAATGCTATGGAATTCTGGGAATTGTAGTTTTGTAAGATATTTAGCCTTCTTTGTCAGAAAGCTCTGGTGCCACAACAAACTAGAATTCCTGCGGAGGGAAGTAAATACCAGGAAGCGAGATTTTTGGAGGAAAGGCCACAACTTTATTAAAGCCAAACAGAACAGCGGTAGGGTTGGCCCAAAGCACGAGTTCCGGATCTGTCATCAATCAACCCCTGGCTGGTTGATGAACCAAATTGCTTAGTCATGGCTAAGGTTCGGGATGACATAGGGGCAATGGAAACGCCCTATCAAGGACATGCAACTGGACGATCGCATGCTGCTGTTAAGCCCCTAGTCACTGGGAAATGCTGAATCAGTGTTACCCCCGCAATGGCAACACCACATGCCTTCAGTGCGCCCAGGTCCCAAAGGACTCCCAATCCAGTGCTACACAGTCCTGGAAACCACACCCAGATCCAGGATTTATGCTACTCCCCCAAAAAAGTTGCGACAATAAGGCACCCTGAACTAAGGGAAGGAGGGTGGGAAAGCTGAGCACAAAATGACTCCCAACCAGGACACAGTGAGGCCTTTTATAGGCCCCTTCACCAATAGGGAGCTGGGAGAGGGAGGAGGCACTGCCCTTCCCGACCCCGCAGCCAATAGGCTGCAACCAGGACCCCTACACAGCCAATCAGGGCAGACCTCAACCTGAGGCACACTGGGAGTTGGAGTCCCTGCTCCATGAGGCCAAATGGGGGCTTGCCCAGCACGAGCAAAGCATGCTGGGCTGGCCATGGGACCCCAGCAATGACAGCTCCCCACCTCGGCAGCAACCTGACTGGCCCTGGTGTGTTAGGCTTGTCTCATTTCCCAGAATTCCATAGCACTGAGCCATGGCAGTTAAAGTGGTATCAACCTGGATTATTTCTGCAGTGAGAATGCCGCCAAAGTATGCCTAGTGTGTACAGAAACCCATACTGGATACACTGTGTACAGATAATTAATTAAAAACCTTTTGATTTAGCAGAGTCACAGTGTGTGAGCTGAAGAATTGATTTAAATTTGTTTAAATATAAATATTTCATAGGCAGGCCACTGAGGAAGATTTTCAGTCAAAATGCGTCTGGCCTGAAGTTTGGATTTTATTATTATTATATAACTATTTGCTTTTGACATATTGCACTATTCTCAGTGGGGTAGTTACCCTTTTAGAAATTACACTGTTTTTTCTGCTCCCTGGATTAGTTGTTTATTCCTTATAAAGTTGTTTTTTATATTGGGAAGTGGGACCACAGTTATCCTGTTCATTCATTATTTTTGGCAGAACTCTTTTGGTTGGTGTTTTAGTTATACATTCTGGGTTCTTTGATTGTAGGGACTTGAGTTGGTTTGTTGGGAATTATTTCAACATTAGAAGAACTTGGGAGCCATTCAGACTACCATATAGACCGGTTTGTAACCTGGATTAAAATCGGAACATTCATACTGGCACCATTTTTTTTTACTAGAGAATCCGGATCTTGCACACCCGATGTGGCGCAAATCTCCCTAAACCCGGGTTTTCCGAAAGCGGGGTATTTACCATTTCTTTTCGGAAAAACTGGTTCAATCAAATGTGAACTTGGCTCCGATCATGAGGAGTAAAGGCCAGGGGGTGGTACATGCCTCCTGTCCCTGCAACCACCGGATTTAATTCCAGTGCTGTTTAATAGTTTTTGCAGCAGGAGTGCTTCTTAGGGCACTTCTGATTTTTTTAAAATTATTTTTGCAATTTGACAGATTATGCGCATTCTACAGGAGGCTCTTTAAATGGGAGGGGGAACCCCCAATCCATATATGGATAGTTGGCTTCCATATATGGATTGGGGTTCCCTCTCCCTTCGTTTAAAGAGCCCCATTCATATTGAGCTTTTAAACTAATGGAGAAGGAACCCCAATCCATTTATGGAAGCCAACTATCCATATATGGATTGGGGGTTCCCCCTCCCATTTAAAGAGCCCCATGTAGAATGCACATAAGATGTCAAATTGTAATAATAATAATTAAAAAAAATTCAGAAGTGCCCGATGAAGCACTCCTGGTGCTGAGAAAAATGAAGGAGAAGGAGGATGAGGAGGAGGGGAAAGGATCCCCACAATCCACACTGCTCCCAGTCCTATGCTGCATGCGCATAATCTGTCAAATGTAAAAAAGTTTTTAAAAAGCGACGCACCGGATGGAGCTTTTGCGGTGCCAATGACTGCATCCGACATCACCATGACATCATTTGATTGACAGCTAAGAGGCTCCATCTTGAAACATTACTTTTGCATGTATGAACTTCAGCTGGGTAAAATGCACCGGGAAGCATCGATTGGGGCAAAGGGTAATATGAACTTCTTTCCGGAGAGATTTGATAATGGCATGCACAATTTGACCTGGATCTAACCAGGGCAAATGGACTAGTATGAATGGGGCCTGGGATGTGAAAATCCATGTACATTTTAAAGGAGGGATAAATGATATGATCAAAATTCCTGTTGGGAGTCCACCAGTCTTTCTGCAGATCTTCATATGTCCCCTATGCATAGGCATATGTGTCTCTACATAAGAGAATTCCATCCTCTCTCCCTGTCCTCAGTCCTCACACACGGAGGGAGGGAGAGAGGGAGGGGAAGTTGGAAAGAGTTGCATTAGAACTGGCTTTCAGTCAAAGAACACACTTCCCCAGAGAAAATGTTTCTGCTATTGATCCAGAGGTAACACTAGTAATATGAGCAGCTGCCACCAAAGACCCAAAATTATAGCTATTATCTCAACAATAGTTTTCAAAACTTGGGAGTAGATTATTTTAATAGCAATAGTGAGGATAGTAGAAAAGATAGCTTAAATAAAGAAATGATCACAGTAGAATTATAGAAACTAAAGAGGGAGTAGAGCCTGTCAGCTTTCCATTGGAACCCACTGTTGATTGCCAAGCATCCAGAACTAGATCATTCCAAGAAGATACCGTGTATCTTATATTAATTTTTGCTCCCAGAGATGTGCTAGGTATTGTTTTCAGGGGATGTCTTATTTTTCCATGAAGAAGATTTCACATTTATTGAACCAAAAAAAAATTGATTATATACTGTATACAGTATATAAGTTTGCTACGTCTTACTTTCGGGGGAGGCCTTATATTTAGCAATTCAGTAAAACCTCTACTAGGTCTTATTTTCAGAGGATGTCTTATTTTCAGGAAAACAGGGTAACAGTGCAATCTCTTTTATAAGACCCCCAGAAATAATAATATAGTGCAGGATTTGTCTATGTAATTTTCTTGATCCTGCTATCCTCTCCCCAAATCCCAACACTAGCATTATCCCCAGATTTCAGGCAGCCATGGTAGTAAAGATTTGTGCCCCACTTGAATCAGACTAACGATCTGACACAATGTAAGTTACCTTTCCACATATTCCACATATGCAGGAAGGGAGATTCCACCTAAACTTTAGGAAGAACTTCTGGATGATAAGAGCTACTTGACAGTGAAACATACTGCCCCAGACAGTGGTAGTGTCTCCCTCTTTGGTAATTTTTAAATAAAAGTTGAGTGGCTCTTTGGATGGATGTTGGATGGTGCATTGATTGTGTCTTCCTGCATGGCAGGGGATTGAACTGGATGGCCCTCATGGTCTCTTTCAACTCTTGTTCTATAATTCTATGATACTAACCATTGTGTGTTGTTTGGATTTTATATCAGTTATTGGTGTTCATCCCTAAGGAAAAACTGTGTTTAGGGACCAGGTTTGGATCTCATAGACCATTTTTTTAAAGAGAAAATTGAAAAGAGGCATTGATAAGAGGCAAATCTCAACCAACAGGCATCTAAGAGTGCATTTTATGATAGAGATATTTTTTATTTGGGACAGAACCAGTAGTAGCATTCATCCATCCCAAAACTTTCAGGGAAATTCCAAAACAGGTTTCTGGTCTTCCCTCCACTGATGGTGGGAGTGTAAAAGAGTGGTGGAATATCTGCAGAATATTCTGCAGTTACAAAATATCTCCTGCTAACTGCAAGGCAGTTTGTCACAGAGATTATCAATGCTGTGAGCTCAGACAGTGTTGATCATTTTTGGAGGGTGCTTTTAATCCAAAACCCAGTATGTAGTTATCACTCCCTCACACTGCTTCCTCATCTTGAGCAGATTCACACTGCAAGAACTAACAGCAGTATCACTGATCATACAAGACACTTGGGGTAGAGGAGCAAAATTCTGATTGTAGCAGAAGGGGAATATCATCTGCAGAGCTAAAATCTCTCAAGGTCAGGGCCATAGCATGGCCCGAAATTACGCACATTCAGCTCGCAATTTCCTCATACTTATATATATATATATATATGGGAGAGAATGTGATTCTATGAGGAATGTTATTTATTGAAGACTTAGCTATGGAAGTTGATTGATTTATAGAGTGTCTACAAATCTTTCTTTTTTTCTTCTCCTTTTTTTCCTTGTTATTAAAATTCCTGCAGACAAATTCATCAATATGTAATCTCTGAAATCATTTGTGTCAGTTTTCTTTCCCTATAGCAAGTCAGAAACATGAGTCTTTCACAGGACTGAGGAACAGGGTGATAAATTTGCAGTGCCTGTGGAGGAAAACAATCAATTCTTCTTTCAGTTAAAGGGACTAAGAAGATAATGATATGTTATGAGGATCTCCAAATATGGGTGAAATCCTGTTGATGAGATATGCACATGTAATTCAGTGTGTGTGTGTGTGTGTGTGTGTGTGTGTGTGTGTTTGTCTTATTTTAGCCAGTGTACAAAGGGCTATTCACTAGCCACTTGTGCATCATCCCTAACCTCCTGCTGCTATGGTTGTTTAATGGCCAGAGATTGGTGATGGGAGTAGTGACCAAGCAGCAGGGACCGTGGCTCATGCCAGCTATGGTTTTCCATTCAAAAGAAGTAAAGAGCTTAATCACAGCTGCCAGGGAAGGACACAGAACTGCATGTATATGCCAGATGCTGGATCTCAGATCATGGTGGTTTTTCCCCCTTATAAAGCAAACCGGGTTTCAATGGAAGAAAGCACATGGGAGAATAGGCAGGTATAGGGCACACTTAATTTTTTCCTTTTTAATCCATTCTTCACTGAAAGTGTAGGAGCCCTGGTGGCACAGTGGTTAAATGCTGGTATTGCAGCCAAACATTGTAAGTTTGATCCTAGCGGAAGGTTCCAAGGTCCCCTCAGCCTTCCATTTTTGTGTAGGTCAGTAAAATGTGTACTCAGCTTGTTGGGGACAATTGGCTTACATATTGTAAACTGTTTAGGGAGTGCGAGTTCACTGATAAACTGTATAGAAATGTATTTGCTATTGCTATTGAAAGTTCCTTTGTTAGACCTTTATTAATTTTAACTGAGAACATAAGAAGAACCCTTCTGGATCACTCCAGAGTCCTGTCTTGTCCACCATTCTGAACTCACACTGGCCAAGCCTTACAGGACCTTTTGGGCCTATGAGACCCCCCTCTCCCCACACACACATAAATGTGGGAGAACATGAGATCTCCTGCTCATGTTCATCATTAAATGATAACGAGAGAGCTATTTTTTTTTCAGAAAGCATACAAAGCTTACAATAAGAAAATCAGCCTGGAGCAGTGCTAGGAATGTATTTTTAAAACATAATTAGTTGCCATTATGGACCCAATGATTCCCCTCCAAGTAGTTAGTGACTGTTATAAATATTTTCAGAAATATTTCTTAGGTCTTGTCTACCTGGGTTATTTACTCTGAATTGTCAGGAAATGGAGCATGGGACATGCAGTAATTGAAATGAAAAGATGTACGTGAGAAACAAAAGGACAGAAGATTTCCAATTAGAAAGTTTCCAGCATGGCAAGGCACATACACAAAATCACAGGTGCAAATATAATCAAAACAATAAGTCTTGATAGTCAAGGTCACTAAAGAATGTACATTGAAAACACCTGGAACATGACTCATGGGCAAGATCACCATAGTCAAGGGTTGGATTTAAGTCTTGAGAGAAAAGTCAGCCAATCAATGTGGATATGCACACCCAGTGGGTGGCAACTAACAATAGTAATAATTGCCAGTCTTGTCCATGATGATGGTGGTGGTGGTGTTTTATGAACTGGGTGAGCTGTGAGGATTTAAAGTCAATGTATAGTGTTACAGAAGCTTAGTCAATGTGTTGCAAAGTTGTTTGTTATTTTATTAGTTGTATGTAACCAGATAGCAGAATAAAAGTAGTTCTATTGTTTAGACTACAAGTTGTGTGGATTCTCGACTGTTAGAAGCAGGAGTGCCAAGCTGTGAAAACAAGGACCAGCAGCTCCTGAGGAGGTGATATCCAGATGAGAGAGAGAGTGCTAGAAGAGATTTGTCAGGATCTTCAGCACCTACTCTGCAACTCTGCTATATTTGCAACACAACAACCACTGACCAAAACTGGTCAGCTCTACTTTACCAAGTTGGTGAGGAGTTACAGCCAGAGGTTATGTGCAACAACTCCCATCATCCTTCTCGACTTGCTGAATTTTATTTCTGCAGAACCAAAACAATTGGGTACAGACTGTCTTCACAATGTCTGCACCCAATTTGACCTTTCCTACCCTTGATCTAAATTTAAAAACCTAACCTTTTGTTCCAGGTTTTCATCTCTCTCCACAGCAATGATAGGCAGCTGCCTTCCCATGTGGTCTTGCAATCTGAGGGTACAATGTGCTCTGAGATCAGAATGAGCTGCCCATCATCAACAACATGGCTGTGACCTTAGCCATGTGTGATAGATGGGTATCACATGGGAAGGCAGCCACCTGTGATCACTTTGGAGAAAGAGCAGGTTATAGGGAAAATTTGGGGCTTGAATACTCAAAGGGCAGCCCAGAGTATTCTGGAAATTGAAGACAAATACTTAGTTTTCTTATTTGCAAACAGTAACCTAGCAGTTACATTTTAGTTACTTAAAACACATCTGTGACAGGCTTCTGGCTTGTGCTACAAAACACACATCCCCCCACCCCTGCCAAAAGACCCTGAAGCATATGACACAAGGTACAGCCCAATACTTGAACCAAGTGATATTTCACCTCCTTCATTTAATCACTAAAACAGTACTGCTATTCCACACAAGGAATTACATTATCCCTCATTCACAATGTAAAGTCATTGTACCTTAATAATTGGGGAGTAATTAATAAATTAATAAAAATGTGTTCCTAATAGAAGTACCTGTTTGGCTGGCATCCTGCTGAATATAAGCATTGCCATAAGACTGATTTATGACATCAGTTTTGGAATTCACATTTACCGTTATCACTCCATTGCAACAACAACCCCAAACCACTCACAGAATGAAGACATATCTACCAATGGAGGGATTTCCAATGTGCAGGGGAGTGGGGCAGTGGGTACAGAAGAATCCACCCATCTCTTGGCCAAAAAGCACTTGGCAGCAAACATTTGCACAGCAATTTATAACTTGTTCTTTTCAAGGTCTATCCTGCCAGTTCGTATTCCAGCACAGAATCAGATGATGTATGTAAAGCAAAGCTGCCCTCCATCCACAATCACCAATTTCCCAAAGAAATCATTGCTTCTTCATTTTAATTTGCATTACTTTGACAGACACAGATTTAAGGCCATATACAGTTTCCTTCTATAAGGTCAGTCAGATGTTTTATCTTGCACATAATTTCTCATGGTATCAGTGATTCTTCTCATATGAAAAGGACTGGTGTGTTGTCATTTGGGGATAAAGGATTTTTGGTGTGTTTATCCTTGTTTTTATCTTCCTCCTCTGAAATTGTTGATGAATCATACCAGCTTATCTCTAATCAGCCATGTATCTGAATGCATGCACACAATCATAATCCCATTTTTTATAAAAAGTGTTTGTCTTTCATAGGCTTCAATTTTTTTAATCTAAATTTCTGACATTAACAAAGAAAAAATACTGTGTTTGCTGGTGTCCATATTAATGTATTTATTGCGTTTTCATCCAAAAAGATCAAGTGATGTTTTCAGAACAATTCAAGCTTATACTCAAAGCAAACTTGTACGATTAGAATGCTGGTGGCAAATCTGTTCTGCTGTCCCATTTTTTAAAAAAAATACTTTAAAGGAGCTATCCATGGTGCTGAAATGATTTGAAATATGCTTGAGCCTTTTAGATGGTCCTTTAAAGTTTACAGAAATGGGATCCTGGAATGAAAGGACAGGAGAGGCTAGAGGACTTTCTCCCTCCCTACGATCCCAGTGTGGGCCCCTGCTTTTTTCATGGTGAATGGATATCCTATTTTCTCAAACAAGGTTTTTGTATGACCCAAAATGAACTGGATACACATTTTGAAGGAGCCAGCATGGCCTATTAGTTCAAGGATTGGACTATGACTCTGAAAACCAAGGTCCAAATCCTCACGCAGCCATGGAAATACTGGGTGACACTGAAGAAAGTCACACACTCTCAGCCCCAGAAACCCCCATGACAGGGTCACCTTACGGTCACTATAAATCAGCAGTGACTTGAAGGCACACAACAACAACAATGCATTTTGAAATTCTGAATGGTTTATTATTCAGAAGCAGGTGTGAGGTCAGAAAAAAGCAAACATGCATTCTGTGATTTCTTGGTGGAAAATAAAACATTTACCAATTATAGATAATAAATGGAAGTGCTGAAGTACTCCAGTTTTGTTCTTACTTCTCTTTCTCCTGTACTTTCAAGATCAACAGTGAAACTATACCTTGCATTCTGTAATACATATTTTATTCTGTTTTGTTTTTCTACTTTTCTTCAAGCAAATTCATGTAAATTCTTCATTGACATTCTAAGAAATAAAATAAAAAATTCTTGGATCTTTTAAAAAGATCATATATTATAAAATAAATTTCATTTATACTAGTTAATTGCTTCCTCGTGCTGGATGAAACCAATTAACTTGTATTGCTTAATTTAAACAGAGTTATTTTGGGGTGTGTGGAAGATAGTTTCTATCATATGTAGGCAAAACTTTGTTGTTGTTGTTTTCCATCAATAGGCCTTTGGCATGTAAGCTGGCAGTAAAGACAGTCCTTTGCATGTAAGATGGCATGCTCCTAAAGGGTTTCTTACTGGTTGCACATTGACTAGATCTGCTCTTAAGTCATTTGTTTCCATGTTATGTTTTAATCCAGATTTGTAAATGTGTATTTTGTTATGTGACAGTTATGTCACAAAAGCAGGAATGAATGCATGCAGCTAGTACATTGTGGTCAGTGCAGCTGATTCAATTCTGTCAGTTCAGAGTGGGTGATTTAGCATGGCCATTTGAGCACAGCTGATTCAGAGATATTTGGGGCAGAAGACAATCAGGTGAAAGGGGTGAGTGGGGAAATGACCTTTAAAAAATGACCTGATATGGGGTAGGAGAGATAAATGAGTGCAACTGCTGGTTTAAATTGCTGCGTTGACAGAGCAGCATTGAATTGTCTACTCCATTCATGGGCTTAGTGATAGAGCAGTATAGAAACAGCTGCTTGTTTAAATTACCACGCTGACAGAGCAGCATAGAGTCGTCTGCTCTGATCAGTGCTAAAAAAGCAGAGGTGAATCATCTTCTCTATTCTGTCAGCCATGCTAAAATGGCCACGATCAACTGGCCATGTTAAACCAGTTATGCTGATTCAAAATTGCTGAAATGTCCAAGCTAAAGTGGCTGTGATCAACTAGCTGTGATGAATTGTCCCATGAAAGAATGCAAGTAATCTCTGATTTATTAATTTTCATTTCCAATTATTTTATTTAGACAAATCTGAAATCTTACATATTGTGAATGTAGCCTATAGTGCCACGTGGTAGGATCTGAGATCAGACTTCCACTTGGTATATGTCTCCACTATGATTGGAACACTTCTATCCACCCACATCCAATATTTATGTAATCCGTTAGAGTAACAGCAACACTAAAATGTAGGAATATTTCTTTCTCCATGGTACATTCACCCAACACCTGAGCTTCTGATTAAAGATGCAGAATCTGTTGATAGATTTCACCTTTCTGAATGGGTTTGTAGCATCTTAATTGGATACAGGTGGATGAACCATTTCAAAAGGCATACCTGACTCTTCAACAGCTGCAGTCCTTATAAGACACTTGAATTTCATAAGTAGGATATAACATCATTGGGGATTTGTGTGTGCCAGTAATTTGGTTGCTGCCATTTGAAGAGCAAAACAAATACTAATTTGCAAGTTTATTTGGTATTTGAGAGTTTTGTATTTCTTGGAGTGAGGGGCAGTGGAACCCAGAACTTCACATATCATGTTTGGAGCTGTAAACCATTTCCATTCATTTAGAGTTCTGATATGTTTTAGCTCTGATATATCCAATAGGTATCCCAAAAGATAAGGCCATAATCTAACACAGAGTTAGGTCAATAGACTTGGTCATATCTGAATGTATTGTGACTATTATATTCTCATTTTAATTAATGAAAAAGTGGAGGAATGGTTGATTCAATGCAGTTTAGCATGTTGTAATCCATTAAAATCAATGGGTAAAAAAGACATTTACTCTGTAGGCAACTACACTATAGCAAAGTACGAAACTGGTGCTGATCTTAATCAAGATTCAGCTAAAACACTAATCAGTAGGATCCACAAAAATAAATAAATAAATAAATCTAACCACCTAGTAGTCTTCCCACCCCCATCGCCATCCCTTTTTATTCACCAGATAGACAACTTGAACAGAATATCCTTTTACTTTATCAGAAATCCCAGATGGAATGTGTTCTATGGACAACCAGAGTGAGATGTTATCATAATTTGTGGATGCCCAAAGGTTGCATGAAAATAATGTTCACTTGGTAAGTCCATTTACTAGCTCTCATTTAGTGATGAAATCTGCTATGCCAGAAATACTGGTATACAGATGATGAATCACAGAGTTAAGCAGCAAGCAACTTATGACAATAGGCAATTATGCCTAACAACAAGAGCTTCAGACTTGGCTAGTATAAACTGATAGTGCCTGTTATCAACTTTGGCTGATACACCAGCTGTGCCCCTTCCTGGATATGAGGGACCTGGAGACCGTGGTACATGCTTTGGTTACCTTACGTTTGGACTACTGTAACATGCTCAACATGGGGCTACCCTTGTGCTTAACCCTGAAACTTCAGTTGGTTCAAAACATGGCAGCCAGGCTTGTTACTGGAACATCGAGGAGAGAGCATATAACACCCGTGCTAAAATCTCTCCACTGGCTGCCGATCAGTTCCTGGGCACAGTACAAGGTGTTGGTCTTAACCTTTAAAGCCCTACATGGCTCAGGTCCATCCTATCTCAGGGACCGCCTCTCCCCATATGAGCCCCCTCGCATGCTCCGGTCCTCTGGGAGGAATCTGCTACAGCCCATGAAGACCAAACTGTCGCAGACCTCTCAGAGGGCCTTCTCTGCAATCACTCCCAGGCTGTGGAATGACCTGCCGGAGGAGATGCGTCTTATTATGGCCCTGGACGGCTTTAAATAAGCTGCCAAGATGCATCTCTTCTGGCAGGCCTTTCTGGATAGCGGCTAATCTTCCCTAGTCTCCAAGACACCTATCCAGCCTCCCCCAGCCACATCAGATATCACCTCGTTGCTGCCATAAATCCTGATTTGGATACACTGTCTTGTTTTATTGTTTCATTGTTGCTGTTTTTAACCTTGTGCTGATTTAATCTTATTTTAAGGGGTGGGAGGAGGGATTGGGATGTAACATTTTAATTGTACTTGTTTTTAATTTGCTGTACCCTGCCCCGATTGCTCGCTCAGAGGGGTGGGTTATAAATAAATATTTATTATTATTATTATTATTATTATTATTATTACTATTAGCAAATGAAACTCAGTCTCAAGGGCTCAAACTAGAAAATACACTATATATTGCAATTCCTTTCCCATATTTTCAAACTTAAAAAAAAAGGCTGAAGAAATGGGATTGATCCAGATTTAAGCCACAGACATGGAGGAGAAGAGTAGTTCTGTTCAATGAAAATTGCTTTCCTCAAAGTTTATGTTTTCCAGGAAAGCCCATATTTGCACTCACTGCAGCTTGCATCCAAGGGCAAATAGAACTGCAAGGTGGGGAGCTTTTGATTGGGAAAATGATGCCAAAAGAAAGGGTTAACTCCCTGCAAATGTCTCCATCTGGATTCCCTAGCCCAAAGATTGCTATTCTATTTTATTAAAGGATGTTTAGCATACTGTCAAGCTGGTCCTTAGTTTGGCTATTTTGGATGTATGAAAAAGACAGGAGACTTTAAGATTCCATTCTTCAGGCAGTGGGTAAGACTTTTCTTATCTTTACCCACCTTTCTTTGGCTGCTTCCCAAGCTAATACCTCGTCTTTCATGGTTCAGCAATTCTATGCAGTTTGTGCAATGGAGAAGAAGGACTTGCCTTACCTGCAATCTTCTCTAAGTTAGAGATGTGGTGGAGGGGAACAACCAGCTTTTGCTTATGTTCTTATTCCATTCCTGTTTCAGCACAGAAAAAGGAGAATGGGGAACTATTTAAACATGTCATTTTTTTCATTCCTAACATTTAACTGTCTATCCAAACCAATGAAAAATGACTCTTTACCTTTCTTTTGCAGGAATTGTTGCTTGGAACACCAGTTATGTCTGGTTCATTATCGTTGCTCAATTGCTAAGCGTTAGACATTGCTTTTCTTTTCCTCCTCCTCCTCCTCTCCTCCTCCTCTGCAACTTGCTAGGGGCATTAGTAACAACAGTACCTACAGGCAAGATTACAGTCTGTCACTGATTCAGAATCATGGATGCCAACACATCATGCTTCCAGCATTCTGAGCAGATACTGCTAATAAAAATGACCTGTCAGAGCAGTAGGGTCAACTCTTGTGATACATATTTGCAAGCAGGAAAATGAATGGGGCAGGGAAAGATAGAGCTTTGTTGGGAATGAAATGTTATAGAGACAGAGCCTTCTGAGACTGGCTGGTAATAGAAGCAGGGAGAAATACAGGCAGGGGTGGCAATGTGTAGAAATACTTGCATACACTCAGTCCTGTGAACAATTGCCCTTGTTGATTTCTAGCCACAATTAGTCCTATTAAAAAAAACACAACCTTCATGCTAGTTTATTGACTTCTGATTCTGAAATCCAACTTTTAATTGTAAAATAAAATATAGAAGAATCAGTGTTTCAGTTGGGATTTTACTTGGAACAACAGAACAGGAGTGAATGAATCTACCAATCTTCTCAGTTGTCTGAACTCAACAGCCTTATCTTTACCATGTCACCCTGTAATGGCAATGGAACAGTGGCCAGAATCCTCTATGCAGTGCATTGCATAACCCTGGTAGTTACATAGCTATGTAGTGAATGTTTCCCCTGTCATCTCCACTCACCAAGCAGCACCCACTGCAATCAGTGTGTGTGTGTGTGGGGGGGGGGGGGTGTCTGTTCCCTTGTTGCTCAGAAAGCAGCTGAGTAATGTTCTGAGTAATGTTCCTGCTGAAATCCCCCCCTCACAGCCATGATCACTCACAAGAGTGGGGTGAGAACATCAGTCTGCCACTCTTTGAGCAGCAGGAGAAAAGACCCTCGTCAATTGCAGTGGCTGTGGGCCATCACTAGGGCAGTGTGGGGATGGATTGTACCAGGTGCCACCTGGTGGGACATTGGGTCTAGCACAATTCCTGGGTATTACCTGTCCTTCTGGAGAAGAACCTGAAGAGGCCATCCAGAGGCCTTAGCACTATCCCCCAGCTGTGGCTGCAGCTGGGGACTGGTGACTTCCATTAGAAACTGGTGTGGCTCTTTGCCCAGACAGATATGCCAGATCCTAGATGGGCTATCTGGAGGCCTCAGCAGTGGCCCCACTGGCAGGGGCCATTGTTGAGGGACAATGCCTTCCATTTAGGTTTTGGTGTGGCTGTTCACCTGAGCAGCCACTCCAGACCCTGAATGGAAGTCACCACCATCCCCAGCAGCAGTCTGTCCAGGCCACAAGGAGGTGACTGGGAAGCAGGTGAGTGATACAGCTGGAGCAAGAAGTAGGTCACCTTCTCCCCCTCCCCGCACCATCACCCCTCCACACCAGATAATACCAACCACAGCAATGCCACTGAGTGGCTGCTGGTAAATGGTATTGCGGGACTGTCATGATCCCATGATGAAGCAGTCTCAAAACCATAACTCTCGGTTATATGTTAGTCACTCTATGGATTGAGTCCTACCCTCAATCCTACTGTTTCTACTCCAGTAAGAAGATGAAGCAATATCAGTATGGGCAGTTTTGCTTTGAATAGTGCTTTGCACAGTGCAGAGTGCATTAAATCTAGCACTATTCTGGTAGAGGTGGGGAGGCAGTTGCCAGTACAAAGCAAGGCAGAATATTCTCAAAGGAGGCTTTAGGAGGCAGATGGGGGGAGGGAGGATTTAAGAAATGCTCTCAGATCAATGTTAGTTGAATTTTTAAACCTCAAAATCTTTCCATTCCAAGTTTATGATTTGTGAATTTTGAAAAATTCTTCAAAACAAGACTGAATCAAAATTTGCACTGACCAATTTCAGTAGGTACACCTAGTCTTAGCATGGAAAGGCCCATATTATAGTTGGCCATTTTGCAAGTGTTTTACATCTCACGGGGGGGGGGGGGGGGAGAGAACCTAATTCACATGGTTGAATACATATGGATTCAAAGCCAAGCTTAGTGTTTTAAACACTAAAGGCTCTGAGCCTAAATGGATGAATTGTTCCATTTTAGCTTCTCCCACATTTGATTTTTCAAATAAATAAATAAATAAATCACAAACTGTTTCCATTCCAAATTTTAATAAATTCAAAAATGTTTGGTAAATTCTCATAAAGAATTAATTGCATTTCTCCCTTCCCTATCAGTCCCTGGCTTGTGGTTCATCTGGTTAAGAAACAGAAATGAAACTAGAGATATAGATGTAATAATACAATAATCTAGGTGTAGATGTGAGGAGCAAGTGTCAAAGCCATCCAAATACCGGAGAGTGCTTTATGACTACTTTGGAAATGGTGAGAAATTTAAAGCATGATTTTAAAAATAAAACTAGTTAGAGCTTTCTTTTGATGGAAATAAGGTCAAGTCTGGAAACTCATGTGATGTAGTGGTTTAAGTGAGTCTCAAGGAAACCAATGGTTGTATCCTCACCCAACCATGGAAATCTACTCGTTGATATTGGATAAGCCACACTCTCTCATCCTCAGAGGAAAGCAATGGCAAAT
Source organism: Urosaurus nigricauda (assembly GCA_034509955.1). Taxonomy (NCBI): domain Eukaryota; kingdom Metazoa; phylum Chordata; class Lepidosauria; order Squamata; family Phrynosomatidae; genus Urosaurus; species Urosaurus nigricauda. Next base: position 195,606,379 of record JAOEGL010000003.1, on the reverse strand, counting down.
TCAAATCCTGTGAAGAAAACTCTGTGATACGTTTGCTTTTGTTGTGTGTCTCTAAAGTCATTTGCAACTTATAGTATCTTAAGGTGAACCTATCATAGGGTTTTCTTGGCAAGATTTGTTCTGAAGGGGTTTATCTGCCTTCATTTTCATTTAAGGTTGAGAAAGTGTGATTTGCCCAGGGTCACCTAGTAGATTTCTATGCACAATTGAGGATTTGAACCAAGGTCTCCCAGAATCCTAGTCCAACTCCTAAACCAATAAACCACACTGGGTCTCAAAATAATGTCTGTCATTACCACCACCTACAAGAACAACAACAAAGTTCAGTCCTAAAATTATAAAATTCAAAGCAGGCAACATCAGTGGAAAAGCAGAAATGTGTTAAAATAAGGCACACCACACAAAGTGAACTATGCTAATATATACACATTTCCAGATTTTTTTAAATTAAATATGTCATCCAACAAATTTAGAATGGTACTAGAGCTCGTACATATTTTATATTGAATACCCTTGAAGGTGTTTAACAAGACTGTTACGTTCCCCCTCATAAATGATTCTCATTTGAACATGTCAGCACAATGAAGGATTTCAATGAGAGAAGGCTTTGTGTCTCTTAACACTGAATGTGAAAATGGTTACTATATACACTAACTATATCAGCAACAATTGTCTGATAGTGCATGTCTGGTTTTAGATAAATCCTAAATTCCATGATAGAATAAAGCAGGGAAATAAACATGATGTATATATAAACAAAATTGAAGTGTGGAGAAGGTCAGCCAGAACTGTGCCATGCATTCAAATGTGTTAGTTGCATGGAGATTATCTTAATACCTGAATATGTTTTCTTCTTTTATGAACAATCCTATACTTTCCAAGTCCTCAAGTATATTTATTTATCTACCTTTGTATTACCTTTGTAACCTTTCTTTACTTCGAGGAGCTTGAGGTAGTGGGCACTCTGCTCTTATTCCCTCATTTTATCGTCATAGAATCATAGAATCATAGAGTTGGAAGAGACCACAAGGGCCATCTAGTCCAACCCCCTGCCATGCAGGAACTCCAAATCAAAGCATCCCTGACAGATGGCCATCCAGCCTCTGCTTAAAGACCCCTAAGGAAGGAGACTCCACCACACTCCGAGGGAGTGTGTTCCACTGTCGAACAGCCCTTACTGTCAGGAAGTTCCTCCTAATGTTGAGGTGGAATCTCTTTTCCTGCAATTTATATCCATTGTTCAGCGTCCTGGTCTCTGCAGCAGCAGAAAACAAGCTTGCTCCCTCCTCAATATGACATCCCTTCAAGTATTTAAACAGGGCGATCATATCACCTCTTAACCTTCTCTTCTCCAGGCTGAACATCCCCAGTTCCCTAAGGCGTTCCTCATAGGGCATGGTTTCCAGACCCTTCACCATCTTAGTTGCCCTCCTTTGGACATGCTCCAGTTTCTCCACATCTTTTTTGAATTGTGGTGCCCAGAACTGGACACAGTATTCCAGGTGGGGCCTGACCAAAGCAGAATAGAGTGGCACTATTACTTCCCTTGATCTAGACATTATACTTCTATTGATGCAGCCTAAAATTGCATTGGCCTTTTTAGCTGCCGCATCGCACTGTTGACTCATGTTCAGCTTATGGTCTACTTGGACTCCTAGATCCCTTTCACATGTGGTCTCATTCAGCCAGGTGTCCCCCATTTTATATCTGTGCATTTCATTTTTCCTCCCTAAGTGCAGAACCTTACATTTCTCTGTGTTGAATTTCATCTTGTTAGCATTGTCCCACCTTTCTAATATATTCAGGTCATTTTGAATTTTGATCCTGTCCTCTGGGGTATTAGCTACTCCTCCTAGTTTAGTGTCATCTGCAAATTTGATAAGTATGCTCCCAATTCTGTCATCCAAATCATTAATAAAGATGTTGAACAGCACTGGGCCCAGGACAGAACCCTGTGGGACCCCACTGGTCACTTCTCTCCAGGATGAAGAGGAACCATTGTTGAGCACCCTTTGAGTTCGGCCAGTCAACCAGTTACAAATCCATGTAACAGTTAACTTGTCTATCCCACATTTTGCAAGCTTGTTTGCAAGAATGTCATGGGGAACCTTGTCAAAGGCCTTACTGAAATCGAGGTAAACTATATCCACAGCATTCCCTTCATCTACCAAGCTGGTAATTTTATCCAAAAAAGAGATCAGGTTCGTTTGGCATGACTTGTTTCTCTGAAACCCATGTTGGCTTTTTGTGATTATGGCATTGGCCTCTAAGTGTTCACAGACTCTCTGCTTAATGATCTGCTCTAGAATCTTTCCTGGAATTGATGTCAAACTAACTGGACGATAATTGTTGGGATCCTCTTTTTTTCCCTTTTTGAAGATGGGGACAACGTTTGTCCTCCTCCAGTCTGCTGGGACTTCTCCTGTTCTCCAGGAGTTCTCAAAGATTATTGCCAATGGCTCTGATATCACCTTTGCCAGTTCTTTTAATACCCTTGGATGTAGTTCATCTGGTCCTGGAGATTTGTATTCATTTAGAGTAACCAGGTATTCCTGTACTGTCTCTTTACTTATTCTGTGCTGAAATTCCCCCACTCTGTCCCCTTCTTCACTGTCCTCAGGTTGAGCATCTTTTGCCTTTTCTGAGAAGACTGAAGCAAAGAAGGTGTTGAGCAATTCTGCCTTTTCTCTGTTTCCTGTGAGCATTTTGCCATCTTCTGCACGCAGTGGTCCTACCATTTCCTTCTTCTTCCTTTTGCTGCGGACATATCCAAAAAAGCCCTTTTTATTGTTCTTAACCTCTCTAGCAAGCCTGAGTTCATTTTGCGCTTTAGCTTTTCTGACTTTATCCCTACATGTGCTGGCTATTTGTTTGAATTCCTCTTTGGTGATTTCCCCATTTTTCCATTTTTTATACATGTTCCGTTTAAAACTTAGCTCAGTTGTAAGTTCCTTAGTCATCCATACCGGTTTCTTGAAACATCTCCCATTTTTCTTCCTCATTGGGACTGTCTGAAATTGTGCTTTCAGTATCTCCCTTTTGAGGAACTCCCATCCATTTTGAACTCCCTTCTCTTTTAGTATTCTTGACCATGGGATCACCCCCAGTATTTCTCTAAGTTTATTGAAATCAGCTCTCCTAAAGTCTAGAATTCGTGTCTGACTATGCCTAGCTTCATCTTTCCACTGTATAGCAAACTCCAGGAGGACATGGTCACTTCCACCTAAGGATCCCACCACTTGCACCCCATCAACTAGGTCTTCCCTGTTGGTTAAGATAAGATCTAAGATGGTTGATCCCCTTGTTGCTTCTTCCACCTTTTGGACAATGAAATTGTCTTCCAGGCGAGTGAGGAATTTGCTAGACCTTGAGGATTTGGCTGAGTTTGACATCCAGCAAATATCAGGATAGTTGAAGTCCCCCATCACTACTACATCTCTCCTTTCTGAGTGTGTGGTCATCTGTTCTAGAAAGGCATCATCCAATTCATCTTCCTGAGTTGGGGGTCTGTAGCAGACTCCCACAGTAACATCCCTGTTATTTCCCTCTCCTTTAATTTTTATCCAGATGCTCTCCACCTGACTTCCAGTATTGACTTCCTGGATCTCTTCACTGGTGTAAATATCCCTGACATATAATGCTATTCCTCCTCCTTTCCTGTTTGGCCTGTTTCTCTTAAAAAGGTTATATCCCTCTATTTGTACATTCCAATCATGAGACTCATCCCACCAGGGTTCAGTGATGCCTATTATATCATATTTCCCTCGTCCCAGGAAACCTGTGATGCAGATGAGGCTATGAGATAGTGATTGGTTCAAGATCACCTAGGTTCAGTGGTTGAATGGTGATTTGAACCTGGGTCTCCCTACTCTTTCTCTGAAATGCTATCATTACAACATTGGATGTAATTCCCTCTTTATTTTACTCCTGCATACAAGACTGAATAATTTCCACAATTTTCTGCCTTCTTTGTGACAATGAAGGGGTTTCTGTACAGTTTCTAAGCACCATTTGTACTCTGGAGTTGTGTCAGGGATATTCATTAACTGCCAAAATACAGATGGTTTCCCTCTGCAGAAAACACAGTTTGGGCTGTAAACATTATTCCTGCAGAAAAATGTGTGGGGGGGGGGGAGGGGGGTTGCAGAAAATATGTTTCCTTTTCTGAGCACAAATCTGTATGTTTACACAAAATGCATATCTTGTGTGTATATTTGTAGGCTCTATATACATATGGTACCTTTGATTATATGGCAGTCAAGGAACAGGTGTAATCTGGATAATCACACACTTTGTGTGTTCATTTGTACCGAAAGAAGCTGTGATGGCGCAGTGGTTAAATGTGAGTACTGCAGCCACAAGGTTGTGAGTTCAATCTTAGGGTTGACTCAGCCTTGCATCCTTCCATAGGTTGCTAAAAGGACTACGCAGCTTGCTGGGGGCAGTTAACTTACATGTTGTAAACCACTTAGAGACTAATTAGTTCAGTATGAAGTGGTATAGAAATGTAAGTGCTGTTGCTATTGTTAACTGCTCTCAAGTTGCCCTTGACTCATAGTGACCCTTTGAATGAGACATCTCCAAAACTCTCTATCCTCCACCACTCTGCTAAGGCCTATGGCCTCCCTGATCAAGTCTAGCCACCTGGCATGTGGTCTTCTCTCTTTCTACTGCCTTCCACTTTTCCTAGCATCATTGTCTTTTCTAACAAATTATTTCTCCTCATGGTGTAGCCAAAGTACAACAGCATCAGTTTTGTCATCATGGCTTCCAGGGATTGGGCTTGATCCATTGTAGGACCCATTTGTTTGTCTTTTTGACTATCCACAGTATCCTCACCACTCTTCTCCAACATCACATCTCAAATGAGTTGATTTTCTTTCTATCTGCTTTCTTCACTGTCCAGCTTTCACATCTGTGAGGAATACAGTTATTTGGGCAATCCTAACTTAAATATTCAGTGTTATGTCTTTGCACTTTAGTATCTTGTGTAGTTCTTTCATAGCTGCCCTTCCCAATCCTAGTCTTCTGATTTCTTGACTGCAGTCTCCACTCTGATCAATATTTGATCCAAAGTATGGGAACTCTTTGACTCTCACTATTTCTGTTTTGGTGGAATGTGGTGGCTCAAGTGGTTCAGACACTGGCTCTGTTGATTGCAAGATCAGCAGGTTGCCAGTTTGAGGTCCTGGTGCCAAATGATGGGATGAGCTCCCATCACTAGTCCCAGCTTCTTCCAACCTAGCAGTTCAAAAGCATGCAAATGCAAGCAGATAAATAGGCACCACTTCATTGGAGAGGTAAACAGCATTCTGTGCAATCATGACCACAGAGTAGTCTCTGACAATACTGGCTCTTCGGCATAGTAACGGGGATGGTTGGACACAACTTGAGAACCTTATCAATGGGGAATATCTTTACCTTTACCTATTTTTATTTTACCATTATCTAGGATAAATTCATGTAATTCTTCCATTATCATTATTTTTGTTTTCTTAATATTTAGCATGAAGCCTACCTTAGCATGTTCTTATCTGACTTTCTTTAATAATTGTAAATATACACTCAAATGACTGTTCCAATTTGATATGGAATTCTCAAGAGCATATGTTTTCAAAACAACATGAGATACAGAACTAACACTGATTTGTTCTTTAAAGATATACACCTATCTTAATTGCTGGTGTCATGCACTCCTATGCATGCTTACCATACCCTTGTGGTTTCTTCCACCTATATGATTCTATTATTTTCCTCAGCAAGACTTATTTCTTACTGCATTTTATGGAATCATTGGGGCTTTCTAGATTGGCAAAAAGAAGTGTGTTCATGGCTGCATGAAACGCTAGCCTTTAGATGAGAAAAAGGGAAAGTGTGCCATGAAAACGGTTTTTTTTGCATTTTAGGGGAGAAGAAGCGCCTTTAAAAAGGTGCTGGTTTTCCCAGCTTCTTTTTTAAAAACTGCAGAACAGCACAGCTCCATCTAAAGGCTGTGGTGCAGATGCTAAGCATTAAGGAAAAGGCAACTTCATGTCACACTTTCCTGCCAATCTAGAAAGCCCCATAGTGTTGAAAGAAACCACAAGGGCAATCCAGTCCAATTCCCTGCCATGCTGGAATACACAATGAAAGCACTGCTAACAGATGGCCATCCAGCTTCTGTTTAAAAACCTCCAAAGAAGGGGACTCCACCACTCTCCAAGTGTGTTCCACTGTCAGACAGCTCTTACTGTCAGGAAGTACTCCCTAATGTTTAACTGGAATTCTTATGTTATGTTTAAGATGGAATTCCTTAAACCTGTAGAACTTGGGCATTATTTTTCTTAGCCTCCTTTGCTGATACACTGGTCATGATGTCTAGGGGATTCTGGGCGCTGTATTGAAAAATACAATTTTCCCAAACTCTGGGGAATATTCAATTGTTATTCAATTCTTGCAGTTTTATATTCTTGCAGTTTTCCTGTCATTCATTGAAAGAGTCTCATAGGTCAAGCCAAGACAAAGGACTGGGTCTTGTTGTGTGACCTATGTTTTAATTCAAAGCCTGAGTCTTTGTCCTTCCATTTTTAATCACATCAGTTCTTTTCTAGTCCTTATTTGTTTAGAAATAACCTAATATTCTGCCAACCTAAGACAGAAATTGGAAAACAAATTAAGCAACCCTCAAAGTGTTTTACTTTCATTGTTCTTAAGTAAATTCAATGAATGTTATGAGTAGCTTTTGGCTTTCAAGTATTATGCATTGCCCTGATTAGCTGAAATGCTCACTGATGCAAACATGGACCCTACTCCCTGGGGCCCATAACATTTTTATCTCTAAGAAATCTAATTCTTTACTCTGTTAGAAAGAAATGAGATATTGCACAAGCATCCCTTCCCAACTTCTTTTAAAACACATAAGAGGCATACTCCTCTTCCTTTAGACCATGTGAATAACAAAGTGTTAAACATCCATTTGGGAAGTTCCAGTTTCAGATACACCCCCCTTCTGCTAAAAGAAAAGGAAAGGAAAGGAAAAAGAAAAGGGGGAAAGAACAAAAAGAAGAAAAGGCATTTCATGCTATATACTAATTATTTCCTTATGTGCCCAGCACATGTACCCCAGGGCCCTGTTTGGATGTATGCTTCCTCACTTTACACGTCAGTCATGCTGCATCAGGTAAATGGCATTAGATGGCTTGGGTACAAGACACAATTTTGTCTTCATTCCATTTCCCTTCCAGAGAACCTGTGCTCACTGTTCACCAAGAGATCTGTATAAACAATGCTGTTCAGTTAGTAAGTACTGATCTGGCTTTAAGCACAGGAACTATGTAAATCTAGTAGTGTTTGTTTAAAATTCTGTCTTCTCTTTCTCTAACATTTTACTTGGAGTTCTCAATAAAAAATAAAGAAGACTTGAATTAGAAACATGTAGTTGATTCTCAGCTTTTGCATACATAATCTCACCCACAGTAATAACTAATGCTACTTATTTTGCTTAAGCACAGTAGAGGGAGTGAACTCTAGTCTCCCTGCCCTATATCTTCCCAAAAGTAACTAGCTCTACATTTTTCAGTGTCCAGATTTGGGATCTCAGATGGACTATAAATAATGCACACTGGTATATTATTTAATATATATATGGTAAGCATATATATTATGGTAAGTGTTTAATATATAAAATAAGCATTCAGGGAGAGAGAGAGAGAGAGAGAGAGAGAGCGTGTAAGCATTATACTAAATATTTTTAAGTTCTTTAATGAGAAGTCAGCGTGCATTGAAATAAACTGGACATTGAATAGCTGGCATGGGCTAGATTGTTTCCCATTTGTATGGGACAATAGAAAATCAACTTTTTTTAGGATTCATAGTTAACAGCAATTTTTTTCTATAGGTCTGTTAAATATAAAAAGAAGAAAAATAAAACATTTTTAAAATGGTGTGTAATGCTCATATGCACAATACAGAATCGCATAGAACAATCATGTAGAAAAGGCATTGTCTTCTACTTAAGAAATTATTCAGATCACATATATGGTGAAATGTCAGTGTGACTATAGTGGTTACAATATTGGATTGATTCTTTGAAGTTCCAAGTTCATACCCCTGCTGAGGCATGAAACTCACTGGGTGGCCTTGGGCCTCACAGAGTTTGATTTGGCACATGAGAAGGAGTGTGCCTAGTGCTTAGGGATGCAATTCTTTGCTCATTACATTCTTGAAGGAAGCAATAAGTAATTTTAGTAGTTTTCTTCCCAATGTAAAAGAATCTTCAAAGATTGCACATCACCCCCCCCCCCAAAAAAAAACTATGGTTAGTTAGGACTTTTACCAACCTACCATGGAATAACAAGACCAGACACAGAAGCCAGGTTTCAAAAAGACCACTTTATTGACCCTGTGTGGATTTTGTTTGTGTGTATTAAGAACACAGCCTTTTTTCCCACAGGAAACAACATTTTCTGCATAGAAAATAATGTTTCTGTGGGAAAAAAAAATGCTTTCTGAACAACACACACACAAACTCACATGCAAATTTTATGCAGAGTAAGGAGTTTATTGCATGTAATTTTCATTCCAACCTGGGCATGGAACAGGTTAAAACTGATTTTACCACATGTAAAATTGCTTCTGTGCTGCTACCTGACCATCACCCATCTTCCAGCAGTGCTCTGGTGGCCGATTTTGGTACTACAGAAAGCTTCCATACTATCAAAATCAGCCACCAGAGCACTCCTGGAGGATGGGTGCTGGTCGGGGAGCAGTGCAGCAGAAATTTTGTGTGCAGTAAAAATAAGTTTTAACCTGTTCCAGCCTGATCCTGTCCCGTGCCTGGATCAGCCTGAAAATTACCTGCGATAAACTCCTAAGTCCCAACCTGCAAGATTCTACCTTATCAGGATTTTCTGACACTCAGGAAACATATTTCCCAAACCTTGTGACACCTCCTCTATTGTTACATTCATTTGAAAATAAACAAATTGGAAAATAAATTCCTGTGCACTTCTGCTCCACGGGAGGTTTCTCTCCTCCCTGAGCTCGCCTTAGGAAAACCCTGAATTTCCATCAACCTTTCTTCTGTGGAAAGTCTCTTAGTGAACAGAAACTTTTACTCTTCAGGCTTTTCACTTTGTACGTGAAGACGATGAAAATGGAAGCAATGAGGCTTCTCTATCTGAACAAAATTTCAAACAAAGCTCTTTTCTCTACCTCACAGATTGCTGTTCTAAGATTAAAATGGAGAAGTAGTGAGCTATGTGTGCTTCCTTGATCTCACTGCAGCAAAAACAGGATGTAAATGTATTTAATAATCAACTTATGGATGAAGTCTTGGTGGGCATTGCATTATACCTAACAGAAGAATCTCCTCAAAAAGCACTGCATCTCAGATCGATGGAAATAAGCTAGTACCATGGGAAAGAAGCTAAGAAATCATTAGTAGGGCAAATTATTGTCTGAAGCTTGCAGATATATTCAAATAATAATAATAAATTGTTGGGTCTAGCTGTAAGTGCCTTATGATTGATGGACACAGACATTTCCATCTCATCCTCCTCACAGCAACTCCCCAATTCCTGTAAATGTTATTCATGTGTGTGTGTGTGAGAGAGAAAGAGATGAGATGTCATGTAGAAGATGTTTCTGTGGAACACTTCAATTCAGAGAAGTCGGATTCTAGATCCATCCCAGTATAACAGAGGTCTGACTCCTGTTGGTAGTCCCAACTAGAGTAGACAAATTGAATACATAGGATTTACATAACATTGATTTTTTTTATTGAGAAACCAGGCCAATGAGTCTGTTCCATTTGGGACTACCGTTTGTATTCAGAGTAGAGACTTGAAAAATAATAGTGTTGAGAAGCTTCCTTTGAAATTCATCTTACCAGTCTTCATATATGCTAGTTGGCCCTGCAGTCCTACGCCCAGACAGCTAGAGGACTAAACAATGAGGACAGTCATTATTTCTTCCATGCTCAACAAGTCAAGACACACCATTAAAAAAACTAACTGCTATAAGATTGTCATTCTGTAGGAGAGTGAAAAGAGAATTCTGGTGTTTGTTTGTTTTAAAAAGAAACACCAGCCACAAAAACAAGATTCTTACACAAAAGTGTATTTCGGACAATACCTTTCACTTTTTGCAAAAGGCATTGCCCTTTGCAAACAAAACAAAACAAGAACTATGTGAAGCTTGATGTCTACTAAGCACACAGTTAAACACAATCATGCTTAATTTTGAGTAAATATGGGTAAGATTATGCCATATGTGTAAATAGGACCTTTGTGAGATACCTGCCCTCAGTTTTCTGTTCCTGATCTTTTTTAAACAAACAAACAAACAAGCAAACAAAATCAGTCTATTTCTACACAATATAGGAAACAACCGATTTTTCTTTTTCTTTTATCAACAATAGCAGCACTTCCTTGCAGTCATATTGCAATGCCACCAGAAAAGTTAGTTGCTGTAAGAATATATGCCTGCCAGCAATTACTGTAGCTGGTAAATCTATATTTCATGAACAGTTGATGACTGGCAGGAATATGACTAAGATTTGCTTTCAGGGGAGGGGGACTTTAGCTTTAAAAGCAGACACAGAGACGAAATCCTTTTATAACTACATAAAAATGCACAAAAGCTGTGCCATTTTTTGATTTCTAACCTCAAACTGCTTATAATGTTCTCCTACTATTATTAAATCAATACCACCTTCTTCGGGGAGGAAAATAACAGTTTAAGGGAAATATGTTTTAATACAAACAAAACACCACCTGAAATACAAAAGCCTCCTGCCTTTACCGGATCCTCCTCAGATGTACGCCATCTTTCCTGCTAATGTTCTTTAAAGTTAAACATATTCTCGCTTCTTATGGGCTGCTTGTTTTGAGCCAAGGAAAAGCAGCTTTTTTGTGACAGAGGAAAGCTTATTTCTTCAAAGGAAGAAAAGAAGAAACAACTACAAAAGCTGTTTTGCTTCAGCTGGTAAAACAAGATCTAAGGACATGGCAACAGAATGCCTTCAGCTCGGAGGCAAAGACTGCTTTCTTCACAACATTCTCTGGAGCTCATTAGTATATTGTTTTTTCACAATAAGTTAGCTCCCTGTCCCCTTCCATTTTGGAAACCTTTTCAGCTTTAAAACTTCAAGGGACACCGTCTTGTTTGCAGTTTACCTTCATGTGGCCTACAAACCTGAAGCAAAGAAAGATGGCATCATGTAAAAGACTTCAATGATGTTTCTGCCTTAATTATATGATTGCAGATCAGTGCCATTGGAAATCACTTTATTTGGCTGGGAAATTTGTTCAGTTTGCTTTTCAGTGGAAACTTACCACATATGCATTGCCCAGAATGCATTTAGATCTTTAGTTGAAAAAATTGAGTGGAAAGGGAGAACAAGCAAATATGCATACATTTGAAACAAGGCACTGAAAAATGTGCTATGGGGGGATATTGAAAGACAGAGTGCATTTTAAGAAGAGTTATAAAACATACATTTAAAATGAACCCAAGGTGTGCTATTATTTTGATAAACACACATGAAAGTACATGTAGGCTCCCATGAAGATTGGGGAATATATATATATATATATATTCCAATGCAACATGGAAACAGGAAAAAATGAACTGAATAACGGACAAATAAGAACCTGAGTTCTCAGGGGAATGGATCTTGCTTTACAGATTTACTGAACGGTGGCCCAATCTGTATGATGCTGCATGGCTGAATGCAATTGATTTGCTATGTGAAAGTAGCTATAAAGTAGAGCTGCTAGCACTAGATTGGTTTAGAACATGGGTTGATCATATATAAATCAAACACGGTGTATTTGGAACTAACTTAAACACCTAGCATCTCTGGCCCACTGTATTGCCCAAATAGGATCCACTGCTGATGCCAGTCAGGATGAGAATTTGACTAAGAGCCCTGGTGGTGCAGTGGCTAAATGCCTGTACTGCAGCCACTCATTCACAAACCACAAGGTTGCAAGTTCAATACCAGTTAAAGGCTCAAGCTTTACTCAGGCTTGCATCCTTCTGAGGTCGCTAAAATGAGTACCCAACTTGTTGAGGGCAATTAGCTTACCTATTGTAAACCATTTAGAGTGCTTAAGTGCACTGAAAAATGGTGTGCAAAAGTACTTGCTATTACTATTGCTATTTAAACGTCTCTCCACAAACTACAAACCCAAGGATTCCATAGGATGGAGCTATAGTTTTTAAAGTGGAATCGTAGCATTGTAATTGCATAGTGTAAAAGGGCTCTAATTAATTCTGCATTTGCTAGACATAGTAACAAGAAGGCTAATCACTAAGGAGATCACTGCACTGCCCTTTTCTCTCCTTCCACCCTGACTTCGGCATGGGACAAAAACTTTTAAACGTGGATTGTATTGCATGCCTCCATGCCCAAGCCAGAGGCATCCTGTACTCAATCATGGCATCCCATACCCAATCTGGACTTCTCTGGCACTTTTTGAAAGAATGGGACTTTTCCATTATTTACAAAGCATGAGACCAGTCCTGATCAGGTATGACCTGGGCACGGAGGTGTGTGATACAATCCACACTTAAAAATTTTAATCCCGAGCAGAGGTCAGGACAGAAGGATAGAAAAAGGTAGTGTGACTATCTTCTAAAAATCGCATTGGTGATTCCTTAACTCTCTTTCCATGGTATCAATAACTAGATATTTGGTAATCTGTATCCAATGACAATGCATGCAATTAATCTGCATTAGCACAGACCTTTCTCATAAAATGCTACATGTCTTTCTGCACTGGACTTCAAGCTGCAGATATTTAAGGCTCATCTGACTGAATATTCCTCCATATAACAACATAAACTAGATAGTCTGGTCTAGTTTTTACCCTGATATGCTAGTTTTCTATGTGCAGGAAATGTGCAGGAAAAGGTTTTTCATAAGGAGGAACATCTGTAACTTAAAATAGCATCATTAAGAATTGCCTTATTTACTGTTACTAGCTAACTTCTTTTTTTAAAAAAATAGCCAAATTAAACAATCAGGAAACTAGGTATTCAGTTTACAAAAGTTTCCCTGCTCCACACTTGTCACATGTAGCCAAACCAAGTGATTATTTTTAGGTCTGCCAACTTGGTGTGACCAGGGTTCAAATTCCCGTTCAGCCATGGAAACCCACTGGGTGACCTTGGGCAAGTCACACTCTCTCAGCCTCAGAGGATGGCAATGGTAAATCAATTCTGAAGAAACATCCCATGAAAACTCCATGAAAGGTTTGCCTTAGGGTTGACATAAGTCAGAAATGACTTGAATGGCATGATAACAACATTATTCAAAGCACCTAAACTCATGTAGAGCAGCCATTTTAATCTACTGCCCATCAGCCTTAGACAGCATGACCAATGGTTTTAGGTGATGGGAATTGTACTCAAAAATATCTGGAGGTTATCAAGTTAGGAACGTACCTGTTTTTCATCACCATTTAATATCTCTGAAGTCTATTGTGTCACACAGGTATGTTTTCTGACATAGTTTCAAAAGTTTTGGGAAAGAAAACTGGCCAGTAGTCTTAAAATATTTATTAATTAAAAAAAAGTTAAAATATTTGTTTATACAAAGATGAGACTAATCTCATGCAAACTCTTCGCATACAATAAAAATAACTCAAAATTTAGTAGGATGGGTTTACAAAATAACTTCTTTATAGTAGCTTTTAATAGAGAAGTGCTGCTCTTTTCCATGTGCTTGGACCATCATTCAGAATAATTTACTTACAAAGCATTTGATAAAAAGATTTATACATTGTTCTACAGGAAACAATGCCAAGATTTTCACACTCTTCACTATGGTTAACAGTTAATACCCTATTACTACTACTACTCAGAAAACTAGACTTAGACCTATGAACATTGAGTAATGATATCCTCAGTACCACTGAACATTTTGAACCATTAATATACAAAGCTGCCCAAACATTGCTGCGCAGGTCAATCTTAAGCATATTCACTAAGAAGTAAATTTCCATGAATTTAGTGGATCTTACTTCTGAGTGACTGTGCATAGGAGGACAGCCTTTGATATTTTTTTTCTTTAAATAGTTTTAAAAAAAAGTATTGAGGTTGTTATGGATGACATCTGTTTCTGCTTAATTACAAATCACATTGGATTTCAAATTTGTGTATATTACAAGGAATTTGCATAATTAAAACAATTAAGGGCCTGACATATCATGGTAATTAGAAATGCATCAAACTCGAATGTTGTACAAAAGAGAGCTTCAATATGAAACATTAAGTCTCTGAGAATGAAATATCCTACAGATTCCTGCCGTACAGCCTTGGATGTACTTTCACAGAATCTTCCTCTGCACTGGTGGCTCTTGGGGTTATCTGGATTTTCTTGAAAGTGAGGGATTTGCAACTCAAAAAAGATGACACAAAATGCATGCCATTCCTTTCCTCCACTCTAGATGCCACAGTATTTGACTTCCCTTCATATGGCAGATTTCCTTTTTATCTCATTTTACGTAGTCTTATCCTATTCTCTTTGTCTCTCTTTTTAAGGATAAGTATGAACTGGTTGAAAAAATGTTCTTGGTCTTTCTTCTTCTGAACAAGTCGAAATCGTTGATCTGTACCATATTTCTCTGCAAACTCTTTAAACGTTGTTCTGAGAAAGGAAGAAAGACAGAAAGGAAACAACGAACAAGAAGCTGCATTATCACAAAGCTCTACAGTTATCAGTACACTTTCATATTTTTGAAACTATGCATCTTTTTTTAATGACATTTTTTTCATGAAATCACTGCTACCGCATATATTGCCATTGTCACCAGCAATGATGGAAAATGGAAAGAAATCAAGATTTCAAATGTTAATTGATCTTCTTTGCTTCACATCCTAAGTCATTTCCCCTAGTTTCATAGAATATGGCCTATCTCATTGATTTGAGGAATAATTAGTATGCCATGGACCATCCAGAGTAATTTGACAGAATTCTTCAAGCAGGATTCTTAAGACAATTATTTTTTCCCTTAGCTTAAGCTTCGCAGTCAGCAGATGTGACCTAAGTTCCCGCCACACTGCAGAATTAATGCAATTTGACACCACTTTGCCTGCCATGGCTGCATCCTGTGAAATCCTGGAATTTGTAGAGAAGGCTAAACAATTCACAAACCTACAGATCCCAGAATTCTGTAGCATTATGCCATGGCAGTTAAAGTGGTGTCAAAGTGCACTAATTCTGTAATGTAGATGCAGCCCTAGTTAGTTCAAGTCTCCAATTCTATCCATGTCTAGCCAGATAGAAGCTTAATGGGATGGCAATCTACCTTGGAATTATTTCTTTTCACAAGGCTATAAAGGCATTTTAGTCAGGCTTGGTATAGCAGAATGTCTTTTGGCTCCCAGTTGACAGACAGTAAGCATGGGAATCTTTCCTATGGCACTATAGAAAAAGAAATGTAGATTTATTGAAAATTTCACTGAATTCAGATTGGTGCTATTTGGGTATATGGAAACTCAAATACCTACAGTTTTGGTACTATAACTTATTTGATCCTGCATACATTATAAAAGCTGGAAACAACATTATTACTGAGATCTTGAATCAAACATCATAGTTTCAGTTTAAGTCTCCATCTGATTCCTGAAAACCACTCTAAAAGCTAGTCAGCTGTCCAGAGCAATGGAGGTCTGTGATGATGCTGCTTGGGGCACTGCAGATAGCAACAATCAGTACCCTCCCACCAGTGAGTAACAATGCAATGAAGAAGTCCCTGCATCTGCTCCTCAGGGCATTGCTCACTGGCAAGAGAGGGCTGGTCCCAACAACCTGCAGTGAACTGATTGGCAGCAGCACAGATCTCTGCTGATCTCAATGAGTGACTTGCTTTTCAGGTGGGTTTCAGGGTCATTTCCAGTCATGGCAGGAGTGCCTCAGTCACAAATGAGAATACAGAGTAGTCACTGTATCCTAAGGCTAATTTACAACACGGTGACTGATGAAAAGGGTGCCAGCCCATGCTGGATACAATTATGTAACACTAATATCTAGGAACAACATGGAATTGCGTATAATTCGGGGTCTAAGAGCAAATATCATATTTAAAGAGCCTCATGGATTTGTGATGCTGTCTGAAATGCAATCTTTATTTGGTAACTAGACTTGCTGCTGTTCCTGTAAAAGTGCAGCCTCTGTTCCCTAAAATAAATCTCTCTCTTACCAAAGTATTTATGGGCAAGCTAAAATTTTGGTGAGTGGGATACAGTGGAACAAAGGATATCTCTTTTTTCACTTCCCTCTCCCCTGTTTCTCTTCCCACACATGTGCCAGTCTTCTCTACCAGCTCTTACCACAAAGGTAACACCAAGAAAGAACAAATGGATTTCCTTGGGCAAAAAACAGGCAAGTACATACATCTGGTTTAGGTTAGATCAAAGTCATGATCAAATAAGCAAGCAAGATGGCCTGCTGAGACAATGCTTGGACATCTATTAGAATGTGTGTAGCTCTACTACATTAACTATAATAAAGTTAGTATGCTTATTCCTGCTGTGGATTATATGATCAGGAATATGATAACAGCTCCCAAAGAATTTGGGTGTCTTGCTATCATATTAAGCTGGAATCATCATCACCACCACCATCATCATCCCACATTTCTCTCAATAATGGGACTCAAAGCAGCTAACAACATATTTTAAACAATACAAATTAAAAAAAAAACAATACAAAAGCATTAAAAGTATAAATATAAGTTTTAAAAAGCAATTAAACAATTCATGGAGTTAAATTCATAAAGTTAATTCATGCAGTTAAAACATTACACATTACATTTTTTAAAAAATGCTCTTAGTCTTTCTTCTTCTGAATGAATCGAAATCATTGATATTTACCATTTCCAACAGCAGGTCAAAATATTTCTGTGCCATCAGGTTTTTATCAACTAACTAGAAGCACATCCTGGTCTCTCTAGGGTGGGAATCTGGGAGTCTGGGAGCAGCTACTGGGAACGTCCTACCCCTTGTTGCTACTAAAAAAGCCTGTGTAGGTAATGGGACAGAGCACAGGGCTAATAGGCTCATAAAAGGAGATATAACCCTTCAAATAACCTGGACCCAAGCCACATAGGGCTTTATAGGTCATCACTGGCACTCTGAATTGCTGTTGTTACAAGGGAGTTATGTGTTCCTTGTAGCTAGCCCTAGTTGTGTGTTCCTTGTGGCCAACATGGCTGCAGCTCCGTGGGGTCAACTGAAGTTACTGAGCACTTTTCAAGGACCCCCCCCCCCACCGCTGCCACCACCACCACCACCATTGCTGCCCATGTAGATCACATTCAAAAAGGATGTTGACAATTTGGAGCATGTCCAGAGGAGGGAAACCATGCCTTATGAGGAAAGACTTAGGGAGCTGGGTATATTTAGCCTGGAGAAGAGATGGTTAAGAGGTGATATGATAGCCCTGTTTAATTATTTGAAGGGGTGTCACACTGAGGATGGAAGAAGCTTTTTTTTTTTTAACTAGAACACAGAACAATAGATGCAAGCTAAAGAGATTCCACCTCACCATTAGGAGGAACTTCCTAACAGTAAGAGCTGTTTGACAGTGGAATACACTCTCTCAGAGTGTGGTGGAGTCTCCTTCTTTGTAGGTCTTTAAACAGAGGCTGGATGGCCACCTGTCAGGGCTCTATTAACTTCCTTGAGAGCTCCTTACAGTGTAAAATGCACAACAAATAAATAACTAAATCTAGATAAAAATAAAATAGCACACCAGGCAATTGTAGTTTTTTGAGGGTCTTTCGGGCTATGTGGCCATGTTCTAGAAGCATTCCTTTCTGACGTTTTGCCAGCATCTGTGGCTGGCATCTTCATTATCTGAAGATGCCAGCCACAAATACTGGCAAAACATCAGAAAGGAACACTTCTAGAACATAGCCCCACAAAAAACTATGGATGCCGGCCATGAAAGCCTTTGACTCCAAACCAGGCAATTGTTGATCTAGAACTGTTCTCCCAGCTATCCTAGTTCTTCTTTATGCTTGTTTGTTTGTTTGTTATTCATGTGAACTTTACAAATTGTATTTTCTCATCTGGGAAGTGAATCACATCAAAACCTGAAAACCTCATTCTGTTGCAGGTGTAGACTGTGATTTATTGCTTTTTTGTGACTATTCCTATAGCAGGGTTTCCTCAAGACTGCCCAAAGACCAAAATTTGATAGTATAATGGTCAGACCTATTGACTGGGTCTTGAGAGAGCTAGTTCCTGGATCTCACTGAACCATGAAACCTACTGGGTGATCTTGAGACAGATATGCTCTCTCAGTCCAAACTCATAGGGGTGTTGTGAAAGAGTGGGAAGGAGTAGTGCTACACCTAAAACATTGAAGAAAAGGTGTGTATTAAGTATTAATAAATTAATTAATTTAACTACACATCCATATTTAACAGTCTGTAGGTTTCATTCGAGCAAAACTCAGCTCTAGTCAACATCTTTCTTCAGAAGGTTCTCAAATGGAATTTATATCAGAAAGCAGCTCTGTACCTTGGTGATAATTTAGCTTCTTCCAGCAGCTTTTTGAACTCTTCTTTGGCTAGTAGTAGCTTGTTTTTCTTTTCCTTGTATTCTTCTCTGATCCTTGTTTTGACAAACTGCTCAAATATCTTTATTTGAAGAGCAGAGGGGAAAACAGATCACACAACACTGTTAAATCAATTACCTGTTAACTATATTCTATCCATTTAGTAATTCTTCATGTTTGCTTCTAGAACATAACACAAAACATAATTCAGAAGTTCATGGAAATTCCCCTAAGCAATTCAATGAATCTTTAGGAAGTAGGAGGATCATGGGGACAGTTAATATGGAAACAATGTCTTGAAGGCACACAACACACACACACACACACACACACACACACACACATTATCAATAGGGCTGGGGAAAATGTGACACTCTAGAAGTTGTTGGATTTCTTCTCATGAGACCTTGCAAACATATGCAGTGGCATGTAATCATGGAAGTAGTAGATCATGAACTTCAAGAGGGTCATGGATTCCCCAGGTCTACACTCAAGGAACACCTTATTTTTCCTATGTTTGTCTAGAAGCACCAGTTGTATCATTCAAAGTATCTTTGTGGGGTCAGGGGCCATTGTTGGAAGAATGTAGATCACTGGTGCCAGGATGACCTCTCCATGACCAGTCCATGGCCAGTGGAGACAGAGGCTTCCTGGGCACCTCCAGTTGGAGTTTTGCACCCAAGAGAAGGGAAGTGCTAATGCCCTCCCAGGTCTGGGAGGGTAATGGTTTTTCTTTTTTCAAGACTGCAAAGCTGTGGCTGGATGGTGCTCAGGATTCACCACACATACACGACACAGCATAATGTTCAGCCACCAAGAGGAATCTACCCTGTTCCTGGATCCCACCTGCAGTTTTTACTAATAATACAGGTATATTATCTGAGTTCATCTATCAATTTGCTTGGGTAACAGATCACAAAAAGGAATCGATGGGGTGAAACAGGCAGGAAAAAGTGGCTTGAAGCTGCCTTTTCTAAAGCCACATTGAAACCCCACCAGCTGCACTGCTGGCTCCCAAGGCAACTGAAGTGCTCATGTCATGGCCACATGACATGGCTTCAAGCCAAGCAGAAATGGGAAAAAGCTTCTTCTTTTTGAAATGGCTTTTCTTTGCATAAGGCACCTAGATGGCACTTTCTTGCTCACTTCAAGGCATGTGTCATCTAAATGCTACACCTTCAAGCCAGCCTGAAAGCACCTCTTTTTGCCTGTCTGTTTAGCCCCAACAAGACCATTTAAGTTCATTTGTCACTAATTGAATGCAATGCTGCACGTGACTCTAACATTCAAAGGGATGGATAGGATGCTATTTTGTTGTCTTTCATCATTTTTGGTTTGATTCCTCAGTCACCATTATAAAAGTTAGGTGCAACTGATGGTGTACCTGGGTTGTGGTGGAGAGTTATTCACCAGTCTTCCACTGACAAATTTCTTTCTCTCTTTTTTTCCCCCAGAAAAAGTGTAGTCTGAGAGATGAAGGACCACTCAGACAATGGGGGGGGGGGGGATTGTGTCCCAGGGTTTCTCTTTGCCCAGTGCCCACTCTACTTTAAAACAATGGTCCCAGTCAAAGGAACACACTAGTATCTGCTTTATCACACTTTGGGTGCAAACAGGATTTAAACGAGAGTTAAACAGGAGTTAAACAGAAAATGTCCTGTTATGAACATAGGGCATTTTCTGTTCAACTCTCCTTTAACTCTTGTTTAAATCCTGTTTTACCACTAGTGTGATAAAGCAGTTTGTCTGTTGTGCTTCTATCCAGGAACTTCTGCAGTAGTTCTCCAACAGTATAACAGAGAGGCAATGAACTATGATCGTCCACTACCCAATCTCAAGCCTCACCAGGGACAGAAAACATATGGCAACCAAAGTGCATGGAATTTTAACAAATGAATTGAATGGAGTAATGAAACAGATTTTTCCCCTGTAACTGATGCATACCCCAGAACCTCTTGACTCTAATCAAGAGAACCTGGGTAACAGAACCTCAACAGAACACTTCAACAGAAGATCTCAAATTGCTGCTGCCAGTTGGATGACAGAATGCTGGGCTTGATGAACCATATTTCACTTTGTATAGCAAAGTTTCATATGTTCATAAAGGGACTTCAACAAATCTCTGGTAGGTATGTAAATGAGGCAATTGTGTACTTCTTGATCATACCTGAGAGTAATTGATTTGACAGGCAATATCTGGCTACAAAACCAAATTGCTTTCACAAAAACAATTTTAATTCTGTGTGCCTTAGCAGTCATAGAGGATGTTCCCCAAGGCTCATGATATTATACCTTTTATGTCTGTAGAGTAATCATAGTTAATCTGCTGTGACCTTTCCATTGTAATTGATGTGTGAGAAGAGACAAAATGCCAGTAAAACGAGAGAGAAAGTTCAATTCACAATCTAATTTGACCCACTTAGTTCCAGTGTAGCTGCTTTCTTGTGGAGAGATTGGGGAGGAAACAGCTGGATGATTGTCCTAACTAATGTGAATTAGAGGCTTTTCAACAGGAAGGGGATCCTATCTGTGTTCTTTAAAGCAAATATCCAAGTGTGGATATTGAAAATACACCAAGGATGCTATTGTGAAGTGTTGTAGTCAAACCATGGAATGAAAAGTGATGAAGGAGCTTCCTGGCTAACTGTATCATCACAATTTGTGAATTATTTGACTTATACAGTGGCATGACAAATTGACTAATTTGTGGTACACCAACTGTGGAATGCTGTTCCCCTAAAGGCCCAGCTGGCAGCAACACTCACCTTATTTAGGCACCAACTTAAAATTTGCCCATTCATCAAGGACTCTGGACCTCATTAATTCAACACAAACACTGTTCTTTTACATCTGTTTTTAACAATAATTGTGTTGTTTAATATATTTTAGCTTATTTGAATTGTTTTACTGTTTTGAAACTACAGGTACCTGACCTGTTATTTATGCTATGAGATCATGATATAGGGTGAAATAAGTATTTTAATAAATAAAAAAAACATAAATATAGATTCATATCCTAGAAGACTAATTGCAAGAATCATCAAAGTGACACAAGTGAACATAATTTCAAGTAGAATAATTTGAGGAACAGAATTTATGAAGGAAATTTTTAACTTGATAGGGAGGTCAAGTAGGATAGCATGTGACTGTAGGCAGGAGATCCCAAATACAATCCAGGTAAGGCTTAAAAAAAATATAAGACTGAAATCTTGAATAGCTGATGCTTGTAAGTGTAGACAAGATTGAACCAGATGGATGAACAGTCATGCTTGGTAAGATGTAGCTTACTTTGCATGCAATATTCATGCTTTATTGGGGGGGGGGGAGGCATGCAGACACAGAATCCCCACCAAATGTAACTTGACCTGTCAGATGAAGAAAAAAAAATATGGCATCACTGTTAAGGACTATAGACTGATGCAACCCCAAAACACTCGACCGTGGAACAATCACTTTATACAGGTAAGACTCCCAGGATCGCCCAGTTAGTTTGGCCAATGGAAACTGTAGCCCAAGAAAGTAACTTCCCCAAGCTCTGCAAAGAACAGATGCTACTCTGCAAGACGAGAACTTGATGGTAAGAAGCCTATAGTTATATTTTAAAATGGAAAATTAGTTGTCACAGGCTAACTAGATGTGATGGGTCATTGTATCTAGCCAGATTTCCAAATCCAATGCAGGAGTTGGGTGCCCATAGGGCCATTGCAAAAAGTTGCTCTAGTTTTGATTAGTGATTTAGGAAGGTTGGGGGTAGAAGCTTGATTTAGTCCCTCATGAAAAATAGATGGTCAGCTTTGCTGATTTTACAGGAATCTGTACAAATACACTTGGATCAGATCCCTCCTGTTCTCAGAACTGTAATAAATATGATGTTTGCTGATAGTAGAGCCAAGACTTATTTTAATTATTTTTAATGAAATCTTATCAGGCTCTTATAAAAAACACAAAAACAAAAACAATCTTAGCAGGATCTTATAGAAAAAGAAAAAATATCTAGTAGACCTTACTTTCCTCCTTTCTTGTACACGCCAAAGAGTAATTTAACAGGAAGGACATTTTAATAGTTACAGGAAACAGCTCTCCATGAGCTCAAAAATGGAGGGACACATTAAGTTAAAATTAATAAATGACTTCTCCTTTTGGCATCTGAGCAATACTATTTCCAGACATAAAAGTTCACCCATTTAATTTATCTTAATGCTATCAGAATTGTTGTACTATTATGGGTAGGGCTGATACCAGTCTGTTGGGACATATGATCAATAAATAATTGCAAAGTGAAAAAGCAGAAGGAGAGTTTGTGTCTAACCCAAAGAAGCCATGAAAGAGCACTGCTTAGTCATTTGCTTTGTTAGCAAGGAAATCCTTCTAAAATCTGAAATCTGGCTTGCTCATAAACCTGAAAACAAGGAAGAAAGAATAGTAGACTGCTTCCTTTTACTTATCAAGTACTTCTTATAGAGAGAGAGAGAGGTTTTTGGAATAGCAATAAACTCTCTCTTTTCAAATTCCTTATTTACTTGAAAAACATGAAGAACACAGTCCATAATTTGCCAAACAATCTTATTTCATTTCTTTTTAAAAAATGCTTAGGACCCTGTAGTTTATGGCACTGTCTAGGTTTGTGTAAAGTTCCACTAACAACATCTTTGCTGGAACATTATCCTCAAAATAGTCATGCGGCGTGGCAATAGTCCATAGAAACAACTTGACTTTGATCAGGAAACCTGTCTGGAAAACAACCCACATCAAGTGTAGATACCTTAGCCTGAAGACCAAGAATAGATTGGGGATTCTGTTGGTATACTGGCCACCCTGTTGCCTAACAGACTCCCTGACTGAGCTGACTCAACTGGTCTCAGAGTTGCTGTTGGAGTCACCCAGACTTCTGGTCTTGGGTGATTTCAACATCCCTCTTGAGACTGGCTTGTCTGATCTATCTGGAGCAGCTCGGGAGTTCATGGAATCCGTTACAAGCATGAACCTATCCCAATTGGTCAACTGGTCTATCCATTGTGCAGGTCATAAACTTGATGGGATTTTCAGTACGGAACAGGCATGTCCATGGGCAGAGGTAACCAAAACCTCTGCATTGTCATGGACAGACCACTTCTTGATCAAGATGGAACTTAAAGCCGCTCTTCATCCCCCTGGGGGTCGTGGACCCATTAGAATGGTCTGCCCTCGAAGGCTAATGGAACCTATTGGCTTCCACAAAGCCTTAGAGGGCTCGTTGGTTGGGAATTCCTGCGATCCTGTTGAAGTCCTGGTTGACACTTGGAACACTGCCATTTCCAGGGCTATCAACACAATCGCTGCCGAGCATCCTTTCCAGCCCACTTCTAATCGCAAACCCTGGTTCACAGCAGAACTCAGGGAAATGAAGAGGACTGGACAACGACTAGAGCACAAGTGGCAGAAGACTCGGCTCTTATCTGACAGAACTCACCATAGGCTGCATCTTCACGCCTATCGGGAGGCACTACGTGCAGCGCGGAGATCTTTCTGCTCTGCAATTATTGCATCTGCAGAGTCCCATTCAGTGGAGCTGTTTAAGGTGGTGGGGGAGGTGACACAGGTTCCCCCTGCGCCAAATCCCTTACTTGACTCCATGACGGCCTGCTGCAATGTGTTTAACATTCCCTTTGCAGATAAAATCTCTCAGATAAGGACCGACTTAGATCCCAATGTTTCACCAGTATCTGAAAATGAAGTATCCAGCAACTCCGCTGTTGCCAGTTTCAATCTGTGAGTATTGATGACATGGAGAAGTTCCTTGGAAGTGTGAGGAAGAAAACTTGCTCTCTCAATCTGGTTCCATCTTGGCTGGTCGTCCAGGGAGGGGAAGCATTGAGGACATTCCTTCGGGATGTAATCAATGTATCCCTTAGGGAAGGCACTATTCCTCCCTGTCTGAAGGAGGTGGCTGTGAAGCCTCTCCTGAAGAAACTTTCCCTCGATTCCCTGGACAGGAACAACTACAGACCAGTTTCCTTGCTGCCATTTCTCAGCAAGGTGATAGAGAGAGCTGTCACCTCCCAACTCCAAGCCGTCTTGGATGAAACCGATTATCTCAATCCATTTCATACCGGCTTCAGGGCAGGATATAGAGTTGATACCACCATGACAGACGACCTCCACTTGAACAACTACAGGGGTAGTGTGACCCTGCTGGTGTTCTTGGGTCTATCAGCGGCTTTTGACACAATAGACCACTCCATCCTTTTGGATTGGCTGAGAGAGTTGGGCATTGGAGGTACTGTGCTGTGGTGGTTCCATTCCTTTCTCTCTGGAGATCCCAAAGGGTGAGGCTTGGGGTCAGTTGCTCTTCTAAGATCGAGCTTAATTGTGGCATCCCTCAGGGCGATACCCTTTCCTGATGCTATTTAATATCTACATGAAACTGCTGGATGAGATCATCTGGAGGCATGGAGCACAGTGTCATCAGTATGCTGATGACACTCAAATATACTTCTCCATGACCAGATTGTCTGCTCAGACTTCAGATGGCGTCTCTCCTCTCAATGACTGTCTTGCAGCTGTAATGGATTGGATGAGGAAAAACAGATTGAAGCTAAATCCAGACAAATCGGAGGTACTGACAGCCTCAGGCCTGAAACCAGGTCTAGGAATACAACTCCTAGTCCTAGATGGAGTCACACTGTCCTCTGTCCGCAGTCTGGGGGTACTCCTTGACTCGTCGCTCCACATGACTAGTCAGGTGAATGCGATGGTCAGGAGTGCCTGTTACCAGCTTTGGCTGATATGCCAGCTGCGCCCTTTCCTGGATATGAGGGACCTGGAACTGTGGTACATGCTCTGGTAACCTCACGCCTGGATTGCTGCAATGCACTCTACATGGGGCTACCCTTGTGCCTAACCCGGAAACTTCAATTGGTTCAAAATATGGCAGCCAGGCTCATCACTAGAGAATCTAGGAGAGAACACATAACACCTGTGCTTAAATCTCTCCACTGGCTGCTGATCAGTTTCCGGGCACAGTACAAGGTGTTGGTTTTAACCTTTAAAGCCCTACATGGCTTGCGTCCATCCTATCTTAGGGACCACCTCTCCCCATATGAGCTCCCTTGCATGCTCTGGTTCTCTGGGAGGAACCTGTTACAGCCGTGAAGACTAGGCTGTCGCAGACCTCCTGCCATTTCAGCTATCGCTCCCAGGCTATGGAATGGCCTGCTGGCCTGCTGGATGAGATGCATCTTATTACAACCCTGGACGGCTTTAAGAAAGCTGCAAAGACTCACCTCATCCTGCAGGCCTTTCTAGATAGTGGTTAATCTTCCCGGTCTCCAATGATACTCAGTTCGCTTTCCTGGCCATATATCATGAGCTATTTTCAGGCTGCCCAAGAATGACATTTTTAATACTTTGTATTGTTTTATTGATATTGTTTTAAATTCTGTGATAGTTTAATTTCATTTTAAGGGGTGGGAGGTAGGGACTGGGCTGTTATTTTTAACTGTATTTGTCTTTTTAACTTGTTGTACCCCACCCAGATTGCTCATTCAGAGGGGCGGGTTATAAATAAAAATTTATTACAAAATAGAGAGAGAGAAATAGAGAGAGAGAGGTGGTAGAAATTCTCAATACAGTCAGGCCTTCTTATACACTGATTTTTAATCCACAGATTCAAGCATCCCCGGTTTGAAAATGTTCAAAGATGTATAAATTCCAAATATCAAACCTTGATTTTGCCATTTTATCTAAGGGACACCATTTTGTTATGCCATTATATTTAATGAAACTTGAGCATCCACAGATTTGGTTATCCATGGGGGATCTTGGAACCAAATACCAGTGTATAACAAGGGCCCACTGTATTTCTAACAGTGGTGCAGAATTTAAACATTAAAATATTGTTTAAATATAGTACCAAAAATATTTTCATATAAACCTTTTTTTTTTACAATGTGAGATCCAAGAGCTTTTTCTTTTTTCTCTTTTTTTAACTTTAAAAATGAACCTACATAACTTAAAGATTTGTTGGGAGCTTGAATGCAAATATCCTGCACTGAAAAGACAGCCATCTCCCCTATCCCTGCATGTAATACTACTAGTAAGGGATCAACATAATCATGGATCATCTTTCTTTGGTGTCGTAGCTATGTTGCCAGTGGTCATTCAATAAAGTAGTATCATTTTTCGCATCTTTTTGTAAAGCCCTCAGGCACCTCATAAAACAACCAACCCAAACTTTCATCCCTAACTTCCACATTGTACAAGAGATGCAATTTACAACAGAATCTCAGCTGCAAGTAACAAGTTACCATACACAGTCTCAAGAACAACCCTAATACTGTCATCAAAGAAGCTGACAAAGAAGGAGCAGTAGTCATCGTGGACAGATCTGCCTACATACAGGAGTGTGAGAGGCAAGGATCCAACACCACATTTTAAAGAATCCTATCTATCAATCCCACAGAGGGGTACTGGAAGGAATTACACAGGCTGCTCAGATAATTTCCCATGGAGGCACAAAACCAAATCCTTGTTGACACATTGCAAGAGCCCCAACCAGGTGCATTCTACCTATTACCCAAAATACATAAACAGGGCAACCCTGAATGACCTATCATTTCCAGCATTGAAACACTTACGGTCGGTGCCTCCAAATATATTGACAATATTCTTAAATCATATGCCACCGATATCCTCAGCTATGTGAAGGACACCACAGATATAATCCATCCACAGCCTTCAAGAAAACACCATTTTAACCACTATGGATGTAGAATCCTTGTACTACAATACACTGTACAAAGATGGAATACAAGCCACTAGAAACATCACTGCAGATGGGAATTTATCAGACCTAGCTACCAAGTTCTGCCAGTTTGTTCTCACACACAATTACTTCACCTTTAGAAATAACATAAACCTTCAAGTTAATGGCACCAGACATGGGCATGTATATGGTACCATAATATGCCAATATCTTCATGGTTGACCTAGAACAATGCCTCCTTAACTCCTACACCCAGAAACCACTCCTCTACCTGAGGTACATTGATAATATCTTCATAATTTGGACTCATGGAGAAGACTCAAGACATTTCACTAGAATTTCAACAACTTCCACCCCACCATCAGCCTCAGCCTAGAACTATCTAGAGAACAAGTTCACTTTCTGGACACCACAGTACAGCAATGAAATGGACATCTAAGCACCACACTATATCGTAAATCCTTGGACTGCTACACATACTTACATGCCTCCAGTTTCCATCCTGAATACACCACCAGTTCCATAGTCTACAGCCAAGCCCTCTGATACAATCACATCTGCTCAGACAAACAAGACAGGGATGCCAAAGTCAAGGAATTACAACAAGCATTCCTCAAACTACAGTACCCACCACATGAAGTAAAAAAGCCAAATAAAAAGACAAGATGTGTACCCAGAACTGATATTATAGAACAGATTGAAGAGAGAAAGTGACAGAACCCCACTAGTGATCACATACAGATCCCAACCAGAACCTTTCATGTGCATCATCAATGAACCATTCTTTCAAGGGCTCTTGGTGGCAGATCTTTACTCGCCTACAGACAGCCTCCAAAACTCAAACAGGTACTCATCCACAGGAAGACACATGATACAGATGGGGACACAGGTACTAACCCTTGCCACAAACCAAGATGACAACTCTGCCTGCACATTTATCCAGGATATGTCATCACAAGACCTAATGACATCACCCATGATATTAGCGGGACCTTCACGTGCTGATTCTCCAATGTGATTCTTGCCATACTATGTCATCAACAGGCTAGTCCCTGCACCAGAGGATAAATGGCCAGTCCCTGCACCAGAGGATAAATGGCCATAAATCAGACATTAGGAATGGGAATACACATAAACCTAGATTGGAAAGAGAAACAGCAGAATTGGAATTCATCCATAAACTACAGTTTATCAGCAATGGACAGAACAGGGATAATGGCTTCCTGGCTCAGTACACACATTTTAGCACTGTCTGACCCCATGCTCAGGGGGCATCCTACACATATCTATTCTCCCCATGTAGGGCTAATTTCCCAAGACAAACTGGTCTTGCCTCTTCATTGGCTAGTTCCCAATCTCTTTATCCACTAACAGCCATCATTAAAACTGGACTTGCTACTTCATTTCCATACACAAAGGATTCTGAATTTGAATTGATATCCTCACATACCAATGACATATATATGTCTGTCCCTAGTCTCCACTCCACTAAATGCATCTGAGGAAGTAGACAGAAGTCTACAAAAGCTCATGCTGCCAACTTCTTTCTTTCAGTTAGTCTCAAAGGTGCTACAAGATCTCTCTACATACTGATTCCACATTGTACTTCAGTCTCCACATTGCAGTCTCCTGATTTTCATCCCTAAGTAAGAAGTATAAATGTTGAGACATCTGTTGGCTTCAGGTCAGTCTCAATACAGTCTGAAATTCTCATGTCCCAAACGATCATCTTCTTTTGTATAATATATACATTATATTCTGCATTTTACAATAAGTGTCTCCATGTCCACCACCAAATTTTAAGGAAGTACAGCTCTAGAAATTTTAAATCTATAAATTCACCTCTAGAGATTCTGTAAAAATCAAGTAGAATACCCTTATGCAGCCATGAGAGATTAGCTACATTATCTTTCTTTAAGATTTCCCCCATACTTAATTTTAACTTCTTGAAAGAGACCTCACTAAAGGCGAGGGAATTAATCCAGTAATATATATCTTTCCAGTTGATCACAAGAACAACATTTATAACACATCATAAAAGGCCTTCCTCTGATATTAGATTTTTTTTCTTCCATAAGTATGAACACAACTTTAATCTTCCTTATAAGAGGAGGTGAAAATTGCTTTTCATAGTTATTTCCCTTAATGTATGCAATATATTCCAAAAATGAGGCCCATGTTACCAATGTTTCAAAGATAATATCTATTGTATAGGCTTTATGGACTATTCATTAAGTAATTTTATTATATCATGTACAGCCTTGATAAATGAAAAGCACAATAAAGTTTGATTGACTAAGCAAGGTCTAGACTGTGCCATTGCTGGAATTAGTGAAAAGAAACAGAGCACTCCCTTTTGCTTCACAAAGCCGCCTTCTGAATAGATTGTTAGTTTCCAGTTCTGAAATTCTCAGTTATAACTGTAACCTAAAAATGTAACCCATCTTTTCCAATGCATTTTGGAGATCTCTTACTTCAACATTTGTGTTTTACAAACAAGAGATAAATTTGCAGGGCTACTTTTTAGGAAAGCCAATGAACAAACGGTGGTTTGAATCCAAAGGTGCCCTTCTTTTCACACATAGAGGAAGCTTTTTTTCCAATGGAGGAGTACTACCTTACTTTGCCAAGGAATAGTCACAAGCCCTGACTTGTAAAAGGTTTACATAATTTATCTCTTCTGTCTGAGATTTTCTGAACAAGAGAGGGAAAAATCTATCCCAGATCTACATTTTCAACAGACAGACACTAGTCAAGGGGGGAAAAGGAGACAACTTTAAATAATCCAAACCACTGCTTTAAATCTTGATCACCACTGATAGAAGTGATATTTAGTTTATTTTTGCTTCTTTCCCCTCCAAAAATGGGCTACAAAAGGCAGATAATTTTGTGATCTTGAAATAGATGCAGCATTAACCCTTTGCAGACCCAATGTGTGTCTGGCTTTGTGTGTTCCAGTCACCTGTCAACTTATGGTGGCCTTATGGATTTCATAGGGTTTTCTTAGAGATGGAATACTCAGAGAAGGTTTTCCAGTTCTTTCCTCTGAAATATAGCTGAAGGGGAACATCACAGTGGTATCAGGTTCTGTTTTCCACCTCAGCATGTTCCATGTGTGTGTTGTGCATATTTGCACTAGAGCTTTCCTCTGATCTTCTCATGAATGTATATAAATTGAAATCGGACTTGCTGCCACAATGTCATTCCTCACCACACATATACATTCAGTGAACACTTCTAAATAGATAATGTCAATGGTGAAAGCCACCATTGACAAGTTTAATGTCTAGATTTTCTTGTATTAAATGTACTTTATTTATCTATGTTCATTTGTTGTTTGCTTTTCATCTACGTTTCCTCTCCCCCAATTTAGCCTTACAAGTGAAAAGTAGTCTTTTCTGATTGCCACTTTGGTGCCACATTAGTCCACTCTATATCTGACTTTAGAAGTAAGATATAAATTGTCTCTGAACTGAAGAATAACAACCATTCTTGAGAAACATTAAGGTGGCAATCTCATGGACTGAGACTCCTTGGTTGTTACACCCTCATAATGAAATACTGTCCTCAGAAAGGCTCGTTTCATGGATTTTTATGGTCATTTTGATGCCAGGTGAAAAGGTCTTAAAAGATCTTACACTGCCTTTTCAAAATTAGTTATCTTAAACTTCTGAACCGTTTACTTTTGAACTCACTGTTTATTTGCAGCTTTACTGTTGAACTAATTTATCTGTTTTTTGCTCACAATTCTTTATGTCAGAATTGGTTGTTTTATGATGCTGTATTTTAGTACTGTATTTTACAATTCAATACCTGTGAATCACAAACACAGAGAACAAAGTTATTGGGTAGCCAATATAAATGCTGGAAACAAACAAACAAACTCACCTGTTTACGTTCTTCTGAGTTCAGAAGAAGATAACGTGGATCAAATACTATTTTATGTAATTCTTTTTCCCATGTGGAAAATGCAGAGACCTGAAAGAATAAGAGAATGGAAGAGATAGAAGCAGTTTTCTATAGGCTCTGGGGTTCACAAGGATGGAGAAACTAAAATGGATCTAGGTCTAATAGATTGGTGAATGAAGACCTCTAGATAAGCACGACAATCTTCTCAAATAATATGTAAAGGGTTAGAGACCTTGTAGAATAAGGTATTCTGTGGATCTTCTCTAAAGCTCAGAACCCTCTCCTGTACATTTTTAAGAGAGCTCTTGAGATGTGAAAAGGAAGGGAAACGCACATTTGCTTCCAACAGCTCAGTTGCACATACATAAAAATAAAATTACTTGTGACAATGAGAGATCACAAAAGCATAAAAGTGCTTCTCAAAATGAGAGAAAAAAATTATATGTTAAGAGGTTTGAAGGCAGAGGTGATACATGTAGGTTGGCTTTCAGGGGACTTTGGTTGTAGAATGGCTGGAAGATAATTGCAAACTGTGCAATGAACCAAAAATGAGTTGGAATGGTGCATGTGCAATATTTGCCATTGTGATTTCAACAACAGGATGTAAGCCTATATTTTAGTGCTAGAACTTAACATTTTTAACATTGTATACATGACTAATTTGATACTACTATAGCTGATACATTTGTTTTGGTTCAGAAATTCACAATATTTTTAGTTTAAAAAATTGTAAACAGATACAAGGGCATTTGCTGACTAATCAGTATTTTAAATCTTAAATAAATATAAGCATATTATATATTCATCCTTGTCATCATTATCATTGTCATTGTCCTTACTGTCTGTCTCTCACACAAACAAAAATGTCTATGTCCCTGGAATATTATTACAGTTTTACCCCTGCCTCTCAAATGTCCTTAATTGTTTGTTGACAAATGTTAACAGGCATTAACAGAAGCCAAATTTATATCTCTGAAGTGTAGTGCTCCTGTTTGTCCAAAAACTGAGTTTCTAATATGACCAGGGATATAGAACCTGAATAGGGACATAATGTTTTAAAATTGTAGCATGATTTTAGATTACATGAAATAATGTCATAGTCCCGACAATTTCAAGCAATTTACATCTCTATATAAAATGGAAATAAATGCTATCTGAACAGCAAAATCCTTTTAATATTGCTATGAACATCCAATTAATTTCAAAACATAGTACAGGAGTATACCCTTTCCAAAATGCTTGGGATTGTATTTTTTCATTTTTTTTTCCAGATCCCAGTTTTTGGGATTGTCTTTCTTTGGATTTTGGAAAACTTGCATATACATAATGAAACATCTTGGAAATGGGACCCAACTTTAAGCACAATTCATTCATTTATGTTTCATATATACCTTAAGACACATAACCTGAAAGTAATTTTATACACAATATTTTTAATAATTTTGTTCATGAAACAAAGTATGTGTACAGTGAACCATCAGAAAATAAACTGTCACTGCCTTGGCCACTCATGTGGACAATTTTGGATTTTGGAAAATTTAGGAGCCCTGTTGGTGCAGTTGTTAAATGCCATTACTGCAGTCTCTCACAGCAATAAGGTTATGAGTTTGCTCCTGCAGGGCTCCAGGGTTGACTCAGGCTTGTATAGGTTGCTAAAATGAGTAACCAGCTTGTCAGGAGCAATTAGCTTACACATTGTAAACTGCTTAGGGAGTGCTTAAGTGCACTGATAAGTGGTATAGAAATGTACTTTCTATTGCTGTTTCCTTATAAGGGATATTCAACTTGTAATAGATTCTGTATTAATTATGTATTTCTAAGACTCCCTCTATATGTAGCCTCAATAATTTGGAATCTGTTTCTCTATATCTCAGGTGACTGTGGGATTTGTGTGAAATATACAACCATATGGCCAAAGAGAATCATGAGATTGTTTTACTCCCAATTATTCCCAGAATGAGAGTTGCATCAGAAAAACTTAAGATGATGGGCCTTACTCATATGGTTGTAAGATTCACTCTCATAGCATGGGACTGTACGTGATCAAAATGTGGTGAAACAGCCACCATAAAGTTTTGGAAATAGCTGAAGGTAATCTAAATACTTCATCAATACTAGGGCAACCTCACAGAAGCCAAAAGGATCACATTAGCATTGACTCTTGTTCCATGGGGAGTCTCTCCATAGGGAATCCATTCTGAGTTTTTTTACTCACTTTTAAAAGAGCTAGTCAAGGTGCTGAAAGCCTATTCCCCCCCCCCCCCCCACACACACACCCACCAATTGAATATCTTGAATACTGGTAGCTCCTTTAAAGTTCAGATTAAAATCCAGTGCTGCTTCACTGTTCTATTGACATAGGAGTCCCCAATCACCACCACTCTCAATTTGGAGAAGTAGGAAAACTCTGGTCAATTGTTCTGATGTCCACAAACATTCAGTCTGAAAACTATAAAGGATCTAGAAAGGATTGAACAGAGATAATGGTTTCCAGGCATGCTGCACACATTTCAGCACTATCTAACCCACATCCTTATGAGTGCTGATGTAAATAAGCAGATGTGCACAATTCAAGCAATCTCCGGTGCCTTCGGAACTACCAGCAACCTTGGAGCTGTTCGGCTTTATCAGGATTCCTCCTCCTAGTTATTAATGAAACAGACTGAGCCAAAACTCTCTCCTAAGAGGTTTTATTCTTAAGTTGATATATTTACAAATATTTACACGCTCATCCGACAAATCTCTCCAACCAACATCCACCAACTACTCCAACTACCCAACAACTCACCCTGTGGTGTGCAGGGTATTTACAGACTTGTGCCATGCAGCCACAAACCCAGCCTCTTCTGGTGACTTTTCTTCCTGTGCCTCCTGCAATTCTGTCCCCTCAGTCAGGAAGACTCATGTTGTTTACATTAGGCCCATGTGCCAGCAAGCACATACTGACCTTGAGACTGTCTTCTGTTCCAGCTTTCAGATGCATCCAATTCCAGGCAAGCAAACAGCAAATTACCCATAATTCCTGTTCTACCTTTTTGTGCACAGCTGTACATTTTAAATTCAGGCCTCAAATCCTAACAGTGAGGATTCCCTTGACCAGTTCATAACATCTCCTCTTTGTTTACCATACTACATTCCAATGTTAATTCATAAGGTTATCTACTCTTCTTGGCTATAGACAACATACTTCCTCTTGCCTTTGTCCCCAAATGACCATAGTTAAAACTGACCTTATCACCTCACCTCCATACCCACAAGGTTTTGACTTTCAATTGACTTTCTCAATCACAACTGTTTTATACAAGTCTATCTCTGGACTCTCTTCTCTACCCTATGCATCTGAGGAAGCAGGATGAAATCTACGAAAGCTCATGTAACCAGCTTCTTTCTCTTAATTAGTTTGAAAGCTGCCACAAGATCTCATTGCACACTGATTTTCCAGACTAACATGACTGTTTTTGCAATCCCAAAACTGATATACATATGAAATGAAATGAAATTCTTTATTACAGTCCAAGAACAGCATCATTATAAAATATAACATGACAATAAAATAGAGCACATAAACAAATTGCTTTGAAGATAAAAACTGTCAACTAGACAGGAAATACATATATACCCAAAATGTTCAAACTAAAAAAAAAAAGTTTGTAAAACTGAAAGGAGAGCTAGTACAGGTAAATGAGGAATAGAATGAACACTCAAAAGTTATCAAATACACAGGGGGTTAAAGTGTTTTGTCTCAACCTCTCCTGTTTATTGCATTTCTTTGTAAAATAATAAAATAATTTATTAGATGATACCATTAATTATTTTTCATATGTTAAATAAAAACAGTATAATAATGTAGACTAAATTTACATCAAAGATTTGGATATAATTTGAATGAAATTAAAACCATTTCTATTCAGTAACTGCGAGGTGGCAAAAGAGTAAAAGCAAATATACATAGAATCAAGCTATAGAACATATTATAAGGCCTTGGACATAAATTACATTCATACTGCATCCTCTACAACACCTAGTCTTTTCTCCAACAAATAGCAGTGATAGAATAGCATTCAGTGGCTGTATATTGATAAGAAAGCAATATTAAAATAGCAGTAGGAACCATTAGACTGTTGCAACATACCCATTACAAATTTTGAGATTATATCATGTTCTCATAAATTACTGTAATCAGAGTAATCCAACCTTACCCCTCTTTCTAGAAGCATATCTCGAAAATGTGTAATACGTTCTTCCAATGGAAGCATAATCTGATGTTCTGATGCTTTCACATTTTTTTCTTCCACTTTGACCTTGTCTAACTCAGCATTCTGAGGATCTTCTAGCCTTAAATAATGTAAGATATGTGAAGGAATATATATTTACAAGCTCAGTAGCAACATGTTAAATAAAAGCAGCACATTTTTCTACATAGTGTATCTGAAAATATTGCTAAATCTGAATGTGATGTGCACAGCTACTGCATTTTCAGTGAAAGGAGTGGAATTTTCCCAAAGCTTTAAGATTACCTAGTGCTTTTGATATATGTCTTCAGCTCCTTTCAGAAGTTTCTGTGTATTCAAACATGACAGAGAGATAGTTGAGTGAAAAGAGCATTCATTTGTTTTTTTGTTTCTTGGTTAAGAATGGGGATTTATAATGCTTGGAAACTTTCAGTGAGTGATCAGACAGCAGACTATTGTGAGATATTTTACAGTTCCAGAAGTATTTATCTGCATAGAAATACACATTTTTTAAAAATGTAGAAATGAGTTTTATGCACACAAAACCCATTTCTACTTATTTATGCTTAGAAAAAAAATTCTCCATAAAAAATACTTGTGTGCATTTACGCACCAAAAAAAAAGTGTTTCTGCACAGAAAAACCATGGCTACTCCTACATAGAAAGTATGTTTTCCCCATCAAAAATGTATTTCTGTGTAGGGGGAGGGGGGATGTATTTCTGCACAGATGAATAAATCCTGAAGCGGTACAATCATCAAGAACTATGCAGAAACGTTTGTGTTCTCACCCAGAAATGGAAATTCTGCAGGAATCATTTGTTCTTCCCTATGTAGAAGAAGAAGGTGATAATAATGTGCATCTCTAAGGAATGGGGCTGCAGATGGTAGAACTACCTCAATTGAAGGATGAACCTTCATTCATTTGGCAGAATCGTCCATGTGGCTGAGGGATGTAATCATGCTCAGCTCATAGTCCAATGTAGCATTCTTAACTTGTTCATCTTAACATTCAAAGAATCTCTCTTCAAGCTTTAGACCTGAATGGTGAAAGCTGGAGGGTGGAACTCATAACATGAAAATCCTGGGGGTAGACCTAATGTGCATGGCTTTACTCACCTCCCATGCACAAAGGGAACATGTATAAGGAGATTTCTAAGAATGGTTGTACTGGAGTTGGGATGTCAGACAGTGCTAAAATGCTATATTTGCTTTTCTGGAGTATAGTCATTACGTGACAGTTTCAACATCTAATGAAGGATTCAGTCTTATCTTAAGGAAAATTCCTTTGCTGTTCCTATTGGGAAAGTCAGTTCTAATTGCTAACAAGCCCTGAAACAGCATGGTTTACTTGCAGCAGTTTTTTCATTATAGGCTATCCAATTTGGGGGCTTTATGGGAAATATCTTCTCAAGACATTTCTACTGAGTGGTAATAGAACTACAAAGCCAGTCAAGTTATAAGATATTCTTATCTGTATTTACAAACAGAAACCTCTGAAGGGCAAGCTACTACCTTTATCTGCTTTCTATGTGCTTAGTCAGCAAAGGAGGCAGCAAAATGGTTAATCCTGGGATAAAATGGAAGGATTTGGCCTGGAACAGTGTTTTAGCTACCTAATTCACATGGCTATTTCTTCTTGCCAAGCCATATGAAGCAAGAACTGGCATCTCTTTAAAAAAAAAATCTTTCCACTTCTTTCTTACATGCAACCAGATTGAGGACAAGGTGAACAGGATTGAGGATTACAGAGTGTGCTGAAAACAGGCCACATCCACCTGAATGATCCATTTTATTTGATATAATATATGAAGTAATAGATTATGATAGCCTTGTTTAAATACTTGAAGGGATGTCACATTGAGGAGGGAGCAAGCTTGTTTTCTGTTGCTCTAGAGAACAGGACCCGGAATAATGGATGCAAGCTCCAGGAAAAGAGATTCCACCTCAACATTAGGAGGAACTTCCTGACAGTAAGGGCTGTTTGACAGTGGAACACACTCCCTCGAAGTGTGGTGGAGTCTCCTTCCTTAGAGGTCTTTAAGCAGAGGCTGGATGGCCATCTGTCAGGAATGCTTTGATGGAGAGTTCCTGCATGGCAGGGAGTTGGACTGGATGACCCTCTTCCAACTCTATGATTCTATGATTAAACAGGGCTACTCAAATGGCTGTATTGATAGTGTTGATGGGCTTGACAAAACATACTATAAATGAGACTCATCTAAACAAAACTGAGATAATGGGACCTTCCTGAGTCCTATTTATTCCAGTAGGTCTATTCTATTGGAGATTAAGGGCCCATTCCCACTTGCGGAAAAACCCGCATTGGAACCGGGCTGTGCTCTGCTTATGAAAGTGATTCCAAAAGGCCCCTCGTTCACACTATGAAAAGGGGCCTTGTTTGGAACCGCTTTCTTAGCCAGGAACACTTGTCGTTCCCACTGGAGCTGCCATGTAAGGTGACAGCCCTTAATGCCCCATCCCCTTCCCACAGGGGAATTTTTTTTTTTATTGGGGGGGGGGTATTGATCGCAAAATCAATCTTGTGCATTTGTGATCTTGGGCATTTGTGATCTTGTGCATTTGCGATCAGTATAATGAAGAAAAAGAAAAAAACACACACACACTTGCTCCTGGGGGGTCCTTCCTTCCTTCCTTCCTTCCTTCCCCCTCTTCCTTCCTTTTTTTCTCTTTTTCTTCATTATACTGATCACAAATGCACAAGATTGATTTTGCGATCAATACCCTCCTCCAAGAAAACCCCACGATTCTGACCAGCGTTCCCACTTACTGGAAACGCTTCAGAATCGTGTTTTCCAAAAAAGACCACTTTTAAACTAGTGTTAGGAAAGCCCGGGCTATTTGCTTTTAACCCAGTCCTTTCCTCCACTAATCGATCCAATGAGGATCGGAAGTCGATTCGTGTGTGAACGAGGGTCATATAGCCCGCGTCACACTTCAAATCAAAATGTAGTGGGAATGGGGCCTAAGACTTAGATTTAGTGAACAGTATTTCTGTTATGTAAATTTGAAAGGCTGGTTTCTGGTATTGGTGGCCTCTGGAAACATTCCAATCCTAACACTGAAGAAAACTGTGTTCTTCAAATGAAATAATTTGGTTCCCACTCCCCACAAAGGGTTGGGATGGGATGCATAGTTTGTCAAGACCCACAGTTGTCAAGATTTAAAAGATGCCT
Organism: Urosaurus nigricauda; assembly: GCA_034509955.1. Lineage (NCBI taxonomy): Eukaryota > Metazoa > Chordata > Lepidosauria > Squamata > Phrynosomatidae > Urosaurus > Urosaurus nigricauda. The sequence goes on along the minus strand of JAOEGL010000003.1, from coordinate 195,567,747 downwards.
TGGCAGTTATGCCGAGGCTGGAAGATTTTGGAGGCATGACCAGAGCCAATTTATGGTCTGCTGTCTCCAGCTTCAGGCTTACAATCTAAAAAGACAAGAGGCAGAAGGAGAATGGAAAGGTGTTGGGGAAAGGGACCAAGTCCAGTGGATCTTCTCTCCCTCTGAGGCCTGGACCATGGCAGATGGACTGGAGGGAGGACCCTGCTGCTTACACTGGATAGTTTGATTTTTCCTGATTTGAAAGAAATTTGGATTTCGGTGAGCGCTTAGGACACCATTTGGGTGGAAGGGAGGTCTACAGGACCACCTCTTTGGGCCTTGGGACCTGGGAAGTGGGGGGAGAGACACCCCCCCCCCTTAGGATGCATGGAGGGTAAACCCCTCTCCTTAATTCTTTTCATTGGGAATGGGACTTTCATGTTAGTCTTCCTAATGCAGGCCAGCCAATGGATAACTCAGCTTTTGGGTTACTGTTGGGGCCTATGTGCTATTGCCCAGAGAAGGCTGTGAATGTGGTCTCAGAGATAAACCACTGGCTGCAGATGCTCCCATTCTTGGCTATTTTCCCACCTAGTTTGCAGTTCCGTTAAGAAATAATAATAATAAAAAACCAAAACAGGTCAACTTAATAAATGGCCCTGTTTGAACCCACTTTCCATTGTCTTGTCTCTTTATTGCTAGGGTGGTTGGGTAAATGCCTGTATGATCAAGACATCTACGTATTGATCTGATCTCCCAATCTCTTGCCAGAAACAGAAATGTTTGAGAAACATAAATTGAAAATGTCTCACCACCCATGCTTTTTTTTTTTTTTTTTAAAAAAAAGTAGTTTAAATATAACACTGTTCCTACAACATCTGTTTTTAGGGAAAAAATCATTAAAATGATCTGATTTTCAGTGGCAAAAACATTCTGAACATAACTGAAATCAACTAACTACATTTGCACCAGATTAGAAAATTTTAGCCACCAGATATAAATGTGCTTTTATTCTCAAAGGGTCCTAAACAGTATAGTTGAAATGGAAAAATGTTAAAACCGGCTTTCAGCTAATAAATTGCATTACCCAATAAAGCAATATGAGTCCTAGCATATTATCTACTCGCCATCAATAATTGCATTACACAATTTCACTCTCAAATTACACTAAAATGGGTATAGTACAGTATTAGTTGCTCCAAAGGCATCAAATTGTCACTGTTCATATTATAATAGTGACTTGGATATTGTATTAGCATTTTCATTCTTTTCAAATTATAATATTCTGTAATATGATCTATGAAGCTTCCAGTCCAATTTCTTGTAACCACAAAGAGTTTTTATGATCAGTGAAATAGATGGAAATCCAGAAAGCTGCTTTGCTGATAAAAGCAGCAGATAAGCATGTCTTTTCTTTGTTTTTAGTAGGGTTAATCAAAACCTTGGAGAGACAACATGGTCTTGTGTGCTTTGAGTGTTGAGCTATGACTCTGGAGATGAAGGTCCAGTTCCCTGCTTGGCCATGAAATCCACAGCGGTTGGTAATACTTGAAAATGAGTTTGAACAGGTTTTCCAGTCCTCTAGAGCATTTTTTTTCAAGTGCATAGTGATGCAACAATAAAAAGTGCCTCTGCAGTGGACTTTTTGCCAGCTTTAAAATGAGTGGCATTTTGCTGCCTCTTTTTGAGCTGGCAAACTGCCAGATTGGGGCCATGGCATGTGGTTGCCACGGCCCCAATCTAGCACTGAAAGGCACAGCAGGATGCCACTCTATGGGGCCGTCTGTTTTGCCCTGAAGTTTCAGAATTTTCAACATAATTTTGCTTGTGTGGGAAATTAATGCTATAGTTGCTGAAGTTTTTTTTTGTCTCCTTTTTTTGTGAGTGGGGATGAATATTGAATGTTTCCGGTCTGTTGACCATCTGTTTTTTCCTCCATATTTGTTTGCATATTTCAGTCAACACTAGAGATGATACTGTCTATGTGGAATGTATCAGTTCAATATCATCTGTTCCTGGTGATTTATTTTTTCCATTTCTTTTATTGTAGCTTCCATCTCACTTTCCAGAATTTGGGGTTCATTTTCATTCCATGTGTCATTCTTTTTTCATATTTTTTATACAACTATTCTATATATTGTGCCAATTTCTCTTTATTCCTTTTTCATCTTGTAGTTATGTTCCTCTTCTTATCACAGAGCATGCCAGTTTTTGGTTTAAACTTCCCTTTGATGTACCCATTAAAACTGAAATATTGAATATATTATATGCATCTATTGCACTCGCTGTTCACCACAAAACTGATATTACAATCACAGGGAATTCAAGTGACAATCCACACCCACAAGAATGGCAACACCTATATTGGCTGGGCATGCTAAATCACAATAAGACGTACCTTAGCTCTCCCATAGTGTTTTATGGCAGACCAGTATTGCTTGCAAAAGGCAGATCTGTGTACCGTGTTTCCCCAAAAATAAGACATACCAATAAAATAATCCATAGCAGGATTTGTAAGCATTTGCTCAATTTAAGCCATACTCCAAAAATAAGACATAGGACCTTATCGCACAGGCCCTGGGGAACAGGCCTGGCGCAGAATGGAAGGGGGCGAGAAGGGAGTGTAATGGTGATATCACGCATCCTACCGTGTGGGATAACACCACTGATGGCACAGGAAGTCCCTGTTCCATTCCTCATCCATCCTACAGAGGCCTCTGTGGGGAAAGATGGGGATGGAACGGGGACTCTCAGTGGCATTGGTGGCATTCTCGTGGCGTTCTCCCGTGCGGTAAGATGTTCCCTGTTCTGCTCCTTTCCATCCCTTCTGTTCTGTGCTGGGCCTGTTCTCCAGGGCCCATACAATAAGGTCCACAGAAGCTTATCACATGGGCCCTGGGGAACGGGCACAGTGCAGAACGGAAGGGGGCAGGAAAGGAGCACAAGGGGGATATTCTCTGCATGGAAAACTGCTGCAAGAATTCCACCGATGCCACCAGAAGTCCCCATTTCATTCTCCATCCATCCCACAGAGGCCGATGGGGAATAAAACAGGGACTTCCAGTGCCATCAGTGGTGTTCTCCAATGCGGTAAGATGGGTGATATCCCTGTTCCACTCCCTTCCCTTCATTATGTTCCTCGCCAGGCTCATTCCCCAGGGCCCGTGAGATAAGGTCCACTAAGAAGATGACTTAACTATATTTGAATAAATGTAGATTTTTGTACCATACTTAATAAATATAAGACATCCCCTGAAAATAAGCCATAGTGTGTCTTCTTGAGGAAAAAGAAATATAAGACAGTGCCTTATTTTCAGGGAAACACAGTACACATAGCTGACCCAGCACTCCCAAGGCCCAGTCTGTCTTTGCTTAACTGAAGTGTAAAACCTTTTTTCCTGTTCATTTGTTAGACTCTTATTTTGTTATACTCTTACTGTGTGCAACTATGGGATAGCCTTAGGTCTCAGATTTTGGCCTTGCAATCTCAGGGCTTGAAATAGTCACAACCCAGTAATCTTAACTACTGGATATGGCCATTCGTTGCAATGTGTGGTTTTTACAGTCACTACCCAGACTTATAGTTAAGAGCAGACATATTAAAATCAGTAAGCTAAAGTCATAACTAACCCATTGATTACAATGTGCTACCAGTTATGTTCAATAAATATGAATAGCAGATTTTGATTCAAAAGGCAGAAAAGCTATTTGTTGCCAGAGTCTGCACAAACTGTTAAGAAAGAATATTGGATAGGCTATGGCTGCTGTGGCCTGGATCGTGTCCATCTTTTGAAAAAGCTAAGACTTATTCTAAAAGTACAAACTGGTAATTGTACTCCAACAGTGCCCTACTCCTGCTGACAAGGAAATGGTTTCTTCATGAGAACAATTAGTCATTTGTCTACCTCCAGTGAGACTTGTACATCCCCCCTGAAAGGTATCATACACCTTTCAGAGAGGTTGAGCAAAATTCTCCGGATTTGAAAGAACGTAAATATGTATACTAATTGGCTTTGTCCTGTGTACATGAATCCATTGTTCAATAATGCCCGGACCATATAAGACTCATTATCGGTACATGAAGAGCACATTCACCTCTGCCCTTTGCAAAGACATATTTTTTTTAAAAAAAACCAAAACACCACTAAGGTCATGTTTGTCCCAACTAGTAGTGTTCCATTCACTCTTAGGAGGCAGCCTCCAAGTTAGGAAGAACTTAAAATACGGAGATCTACAAAGAGCATTTCTCTCTTAGATCTGCTACCATGACTTCTGTTGCTCCCATCCCCAGTCATCTTTGTCACTTTGGAGGATGAGAAAATTCATGAGTGTATTTCAGTCTATAGTCTCTTATGCTTATCTCCAGCTCTGTTGGATTGGTTAGGACAAAGCTTTTAGTTTCCATGTTGTTTTTCCACACTCTTTTATACTAAGAAACAACTTGCATTGAGTATAGTTGATTCTGTTGGTTTTTGCTGCTATCATTTCCTGTCATTCAAATAGAGAAATATTTTTTGTTGTTGAAAAATCAGCTTGTCACTCTATGTCAATCTCACTTGGTGTCAATTTGGTTATTAGTCCATTGAGGGTAAGTGAAGAGTAAGTGCCTGGAAGAGCTTTCCCCCTCAAACCAGTAAAACCAGTACACCTCTCTTAACAAATGAGCCTGCTCCAAGTATCAATCACTTGGATTGGATTTTTTTTTATGCAGTATCTAACCATGTTGTGAGATATATATTTCAGACACAATTCATTTTTCCTATGCTAATATACCATATGCTAATAGGAACTGTCTGTCTATCTATCTATCTATCTATCTATCTATCTCCTACATGTATATGACAAGAAGAATGAATTATGCTTACAATGTTTTGTAAATCAAAAATTAGTTCAAAGCTATTGTAACACCCCCCCCCCCAGCATTAAGTATCACCATGACTCACTTATTTCTTTTTGTTTTAGTACTGTTGTCATCACTTATATCTTCTGGAGATGAGCCATCACTTCTATCTGCTAAAAAGAAAAGTACATGGTTACATGAACAGCATACATGCCATGACCACACATTGTTTGTTTAGCCTATTTTTCCTTAGATCCAACTCATTTTCTAAAATATATCATTCTCTGACCATTGGAGATGTCTTCAAAATTGGCCATTTTAACTTGTTTCATTAAATAAATACATATGAAGGATGGCCTATAGCCTAATGGAAAAACAACTCACTCCCTGAATGTCCACAAATCATGGTAAATACTTATTTCTAGAAATGACTCTGTCACATCATTGCTCTTGAGATGTTCAGTCGACGTTTCCACAACCTATTGCCCTCCAGATAGTTTGAACTACATTCCTATTATCTCCATGGTTAGGGAGAATGGGAGTTGTGAACCAGCACAGCTTCTGGGTGACAGACTGGGAAGCCTATGTCAAAAGTTATTTCAAAAAAAACCCAAAAACCTCCATATATATATATATATATATATATATATATAGAAACCTTTACATTCTCTATTTGATATAGCATTTTAAAACAAAGTATGATGTCATTGCTTCACATTTGGAGGATAAGGTGAAAAATTGGGGGGAAAAGATGATTTTCTAACTTAAAAAAATCCTTATAGGCAAATGGAGGGATTTTATCAGAAGCATTATTCCATCAGATTAGATTTTTATTTTGATATTTTCACTCATATAAAAAGTCATCATTAAACTTGACATTCTGTGTAGTAATTCATAAGCATGATTGAAGCAAGTATTATTGTTTCTCAAATTTATAGTGTACCTGAAAGAAACCATCAATTCTGTTTGGACACGGATAGTAGATAGAAAATTATGGTAGGACATTTTGTTCTTCACAAGAAGTGTGATGTTTATTGCCCCATTATCTTTTTTTGCAATTCTGAAGCACTTTATCTTTACTCCATATACAGGGAGATGGATGACCTAAGCACAGTCTGAATCAAAATGAACTAACAACACTGTAACACAGGCGAACATGACTTTTGTTTGTAGTGTGACATCTGAAGACATGATTTTATTTTATGGCTTACCCTATTGAACCTAGCTGGTATTAGCTCTGAGTAAACATGTACAAGATTGTGCCATCCCTAAGCTATATGGGAAAATATGTTCCTTACATACTCTTATAAGAGGCTAACATATGATGAGATAATGGAAGTCAAGAATCTTTTATATCTATTTTTAAAACTCTCATATGTTGGTATATGTGAGACTTTTAACAGTGATCTCTCTGATCCATCTAGAGGCAAAAGAGAAATGAAAGCAGGCTTCGAAGTGACTATCTCATGCTAAATCACTATTATTCATAAACATAATTTAGCAGCCAGGTAATTGATGATATTTAAAATGCCTATAAACTTTTAGATGGATTGTTCAGCTGACTCGTGGAGATTTCTGGTTTTAAAACATTTCTGTATGCTCATTTTTATCTATCATGCATGCAGTCTGCTAAATCTGGGTCAAGATACATAAATCTAATATATAAACCTTTAAAGTTTCTACTAATAATTGACATTTTTTCAGGCATGAAAACACGGAATACAGTAAAATCATGGAATACAGTAAAAACTTGAAAGTTCATGCTCTTCTCACAGAATTACACAATATTACTTTTTCCTTTTAAGTACAGGGTTTTGGCCTTTCCATATATCTTTTTCTTTCCCCTAAAGAAGGCTGCTAAAGAAATGAATCACAAAAGTCCACATGAAACCAAAGTGAACCAAATTATCTTCCTATGACCCTACAACAATCTCCTGTAGTACAACAAGCAGCTGAAGACAGAGCATAGATGGAGACTGTCAGGCTGCAATTATATCAACTTTGCTTGAAAGCACAGCAATTTGTGGGGAGTCAGATACAAATGCTATATAATCAAGAATACTATAGAATAAGGCACACAATCTTGTAGAATTCTTTTTAAAAGAATGTAACATGTAAAAGATTTGCAAAATAAAATAATTAATTTGAGTAGTTGCATAATAATTGCATCCTCCACATATATTGCTGTGATGTCTGACTTGATCACAATGATTGTATGTGGATGACTGAAGTTAGGCACTTTCATAGACTGCCAGTGCCCTGTCTGGAGAATGTAAGAGAAAACTCTTTGTGCCCTTTACTTCTTCAGGTCTTTTCTCCTATCTGCAACAAATTAGTCACCAAACTCCTAAGGTTTCAGGTATCTACTTTAAGTGGGTGGCTATTAGATGCAGAACAGGCATGAGGAAGGCGGGAACACAAAATTCTTAATTTTCTTCTCCGACCTGATTATCCTCTCTGCTTCAGGTATCTACTTTGGGTAGTGTGTATGGCTCTTAGATGTGGGATGGATAGAAAAATTGGCAGGGCAGGTAAAAAATAATCTGCAACTGATCTACCTTTCCACTTCTGACTCGTAAATCTTTTCTCTCCCCAACTACAACCATGTTAGATAATTAGTTTCTTTTCCTCTGTCTCTTGCAGCCTAAAATATATATATTTACACTACAGTTTGATATACCACGGTACTAACCTATGGGACAGTGAGATTTGTAATTTAGTTGGAATTATCTGCTAAAGAGCTTCAGTACACAGAAGAAGAAGAAAAATATGTAACTCACATAACTACTTATCCCATGAAACCTGACAAGACAAAGGCCCACTGGGGAGATGGCTAGATAGAGACAGACATCCAATATGTGGATGAGTGCTTGTGAATTAAGGATGTGAAGAAATGTTACCAAATTACTTGTTCTCAATGAGACAGGTGGTCTTGACAGCCTGTTGAGAGTGCATTAAAACCCACGATATTTCTCATCTCCAGCATGAGAAGGAGGCAAAGAGTACATTCTTCTCATCCCAAGTGCTGACAATTTGCAAAGAAGTCTTTTTGGACAATACTAGCGTGTTTTCCCTTAAATATACTGAACCAGACTGATTGGTCAAAAATACATAAACCATCTAATGTTTCTAATTTGTAAAGGTCCAGTTCACAAAAGAGCAGCAATCATAGCTGAGCAACAAAATTTGTACACATTATGTAAATTGTGCAAAAAGTTGTGCAAAAATTCTCCTCACAAATGTGAAAACTCTCTTGGGACTAACAGAATATATCTAGCCTTCTTGTAGGTGAGGAGAAAAAAATGGCTTCTTATTCTTGGACATGAGAATGAGATAATTGAAGATTTATATCCCTATTCTGGATATGCTTGCAGTCCTCTGGAGGAAAAAAAAAAGCTGCACGGTGTGCAGAAATTCCTTGATCTTTATTAGAGGCTGAGATGGCTTCAGTGCCTCTGAATCCCTTTGCTGAAGTTTAGCTGCTCTGCCAGGTCCTGTTGTTGCTGGACAGAGATAGTTTAGGCAGCAACCCAAACTCTAGTAATATTGTTTGTACTACAGTAATGTGTCTTCCATACAGCTATGTCAAAACACAATCTGTTACAGCTGATAACAGAATGCTGGCATCACAAACCTTTAGGAACCATTTAACATGCCCTGAAGGACCATTATTATTTTTCTTTCTGTTTTGGGTCCAGATTGAATATGTTGGATCTAACTTATAATAACTTAGGGGCTTTTCAGACTGGCTATTAAGGTTGGCTTGGGGGCAGGGTTGGGGTGTCACATCAACATGACGCACACCCTAACTTTGTCCCCCAGGGTGCCATGATGCCGTACGCTGCTCCACTCAGCACATGGCATCACACCACTCCTCTGGCGCTGCATCTGGATGACATAGCATTGAAGGAGCACTGTACAGTCACAGTGCTGTGGCTATTGTGCCCTTTCCAGGGAGCAAATAGGAGCAAACTGGAAAGGCCAGTTTGGGGCTGCAGCATATGGTTGCCATGACCCTGATCCATGGGTCAGCATTGTGCTGTCCCTTAGGGGCTGTCTATACAGCCCCACAAATAACATGGGGCCCTGGTGTGTGAAGGAATGCTACTCTGTACTAGCCTCTCTGGGCTCTTCAGAGACATATGGGAGAGGTACATCTTTTCCTATCACTAGAGAAAACACATCAAGCACTGACACAAACAGCACTCTTTTTGTCCTCTTTTTGTCCTGATTATTCAACTAGACCAGTGGTTATGGAGCAATTGGGAATTTAAAAAAGAAGACTAGGACCAGATATTTAAAGATCCTTTCCTGTTAAAGGCCCCAGGGAGCCTTTTCAGACAGCCAAGAGAAAATCTAACCTGCACCATCTATGCTAACCTGCACCATCTACACTTAGGCTGCATTCAGACTGCAGAAATAATCCAATTGGACACTACTTTAACTGTCATGGCTCAATGCTACCAAATTCTGGGAAGTGTAATTTTGTAAGACATTTAGCCTTCTCCATCAGGGACCTCTGTTGCCATAACAAACTCCAGTTCCCAGAATTCCATAGCATGGAACCATGACTATTAAAGTGGTGTCAAACTGGATTATTTCTGCAGTGTGAATGCAGCCTTAATCTATGATACTCTAATGAATGTGACCTGGATCAAAGAATGGATCTATCACAAGCATTACACAGATTTTTTTGGACTTCTATTCACAGAATCTCTGAGCATTGGTCATGCTGGCTAGGAATTCTTGGAAGTGAATTAAAACACACACACACACACACACCAGGAGAATAAAAGTTTGAAAATCACTGAACCAGTTGGCCAGAGAGCAGGTGACCATTAGTTGCAGCAGCACAGAACAGCTATTAACAATGCAGTTAGAAAGCAACCATTCTGCATATAAATCTTTGACTTTTTAAAAAAGTTAAGCTATAATGATACACTTTTATAACTTTATTATAAGCTTATTGAAAGAGGTAAGCCAACCATTTCCTGAATTGTAGACATAATAGTACATGCACAATTTCAACCTCTGTGGAAATTACCACTAGTTCTTTATTGCATTTCATGTATAACCACACTCAGTAGGCATCAGGGGCACACACAAAAAATCTGCTAAGACTTATCTGAGGTAAGGTGTCACAAGCTAGCAGACATCTGAGACTGAACATCTATAAAAACTTTATCACTCCATAGGCCGTTTAGAGCTGACTAGAAAGAAAAATGCTGTGACACACTTAAAAGTTGTTTGTCTCAGTGTGAGAAAAAGATAGCTTGAATATGCTCTTGAATAAAGAGTGTGTGGAAAGAAAAGTAATTTCAAATAGATACCAGTCAAAAGGTATCATCCGCTTTCTAGAAACAAACAGGGCAAGAAAACACAGTCAGTGGGAGCAATACAACAGATATACAAAGACCAGCCGGATATTTTATTCAAACAAGAAATACACATTTTTAGTAATGTACAAATTGACTGACTGCATCTGCACTACAGAAATAATCCAGTTTGTCACAATGTTAGCTCCCAATTCTCAATACTATGGAATTCTAGGAACTGTAGTTTGTTGTGGCACCAGACCTCTCTGCCAGAAAAGGCTAACTGTCCCACAAAACTACAATTCCCAGGATTCCATAGCACTGAGCTATGATGGTTAAAGTGGTTCAAACTGGATTATTTCTGCAGTGTGGATGCAGTCTTTGTGCCTTTTATGCTTTACAGGGTTACAGTTACACATTGGAATGTAAAGCCAGTAAATTCTATAGAGCAAAACTGATTTAAAAGAATGAAGATGGGAAGTGAGAAAATCTGAATATTTAGGCTGGGGTGATATCCATCATTGCCTCTATTCTGCCTTAACAATTGAGAGGCTAAAGAGGCTAATAGGGAATTTGTGCAAGAGGGAAACTATGAGGAATGCCATTCATTCTCCATTTTGTATCTGTTTAGGCAAAACCTATTGAAGCAGTCCTTCTTGAGTCCTATTGAATGAATGGAAACTACAGAAGAGCACTACTGTGGCCAAGAACACTCAGCAGATTTATAAGCAGTGGTGCTTATAAACACTAAACATGCTTCAGGTGGAGTGTTATGGCAAAAAGTTAGTTCAGTTATGAGAATAAATTGTCTGATAATAGTTCCTCAGTCCCTAATATTCTATCATTGGGTGGCATTTGTCTCCTCTGTGTGTTTTTGAGGGGGAGAGAGAAAGAGAGAGTCTGTTTTCTCATTTGTTCACACTGTTTTCTCAGAAAAAAATTGCTCAGTCCAAACCCCATTGGCCTTTTAATCTGTTAGTAAGAGCTATTTCTCAACAGCTGCCACCACTTGCCTATTTTTTAATTCCATCATCAAGATAGGGAATCCTTGGACCCAAGGATCCAGCAAAAGGTCTCACCCCACCCCAAATACAATAGATTAAATAGACCTGAAGAATTCAACAAATCTCTTATTAAATGAAATAGGTTTTTTTTTTTCACAGTGGAGAAGTACTATGTTATAGTTGTATGCAAAAAATGCAAAAGCATGAAATCATTTAGGCAAATCTATTCCTAGATTGCTGCTTAAAAAGGATGTGTATAGAAAGAATCTGGAAAGTTTACATGAATATGGCCATCTCACCATGACAAGACTGACCGTGTGTGGACATTTATCAACCATTCAGTTTTAGCAAGAGAATCGAGCATCAAGGAATTTTTAAAATCATAATTTGCATAAATACATGAATTTAAGAAGAGAATGTGTTCTTCCAATATAGTTTTCTTGTAAAATATCTCTAAATCTGAATTTCTGAAAAATATTTCCAATGTTATCTTGTTCATGCAGCCAGCACAGTAATGTTTATCACATTTTTCATTACTGCATATATTACTAAATGCACAAAAAACTACCCATAAAATGTGCACATCTTCTCCATGGATAACAAAACAAATTCAGCAAACCCAATTCATAATGTCTCATGTTGAGGAGAAAAAAAATCCATTACACAAAGGATAAAAGATCCTAGCACACCTAATCCTAAATCATTAGATCCAGAAGGCAGAGTATACCTCTTTTTTTTTAATTATTCATGAGTGGGGAAAAAGTGTCCAACTAAGCTTGATGACACAAACCAATCAATATCTGAGATAAATAGACAAATGTTGTTTCCTGCACAAAAAATGCTGTTATATGTATTTACCACAATATGGTAATGAATTAAGTCCTTATAGCTATCATTTTCTGTGAACAAAACAACAAAATATCAGGTTAAACAGACCTTTTAAAAATTGGTTTGAAGAGTGTGAAGTGCATTAATGTGAAATTCATTACGTATATTTTATTTTATGAAATTGCTCTTTGATACATGATCTAACATTCCTGAATGTTTTCCTGGATGTCATGTCATCCTCATCCTCCTGATCCTTATCATCCTTCTTATTTTGGGGTTTTGAATGTTGTAGTTTATAGAGCTGAGACAGCAATATACTGTACAAATATGCTTGGGCCAGAATTTTATTATTTTATCAAAAATGTCACAAGTTAACCAAAAATATAACATGTTACTTGGGAAATTAATCAAAAATATAACATGTCATATATATATATGGGTAATTTGTTACCCTTTCTTGTTACTTGCTATTCACAAATAAATAACATGCTAACATTAATAATGAAATATTCTGGATAGTTGTCTTCCGACCAAAAAACAAGCCCTAATCGCCCTGGGTTGTCCTTTCCTACCCTCAACACAGAATCTCTTACAGTGGTGTGGCAAGCACTAAATCATCACCCCCTTCTTTTAAAGCAAAATATAAGAGGTGCTGGACACAGTTTCTTAATGTTAAAAGAGACTCCATCACTGGAAAGGTGTGCAGGTATCCCATACTTTCAGAGAGTCCTTATTTACAAGCCTTTTACCATTTCAGAGAGGCATCACAAAGTGCTCTTAACTTTGCCAAGAAGCTGTGCATGACACAACCTGCTGGTATACTGTTTTAAAGGGGGAAACAGTGTTAGTTTTTGCAGATGTCAGGGAGACAGCTAGACACATCCCACATCAGTTTTGTGGTGGTGGTGGTGGTGGTGGGGGGGGTGGCCTCTGAAATTCAAAAAAACTGCCAAAAGTAATTTTAAAAGACAAGTCAGAATAGTTAGAATCGACAGTAATCCCCTTTTCCCATCCTGGTGTTTGTGAAATAATGATTACATGTTCCTTAGCAAACCAAAGATGAGAACATTAAGTTCTTATATTGAGGCCATTAGAAATATAGCCATAATATCTATAAAGAATTCTGAGTAACTATGGGGCAGTACATACTGCACCAATTAGGCACTCTCTGGGTGCCTGTTTTTCCTCTGGAGGGAAGCCGCAGTGGCCAAACTGCACAGCTTCCCGCTGGCAGAAAAAGAACCTCCAAAAAGCAGGTTCTTTTAAAGCCTCGGCGGCGCAAGTGTGCCACTGGTGCACTCATAATGTAAGCACTGCACTGCACCATTGTAGATGCTGCACGACGCTTACGTAAAGATGGTGGCGCCCATGTAAACAGGGCACCACCATCTTGACACCCCTGTCACATGCTAGGGTTGTGGGGTGTGTGGAAGCCCTGCCCTGAGGCAACCCTAGCACGTGACGGGGGCACCTTAAAGGGCCAGTCTGTACTGGCCCTATGGGGTGAAGCAGATGGGCAGGAAAAAGTGGCTTGAAGCTGCCTTTTCTGATGCCACATTGAAACCCCACCAACAGCATCACCGGCTCCCAATGCAGCTGGAGTGCTCATGTCATGACCACATGACATGGCTTCAAGCCAGGAACAAGTGGGAAAAAGCTGCTTCTTATTGAAATGGCTTTTCTCTGCATAACAGCACTTTTCTGCTGGCTTCAAGGCATGTGTCATCTAAATGCCACACCTTCAAGCCAGAATGAAAGCACCTCTTTTTGCCTATCTGTGGGGCTTTCTAGATTGGCAAAAAGAAGTGTGTTCATGGCTGCATGAAACTCTAGCCTTTAGATGAAAAAAAGGGAAAGTGTGCCATGAAAATCCTTTTTTTTTCTTTTTTTCTTTTTCTTTCTTTCTTTTTTTTTTTTTTTTTTTTTTTTTTTTTGCATTTTAGGGGAGAAGAAGCGCCCTTAAAAAGGTGCTGGTTTTCCCAGCTTCTTTTTAAAAAACTGTGGAACAGCGCAGCTCCATCTAAAGGCTGCTAAGCATTAAGGAAAAGGCAACTTCATGTCACACTTTCCTGTCAATCTAGAAAGCCGCTGTTTAGCCCCAGTATTACTTTTAACACATTACTTTCCAATTCTAGCTTTGGAGAAGCGCAAAGTTTGAAGAAGGAAGGAAGGAAGGAAAGAAGGAAGGACATAAGAAGTACATTCAGCAGCATGGAATGTTGAGTGACTTGTGGGGTGGGGGTGGGAGAATTGAAGGAGGGGGGGAGTAATGAAATGGAGTATCTCAAATCTCAAATAGGAAATTTCAAAACTGCTATATTTTGTTGCTCATCCAATTAATTCTTATCCTAAGTCTTTGACCCAGCATAATGTGTGTCAATTCAATGAGACTATGACATCGTCATGAATATCACTGACCATGGATTCTCATGTAAATGTGAACTATTTTAACTATTCTTTCTTTATTCATGCATGAATTTCAAATGCATTTTGATTTTATAGTGGAATAGATTATTATTGACCTATTATGCTCTGATATCTTTGCTTGGACAGTTTGTCTAACCTTGATTTAAACTGCATCTGCACAGCATAAATAATCCAGTTTGAAAGTACTTTAACTACTGTGGCTCAGTTTTATGGAGTTCTGGGAACTGTAGTTTTATAAGACAGTTTTTCCTGTCAGAGAGCTCTGGTGCCACAACAAACTACAATTCCCAGGATCCCATAACACTGAGCCATGGCAGTTAAAGTCAAGTCAATCTGGATTATTCTGCAATAGGGAGCGTGCAGTTAAAGTTGAGAAACTTCCATTTATCCAGTTCAAGAGTAATCTTTAAGAGGATGTTCTATTTTGCATATTAGGAAGAATTTTGGCAATTATTCTGACTAACTTTATTGTAAACTACTTGGGGACTGATTTTCAGAAACACTGAGTTATTCATAGAGCTTAGTTCATTGTTGTTGTGCACCTTCAAGTCATTTCTAACTTATGGTCATCTAATATTTTTTCAGTTTTGCCCTTGCTTTCTTCTGAGGCTAAGACTTGCCCAGGGTCACCCAGTAGGTTTCTGTGACAGAGGGTAGATTTGAAATCTGTTTTCCAGAGCCATGGTCCCACACTCAAACTACTACGCTATGCTGGGACCCTGATATTTCTAAGCACTATATTTCTTAATGATTTGTTGTGCCTCATCCCTTATTAATTTTGACACAAAAGTGAACCAATAGAAGAATGAACTACAACTGCATTTACTAGGCAGTATAGAGAGACAGCCAGCGTGGTACAGTGATTTGAGCATTGGACTATGACCTTGGAGATCAAAGTTCAAATACCCCGCTCAGCCATAGAAACCCTCTGGGTGACCTTGGGTAGTCATACTCTCTTGGCCTAAGAGGATGGCAATGAAGAAACATGCCGAAACAAAACAAAACAGCAACCCATGATAGGTTTGCCTTAGGGTCACCATGAATTGGAAACGACTTGAAAGACACATAACAACAAATGTAAACACACCTTTGATTCATGTTTATTGAATTTCAGTAAAATGTGCATAAGTGCATGTGCATATGAACAATTCCTACCTTAAAAGCAGAGCACGCTTCTGCTCTGATCCTGAACTGAATGAAACTCTTACCTGATTCACTGCTAATATGGGTCACAAATTGCATGATGCAGGGTATAGAGGCAACTAAGGTGATGTCCTGGCTTATGGCAGTGCACATCCTGTACAACTTGTGTGAATCATTGGGAACTCTTTCTACATACTGAATATGAGCCAATTCCAAGTTAGCTGACCAAGCCAATAAGTGCGTACTTGAAAGCAGAATTTTCCTCTCTGGTTCATTAGGATGCTATGAAACAGTTCTGGCAGTGATTACTTTCCAACAAAAGACAATAAAACAAGGTCTTCTCAAAGTCTTTATCTTTTAAAATATTGTTGCTGATATATAATCTGACAACTGAAAATATTATTTCAGCATACAAACTAGAACACTCCCTTGGTGCCAATAATGTCTTTAAAAACTCTCTAATGTCTACAGAATAACAATATCACTTTTTGGATCGAAGAAGCAACAGTCCTGCCAATTCTTCTATGATTTGAATGAGATGGATTTTTGAGATTTGTTTTCTGCAGCTGGGTCACTTATTACAGGACAGCTCCCCTGAACATGGTCAAAGAGGCATTTGGATGAAACAAAATTCACTGAGGTATTTTTAACATGACAAAGTGAGATATGAATACATGAAAGGCAAAAAAGTAACATGAAAGAAATGTTGCAACCAAGAATTCTACATCATAATTAGGGAGATTAATATCCCACTGAGTCTGTTAAGGTTGTAAAAAACAATTAGGTTGTAAAATCCATTAAGCACAAGAATACACAGAATTCCTGGGTTCTACATACTATGTTTGTCCCAATGCGAGTAGACCCACTGAAATCAACAGTGCTTCTATATGTGGTGACTAATAAAATCCATTTATTTCAATGGGTCAATTGTAGTTGGGACAAATGCTGTATTTGGCCCTTGGCTTTCTGATAGGATAGGAGGATACCTGTCTAATACAACTCATTCATTGATTTAATTAATCTAAAAAAAAAATTCAATGCTATCTTTCAGCATCTAAAGTGATTTAAAATAAAACAAAGAAACAAACAAAAACTCTGAATAAAATAACTGCAAAAAAGTTTTAAACATTCAGAATGAAAAAAGCACAGGGAATTACTACCATGTTTCCTTGAAAATAAGACAGTGTCTTATATTAATTTTTGCTCCCAAAGATGTGCTAGGTTTTATTTTAGGGGATGTCTTATTTTTAATGAAGAAGAATTTACATTTATTGTTGAACAAAAAAATGAACATTTATTATATACTGTATATATATTTATATACAAAAAATTTGCTAGGTCTTACTTTCAGGGACGGCCTTATATTTAGCAATCCAGCAAAACCTCTACTAGGTCTTATTTTATGGGGATGCCTTATTTTCAGGGAAACAGGGTAGTATAATTTAAAATGTATTAACCACCCATCTAAATATTATGTCAAAAAGGGTCCAGTTTAACCCTTTCTGGCAGCAAGTTGCAGAGTTAGGGAGTTGACATTGAGAAGGCTTTCTCTTGCCTTTCTACAACTTCATTTATCTTGGTAGCAAAAAAGATTGGTGAAATAAGATTGGTTAAGATGACTGTAACTGACAGGATGATCCATGTGAAAGAATGCAGTTCTTCAGATATAGTTTATAGTCCTTTACAGATTATAACCTGTACCTTCAGCATTACAATTTTTTATTGTGACTCAGATTTTATCAAGAGAAGATTCACTGAGAAGAACCTGAAATAATACAAAATCAACATTCCATCCACTATCGTTTATATATATTTTAACTGCATATATAATAACCAGCATTTTACAATTCATTTAGATTTAAATAGACAAAAATAATCACAGCGTTAGTTACTTGCTGAAGTTTCCAGTTTGCGTTTATGAGGTGGGGTCTTCAATGATTCTGTTAATATCACCACGATGCTTTAGATCCACAGGTTTCTCCCACACTGACAACTGCATTGTAGGGTTGAAGAAGAAGACTCGGTCATCTCCAGTCCAGACTACACACCTATTTTAATTAACAAACTAGGCTTAGAGAATCTTAAATGCAACAGGATAGAAAAGATACTACGTGCATTGCTAATTAATTCTTCCCTCAAAGTCAAAAGTGCCAGCTGGGATGTAATTCTTCACTTATTCCTGTCTCACACATAAAAAAGGAGGAATTTAAAATGTTTTCTCCCCACTGGATGAAAATATGAGACTTTTTGCTATTTTCTCTGATTAACATACTAGTGGATCCTGGCAAATTCTGCCAGAAATATTTCACCCTTCCACTCTCCAGAGCCAGGTATGGGGGACCTGAGGTGCTACAGAGAGTGGAAGAGATCACTTCTTCTGGTTCTCCTTACTTAAAATAGTTTGCTTTACCCATAATCAAAATATAAAATGCTATAATTACATTAAATTCACTTTGGGCATTATATTTCGTATAATAGACATTCAGCTGTTATTGTAATAACTTATCCATTTATTGTGATGGTCATTAATTTTCATTTTGACAAAATCTTTGTCTCTGGAAGACTGTTTATATAAAAAAGTTGAAGTTATATAGGTCTCAATTGTCAGGAGCCAAGAGGGGCTGTCCACGTATCTCCCACACCATACATTCAACGAACCTGTGAGAAAGAGCAGGATGTTCATGACAGCCACACAGCTCAATGGCTTCATATTCATTGGCAATGTGAATGAGTTCCTACACTCATGCATAAAATAACTTCCATGAAAGTGGAACCTGAATTAAATTTGCAATAGGCAGCTATATGTGTAGCACTCTTTCTCAACGATGGACAATGTGCTGCTGCAAGGGTATGCCTATTCTGGACACTGGGAATGTGAACCTCCATTAGTATAGCATGTAATGTTGTGGAAGGGCACTAGGAGATACAGCCCTCCTGGCCTTCCATGCATAAATAAAACAAGTAAAGTAATGTAAGTGAATGTTCTTCCAATTTAGTTATTGCTGTTTAGTAAATAAAGGTGATTTACCAGATAAAGCAATAATCTCTTTTGTCTGGAATCATCTTGATTCATGCTGAATTTTTCTATGATTCATAGACTAAGGTCAAAGTAAGATATTACACAAGGCATATTTGCTATGCAATATACCAGTCTGTAATAAGGGTAGGGAGTACTGGCATTATTATAAATGCATGTGAAGCACAAATTAATCCAATCACAATGTTAAAAGTTTGATTTCAGAATCCACCTTTCATTCTTTGGAGCAGTATTGTTAGTAAATGTAATTCTTCAAACAATATCAGAAAGTAATTCTGGACAAGCAGACTTTGGATTATAAACTTTTTTTTTTTAAAAAAAAGAGTTTCAAATTAAACATTATTCAATACAATTTGGTAATTTTTTTTATTTTACGATCAGCTGAAAATTGTTCTGATTTGGAGATTACATTGCTCTATATCTGATAGATTTCAAAGAAAGGTAAGTGGCTAACTGTATGACAGCGTACATATTTAGAAAGAACAAGGAGAAAAGCATTCCAAAGATGAAATTATTTATCATATAATAAATTATTAATAATTAAAATCATTTAATTATTAGTATCAAAGTATTAGAGATAGCAATTGAGACATCTGCTAGAGAATTTTGAAAATGTTATTATGGCAAAATTATGAAGGGAAAAGGATAGAATTAATAATAATAACAATAACAACAACAATAATAATTTTAGATGTGCATGTCCTTTCACAATTATTGTAGTAATGTTAAGGGAAAACATTATGATTTCTTTGACTTTCCGGGATATGAGTCTTAATTTTAACACCTGCACTGTTAATCACCCCAGGAACTGTAAGCGCATCACTGACCATGTTTTTGGCTCACAGTAGATCATAGTGAAGTTGATAGAAAGCTTAAGGAGCAAGAAGCCAAACTACTATAAATATCAGAGTCATACAGCCATGACCATTAGGGAGGCCAGCCTTTGATGTGAGAGCAAGAGAATAAATCAGTATTTAATTG
This sequence comes from Urosaurus nigricauda, assembly GCA_034509955.1. NCBI lineage: Eukaryota > Metazoa > Chordata > Lepidosauria > Squamata > Phrynosomatidae > Urosaurus > Urosaurus nigricauda. The sequence continues at coordinate 195,548,193 of JAOEGL010000003.1, read as the reverse complement.
ATTTAACTAAAGATTAAACTGCCTGCCTTGGTTAAAATAAATATCTAGATTATATGAAGCAAATAAGCTCAAACTTGCTACACAAACTGACAGCCACCAGAGAATACATAAGCACTGTAGTTAGTAATGTCAGTAACAATTAAAGGTGCAAGAATTCGGTGACAGCTTTCTAAGAATTTTCCTTTCCACCAGTTAAGAATTTTCTGATCGTTGTGATTTCATCATTCTAATTTCCTTCCAAGTTTCTGTTAGTGTAGAAAAGTGCATAATCTCTACCTGTCTTTCCTCCCAGCCCATAGAAACTTCAGGGAAGCCACAATTTAGGGGGCCTTTTACATATTTATAGCACTATGATTCCATCTTAACTGCCATGGTTCCATCCTATGGAACCCTAGGTTTTGTAGTTTGGTGAGACACTCATGTTTTCTGGCTACAATTCTAAGTACCTCTTCTGAACTTGTAAATTCCAGGATGCCCTAGGATAGAGCCACGTCAATTAAAGTAGAATTATAGTACTATAAATGTGAAGTGTGAAAGGACCCTAGATTTGTGAAGTGGCAGAAGATTAAATCAGCAGCCCTGTGACCTGATTTTACTGAACACATGACAATGGAAGAACCTGATCAGAGATGATTGATCATAGGTCACCCATTAAAAAATCTAGCCTGGATTCATTTTTATTTGGTAGAGGAAAACCTGGAGAATTATGAGAGGGATGGTAGAGGATTTTCCCTATTTGGTATTTCATATATATTGGTATTTCATAAGACTGAAATCTTATGAATCCCAATAAGAAGTGACCTAATCTGCTTCTGCCAGATGGGCTAATGTGCAGGCTGGAAATGCAATGATAATGCCGACATTGGCCCATTCCAAATTCTCTGACACAATTCTTGGCTCCCAAAAAAGAGAGAAACAAAGTAGGGGAAATGGCTGGAATTCATTATTGGACTTTTGTCTAAGTGAGTGGACTTGCATCTGCAGGAAAGGGAATTGTGTAGATTTTCAACACCCATACTCAGCAAGGGACTGCTGTGACATTATTTTATAGGAGAGTCAGTGAAGTAAACATTGTTTATTGAGACCAATGTGTAATGTAAGCCAATGAACATGAAGCACTCCCAATGTCCATCTAGACACTGGCTTGGGACTGCTGATGAACAATTGCAGAGTCCAATATACATTGGGACTTTCTTGCTGTTCCTTGATAGTCATCTTCACAATTCATTATGATGGTTCCATAGAGTCTCTGCTACATAGCTAAGTATGTGTAAGGTTATGAAACATAGACTGCAGCAATGAATGAAAAGGTATATTATGGAAGAAAATACATCTTAAACTATATATGCACTATTTAAATTCTATTCAAAACACCAGCAACACAGTTTGATGCAGAAGTGGGATGCACCAACCTTGGATGAAACCCAGATGCAACAAATGATCCAGATCAGAAACAAACTCATTTGTTCATCTTTGGCATCTTACTGTGTCACAACCTAGCACATCTATGAATGCAAGAAACTACCTGTGCTTTCATTTAGGGAGTGAATATTCATGAGTGTATTCACTGTATTGATTTTGTTGCTGAAATTTTATTATTGAATGCATTTTTATTACAAACCAGCTCAGGAGTCATTTGGGAAGGAAGGAAGAAATGGCTCCCACATTGCTCATAAAGTAAAACCAAATAAATAATTTTTTAAAAATACAGTGGAACCTTTCTATCAGTTTGGCAAGCCATGCATATGACCATCGATGGGAAATGTCCACTGTATATAGTTGTAGATAGGTGTCCAAAGTATGGCAAAAGCTTTCTCAACACTTAAAGACAGACCAGTGAACCATCTATTGCTGGTAAAGGGCTGATTTGGATCTAAGCTGAACCATTTCTCCAACAATCAGTTTGTTTCTAAGTCAAGATTAGCACAACATGATTCTGTCTCCACTTACCATAATATATTCTGGCATTTGCTGGTTCTAATGTCAGTGGGGTGGTGAATCTGTCCTGGCTTTTAGGCTAAAATTAAGTAGGCTAGGTGTTGAATCTTAAGTCCAAACGTGTTTCAGTCCCCTCCATAGATCTTGCACAGTTAGACTAAATTTTTGATTCCAAGTTGCTGGAATCTGAGTGGCATGGTGGTTTGTAGCAGTCATATGTTGTTAGTGGAAACTGGTGACTTCATGATCGGTGAATCCATTCTACATTTTAGTTCAAACATTAAGGAACTATAACATGATCAAACTTTTTCATTAAATTAGCTTTAGTTCCTTGTGGAATTCAGAGTTTGGACTCAAAGCCAGGCAATGGCACTGAGAGAAAAACAGGACCTTTTAAGCATCAGTGGTGGTGTCTTTGTCAGTGTTAGTTCTCTACAAGGTACTGAACCCTGTTCCCCAAAAGAGGTTCGGCAACTCATGTGGCCCCTGGCTGCATCCACATTGCAGAAATAATCCAGTTTGACATCAGTTTAACTGCCATGGCTCTATGCTATGGAATTCCAGGAATTGCAGTTTGTTGTGGCACCAGAGCTCTGTGACAGAGAAGGCTAAATGTCTCACAGAATTACACTTCCCAGAATTCCATAGCAGTGGTGTCAAACTGCATTATTTTCACAGGGGAGAGGCAGACAAAATCTAAACAAAAAACCAGAGTAGATTTACCACTTCACTTTCAGGGTAGCTAACACCTATCACTATACAGCATTATTCACATCAGTAAGCCAGTCAGCCAGTTATATGAGAGACCATGGTGAGCAATGGTCCAAGGTGGTGAAATACAGTGGAACCTTGGTATCTTCTAGGGTTTGGTTCCAGGACCCCCATAATATACCAAAATCCATGGATGTTCAAGTCCCATTATATACAATGGTGTAACAAAATGATATCCCCTATATAAAATGGTGAACAGCAAGATTTGCTTTTTGGATTTTTTAAAAAATATTTTCAATCTGTGGATGGTTTAATCTGTGAACACAGAATCCAGTGTATGGAGGGCCAGCTCTAGTAAACTGCTTAGCCTGTGCAGATGAGGGAATGATCCAAAATTGACTAAAAAAACTATCCTTAAAAAAACATATTCACTTTTCCAGATAAGCATACTTACCACCAACCATACCTTGGACAAGGCTCAGCAGTTTGAAAAACTAATTGAGGAGGTTACTGTGGATCCTTAATCTCACATTAAACATTCCATTTCCAGTTTCCAGTGTACTCCCCCCCCCCTTTTTTTTAAATATAGGAAACATGCATAAGAAAGTTGAATGTGATTGTATATGCCACTAAGCAAGAGGCAGCAGGAACCAAGTCACAGACAAACATCTTATACTCAATGGAACACTTTAATGTTTATTTTGTCCTGTACCAAACACAGAAGTTTTGGGATTCATTCCTGTGTCTCAAGGAAGGACAGAAACCCTATGAACCTCCAAATGTGGGTGGTAAGAAAGGTTCTGAAGTCAAATGTGTAGATTTGATGCAAATTCATTTTAAAATAAATAAATAAATAGGTCACTCAATCCTAGGGCTATTTATTCATAATAAAGCCCAGTTACTCTGAAATAAGTGTGCACAGTGCAGCAGTCTTGAAATCGTTGATTTCTCAACTGTTGCTTTCTTCCTCCTATTCCTGAATTCCAAGACTCTCTGGTCTGTGTATCACAGGTTCTTTTCCATTACTCTGGATGATGGCAGAATTCATTTTCAGCTAAAAATGCATTCATTGTGTTAACTGTTACCACTGGGCCAGCTGAAGCCCAGGCATTTATCTAATAAAAGCAAGGTAATAGCTAAAATGGAAATGGCCCATTTTCACATCTGACTGAAAGGCCCAGAAAACCTCTCTGGAGAGGTGCTTAAAATGGATCCAAATGGCAGTTCCCTCTAGAAATCTCTTCACTTTTCCATTACTAACCCAATTTGACATTTAATTTAAAAATTATCAGACTCATCTCCCAGCATCACACATTGCTTGTCCCTATTTGGCATAATAAAGGTTTCAATTATCCCAAATGCAGAAATATGGTAATTTGTTTCTATCAGAGGACACTAATTAAAAATAGTGAGAATAGTAGAATTTTACCTACAAAATACTCTTAAAACCAGCACCATATTGCTAAGGTTTAAATACCACTGAATTCAGTGAGACTAACCCCAGAATAAAGATCATCAGGTTTACACTAGAAAGGTATAAACTGTCATATGTTTATTGAGGTACTGATTATTTGGTGTGCTGCACTGTATTTTGACTGCATCTGCCAGAATGAGGTTTAGTCCACCACAGCTAATATCACAATAAGTTGTAGGTCTCTAAGGACTTTATCACATGGGGGGAAATAAGGGGGGGGATCAGGAGTTTAAAGAGCCATTATCCCATTAAAATCATGCAATCACAATAAAGATTTTCACACATCATCATCATTAAAGAGCCATTATACCGGAAATAAACAAGCAATAAACAGCAACAAATCATTTATGGGATTTCCCTGTGAATGAATTGTTGCTTTTTATTGCCTTTTTATTCCTGGGATAATGTCTCTTTAATGACGACATGGTGTGAAAATCTTTATCACAATCATGATATTTTAATGGGATAATGGCTATTCAAACCCCCGATTTTCCTGTGTAAAATCCTAAGATGCCACAAGGCCATGTACCCCGCTTTTTTTTCTTTCTTTGCCTTTTTTTCTCTAATGAGAAAATTAGTTTTTAGACCATTAAACCCTCAGTCTGCAATGATGAGGAGTACCATATGTATTCCAGTGTTCATACTATGGCAACTGTTCACCAATCAAAAAGGCAAAACAGTATTCATGCAAGCTTTCAAAATGCAAATGTTTATTGATCAGACAAGATTTTCTTTTCTTAAAAAAAAAAAGAGCATAAATAATACAGATGTGAATCTGTAAATTCTCCCGGGACAAAATAAATAACTTTACCATTTTTCATCTCACTGTGAGAAAGACACCTAAAAAAAATCATAGTTTCCTAGTTTTCTAAGACTATCCCCAGTTTGGGACTTCCTCTGTGAAAAAAGGGGCATTTGTTTGCACAGAAAACTATGTTTTCTACAAAGATTCTTGCCCATCTAGAATTCTCCTTGTCAGGTTTCCCAGTACTCAAGAAATCTATTTTGGAGGCTTGGGCTCTTGAACTGTCTCTAAAAGGAAATGAGATGGGGGGGGGGCGCTTCAGTATAAATCTTCCTTTTGGGCTGATCCTTGTGGTTATTCTCTCTTATTAAGTTTTGGGGCTAGGGAGAGAGCTTCCCAGGTTGGCCTTCCAAAATTGACTCTTTGAGATACCAACTAATGTCTTTTAATTTCCTCTGGGGACTGGTGTTTCACCCAAAGGTCGCTGGGGAGGTGTCCTTTTGTTTGCTCAGCCCCGGCTTGCAAACATTTAACTAGGTTTTAGGTCAATAAAGATAGCCCTTGTTTAACTCCCAGTACTGTGTCTGCTCTCATTATTTCATGGCTGGTCACAATTCCTAGTTTGGGATTTACTCTGGAGGGTGGGGGGAAGACAAATTTTTTTGTGCAGAAAAGAAATATCCTGAGTGGAAAGGAAATTCCCTGGGCATAAAGCAACATTTTCTGCATAGAAAACCAATCTTTTGAACTACAAAGATTCTTGCCTGTCTAGAATTCTCATTGTTAGGGTTTCTCAGCACTCAAGAAACCAATTTTTGACCATTATGTCAATATATTTGAAAATTATTCCATCTCCAATATGGTGGAAAGAAACCTGAATGGTCTTATAATCATGTGGTCTTGATCTTTTGAGATGGGTCTAGCAGATAAGTTACATATAATCAAATTAGGCTCACTAGGATATACACACAAAAGCCCTGATGGACCCTGGCTGCATTTGCACTGCAGAGATAATCCAATTTAACACAAATTTAACTGTCATGGCTCCATGCTATGGAAGCCTTGGAACTGTAGTTAGGGGAGACATTTAGCCTTCTCTGTCAGAGATCTCTGGTACCTCAACAAACTAGTTTCCAAGTTTCCATAGCCTTGAGTTGTGGTGGTGTCTTATTTTTGGGGGATTTATTGATTGTCCCAATAAGACTATTGCCACAATATGGACTTTGCAATTCAACTTCTGATCAAAACATCTAACCTAGCATTTATACTATCTGGATAGCACACAAAGTAAACAGAGTACTGTATGATGTTAAATATCCTATTTACAGCATTTAGGACTGTATATTTAATCTTATATATGTTTATGAAACAAATTGTTGCCAGAGACTTCAAATCTATATCCACTTAGTGGACTTACTTGGGGGGATTTTCTTCTAAGCAAGGGTGTATAGGATTGTGCTAATGGTACAAATTGAAAGAAATGTGCTGGATTTGACAGTCTTGACAAAAGTCATATTTTTTGGAAAACCAGAAAATTATCATGAGAAATATACACTTCACACCAAACATTCACACATTTGTGAAACTTAATGGTAATTTCTATAAATAAGGTGTACTTGTTTTGAAATGGAAATCGCTAGAATATATAACTCATTAAGGGGCATACTATATTCGATAAAGCAATATTGTATAACCTCTACACATTGTCTAAATGAATGCACCCATTAGGGGGAAATGTGAAAAAAATGAACACAATTCAATATGTAAGCTAAACATAAAGTCTCACCATCTGATACATAACAAAAACAGACAAAATGCAGTAAATATTTGAAGAATAGAATTGACACAGAGAGATTTATTTCCACATGAAATGGGAAGTCATGATGAATTATGTTGATCATCTGATGTGGGCAGACTGGGACTTTTCACCTTCCATCCATTGGATGAAAGTCCCTCCTGAGACCAGAATATATAATGAAAATTATTCGGCTAATTCAGAAATGGGCAACATCTGGTCCTCCAGATGTTGTTGCACTGTGACTCCCATCAGCCCTCATAAGCATAGTTAATTGGCTCTTTGAGCCAATGTAGCCCAACATCTGGAAGGCTACAAATTTTCCACCTCTGTTCTAATAAGTCTTTTTGGAGCAAAGATATATTAAATTTAAAGTAGACCTATTTAATCATAGGGATATCCAGTGCTACTCACATTTAACAATGGATGCACTCAAATTGGGAATCCCAATAGGATTCAGGACATAAATGTTTCTTATATCAAGATGGATGGTGGTTATAATTGGGTTTGCTGCTCCATAAAACCAGAAGAGTCTGTACTGATTAAATTATGAATAGTTGGGCTTTATTCAGTTGATATGGTATCTTGAGAATTTCAGAGAGCAACAGGAAAAAATGGCAAGTAAATATATAACTATGATAAAGAATATTTATCTGTGTCTGTCTCTGACAAAGCAGTAGACACAGCCAAACATCTGCAGCACAATCACAGCAGGTGTTCCTGCTTCATAATCAGCCTTTGTAGAAAAGGCTGTGGAAACCCAGGTAGATTTCTGGAAGCAACACTAGAAGCAGTTTGTCAAAGACATCCCTACCAGTTCTGATCCCTCAGCTTTGATCCCTCACTAAGAGGAAAGGTTAAATATTTGGGGGATCTTCAGCTTTTCTTGCAAAGCTAGTAGGGAAAGTATGATACAGGTACATAAAATTACAGTCCACCCTCTATGTCCGTGGATTTGCCATCTGCATATTTGAGCATCCAAGGATGGCAAGCCTGTTAGGGGGTGGCAGCAGCGGTGGAGGAGGAAGAGGAAAAGGAGGGGACAGGGAAGACGAGGAGGAGGTGGCCATGGAAGGGGGTAAGAGGAGACGGAGAAAGGAGGAGGGAGGTGGAGGAGGCTGGAGGAGCTGGAAGCAGCAGCAGCAGGAGGAGGAGGACCCACAGAAGTGGTGACAGGAGGGTGTAAGAGGAGAAGAGAAGGAGGAGGCAGGCAAGAGATGGAAGAAGAATCATCCCCTGCTGCCTTGAATTGGTGAGGAGGGCTGTAGGGGGTGATGGGGTGGTGAAGTCGCATTGTCCACAATGGTGGCGAAGCCGCGTGGCCACACCACCATTGAGTACTATCGGACTTGAGCATTTGAGGATTATGGTATCCCACTGTATGTGTGATGTTGAGAAAGTAGGTAGTGGAGAGTATCCTAAATAAATAAATAAATAAACAGGGAAGTACTTCATACAATACACAGTTAAACTGTGGAAATCATTACTTAAAAATATAGTGATGGCCCCCAACTTGGATGACACATCCATGGTAGATCTGGCTGTTTGTTTGGGGCTCTATATATCCCCTTTCCTTGACCAAAGGCAGAATGCCTCCATATATTAGTTGCTGAGAAGCAGGAGGGGTATGTTGCTGCACCCATATGCTACTCAGAGGCTTCCCACAGGAATCTGGCTGATTATGGTGTCAACAAAGTGCAACACTAAAGCATTTTGCCTTGTGCTACAAGGCTCTTCTTATAGCTTAATAAAACTGATTTCAACATAAGGTTCTAAACTATCATGGAGGATGCAGCCACCCAAATTATAGAACAAAAGAAGCACTGCTTATGAAACAAATTATAGTGTCCAATAGAAATAACTCCACAATGACATGTCAGTTCCTATAAGCAAATTCATTGGCCTAGTTCTTCACTTTTAATATAACTAAATGACAGAAAACGTTACTCTACCCTTCAGGTATCCCACCAGAATGTGAAATGTGAATATGACATGACAATTCCACAGCCTTTACAATATAGCATGAATGTCTCTGCAGAGCTGGTGTGATTGCACAGAAGCAATCAAAACTCACCTTTGAATTTGTTATTAAGCTGTGCAACCTGGAATCACTCTCAAACTTTCTGCTCTTGTTCCCCAATGACATTCCAGTGCATGTCTGGTAATGTCATATCAACCACAGAATCCATCAGAAGCATGGAGTCAGCCTAAAAGTGGAGAGGTTTTGGGATCAGTTCCATGTTCTCACTTGGTGTGTTAATGTATGATATTTTGATGTTACATCTAAATAGGCAGGAATTTATAATATATTCCCTAAAGGTCTGCTCCATGTTTCAGTGTGATTCTGTGATGGATGATCTGAAGGAATCTGTCTGATGAATCATCTGACATCATTGGCGTTAATATTGTTGTTGCTTGCCTTTAATTCATTTCTTGCTTATGGAAACTCTAAGGAGAACCTATCACAGGGGCTTCTTGGCAAGATCTGTTCAGGGGAATTTGCCTGTGACTTCCTCTGAGGCTTACAGAGTGTGACTTGCCCAAGGTCACCCAGTGGGTTTCTGTGGCCAAACAGGGAACTGAACCCTGGTCTCTAGAGTCAAATGCTCAAAATACGACATCACACTGGCCTTAATATTAACACTAAAAGCAAACCACAAGATTATTTTTCTAATGAAATGCAGATCTAGGGCTTGCTTCAAAATTACTACTACAACTATCTGTCATGGTTGGCCTGTAATGTACAGTGCAACCCCAAGTATGACTATTTGATCATAAATTACATTGAATAATATGGGGTCTCAGACATATGTGATGCCCAACACTGTGTAGGAAGGTTCTATTTCTCATGGCCTCCACACAAAGGAGATGAGAGGGCTTTGTGACTAGCGCAATGTGCCGTGATGTCATATATGGAGGGGTGAAACCACAGGTAATATAAAGTTCGGCCACCCCTCTACGTTTCCCTGTGCAAGCTTTGCAGCACGCTGCATGAGAGGGATGGTGGACAGCATGGGAGTTTGTTGAAGGGCTGACACAGACAGTCCTGAAGGAGCAGCTTGATGTCGCCCCTTTGATTGTCGGGTTGGGGTCACAACAACTGCAAGTCATGCTCCCAACCTAGCTGTTTGCTGGTGCAAAAAGAAGTGGCTGAAAGCCACTGCCTTTTGAGATTGCAAAAAGCTGGCTTTTTTGCCACCGCTGAGGCTTTGCAGAGCTCCTGCAGCATGCAGCATATAAACACCACACTGCCAGAGCACCACAAAGCTGCCCTCCATATGGGTAGATGGGTGGGCGGGCGGCTTCATGGTGGGTTCCTGCCAGCTTGTGTGTGTGTGTGTGTGTCATCTAAACAACCTGCCCCCAAGCCGGTAGGAAGCCACTGCAAAGGGGCCGTCTGTTTCACTCCTAAGTCTTTCTTTTTTACTTTGATTTAACAGGGCACAGAGGGTGGCTAAGTGATTGTGTGGGCAGGCCCCTAAAGATTCCACGCGTACACACACACACACTAATCCCAACAGCACACATCATTCTGGGCTGCCGCTGCACATTCAGGTGGCACTTTGGTCTATTGGTGCTGCAACATGCTTGCTCCCTTCCCAATACATCAGTGTTTGAAAGTGAGAAAAATGTTTTAAAGTGGAATATAGTATAAATGTGAGGTTCTGGTATAAAGGCAGGAACCAGAATCTGCCTTTGGTAGACAGAAGGCCTTTATCCATAGAAGGCCTTTATTCATCTAATTTTTGAGGTCCTCCATTGCACCACAACTCATACCATTCATCAGAGTTCTTTAAACCTCTGTTCAGAAATTTACACGGGTTGGATGCACTACCCTAGCTAGACTGGGACTTGCTTTAGCTTTTTTTTTTTCTTTATATGTATATCCAACACTGTATCTTTAACCTTGCTTCTATATTCATATTTCCTACACATTTTTAATACACCATCCAGTCTGAAAAGTGGGATTAGAATTTTTTTGTGTGCGTGTCATCTTTTTGTGAAGTTATGAGTAGAGAAGTATGCACTTCACACTAGCAGTTTCTTTTTAAAATAATCATAAACAGGTCTCACAATGTATGGGATCTTTTTCATTTTCCCACAATTAAAACAGATTGCTAATTCATGTTTGGCAGTAGCACCAACAGAGATTAAAAAAAGAAACCTGGTCTGCATGTGCTTACCATGGAGATCCTGGTACTGGAGTGGATGCCACAGGTTTGTTGCCATTTGAACCACCATCGTCATCTGGGAGTAGGTTTAAAGAATGATTCTTCATGTGAAAGAAACATATCAAAATTAATCAACAGAAGGCATCTGCATGCTACATGTTTCACTTACATTACACTAATAAATTTAAATGATGTATTTCTTTTTGGTTATTGGAATAATGTATCAGCATCCAGTAGCATTTCTCAACCTTGGGAGCTCCTTATTGATTGGACATTAGCTCCCCAAAATCCTTAGCTCTGGTTGTACCAACTGGGATGACTGGAACCTGAGGTCCAAAACATCTGGGGGACCAAAAGTGGATGATTACTGACCTACAAGAAATTTAGTCTAACAAAATGAATGAGCAGGACATTAGAAAAAAATGGCAGTTTGAATAGCAGAAAGTGTAATTGTTTCTTTTACCTATTAAATAATGATACTGTCTTAAATCATCTAAACTCTAAAATTTAATTGTGTTTTTATCTCCTACTTGTTTAAGTTTTTCTAACCTACTTTGAATTGTTAGTAAACACCATAAATTAGTGAATGTCATAATCTCCCTGCAATTAGAAAAGTAACATGTCAAGCAGGAGACTAAACTTGAGAAGAGAAATGATTGACTAGCCATATAGAAACATTTTGATGAAAGGCAATTTTCAAATATACTGTATGGTCTTAAATGATGAAGTCTCATGGATTCTGTATCCTGTGACTTATCCACAAAAATAGTTTTGACTCTCTCTCATGTTTGTCTGAGGCTATCAGCAATGGGCCAGTAAATCCTTGTAAGATCCCATTAAGCAATATGACTGTATTAAAAAGAAAATGTATACAACCAACTCTTTTTCTCTGCTTGCTGCAGATCAACTTTCCCCCCAGATTGGAACAAACTATCGAGAAACAAACCTTCTTGTCTTCACTCTCTGTTGGTTTATTTTTCATTTCGGTATGTAAAATAAGGGTTGGTGGACAGGGGGTTCTGTTAGATTCTTTGCCTTTATCTGCAAGTGAAGGGAGAAGGGAGGGGAAAAAAGGTAAGATCCAAAAACTGTCTACAACCCACTGAGCTGTCAACATGTTCTTATTATTTGAGTCTTTTATGGTTTAGCTTAAAAGCTGGAATTCTTGTTAGACAGACACATGAAATGGTTTTATTCATTTCCCAAAAGAATAAATGTGTCCATGTTACAAAATGTGATTTCTGCAATGTTCCAAACTTCATTGACAAAATGCTGGAAATAAAATTTGGTAGTCATAAAACATGTCACAAAACAATATTTCTTCTAAGAATTGCTAAATTTAAACCATATAGTCCGGAAAAAAATGAATAACTTTATTTTACACAGGTTGTACACTTTATTTTACTCTGTGAAGAAAAATGACTAAGTTAAACATTTTTAATCAGAGATTTTAAGAAGGCTAGGATACAATTACCACAGGGATGGGTCATATTCTCTGGATGCAAACTCTGACATAATGAATTTAACTTCACCAATCTCTTCATCCTAACTTTTTGTGACAAAAGAAAAAGCAGATACAGACCCATATGTCAAGATCATCGTCAAGGAGCCAGCCCTTTCTTTCCTGTGTTATATTTCCACCTGAAATCTTTCCCAACTGCTGTGTGGCCCAATTCAAGAACTAATAATATCAAGACAAAAACATTTTATTGATGGTGAGGATTTTCAATGGAAACATGTTACAGAAAGAAAAGGGTTAAAAAATACTTTCCATTTCATCTTCCCCAATCCAGATCAACACCACCCCCAACCCAACACTATTTCTGCCTTTTGTAAATATAGGCTGCCACCCTGTTAGCAACACACACAGGCTATTGTCTATATTTGGTCACTGCAGAAATAGGTATTCCCTTCCTCTTTCTTCAGTAACCAAACCCTCACTGGACCTACCGCAGAAACCCCTCATCCATTGACCATTCATGCCTGGAGGAAAACAGTCTATATGACCCAGACAAACCTCAGCAGATGATGCAATCATGTTGTATCTGGTTATAGGAACATAGCCAGATGTTCCTGCTATCCTTTTGCTCTTATTCAGTCACAGGTGGCCATGGGCAGGGGGACAGCAGTGGTTTTGTTGAGCAGTGCTAAATCGCTTAACATATCATAGTTCCATACGTGGCACTACAGTAGTGTGCTATGCTGAACCTTGCAGGATTGCAGCCATGGAGATTTGAGACTGAGTTATATAGCAAAAAAGGGGATGTTTATCCCTTTTCTCTCAATAATAATAATAATAATAATAACCTCACAAGAAAATATACATTTGACTGCATATCACATGTGCTTTGGCTCATAAATAGAGAGCCAAAACATGTAGACTGTTCACATGCCACTGTGGTTCCCTTATTATCTTTATGCTTCTTGTACAATATAATAGCAGCAAGATACAAAAGCAAACCACAAAATTATACCTTTTTCAATATCTATTGTAGAATCTGTTAACTGAACTAAGCAGGCATTAACAGAAGTGGCCTCCAATCCACTATATGCCATGTGGGAACATGCTTGGTTTGAGATTTGCTCTCACTCCTTGACAGAAAATGAATTAGTCACATTTTAATCCAGGGGCAGACAACCTCCTGAGCTCCAAGGGTCACACACAGTTCCATGAGACATCTATCAGACTAATTTAAAAAAAAAAATTAAAACAACTCTCCTCACAATCTGTAATGAATATGTAGATAACTATGGATGTGGTGGGATTGTTTCAGGGATGGAAAGAATATCAGAGAATATTTTAAAAGGGTAATATATATATTGAGTGTTGAGAAATAGTGACAAGAAGAATCCTGGACTGAGGAGAATATTTGTTGTTTCCAGGAGACAAAACAGACTTTTCTAAGCGGGCAACAACATTAGGTAATTGGGAATTGATTCATATACATACATACATACATACATTACTGAATCTTAAAAACTACACAGACATTTAAGACATACAAATTTCCATAGACATTACACAAATAATCATATCACATGCACCACAACCAACTAATACATTACAATTCAAACCTTTGTATCCCTATAAGTGTAAAAAAATTCCTGATAGCATTACTTCCTGCTGCTTCTAGGTTATATTTTCTATATAATTTATTCTATGTAAAATTTGCACATGGTTGATTTGCATAGAAAACAACATTTTCTATGCAGCAAAAAGCATTTTCTGCACAGGAACTAAAATTTCTGCATTGAGTCATTATATTGAACACAGAAAATGTGGCATAATATTTATTTATAAACTTGTGCTTATTTTAAAATCCTGTTTTATGATCAAAGTTATATTTTTAAACCAATTTGGGGGTTTAGTTTTCTTTTAGCCTAATGCAAGGCAACATCTAAAGAATAATAATGTTTCAATCCACATACTTTTAGCCCAAGAAGCACCAATCACTTCAACATTCAGAAAGATCAAGCTTTCTAATACAAATGGGAAATGAGTGTACTACATGAATTGCTGCAGTTTTTCAGTCATGATGCTGTGACAAGGTAAGGCAGACAAAATCTGCTGGTCTGAGAGGCCTGTTTCTCCAGTGCCTGCCTGCCATCCTTTACACTACAGCTACAGTGCCTGTAGACTTGGTTTTACCAGCGTAGCAATCCAATAGAATTTTGGGAGAAAAAGAGGAGAATAAAAGAAAGCATGAAAAGGAAGCACACATACTTCCAATCTGATAATTAGGGTGAACAGAATGTATTTCTGACAATGTAACCTTCCCAAGACATCACTAAAGTAACTGATTTTCACTTTTGTGACTGGCTTCAAAAGAATCAGTGTAATTACGCTTCCTGTCTTCACAGGTGGCTTTCTGGCCAAGTCTCTTGCTCAGAAAGAGAGATAAAGTGGCTGTGGGCAGTGCTGTAACTGTGGTGCACCCCCTGCATATGCAACAAAGAATTCTCCTTCACAAGTCTGAAACTTCGAGTGCAAATAAAGAGATTCTACAAGCTGGCTCTTAGGTTAGTTAATCTCACTTTAACTCTGCAAATGGAGATTAGTGCTGGGACAAAAGCACCGAGAGACTGTTGGCAGGCACACTGCTAAGCAGAGCTGTGGACATATCCCTTGATGCTTGGAAACAACAGGCTTGAACATCTTCCTAAACTTGCTAAAAATGAATAAATCACACAGTAAACAAAGGGATGAATCTATGTCAGATTTTAGCTGGTTTTATTTTTAAACTTTCATCTCACTTCTTTTTTGTATAACCCTAGGCAGCTAGCAAAAGCATGGTTTTAAAGTAGCCAGAGGATTTGAAAAACCAAGAAGCTGCCAGCAAGAGGTAGCCAGCCAGAAGGAGCTGTGGGATTTGAAAAAGCTGACTTCTTTATTCAGTTTCCAAATTCCTCTAATGTATTAGGCCTAAATCCAATTGCTAGTCCCTATTAGGACAAAGGGGCCCACTGAATCAATGGGATTCACAGAAGTGTTGACTTGCCTTTCAGCAACTGTTTCAATGGCTCTCCTCTAGCTAGGCTTACCAGTGAGATTTAGGCTTTACTAGTGGGAGGAGGGGAAGGAACCTCTAAGCATAGTGCATTATGTTTTACAATCCTTTAAAACACAAGGCTGGCAAGAAAGCCAAGCATTTCCCTGCTTGTTTTGACATGAGACAGCTGCTGTTCAACACTTTGAGTTCATCATGGCATAAATGCAACGAGAACAACAGAATTTTGCTTTGAACAGCATTGATTTCAGTATGTAATCTGACTTCAGGAAACACAGGGTGAAAACACCTCTCTCTCTCTCTCTCTCTCTCTCTTCTTCAGATCTGTGGTAAGATCATAAAAGCCCTGCCAGATCATATCAAGAGTCCATAAAATCCAGCATCTGCTTTCTTACAATGCCTAATCAGATGTTTTTGGGAAGGCCACAACCAAGAACATGAAGGCAGCAGTCTTAGTAATAGTTTCTCGTTGTTCTACAGCAGCTATGAGAAGCATACTAATTTTGAACCTGGCCATGTAGTAGACTGACAGCACTCCAAAGCATGCTGGTATTCAATGGAACTATGAGCAGTGAAGGTGGAGAATGGATAGAGTGCAAATGACTCATGACTCACTGTGAAACTAACCAAACATGTCTAAGAGCATATAAATAGTGGCTATTATGTGTCAGTGAAGGAAGCAAAAAGGACTGTTTTTGTGGCTTCCATTCTGTCATTGAGTATCTGCCCAACTGAGCTCTTCAGAAAGCTCCAGGTTCTTTTACCGCCTGCTCTAGTGAATGGAAAACTGGATGCTTCAGATGTGCAGCTTTCATCCACCTCCATTTTGAGCAAAACTGACATGATAATGGAACAATGAAGGCTTTGGTGCATCTTGGTATAAAATAAATTATATATTGGATGTAACCAAAATGTAAGATCTGCTGGGATTCTGGTTATCTTCCAGATGTAGGAAACATTATTTATAATCATTTATAGGGGAGTTTGAGGACATGAATTTTCTCTGTACATGTAATTGGTTTGTAACTCAGAAGCTTTCCTTTCTGTTGTTAAGGCTGCCAGTTTGGGGGATGGGGAAGAGAAAAGGGGGGAAAACTTAGTAAATAAGCCTTATGGCCATTTTTATATTATGTGGCATTTTAGTGTGTTCATAAGATTGTATTCTATATTGCTCAGTTTTATGTTTTACGATGCTGATATTTATTGTTTGATTTTAAAATGTGTTTATTGTATTTCATATGGCCTAAAGACTTTGTCAATAAATTTAATTTATGTCATTTTGAAATCTCTTGTGAAATTTTCACTGAAATATTCCCAAATGCAGAAAATCATCAAAATGCTAATTAATCTTGTTTGGCAGCAAGAAATCTTTTGACAATTTTCACATTTACATGTAAGAAGAAAATAGGTGAAGACTGACATCCCTAATTTCATGTTGTTTCCATTCTTTCTGAAGAGTAGTATGCTAAAGAATACTCTGGCCTTGAAGATGGCTTGGATTCTGCAGCTCAGAAATTTCTCATTAAGATCTAGCAACTTACACTCTAAACCAGTGGTTTCCAAACTTCCTCCAAGTCTTTTGGACTTCAACTCCCAGAAGCCCTAGCCATCTTGGCAAACAATCAGAAATTCCATGAGCTGAAGTTCAAAACCTCTGGAGGACCAACATTTGGGAATCACTGCTTTAGATCCAGCTCTTCTCTGTCAGGTTCTTGGCCCTTTTAAAGATTATTGCCAAGAGACCCTTAATTCCCATCCTTTCTCAGTCTGTAAATGATCTGTCTCAGTCTTACTTTCTCTAGTGACTTCACATCTGGTCCCACTGCTGACCACTCACTGTCTTAAACATCAACCTAAGTCCCATTCTTTCTGGCCTTTTCTGCTGGCCTTTTTTTACCTAAGGTATTCACAACTCAAACACCAGCTGTCCTTTCTGCCTTGTAGTTTAGAGTACTGCCTTTAATGCACCTGATGGACCAATACCCCAAACCCTTCTTCTGGCTGGACATTCTCCACCAATCAGCTTCTATGGAATGCTGGTCACTATCTCCAAATCAGTAGATGCATCTATATTGTAGAAATAATGCAGTTTGACACCATTTTAGCTGCCATGGCCCCATCCTACAAAATCCTGGGATTTCTAGTTTTGTGAGGCACCAGCACTCTTTGGCATAGAAGGCTAAAGACCTTTTAAATTACAATCCCAGGATTCCATAAAATGGAGCCACAGCACTTAAAAATGGTATCAAACTTCATTATTTCTATAGCGTAGATGCAAATAATGTCACACAGTCTGGACTTTTAACCATATAAATGCCCATGCTAGAACTGGCCTGTTAGCCACACAGTGATTCTGTACAGACCAGTGTTATACACCATTGTCAGGGCAGAGTGGGGAATGGTGCTCCTTTGGTGCAGCGTCCAAATGACACAGTGCCAAAAGAAGTGCCAGAAAGTGCTGCCATGGCAGCAAAGGCACCTTTTCCCAGCACAAAAAGCAGAGGCATTTTACCATTCCTTTTGGTGTTGAGGAAAGGCCAGATTAGGACCATGGCATGTAGTTGCTGCAGCTCTGATCTGGCGCTGAAAGGGGCGGTAGCAGGCCACTCCAAAAGGGATGGTCTATTTAGCCACTGTGCCACTTAAAACACACAAACTGTCAAAACAGCCTCCCAAATCAATATAATTTACTTATCAAAACAAAAGTCTGCACAAATGCTCTCTTCCTTCCCCTTGCCAGTTGTTTTACCCTACCAGCCTCCATTTATACAACAGTTAACAGAAACATATATGCCCATAATACAGACTGCAACATGACTTGGTTATTTCTCTACAAGGTGTACTTGCATTCCACATTTATATCATTTTGATGGTACTTTAACTATTATGGTTCCATCTTATGGAAATCTGGGATTTGTAGTTTAGGAGCTTATCATACGAGGCTCTAGGAACACAACTAGCATGGAACAAAAGGGGCGGGAAGGGAACGGAATGGGGGAAAGGACACATTCTACCACACGCCGGAAGGCTGCCAATGCCACCAGAAGTCCCTGTTCCATTCCCTATATATCCCCAGAGGAGTCGATTTTCAAGAACTGTTCAGAACAGTTCTTGAAAATTGCCTCCTCTGGGACGGATGGGGAACGGAATGGAAAGAGGACTTCCAGTGGCATCGGCGGCATTCTGGCATGTGGTAAAGTATGTCCTTTCTCCATTCCATTCCCTTCCTGCCCCCTTTTGTTCTGTGCTAACTGCATTCCTAGAGCCCCGCATGATAAGCTCCTTAGTCAGGCAGGATTCTCTACCAAAAGGATAGACAACAGTGTGGGGGCCCCAATCACCTCAAACAAACAATTCCATATGGGCCACAGCCCACACAACAAAGCAAATTATTTCCATTTTCATCTGCAGTCTCTCTCAAAATGGTGACAGGAAGTGACATCATATCACCGTCTGCTTCCATTTTGAGAGAGACTGAAAAGAAATGTTGGGAGAGTACTAAATTGTGGGCTGCTTGTGGGGAGTTTTCATGTATTTTCACATACCTGGAGTGCTTTCTCGATACGCTGAGAGCAAAAATCACCAAAAATCACGCTGAATTCTTCGTAAAATATTTGTGAGGAGGCTAGGCCTTTAGAACCAAAAGTGGGGGCCCAGGGGACACATACAGCATGTGGGCCACTCCTTTTGTACTACAAGGCCCCAGTGCACTCTGATGAACTACAGTATCTGAAGTACTTTGATTTAATCCCCAGATCTCCTTTTCATAGTATCATCATGGAGTGCAGTAAAAGTCACTAGCAGACAATTCTACACAACTTACCAAATTACAGATCCCATGATTACAAAGAATAGTTGAAGTAGCATCAAACTGATATAAATGTTTAGTGCATAAACACCTTAGAAGAAGAGGCCTGGCAGACAATAGGCTTTCATTTAAAGATAGAAAAGATTCTCAGCATCAGTTAAAAAACACAGAGCCCTCATTATGCATGCTTATATCTGGCGAGACATTAGTTGCAACTAAAGCTCACAGATACCTGAAAACATGCATACAATATGACTGGGTATTTCACTGAGTGATGAAAAACCCTGCTGTGTCTTGTTCGGTTCTTTTAATCCAATGTTTTCTTTTGAGCTAGATATGCTTTAGAGGATCAAGAGAGACCAACCACTGAACTAGGAAGAACTCCTGGGTTAGAGCAATCCAGAAAATGAATAGCAAGCTTATCCTAAGGAGACTGCCTCCTTTATTACAGAACATTCTATTATATTACCTTTATAAAAGAAAGCATTCATAGAGTTTCCAAGCCAGCCTGAATTTTACTGACTGCCTCAGGAATATATGTTTTTTTCTTAACTAACAGAACAGAGGACTACAATCTATCACCTTTAATACATAAATGTAATACACAAATACAGAAATTAATATATCATGATAAGCCAAGCCATCTTGCTACTAGTCATATATGTTATATTTGTATTCTGCTATCTTTTTTGTCCTTCAGAAATGGCAATCTTGGCATTGTGCAGGCAAAAAGTGCCCAAATAATTTTTGGAATAATGTGTTACATTATTGGCAAACAGGCAATCTGTTTCTACAACCATATTCATGTGTGTGTGCTTAAACAGCAACAAACACTTGTTTTGCTTAAACACTACAACATACTAATCTACAGCCTAGTTAAGGCCTTACAAATGTTCATTTCTTTCCTTATCCGAGACTGCAAGAGCAAGTAACAAACAAATATGTGGTTTACAAACTGCGACGTGTGACTGATGAACATTTTTGAGTAGTATGTTCTTAATATGCCTGGCTGGTGTGGGAATCTGTGAGAGGGATGGAAAAGCTGGGGCTGCCTTGATTTGTAGGAAATATTCCTTTAACGGTCATTGATTTTGCAACAGCTGCAGAGACGTGCAAATCAACCAAAGGCTTTTCACACACATAATTGGCTCTAGTGCTTTGCCGGTTCTAGCAGAGTTGAGCCTATTCAATTGCTGTCTGAGAGCTCCAGCCACAGAACACTTTGACATGCCTAAGCATTCCTTGCTTTGAGCTCTGCCTCCAACACTGATGTGTGTGTCGTCACATCCTTTCTAGCTTGAAAACTATATATCATGGTAACACAACATGCTAGACTTTTGAAATTCTGAAGGAGTTTTGAAGACCTGATTCATTTGATCAAAACAATTTATTGACAGATATACAATGACACTGAATGAATGTTTACAAGCTTCCATTAATGCTGATTTCTGTTGTTGCTTTAGTATTCTAATAATATCTTTGGGGAAGAGTTTCCTGAACAGTAGCTGCTTTAGCAAAACATTTTGCTTCTGATTTTTTTAACCTTCTGAACTATATAACAAGGGTGATAGTTAAACCTAGTTTAAACATGGAAAAACTGAAGTGAGACCAATGACTGAACCAGTTACACAGCTAATCCTAACCCATCAGAACCACACACAACTCCTCACCATTCTGAGAAGATCAAATCCTTACAAATTGATTAGAGAAGGAAAAAGCTTAGGCAGCACACCACACTAGATTGCCAGTTCTAAGCTGCCAATTTGCAGGACCATATCCAATTTAAAGGAGAGAAGTGTCCTGAAACATGGCTGGTCCTTCTCTTTTGGAAGGCATTTGCAAATCAGACAAATTAGAGAAAAGAGTGATGCTGCTGCAAATTGCTTTCCTTCAGACTATCAACATACTCAGAAATAGCATAAAGGGGAAGAGGCTAATTTTTTTACCCCCATTTGTAGTGCCTAAAAAAAATTACTGAAAAGAGAAGTATTTTTCAGAACCACATGTAGTGTTGCCAGACTGACAACTGGTAAGGGCCCTTATATTTTCAATGGTTGCATAAAAGAGATAATTTCAAAAGGTGTTGCTTCTCATTCAACCAGGTAACAAGCTGAAATTCCCTCTGTTACACAACCAGGAGCCCTCTCCAACTTTTACTCGGGCAACCCTACTCACAAGACAATGTTTGTAAAACTTCTTTTCAACTGTCTTCTATGATCAATTTGTTGCATTATTGCTGTTTTAAAGGGAGCTGTTTCATTACTACTGATATTATTTGAGTAACACTTTAAGCTCTGCAGTGCTAGGGACACAACTCCATGACACCCAGAAGAAATATTTATTCAGATGAGTAGACAGCAAAGATAAGTCAAGGGACACTTATGGATGAGAATAAGGACTTCTGTGAACACGTTGAGTTTCTCAAAATGTCAGTTTCAACTATAACTTGTAATACTTATGAGGGATGCAAATATTTGCTTATTTCAGTTTCAGGGATGAATAATTTGAAAAGTCTTCTCCATGCTCAGTAAGCTTATCAGAGCTTCTGCACATTTCCCAATGATTTTCACATTTCAATAATACAATAATACAATTTTTAGACTAAACACCTACACAGTTTTTTGTGGGGCTTTCGGGCTATGTGGCCATGTTCTAGAAGAGTTCCTTTCTGATGTTTTGCCAGCATCTGTGGGTGGCATCTTCTCCAAATGCCAGCCATGAAAGCCTTCGACTCCACCTACACAGTGTTGAAATGTGAAAAGTCCAGGAGCAGTTGGACATTTTCTTGGTAGGGTTTGTGTGTGTGTCAATACACCTTTTCTTGTCAAGGATGAATAAATTTGTGAGTATTTATTATTAAAGACTTCCTTTGGAATAGCAAATCACCTATGAGTGTTTGTTGCCTAAGAAAAACCTATGAAATTCATAAGGTCACCATCAATCAACAAGTGACATGAAGTCATACAAAGACAAAGCTATTCCCAAAGGATCACCATGTAAAGTAAGCAGATGGGCCGATCTGTTTATTTCCAGTCTGCATAACTTTTGCATGCTTTTTACCCACAATCCCATTCCATTTTCTTCTGAATCTCTCAGAAGATCTGCTTTGATACATTTAAACTCAAAAGAATAAATACATTAAAACACTGAGCTACAAACCTATTCGCACATATAATTAGCTACAAGCCTATTCACACATTAGTCCAAGATGGGTAGGTTAGTTGATTTCATTTATTAATGAAAAAAGTTAAAACTTTGGATCACAGCAACTTCACACACTTTGGTGATTTATATGAAGCCTTAGGCATAAAAAAAATAGACTTACCTTTAATTGAGTGACAGCATTACAACTTTGCCTTCTAGCTAGATTCTTTACTATGCAGAGAATCCAAGAGGGCTTTTTTCAATCGTTCTTAATCATTCTCTCATTTTCAAATTGAACAAAATGTCTTTTATATTATGTCATAATCTTATGCTACAGAAAGATCAAAAGAAATCCAGCTCTTATCTTAGTGAAAAATGTTCATCCAGCCACACTGTAACACTAATAAAGGGAGACTGAAATCTAATAAAGCATCCATGCTGCTATAGAGGAAAATGTGTTCTCAATAGCCACACTTTGCAATAGAGAAAGAAGTCTTCCTGGGTAGCTCAAGAAATTATTTACACCTTATAGAACAGGAAGACATTTAGAAAATGTGCTCTCAGTTTCTTTGGTATTTTATTTACTCTGCTTCTGCCAGTTCTCTCTTCTCTGTCAAGTTGTTTCCACTTAAGTTTCTAGCACAGCAGAAACTTCCACAGCATGATAAATATGATGCCACTGCACATTTTCAACACAATGACTTATTCTTCAGCATGTGAAGTGTTCTGCCTTTGGTTTGCAGCTGCTTAGTGGAACAATGGAACTTTTGAAATGCCCTAAACATTTGACCAGTTCCATTGACTGAGGTAGACAACTGCATATTCTAATTCACCATTTTGGCTAACACAAATAAGAGTTTGTCTAGTAACACCTGATTGTCTAGCAACACCTAGAGTAGCTATGTTGAATCAATAGGACTTATCTACATCTTGATTTGTTCACCAGCAATTCAATCAATGGGGATACTGAAATTATAAATAACCAATAGAATTCTGGCTATTATACTCATAGTAGCTTATGCAATTGATGTAGAAATGGTTTTTGTCAGCAGACATATTTGAAGGTTGAACAGAAACAGATCAGTGAAATATATCAATACAGATCATTTCCAGTCATCTGGTTGTAAAGAGTACACTGTCTAACATATGCTATTCATGCACAATGTGCCAAAGATCCTTTAACTGGACAGGGATGGAAATCTGATTTGATGGAACAGACTATATGACATTAATAAGCAAGCAGAAATGGCTTATGGTGTTACTTAGGAGCTTATCACATGGCATTTTAAATTGGAGTGGGATGTTATCAGTACACTGATGACACCCAGATATATTTCTCCATGTCTCAGTGTACAGCTCTGACTACAGATGGCATCACTCCTCTCAATGAATGTCTTAGAGTGGTAATAGACTGGATGAGGAAAAACAGACTAAAAATGAATCCAGACAAAATGAAGATACTCACAATTGGGGGCCCTAATCCAGATATTGAGATTCACCTACCAGTCACACTCCCCTTACAGATGTCAAATCAAGTAAATGTGACAGTCAGGAGTGCCTGTTATCAGCTTCGGCTGATACGCCAGCTGCATCCTTTCCTGGAACCAGGGAACCTAGAAACTGCAGTATGTGTGCTGGTAACCTCATGATTCAATTTCTGCAATGCACTCTACATGGGACTATCCTTGTGCCTAGTCTGGAAACTTCAGTTAGCTCAAAACATGGCAGCCAGATTAATCACTGGGAGACCTAGAAGTGACCACATAAAACCCATCCTAAAATCACTTCACTGGCTGCCTATTAGTTTCTGGGTGCAGTACAAGGTGTTGGTTATAACCTTTAAAGCCCTACATGGCTTGGGTTCAACTTATTTAAGGGATCGCGTCCTTCTGTACAATCCACTTCATGCACTCAGGTCCTCTAGGAAGAATTTATTGCTACCTATAAAGGCCAGGTTAATTGCAACTTCCCAGACGACCTTTTCTTCCACAGCTCCCAGATTATGTAAGCCTGCCGGAGGAGATCCATCATATTACCAGCTTGGACAGCTTTTAAAAGGCTGTCAAGACGGATCTCTTCCGGCAGGCCTTCTCTGAATAATACACCCAGCCACTAACTGAATTCACCATCCCACTGAGTACTTGTGCACCATCTGCCCATCCCTGATTATTTTAATTGTATTGCTTTTAAAGTTTAATCTGTTTAATTAATTTTTAGGGGAGGGAGGGAATGATTTGGATATGGGCTATGTATGTTCTCGTTTTAATTGTAAGGTGCCTTGATTGTCTCTAACAGAAAGGCGGGGTAAAAATAAAGTTTTTATTATTTATTTATTTATTATTCCTATTGATAAAATCACTGGTTTAGTGTGAGCCTGAATACTTGTCCCTAGATCTGTATTTTTAATGAACAGTAGCACTTCTGTCTTGTCTGGATTAGACTTCAATTTATTTGTCCTTACCCAGTCCATTACAGCTGCCAGACAGCAGTTTAGCACAGGAATAGCTTCCTTGGAATGAGGTGGAAAGGAGTGATAGACCTTGGTTTCATCAGCATACTTATTCCAAAAATCCAGACAACCTCTTCCATTGGTTTCTTGTAGATGTTAAAAGCATAGGGGACAGGAATGAACCCTAAGGGACAGGGAGTTGAAGAGGAATTCCTCAGCACCACCCAAATGGAGTGACAGTAGAATAGTTTCTCCATTACAGAGAGGTGACTCAGAAGAATACCACAGTCAATGGTATTGAAAGCTGCTGAGAGGTCCAGCAGAATCAACAGGAACACACTCCCCTGTGCAGTTCCTGGTGACCAAAGTTGTCTCCGTCTTATAACCAGGCCTGAAACCAGACTAATATGGATCTAGATAATCCATTTCATTCAGCAACTCCCAGAGTTGAGAAGCCACTACATGGTCTAATACCTTGCCCAAAAATGGAAGGCTGGAGGGCTGCCTATAGTCATTTGTTATAGTAGGATACAGAGATTTATTTATTTATTTATTTTCAGAATAGGTTTTACCACAGCTTTTTCATAGTTATTGGAACCCTGACTTGGTGTGAGGAGGCATTAATCACATCAGTTATTCACTCAGCCAATACCCCTCTGGCCTGTTTAATTTGCCAGGAAAGGCAAGTGTCTAGTTCACATGTGTTGACTTTCACCTCTCCAAGGACCCTGTCCACATCCTCAAACTGCACAAATTGAAGAGGATCTAATTTTTTTAAAGACATGCACTTTTCTTGTGCCATTGTCCCATAATATTAAAAAAAAGAATTTAAGGATTTTAGAATGGTAGTTTCAAAATCAGCAGTTACAGGATGCTTCAAAGACAACTTTAATCTTCATCAATCCAAAGTATAAGATCACTGTGTTCCACAAAACAATGGAAAAAGCATACTAAATATGTATATTATCCTTTTGGAGCTGAATAAGAACTGATAATCCATGTGACATTCTTAACACTTGGATTTGTGTTGCAATGAATTCTATTTTTAAGGAGAAGTAGTGAAGAAAAATGTATAAAATAAATATTTCTTTTCAAACTTTCACAGCTTATTGCTGAATTTCTACTTCCAGTGCTGACACCCTGGTCTGTCAAAAACAGTTTCTTTCTACTCATGTAAATGAGTTTGCCTTTCAACTTCAACATCTTCTATATTTATAAGGTCTTTAAAAATTCTTATTCAACAACAACAACAAAATCTCTTGACAAGAAGCTAACTCCGATTCAGGGCTTATATCTTCTGCTTTTATTGTATCCATTTACTTTGGCTAGTGTCTTTTTGTGAATAATTGCTGCAAAGCTTTGCCATTTTCTTCACTAATCCATATACCACTCTTGTACTAGTGCAATCAGAGAAAACTCTGGCATAGAGACCGAAGCAGACAGGAGAGGCCAGAAGCTGCTCTCAACCTGATTACCCCAGGGCCCTGGCAAACACCTCCTCTTGTGGCCCCAAATAGGAACAGAAAAGATCTGCTCCTTTTGGGGCTGGTTTTGAGTCAGGCACTCCAGGATTGTACATCATGTAAACACCATGCCCCAGAGCAGCTGGAAGCCACCCCCGTCTGCCTGTCTGTTTTGGGTCATAGTTAGGCATGCAAATTCCCTTCATTGTCAGTTCCAAACTGGACCATGCAAAGTAAGTTATGACTCCCATCTCCACAAACAGAAAACAGTTCAACTTCCAGTTCTGGTTCTGAACCCAATTTGACCTTGTGAGTCTACTGATTAAAGGTCCATAACATTAAATACTCCTCAACTGCCTTACCTAGCCAATGCATTAGCATTAGGTCAACCAATATGTAACATTCTCTGTCTCTCTTTCACACCTGACCCTAGTGCTCTGGTTCAACCTGTGATGCTCCTGATGACACTGAAGGACAGCTACCTCTACATACCCCTCAGCTTCCTAATGCTGCCACGGTAATGGTATGTTACTGTTGTTGTTAGGTGCCTTCAAGCTGAGTCCAGTTTATGGCAATCCTGTCATGGGGTTTGTTGGGCAGGATTAGTTCAGAAGAGTCTTGCCCATTACTTTCCTCTTACACTGGAAGATTGCAACCAATGAGCTTCCATGTGGCTCATCAGAGATTCAAACTCTGGTCTCTGGTCTTAATCCAACATTCAGACAACTACATCATACTGGCAGTGGGGCTTACTAAATGACCACTATTCTCCATCTCTCATCTTTGCAGTCCATGATGTTTTCAACATGCTGTATTCCAAGTGGCAAAAAGGAAGAGAGGGACCACTTTCCTTTGCCACTATTATCGGTGCATTTTGGGGAACTGCAGCTCCAGCTGAGATGGCAGTCTGAGCTGCAGAACAACTATCGGTCATGGTAGTGAGGCACAAAATTACTCAGAAATGAGCTTCAGAAGTATGCTCATGTGTATGCTGTATTGGGACTTTTAAAACTGTAGACATCACCATGGATCTTAAGGAAGATACATTAGGGACACAGGGCAATAACCTATGAGCAAATATCATTTTTATTGAGGAATGAATATTCTCAGTCAACTTCTTAGAAAGGCAATGGCTTGATTTAAATAAAACATTAATCAAATGGCAGAATTACAAGAAATAATTGCCACTGAAAATTTTGACATAGCTGAATATGCTGTGCTGAATAAAATATTGGAAATCTGTCAATCAAAAAGAATTGCTATGTGGGGTAACATAATGAGCAATTCAGTCAATAGTTTACTGTTTATCATTCCACTGAGCTTTCCGAAGATTTTATTTGCCACTTGTAATGTTTTTGAAAATACATTCAAAAGAAGCTCTTTTTAATAAGGAAACAAACTTTTTTTTTGCATTTTACTTATTCAAAAGCATTGCTTTCTGAGGTCCCAAAGTACATAACTTCTCGCTTCCACGCAGAATCAAATTATTAAAATATGAATAGGTGTTGATTGAAAAGCTTCCTTCCTGTTAAAAACTGAAACATACTCTTGCAACTTTTCAATAGTTGTCTCTGATTTAAACAAAAACAAAAACAACACAGTGTGATTAATGGCAGAATGCAGGGTGCAATCATGTGTGCAAGAGACAATGATATACAGATTACAAACAATAAATCAAAAGAGCCTTCTTTTGAAGAGATGCCACATACAGTGAAACCAGGGATGCCCATATATCCATTAATGGATTTCTGCATGAAAACACAATGCTATTGAGACTGCATTATACATTTTCAGTTCAAGTTGTTCATATTCATTTTGGCAAAACAGTGGAATCACTGGCTTAGCTAGCGCTGTTGAGGTTTTACATTCTGGGATGCAGATTTATATACACTTCACATAGAACAATACACAATTTTAGAGAAGTGCATACAATGCAGAGATGGCTTCAGATTTCTTTCTGTTGCAAGTGCTGAAATTTTGGCCCTCCAGAGGTTGTTGAACTGCAATTCCCATCAGACTTTCCAAGAAAACCAAAGGCTGAAATGCAAGGTCAGAATACAATGGGCCAATCCCAACATACTCTGTGAGTCTAGTCTGTTTCTCCCTCCAGTACTTACATGGTCTGGTGCAGACACCGGCCACACCATGGAGCCACTGCCACCAACTTGCCCATTGCTGCAGTTCCCTATGCAGGTCTTTGCCACCACCCATAAGAGTGAAAACGGGGCATCTGGCTTCACTCACATGGCTAACTCACAGACCATGACAGGGGCTTGCATGGAGTATGATGGTGGGAGGTAAGGTGTTGCACATCCATGTCATGGTGGAGTTTCTGAGAAACTCCATTGCAAAGATTAAATTATTTTAAACTGGCTAAGGGCTGGTTGGGCTGGGGTTGAGCCAAATCTGCAAATTGGTGTCCAGTCTACCTATTTCCAGTGTGTGGGGGCTGTTGGCCTGCATCATCTGAACAGGATTGTGCCAGGCCAGGACAGGTGACAAATGGCTTTTTGGTCCATGCATACAGTCCCCATAAGCAATGTTGTAAGGTGCAGTTCAGCAACAGGAAGGCCATACATTGCCTAGTCCTGCTGTAGAATTTGAAGTTTGTGTATATCAAGAGGAGGAAATTTGAGGTCCTCTAGATGCTGCTGAACGCAGCTCCCATCAACTATAGACAGCAGAGCCAATGATGTGGTAAGATGGGAGTTGCAACCCACCATATGAAGTGTTGCATTCTTTTGTTGAGCAATTTTCCATTTACTTTGAATGGGTTTCTCCATGCCACTGTAGTCCTTCCAGAACAAAATGCAGGACAACCTAATTGTTCAGTTACACAGACTATGCATCACACTACTGGAAAACAGCTGTGAATTAAAAACCTACTAAATTTTGATTTATGAACTAATTTCAAGTTTTGATGGAATCATTAGAGATGTTTCAAACTTTTTACTGACAGTTTTTTGAGGGTTTTTCAGGCTGTGAGGCCATGTTCTAGAAGAATTTATGCCTGACGTTTCACCAGCAGCTGTGGCTGGCATCTTCAGAGAATGTTGACATGGAAGATAGTAGGGTATATATACCGTTGGTTGAGAAGAAGTGATTTACATGTTAATTTGTGTATTGTTCTGTTGTTGAATGGCAAGGCCTCAGGGTTTCTATTTAATTAATGATCCGTTGTCTGCTGGGACCCCTGTCACCCTGGGTGGTTTTCATTGGCATTTGCGGGGTTTTAATATTGGTGTTTTTCAGGACAAAATCAAGACCCATTAAATGCAAATGAAAACTACTAATGGTGAGGGGGTTTCCCAGCAGACAATGGATCATTAATTAAATAAAGACATTGAGGCTTTGCCATTCAACAACAGAACAATACACAGATTAACACACAAAATGCTTCCTCTCAACCAACAGTATATATATCCTAATCTCTGTCATGCCAGCGTTCTCTGAAGATGCCATCCACAGCTGCTGGCTAAATGTCATGAATAAACTCTTCAAGAATGTGGCAGCTTAAAAAAAACAACAAAAACCAATGGATGCCAGCTATGAAAGCCTTTGACTTCACATTGGACATGCTTCATGGTAATTACCAATATTTCAGTCCTCAAACCTAAATAATATATACTGTCTTTCTGAGGTAATGACCTCTTTTTCAGTGCATTTCTCTGTATTATCCATTCCCTATAAATTTACAGATTTGCATAGCAAGAAAATGGCTCTTCCCACACTGATATAGGAACTCATATGAAGTTGTCCCTCACAGAAATACAAACATATATATAATAAAAAATATACAAATTTAGAGTAACACAGAGATTGATCTGTATCAATGGCTGAAATCTAAAACACACCTTTCTCATTTTGTCAGCAGAAATATGTACATTGGTTGAATATAAAATAATAGAGTTATAGCAATTTGAGGAAGTCAAATGAGAAAAAAATTGTATAACATCTTTAAACGTCTTCACAGCTCTCCAGATTGAGGTTTATTCCAAATAAATAAATAAATATCCTTGAGCAGCTTATAAGGTGCTGACTGTCCCTGCCCACATGTTTACAATTCCTCAGAAATAAGCTAGTTGCTAAATCTACCTGTTAGCTGAACACACAGAAGAACACACTGAGAATTTTATGATATTAATTTTTCCAGTGATATACAACTGTGTTGACATTTGGGCAGAAATCTAATTGTTAGTCCCAAATGGACCAGACTCTCTGAATCTTTTGAAATTTGATATGACACAATGTAAATTCTGTTGATTCAGTGAGTTCCTGTTCAGACCAGATATTAAGGCTGGCCTGGGAGTGGAATTGGGACATTGTGTGCAGATGACACATGCCCTGACTCTGCCCCAGTCTCCATGATGCTGCACGCCACCCACATGGTGTGCAGCATCTTGGCACTCCTCCAGTGCTGCGTTCATATGACACAGCACCATAGGAGTGCCACCAAGCTGCAGCAACACAGCTATGGCACTCTTTTCAGGGTGCAAAAGGAGCCACCAAAAGACCTGAAGGGGTGGCATGGAGCCAGCCCTGTTTCAGCCAGATTGGTGTTGCAGCAACTGCATGCCACAGCCCTGATTTGGCCTTTTTGTGGCTCCTTTTTGTAACCCGGAAAGGCCAAATCAGGGCCGTGGCATGCAGTTGCTGCAGCACCAATCTGGCTGAAACCGGGGCAGCTCCATGGCACCCCTTCAGGGCTGTCTGAACAGCCCCTAAGTCTGCTCTAGGTGGGGTAAGTAATTTTACTCCTAAATGTTCAATTGTCAAAAAATAATCTTCAGGAATAGGGGAAAGAAACACACAGAGTTTGAAGGTAGGCACAGTTTACATTAAAAAGGTACAGCTGGAGAGTATGTAAAGAGAATCAGGTGTCCATGTTAATTAAGGGAGGGAGGAACTTTCTCAATGCATTTTTTTCCAACCAAAATGCCAAGACATTTGGCTGAAACAGCTGCAGTTCTTTAATAAGGGGAAGGATGATGTACCTTGGGATGCTAGAGGAATTTGATCAAGTGCAGATTCCAGGGCAAACTCCAATAAAAACTGATTTTTTGAAAATAAGCAGTTTAGGCTGTATCAATCTCTCTCTGAAGTGTTAATTTGCCTAATCTGCACCACCTGTAGTAGTATGAGTATAAGAATATAGTAATCAATTGGATTTTATCATTCCCAAGTACTCCTGAACAGCTTTCAGCTAAAAAAATTAATGATAAATTGTAACATGTTTTAGATTGCACATTTTGAGAGAAATAATATTTATTATTTCACACATATTTTATGTGGAAGCACATGTGGGGGGGGGGGGAATCCTATGGAATCCAGGATGGTCAGGACCAAGGTAATTAATAATCAAAGGAAAATGACTAATAGCTAAAGCTTTAATAATGCCACTTTTTGAAACTTTTACAAGGGCCAAGATAGAGAATAAAGGAATCGCTGAGGTTTGCAAAAGGAAATAGACAGTGAAAGTAACAGAAAATATTTTACCAAGTTACCACAGAAATTTAGCTAAAAATGGGAACCAAAAGTAGACTTGTGGTCAGACTAAATGCTTAATAGAAACTGAAACAGTTAAAATCAGAACAAGAGAGGGGGTTGACCACAAGAGTTGACCTTTCAGTGCACTATGGCTTAATAAGCTTTATTAGAATATTATTTTTTCACACATTGGTTGGACACTGGTATTTTAATTAAGGTCCACCTTTTGGGACATGTTCAATAGGATTATAGTGATGTCAGAAGTAGGTATTAAAAAGGGAGGTGTAATTCAATTTGGATTAGCCAATTAACAGCACTTCTAACTTGTAAGCTTGTCACACAGACCCTAGAACAGGGCTGTCATGTTACAAAATGGGGTGTGATGGGAACGGGAGGCAGCATAGAACACATCTTACTGCGCAGGAGAACGCTGCCACCGCCGGAACTTCTCATTGCATTCTGGATACATTCCGGGGGGGGGGGGGCAATTTTCAGGAACGGTTTGGAAACATTCCTGAAAATCGCCCCCTCTGGAACACATCCAGAACCAATGAGAACTTTCGTCATTGGCATTCTGCTATGTGGCACGATGCATTCCATGCTGCCTCCCATTCCCATCACACTCCTTTTGTAATGCAACAGGCCCATTCAAGGGCCTGTGAGATAAGCTCATTTGCTTGGCAAGGTAAAAGACCACCTGTATGTAATTTTCCTACATTACCAGAAGAGGCCACTCCTCTCTTGAAACCCAATCTACAAAAACAGAATCTCTTTTGTTACAATCCAGGTGTCCGCCTTTAAATAGCAAAAGTTGCTACAACAACGTATCCACAAAAGTTGCCAAGACAGTACACAACAAATCAACATAAAAACCACAAATATACCACTGACAATAGCAATAAAGCCACACTAAAATAATCCTCTTCATATTTACCCAAAAGTGCTATGACAGCAGGGATAACTTCCAGGTAACTAAGATAGGATTGCCACCTGAGAAAAGTGTTTAAACATAAAAACACAGCTTGTGGTTTTAAGAAAATAGCTAGGACAAAGTATCTTTAAACATATATATCTAAAACACATTTGAATGTGAAATTATTTGTTTAAAATATATTTTAAACATATCTATACTTGAAAGATTGTGCATATTTATTTATTTAATATTTAAAGACCATTGCAGATGTATGTGGAAACAAAATTAAACACACTTACCTTTAAAAAAGCCATAGATTTATTTTTATTTTATTTTTTTTATTTTTTGGCATGCCCTGGATTCTGGAGAACAGAAATCCCTGGTTCAGCCATGGAAATGCACTGGGTGACCTTGAGCAAGTCACACTCCTCTGAACAAATCTTGCCATAATAGATTCATCTTAGGGTTGCCATAAGTCAATAACAACTTGAAGGCACACAACAACAGCAATAAAAACATGAAATTGTAAACAATATTTTTGTTATTGTTATTTGTATTTGACTCCATCTCTTGACAATGATTTCTGCATAAGGCAACTGTTATAGTGACATTAATATTCTTCTTTGGGTTTATAGAGGGACTCAAGAAACATGACAAGTTAAAGATTAGCAGTTTCTAGCACCTAGCCTCTGATGACAAAAAGAGCAAAAGTCCCAGTAACCAAAGAACCAGATATATTAATCAACAATTCTTCACAAAGACACCGTTTTGATATTTGTTATGAGAGTTGAAGAAAGGAAGTCTGCTCATTTGGCCTTAGAAAATCTTGAGTATAGGAGATTTTGAATTTGAATTATGCCTTCCCATCTCCATCCTTCTAAACACTCAGTCATGCCCCCACCAAACGTCTTCTGTCCTTGCTTTGTCTCAGGCAATAAGCAACAAGATGTTGCTACCAGCTGTTATAAATAAATCACTTTCACAGATGTGACTAGATAAATGAGGCCTATATATATTCCATACTGAAGAGCCATTAAACTTTTCATTCTGCTAGTTCTGTTGGAGCAATTTGGACAGTTAAGACCTTGAGCCAGAATTTACTCATTTAGTAATAAATGCTATTGATTTTAGTGGAATATACACCCAAGTAAATCAACACAAGATTATTGGGATGTATGAATCAGATTAACCTTTATGAAGAATGTGAAGCAGTGTTACAACTCTCTTCTAGGTATGTTTACTTGGAAGACTGTTCTACTGTGTTCAGTGGTCCGTACTTCAAAGTACAAGTAGGATCACAGCCTTAAGCCCCAGCAAAATTGATGGGTACGTTGGCGTGAAATTAGAAGACAGAACTTCTGTGAAAAATTGTGAGCTTATCCTGCTTTCTAGCGTAGAAACAGTATCCTCTTCCCCAGTTCAGAATGAGGAGGTGATTCCTTTAACAGAGAAATATAGGTCATGTTCCAAAGTATGAAAAACTGAAAATCTATCAAACGCTTGCACAGCAGGATGGGAAGTCATGCTATTTCAGATGATAACCTTTTTATTTTACTTTTTTTGCTCTTTTTAACTGCCCAGTAACCAAACTCCTCAAGGCTGTGTGCAGGTAAATATAAAACATAAAATATAAAATCATAATAAAAACCAGGACAGCACAAAAATAAAAGCAACAGCAAGGGGAAAAAACATTTCAACAAAAATGCAAGAGTACAAAGATCTAAAAGGACTGAACAGTTCTTTAAATCACTTTAAGAATGAAAAAGAGTTTTTAAAAAAGTCCATAATGTAGAGGTCAGAGGAGCCTCTTTAAGAACCAAGTTCTACAGCTGGAAGACCACCACTTGAAAGATCCTCATTCCTGCAGTGATCTGCTTTGCCTCCTTAGGTAAGGGTATCTGGAAAAGGAGGAGCCTAGATTATAAAGTTAGGATTTTGCCAGGTGAGCACAGGAAGAAGTCCTCTTCAATAATGATTCAAAGGGTATAGGGGTGAGATCCTAAAGAGCAAAGCCATAAAACTGAGCAATAAAGTTAGAATTGTCCAAACCACTGTATTCCCCATCACCATGTAGAGATACAAGAGCTGGACAGTAAAGAAAGCAAACATAAAGACAAACAACTCATTTCAGATGTGGAGCTGCAGAAGAGTGCTTAGGATACTTTGGACATGCATAAAGGCATATAAATGGGTCCTGGAACAGATCAGGCTTGAAATCTTGAAAGCCAAGATGATCAGATTGAGGCTGTTGTATTTTGGCCACATAATGAGACAGCACAGATCACTAGAAAAGACAATAATGCTAGGAAAGGTGATGGGTAGAAGAAGATCACATGCCAAATGATTGTAACCTAAGCAGAGTGGTGAAGGATAGGGCAACTAGCAAGGACAACTAGTTTTATCACAACTAGGGGTGATAAAACAGGACAAAATCCCTTTTAAACCATATTATATTTTATTAGAAATAACGGGAATTTCAATTAAATCTATTGTGAATCCAACAACAACTTCTTCTTCTTCTTCTCCTTCTCCTTCTCCTTCTCCTTCTTCTTCTTCTTCTTCTTCTTCTTAATTATTATTATTATAATTGGATGGGGGTGAATTTAGGTTTTAAAACCATCTTTAATACTAACCTTGTGATCTTCACTCCCCACATCTCCAATCCTATATAATTTGCATTGGTGATTCAGTGGGTTGAATTCTTACCAACAACTCTTACTTACTTTTAATTACCAGTGAAGACAAACATTATAAATCTATAAAGGGTACATTTTTAAAACATCCTTTAACAATCTCTCTCTTTTTTTTTTCTTGGTCTTTTTAATTGATAAGTGCTAACTAGCTGCAAGCCAGGGAACCAGTCTTGTTTATTGCAGGACCGAACATTGGTGTTGAGCATTACTGCTGTCATATTCACCTCAGTCAATGCAGGAGTGTTTCTGTTTTCCCTGGGAAATCTGAATTTTTAAAACAGTAATTTAGACCACAACACTTTATGAAAATTTTAAGATCAGCTAATGGAGAAGTGTTTAACATGGTAATACTACTGAAAGTACACAATATGATTAGCAGAAATCTCTCGCACTGCTAGTCTTCATGCAGTGGGTTGCCAGCCCTGATGATGTAGTAGTTGGTTCAATTAGAAACAAAACAAAAACAGAAGAAGCCATGGAAGATCCGATAAAGAATTAAGAAGGTGCAGAAACAGATGGTGCATTTACACTGTAGAAATAATGCAATTTGATACCACTTTAATTGCCATGGCCCCATCCTACAGAATCCTGGGATTTTTGTTTTGTGAGCCACCAGTACTCTTTGGCAGAGAAGGCTGAAGACTTTGTAAAACTATTCCATAGGATGGAGCTACATCACTTAAAGTGGTATCGAACTATGTTATTTCTACAGTGTAGATAAACCCAAAGACTGTTTTGGTTTATGTTGTCTATGCAGCAGTTAGTTGGTTATGTATGCACAGAGGCAAAAGCAAAACAAAAATTGAAATGGGTGAAAGAACTATGAAACCAATATGAACAAAGGAAGAACAGATCCTTTAGTATTAAGAGAACACATCTTAAGTGAGTGGAGAAAAGACTGATATCTTTCCACCATAGTAAACTAATAAACATGGGTGTGATGATTAATGGAAGGAAGACAAAAACACCCAGGTCTAGGATTTGTAAAACAAACAAACAAACAAACAAACCTATCCCACTAGCATCTGATTTGCATATATAGAAAAGATTTAGTAGAATCTCCAAATATTTCATATATATATGAAAAGTGCTCACAGACCAAAAAAAAAAAAAAAGACAAAAATATGATAGTAGTTTGTCCGTTTCCATCATATCTAGGCATTTTTTAAGCCAATCGTCTATCGATGGTGTATCTTTCTCCTTCCAATTTTGGGCGTATACTGTTGTTGTGGCTGTGACTGAGTACACAATGTGAATCTCCATATACTGTATTTCTAATAAAATGGATTTTCTTCCATTACTGTGCAATGTTGAAGTCTATTTGATTGAAAAGTATGCAAATATAGAGCATATGTTTTAGCAGTATAATCAGTACAGTGAAACATAAACACACCTGTTAATGTCTGATCCACCAAATTGGTTGCCATGAATGTCACAGCTGGTGAAGAGATAGCCGCCACCCTGGTGACTTGAGCAGGCATCAGAGGAGTCATCCGAGTTTCCCTTCTAGAAGCAGCACCTGCATACCAATCATAATGAATGTGTTACTGTTTTCATAATATAAAAATACAAAGGTCTCAGGAGCAAGCTTATTTTCAAAAGCATTGGATTTTATCAGATGCTGTTAGCATCCAGTCTTTCTCAGAAAATAATTTAGAACAAAATGATCAGAGGTTTCTACCTAACAGTTTACATGAATTAAATTTTTAGTCCCGTTTTCCTGCTACCCTTTCCTCCTTTTGCATTTGTCTCATTCTAGCAAATGAATCCACTGTTAGGATTATGAACCACATTGTAGTCTGAAGTACATAATGGTAGTGGTGGAGAGGTTTTTTCAGGAATGGGTGGAACAAAAAATGACTTGGTTTGGAAATACCTAAGCCCAACTCAGTTCTGAATTTCAGCTCAACTCATACTGATTTGACACCTAATCCCTTGACCATCAGTTTTGTTCTCCATGATGTTACCTATGGGAAGCAACAGAAATAGCCATGTGTTAGAACTATGTTTAGGGGACATTCCAACTGCAGATGAGACATGCCACATATGATCAGATGATGATGATATTTGTTTCTGCCATTAGTATATTTCTGCCCAAGAGCAAGTAACAGCCACTCAGTTGGTGGTCATGGAACTGGACTAAAGCAAGGAAGAATTGTTTTTCCCCCTTCTTATGGTATCAATCATTGTAGGTGCAACACTCATATAATGACTATTTGGTAAACAAAACTCTCTTTACTTGGTGTTCTGTGAATGGGATAAGTATGCTTCTAAATCTTCCTTTCTTGCCAAACCTACAAGCCAGTTTTAGGAATGGGAAGGAGGAAAGGAAGTACTATAATGGAGAATGGAATGAATTTCATGGGCCTTTGCCTGCTTCTAATAACATGCACCAATGCACTGCTGTAGTCTGAGGATGAGTTCAAGCAGACTTCCAGCTGGTACTGGAGTAGAAATGTTTCATGTAAGGAGGCTGATGCTGGTGGTAAATTTAATTTAGACATTATGCTTTGCTGCTAGGATTGCTAAGAGTGGTGAAATTGTTGCTCTTTCTTTAGGAGATCCCTATGAAGAAATTGTTTAATTGTTTCTTCTTTCATAGGAATAAGTGGGGGGGGGGGCAGCTTCATTTCAATGTCTGAGGTCCAACCATTAGGCAGAGATGTAAAAAAAAAAAGCACTCTGTTTCTGGGATTTTACACTAATCTGATTGTGTCAGCACTTTAAGACTGAATTGGAAGCATGTATGAAACCAACTTGCCATTTTTCTTCTATAGTTGCTTTCTGTATTCTTTGTTCAAAAATGTAACTTGTAGAAAACTCCTGTTTCTCTTTTGAAGCTAAACAAAAATATACACATGCACGGCAAGCAATGTTGTCACTTTGAGTATTTCATCCAAGGAGAGGCCATAGTTATTCACATTTTTCAGTGTTGCACATCTTACATGAATGCACACAAACCACTCACAAAGATACACAGATTTTCTTCAAGAGACCACCATGAAAAGCTGAGCCTTGTGGCATACTGAAGAATTTCTTAAAGTCCTTTCTTTTTGAGGACAAATCAAGTCAGGAGTTATGCCTTTTACTATTAGACTGAGAGAGGTAGACATCTCCAGCAGCAGATATTGAGAGAGATGGGGAGTAAAGATGGGGTACCTGAAGATAAATCTGTGTGTGCCACATCACCTGCCCTGCATCCTCCTAGGAAACCTGCTGCCCTCAGATGTGCTGTCTTGTTACCACTGGTCAAGTAATATTCACCTGGCACTCCTATCAAATTTTCTACTTGAAATGGAGTGGGCATCCACCTTGTCATTCACTTCAAGCACCAGAATGACATAGGAGCAGAAACTCATGGTAGAAGAAATGGATTTTTTCAGAGAGAGAAAAAGTCTGGTGAGGGGAAAGAATTCTTCTCTCACATTTTTGAATAAGAAATAAGCTGAAAGATAGCTACTTCTTCTCCCAAATCCCACTGTAGAACTTGAGCACTGGTCAGGTTATTTTAAAAATGCACAGAGAGAGAGAGAGAGAGAAAGGGGGAGGGGGGAGAGAGAAAAGGCATCAACTGACCAATATTTATTGCTTTTTCCATTTCACAAGCTTTAGACTTGCCATTCTAATGCTTTAAAAATATATTATCAATTACATTTTCACTGGACAAAATAGGTATTCATGCTATAAACAAGACTCCTATCTAGACTCCTAGGAGCTGAAGAGGATTTTCAAAAGAAAAAGACCATAAATCATTTTTATGCCAATTAGTATTTCTTTTCAAGACTCCATTTTTTACAGCAACAGAACTGAGGCTAAAAGGCCACAAATGCAGTAAAGATTCAAGAGGCTAAAAAGCAATTTGCTGATAAAAAGTAACAAAAGCACAGAATAATGAGGGAGATGGTTTGTGCCAAACAGTAAGTTCTTAAGAGATGGTAATAGTTCTGTGTGAAATTTTAGCAGGGAAAACTATAATTCTAATATGCCGGGTCCATTACACCATACAGTGATGATACATTGCTATCATGTCGCTAAGATGTTGGCTCCTAACACAAAGAAGAAAGTAAAGAACAGGAACAACAACAGCAGGAACAATAATGTACTAACACCAGTGTCCACTCTCACAGTGACCATGGCAACACTTCTATCACATACGAAATACATTTATCCTCAACCACAATGTCTATGCATTAGATATTAGAACAGCTTCATGCTGTTCATAGTAATAGTTGAATAGCTCCATTGTATCATTCATGTCATTTGAACACACAATACAAAGCCAGGTAGCCAGAAAGAAAGTGATTCCTCAGTACAGGGAGACCTCCATAGTAGCAAACTACGCCTACAGCCACAAGTCAAAGTTATCTACAAAACCAAAAATTTAAATATTCTATTACTATAAACTCAGACAATATTTTCCCACACGCCACATCATTTTTTGAGGAGGGAAATGAGGACTATGGTGAAATGAAAGTGTGTGATTTTAACCATGGCTATGGAAAATAGTAACGGCTAGAGATATGCTAGGAAGCCAATGTGGCATAGTGGTTTGAATGTAGGACTAAGATTATGGAAGACCAGTTTGAATCCCTGCTCAGTCATGAAAAACCATTTTATGATCTTGGATAAGTCATGTTCTCTGAATCCAAGAGGAAGGCAGTGGCTTACCTCCTCTGTGTAAATCTTGGCATGAAAGCCATACGATAGGAATGCCAAAGTTAGGGCTGATGTGAAGATGCACAACAGCAACAAAAAAAAGAAGTGGACAAGTTTTCTTGATTCCATTTGTTCGTTGTTACACAATTTAGTGTTTCCACTATGACAGTTGAATCCTTCCTATAGAAGACCAATTGTGAATCCTTCCCATAGGATACCAATCACAAGAGCCAATGGTCAGTGATAGAGAAGACATACATTTAGAGATGCCATAAATGAGTTATAACTTTTTAAAAGTATAAAGTTTTACTGTGGGACTGAATAGCAGTTGTTTTTATAGTTGGGGCACTTTAATAGTATCACACAACAACAATTAATAGCATCACACTATAACAATAAAATTTAACTATGGACATGTTCAGTACCTTGCTCTTCTTATTTTTGTTCTTTTCCTTGACTGCTCATTATTTATGCAACTCTGTCCTACTTCTGCTAATTTTTAATATGCCCTATAAATAAAGTACCCCAACTATAAAAAAACAACAACTGCTAT
This sequence comes from Urosaurus nigricauda, assembly GCA_034509955.1. Taxonomy (NCBI): domain Eukaryota; kingdom Metazoa; phylum Chordata; class Lepidosauria; order Squamata; family Phrynosomatidae; genus Urosaurus; species Urosaurus nigricauda. The sequence goes on along the minus strand of JAOEGL010000003.1, from coordinate 195,507,684 downwards.
TTACAGTTCTATTTATGTGTTAGATACGTGTCTTGCCTTTCTACTAAGCAGTACCAAAAGGTGATAACTGCAGTAAAATGGAAACTGAAATACAAAATAACAATTAAAACAAACTGACATGCAAATAAACATGATATAATATTGTTTTTGTATTTGTCTTAGCTTTATTAATTTTAAATATGCAAATTAACATAAGTCAATACTTACAATAATATGTAACAACAAACATCCAAGACTGGGAATATGTCATGGTGGAGCTTCATATAATGATAAAAACATCAAAGCCAAGTTGACAACAGAAGTGTTTTTGGTGGATACTTCTATAAGATTTTGCAAAGTTGTATGAATTTCATTATTCAGTAGCTCAGATTATCTGTTTGTACAACAGTATGTACTCAGAAGTCATTACTGATTTTACCAAGAGGCTTGAGAACTTCTAGAGAATTACTGAGGCCCTGATTCATACAGAATTGTGTCTTTAGTAGTGTTAACAACTAAACTTTATTTTCATGTGCTACAGCAAAAAGCAACAAGAAACTTCCACAATAATCTCCAAAGATATTACAGATAAACCTAAATGATAAGTTCATGTTCATTCCTTAATATCCCTCTTTCCCCCAGAAGATTGAAATTACTGCCTTTAGATGACCTATGCCAAAGGTTCTCAAAATTAATTTTGTCCCTCTTTGCACAGGGACAGGAAAATCAATAGAAAAGAAAGGAAACAAGACTATATAAGTCTGAATCATAGATAAAAGGTTGTTAGGGACAAACTCAAGGAACAGACTAGTTGTCAAAAGTAAGAAAGTGTCCTCTAGCATGAGGATGGGCAACTAGGGCCAGTTCAGGGGCCAGTTTTCTCTCTTGAGGCTCTACAGGGATTGCACAGAAATCCAACACTCCCCTCCACACATGCACTCACCCACACACCCAGGAAGCAGTAGGATGTCTGGACAAAACCAGTCTATTTATGAAGTCTTTTCACAAAACACTATGATGATTCAATTTAACTGTCATGACAACATCCTATGGAACCCTGAGGTTGGTAGGATTGTAATTTTGAAGTTTGCAGTTTTGAAGCTGAGAATTTTCCTAAAATACAAACCTCAGGATTCCATATGATGTTTCCATAACAGTTAAAATGAAATAATAGTGCTATAATGGTGCAATGCCAAATGGTAACTAGTTTTGATAGCAGTTATGTTTAATAGTGTAAGACCTCCTGAACACCTGTTTAGAAGATCCACTACCACTTCTGAAGACATAGCTGTCTTCAGGAGATTGTCTTTAGGAGATTATCATACATACACACACACACACACACACACACACACAAAACAGCAGGAGAGATGCAGGATCTAAACGACAAAAAATGGTTTTATTGCATGTACCTGTGTCTGGGATTTACCTGTACCTGGGATTTTCCCATTCTTGAAAAAGTGGCAGGAGAAATGCAAGTTGTAGATGGGCTTCCCCAAGTAGATACAGGCCACCTACATTTTTGTCTTTTAGATCTCGCATCTCTACTGCCAGTTTTTCTGTGTGCAATAATCTCCCTAGACTGTAGAGAAATCTTGTACGAGGGGATATCATAAAGTTTTAATTATCACCTTTAAAAAAAATTGACAGAAAGTTTGTTTTGATTTGTAGTTGTTAACTTATCTCTATGTAGTCACCATCCAGATTTACACATTTTCCCCAGCATTTCTTGACCCTCCAAATACCATTATTGTAGAAGTCTGCAGATTGCACCTGACAATGATTTTACACTTTAGTCACTTCTGGCACAGCCAGTCACAAAAATAAAGGACACAATGAGTTGATTTTCTCAGCAACATGCACTTAGGGACCAATGATGACACTGACAAAATTTCATCAATATGCCATAATAACCTTTGGGTGATAATTATTACCTTACGATATCCCCTCGTAAGGCACAATCTGCAGACAGGTCAAGGGGGCATCCGCATGGGAATCAAATCACCCTTTTCTGGTCACAAAAAAGGCATCCCGTGGACTCTGGAGGAGTGGATAGTTTGTTTGTTTTTAAGTCTTGAGAGGTGCATGTGGTCTCAAAGCTACCTTTGTCCATCCCTGCTGTGGCAGCATCAGTAATGTAAAATCATAGCATTATTTACACTATACTGACTGGAACATTAGAGGAAAAAATAGGGTCCTTATTTGATTTGCTGTTCATTGAAACAAAATGAAAGTCACAGTGGATGTCTGGTTGAGTGCCCCATGCTTACTTTTGAGTAAGCAACAATAGCACAGTGATACATCTACATTACCTGTATTTAACATAACCTGTAATTTGACTCTTGCACAGTTGGGTGCAAGACCAACATTCATGTGAGAAATATTGACATCATGGTTCCCTGACTCCCAGCCTGATTCCTTCAAACGGGTTCTTGTGATTAATCATATTCTGAGAACAGCATGAGGCTTTGGAAGTGACTGAGTATGCAGTGGCCCTTAAACTACAATTTTGATTGGAAATGTAAGAGGAAATATAACAGTCTAACACTTACACCAACTCCACCATTTTTAATGCAAGACAGATATTTGCGGTACTACAAATTACCTCTGTATTCCTGTGCCTCCATCTCCTATAGAGCTGTGAAAAGAGAGTCTCATCTGGCCATTCTGTCTTGGGTGAATGAACATCTTTGCTTAAGTATGCAGTATGTTAGTTCAGATGGAAAATTGGACCAGAAATGCCTCATGGCACATGCTGCTCAGCAGAAATATCATTTTGGTGTGTGTCACTCCCTTTAAAAACATATACTAGCTGAGATCTTCCTACATTATACAAGCACAGCATAATGCTCCACCCATGCAATTCTCCTGAGCTACACTTCTGCCCAGGTTGGAAGGCAGCTTTCCAATGATGGATCACACCCCATGGTCATTTAGTGTCTGATGGAGAGCATGGAGCACCCCATTAGTATCTGGCTGCACTTCTACAGCCACATGAAAACCATATCCAGATGACACAAGCACATAGGTCATCAATAGGATTCCAATTATTTGACCCTGCCTTGAGGTTATTTCAACTTCATCTAGCCATCTGGTCAGTAGAACTGTTCTCCTTCTTAGCATCTTTGTACTGAGGCACACACATTTTATTCCAGTAAGATAAAAATAACTGACATCAATGAAAACAGTATAAGCAGCTGCAGCACTTGTAATGATGATGTTGATTATCATGATAGCCTTCCTAGCATTCATGACCAGACCAAACAATAAATTAAAGCAAATCAAAAGCCAAAATACAGAGGAAAACAGTACTAATAATAGACAACCCAGATGTCCCTTTAACTATGGGAACATTATTATTGTGCATTTGCTTTTAAATGTGCATAATAGCTACTGTATGGAGACAAAAAGCATTTGAGCTACATGGCAGGGATGGGTAGTTTAACCCTCTCTTCCAAACTCTCTGTGATGGCTTCTCTGAATGAAATCACCAAATTCTGAGGACAAATTTGGATTAGACATAAAGAAAGGGCAAGTGTTAACTCTATATTTCCATGCCTGTTGTTTTTATCTTGCGAACTTAAACATACCACCCTACAGCTGTCATTTACATTTTTTAAAAGCTGCATTCATTTATTTACCTTGGATCCACTTTAGAAGATTGTCCTGAGAAAAAACAGAATTAACTCACAATGGAAAACATATATTTACACATATGAAAACACAGGTCAATGGGCTAAAGATCTTCACTTCAACATGCAACATAACTTATTTTGTATTCTGTTTGAACTTAGAATAGTAATTAAGGGGCTGTACAGGGGATGGTGGGACACTGCCCCTTTCCTAGCCAGATTGGGGCCACAGCAACTGCACACCACGGCCCTGATATGGCATTTCTGCAGCAGAAAAATGAGCCACAAAAGCAGCTCCTTTTTGCACAGTAGAAAGGGCACCATAGCTGCCGGCTCCATGGCTTTTTGGGTGCTTCTTTGGCACAGTGTGTGTACTGTGATGCCTCCCTCCATACAGTGGGGTGCCCAGCGACACACTGACATGGAAGCAGAGTTGGGGCATGCAGTCTCCAAACCCCCACTCTGACCTCATGCCAACATTTATTGCCTGTCTGTACAGCCTCTAAGGTCTCATCTATACTAGCCAGAATACTCTGGGCTTCTTCTGGGGTATCCTGGCTCTGGATCCCCCCCCCCATAACACCACAGCAATGTCAGTGGGATGTCAACACACCTGCCCTGCTGTGCCACCCATTGCCACCACCACTATTGGAAGTCATTCCCTCTGAGGTCAGAAATGAGGTGCCTAGCATTGATCACATGGTTGGGTACTTTTTTGTGACTTCAGAGGGAGTGACTGACACCATTGGGTTTTCTTGCAAAATACAGAGCAAAAGGTGAAATTTTTACACTGGTTAAGGGAGGAATAGGGTGGATTCAATGCAGAACTAGCCTCATGTCACAAAGACAATATGAATGTGAATCTGGGATTTGACCATGTGTCATGTAGACAGGTCACAGTGAGGGTGGGGAAAACTAGTTTAATTGGCCAATGTAGACATGCCCTAAGATGAAGACTGTTAAGGTTTTAAGCAGAGTATATTTACTTTGCACCACAGAAATCATGTCTACTCCTCTGTATAGAAAAAAAAACACACAGTTGCCATATGAGGTGTGCAGATGAAGAAACTCAGTAGGATTTTGTTTATGAATAAATGAGCATCTATTATTTATTGTCATACATGCTGCACAAGCTTAGTCCTTTAGCAAAATTATTCTTCAGGCTGAGTTACAAATAAAAATTATAGTCCTTGGTTGCTTAATCTTCTTTCTAAGCATATAAACAAAATAGTAAAGCTTTGAGCTTTAAACAAAATACTCTTTCAATAGTACTATCAAATCATACTTTCCTGCTGAGTTTTTCTTTAGCTTTTACCATTGAGTTTGTGTTGCTTTCCTTGTTCTCTGGTGTGTGCCTCCAGTCATTCTAGCTCTGATGATGATGATGATTCCTCTCCTCTCTTGCTGCTAGCTCACTTGCTGTGAGTTTAACACAGCCCTTTTATAGCTCTTTCCTGACATCTCAGCTCTTCACTTAACCAAAAACACCTGTCTTTTTCAGTTTGTTTCACTCTGCCACACCTTATTCAGTTGTAAAATATACCAATGTTTTACTCTAACCAACAAAGACCAACGATGACCAAAGGATATAGTCTGAGGTATTTGGGATCCTGCCTCTGGATGGCTTTATAGGTTAAGATGAGCACCTTCGACGTAAGAAGCATATGAGTAGACACTTGAAGTGAGAGGCAAAGATATTCCTCACTGATGTCATGGATGTCATTGCTGCTGTTGTTTTTAAAATTATTATTTTCTACAACTGGCTATATTAACATAAACTTAGTATTTATCTCACTCACTCACCCACTCTCTATGGTGTATATGTAAAAATGAACTTACTGTTTGTATCTACAGTACATTTAGGTACATATTTTCAAATTTCCTGTGTATGAATTATACACAATGGCATGATTTAAATATATCTTAATGTTAACTCAATATGCTTGCTTGATTTAAAGCAATCATAAGCTTTCAGGAATTAATATTTGCACACTTTAGAAGTACATGACCACAAAAAAGCAATCTCTACAATAGAATGCTTTCAAATTTAAATGCTAAATAAGCACTAAGGATTTGGCTTAATGTCATAATGTAAGAGAAGCATTCAGAATTAAGTGAATACAACCCAGAGGGCTAAAATTATGTCTAAGCATAATCATAAACATCCTAACTATAAACCAAGCTATCCAGGATTTGGTGTTTTGTTTACCTTTTTTCATTATTATTTCAAACTTTAGGCAAATTTTGTTGTGATTACTTCCCTGGCATTTCATATTGTTGAATTTAAAACCAGATTGCTTGATAACAAATTCATATGCTTTTAAGAAATAACTCCATCTCCTCTGACAATATTTCTATGTGCTCTTTGTTAAAACCAGTGTTCTCTGCTCCTGACTGACAATTCTTACCAGATGGCTAGATGTAACCAGTGTTCTCTGCTCCTGACTGACAATTATGTTCTAACACCTTTACAACCCAGAAGTGGCTGAACACCCAGCAACACTTGTTTCCACCTTCTGGCCTACTGATATAGGAGATATGGCATGGTTTGGAGATTATTTAACCCCTTTCTCTCTTTCAACATTTTACTAATGCCCTTTTACCTAGGACTGAATAGGGAGCTAACGTGCATACTGTATAATAATAATAGTGATGACAAAGAGGACTATTTACACGCTGAAAAAGGAATTGAAGAATGTTTGCCTATCACTGCTGCATAACAGTCTGCAGAGTGTCCTTGGGTTCAGAAGTTATATTTAGCTCAGTGCTGTAGAACACATTTTGGTTTTGAAAGTCCAGGGTTCAATCCAATGGCATTCCAAATTGAAAGTACAAGGTAGCATGCAGGGTATCACTGTCTGAGTCCAATAGATCTGCTGCCTCTTTAAGTAGAAGGATCCACGATCTGAGGTGGACCATTGATTAGATGGATCTGAGGTGATATAATCAAGTTTCGCATATTCCTATACTGGCAGGTGGACATTCAATTTTCAGTTGATGGATTTTACTGTTTTATACACATTTCTACATTCAATGCATATCTGCTCACTGAATTCACTAATACCTATTCCTGGTATTTAGGATTCATTTTGTTTTATTTTGTTTATTGAACTATTTATATCCCTCCCTATAGCCAAAGATCTCAGGGCAATCTACAATAAAATTATGTATTAAATTTATTTATTAATTGTTAGTTTGTTAAAATTTATTGAAACAGTGTAACATGATTTAAAAGGTAAAGCAGTAAAATCCTTTATAATCTAAAATAAAATAATAAACTAACAAATTAAAACAATCTAACGCAGTTAAACCATGTATTGTACAAAATGAATAAAATCATAAGAACCTGCATGCTTCAATTATAAAGCATTGTTTTAACTTGGCACTGAAATGTCAATCAGCCCTCTAAGAGGTGTGCCACAACTGAAAAGGCCCATTTCCAAGTCCTCACACAATGATTTCCCCCAACATAGTTACTACTTAAGCAGTTTTTTTAAAAATATCAAGGGCTATGAAATCAGCAGAGGGTCTGTCAATTAGGATGTGATTAGACAGATTCAGGTGGACTGTTTTAATAGGAAAATTAGCCCCCCCATGCTTGGCTGAAGGCAGACATCAAAATATTTTTTATGGAACTCTGGTCCCCATTTATTAACTAATCTATAGGTCACCTTTCTATATAAGTTCCACCATCATCTCATTTAAGTCTATGAATTCTACTTGGTTTTGATATGTACAGGGTGACTGATCATTGAACCATGTTGTAAAAGCAGTGATTCCCAAAGTGGGCAGTATGCCTCCCCACCAGGAGTGGTGGAAGAATCCAGGGGGTGGTGACATAGAAAGGAGGCAGTAGAGGGCAGTGAGGGAAAAAGGGAGTGGTGGGGGGAGGGCTTCAGTCAAAGTATTGGTGTGCAGGAAAGACAGGGGGAACCAGCAGTTTTTAGGACCTTGGTGGGGATGAGGATTACATTAAACTTCTTTTCAGGGTCCCCAGAAAACCACCACAAAGCCTCGCTGATCATTTTGAGAGGGGGTGTCTCCTGCTCCCTGCCTGCCCATGTGAGTTCACTCCCTTACCAGCATGTTTCACTAGCAGTGGAACTTGGGAAACCTGTGCAAGGTTTAGGCATAGGGAATCACTTCTGTGTCTCAAAGTGGTGCCATTTTTGGAGCAGACTGTAGCAAAACATTAGAGCACATGGTGGCGAGGGAAAATTGGTGGCAAGATGGAACTTTTAAATGTGGGGTCCTGCTTAAGCTTTATGAGCTTTCCTGGGACCTGGCTAGCTGGTTGCAGTTGTACTGCTGCTCCTGCTTTTTTCATCAGACAGGCTGAGAGAAGAGTAGCAGAAGAAACAATTTTTTTGGTGGGAGATTGGACACTGTGTGGGGTAGACATGTCTCTGAGGAAGGTGCTCGATTCTTGGAAAGAGCCCTTTGTCTTGGAGCACCTTCTGTAATTAAAATCTCTCCCTTTCTGGTACACACCAGTCTCTAATCCAGAAAATGTGGCCTCTCTAAACCCCGTACACACACATACTGACTGAGCCTTTTGCTACCTCGATGAAGGATTGAGAGTCCCTCCTCTCTAGGGAGAGGCTTCTCCCTTGCACCTGGGCACCCTTGGGGCAGCCACGGAGCAGCTGCCTGAACAGCAACCAAGAGGCCTCTTGTCCACACTGGCCTTTACTGAAAGGCTGGCATGAGTGAGAGGCTTCTCAGTCACTGCTCAGCCAGTTGCTTAATTGCTCCTTCCAGGATGACAGGGTGCAAAGGGAGCAGTGACTAAGCAGCCAGTCCAATAGCAACCAATAAGCCTCTTGCCTGCACTGGCCTCAGCTGCAAGCAAGAAGATTCTTGGTCTCTGCTCAGCCAGCTGCTTTGCTGCTGCTCTCAAGGTGACTGGGTGCAAACAGATCAGCAACCAAGATTTGTTGTTTTGAATACCCAGTAGAAAGGGTAAAGGTAAAGGCTTTCCCTTGACAAGATTGTCTAGTCGTGTCCAACTGTAGGGGGTGGTGGTCATTGCTATTGTTATTATTATTATTATTATTATTATTAACCTTTATTTATATAGTGCAGTAAATTTACACAGTGCTGTACATAGAATTTTATAATTAGATGGTTCCTCGTCCTCAGGCTTACAATCTAAAAGAGACAACACAAAAGGAGGAGGAAAAGTGGTGACAAAGGGGATGAGGTCCAGTGGTTCTTCTCCCTCTGGGGCCTGGACCAAGGCAGATGGACTGAAGGGAGGGCTCGGCTTCTTAATACATTGTTAAAAGGAGGCATTCTGGGGCAGACAGCACAATCCTGGGAACACTTCACTAAACAATATAGTCTTTAACTTAATTTTGAAACTGATTAGAGAAGTGATGAGACACACATGTGGGGAAAGAAGGTTCCAGGAGTGAGGGGCAGCAAGTGAGAAGGGACGAATCCAGAACAAGGCAGTGGAAATCCTCAGCTGGGACAGGAGACCTTGACTACCAGAGCAGAGGGTACAAGTAGGAATGTAAGGAGAAAGAAGTTCAGACATGTAAGGAGGGGCCAGGCCTTGGAGAGCTTTGAAAGTCAACAACAAAAGCTTGTACTGGATGTGGAAGGGGAAGGGGAGCCAGTGAAGGGAGGATAAGAGAGGAGAAACATGGTCAAAGAGGCGAGCGGATGTGATAATACATGCGACTGAGTTCTGGACAGAGATTAAAGGATGAAGGTGAGAGAGAGGAAGCCCTGTCATAAGAAGGTTACAATAATCTAGTTGTGACCACTAGGGCACAGACCAGAGTCTTGGCAGTGAAGGCTGAGAGGAATGGATGGATTTTAGCAATGTTGTAAAGAGAGAATCTGCAGGTCTTGGCGGCAGCCTGAATCTGGGGAATAAACAACAGAGAGGAATCAAAAATGAAACCAAGACTGCGGGCTTGCTGAATCAGTTGAATAGAAGTGCCATCAACAGAAACAGAAAAGGAGTATTGAAGGGTGGGCTTAGGTGGAAAGATGAGAAGCTCTGTCTTAGACATGCTGAGCTTCAAGTGCCGATGCTGCATCCACTGAGAGATGGCAGCTAGACAGGATGAAACTTGCTGTTCAAGCCCTGGCGAAAGGTCAGGGGTGGAAAGATACAGCTGTCATCGGCGTACAGATGATAGGAGAAACCAAAAGAACTGATGAGTTTGCCAAGGGAGCCAGTATTGTCAGATCTGATTCCATGGTCATGTGGCCAGCATGATTACATGGAGAACAGGAAACCTAATATCAAAAATATGTGCTGGGGTGCTAGGGTTCCTGCCCAAAAGGAAAGGGGGTGGCAGCCCAAAAAGAAAGGGTGAAAGGTTAGAGATAACTGCAATCAATGTACTGTTAAAATTTTAAAATAATATTTCAAACACACACACACACAGGGTATTGCCCCTACAGATGAGATATAGAGGAGGGTTCCTCCAGCAGACCTGAACCTGATGTAATGTCTGGGCAAATTAGATTACAGTTTGTGACACAGATGTTTCAGACCTTTGAATATTCTACATAAATTACTAGATGTAATACACAGTGCGAAAACTGCTTTCACAGAGGATCACCAATACTATTGGCATTCCTTTTCCTGTTCAACCTTACTGATTCAGTGCTCAGGCTCTTTTTATATAGGAGGTTGATTTATTTTGTGTCTTGACAAGCACAGAAACTAGTAGTATTATATAAATATCGTTATTTGTTTTGCCTGCAAAATGTATATACTTATTAAATATATATCCTATGTTTTGACCAGCAAAAGACATGCAAGACAGCTAACAGTACAGAAATTTTAATTTAAAAATATGCGGCAAAAATACAAGAACAGAGTTAAAACACAAAATATCCTAAACACAAAAGAAATAACAGGACTCAACCAGTTATGATCCCCAAGAGCAGCAACAGAGCTTAAATGCCAATGGAATCTCTGTGAGAAATGGACAAGCCAAGCTTCCCTTGGCAGGGAATATGAGAATGAATTACTAGGTCCAGTTTATTTTAGCAGTATGGGAGCCATTTCCCAATAGCATTCCCCTCTACGCCACTCTGTAATATGTATACCTTGTAACCACAAGGGAAGAGTAAATTATATAGTAACTACCCACTCAAACATCAGCTTCCCAGTTTCCTTAGGTTAAATTTCATATAAATTATCTAAGAATAATTGTACTAACTACTACTAGGCCAGTACCATGGGATGCAAGCCATTCAAAATAGCTTTCATAGAGTTCACCCTACTGTTCCTTCTGAAGATGTTATTTATTCTGAGAAAAAGAATTGCTAGGAACAGAAGACTCGTGTTTTCTCCCATACGTCTCTTGCAATTAGAGACACTTTTTCCACTGTGTGTGACAAGACAGAGTGTGTGTTATCATAGTAATGGCTAATTGGTGCTTTTATTTATGAATTTACAATACTTGTGAGGCCATTTCTTATGCAATTAGCTTCCTTGATGCTCAGTTTTATAAACTATGATAGTAAGGGATTAAAGAGCTGCCCAAGCCATACAGCATCAAAATAATGACTAAGTTATATGAGACCCTTGCTTCTAAAGCATATTGGAAGCAGCCTTCAAAGTTTCAGGAAAGAAAAAGAAAAAAAGTCAGAGCTTCCTTTCAACCAATTAACTTATATTTTGTTACTTTGATTATGTACCCAGCCAAGAGTCAGAGTTCTATCTTTCCAATTATTCTGTCAAAAGTAGAGTAATTGGTTTTCAAATCAGGCAATTTAAAAGCAAATAAAAATGAGATAGGGCTTTAGCCACCTCAGTCTTTTTAATGAAGCCTGGTAGCAGAAAAACTGGGCATAGGTATTTGTTTTGTGATTGTTGTAAACTACAAGGAAAGCTGGGACATTTACTTATTTTTCATTGCTATTATTTAGTACTTGCAGAGCACTCCCACAGACCACACTGGGTAAGATTTAATTCCCTTCCCATCCTTCCAGGACTAGCATCAATCTCTCACCTTCTTTACTAGAACCACAGCCTTCCCTGAACCTATACAACTGTCTATTATAATTTGGATGATGGTGCCTCCTCTGAACTGGATAAAGACAAAGCTCCTACTAATCAGCTGTGACACAGGAGGGCAGGGACTGAATTGAGAGTGCTGCAAATATCAGTGATTTTCCACTTCAATGGCAAACCCTGCATATTTGCTGTAATGGCTCTGTACAGGAAGATTGTTGTAACCTAAATGATGGGGGCAAATATTATTTAGATATGGCTTAATTATATAGTAGTTTAATATTCACCTTCATCTGGATTAGAAACACCTTTGTTTCCTCCCGTCATGCTCTTTCTCCCTGTCACTTTGAGCTCTTTTTCTTTCTCATTGTTCTTTTGCTCTCCTCAGTTTCCTCCTGCCATTTACCAGACAGAACAAATTCTTCTTCTTATTGCTATCTCCCTAACTTACCTCACCATATTTTAAGCTAAATTGTGCAATGTAGTACATCCCTAGATGTCACAATGAGCCTAGCAGCTTTTCAAATTGCATGTGCATTGAGTAGAGCGCTCCATACCCATATTTGGCTGAATGCAATTACAAAATTCCCATGACAGGAAACATTAAGACCAGGCTCGTGGGCACAAAAGTTCAGTAACCATTTTTCATCTGAGTGTTATTACAGAATACTTCTTTGGCTGAATGTTTGGGAAGCTCTGAGCTCCTTGCAATGTGTACTTGTGACCTTATGCCTGTGTACGGGAGTTGGTATTTGCATGTCTCTATAACAATTTAGGTGTAGCATGATCATTTCCTATTTGTTGGTCTTAGTCACACCTTAGCCACAACCTCCTACATTAATTATTTTGCAGTTAGCCTTATTTGGTTCCTACTCCATTTTGTAGTCTGCAATCATCATCCTCTCTTTGATGGTGAGAGTGGCTGTTTCTCACCTTCTGCTTGCTAATACTAATAAGTCTGCTTGGTATTTTTTTGTTTGTTTGTTTTGTTTCTAAAATAGAAACATTTTATTATATAAGTTTTTAAAAATTGAAGTTGCATAGCAAGCGATCAAGAAAGAGAACACTGTGTGTATTCCACGTGAATGGCAATAAATGGAAATGCTACACAGAACAAATATAAGAGTTCCTGCCTCCACCCCCTCTCAAGTTTCACCACACACCTCTCTTTTGACATACACCACCAGGATTCTTTGAGGCTACAGTCTACCTAGGGTTCTGTTCCTGCTCTTGAATGTTCACAAAGGCCTTGGTTGCAGTCACTAGGGAAATCTGCACATGTGACAGTTCGGAATATTTAAAAGGAATATCTATGGTATTTTATAGCAGAGATGGGCTCAAGCCAAAAAATTTTAGCATTTTGGAAAACTGCCTAATTTGGCTTAAACTGATTTGGCTTCTCCCCTAGTGGACTCACATTTGAACATAATTTTTTTTTAAAATCAGGAATCCAGACATCCATGCTATGCATTGAATATCATGAGAAAGCTATAAACAGATGTGTTTTCTCTTGTTTTCCAGAACTGGATACTGTGTGCATGACCATAGACTTTTAACAGGATACTGAAATCAAAGCAGTGTTTGTTCAAATGAAAACAAATGATTTCAGGATACTGAAATCAAAGCAGTGTTTGTTCAAATGAAAACAAAAGAAAGTGAAGAACATCTATGGGCTGATCTAGACTGGCAAAAAGGGGTGTGTTCATGCCTGCATGAAAGTGTAGCCTTTAGATGACCCACACTGAAAGTTTGGCATGAACGCATTTCTTTTGCATTTTAATGGGGGAAAAGCAGCTTTAAAAAGGACCTGCTTTTCCCAGCTTCTTTTTAAAAAGGGTGTAACAGTGCAGCTGCGTCTAAATGCTGCATTGCAACTGTGCAGTTTTTGAAAGCTCCCAAAACCTAGCTCCAGCCCTAATCTGAACCCTAGACATGCGCAGTAGGGACTCTGGGATGCTATAACTGTTATGCAACTGCGCATAAAATGTCAATTCATTCATAAAATAAAGAAGTTTATTCATAAACTTAAATTTTAACGGATTTAATATCTTTTTAAGGGGGAGGGATGCAGTTTGTTTTATTGATGTAATAGTATTTTAATGTGTAAGCCACCTCGATTGATCTCAAAAGGGTGGGGTATAAATAACAACAACAACAACAATAACAACTATTATTATAAAATAAAGGGGTTCATTTATGATGCACCGATGCAACTGTGAACTTAAAAAAGGGAAGCAAAACCACAATGGTAGTTTGACAGATCTTCATAACTGCACAGTTCATGTGCGATGTACATGCACAACTGTGCAGTTCGCAGCTGGCAATACAATTGCCTGTATGATGTAGCGGTGCAACTGCGCAGTTCACAGCCGGCAACAACAACAACAAAAATATTAAAGGTTCAGTGCGGCCAAAAGCCCCATTCATTGCCACCCGTTCAGCTGCTCCACCTGTGTTTCTAGCATCCTGACAGCTTCCAATGTAGTTGCTGAGCAACAGAAAAGACTTCAGATAAGTTGTCCCCACACCTCCTCAGTGTAGCTGCCCTATGCCTTTTTATTACACACCTGGGGCTTGCAGTGTAGCTGCTAAGCATTAAGGAAAAGGCAATTTCATGTCTCCCTTTCCTGCCAATCTAGAAAGCCCCAAAATATCTGATGTAAATTGCTTGACTATCTGTCTGGCTTTTATGCTATGCAAGTTGACATGCGTGATCACAAAGTCAACAGATTTGGTATGTTATCTAGTGGGGAAAAACAAAGACTGAAGTAAGATTTTGGAAACATTGTGTTAATTACTTCAGGTGCTTTCTGAACAATCACTTCAGATTTCAACATAAAGTGTGCCCCTATCATACGCGGATGTGGCATATGTAGCTTTCAGCTTACACTGAAACCACACACTGGAAGAAGCAATGGCACTCACACCTTTGGCATGCACACCGTGCTGTACCGCATGCATGAGCCCCGCTGTTTTCAATGTGGCTCAAGCATATTGCTATTTCCCTCATGCGCAGGGAGGAGAGGTCCAGAATGGATTCCCCGTGTAAGGTAAGGACCCACTGTATATTCTTCTGAAATGTGCACTTAAGAACCAGTTTTGGCCAAATGGAATATAGACTTAATCTGATGTCCTCAACAAATTATTTTGTAAGTTTGGAAATAATCAGCAAACTTTTCCTTTAAAAATAATCAGCAAACTTTTCCTTTTAAAAAAATTGCTGTTTTGGGTTCATGTTACATGGGACCTGGTTTCTATAAATGTTCATTTCATTCAGATTGTAAGTATCTCCATCTCTCTATGTAACTCTATGGGTAGTTACTCTTGTTTATTATATACTGACAAGCTTAGTACTGCTAGAAGAAAGTATATTATACTCAGTATTGGAACATCAGTCTCCTTCTATCCCTAAGCTTTGATTCACCTTAGTAGTGCTCATTGAGTACTACCCAATACCCTTGCAAAGGCTTCAGAGATCTACCCTACAGACCTCCTCCTAATCTCTGCACACACATGAAAGTGACTTTCCAATGTCTACCATTAGATTTTGCAGACATGGGCGAAGACTTTGCCAGGTTATAACCATTTTTTGGAAATATTTACACACAATTCTCCAAGTATGTGCAAGACAGTGTGTTGACAGCTGCAGCTGCTGCCACTACCAATTAGGCAATTCACATACAGAAGGCAATTGTGAATATCCACTTCATTAGTATGGGTACCACTTACTTAGTAGAAACTCATATTAAAATTACAACAAGCATAACATAGTTTTCCTTTGATTAGAACCAGGAAGGCAATGCAGACCAAAGAACGGTGGACAGCACTGCAAACCAGACAACAACTTAGCATCAAATTGTGCTATTCCAGGAGAGCAATTGAGTGCTAAACTAAAATATTTTAAAATAATTGCAGTATCTAAATCTAAAATTAGGACATGACATCTTTTTCCTTAACAAAAAAAAAGCAGTCATGATAGGGTCAATTTTGGAAATGTAACACAAGAGGAGTACCATTTAGTTTTTCAACTGAAAATCCACCACTTAAACCACTGTCCCCAAACATACTAATTGGTGTGTCAAACTATTTGTTACAAGGCACTGTTTGGAGCATGTAGTTACCCTGGCATGCTGAATAGGATTAAACCATTTTCTCCTGCATCTTAATCCCAAGCCACATCAATCATAGAATCATAGAATCATTGAGTTGGAAGAGACCACAAGGGCCATCTAGTCCAACCCCCTGCCATGCAGGACCTCCAAATCAAAGCATCCCTGACAGATGGCCATCCAGCCTCTGCTTAAAGACCTCCAAGGAAGGAGACTCCACTACGCTCCGAGGGAGTGTGTTCCACTGTCGAACAACCCTTACTGTCAGGAAGTTCCTCCTAATGTTGAGGTGGAATCTCTTTTCCTGCAATTTATATCCATTGTTCCGCGTCCTAGTCTCTGCAGCAGCAGAAAACAAGCTTGCTCCCTCCTCAATATGACATCCCTTCAAATATTTAAACAGGGCTATCATATCACCTCTTAACCTTCTCTTCTCCAGGCTGAACATCCCCAGTTCCCTAAGGCGTTCTTCATAGGGCATGGTTTCCAGACCCTTCACCATCTTAGTTGCCCTCCTTTGGACCCGCTCCAGTTTCTCCACATCCTTTTTGAATTGTGGTGCCCAGAACTGGGCACAGTATTCCAGGTGGGGCCTGACCAAAGCAGAATAGAGTGGCACTATTACTTCCCTTGATCTAGACACTATACTTCTATTGATGCAGCCTAAAATCAAAGGTCAGGTAGATGCTAATCACCTTGTAAGCTATCATTGTTTTTGTCATTCAGTGTTCAAATGCAATACTAGTGCAAGAGAATGTAGAAATACAAAGGAATGAGGTATTCTTTCTCTTCTCTGGTTTTGCAAATAAAATAAAACTCTTAAATTCCCAGGATATTTCCCAATTAGTGGCAACTATTTATGCACTTTCAGTAATCATAATAAACTGATCTCTGGAAAGATTCCAGAGATGCCAACAAGGGCTCCCAGACAGAAATCCCACTGGTTGCCAGGGGAGCACAACAGTTGCCATATCTGAGCACAGATCATGCTTAAACCTTTTTAATTCCAAATTGAATTCTGGCTCCCTTTTTCAGGAACTCGTCCTTCTACCTATAATGGCAGTGGAAGAAAACAGTGACAGTTTGCCCAAGGCTAGCTAATGCGTGAATGCCAGAACCTGGACTTGAGCCCTGGCTCCAATAACTCTGGCTCATTCCTATCTTGTCTAGCTGTCAGTCATTTAGTAATGGAAAGTGCCATCTTTTGTATCAGTGCTTAAAAAAGGAATTGTTGGTCAAATATCTGTTAAAGGGCATATTTTAAAATAAATCCAGATAACAAATACACTTAGTAATTCCCTGTAACAGAAGTTAGAATGAGAAACAACACAGCACACCAATGTAAATGGTTATAGCAGTATGATTTGGTTTGCCCTAAATTATGCATATATTCTTAGAAGTGTACTTTTTTGGGGGGGGGATGTCTTCTTCTAAAAGAAACACATACACATACAGAGAGAGAGGGAGGGAGGGAAAGGGGGAGGGAGCATTAGAAAGAAAATATTACAGATTGATGGCAGAAAATTAATGCAGACTTAAATTTTTAAAAAATTCATGGAGCAATCCATACTGCTTACAAGTCAATGGCTTCAAATCTTAACACAGAAATATAACTGCACTTCTGCAAACATTTTTGCAGAAAGACAGAAAATTCAGTTCTCAAGAATTTTTCCCTCATATTGCCTACATCTTTGCTCTTTATTATTACAGCCAGCACTCCTTCTAAGTGCTTGATTAGATTGTAAAATGTGTCTGTAACATGCAGATTAATAACTCAAAATGACTTTCCACTGTTATGAGACAGAGAAGGGAATTTAACAAGACATATGTAGTGAGTTATACACAAAATGCACACCACTGTTAAATGAAAGTATGAGTATAAATCCCCTCTTGCTGTGTTTGAGAGTAGTATCATTTGTCTTCTCTTCTAGTATAAATGAATTTTATGCTGCAGAGTATGAATAAACCACTTACAGTCTGGGGTTAGGAAAAACCCACAAAATGTAGGCTAAAACACTGAGCGTCAGGGGGCAGACCTACAGTCTATTTCAGTCCACAACACCCTCTGCTCTTCCTCTTTGACATTCTTCACCTAAGGAGTCAGGAACTGTATAGTGAGCTCATTAGCGTTGCAGATATTGGGGCAGCTGGGTCTGGTCTCAGGGTGGCACATTTTTGTGGCAATGCCCTACAAGTCAATCCACTCACTGCTTTCTTTTGTTGTTTAATTCATATTTTAGATTTCTTTTCATCTTGTTAATTAATTACTTAAAATTTGTAAAAATAAACCTGATATTAGCATCTTTTTGCTGGTGGACAGGTTTGACTGCCCTAGCCAGGTCTCTTATGGGGGATGGTTTAAAAGGTTGTATCAGTGGTGGTGGAGGTTTGCTGTTCTGGGGTCTGGGTTTAATTAGTACATTGATTACTAAATAATAATAATAATAATAATAATTATACCCCAGTTTTTGTTAAAACAATCAAAGCGGCTTACAATGTTAAAATAATACAACAATATATACAAAATATCCCCCATCCTTGAAAAGAATTAAACAGTTTAAGGTTAAAATTGCATAAAACAATTAAAACAATTAAAACAATAATGGTGGGCAGACTCAACACACACACACACACACACACACACAAATATTTGGGTGTGTGGGGGGGGGTCATTACATGGCTGAGTAGGTTATTCTGGGAAGGCCTGCCAGAAGATCTGTCTTAACAGTATTCTTGAAGCTATCTAGATTGGTAATTTGATGGATCTCTTCCAGCAGGCCATTCCACAGGTTGGGAGAAGTTGCAGAATAGGTCCTCTGGGAGGTCACAGTCAATCTGGTCTTTATAGGCTGCAATAAGTTCCTCTCAGTGGGCCTGAGAGCACTGGGTGGATTGTATGGAAGTAGGTGATCCCTTAGATAAGTTGGACCCAAGCCATGTACTGTAGAGCTTTAAAGGTGACAACCAACACCTTGTACTGTGTCCAAAAACTTGTAGCTAGTGGAGTGACTTTAGTATTGTTGTTATGTGATCACTCATAGATATTCCAGAATCAACCTGGCAGTCATATTCTGTACCAATTGCAGTTTTTGGACTAGGCACAAGGGTAGCCCCATGTAGAGCGCATTGCAAAAATCAAGTCTTGAGGTTACCAGCGTGTGTACTACAGTGTCCAGGTCCCCCGGTTCCAGGAAAGGGCACAGCTGGCATATCAGCTGAAGCTGATAACAGGCGCTCTTGCTTATGGTTTGCTTGCATGGCCCAGGGAAGGTTAGGCTTGTGCAGCCTTGCATGAATGGGGTGAATATTTTGTGGAATGTGCATCTATTTCAGGATGACTTGGGGGTTGGACCCTCAGTTTGTTCTTCCAGTAGATGGTTGGCTAAAGAGCAACCCTGATTTTTCATTGTCCCTGGAGGTCAGTTGTTTTGCACAGGGGAAGCTGGTAAGGAGGTCTGGAGAGATCAGCTGCCCCACCTGTTCTTGCACTAGTTGCCACCTATCTTTAGCACATCACAGGAGATGAATTAAATAGGTAACACATGGTGTAGTGGTTTGAGTGTAGGGCTATGACTATGAAGATCAGGGTTTGATTCCCTGCTAGGCCAGGCAAACTTACTGGTGACCTTGGGCAAGTCACACACTGTCACCCCCAGAAAAATCCATGATAGGGTTACCAAAAGTTGGAAGGGACTTGAAACCACACAACAATAAAGTTTAAAATAAGTGACTGATATTTCAACCAAAATTCAATCTACATTTTTATTATTTAATGGATTGATCAGCAAATCCCAGTTTTTCAGGATTTGTAACACTGGATTAAAAATGTAATTTTTGACTAATGTTCTTCTTGAAGAAAGCAACAAGTAATTTTAGCATTTTTTTCCTAGCTGTGAGAAAGTATTGGAAAATTGCACAGTTTATAAAAAAACAAACTATACATAATTGAAAACTTATTCAGGACAAAATTTGCATATGGTATTTCCCCACAGAAATCAGTTTTTTCTGCATAGGAAATGTTTCCTGCACAGTGTATGTGTGTGTATATACAAAACAACCATGTGTAAATTTTATGTAGAAGTCTCAATCTGCAAAAATTCTCAACAGTCCAGTCCAAGATTCTTCTCATCAGGATTTCTTGACATTAGAGAAATGGACCTTTCAACACCTTTTTGTTGTTCCATTTTTTTCTGTTCTATTCTTCACATCTGTAGCTTAGATATCCATTGGTTACTCTTAACTGTTGTTAGTGGAAACATGGTATTAGTTATCATTTATCAGCAATGATGTTATGAGCTTGAAGGCTGTATTACAGCTTTCTCATCATACAATGGGCACTGGTGGACCAGTCTGACTGCAATCTCCTCTTGACTTCTTTTATTTTCTCCATATCCTCTGCCTAGCTTATCAGCTGTCCTATGTGATCCAATGAAAACAAAGACACAATAGTATGCTATTTATGGCCACAATCCTATCATTCAATCAAATTATTGGAGATAGATCTTAGCTTTTGGCTGCCTTCCATTGGATTACATCACCCATTGCACCTCCTATGGGATTTTAGCAAACAGTTTCCTTCATATCTTTGTTCACCTTTGAGTAAATGTTCTGTGTGACATCAGGATGTCTCATTGTTCCCATTATGTGGTTTAATAAACATAACTTTCTGTACCAGATCTTATAGTATACATATGATAATCTATAGGTTATACTCAATGGGGCAAAATAGACAGGCAAAAAGAGGTGCTTTCAGACTGGCTTGAAGGCATAGCTTTTAGATGACACATGCCTTGAAGCCAGCAGGAAAGTGCTCTCTAGGCACCTTATGCAGAGAATAGCTGTTTCAAAAAGAAGCAGCTTTTTTTCTGCTTCTTCCTGATTTGAAGCCATGTCATGTGGTCATGACATGGGTACTCCAGCTCCCTTGGGAGCCAGTGGTGCAGTTGGTGAGGTTTCAATGGTGCTTTTACAAAGGCAGCTTCAATCCACTTTTTCTTGCCCATCTGTTTTGCCCCAACATGTACTTTATAGATATATTTCCAGGCTTCAAAGATGGCAAGCCTGGCCTGTAACAGGAAACCCTAAAGAAGCCAGTTTCTAAAAAACAAAACAAACAAACAAACAAAAAAAACACAAGGGTGGCTATACAAAGAACTTTCAGAACTGTAAAGAGTTGTTGTTGTTGTTCGCCTTCAAGTCATTTCTGACACACGGTGACCCTAGGGCATTGTTTTCCTGGCACTATTTGTTTAGAGTAGGGTTTGCTTTCCTCTCAGGCTAAGAGAGTGTGACTTGCCTAAGGTCACCGAGTGGGTTTCTATGGCTTAGTGGTGATTTAAATCCTGATCCTAAAAGTCCTAGTCCACTGCTTAGACCGCTACACCACACTGGCTCTGTGTACATGTACACATGACAGAAATGAATAAGTGGGATAGTATTTTGAGTGGAAAATAAGTGGAAATCAATAAAGATCATCCCCCCCAATATCTGTGAATTTTGAATCCACTAATTCAACCATCCATGGTTTGAATTGCTACACCATCGTATATAATGGGACTTGAGCATCCACAAATTTTCGTATCCACAGGGGATCCTGGAACCAAACCCCAGCAGATACCAAGGAATCCCTGTACAAACAAATAGTATATCATTTATAGGGTAAAAGTTAGAACACCAAAAGCTTAGAATGTGCTCAGGCTGAAACCTGGAGAGGTTCTAAATAATAAAAAAGAAGTGGCTAGGTTTGAAGCAAAAGGAACAAAGAACTGGTAGGGCCAATGTGTAAAGAAAATGGTGAAATGTTAATTCGCACCGCCCGATTCAACGGGCCGGCGCAGTTGCCGCGCGCGGGAAGCGCCATTTTAGGCACCCGCCGCGGTCTCCGTCCCGGCAGCCATTGCGCGGGCGGGCTCCCTTGTGATTGGCTGCCGGGAGGGAGAGCGCGGGAAGCCTGCCCGCCTTTTTCTGAGGAAGGGACTACACGTCCCAGAGTGCAGTGGTGTGGAGGCGGGCTGCCTGATTGGCTCCCAGCTGCCCGCCTCCTTCCCTGATTGGCCGAGGCGGTTTTGGGGGCAGGGCTGCGCTGCTACGCTCGCCCCTGATTGGTCAATGGGCCTATATTAGCAGGCCGAAGGCAGGGAGAAGCGCCATTGCCTCGTTCGGCTCTGAGCAGTGCAGAGCCGAGTGGGAAGAGCTCCGGGCGAGCTGGGCCCGGTTTTTTGGGCCTTTCAGGCCCGGTTTGGCAGGCTGGGGCTAGAGTGGCCTTCTAAGCTTCCGGCCACTCCCGGCCTCACAGTGGACTTCCACCCCTCGCGGTTGGCACAAAACCGTGGTAAAGGGGGGGTGGGCTGGCCTTCGGGCTGTAGCCCCCAGAAGCAGAAGGCTGGCCTGCAGGCTGTAGCCTTCAACAGCCACAGATAGCCTGGGGGCACCACTGCGGTGTGGCTAGTCAGCCGCAGTGAACAGGCTGGTCAGGTGGTCTACTTTAGCTGGTCTGGAGGTATTATTTTTCATTTTAGGGTGGTTCCCCCCCTCCTCTTCTTTCTTTGGACTGTGTGTGTTTTTTGGTTTTTTGGGAGGGCGGTGATCGCGGCTGCGGCCCTGCTGAGCCCGCCCTCTTGCCTCTTTTGTCTGTTCTTTGTGGGGGTGGCGTGCGTGAATTTTGCTACCCTATCCTCCCGACTTGAACTGCAGGGATTGACGGTTTTTTTCTCGAGGGCGGTGATCGCGGCTGCAGCCCTGCTGAGCCCGCCCTCTTGCCTTGAAAACGTTGTTTTGTAGGGGAGGTGATCGCGAATTCGTTCCTGCTGAGCCCACCCTACGTTATTTTATCGACTCTGTCCTGAAGCCCAGTTTGTTTCGGGTTGCTGGGTTTACCTGTGGCTACGATGCCTTCTAAGCCGAAAGGCGCCAGCAAGCAGCGGACGGCCTCATTGGCCCGCGCAGGGCGCGCTTCGACACCTCGTGGCCGGAATGCTTCGAGTGCCGGGGCCCGTCTGAACGATGAATCCTGAGGTGCATTGCTGCCAGACACTCCTGCTGGTGAGGGCACTTTGACGGGCACCGGTACCTCCTTGCAAGCGTCGGCGGTCATTTCCCAAAAGATGGCGGCGGAGCTGGCTCGGTCTTTTTCCGATATTATTTCCAAGGCACTAGCAGCAAGTGGTTCTTCGGCGGTGGCTGGCGTGGCTCCATCGGTGTCCGGTGGGGTTAATCTAGCTTCGGGCGAGATCGCAGATTCGGGTCAGACGTCCGGCTCTACCCCTGGGACCCAGGCTCGCGAGGTTGCTGTACAGCTGTCGGATTCGAGTTCCAGCTCGTCTTCCAGCTCCAGCTCTTCGTCGGATTCGTCCAGTTCCGATGATGAAGTTTTGGCGTCAGCTTCGGCAGCTGATTCGACCAGGAAGAAGCGTAAACACAAGAAGAAGTCGAAGAAGAAGAAGAAGAAGTCGAGGCGTTCCGCCTCGCGTGCAATTGGGACTGTAGTGGGACAGGAGGGTACGTCCTCGGGCGCCCCTGAGGGTCGTGATGGATATTGGGTTGAACACGCTTTGGCTCCCGGTTTACCTTTGTGGGCCATTAGAAGGAGGGCTTGGAGGCCTGGTCTGCAGGGGGTATGGGTCGACGCTCAGGCTTCCTCCATCCCTGTATCTGCTCCTGGAGATCGCCCTCCGGGCTCTCACCTGTCCAAGAAAGTGCGGAAGCTCATTTTGAGGGGGTGTTATGTTGATGTCTTCACTCTCCTCCAGCCGAAGGGTCAGGAGGCGTGGGCCGTCACTTCTCCAAAACGTGCCAAGCGGCACCCGAAAGTTCCTCCAGCTGAGCCTAATTTTTCTAACTGGCTGGAGGGCTATACCGTGTTTAAGGCGGTGGTTGCTATGGCTTTCCCCGAGAGGGCCTGGCATCTAGATTGCCACTTATTGCATGTCCTTCGGGCGAGGTCTGTGGCAGGGGAGGCAGCAGCCATAGCGTACGACGCAGCTTTCAGGCAGCAGGCGTCTCTCAGCTCTCGCGAGCGGTGGGATCAACTCCACAGTGAGATCTGGCTTCTAGAAGTGGGCCCTCTAGCTAAGTCCAAAGGTGCCTTTAAGGCATCGGGTAAGCGGGATCGCAGGCTCGCTTGCTGGGATTTCAATGCGGGCCGCTGCACGCGGGCGCATTGTAGGTACGAACATTGCTGTGAATTATGCAGAGGTTCTCACCCCAAGATCTCCTGCTCTCGCAATAGTTCTCAGCCCTTTCGACAAGGGCGCCCTGCCCATTCGGCAGCCGGCAAACGTGATGGGGCCCCTGCCTCTGATGCCGGCGGGTCAGGGAGCCAGAAATGAGGTGCCTTCACTTCCTTTGCAGGGGTTCTCGATGGCACGTTCGCCCGTTAATGTGGGAGCCCTTTTACCTCTTTTGGAGGCTTATCCTCATAGAGAAGCAGCTCGAATGCTGGCTGATGGGTTCTCATCCGGTTTTCGTATTCCAGTTGTGGCCCCTCCTCCTCCTTCGGTGGCAAGAAATTTGAAATCGGCCCGAGATATGCCTGACGTCCTCCTTAGCAAGATTAAAAAAGAAATTGAGGCTGGACGGATTGAAGGGCCTTTCAGTTCTCCCCCCTTTGTTGATCTGCATGTTTCCCCGCTTGGGGTTGTTCCCAAGAAAGCACCTGGGGAGTTTAGGTTCATTCACCACCTGTCTCACCCTCCTGGGGCCTCGGTGAATGATGCCATTCCCGATGAGTTGTGCTCGGTGAAGTATGCCTCTTTTGATCATGCGGTCCGCTTGGTTCGCTCTTGCGGAAAAGGGGCATTGATGGCCAAATGTGATATTCAATCGGCCTTTCGACTGTTACCGGTTCACCCTAACGATTTTCGTTTGCTAGGTTTCAAAGTAGGAGAAGGGTGGTATTTTGATAAGGCCATGCCAATGGGGTGCTCCTTTAGTTGTGCTGCGTTTGAGACCTTTAGCACTTTTCTTGAGTGGGAGCTAAAACGGAGGGCTTGTTCCCCTTTGGTGACCCATTATCTGGATGATTTTTTGTTTGTAGGAAGGGCAGGCACTGATGAGTGTAAGAAGCTCTTAGACACCTTCTCTGCCCTGGCCTTAGAGATTGGGGTCCCATTAGCGAAGGAAAAAACTGAGGGTCCTGCGTCATCTCTCACTTTCCTGGGCATTCAATTGGACTCTGTCCGTGGCACCTCATCTTTGCCCCAGGCTAAACTGTTAGCGTTAAGGGCCCTGTTAGCGGATTTTCTGGTTGCCAGAAAAGCCACGTTAAAGCAAGTCCAATCTTTACTGGGGCACCTTAACTTCGCATGCCGCGTGGTGGCGCCGGGTCGGGCTTTTTGCTTCAGGCTGGCCAGGGCCACAGTCGGTGCTCACCTCCCACATCATCGGATTAGGATCTCAAAGGGTGTGAAAGACGATCTCAGAGTTTGGGAATCTTTTCTGTCTAATTTTAACGGCGTGGCCATTTGGCAAAAGTCCTGGCAGTTAGGTGACCGCTTACAAGTGCATTCCGATGCAGCCGGGAGTATAGGTTTTGGGATTTATTTTCAAGGCCATTGGTGCGCACAAAGGTGGCCGCAGGATTGGGCTCAGGGCAATGTGTTGAAGGACCTGACCTTTCTGGAATTGTTTCCGATTGTGGTTGCTATTCGCATTTGGTGCAAAGATTTTGCCAACAAGAAGATCACGTTTTGGTGTGATAACCAGGCGGTTGTCAACGTGGTCAACAGAATGTCTTCTTCTTCTGAGAGAGTCATGTTATAGGTCAGGAGACTGGTTCTTGATTGCTTAGTTTATAATATTTCTTTTTCTGCCCGGTTCGTGCCTGGACTTGAGAATAACATCGCTGATGCTCTCTCTCGCTTCCAGGAGGAACGATTCCGTCGTTTGGCTCCCGAGGCGGACCCCTCCCCTGTTCCGTTTCCTCAGGAATTGTGGGACCTTGGACCTCTATCATTATGAATGGCATTTTGTCGTCTATTGCTCCTTCCACTCAAAGGGCTTACAGGAGGGTTTTTCCCAAGTTATCTGCATATTTTAGAGCTTGTAATATCCCGGCTCATTGGCCCATTCAATCCTCTATTGTCCTTGGCTTCATGGCCTGGTTATTTTCTAATGGGTCCTCCCCTCGGGCCATTTCGGTTTTGCTGGCAGGCATATCTTTCTTTTCTAAAGCCTCCGGCCAAAATGATCCTTGTGCTTCCTTTCAAGTCAGGCGGACATTGGAAGGTTGGAGGCGATCCCAGGGCCCTTCTTTGGATACCAGACGTCCCATCACGCTGTCGCTGCTCGAGCAGCTCGTTGCTGCTTTACCTGTTATTTGCTCTTCCCACTATGAGGCCGGCCTTTTTCGTGCTGTTTTCGTTACTGCCTTTTTTGGGGCCCTGAGGTTGGGGGAGCTTGTTCTTAATTCCGCCAATGACACCTCCGAGCGTTCTCTTCAGGTTGGGGATGTTTGTTTCACTAAGAGTTCTGTTTCCTTATTGGTTCGAAGGTCCAAATGCGACCAGTTGGGGAAGGGGTCCGCTATTACGTTGAACCGCTTTAGGGGCTCGCCGGTGTGCCCTGTCCGGACCTTGCACGCCTTCCTGGATGCACGCCCAGCTGGTACAGGTTCCTTATTTTGCCACTCTAACGGAGATCCTGTTACGTGTTACCAGCTGGTGGCAGTGCTGCGTTTGGCCCTCAGACATTTGGGTCTGCCAGCGAAGGAATTTGGGGGACATTCCTTCCGGATCGGGGCAGCTACTTCGGCTGCGCAAATTGGACTGTCAGCGGACTCTATCAAACAATTGGGACGTTGGAAATCCAAGGCTTTTTTGGGTTATATCCGAACGGACCGGGACCTTGCTGGGGGCCAATGATTGTTTTTGCTGTTCTATTGGTTTTGTGTGGAGCCAGCATGCGTTATTGATAGGGTTGGCGGCAGGCGGTTCGTTCCTCACCGTCTGTTTGGCGGCAGCATAGGCCTGGATCTGGGGTGAGGGGTTTCCAGGGCTCGATGGCTCTGGATCGGGAGTCCTCGAGACCCGGGTGTATGGAGCATGCTGATGTGGCCAGTGCGGGGGGCACAGTCAGTTGACACCCGGTGACTAGAGTGCCTTGCAAATCGATTGGGAGGAGCACAGTTGCCCGACTGTGCTTTAGGGCGGGGCTTGGCACCTACGTCATCCCGATGCTTGGCTACAAGCAACCATTCATTAGCCAACGGGGGTTTGGCTGATGTCCAGATCCAGACCTTATGCTTTGGGCCAACCCTATTGTTTGTGCTGGTTCAAAATAAAGTTGTGGCCATGTTCACTCCAGCCTGGTGTTCTTGTGTTTTCCTTGTGGCGCCTTACCTGCGAGGCAATTCGCGCCGCCCGATTCAACGGGCCGGCACAGTTGCCGCGCGCGGGAAGCGCCATTTTAGGCGCCCGCCGCGGTCTCCGTCCCGGCAGCCATTGCGCAGGCGGGCTCCCTTGTGATTGGCTGCCGGGAGGGAGAGCGCGGGAAGCCTGCCCGCCTTTTTCTGAGGAAGGGACTACACGTCCCAGAGTGCAGTGGTGTGGAGGCGGGCTGCCTGATTGGCTCCCAGCTGCCCGCCTCCTTCCCTGATTGGCCGAGGCGGTTTTGGGGGCAGGGCTGCGCTGCTACGCTCGCCCCTGATTGGTCAATGGGCCTATATTAGCAGGCCGAAGGCAGGGAGAAGCGCCATTGCCTCGTTCGGCTCTCCCACCCTCCCTCCCTGGGAGTTGTTTGTCACAACTTGTGCGGGGGCGGCAGCATAGGCCTGGATCTGGGGTGAGGGGTTTCCAGGGCTCGATGGCTCTGGATCGGGAGTCCTCGCAACCCGGGTGTATGGAGCGTGCTGATGTGGCCAGTGCGGGGGCCACAGTCAGTTGACACCCGGTGACTAGAGTGCCTTGCAAATCGATTGGGAGGAGCACAGTTGCCCGACTGTGCTTTAGGGCGGGGCTTGGCACCTACGTCATCCCGATGCTTGGCTACAAGCAACCATTCATTAGCCAACGGGGGTTTGGCTGATGTCCAGATCCAGACCTTATGCTTTGGGCCAACCCTATTGTTTGTGCTGGTTCAAAATAAAGTTGTGGCCATGTTCACTCCAACCTGGTGTTCTTGTGTTTTCCTTGTGGCGCCTTACCTGCGAGGCAACAAGGGACAGAGAGAACACCAACTCTTCCAAATCTTATTTGCCTCAGTGTTCTCCCAAATGAAAAACAGTGCTCTGACTGGTAAAAACAGAACAAATGATGCAGTTAGGGAACTGCAGTCCAGAGTAAGTGAAGAGGTAATAAAAGTATACTAGGTACTTTAAATGAATTCAAGTCTCCAGGCCTGGGTACATCCAAGAGTACTAAAGGAATGTGCAGTGGTAATGTCAGGACCACTGTCGATAATGCCTGAGAATTCTTTGAAAACTGAAGAGGTCTAAGCAGATTGGAGAGGACAAAAAGGGAAACAACAAAAAAGATGACCCAAGCTTCTACCAACCAGTCAGCTTCATATTAGTGCCAAGAAATCCTCTAGAACAGATAATTGAACAATCAGTTTGTGCACACTTAGAAATGATTGCTGTGATCACTGAGTATGGGTTTCTCAAAAAAGTCATGTCAAACTAATCTCTTTTTTGATAGGAGTGACAATCTTGGTAGATCATGGAAGCATTGTGGATGTAGTATACCTTGATTTCAATAAGGATTTTGAAGAGTTCCCCACTGTTATTATTGCAGACAACCTGGTGAATCTGGGCTAGATGGTGCTGCTGCTGGGAGGATTTCTAATTGCTTGATGATCCATACCAGAGTGTTCACCAGTGGTTGCTGTTCATTCTGGAAATAAGTGACTCATGGGGTCCTGTCTTGGTTTCAGTGTTGTTCAACATCTTTATAAATGATTTGGATAATGGTATAGAAGGCATGATGTAAATTTACAGCACCATATAAATAAAGGTTAATAATAAATTTGGGAAATATATCAAATTTGTGAAGATACAACAAATTTGAAGGTGACACCAAAGTTCAAGAAAGATATTTTCAAATCAGAATTTGTCCAGAAAAAGGACAACGAAGAAGACCAAAGATCTGGAAACCAAGACTTGTGAGGAATAAGTTAGGGAGCTTGGAGATGTGACATGATAGCCATCTCTAAAATCTGAAGGGATGCCATAGAAGATGAAATTGTTGTCTGGCGCTACAGAGACTAGAACATGAACCAATGGTTAAAATTACAAGAAAAGAGATTCCACCTAAACATTAGGAAGAACTTTACTGGAAGAACTGTTTGACCATGGAACAAAATGTCTCAGAGGTTGATGGACCCTTCTTCTTTGGAGGACTTTAAACAGAGGTTGGATGGGCATCTTTCAGGAGTGTTTTAGCTGTGAATTAGATAGCCCTTGAGGTTCCTTCCAACTCAGTGATTCTGTGATCCTACAATTCCAAACATCCTTTATGAAGCTGGCTAGTTTTCACTATCCATTGTTAAACATTTAGAAATGTGATATAATGCTAACCTGTGAACATTATAAAATACAAGGAAGTATTTTCAGTCCTCTTTTCACCATTGTAATGTCTTTCAAGATAAATGTAGTGATTGCTATGGTACCCCATCTTATGATTTCTAGTAGTTCATTGTTAGTAGACAGAATGGTAAGCTAAAATGGACAGTATTTTGAGTTAACATGACAAGTATATTCTTCTGCTAATTTTATATTGTAAACAAATGTAAAATGAAAATAAAATAAAAATAATGGATTATAAATTCATCTTTATACACAGATGCAGGAAAACATACTGCTTTGAAATAAAGCCCTATTTCAGAAATTACAATAAAAAAATAGTAGGTTAAAAGTAGAACTATTTTTGCCTACTCTGAATAATCATATTAAGTACGAATGGTTGCTAATAATAAGGAAAGATTCAACAAAATGAAATTATGGGTGCTAGAGTACAATAAAACAACTGATTTGTGTGTAAAGCAACCAAGGCTTACCTTATATGTAGCTGATACAAACAAAACAAAACAATTAGATAAAAGGTATGCTTGCCATATACAGGGCATCTGTTGTGGAGGGATGAAAAAGGTTGCTTTTTCTAATCTGATATTACCCATCCAATGCCCCTGTTCTGTGTAGGAACAGAAAAATATTATTTCCAAGTGGTGAGAAATCTGGATAAAAGGAATCCTGGACTGAAGTGATTTTTTGTATTTCAGAACTTATTATAGGCAAATTTCATATGTCATTATTTTGTACAGAAAACAGCATTTTGAGTGCAGGTAATAAAATTTCTCCTTTGAAATTTTATTTCTATGCAAAAACGCTGTTTACTTCACAGAAAATTCAGATTATATCCTGAATTGCAAGTGCCTTCAAAAACTGTGATTTTCTCACAGCAGGAAGAAAACAGATAAAATTACACATTACTATCTTTGATCAGAAGCTTGGTGAAGAATTGCACCCTTAATTCTGTGCACAACATGACTGTAGTACAATATAGCCACTTCCTGTCTTCGTCTCCATCTGCTTACCTCACTGGGCACTTTGAATTTTGGATTCCTCATCTTTAAACATGTACGCCCATAGTAATAATCCTATATACTTCATTTAACAGTGAAACCAATCAATCAGTGATGCTTAAAATATTCGATAGCTATCAGTGGAACACCCATGTATACTAAGAACATGTTTCACAAGCCTGGAAATCTCTCTGAAGGGTCTTCTTTCACTGCCCAGAGGGAGGCAACAGAAAGGGAAGGGGAAGAAAGTCTCATCATGAAAGCATTTGGACTATGACACTGGCTTTAAGCCAAAAACTACGAAATACCAAAAGAATGTTCTGGAAAATAATGAGTACCTCCAGTGATATGTTTTCAGGAGTAATAACACCACAATGAACACTGTCCAAGAGACCAAAGCACAAAGGTGAAGTGGAAATGCATGACTAATGTCACTCCATCCACTCTTCCATATTTACAAACTTAAAATGTTCAATAAAACAGTAGAAGAAAAGAAAGAGGAGGAGGAGGAGGAGGAGGAGGAGGAGGAGGAGGAGGAGGAGGAGACCAATACCAAGAACATATAATAGGGTCATAGTTGTAGCCTAGACATTCAGGCATTACCATCCCTGCATAATTTTATCTACAGATCCCCACAACTGCAGCATAACAGCCTTTTCCAATTGTGTTTACATGCCTCAGCATAAACAACTGTCATTCTGAATCCTGATTGCATTTATGAAGCATTGTGTTTGTGAACACTCATTAAGACTGACTGCCATTTAACTGTCTGGGAAATGAACACACTTCAAATTTTAGTACAACCCTACCACCAAAAGCAATAAATATGTTAATTAAAAAGAGAAGGGAAACACATTGCCATCTTGCTTTGGAGTATTTTGCTTTGTAATGGTAAGTTCTTTACTATCTTTACATCTGTCTGGGTTAAATGAAGTAAGCTTGCTGAAGATGCTGTGGGTGGAAGTTTCCTTTCATTACTTTTAATATATCACTGATGTCTCTCATTTGAGGTTCTGATAACCCAGGGCACAGTTATTTTACAGCTCATTTAGATGACACATGAAACGTATAATGAGTTTGACGTCAGTATAGGAAAGGACCGTTCATTTTTACATCTTCTTTTAGTCGAGCCATACAGACTGTAGTTTGTAAACTGGAACAATACTGTTGACTTCAGTGGGTTCTTTTAAGAATGGAGCCAATGAGTAGCAATGAGTTGTGTCAATCCTCTTACTGAACATAATATTGATCAACTTTTTGTTGTGGTGTTTTCTAACTCCATTCTCCCAAAATCTGAATTAATATGAAGGAAACTATGTTCTGGATATCTTGTCTTATGGTTTCCTTACCATAGATACTTCAATAGGAATGTAAGTAACAGTTTACAAATTATTGTGAAAGACAGTTGACAAAACATCACTGTCTACAAACAAAAAACAAACAAACAGGTTCATTTATATACCTCCTCATACCACCTAAGGAGTGTCTAAGTGGTTTACAACTGTAAGCTACTTGTCCCCAACAATCTGGGTACTCATTTTAGTGACCTCAGAAGGATGCAAGCTTGAGTCGAGCTTGAGCCCTTTTGCTGGTCTTGAACTCGCAATCTTATGGTTATGAGTGAGTGTCTGCAGTACAGGCATTTAACCACTGGCGCCACCAGTGAAGTCTCCAAATCTTCAGTTTCCAGCTTTTTATTTCAGGTCACATCTTCATACTGGTTGTATTTCAGGTCACACCTTCAATTAATGTGCAATCACAGAAGAAATTGGGTGTGGGGGGCGTTTATTCTACATTTTTGAACAAAAACACTAATTTAGATCTCCTGGTAAATATGCAGATTATATCACTGATGATTATATTCCTCATTGGGCTTACATGTGTACTCTGGAGGAAGCAAAAAGATGGCCAGGATACTAAGAGACATCCTGCTGTTACCATTTACTGTGGGTTTTAAAAATAAACCTAAGGTGGAAAAAATTAAACTATGATTTGTTATTGTTGTTGTGTGCTTTCGAATCATTTCCAACTTATGGTGACCCTAAGGTGAACATATCATGGGATTTTCTGCAGAGTTGATTTGCCATTGCCATCCTCTGAGCCTGAGAATGTGTGACTTTGCCAAATTGTGATACTTCCACTTAAAATGAGCCCATCCTCATAAAACTGCTGGATAATTTCTCTTTCACCTACAGAAAGCTGGGGAGATAGTCCTTCGAATTTCTCTGTATAGAAATGGGTGAGAGGCTCTCTACACACAGCTCTGGGTCTTGGAAAACAGTCTACAATACATCCTTTCCACCACTCCAATATTCTCTGATGCTGTTTAGTGGATATGTTACCATAGAAGGTGTTCTCCAAAAGCAGAAAATGTGAAAAATGATGTTTCAGAATTGCCTGTGGTAGTTTTTCAAGGGAAAAAAGGTTTATACATTACGATTCATGAAAAAAAAAATCACCTGATATATTTATTGGGGCACAAATCTTTAAAAGTAGACTATTGCCTATTAAAATATTACATTACAATAAGGTGTTTTTCATTAATGTGTCTCTACCATTCAAGTATTTGTAATCTTCTGGAATATGTTTTGTTTTCTCTCTCTCTTAACTTTAACCTAAGCATTATCGATTATATCCAGGCTAGTCTCACATGTCTAATTATTGTGAAACAATGACTGTTAACTCAATTCTCAATACGCTGCCTCCTTCTGTAGGGAAAATTTGAAATCAGGTTGTTTCTTAAAACAGATGTCAGTTGGGCAGGAAGAAAAGAAAATATATTAAGCAGCCAGGTGTTTGGCTGCTACAGAGGCCTCTCTTTTTTATATTAAAAAAATGCTTCATGGGCAGGTTGGAAAAGCATAAAGTCATCCATTTTGAAGATGCATGAGGAGATTCATACCTCTTAGGAATTGCTATTTTTGGATGCCCACTTGCAATACTGTATTTCATAAACCTGGCAAATATTATCAAGCTCTCAAATATCATTACAATGGAAAGAGATGTTGGAACATGATTGTTGAGTGACTCAATTTGATTTAGATCCAAAGATATTTGCTGTACATACCAACCTTGTTTCAAAACTTCTATAATTGTTTAATCCTTTTTGTGATGCACATTTTTGGAATGTTTCCTCTGCAGGTCTGCTGTAGCCCTAGCTACCAAGCAGAAAGTTTAATGATCCCACTTCTCAAAGCTATTCAAAAGGTTTTCTTTCAAATTGCAGTCTATGTGTTAAATGTATTTTTCTGATTTTACCAGGCCCTTGACCATTCTATTTAGTTTATAAAATTACACACACACACACACACACACACACACACTTCCCATGGTGGCTCATCCAGTTCTGAAAATATTAATTTCTGACCAGCAATAAAGATATATTCTTTTGTCAGCCTTTACCAAATGTAGTGCCTTTGTTCACTCTGTATCATAGGATGAACTGGGATGTGTGTGTGTGTGTGTGAGAGAGAGCATAATAGGCTCAGAAATTCTTGTCTGGAGGTTAATCAGAGAATCCATGGCAGAAAAATCAAATTTGTGCAGTCAGACACTCAAGGAAGTGAGCTAAGTGACAATCTATGTATCAAGTGAATCCATGGCAGAGAACATAACCATGCAGTAAAGGAAGCCAAGTTTGCTCCAGATTAAACTTAATTAATTATGCTTAATTATGCTTTTTACTGTTTTGGAATTAATGATCTAGGGAAAAATATAATATATAATATAAACTGCAAACACCCATCCTAAGCAATATAAAGAGTGAAGCATAATCCTGTCTTTCTAAGAGAGAGAGAGAGAGACTGAGAGAGAGGGATGGAGAGTTTAACATCTATATAAACCTACAGACATGCCAGCCAGCCATAACCCCCAACTGGTTAGGGTTCTCCTTCCTGTTGTTATTATAAGTTTCTAGTCATTGTGCAGAGTTCCTTTCACAATATAATTGCACAAAGGGCCCTAGGGTCACATTGTGAGGTTATTAAAGTTACATTAATGTAATTCACATGTAAAAAAATTCTCAAACAGTAATGTGATTTAGGACTATGGGAAGCCTTACTGCCCCTTCTTTACCATAATATAAGAACCTGCAAAATGTTATCCTGCTGCGGCAAATGAGTTAATGTAGAATGAAAGCCACCGAACCAGTTTGCCCATGCACAATGTGACAGAACATCATTACAGGGTAATTAATACAATGACAAGGGTCATTTTGCTTACTGTTTTAATGTCAGCATAAAAGTGAATGCAAGATAGTTCCACTCCTCTGATTCATTATCCTTCCTCCACACATCTCACAGAAATAGCTGTGTGGTAAACAACAACAACAACAACAACAACAAACAAAAAACAAAAAAAACACACAAAAAACCCAACAACCTCAACAATTAAGTAAGTACCTGTTTATAATTCTAATGGAGAGGCATGCTAAAGATTGAGTTAGGTGGCTTTACAAACAAATAACTGTTTATTAAATGTGAAATAAACATTTGGAAGAAATATCAAAAAGCAGAAGCTAATTATATTGTGCTGCAAGACAGTCATTATGGATTATGCATGAAAGAAGACACAAAATGGGGGAAAAGGATATAAAGGAGCAAAATATTTTCTGTGCATTACTGATGCATCTAAATGGACTTTAATTCTAAACATGCCATCAAAGGAGGAGGACCAAACAATTTTTTCCCAGGCAAACCTGAAACACAATATGATCTGAAGGAGCCATCTGGTTTTGTGCAGCCAACACAACTCTGTCTCATCCATACCAAATATACAAACAATTTGAAGTTAGAAAAACATTATGTGTCTTATCTTTCCACTTCCTATCCACTTGGCCCAAGGCTGCCATTAGTGCAATTGATAAGATAGTTATTTGTATTTATATACCTTTATATGCATTCCTAGTCAACTGAAGGTAATATGGGAAAGGTTTGCATTGGAATGTTTGGATCCTCACTTATATCTCATGTTGTTGGTGGTGTATATCTTGAAATTGTTCCTGACTTAGATAAATATATGTAGGGTTTTTCTTGGCAAAATTTGTTCAGAGTGGGTTTGCCTTTACCTTCCTCTGATGCTGAGAGAGTATGAATTGGCCAAATTCACCCAGCCTTGCCCAAGGTTACCCAGTGGGTTTCCATGGCCAAGTGAGGATTTGAACCTGGTCTCTCAGAGTTCTGCTCCAATACTCAAATTACTATACCATGGCCCGATTTACACGGGCAAAAAAAGGCGCTTTTAAGGAAAAAAAAGGCGCTTTTAGGGTTAGGGAGGGCGTAGCCTTTACACCCTCCCTAAGCCTAAAACGCATGGACGCCGCCATTTAAAGATGGCGGCGTCTACACGGACGCGCTGTACAGGCGTCATCACGTGCGCAGCGTTTTGATGCGCTGCGCACGTTCTGACGCTCTGGCGGCGCGGGAGGGCACCAATCGCGCCCTTCCCACGCCGCAAAAAAAGAGCTCGATCCCGGAGCTCTTTTTTGCGGCGGGTCGTTGCGGCGGGATGAGGCCTCCGTGTAGAAGCCTAGGCCTCATCTCGCCGCTAGAAGGGGCGAGTTTGGACCGCCCCTTTTAGTCAATGTAAAAAGCATCCATGTTGTCTCTCATATATCATCTTAGTGAGACCTTTTCTCCAGTGTTCCTCTGATATTTTTAAAACATGGATATCCAAATTTAACTGGAAAAAAATGTTAAATTAGTTTAAAATGGTGGCAATTTGAGGTTACAGGATGGATCAAGACTTGCTTTGGTTGCTTTGTATTTCTTTTATTGCATTTTAACAACTTTCACACTTTCTAATTTTAGACTTTTGAATTTTAGATAAAGTATTTGTAATATGTTATTTTAACCATAGTGCTTATATCTAAATTGCTACTTTTATCTTATCAGGAAAGTTGGGATATGAATCAAATAAAGCCTAACTTATGAGACAAATGAATCATAGACCAAATCTGACCAGAATTCTGACTAGAAGACAAAGTTGTTGTATTTAGATCATGGGCTGACATGACTCACTGGAAAAGAAGACACAGCTCAGTAAAACGGAAGGCAATAGGAAAAGAAGAGAAAAGAAAAATAGAAAAAAATTAGGAAAAAAAAATAAAAAAGAAATAGGAAAAAAAAGACTGCACTACAAGTGAATTGACTCTACCAAGGAAGCCACAGCCCTGAATTTGTAAGACCTGTACAGTGCAGTTGATGACCAAAACCTTTAGAGATCTTGCATTCATAAAGTCACCATAAGTTGCTCGATATTAAATAACAACACATACAGAGAGATGTGTGTCTGTTTGTATGTGACCCAATGGCTGTTTCAGCTTGGCATTTTCAGTCAGCACACCTCTAAAAGTACAGCAATGGGCTAATATTCTGTCAATTTCATTTTATGGTTGCTTGTCATCTGCTCTTCCCTTGCTGTACCATGAATATTTTGCATCTCAGTCCTTTAAAGGACAAACATTCTTCCTACTTCTTGTAATTACTGTATATACCCCATGTATAAATTTAGTTTTAGTTAAAAAAATTGACCCCAGAAACCTGAGTCAACTTATTCATGGATCAATGTGAGTACCATATGCTAACTCTTACCAAAAAAGAAGAAGAAGAAGAAGAAGAAGAAGAAGAAGAAGAAGAAGAAGGAAGAAGAAGGAGGAGGAGGAGGAGGGGGGGAACCAGCCACTGGTGAAAAGCAAGAGCTTAATCTGTCCTGGAAGCACTGACTCCCCTCTACTCCCTCATCCATCCAGCCTATAGTGTGA
This sequence comes from Urosaurus nigricauda, assembly GCA_034509955.1. Classification (NCBI taxonomy): domain Eukaryota; kingdom Metazoa; phylum Chordata; class Lepidosauria; order Squamata; family Phrynosomatidae; genus Urosaurus; species Urosaurus nigricauda. The sequence goes on along the minus strand of JAOEGL010000003.1, from coordinate 195,470,703 downwards.
TCACAAACAGGGATGTCTGCTTGAAATTTGTAAGCTCTTTGGCATCATTTCCCTTTGCTTCACCCTTTATATCCTTTGTTACATGCTCTTAAATTTTACCTTTGACTTATCCACAAGTAATAGCAAAAGCCATAATTTTGGCCCCAAAATCTGTCCTCAATTTATACATGAGGTCAACTTATAGTCAAATATATACAGTATAATTTTAGTCTAAAAGAACAAAGCTTTAGCATAATCTAAAAAGCCAAGATGGAAGATTTTCAAGAAAATATTTTCACATGTGCTATCTTTGATACTTCATAGAAGACATGTTTCTTGCTTGTGATAACTGTGCTATTCTGTCCTGAAAGGCTTTAGCACTCAAGAGGGAGGAAATAACATAATAATCCACTGTTAGGGGAGATTTATCTTACCTTTTAATTTTTTTAATAATCCCTATTATTATTATTGCCAAAAAATACATCTCTAAACAGCCAGCAGGATGTAGTGGTTTGAACCACAACTCTAGAAACTAGGGTTTGAATCCTCACTCATCCATGGAAAACCATTGAGGGACTTTGGGCAAGTCACACTCTCTCACTTTCAGAGGAAGGTAAATGCAGACCACCCCCTCTGAACAACTTTTGCCAAGAAAATCCCATGATAGGTTCACCTTAAGATTGCCATAAATCAGAGATGACTTAAAAGCATGTAACATCAACAATATATCTTTGTAAATAATATAAAGGAAAAGTAAGAGTCATCAACTGGCACTAAACAGGAAAGTAGGAAGAGTGGCTATATGACAATAAGAGCAGTTCAAACATTGGGACACAGTTCCCCCACATTTTCCAACACTTGTGTCAAATTTGGATATCCTAGTTCTTCCTGAGCTCCTTCTAACTCTTTCACACTATCCATTAGCTACACCCTCATCTATGTAGCAGGTCCTCCTCCTCCTTTTCTCTCCTGCTCAACCATTTTCTCTTCTTTTAATTTCTGTCTGGCACATACTTTGCATAGTTTAGTACTGTCTGTTTTATTGTATTTTAAAGTTGAGCTAGTAGTTTGCATGATAACATTTTAAATCAACAGGTAAACTTCTTGCCTAGAATGTAAAAGGTAAAAGTTTTCCCTTGATAAGATTGTCTATAGTGTCTGACTGTGGGGGAGGGTGCTTATCTCAGTTACTAAGTCAAGGGTGCCAGTGTTGTCAAAGATGACTCTGTGGTCATGTGGCTAGCATGACTGCACAGAATGCTGTTACCTTCCTACCGAAGTGGTATATATTTATCTACTTGCACTTTTACATGCTTTCAAACTGCTCGGTTGGCAGAAGGTAGGACTATTTATGGGAGCTCACTCTGTCACACAGCACCTGGGCCTTGAACTGCCAAGCTGCAAATCTTGCAGTTAAAAGAGTCAGCATCTTAATCACTGGGGGGGGGGGGGGATCACTTTCCCCCAGAATCCCTCCACTAATCATGTTGACTGAGGATTCTGAGAACTATAGTACAAAAAAAATCCTTTTTCACGGTTTGATTTTACCCGTATGAATCCAGACCCTGCATGAGCATTAAGCTTCCACCCATGCATGCTTCTTGGGTTGTGTGAATATCAGGGTGCCATGCATACAGTTCCAAGAATTACATCCCTACACTTGAGGATGGTTTTGAGTTTCCCAATTGTAGAACTTCTCACTTCTAAACTGAGAGGCTGCTTTTACAGCTTTGCACTGTCGCCTTAGTAATATCCTATTTATCAAGTTCAAGTGTTATCAAGTAGGAGGACTCAAAAAGACCTCTATTTTCAGACACTGAAGAGCTGCCAGACAGAATAGATTGTTACAGCTAGACTTTCTAATTTCGTACACGGCTGATTCATTATATTTTCTGTGTCATCTCCATAGGAAAGCTCTATGTAACTGCAGCATTTAAGCATATAAGGTTTCCTTATACTAATGAAACCAACTTATACTAATGGACCAATATTATTTCATGCCTCTGAGGAGTCAATCAGGATGAATAGATTAAGAATTTAAAGATAAGAATATAAAAGAGTATTCATCTACTAGCGTTTTTTCTACATTGACAGCAAATGGTCCAGCCACAGTCTCATGCAGAAGCATTTACTTGCTTTTCCTGAGATACAAAATGTATGCTGTAATGTACACTTGGCTCGCCATATCTATGGATTCTGCATCTATGGATTCCACCATCTAAGGAGATATATATATATATATATATCCATCTGAAAAGCAAACTTTGATTTTGCCATTTTACATGGGGCTCCATTTTACTGTGGCATTGTATCTACCGAGAGACTTGAGCATCCACAGATTTTGGTATCTACTTGGGGTCCTGGAACCAAACCTCACTGGATATTTGCTAGTTCTACCCAAAGCTTTTGATAATGTCCATAGATTTTAACCAACATACATTAAATGGACCCAGGAGAATGGGATTCTGAAACCCAGACATAATGAAGTATGATCCCACTTTCCACATAGTTAAAATTCCAGAAAACAATACAATGGCATCAAAGCAAGCTCCCAATGGGGAAAAAAAATCATAATTTAATTATTTTGTGAGCTTTCTTTTATTAAAAAGAATGAAAAGCAAAGTATAGGAGATTCAAAAAATTACTTTCATCCATATTTAATAAGAACACACTGTCTCATGGTATGAAATGCTGTAAACAGTTGCTTTGTAGCTGTTGTTTCTACTGAAACATACACAGAACAATCACTTCATAATTAATATGCCAGGATTAGGTCTCACTAAGCAAAGCAAAAGGAGAAAGAACTTGGTGTTTATAACTCTAATTATTCATTTTCTCCAGAGGTGAAATACTGGATTGAGATCTTTGAAAAGCTCAACTCCACTTTCATTTGCATCTTTGTTTTGCTGTTTTTCTTAAAAGAGACAAGGTTTCAAAATCCGTGGTAATGCCAGTTCATTGCTAATAGAACAGATTAGACTGATGATTCTCACATAAATGTAGCTGAGCATAACCATTTCAGAAGATATTTTTCCCAACTTTACTTACCTGATTTATGTATCATAAATAATGCAATGCTTAGAAGTCCCACAGTATATCATTTAGAATTCAAGCCTAAATGCAGCATGGCCCTGGTGCTACAGTGCCTGCATACTGGGACTCTTTTCCATTAAGTTTATCGCACTAGAACCTGTATCGTTCCCAAAGTGTTCTTGTAACATACCATGTAGAAACGATATTGGAGTGGGTGTTACTGTATTCGATATTTTGTAATGTTATGGTAACATTATGAGAACCCATTTTATCGCACTGCATGTACTGTTTTATCAATACTATACCTGAGATCGTTCCTAAGCAGTCCTTATATTGTGCATGTGTACTGTTGTTGCAAGGATTTTAGTACCGCGGAAGTAAGTGACCTCATTACTCTATGATCTTATCACTTCATGGGTTGGACACCCTCCCTGCCTGGCTCGCTGGAGCTGTTCATAAAGAGTGACAGGCAGGGAGAGGAAGGAAAGATGGAGCCAAAGGGAAGGAGGAGGAGGAGGAAGAGAGCCAGCCAGAGGACACCTCTGTTTTTGGGGGAGGCTGGTCCAAGGCTCTGGGGTTGTAAGGAGAGAAGAGCTGCAGTTTGGAAAGTGGGAGGCTGCAGGTAAACACATGCAGGTGGAAGCATCCCTGCCTGCCTGCTATATACATAAATACACACACAGAGAGGCATCCCTGCCTGACACACATAAACCCCTGCCTGACATTCACAAACACAGAGGCATCTCTGCTTCCCTGACACACACACACACCTCTGTCTTACACACACACCCTAACACACACCCCTCCCCATCCTTTCTATGGCCATCCCAAGGAGAGGATGGGGAGGAGAGGGCTCCTCCAAGACCCTTCCCTCCCTGATCCTTTCTATGGATGGGGAGGGGAAGGCTCCTTCAAGACCCTTCTCCTCCCTGATCCTTTCTATGGGAAGCCCAAGGAGAGAATGGGGAGAAAAAGGCAAGTGGTGCCTTAGCCCCTCTGAGCCCCTTCTCCTCCCCATCACCATCATGTCTTGACTGGAACAGCAGTAAGGGAAGGAGATCACACAAACACACACACATAAAGAGGCATCCCTGCCTGCCTGACACACACACACACACACACACACACACACAGAGGTGTCCTTGCCTGGGTCACACGCACACACACATATCCCTCTGCTTGCCCTGAGGGATGCTCCCTTTCCCTGGCTTCTCTCTTGTCTATTAGGTGGTCGGTCTTGTCTATTAGGGGAGGGGAAGTCTCCATCCAAAAACATGCTACCAAAATGTTTACATCGTGATCATTCTTTTTCTCAGAAATAAAGTATTACATGAAAAAAAATATTAAGTGTTAACACTGCTTGTGGCACCCTCCTCACTTCATACCCAAAAGAACAGTAGAGATATAAGTTCTAGAACAAGAGGGCAGGGAACTGAGAGCCAATCAGAACACAAGGACGGAATGGGAAGTTGTTGGAATATTGCACAGGCTCACCTGGAATGGACCGATAATGTTCCCTTTTTAACAGTTCTCACTCTGGGACGGTCGTAGGACACTTTAGGCACCATATGGGAACTGAATTGGAATCCTGCTGTGTGATATACTGTGCCCCTTTCCATTCTCATTTAGAACCCAGAACGTTGCCAGAACGCAGTGCAATAAAGTTACATGTATTTGTCATCTATAGGGAATGCAATATGGAGATAGAGAGTGAGGACAGCTTACAATCACACAATTGTACTAAGAATTTAGATAGCTCAGCCTGAGCTGTAAACCCCACAAGTTAAACCTCCACAGCACAATATTATGTATCATATATTTTTTGGCACTCCTTTCATCAGTGGTGAGAAACCATATCTCAGTGAGATACATTTACAAGCATATAGAAGGGCCTAGTTTCAACTTCTGGTATCTCCAGGTAAACCTCTCAATTAATGGGAAAGACTTCTGCCTGTGGCTCTGGGGAGACAAGAGAACAGGTTGAGATGGAGGGAAAAAAAATCTGATCCATCATAGGAAACCTACATTCATCCGAAGAACCAGCATGGTGTAGTAATTTGAGCTTTGGACCATAACTCTGGAGACAAGGATTTGAACCCACTTGTCCATGGAAACCCACTGGGTGAATTTGGGCAATTCATACTCTCTCAGCCTTAGATGAAAGCATAGGCAACTCTCTACTGAACAAATTGTGCCAAGAAAACTCCATGGTAGGTTCTCTTTAGAGTCACAATGAGCCAGAAATGATTTAAAGCCACGCAGCAACAACATTCCATTGTTTCATGTAGATGGGTCTGCTGGAAAGTGCCATCCAACTACAAATTTGATCATATGTTAAAGCCTGATTCCTTCTGTAGTATTAGCATGGAGGGAGAAAAAGGATGACACCTGCTTTATTCCAACTTCCAAATTGAGCTCTGGTTAAGAGATATATGAACAGAGGTCTTGACTCTTACTTTCCATAATTCAACATCCATAGCACACATTGATTGATTTAAAATGTTAAACTGGAGCTAGATTTGGGAGGACAGCCTGCCCTCCTTATCAATGGATTCTTTATGCATGGATTCCACCATCCACAGCTTGAAAATATTCTCAAAAATATACATTCCAATAGCAGACCTTGATTTACAACATTTTATATAAGGGACACCATTTTACTCTGCAGCTGTATCCAATGGGACTTGAACATCCACACATTTTGGTATCCACAGGGGGTTCTGGGACCAAACCCCAAATGATAACAAGGGCTCACCATACTTGTGTGGGTTTCTAAAAATGATTTTTCTAAAACAGACATTTTGAGTAGTTTCAGGATATTGTCTTACAATACAACCTCTTCACAAAAAGAACAGAGTGCATAGAATGAGGCTTTCCAACTTTCCCTCTCCCATTGCTCCCTGTTGCACCCCTGAAAATCTTCTGAGAATTGGGGTACTCCTAGAAATTCTGTGAGATGGAAGGGGTTCCTTGAGAGAAATCACCTGGCACTTATGTGAACAGAGAAACTTAGTACCTGAGCCTAATCAATTAATTAATTAAACAAAATTTGGCAATGTTTACTTAACAATTTTTGAGTAAATATTGCCAAAATTTGTTTAACTTTCTTAATTAATAGTCTTAATAATTGGCAAGTAAATATTGGCCAGACTTTATCCCTTATGTCTGAAGACTGGCTTGAACTTCAGAACACAGATGTCAATGCAAATGGCAAGTGGAATCCTATATGGGAGATATGCACTGTCCTGTTATTATGTGATCTGCTAGTGGGCTTTTCCTGTCCCATTGAAATGTATAATTTATTGTAATTGGGTAACTGATTAATCACTTGTTGCCTTTCCCATCCTTTCTGAAAGCTTTTATTTCAATGGTTTAACCACTGAGAATTTAAGTAGTCAGATTTTGAGTTCGTTCTTCTAGGGTGTATACTTGTAGCTGAGTAATAATAAACAGTGTGCAGACCCACAGCTTGATATATTTTTTTAAGCTCACCAGATGGCCATCATATTGTGATGGGTAAGGTCTTTGGCATCTCTTTGAATCCTCCAGTTTCACCATGAATAGGAATTCAGCTCATAACCATTTCTGCCTTGGAGAAATAAAGCTGCTCTTGGAGCTGTAGGAGTTCAAAAACTAGTTTAAAAACAACCCAGCCAGATGTTTGAACAGTATGCCTAGATATTTTGGATGAACAGTGCTGAAGTTCATCTAGCAAAAGTCCTGTTTTTTTTTTTTTAAAAAAAAAAATATTTACATGTAATTAAATTTAATCACTGAGTGTCTGAGTCTGAGCAGAAAAAAATACCTTTGGGACAATTATGTCAAACATTAATTGTGAGAAAATATCTATGTCTGTGTATGGAAAGGATGGTTATGAACAACATCTCCAGCTCAAGCAGAGAAAAATGAATCACCAGACTGCCTATCTTCTAGAATATGCTACCTACAAATGATGCATTTATTAGCTAATTTAATTCAAATATCAAATGAGGTCCTGCATTGGGAGACAAAGCTAGAATTAATATTCTATTCTATTATTCTAATAATAATAATAATAATACTTTATTTATATCCCACCTCTCTATCCATGACAATTGAGGTGGCTTACAGATTAAAAGATATATACAACCCCCATATCCCAATAGTTCCCACCCTCCACCCTTATAAATAGCAATAGAAATAGCAGTTTAATTTATATTCCACTTGATACTGCACTAAGCAGCCTCTAAGCGGTTTATAACTATAAGGTCATTGCCCCCACAAGCTGGTACTCATTTTAGCAAGCTCAGAAGGATGCAAGGCTGAGTTGACCATGAGCCCCTGGCTGGGATTGAACTCACAACCTTGCGAGTTTATGAGTGAGTGGCTGCAATACTGGCATTTAACCATTGTGCCACCAGGGCTCTATTATCCCAAAATCACCTTTTCAGAAGCATAGCTTCTCTCCAACATGACCATTCCCTTGTTGCTGGGGCAGTCACCCAGCCCTCTTCCCGCAGCTGGGACTATTTGTGGACTTTTGGTGGTTATTATTATTATTATTATTATTATTTTCTATCTGCCCTTCTCCCAACATAGGGACATGAAGTGGCTAACAGCAAATTAAAAGCAATAAATTTTAAAATAATGCAATATTAAAATGTATAAATATAAAAAATTAAAAATGATTACACAGTTTTACAAGTTAAAACAGTTATAAATTAAAATGTAACATGTTAAAATATAAACCTTAAAATTTTTAAAAATCACAACATTTAAAACCCAACCCTTAGCAGCTTGAAAAGGCCTGAAAGCATAAGAATGTCTTTAACTGCCACCAAAAGGATAGCAGGGATGGAGACATCCTGGCCTCCCTAGGGAGGGAGTACCAAAGCTTGGGAGCAGCCATAGTTTTTTGTAGGGCTTTTGGGCTATGTAGCCATGTTCTAGAAGAGTTCCTTTCTGACGTTTTGCCAACATCTGTGGCTGACATCTTCAGAGAATGATAGCCTGGAAAAAGATCCTTTTCCAGGCTATCATTCTCTGAAGATACCAGCCACAGATGCTGGCGAAACGTCAGAAAGGAACTCTTCTAGATCATGGCCACATAGCCCGAAAGCCCAACAAAAAACTATGGATGCCAGCCATGAAAGCCCTCGACTCCACATTGGGAGCAGCTACTGAAAAGCTCTCTCCCTTTTCCCCACAAACGAGCCTGAGAGGGTGGTGGAACAGAGAGAAGGGCCTCTCCACATGTTCTGAATACCCTAGTGGGCTCATATATGCAAGCTGTCATACAAACACACCACCTGCAACCTCCAAGTACCTCTCACATTTGCCCAGATGCCATCCCATTGGATGGCCACCCTTTGGATATCCACATAGTTGCACGTGTGATGCTTCACCTGTACAGGGCTTGTGAGTGATACACTGGCAAAGTGCAATCATGGAACTTCAGCCTACATGTCCCATTCACCCCATGGCACTCTATTTTACTGGCTGGTTTGTGTATGTTGTAATTACATCCATTGGAATTGTTGCATTTTTCTTTGCTTTCTCACAGCTCCATACTCACATTGGAGCATTTATATGCAAGTGCAAAGATGCACATCTTCTGCCTTCAGATAGACTATCTCGAGTTCTATTTACTCTGATTTTTAGCCCTGGAACATGGCTTTGGTCCAGTTTAGAAATGTGTGTCAACTAAATGCTCCACCACTTTATTTTGCCTGTCTGTTCCACCCCACAGACACTATACTCCTCTTAATACAGTCTTGAATCACATAGAGGCAGTACAGACTGCCCAAAAGGGGCGGTCTGTAGCCGCCCCAAGAAGCGGCGAGACGGAGCCAAGGCTGCTGCACCGGCAGCCTCAGAGGCCCCATCCTGCTGCTTCCAGATGTTGCAGGGAAGCGGCAAACTGCCACTTCCCCATGGCCTCAAAGCAGGGTGCAGCAGGATACTAAAGGAGCTCTTTTTGGCACTGTGGAAAGGGTTCACTTGGCGCCCTACCGCAGCGCCAATGTGTCATGGCATGCGCACTGTATCTATGTGTGCGCCATTACGCAATCATGGCGTGCATGTATGGATGCTGCTATTTTTAAATGGCAGTGTCCATACGGTTTAGGGTTAGGAAGGGTGCGGACGCTGTGCCCTCCCTAACCCTAATCACTCACTAAAGAGCCCTAAAGGCACTCTTTAGTGCACATCTAGATAGGGCCGTAGGCTTTTTTAGCTGTCACATCATACTGTTACCTCATGTCGAGCTAGTAGTCTACTATGATTTCTAGATCCTTTTCACATGTACTTTTGTCAAGCTAGGTGTAACTATACTATGCATGTGCATTTCATTTTTTTTTCCCCTGCCTAAATGTCGTACCTTATATTTCTCCCTGTTGAATTTCATTTTGGTAGTTTTGGTCCAGCTTTCTGATTTCCTATGGTCATTTTGAATTCTGATCCTTTCCTCTGGAGTTTTAGCTACAACTCCTAATTTGGCGTCATCTACAAATTTGATAAGCATGCCCTCTATGCCATTATACAAGTAACTGATAAAAACTTAAAACATCAATGGGCCCAGGACAGAACCCTGTAGCCCCTTACTAGTCACTTTTCTCTAGGATGCATAGGAGCCATCGGTGAGCACCCTTTGGGTTCTGTCTGTCAACCAAATACAGAGCCACCTACTAGTTGCATTGTCTAACCTACATTTACTAAATTTTTGCCATATCATGGGGGACCTTGTCAAAACAAGATACATCCACATCATTCCCTTCTTCTACCATTGCATAGGCATTGTATACTATGGACTTTATTTTTATACTATGTACTGTATTTTTATCATTCAGATTTTTTTTTAAAAAAATTATACTGGGTGAGGAGATACATTTTTGAGGAATTTAAGTAAGGTCTTAAGGAGAATATTATTTTGGAATTATCTTTTGCTTAGGGTGAATATACTGTTTCTGAACCACTACTACATTAAATCTGAAATATCACAGTTGCTTTCTATGGACACCAATACCTGCCTGTGGGAATATTCCCCTGTTTTCCAAGGAATGAGGATATTCCTTCTCTAGGTGGGTGTATAAGAAAAACACAGAACAAAACCAATTAGATTTTGTAATACATTGCCAGAAGTAGTTAAAGAGCTGAGCAATGCATGTATGAGTGGAAGACTGCTTATTATTAAATTATGCAATGCATATATTTAGAATTGTCCTTCTTATTATCATTCATTCGAAAAAGATTAGGATTCCTAAGAGAATTGACTTGGCACCAAAGAAAAACACTTGCATCTAGATACTTCAAGTAGTATTGTGACAGATAACATGACAATGAAATAGAAAACAACATCATTTTCCAACCTGTTGCTGTAGACAACATGGACAGATGCTTACAAATTGAATGTGGCTTTACATGCAATGCTGTTAAGTGCCATGAAGACATCTACACTTCCAATGATGTATGTGAGTGTGCAAAGTTATCCATAAAAAACAAGGATATAAACAGTGGTGATAGGGTGAAATTATTTTGCATTTGGGGCTTAGAAAACAGTTCTCCATGTCTCTTTGTTCGTGTGAACCTGCAGTGCTGCCCTTGGCCTCGCATCAGCTGCTTTTAAGAAGTGCCTGTGCTGACATGAGGGAAATGCAACCTTTATGTTAGTGACTGATTGGTGATGGCTTAGTAACATATCAACTAATACTGTAGTCAACAAATGTTGTATTTGCATGTGCAAACAAGCCTTCAGTAATCCTTACAACCCCTTAGTAGCTGCAAGGTAAGCAGACATTATAATTTCCCTATTCAAAGAGGAGGCTATAAGTCAGGGGATATGGAAAGTTGCCTAAGGCTATCTAGGGAATTTATTACCAAGAGTTAAACTAGACATTAATCTTATTATATGTAGGGGGGAATCAGCCTACACTACCTGTTCAGAGTTTGAAGGCTGTCTCCCGATAGGGAGAGAAAACTGGAGGGAGTTTAAGTTATAATGAAGGGAACAAACCTCAGCTTTTCCCTTTGGATTGGCACATTTAGCTCAAGTTATTTCTGTCCTTGCTGCTAATCTTCCTTACCAGTTTGAAGAGGGAGGTGCAGAGAATATAGTCATTGTATATAATGAATTCTATTGGTGGGGGGAACCTAAGACAAGGCCAATTTTATCACTAACTGGCCTGCAGAGATGCTGTCATGGCATACTAAGTGGATTTGAAACAATGCATTCATGATTCTCCACATGACAGAAAAAGACCAGAAGGCATCTGATCAACTGTAATCAGAGCCAGTTCCATGAAGATGTCTCTATATCAAGGCCAAACAAAGGCCTTTAAATCCAAAAGAGGTTTCAAAATGGAACTAGATGCTATATTGATATTTGAGATCTTAGCTTTGTTTTTCTGCATGTGCTGGATGCTTCAGCCTGAATAGATGCCCTGGCTAGTTGATAAGGATTAGGCACTGAGTATTTCCCACCATGGCACTACCTTTCTGTGGTAGTGAGTTTGTGTGCTCCTGTGAGGAAAGCAGCTATCCTGAGGTTAGGCTATCAAGGAATCAATGTCTCTGAGTCTGCAAGACCTGTGTTGGGCTGTCAATAGGGACACTTGGAAATGTCTCATTCATAGGGTTGAAATAGGTTGAAGTCTACTTGATGGCAATAGCAAAAGCAACCACACGGACTATTTGAATCTTCCCCTGTTAAGCACAAGGTCATAGTTCCCTTTCTCTATGATACTTTCTTACTTTTTTCTCTTTTTAGTTTTACATTGCATATTTTTAGATTGGGATTTGGGGAAAGATGCCACTTGGCAGTACTCTTAATGTCAGCAACGCTGACATTAAGCAACAGAAAACATATATAATTGTTACAAATATGAGCATTTTAATTCAATATAAATGAAATTACATAGGAAAAGAATGTAATTATGAAATGCTAATTACAATCAGGATAAAAAGAGGCCAAATCATGCTGATGCTCTTTCTGCTTAGTAGTACAAAATGCATTTCCCTTTAAATACAACAAAAGAGTTGTTCCAAGGGCAATTGTGAATCTGGGCACAACTAAGCTTTTCAGTCTTCCTTGCAGAACCATAAAAATTGAAATTATAGCTATAAAGATCAGTATTACAACAAAAGGAAAAAAAACAACAGATTTTCTGGTCTGCAGCTCAAGCACAGAGGCATTATCTTATTAAGCAAACAGCCATAGGAAAAGGGTGGTGGGGGTGGGGGGAAGGATCAATGAAACCTAAATTCACAAAAATATATTCAGGGTAAATGAGCAATATATGAATTATTCCATCCAGGTTCAGTACACATTGTCCACTGGTGTTAAGGACAAAACTCATACTGACTTTGATTGACCTACAGAGATGTTTTTACATTAATTTCATTTCTAAAACAAATCAACACTATGATGTTTTAAACACTATTTATTTTCGTGCTGAATGTTGTTTTGAAAACACAACCATCCATAAATTTTGATTTTCTCCCAAATTTAGAAGAGTCATGTCATCTGTTTTTGCTTTACTATGTGACCTGATGATGCTTCAAAATGAGATTTTGCTAAGAAAAATAGCCTATAGCCCCACTCTGGTGTGGGTTATATGTGAAGTAAATTCAAACAAATAGTGATTGAACAGGAGTCTTGTGGGAGATCACTGTGATACAATGTGGATATATGGGTCTATTAAAGTGTCATGTTTCTAAAGGAGCTAAATGGTCATCACTCCAACATGCTACCCCAAAGGCAGAACCATCCATTTAGCCTGAATAAACTGCTGTGTAATTCTCCACAGAGAGATCTCATGCCATACAGAGATGTCCACAAACAACCAGTCTGTTTTTCTATTTAACATATTGGCCAGCATCTTGTGACTATAGTGCTAATCCACTAAAAACTGCTGTGTTGTGAGTTTTCTATACAACAGTTAGCTTGTAGCAGATCTGCTACCACATACTTTGTCACTGCTACTGTGACAGGTTCCAGTACAAGCTGTCATAAGCCCCAAGGAAGGGCATGAATGCTCCACAGATATTGACAGAGATCCATTTAGCAAACCACTCTAAATGCTGGCATATGTAGTGGTTAACTGGGGAGCAGGGATGGTGTGTGTGTGTGTGTGTTTAAAATATCCAAACAAATAGTCAAAAACATGTTTCTTATGTGTCAGCAAACCCTGATGAGGAGGATCTTGGATTTATGAGAGTCTTCACAGTTCAGAACATATTTTGCACAAAATGTGTAAGATTTGGGGGGGAGGGGGGAGGGTGGCATAGAATTAGGCATTTCCTGCATAAAGAAATAATATATCTACGTGGAAAGCATGTACAAATTTTGCACAGAATAAGTTCTGAACTGCATATAGATCTTAGAAAACTGTGCAGCTTTTAAAAAATTTATTGCAGGGAAGAGAATTAGTAAAGTTACTGGTTTCTTCCCTCAAGAACAAAACAGATAAATAATTATTTGGGAGATGTTAGTTGTAATCCCCATCGATCCACATAAACCACTAGATGACCTTGGGTCAGTTAATCTCTCACCCTTATCTACCTTACAGTGTGGCTGTGAGCCACAGAAGATCTATGTACTACCTTGAATTTTGTTGCTTGTTATATGCATGCCTCCTTCTTGCCCACCAGTAGCTCCATGGAAGCCATCTTGCTTGGCTGTAGACATGCAGGGGTATGAGGTGATATTTCTCATATGTCAGCTGTGTCAGGCTGGACTAGAACAACATACACTTTTCTCTCCTTTTGTGACCCATAAGAGCAGAAGCAGATAAACATAACCCAGTTACCCACAGGCACATTGTGAGAATGGTGTATGACTGGGTCAGTTCTCATCATCCAGTCTCTCCAGCCCACATCAGCAACTGAAAGTCAATTACCAGTGTCCCTGTCTGATGCAGAGCACTGGGGATAAGTCGTCAGGCTAGATGTTTGTCTTAATCAATATTGGTGACCAGGCTTCCCCAGCTGAAAGCTGATTCCAGGCCATCTTTACTGAAAGAATAATAAAATTTGCACTCTGCACTTTTAAAAAAGGCATAATTCTCTTTTCCCCCTCCCAAACCCCAAACTTCATTGGCCTCCAAAATAACTGAACACTTCCCCACTGCTGCCACAGTTGATCATTCTAGGAGACAGGGGATGTTATCGCACATTGGTACACTATTTTCAGTCAGTTTTCCCCAAAGAAAAGAAAATGTCAATAGGACACATATACACACCAAGTCCCCTTTGTCAAGAGCCCTATCATAATCCACAACTTTCCCATGTCTTACTCTTTTTTTCTCCCCACATCACTCCTCCAAGACAAGTATACTTGAAACTTCTCTCTCTCTCTCTCTCTCTCTCTCTCTCCATATTTTAGAACAAGACATCCACTGAAATCAATAGTATTCATTATCAAATTGCCTTAATAAAAATTATCCCTACACTGACTGTAGATATATATTCTAATTCCCCATAGTTCTTGGCATTATTAAATTTTGTTAATAAATTGTTTCCTTGCTGAGACCCTATAAGCAAGTAATTTCTATATCTCTTCTTTCTAAACACTGAAAACATGGGGGGGGGGGGGGGGGAATCAAGCAAGCATGTCTGAAAAAAGGGTACTCTGTGTCCCTCTCCACAAGTCATGGTAAGGTAACTAACAAACAAATGCTTTAATTAGAGAATGATATAGTTGTCATAGAAAAGCCATTTGAGTTTGAGAATTTCTGTTAAATGTTGCAGTGAGGAGTTAGCAACTCTAAAATATTTCAAATCGTTAATTGTCTAAAAGATCGGTGTGGTTTCACAATGTGGTGACAGGTGAACCCATGCATTCCCCTCTCCTCCAAAAAATCTGAGCATTAGAAAGGTTAGTTTAAAGCCAAATGGAGATGCTTCCAGTTTTGAAATACAACCACTTTGATTAAAACTAGGATGACTTTCATTTTTTCCTTCAGATCTACAAGTGAAAAATAACAACAAAGCAAAGTGTGAATACTACATATTTCACTATACCACCTTCAATAACTGCCATTTTGAATAATGGCCACATTAGCATAAGTATGAAGACTACTGGGTCCCCTTTCTTTTTTAACCACAGCTTAAGAGTAAATGGCTTCTGCCTTTGCCACCGACATCATATTTGGATGTCCAAAATGAACTTAAGCCAGGGCAATCAGGTGAGTCCTTTCTACCCAAACTCAGTTGTCCTTGCCATATGGACAATGACTTGACAGGGAGGTTTCATATAATTAGCATAGCCCATATTGTTCCAGGATTTCAAATGTTACTATGGCAGCCATACAAGAGGCTTTTCTGCTGCTCCAATAATATAGGAAAGGTTCATGGCATAAAATATGTTCATAGTAGGATCCTGGGAAATCTTCAGCAGAAAGGAATATTTGCTCCGCCATGTATTCCAACATAACAGCATGTCCTTATTGAAATGATTTTATTTCTTTACATTGGGTCTCTGTTTCTTTCTTTCTTTTGGAAGGGGAAGTCTAAATCAACATTTGTTTTTGGTCAATTTCAAAGCTATTAGCACCAAAATCTGTATAAAGTGGTGGCTGGTGGATTCCATGTCACAGCATAGGTGAATCTATTCTGAGTTTTAGATCATTTTAAAGGATTTATCCAAAGTTCTGAACCCTATCCCCCAAACAGTTGTGAGAGCTTAGATAAATATTTTCAAGTTCAGATCAAACCCCAAAATGGTTTCACCATTTCACTGACATGGAAGCCACCAGCTGCCATATCCTATAGATGACATTATATGTTTGGAGAACATTTTGTTTCTAGCATATCACTAGAAAATTGTTCCTCGTTCTGACTATTTGACAAATTTATGAAACACACACCTCTTTCAGAGAACATTCTTAGTTGCCATGCTACACCCAACCACATTTACTGTTGAGATACAGCAATCCCCCACCCTCATTCCATAGTTGGTGGAGACTGGCAATGGATGGAGAAGTGTTGCCCATGTCTCCATAGCCATCCTCAGCATTATCTGCTGAGGCCTCCAGACAGCGCTGGTGAAACTCAGTGCATGATATGATTAGCTTCTCTGATCCCCCTTCCCTCTGCCAGCCACAGAATAGTTGTGGGGGAGCTTCGGGACCTCAACAGTAAGTCTGTAGGGAGCTTTGGTCATTGTGGAGGGAGGAAGGGAATACCAACATTTTCTACACACACACCCCATCCCAAAATTCAGGTAAACAGTGGCCTTACATCAGTTTATGACATTAATACAATGCCAGCTATTGATTTATTTAGGCAACTTTGCATGAAACATTGGAAAATTGTAGCATATTTAGCATATAAAACATGAAGCATTCATTTAATTTTTCACTCTTATATTTCAAATTTGAGGAAATGTTCCATTAAAAAATATTTATGGATGTTTGTTTGTGTGTTTGTTTTAATGAGTACAACTTCATGTGCCGTTCTCTAAAGGTTTCCACTATCTAAATTGGATAGGAATAATGCAGCCCTTTAGACATTGATAAACTGAAGATCCCAGAATTCCTCACCATTGACTATGTTGGGTAAACCTACTGGGATTTGCAGACCAAAAAAACTGGGAAACAAATTTTTGTGTGTGTGTTGATTTTTGCATGAACAAATATTTCTATTCACTGAAAGTGTTTGTAAAACAATTCATTTTGCACAAAACCCCATGGTTTTCATGAGGTGGAGGGTGTCACATATATTTCTGCACATAATGATTCTCAAAAACATTTCATGTTCTAATGAATACCAAGGAAAAATTACACAGAAATACTTTTTTTCTCCTACAAGAGTGAAAAACTATGGGATATTATTTGTCCTCATTTGTAGGGATGAACTAGTTGAAGGTAAACATCTCTAGTTTAACAGCACAGGCACACACTCTCTTCTAGACTGCCCAGATCAGCCCTTCATTCTTCAGAATGTTTCTTGTTCTGCTCTCATATTTTTCTTATTGGGTTCAGCAAATCTCTCAAGATATAGACACATAATTAGGATGAATTAAGTTATACTAAATATCTTCAAGTATGATTTTGGTACTTTTCCTCTTCTTTGCAACTTATAGCCTGGGCTGTATCCCTCTGTATTTTTTGGACCCCATAAAGTATACCATCCTTACAATGTTTGGACCTTGCATATATTTAATATCTCAAGCTAGAGAAAACTATGGTTCAGGTAGCATGGATGCCATGACTATGTGTGGCACCAGACATTTTTCTACATCTTGCATAGTGTCTATCTGATATCCTGTTGTAAATACTATAAAGGTGGATTTCTTTCCAGGCCCAGAGTGCATTTTTTCACACTAAAGAGAAAAAAATTAGGATTAACTGAGCCAGCAGTTTATTACCATTTATTTCCAAAGAATGGCTTAGATTGCGCATTGAGTCCAATCATGTCACATTTTCATATGGTGCATAAAACCTTCTGCAAAATGGTTGAATTATTTCTAATCAGCATCAGTAAGCAGGCAGCAGTTTAAAACTCAAGAAGTGTTGAGTAGCACAAATCAATCTTGCATTTTAAACCTACCTTGTGTCTAATAATATATAAACGAAAACTCTTGCACAGCTGTTAAGTGCTTTCAACAGAAAACTCTTAGCTTTTAAAATATATTTTCCTACATATTTCTGTTACCCCAAGAAACACTAGTTTTAAAAGTGAATCTTTATCACAGATGGTACCTTTGATAAGAAAAACATGAAGAAGATGGGGGAAAGGAATCAATTGGATGCTAGATAGAAAAAGACAAACACACAGTATTAATTTCTTGATTTTTTTTACTTTGTGAGCAGTTATCTCGTTGTGTGAGGCTGAATCAAAACCAATTTAAAATTTCAAACAATTGGTAAGCTATAAGCCTAGAACATTGTGTGTGTGTGTTCAGGTTTGTGCTCTATGGAGCACAGCCGACTTGAGATAACATGGTAATTACCACTATTTAGTCTCACCAAGATAACATAAGCCCCCATTTAGTTTTTGTTTTACATCAAGTTCATGTTTCTTTTTGAAATCCCTCTTCATTGAAATTGGGGGGGGGGGGGGGGGGGGGGGGGACAAAGTACAACAGTTGAAAGGTTATAGAAGGGCTTTTTTTTCCATTACTACAAAGACTCTTCTTCCCATAGCTAGCTAATTAATTCATGTATTAAAAGCATGTGTGAAGTGAATTACATTAGATGTCAAAAGAGCAGCTCAGTGCTTTACGTTTTTAGAACTTCCATGAGCTAAATCAAGACATTCATTGTATGGTCACCATTGACTCCCCCCCCCCTTCTTGCTTTAATAAAAAGCTTTATTGGCTACCAGTTTTGTTTTCCAGGCACAATTCAAAGTGCTGGTCATTACCTATAATGCCCTATATGGCTTAGATCTAGACTATTTGAGAGATCATATCTCTTCATATGAACATGCCAGAGTCCTAAGATCTTCAAGGGAAGGCTTTCTCTTGCTCCCCCCACCACCACAGTCTCATTTGGTGAGGACACCAAGAGAGAAGTTTCTTGGCTGCTGTTCCTAAATTCTGGAACTCCTTCTGCAGTAGGCTAAGCTGGCCCCTTCCCTGTTTTACTTCCATCATCCAACAAAAATGGTTATATTCAGGCAGGCTTTCAATACATAATCATGGGATGGCTTTTAAGGTGTGTGTGTTATATAGGGTGTGTGTTGTAGTTATGTTTGCTTTCTGTTTTTAAAGTTCCATATATACTCGTCTATAAGTCAATCTCATATATAAGTTGAGGGCAAGTTTGTGACCAAAATTATGTAATTTTGATATGATCCATGGATAAGTTGAATGTAAAATTTAGGGACTTGTAATGAAAAATATAAAGTTCGAAGTAAAGGAAAATAATGCCAAAGAACTTACATGATTCCAGCAGACATAACTATTTGTGCTCATGTTAAAGACTGGATGGATGAGAGAGCAGAAGGGTGTGTGTGTGGGGGGTGTCAATTACTGACTCTGAAATATAGCCTACAGCATCTAGTATTCACTGGCAGTCTCCACAGTGATGAGAGTGTTCAGGAGGCTCCCTTTCCCATGAATCCCGCTGACCATGGGCCAGTCAGCATCCCTCAACCCTGGAAGAGCAATGGGGAGGAAGACAAGTATTAACACTGTTACCCCAAAAGGTAGATCCCTCGCCAACAATGACAGTGATATTTGTGGGAATTTATTAGCTTAGTGGAGGCCTGTGAGAGGTTGGGTAACTTTAAGGATCTTTTTCACATATGTATAACTGCAGAGAAACTCTGGTGTTGATGAATAAAAGTGTTTTTAATTAGAAAGGTGCATACAAACATACAAAACCAATGCAACTTTAAGAATCATATAGAGATAACAGAAAGAAAGGTGTAAAAAGTTGTATAACAAGATACTGGGAGTAAATGGGGGTAATAATTACCATTCCTGAAGAGTGGCTTCTATGGGAAATAGAGTGTGGCTCAGAGAGCATCTGAGGGAGACACAGTGCATGAGAGAGACCCTTTGTGCATACACAAGGATAATGCTGGGATTGATAGTTATATCTGATTTCCTAGCCTCGAGGGATACTTAGTGCTATTTTGCAATATAATAAAAACTTCATGGTCTTCCCAAGGAATCAACAATGGGATTCCAGCACAATTGATGTCTGTAACTTCAGAGTAACAAAATACTGATTTAGTTTGAGACAACCCTTGCATAGTGGGATAGGAAGAGGTGAATAGGGGCACTACCTAGAGTGAGAAAGAAATATAGTCTTTAACTGCCTTGCTCTGGGACTCAGTCTCTACTGCAAGATGTGTGGAAAACCAGCCAGGAGGGGGATGGAGTGATCAGGAAATAGTGCTATCTATTTAGTGCTATCTAGAGCCTCTATTTATTTATTTATTTATTTATTTATTTATTTAGTGCTGTCTAGATCCTCCATATGTCTTCAGGTCAAGATGCCCATCCCATGAGAATTTTCCTAGTATTCCAAAATGTATGGTACCTCTTAAAAACATGCTTGGCTTCAAATATCAAACTATGAAAATATGAAACCTTATATTCAGTGTAAGGGATATAGGATATGCCAACAACACCCACCATCCTGAGCTCCCTAGGAGGATAAAAATTTGAGAAATCAATCTTTCTTGACCCAGCACTTAAAATACAGACTCTGAACCACATCAATGATATTTGGAATTTGTAGGATTGGTTTCAAAACATAAACAAATTTTACATTGCAACAGATGAGGCACTACACTGTAGCTCCAGAAGCATCCTTTTGCACTCATGTGGATTTGGTATAAATATACATCACAATAATGCAGTATCACCTTCTTCTGGACTAACAAAGATAACCAAGCCCCAGTGGATAATTTCTTGATGGAGCTGTGGTGACTGCTCCTATGAGGCATAACAGGGTCTCCTGCTGTTGCAGTGCTGATCCCAGACATGCTTGGTAGGGCTCAGCAGATCATGCCATGGACATGTTCTTAAAAACACTGAGTCACAATGTTGAGAGGGATAGCTATAGCTGCCCTGATAGGTGGCAATCCAACCTCTGCTGTTAAACCTCTAGGAAAGGAGAATATGCCATCACCCTTCCTAAAACACCCTTCCTTTATCCATCCAAATATTTTTTTCATGCTTCTTTTAGACAAAGCCAAATAATCACTACAATAGCACTCTCAAGCTGGAATAACTGTTTTCATATTTGTGTGTTTATTTGTTTTCTTAGCAAAATCATTCAGCTGTCTCCAGCCATATGCTTTCTGTTAAGACACATTGGATGGCATAACTATCTTCTCATGTAACACTGAAAAAATATTTGCCTCATACATTTAATCTGATCAGAAATCACAGTACTGTTGTAAAATACCCCAAGTTTAAATTCAATTTACACTGCATTTAAACTGGCACAAGCAACACACTCAAAACATGAAGAGCTTGTCCTAAGCTAAATATCAATACAAATGTATCATCATCATCATCATCATCATCATCATCATCATCCCACCCTTCTCCTAATATAGAGACTCAAGGCAGCTAACAAATTTTAAAACAATGCAACGGCATTTAAAAAGTATAAATATAAAGCTAAAAAACAAACTATATACAAAGTTAAAAACATGTACTCATATTCAATAGAGTTTTCTTTGTTTTTTATGTGTCAGGCTGGAGGAGGGGTGAAGAAACAGTCATTGATGTTTTTTGTTGGATGTTGTTCAATTGCTTAATTAAAATGGTAAATACTATCCGTAATGTTCTGAAAACCCAAGACAGGCGCACAAAATAAGCTATCCAATGAACTTTCATTCTCTGAATATGAAGCAAGAGCTCTAAGATCTCTCTGCCAGGTTTGACTAATATGATCATTCATATTCAGAGCTGGACATGGATCAATTTGTTGAGACTTTAGTTTGTGTTTCACGTACAGAAAAAATATACAGCACTCAACTCAAACAGTAAATTCAAACAATCTTCATGAGCTATGTGGAAGTTCATTTTGCTGCATTTAGAGCCTGATCAAATCTGAGTCACATGCAATCCATTGTTTTCTTCACTTACATCAGTGGTGGACAGTTTGCCCCAAAGCCATTTTTATGCCCCCCCAAGGACCTGCCAGAGGTCCTCTTTTCTTTTCTTTTCTTTTCTTTTCTTTTCTTTTTTTTTTTTTACATTTTTTAGAAAAAGAAAAGCTCTCCAAACGTGGAAGTCATTTCCACCACATTTGGAAAGGCATACAAAAACATGCATTTTTTTTTTTTAAAAAAAAAGGTTTTGCCCCAAAATGTCTTCTAGGACTAATGTGGGGGCATTTCCTCCATATATTACTTCTCCAACCCTAGTATAGGCTCTGGAGAAGCCTTAAAAAAACCAAAAAAAAAAAAAAAACAAGAAGAAGTGATGTTGGCTCACTTTCTGTTCCTAAAAAGGCCTCTCCTGAGCCTAAAATAGCCCAGGGAAGCCCCCCCCCCCCACATGTAAAAATGTCCAATGTCCCGTAGAGTGCATTTGAGGGTAAAAGAAAAGGTTGTCATTATTTATTTATTTTAATTATTTATTTTGTGGAGATGGTTATGGTGCTTCAATGTCCTATAAGAGAAAAATGTGGCCCCATAACATTCTACAGGTTGTTCACCTGAACTTACAGCACAGTTGACTTGTGACAATAGAGCAATGCATAGACCTCAGCCATGGTAAAAGATGCTGTGTTGCTATTGTAGTAGAAACAAAGAATAGAATCTGTAAAATGGAAAAATGTATGCAATGCCATACGATTGGTTTTCCTTTTTTTCACCCATGATGAAAAGGAAGGGATTGATAAGGATTTAACACATAGGGCATATCATCCATATGTCATGTATTGCATGTTGCATTGTATCCACAGTGACTGATTGTGGGCTTGCATACTCTCCAAAATTTCACAAATGGAATTTGGAACACATGTGGCCAAGCAACATGAGAATGTGGTGAAGACAGCAAAAGTTATTAATGATAATGAATACACAAGCAAGGAGAGGCCACAACAGTCTCTGGGAAACAAAAGATTCTCTCCCTTCCTATCCTATTCTATCCTTCCCACTTGCACTAAGTTTACTGAGTGTAAACTACAGAGCTTACCACTTGACTATTAAAACTGGCTTACCTCTATCCAGTTTAAAGCTTAATTAAGGTGGTATCCTGATCTTATCAGAAGGTTTTTGCTGCTGAATTTGCTGCCCAAATACAGCCCAGGTCCATCCCCACTTCCAGGAGTGCTCTGGCATCCGTTTTCTTAAGTCAGAAAACTCCTGGATCTGAAAAGAGCTGCGCGGAGCACTCCTGGAAGCAGGGATGGAGCTGGACTGTATTTGGGTGGCAAATTTGGAAGCAAAAACCTTCTGATAAGATCAGAATGCTGCCCAAATTAAGTTTTAAACTGGATAGACATAGGCCAATTTTAATAGACAAGTGATAAGCTCTGTAGTTTACACTCAATAAACTCAATGCAAGTGGGAAAGATAGAATAGGATAGGAAGGGACAGAATCTTTTGTTTCCCAGAGACTGTTGTGGCCTCTCCTTGCTTGTGTGTTCATTCTCATTAATAACTTTTGCTGTCTTTGCCACATTCTCATGTTACATGGGCATATGTGTTCCAGATTCCATTTGTGAAATTTTAATAGCCAAGCAATAAGCTCTTATTTTTGTGATTTTAATTCAATTTGCAATAAAGTAAGCTGAGGCCAGGGGGAGAAAGGAGGAGGAAGAGAGAGAAACTGGGATATCATTAAAGCAGCTGAAAAAATGGGAGGACAGAGGATTAAGACTGCCCCTGTCAAATCAGTTGGAGGATATGGACTTGAACTTCATGTGCAGATGCTGCTTCTGTGTAATGATTCCCTCATGTGCTCAACGTGTCTTGCAACTAATATTTCAATCAGTTGACAACAGTCCTGTAAAGTAGGCCAAAACTGTTATTCCAGCATTACAAATGGGAGCCTGTGTTTGAAAGAAAGTAGCTTGTCTGGGGCCACCTAGCCGGTTCATAACTTGGGTATAATCCAGACTAGGGTTTCTTCTAAATTATAGGCTAGAGAAACAGTTCCAATGTCATCTCAGTGGCATGACAACTGCTACAGCGTGGTTCTTTTAATTTAGGAACGTATGGAAGGAGTTGATAGATCTAATTCTTACACGTGATGCATTGGACTTTTGAGGTCAACTCCACCTATGCCAGGAGTACTAGATGCAACACAGCTCTGGCATTCAGTAACAGCATCAACTTTTCCAGCATCACCAAAGTTCTTAGGTTACTAACATGAATGTACAAAATGGATCCTGTTGGCAGAAATTCATCACACACAAAGAGAGCTATTAGAGTGGACATTCATAGTTGCTATGCTATCCCAATATCCCTAACACCATTGTCTAAATTTAAAAATTACAGAATCCCACTAACCTTGAATGTGTTAAACTTTTCTCAGCACTTCATAGATAATTCTTAAATGTTTTGTGTGTTTGTGTGAAACAGAAGCAACTTCCACACTTCTTGCACTACTGAAATAGAGTTTTATATTTTTTTCTTTAATATTCTTTCTTTCTTTCTTTTCCCCCTTTTTGTATAGAAATGTGGGTGCAAACAAACAAGATAGCAAAATTGCTCCTATTGAAGCAGGAACCAAAGACATACAGAAAAAAGGTTGGGGGAGAAATCTCTTGCAGCAACCATTATCTGTAAATGTGCACACTAAAAATAAAATGCCAATGCTATCTAATCGTCTGCATATGAATAGATATTGGATAATAAAAATCCTGTTATCTGCATTACTTCATTATTGAACAAACATTTTTGCAGATTGCAGCAGACTTTCTACAGGGATAGAATGGAAGCAGAAAAGAAGGAAGCTCAAAACAAACATTAAGCCTTTCAATGCTTAACTATCCAGCTGGATCTTTCATTTTAGCAGACTATTCTTATATCTGTCCCATTAAAGGCTGCAGACACAAATAATGAGAGGCCATAAGTTCAAAATAATGAATGAATAGATGTGGACATAACTTCAAAATGATGGTGTTGTTCAAGACACATGTAGACAAAGAGAGATCTACCTTGTATCAGTGTTGTTGATTTTTGTAAAGAAACTTGTTAGTTCTTTCTGAAGGGTAGGAATAAATTTCTACATACTAAGGACACTGCTGTGTGCTAGCAAACCTGCCACTTAAGGAACAAGCAAACAAAGAAACACTAAGGAAAGAATCACTGTTTGGGCTTCTGTGGTTCAGGTATATACACATTGATAGAGCTTAAGAATGGTTTCTCTTTATGGTCTACAATCCCCTGGGAAAACTGGACCCAAAAAGTAATTTTCCAAAGCCTGCACACCATGAAGAAAACTTTTCTACTATTGCTTTATTATACGAGATCCAAACCACATAATAACTCAGCCCTCATCCTGCACAGCACAAAGCAGCAGCAGTGAAAAGTGGAAGAGCATCATGGTGCTGCCGCGGTGACATGGAGATCCAGGAGGCTTTAAAAGACAGCAAGATCATTAATGACTTCCCATCTGCATTTGGATGCCCACACACCCTAAGTGCAGGGCAGGCCTGTGCTGATTATCTATGGGCTGGATAGGAATTCCACAACCCCTATTCCATTGCCCCTCACCCTGCATTGTATCTTCAGGGAGATTGGCCTAGGATTGTATCTTTAAATAGGTGGTCACTTGGCAGCTGTCAAGAAGGAGAAGGAAGAGAATATGTCAAGCAATCTCTGGAACCATTAGGGTGAACGAAGATTGCTAGAATTACCAATTCTGGACAAGGGACATGGTGATCTTTTCTTGGAGGTCTTTAAACAGAGACTAGATGTCCATCTGTTGCAGGTATTTTGAGTGTCAGTTCCAGTATGGCTCTTGTGGTCTCTTCAAACTTTATGATTATTTGATTCTATGAATCTGTGACATTTAGAAAGGGTAATTACCTTAGGGTTGACCTGAGGGCATGACCTCACCTTTACTCATGTAACTTTGGAGATTCCCTGGTAAGTCTTTCCATGTGTTAGGTCATCTGGGCAGCAATCCATTGCAAATGGATTGCTCTTGGGACTTGAGTGCTTTCCCAAAGGATGAATGAAGAGGAGTTCTAGGACTCAGTGGCATCACTAGAAGGTGTAGGGGGTTCAGACCACACCAGGTGACACCCCAGAAGATGGGGGACACCTGGCCAAGTTCATCCCAACCTCCGCACTGTGCAGTGTTCTACTCATGAGAAGACTGGCACATGGCTGTGAGGGAGACTGCTAAGCACATTGCCCACATTTTTGCCACACACTGTTTTACTTGAAAGCAGAATGGTGCACGGCAACAAGGGACAATGCCCAGTGCAACCCCCCCACCTCCCTGCTATGCGCTGTTCTACTCATGAGTAAAGTGGTGTGTGATAGCAAGGAAGACCCCCTGAGACCAGCAGAATCCTAATAATGCAACTATTCTTACAGTTTTTTCAGGTGGGTCCAAGAAGGTCACATTCAGACTTAGGGAATTCTCATTGTACCACCTCTTCCAGGTTGGGTGGCCCACTCAATGTATCAAAATGGAGGATTCATCAAATCCCACAACTGCTGCTGATTTCTCTGGTTATACAGATATGCGGGCATGAAAGAGGATTGAAGAAAAGCTGTTTGCTACCAGTTTATATCATTCTGTACCATTTTAATGTACATGTGCACTAAAGAGCCAGCATGGTGTAATGGTTTGAGCATTGGACTAGGAAACTGGGACACCAGGGTTTGAATCCTGGCTCAGCTGTGGAAACCCACTGGGTGACCTTGCCAAGTCACACTCTCTTAACCTAAGAGGATGACAATGGCAAACCCGCTCTGAAGAAACTTGCCAGGAAAACCCCATGATAGGTTTGTCTTAGGGTTGCCATAAGTCAGAAATGACTTGAAGGGACACAACAAAAAGCACTAAAAAAGCAACTGCATTTCTGCACAGACTATGCTATTTTCCATAGAAAAACCCCACATGGGATTTTTTTTTTCCACAGAATAAGTCTTGAAGTGCACATAGTACACTTTTGGGGGACTGTTTCACAGCAGGGAGAAAAATGGTTAAATAATCCATTCTTGACCATGAGTTAGAAATGTGGAAAGATTTACATCCCTGTTTGAATACCCAATAACAATCATGGCTCCATCCTGTGCAATTCTGGGATTTGTATCTGCTACACAGTTCTAGTACAAGGGTATGAACTAAAGACCACTAAGAGAGAATTCTAAGTACCTCTTCAATATACAAATCCCAGGGTTTGATAGGACAGAGCCATAGAGGTTGGTAGTAGTCCAACTGCTGTAATTGTGCAGCATGAACACACCGCAGAGGAGGAAAGGGGCAACAATAGTAAGACAGGAAAGTGATGACACTAATAAGTCATAAAAACTTGTACAGAGGCATTCCTAAGATGTCACCTAATGAGGAAACAGGAACAATGAAATGCTAGAAACCTGTATTGTATACCCTGTATACAGAAAGAACAAGAATATATTATGTTTATCTCATTTCAGTCTCTAAAACAGAAGTTAGCAAAAACCATGGGGCACAAAAAGATGGCTTTTGAAACCCCGCTGTAAGTCCCCAGGCCTGCCAATTAAAAAAAAGAGACGGGGATTTTTCATTCAAACTTCCCATATGGCTGCCAAACTCCTGCAAAATACGGTGGGTTTGTTCCACCCCCAGGCAAAACCATTCTCAAATTCGCTGACATTTAAATTGGAAGTCACACCACTCACTTTTTGTTTCTTGTGTGGCTTATTTTCAGCCATTTTTGGCTTCTGAGGCTTCTTAAAATATGTGTGTGTGTGTGTGGGGGGGTGGCTTGTGAGGGTGCACGAGCAAAATCACTACAGTTGTGAGACAGTTAGGAGGGGCAAGTCATGGGCCTGCCAGGGCCTATGTGTCCATGTCTAGCCTGCCAGGGAATGTAGGAGCAAAAACTGGCTCATGCCTCCATGACAATTGCCTGCCATTGTTCTAAAATAACTCTATGAAGATAATCTACAACACAAAATGAAAATATGGCTCCATATTTGGGTTTAAAGACTTCTTTATGCAGCTAGTTTAAAGGATTAAATCAGTGATAATGACAGAGCAGTCCTTGAACTCTCTTCAACCCCTGTATAATAGGCTGCCTGTTATGATTGTTGTTGCCACTATTAATAATATCATATAT
This sequence comes from Urosaurus nigricauda, assembly GCA_034509955.1. Classification (NCBI taxonomy): domain Eukaryota; kingdom Metazoa; phylum Chordata; class Lepidosauria; order Squamata; family Phrynosomatidae; genus Urosaurus; species Urosaurus nigricauda. The sequence continues at coordinate 195,443,011 of JAOEGL010000003.1, read as the reverse complement.
AAAGGACCTATCATTCAATAGAGAAATGAAAGGGGGAAATGCAAATAAGAGTCATTCTGGTCAGAAACTGATACAAAATTAACCCACTCAAAGCAACTTTTCCCAAGTCCTTTTTGCCTGATAGTTAATAAGAAGATATGAATGGAATGAGTCTTTCTCTTAAAGCTACTGAATACAAGCATTAACTAAATACTGAAGAAAGGAATGAAGTATGTTAGCATTCATGTCAGTTCTGGGTGAATTAAACTGTTGTGGAATATTTAAGAAGTGAGGCTTTTGGACACTACATGTCTTCCTTTTTAGCTTATTTGCTGACAGTTAAAAGTTTTGGTGCTTTGTGGGGGAACAGCTTAGATGTCATATTTTGGAAAGCTGAAGCACATTATTTCAAAGATGTTTCCAAGAGTATCTTTCCAGAAGATTGTTCTGCTTGCTTTTTTTTTTTTTTTGGAAGAATTGTTGTTTGTTAATAAAAGGCACAGTACACCCTTCAAATAATATCTCTCCTGCAAGCTTTCTCAGTCTTCAATCTATAACTTTTTCTTCTTTCCAACTGTTCTATTTTTGCTGGAATGAAATCCTTGGAAATAAATTTTGCTATTGTGGCATGCTAATTCACCTCTTTATAATCATGGGAAACAATCTTTGTAGTCCTTTATAAATTGCTCCGTGAATAAGCCACGTGCAGCTCTGTATCATGGCCATAGTGTATAATCTAAAAATTATAGTGGATTAAGGGCAATCAGAATACCAGTAACATGCTACAAATATAACCAGTACTTATGGTGCTCTCATATAAAGTGTAATATTCCAAAACTGCCTTGATATATAGGGGTTTCAATAGATTTTAATGCACATTGGACCCAATGTGCATTACCCACTCCCATGACTTCCTTTTGTCACTTGTACCTGTTGTCACTTGTATAAAGGGCTTGATCTCTTAGTGTTTCAGTCTAAATTGTTTTCATTCCAGTCTTCATCTTGCAGTTAAAGGCTATACAACTTTGAGAACAGGACTGGCCCATAATTTATGGCTGTAATATTAATAGGTCCCTATCAGCAAAACAGAAGGCACTAACAGCCCACTTTGGGAGTCTGCTACTTTGAGAGTTGCAGAAGCCCAGTGTTTAGTTGTAAATTTGGGCAGCCAACTTAATCATCTATATATTGAACAACTGATACAGACAGTACAAGCAGGTCATGTCAGTTGTAATGGTGGCAGCATGGGTCTTCAAAGGTTAATATTGCTCTGAATGCATAGCAAAATCTATGTCATGTCTGCCCAAGAGACCAATAACCACATAACATGCTTGATTTGTAGATGATGGATGGATGGAAACTGAAAACAAGTAAGTATGTGCAGTGGTCACTAGGCTACTGGTTCCAGTTATGGGATGGTGCTTATGCATTGGCTATATGAGAGGTACTGTACATAGCCACCACCTGATGCAACAATTGAAGGATTTACTGAATAATAAATAATAATAAATAAACTTTATTCTTATACATTGCCTTTCTGCTGCAGCAATCAAGATGACTTACAAAACTAAAATATATTGGAATAATACATACTCTTAATAAAGAAATTGACACTCCCCCCCCCCCCACTAAAACAGGATTAAATACAATACAGTTTAAAAATTTGACCTGTTAAAATAACAATGATCTTCTAATAGAAACAGTGGTTAGATAAAGCAGGGAGAGTACAGAAATTAGATTGAACTATTCTGGGAAGGCCTGCCAGAAAAGATCCATCTTGACAGCTTTTTTGAAGCTTTCTAGGCTGGTTATTTGATGGATTTCCTCCAGCAAGGCATTCCATAGTCTGGGAGTGGCAGCAAAGAACGTCCTCTGGGAGGTTGCCATAGTAGGTGATCCCTTAGATAGGTTGGATGCAAGGCATGTAGGGCTTTAAAGGTAATCACCAACACTTTTCAGAATAGGTGTAATATGATCACTTCTAGGTTTACCAGTGACCAGCGTGGCTGCCATGTTTTGTACTAACTGTAGTTTCCAGACTAGGTAGCCCTATGCAGAGTGCATTGCAGAAATCAAGTTGTGAGGTTACCAGTGCATGCACTACAGTTTCTAGGTCCCTTACCTCCAGGAAAGGGCACAGCTGGCATACCAGCCGGAGCTTACAGGTGCTCCTGACTGTCACATTCACCTGATTTATCAGTCTAGGAACACCCCAGTCTGCAAACACAGTCCTAAGAGAAGAGCATGACCCACTCCAGGACTGGAGGTTGCAACCCAATACTTGGTTTGGTGGTTCCTAGTGTAAGTACCTTTATTTTGTCTGGATTCAGCTTCAGTTGGTTTTTCCTCATCCAGTCCATTACCTTTAAGACATTTATTGAGGGGAGAAATGCCAACTGTTGTCATGGCTGCTGACCGAGACATGGAGAAATAAATTTTGGTTTCAACAGCGTACTGATAACACCCTGCCTCATGTCTATGGATGTTTTCCCCCAGCGGCTTCATATACATATTAAATAGAGTCAGGGACAGGATGGCACCCTGAGGGACACCACAATTAAGCTCTGTTTTTGAGGAGCATCACCCTCTGGAATCTGCCTGAGAGGGAGGAACAGAACCACTGTAATGCAGCACCTCCAATTCCTAACTCTCTCAGGTGTTCCAAGAGGATGTGATGATCTACTGTGTCAAATGCCGCTGAGAGGTCTAAAAGCACCAACAGGGTCACAATTCCTCTGTCAATGTCTAGACAAAGGTCATCAGCCAGAGCAACCATGGCAGTCTCCACCCCATATCCCGTCCTAAAGCTGGTTTGAAATGGATCTAGATAATCGTTTTCATCCAAGATCACTTGGAGTTGAAGGGTGACAGCTTGTCGATCACTTTGCTCAAAAATGGCAGATGTGATACAAGCCTATAGTTTTTCAAATCCAGGGGGTCTGGCGAAGGCTTTTTCAGAATATTTACACATGTCAACAGGTACTGTTATGTTGTAAGGCCTGGCCATGGGCAATGCATACTTTTGCAGCAGACTTATCCAGAAGGCACCACATGATCTATGGATGAGCCTTACTCGGTAACCATTAAATGATCATAGTTGTTACACAGAGCCTACAACTTAAGGAATGGAGGGGAGGACAGATCTGGAAGATACCATGGGCATTACAATAGGTATCCAGTGACTCTGTGGTGTCCAGTGACTCTGTGGGCAATGTTAAACTGGATCATTTTGAGTTTGTAAATACTGATGAAGTGGACAAGCTTATTGGAAGTGTAAGGAAGATGACATGCCCTCTTGATCATTGTCTGTCGATGTTTCCAAGACTGCCCAAGGAGGTGATGCAGTAAAAATATTACTAAGAACTATAATTAATGCATCCTTCAGGGAGGGAAAATTCCCAGACGAACTAAAACAAGCAGTGGTTAAACCGCTCATTAAAAAACCCTCCCTTGACCCCCTGGTGAGAAATAACTATAGACTGGTCTCCCTTTTACCATTCTTGGGCAAAGTGATCAAGAGGGCAGCTGCCTTCCAATTCCAAGCTATCTTTGAGGAAGCCGATGATCTGCATCCATTTCAAACCGACTTCAGGGCAGGATACAGAGTTGAGACTGCCTTGGTTGTCTTAGTTGATGCTCTCCATCTGGGCATTGACAGGGGAAGTGTGACCCTGTTGGTGCTCTTGGACATCTCAGAGGCTTTCAATACAATTGACCATGGTATCCTTCTAGAATGCCTGAGGGAGTTGGCAATTGGAAGCATTGCACTTCAGTGGCTCCACTCCTACCTCTTCGGCAGGTTCCAGATGGTGATACTGGGGGACAGCTGCTCTTCTAAAAGAGAGCTGACATCTGGTGTCCCTCAGGGCACCATCCTGTCCCCCATGCTGTTTAACATTTACATGAAGCCGCTGGGCGAGATCATCCGGAGACATGGGGCACAGTGTTATCAGTACACTGATGACACCCAAATCTACTTCTCTGTGTCTCTGACTTGTAGTGACTAAGGATGGCATCTTCCTCTGGATGCCTGTCTTGGTCAGTAATAGGCTGGATGAGGGAAAACAAACTCGAGCTGAATCCAGAGAAAACGGAGGTATTATTATTATTATTATTAACCTTTATTTATATAGCGCTGTAAATTTACACAGTGCTGTACATACAATCTTAAATTAGACGGATCCCTGCCCTCAGGCTTACAGTCTAAAAGAGACAACACAAAAGGAAGAGGAGAAGGTGATGGAAAAGGGGGTGAGGTCCAGTGGTTCTTCTCTCCCTCTGGGGCCAGGACCAAGGCAGATGGACAGGAGGGAGGGCATGGCTTCTTCATACAAAGTTAAAAGGAGGCATCCTGGGGCGGATGGCACAGTCCTGGGAAAGCTTCCCTAAATAATATAGTCTTTAACTCAGTTTTGAACCTGGTTAGGGAAGTGATGAGGCGTGCATGTGGGGGAAGAAGGTTCCAGGAGTGAGGGGCAGCAAGTGAGAAGGGACGAATCCGGGATGGGGCAGTGGAAATCCTCGGCTGGGACAGGAGACCTAGACTACCAGAACGGAGGGTACGAGAAGGAGTGTGAGGAGAAAGAAGTTCAGACAAGTAAGGAGGGGCCAGTCCGTGGAGGGCTTTGAAAGTCAACAACAAAAGCTTGTACTGGATGCGGAAGGGGAAGGGGAGCCAGTGAAGGGAGGATAAAAGAGGAGAAACATGGTCAAAGTGGCAAGCAGATGTGATAATACGTGCAGCTGAGTTCTGGACAGAGATTAAAGGATGGAGATGAGAGAGAGGAAGCCCTGTCAGAAGAAGGTTACAATAATCTAGTCGTGATACCACTAGGGCATGGACCAGAGTCTTGGCGGTGGAGGCTGAGAGGAAAGGACGGATTTTAGCAATGTTGTAAAGAAAGAATCTACAGGTCTTGGTGGTGGCCTGAATCTGGGGAGTAAATGACAGCGAGGAATCAAAAATGAAGCCAAGACTGCAGGCTTGCTGAACCAGCTGAATAGAAATGCCGTCAACAGAAACAGAAAAGGAGTATTGAAGGGTGGGCTTAGGTGGGAAGATGAGAAAGCTCTGTCTTAGACAGGTACATACGATAGGTACCAAGTCTGAGGAAGGAGATTTGTCAGCCAGTACTGGATGGGACCACACTTCCCCTAAAGGATTGGGAAGTAGCTTGGGAGTACTCCTGGACTCATCCCTACAGTTGTCATCTCAGGCGTGCTTGGTATCAACTCCAGTTGATATGCCAACTGCGTCCCTATCTGGAACAAAAGAACCTTGAAGCAGTGGTACATGCACTGGTAATCTCTCGTTTAGATTTCTGTAATGCGTTCCACATGGGGTTACCTTGTACCAAGTTCGGAAGCTCCAACTGGTCCAAAATGTGGCAGCCAGGTTGGTCACTGGTACATCTAGGTCTGGCCACATAACACCTGTCTTAAAATCTCTTCACTGGCTGCCAATCAGCTTCCGAGTGCTGTACAAGGTGTTGGTTATGCCCTTTAAAGCCCTTCATGTCTTGGGCCCGAGTTACTTGAGGAAACGCCTCTCCCTGCGCAATCTGCCCCACATTCTCAGAACATCCGGCAAGAACCTACTAGAATATCAAACAACTAGATTAGCAATGACTTCCTATAAAGCTTTTACTGTCATTGCTCCTAAATTGTGGAATAGCCTACAGGAACAGATCCATCTTATTACCACCTTAGATGCTTTTTAAAAGGGCACTTAAGACAGATCTCTTATGGCAGGCTTACCCACCCATTCTTTTATAGGAGATTTATTAAAATGAAATGCTCCACTTTTTAAATTAGGATTGTCATGATTGTGATGTAATTCTTGGATCATGATTTAGTTATTTTCTGGAATTATTAATATTGTCAATATTTTATTGATTGTACCTTTGTTTTGCATTTTTTAATTTATTTTATTGGATATAATCCCACCTCGATCCATAGGGAGAGGTGGGAAATATAAAAGCATTTATTTATTTATTTATTTTTGTTATATACCATTTTTTTAATCAAAAACAGACAGACATACAGAAAATGAGAAAAAGGAGTTGTCATCTACATAACCCAGCTAAAACTGCTTCAACATATTGTTAGTGAGCAACAACCCAATCTGGACAATGCCATTTACTCTCTCCAAGGTAGGCCTTTGCATGCTAACACACAACACAAACTAAAACAGCAACTAACCCACAGGAACAAATGCAACAAATCAAGATGCCAAGTCTGAACTGATATACTCTGGCAACACTACTCTAGTAGCTCATTCATATGCTCAACTTCGAATACACTATAATGTATCAGCTATGCCGTTCACATACTACATATGACAATGAATATATACACAAAAATGATACATGGGCACAAAGTGTCATCAGAAAAGACAATGTTTAAACAATGTTTAACACAATGAGAAAACATTTTAGCCTCCAAGGACTTCACCTTAAAGTGGCCATTCTTGAGTAAAGAAACTTCAAAGACAGACTTGAATGATACACTGGTGAGTTACAATTTATCAAGAGATTTAATTCCATCTCCTGTGGCCTATCAGGATGTAAACTCCTGTGGCTGTGAGCAGGTTTACTGCATACTGTGCAGCTGTGGACAAGTCTGCATAAGGACTACAAAACAAAGTGTTCAAACATGAATCAAGGAACACAGGAGATACTGCAGACTAGGTCAGCCAGAAAAATAAGGAGTAGCAGAATACATTATAAACCATCCTGGGCATAAAATGCTTTTTGAACACACTGAAATTCTGAACCATACCAACAACTATCAGATAAGAATACACAGGGAAGCCACTGCAATCCACAAACACCAGGACAACTTCAACAGGAAAGAAGAAATCCTAAAAGTAAACAAAGGCCCAGTACAAACGGGTGAGAAGCACTGTCCTGGTGCTGATTCTAGGGTCCAGGAGCATGCTCTTGAACTCAACTACGTGCCAGCACCAGTGTCATGGCAGCCTCCTGTCTACACAGGGGGCACCATGATGATACAAGTGTGAGGCAGTGTCTGCACATCGCAGCACCATGCATGCGTCATCGACGCACGACAGTGCGCCGATGGCGCACTTCTGTCATCAGCTGCACGCATCTACAAGAAACTGGTTTTTCCAGGTTCTTTTTGGTGTGGAGGCATGCTGCATGATTTTCACTTCAGCGGTGTCCCTCGGGAGCAAAAACAGGCGCCTCCAGCCCACCCTTTTAGGGTGGTCTGTCGAGCCCCAAAGTCCTGAAAAAAAACCCAAATCAAAACCCTGCAAGTGCAAATGAAAATCACCCAGGGTCGGGGGGGGGGGGATTCCTAGCAGACAATGGATAACTAATTAAATAGACACCCTGAGGCCTTGCCATTCACCAACAGACCAACACACAGATTAAATCACTTCCTCTCAACCAAGGTTCACGCAGTATATATACCCCACTCACTTGCATGCCAGCAGTCTCTGAAGATACCATTCACAGACACAAAAGATCAGGAATAAACTCTTCCAGAACACAGCCATATAGTCTGAAGGGGGGGGGGGGAGGGTTGGGGATGATATAATATATACTTTTAATTGTTGTAAGCCACCTTGGTTGCCTGAGTGCAGAGAGGTGGGATATTAATAATAATAACAACCCACAGAGAACTATAGTTTCCTTGCTGTTCACAACATTTTCACTGTCAACAGGGTTCTGTGTCACTTGACTCTTAAATTAAGGGACACATAAGCAAAAGTCTGAATGGAAACCTTTGATATGCTTTTGGCTCATTGTCAACATTGCTTGCCAGAAGAACTTTTGGATTCAGTCAAATCAGAACTGCAAAACATACATACTTAATGTGATTTCCTGCCCTCAATCCTGCTTTAAAAAAATCATAGAAACCGCATGTGTTCCAAATATAAACTATATTGTAGAACTATATGTATGGGATAGGCAGGGTTTTTTTTTCCTCCCTCCTCTTTTGTCTTATCAAGAGAACATACAGTAAATACATGTGTTGGCCAACTTTTCATTCAGCAAGCAAACAGAGCCACCATAGTGGAGTGGTTTGAGCATTGGACAATGACTCTGGAAACCATGACTCAAATCACAGATCAGCTATGGAAACCCATTGGGTGACCTTGAGCAAGTCATACTCACTAGAAGTTCACTAGAAGGAAACAAAAGCAACCTCCACCCCCACCCCCACCCCCACCCCTGAACAAATCTTTCCAAGAATTGCTATTAAACAGACAATAAACAGGCAATAAACAGCAACAAATCATTTTCAAGATTTCCCTGTGAATGATTTGTCGCTGTTTAATAGCGATGTTGCGTGAAAATCTTAATTGTGATATTGTGTTTTGCATGGGATAATTGCTGTTTAAACCCCCAATGTAGTCCAATTTTCCCTGTGTGATAAGGACCACAGTTTAATTTCATTTCTAGAATTATTTTATTTGAAGCCTATTTTTTCAAAGCAAATAGCATGTTGAAATCATAAACTTGACAGTTATATCATCCCATGTTTGGCTACCAAATCCACCCCAAATCATCATCAACAACAACAATAAAAACAACAATATTTTGGCTCCTAGTGCAACATCAGGAACACCTCTAAGGCACAGAGGATTGTTAATGGGAAATAAAGTCCCACATCTTTCTATTCCTGGTGTGCTGTGATTTATGGAACATCCTGGAACTTGTTCTGTGAACAAACCCCTTGTTCTGCCACAAACTCAGAAATCCCATTAATCCAGTTACAGCATAAAATGCAAACATGCATTTTGCTTATTTCCCCAATATGAAGCAAGGAGACAATTAGCTCATCTTTCTTTGACAGATAACTTTTGGGTTTTCTCCATCTCTCCTGCCACAATTTTTGCCTTGTGTGCTGTTAGAAAATTCAGACTCCTCTTGCTGAAAATCTAGAGTAGTTAATTTAAGTGTATATAAAACTGAAACATCAGCTGTTTTTGCTATGCTTTCATTATTCCTATGCATCTGTTTCACATGGCCTACATTAGAGTGTCTTTAAAATGTATTATTAAGGCAATTCTGTCACCAATAGCTTACACTGTAATAGTACACTAATAAAAAGCTGCTCTCGTTAATAAATGACTTTCCTCTAAAAGGGCTGAACTCAGCTGCTTTCAGAATGATACAGTTCATCAGATTAATAAAGCATCCATAGCCTAAGCTAGTTTACTATAACTCTTCAAATTCAAGCAAGTGGATTAAGATGTGACTTCCTTCCAATATGAATTTTTCAGGGCCCTCTGGCATTCTGTAACATTTTCTAGAAGTGGCTGAGAAAATCAATGCATTTTCATTTTTGAGAAGCAGCACAACTTCTCCACATTTTTTCTGTATCCAGAAAAATGTTGGGTGGGTGGGCTCAATAATACTACCCAAGATCTTTTCACAATTAGCATTTTTAAATGGCAAGTGAAAGCTGGCCTTGACTCATTAGTGAGGGGACTATTCAAGAAAAGAAGTGTATTTAACAGTGTCAGAATAATTTTTTTTAAGAAATTAGAACCTAAATAGTGCCCCAGCCAAAGTATATCAATAGTCAGAATTGTGCACCTGGTTCATTTATAACATTTCTTTTTTTCTACAAAGCCCATGGACTAAAATGGCAGCTGATTGGTAGTAGCTAATGGGAGAAGTCGAAGGCTTTCATGGCCAACATCCATGGATTTAGAGGCTTTTTCAGGCTGTGTGGCCATGTTCTAGAAATGTTTCTTTCTGTTGGGAGAAGCTTTGGTAGAATATGATGGGAGAAGCTTTGGTAGATTAGAGTGAATCCCTCCACCTTTGTCCTGTTTCACCTCATAAGCTAAAATGCCCTCACTTGTTTGACCAGCTGAAAATGGGCCAGCAAAAGAGACCAGTTTCCCTTTATATGTACATTTAATATGTGTATTGTTTTGCAATGTCTTTAGGACCATTGTACAGAATCACTGCTTTGTATTAATAATATGCAGAACTAAAATGCCAGAGTCAAAAGCCATTTGGGAAATTTGCTTTGCTTTAATGATGAGGAAGGAGAATTTAGCTCTCTTTGTTTCTTCATATTTTTCAGCAGTCCTGCTCCTAATTCATTTTAACCAAGGAGCTTTAGGAATTATGTATATTTCTGTTGTTAAAATATTGTATACATCTGCAAGCTCATACGGGCAATTTAAATTAATTTGCACAATGCATGGGCTATGCACAGTCAGTAGTAATAAATGTTTACTGAGTAAAGCACACAGTATTATTGCTTTTCACTGCAGAACAATTCAGTGGGGCTGTTATCTTTATCCTTTGCAATGGATTGCAGCCTTCTCAAACTAAGCAAGCAGACAAATATGATCCTTCAGAAAGCAAACAATATGCAAATTCATTTGGGATGCAGGGAATCAACAACTGTTTCTCCAGAAAAATAAGCTCTGCAGAGGGTAAACACGATGCAACTGCTGAAGAAAATAAATGAAAGGACACTGTATGCCATACCATATTATATGAAGAGTCAAAGCAATGCTGTGTTAACCCACAAGGGGGGAACTAAATGAAATAAAGTATCTCAACACTTTATGCATACTTATGATAGAGTGTTCTTACCTTTAATTATATGAGCTGGAAAACATAGTAATTATGAAAGCAATAAGGGGGGACTGAATGTTGGCTGATGAATTCTTATTGACACAAGTGTCCCTTCTAAAATTGACCTTGGCAAACCAATGACCTTGGCAACCCAATACCATTGAAGTAGTCATATCCCAGGGAAACTATGGCCCGATCTAGATGGGCACTTTGTGGCGCGATTAGGGCTGGATAAGGCGTTTTTAAGGTTAGGGAGGGCATAGCGTCTACACCCTCCCTAGGCCTAAAGTGCATGGATGCCGCCATTTAAAGATGGCAGAGTCCATACGTACGCTCTGGAAGAGCGTCATCACGTGCGCAGCGTTTCTAAACACTGCACACGTTGTGACGCTTTTGCATCGCGGGAGGGCACAAATCGCACCCTTCCCGCGGCGCAAAAAAAGAGCTCCAAAACGGAGCTCTTTTTTTTCCGGCAGGTCTTTGCCACGGCCTTTAAATGGCCGTGGCAAAGACCCAGGGAGAAAGGGGCTGTGGCGGCGGCCCCTTTCTCCTTTCAGCACCGCCGAGGGAAGCGGGGTGCAGCGGGCGCCCAGAGCACCTGCTGCACCCCGCTCATCTCGCTGCTTGAAGGGGTGAGTACAGACCGACCGCCCCTTTTGGGCAGTCTAGAAAGCCCCTATGGCTACTAACAATTGTGTACATCACAATTATTAGTAGTCAATGGGACGAAACAGATGGGCAGGAAAAAGTGTCTTGAAGCTGTCTTTTCTGAAGCCACATTGAAACCCCACCAACCACACCGCCAACTCCCAAGGCAGCTGGAGTGCTCATGTCATGACCACATGACATGGCTTCCAGCCAGGAAGAAGTGGAAAAAAGATGCTTCTTTTTGAAACAGCCTTTCTCTGCATAAGGTCACTTTTTTGCTGGCTTCAATGCATGTGTCATCTAAATGCCATGCCTTCAAGCCTGCCTGAAAGCACCTCTTTTTGCCTGTCTGTTTAGCCCCACTAGGGCTGTACAGATGGCCTGAAAAATTTAAACTGAAAAATGTAACTCCTTCAACACCATTTGCCCCTACACTAATCAGACTCTGCCCCACAGATAGCATGTCATACAATGTAAAACTCCCTTTTCCCTCTACAAAACAGTAAGAAATTGGCTTAAGAAAAGGAAAGTAACAATGTCATCTGTTACACACACACACACACACACACATTTTTTAAAATACCCCATGGAAACCTGCTGAAAGGAGGTAATGTTTTTTATTCCATATGACAAAAAATGAGTGAACAACCCCTTATCCTGTTTACTCAGTCTTAGAAATCAAGGCTGCCTTGAGTGTTTGAGATAGAGATGTCAAGTTGTGGCATGTCAAGTTGTTATGTGGTGCCACTGAGTGTGAACTGTGAATCCAGTAGTCACCAGTTCATAGCCACAAGCTCAGTGGAATGTTTAGGTAATCCATTATTACTTTATCCTTAGTTCTTCAAATCTGAAATATGAACTTCACAGGACTATTCTAATGGCGATGGGAATAATACATTCTGAGTGCTTTGAACACTTCAATGCATGATAATAAAAAATGAGAATAATAAGGCATAGAAGCATCCTGCAGCAGTGGGCTAATCTATCTTAGCAGGCTGTGTATAACTTGCAACCTTACCAAGAAAGATTATTATCATATCTTGAGTGCTTAGATGCTGTCTGATGTAACTAATAGATCCTTTAGAAGGGTATGCAAATTATCTCCTGATCCTACTTGCATCGTCACCCACCACTGGCTCCATATTCCTCTGCTCTGTAACTGTTCCATGCACTTTCATTGTGCTGTTCCAGAAAAGATTAAGTGTTTCCCTATTATTATTATTATTATTATTATTATTGAAAAGAAAACAGTACCAATCCACGATGCTGCATAACCCTAATATCCCAAGTAATTTTAAATCAAAATGTAAGAGATCCTGACCCCCATTCACCTTTTCTAATGTCTCTAATATAAATCTCATTTACTAGGGAGTAAATTCTCTTGACAGAAGGGGAACTTACTTCTGAGTGAATAAGTACAAGATTGTTCTGTAGCCCCTTCTGTTGCAATACTACACTCTTAAAACTGCTTTAAATTCCATTGATTTTAATGGAATGTATGTAAATTAATTCTGCAATGTCTGCAATTGCAGACATTTTCTGTGGAACAGGTCAGAAAATACATCTTTTAATTATCCTTTTAAAAGTGAGCCTGAAATCTTATACATGTTTTCCTGAGAGGAAGCCCCATTGAACACAATGCCCTGATCTAGACTGGCAAAAAGAAGTGTGTTCATGGCTGCATGAAAATCTAGCCTTTAGATGAGAAAAAGGGAAAGTGTGTCATGAAAACGCTTTTTTTTTTTTTTTTGGCGTTTTAGGGGAGAAGAAGTGCCTTTAAAAAGGTGCTGGTTTTCCCAGCTTCTTTTTTAAAAACTGCAGAACAGCACAGCTCCATCTAAAGGCTGTGGTGCAGCTGCTAAGCATTAAGGAAAAGGCAACTTCATGTCACACTTTCCTGCCAATCTAGAAGGCCCCAATGGGATTTACAGATATAATGTACACTAGGCTCACAAACTATGGACAGGCTAAACCTATATAAAACATAACCTTATATTAAAATATAATTAAATATAAATATAACTATATAAATTATATTATATAAATATAAATTATATTAAATTATTATACTGTTAAATTAAATTAAATAAATTATCAAATTATTTAATGTATATTACATTATATAAATTATACCATCTAACTATAAATATAATTAATAAATCAAACTAAAGAATGAACCTGTGTGTGTGTGTGTGTGTGTTAACACAAAACCACTAATAAACTCCATAGAAAGGAGATTTACAATAGATATAGCTAAGGCAAATGGATTCTTTGTCCAGAAAGCTGCTTTCTTTGACATTTTAACATTGCTAAAAATGAACTCCAGCAGGCTGAATAGACTGGCATGTAGCTATCATTTCTGATTTAACTTTTGAGCTAGACTGTCATCTTGAAATAAAACCTTTCAAGTTATAAAGCAGGTATAACATATGCACTGGGAATGGGGGTTAAAGCCCTACTGGTCCCTCAGGTCACTGGAGTAAATTGCCTCCAGCCTGAAGATGACTGAATTGGGTTCAGTATGTGCCATAAATATTCAGAGGACTGCAGAATTCTTGCTACTACACTGTCATATCTTGAGATGCTATATGTTTACACAGCTATAATCATCAACAGACAGAAAAGCAAGGGGTATGGAACTAGAGCTGGCCCCGCCATTAGGCATAGTATCACAGCTGTTTTAGGCAGCAGATATTGAGCTGTCAGAAGCAAGACAGAGACATGGCTTGCTCTAACCCAGTATCTATGACACTAACCCTGTACTTCATGTTACTAGGGTCATTGAGCACAGTCCCATTTCTAGGATGAAGTTGAGGATCACCGTACTGCATGATCAGATTTGGAATGCAGCATAAGGAGTGGGGTGTGCTCCTGTCCTTCTCCCAAGGAACTAATGCTTTACACTACCAGGATGTGAAATACTTTGTGATAAGTGATGTTTCTTCATGATATTGCTAATGGCTGTTCATTTTATCAATCTGCAAAAGGTCATAAATCCTGTAACATAGACAGAAGAGCTTTTCACATGTATTGCATTCCTTTAGAGCAGGGACGAGCAACAAGTCTCTATCTGGATGTTGTTGGGCTGCAGCTCCCCATTAGCATTAGCAAACATAGCCAATGATGAGGGAGTCTGAGATGGAAGTCCGAGAATATATGAAGGGCCGCTTGCTGCCCATCTCTGCCTTAGAAAGAGAAACTACTTGTAGACTTATAGACTGAAACTACTATGAAACCTATGCCCTCACTCATAATTGGTTTGGAAGTGATATTTCTGAGTCATATGCCCTGCCATGTATATTTCTGATTTTAGTCACTAAAGAGGCAGAGGAATTTGCTAGGTGATATTTGTGGCTACAGAGTTAGATGAAAAATGGCTTCTAATAAATTAGAGATCCTTCCTGCAAATGAATAACACACAAATTCCTGTAATCACTCCATAGGCACAGCCACATTCCCTACACAATATTCTATGAGTTTGCAACTCTTATGCATGAAAAAGTACATTTTGACAAGCTACATATTCCCTATAGCTAAGCACATTGACACCAAGACAAGCAACAAAGGCTCTGGCCTGCCTCTTTGCATTGCACAAGAGATGAAGCAGAATAGCCTGCTGTGAATATTTTAACATTTCTAAACAGTGTGTTTTGGAACATAATGCTTTCCAGGTGATATACTTTTAGTTCTGTTTTACGCATTGCATCATCAGGACATTACTATTTTTCACCACTCAGTAAAAAGGAAATGATTTGTGACTGATCGATCTAAGGAGGCAGAACGATAGCCAGTGGGATGTGTTTTTCTATCAGTGATTCATACATATTTCTAAGGAATGTAATTTAAAGCTCTGTGGAATTCACTTTTAAGCACTGCTGAGTCTATTACATTAAAGAACATTCTATACTGTCTTCTTATAAGAGGAAAACGTCTCCACCAGATAATGTTATCATTCCACTTGTTTCTCCAAACCAACATTTAATGCATCAGAACATTTTTTTTTTTACATTGAGGATTTACAAACATGAAGAAACACGATTAGGTGTTCAACAAAAGAAGATGAATATTGAACTGTTTGCTAAACACATCAGGAATGCAGCAGGAATATGCCATGTGACAGGGACCTGCAATAGTTTACTTACCAATAACATGAGTGATTGATACATAGAATCAGCAAGCCATTTTCACGATAACATCATGGGCATGCTATGCTTTGCTAGTTCTGAAATCAGTACCCCCCAAATCTAAACTACTTCACTTTCTAATCTTTGGATAGATAGATGATAGATCTCTGTTTCTGTCTCTGTCTCTTCAGGGTTTAGAAAGAAAACGTCTTTTAAAATAAATATGAACACATGCATTTGATTAGATTAAAATGTATGAGTACAGTGGACCTTTTTTATGGGTGGGCTGGTGATCCCTGAATTGAATTCTTGCAGATCGCCATGGCCCATATTATTCCATGGCAGCACACACACGTGAATCCACAATGGATGCATGGCCACTGACTAATACAGGGCAAGACTCTCTCTGTTTTCTGCCAGTCAGTGGAGGGGAGTGGTTTTAAATCTTTACACATGGGAAAGATCCACTGTAATGACTTCTCTTTTCTCTCTCTTTTTATTCTTTACTGCTGTAACTGAGGACCTTACAATGTAATTTTAATTTGCATAATAAAAATTTATTAAAAAAAAACATGGATACACAAATTTAAAAATCAGGAGAAATGTAAAAGCATAATGAGAGAGATTCAGATTTAGCCACACAGAGAGAGATTCTATATAACTCTGTTTAGGCATCCACCATATAGTACTATGATTCAATTTCAATCATGGTTCCATCCTATGAAATTCTGGGACTTGCAGTTTAGGGAGGGTCACTTAGAATTCTCAGCCAGAGTGTTTTTGTGCCTCAACAGATTCCTCAGGATGGAGCCATGGCAGTTAAAGTCAAATCATTGCACTATTATATTCTCCAGTGTGAAAGGCCTCTTAATTTGTGTAGGGCTAAAAACAGGGATGGAGATACAAGTGATATGTAAGTTCTTTCCTCACGTTCCCTGACCCTCTAGATGTAAGACCTTGCTTGTTAAGCCTGATGGTCTGAAGAGGGCTATGAAAACATGTTACTGTACACAGCCCTCTTCCTACTTTCACAGATTAAGAATGAACTGACTTTGAATGTTCAAAGCATATCAGCGGTGGGGCTTACATACCCTGTTTCCCCGAAAATAAGACATCCCCTGAAAATAAGACCTAGTAGAGGTTTTGCTGACTTGCTAAATATAAAGCCTCCCCAAAAAGAAAGATCTAGCAAAGTTTTTTGTGTGATATATATATATATATATATATAGTATATAATAAATGTTCTTTTTTTCCCAACAATAAATGTGAAGTCTTCTTCATGGAAAAATAATACATCTCCTGAAAATAAGATCTAGCGCATCTTTGGGAGCAAAAATTAATATAAGACACTGTCTTATATACAGGGAAACACTGTATGTGCTGAAGTGACTATCTCCGGTTCTAGTCCTACACCTAACACTTTAGAAAATGTCACAACAATGGTTATGAATAATTAAAATCTCATTGATGATTATGGATATATTCAAATGCCTAATTCTAGATTTAATTTACTATTTTCTCTCCTTTTTTGATAAAAATTAAAAAGTTTGTGAGGCCCTGAATGCTAGGTTCTGGGCAAGGTATAAAGTCTTGCGATAAACTTATAGGTTGTCAGCCAGAGGACTTTTTCTTCAGCCACCCCTAGACTGCCAGAAGAGATTCAACAGCTGAATACACTGTCCAAATTTAAAACAGCATTGAAGACCAGTCTGTTGTGGCAAATTTATCCAGATGATTTTAAGTTGTGCATTTAGATGCTGAATTTTAAATGTGGGCTGTTTTAAAATGTGCATGCCTTATTTGTCCTTTCAAACTATTGCATGTTTTAATTAATGTGTTTTAACTGATGTTGTTCATTGTTAATTTGTTGTTTGCCTCAATCCATGGGGAGAGGCAAGCAAGAAATAAGCACCACCAGTATCATTTCCTTGATAGAGAATAGAATCTGGTAGGCAACTGGTGGAGGATCATATGTCTATAACTGCTAAAAATGCATAGTTCCTAGTCAATACAATCAGAAAGAAAATTATTAGATTGGCATCACCTAGGCCTTTAATATTTTCCTCTTCCATGTCTGCTCCCAACCCACATGAATGCTCTGACTGATATGCACAGCCCTGATCCTGACATAAATATCATAAGGGCAAGTCTGATATCATAGATGTGGTAGTTTTGATGAGAAAAGGCATGCCATGATAATTGGGAGGTTTACCTAACATTTCTGGATAAATCTTACTAATGTCTACAGTAATGGCAGCACTATCAATCAACCAAAGGCAATAGGGCCTGCTGAAGACACATTTTCCTTACTATGTCCAGTACTGGCATCACCCTAGTTGTTGAGCACGCTTTTAAGATCACATTATTAGTCTTTGACAAATGTCTCAGTCCAACTCTTTCATATTTATTGCCAATACTAACTGCTGTTCTTGCTGTGTGCCTTCACGTCATTTTCAACGTATGGTAACCCTAAGGGGTTTTCTTGGCAAGATTTGTTCAGAGGAGGTTGGTTATTGTCTTCTTCAGAGGCTGAGAGAATGGAGAATTGCCCAGTGCCACCCATAGGGTTTCCATGGCCAAGTAGGGATTCAAATCCTGGTCTCTAGGGTCATCACCCACAGCTCAAACCATTACACCACATTAGTGCTCACAACAATGTTAATATATTAGTTATTTTATCACAAAGATAAAGAACTTCAGTTTGCGCCACACAGGAACAAATTTTTAACATGTTTGACTTCTGTTCAACAGACTTACAGGCCAGCAAATTAGGGAAATGCTTCCAGAAACTCCAGACACGTTCTTACATATTGACCACAGTACCACATTTTTAAAATATAAAATCAGTTATGCAGGGCACTGAAACAGTCTGAGACACAGGTAATAGAGTTTACTGTAATTCTAAATAAAAGGAGATTGTGTATGTGTTTGTGTGGCCACCTGCTAAGGGTTACATTTAACAACTTAATTGATTTAGGATCTTTCTGAGATCAGGATCTGGAACACCTATTGATAAATAAAGAATGGAATCAGGTTTGCTCAGCCACAGGCGTAAGCTTGATTTCAGCTGATAGAAGAGAAGGTGTTTTTTTAAGTGATTTACTACTGATATCATACACCCATAGAATTGATTTAAATAGCAAAAAATCAATTTCCACTATATTGGCAAAGCTGTGGTTTCTCAACACTTATTTCCATGATTAGTGGTCTCGCTCAACATGGCAAAAATACATGGTTTTCATAGAGAGAGTAGAATTCAGATACACTGGCCTCATACAGTTGGGCCAAAAAACATGGTCCACAGCAACCACATGCACCTGGCCCATATCCGGGCCACTGTTGCGGTCATGAACTGTGCCAGCAAAAGGAGCTGCATTTTACCACTCTTTTTTGGCCTGGTTCTTTGGGGAAGATGCAGGTCCAGCGCAGCTTCCCTCCATGTTCGGGGCATGCACCCACACTATGCCCCACACATGGCTGGTAACCATGTTTTTCAGTCTGTCTGTTTCAGGCCATAGTTGAGTTAGCTTGGAATATGAGTATGGAAAGGGATCTTGTTGTATATTTGACAATAACTGTGTGAAAGAAGTTGTACTGTGTTTTCCTGAAAATAAGACAGTATCTTATATTAATTTTTGCTCCCAAATATGGTGTAGGTTTTATTTTCAGGGAATGTCTTATTTTTTGCATGAAGAAGAACTCACATTTATTGTTAAAGCAAAAAAAAAAAAAAAAAGAAAGAAAGAAAGAAAGAAAAGAAAAGAAAAAAGAAGAACATTTATTATATACTGTATATATATTTATATACAAAAACTTTGCTAGGTCTTACTTTTGGAGGAGGCCTTATATTTAGTAATTAAGCAAAATCTCTAATAGGTTTTATTTTTGGGGGATGTCTTATTTTGGAGGAAACAGGGTAGCATAAGCTGTCATAGACTTCCATGAATCTGAGGAAGTAGATCAAGTCTATGAAAGCTTATACTGTAACTTCTTTCGCACAGTTAGTCTCAAAAGGCGCAAACTGCTTCAGTTTTATGATTCACATGGATAGTAAAGGTGCTTTACCAAAATTTCACTGAAAAGGTCTGTATGAAATTTATCTTTGGTGAACTCTTCTTGTGACATGCTTTTTCTCTATTCAAAGTAGGATCTTCACTTGCTGTAAAGTGTTTTTAGGAAATGATGAGGATTTATGTTTATTGTTTGCTAATTGCCCAATTTGGGATAATGTTTTTAATAAAAACACAGTTTGATTACCCTTTTGCCTATACAATTTGGATAAATAAAAAGAGAAGTAAATTGGTAGAACTTAATTTTTTTCTGTCTACTTATTTTCTTTTTATAAGTATAATCTTATGTCTCAATAGGTAGTATCAATAATCTGAATCTGAACTACTGCAGCACACATACTCAGTTACGTTTATATTAACACCTAATTGGTAAGGAAGAGGTCTTGTGCAATCATGATTTAACTCACAATTTTGAACTAAACAAATTTTAGCTGCACCCAAATTTTATAGGCAATCCTTCTGATACTGTTTTCTACTAAAGAATAAATAGGTTCTGGTTTCCAAGACATTTTGCACATAAAAAGCACTTAGCCTGAATGAGATAATTCAATTAGTTTTCAGTTCAGTAACTACTACATATAACATTTAATTAAGTTTCCCTAGTCAATATGTTGATATCAGGAGTCTTCTCTTATGGCAAGCCAGAAAAAAAGGGGAACTTACATTTTCCTGCCACCTTCAGTATGTACTTTCATCACACAAAATGTTCTTGCAGCTGCACCAATATTAAAGTTATTGCCTGGTTTGTATTCTTAGAGGCATATTTTGGGTTCTTAGAGGCAACTAAATCTGGTGCTTATATATAGTAGGGTAGAAATTCTATAATTGCTGAGATTTTGGTGGGCTGCAAACCTCTCGCCTAGATTTCTGTAATGCGCTCTACTTGGGGCTACCTTTGTACCAGGTCCAGAAGCTTCAGTTGATCCAGAATGCGGCACCCAGGTTACTTACAGGGGCATAGAGAACAGATCCCATTACCCCTATTTTAAAATCTTTAAGTGTTGGCCGTTACCTTTAAAGCCCTACATGGCTTGGGCCCGAGTTACTTGAAGGAACACTTCTCCATACACAATCCGCCCCGCACTCTCAGGATCTCAGGGAAGAATTTACTAGAACCTAACAGCACAAGATTGATGACAACTTCCCACAGGGCATTCTCAGCCGTGGCTCTGAAACTTCGGAACTCCTTGCCGGAAGACATCTGTCTTATTACCACCTTGGATGCCTTTAAGAAGGCACTTAAGATGGATCTTTTCCGGCTGGCCTACCCACCTGATCTACTATAACGGATTAGCAAAATCTATGGGAATAAGACCAACAATGAAAGGAATGATAGCAACTGACTAGGTCTAAGGATTGAATGTACCAGATTAGAATGGTTTGTATATTGATTTTAACATAATGATCTAAGATAATTTTATATGTTGATTGTAGTTGAATTTATTTTAATAACTGTTTGTGATTGTATTTTAATGACTTTTGGAATCCCACTTATATCTGATGGGAGAGGCGAGAAATGGAAATTAAACATCATCATCATCATCATCATCATCATCATTATTAGCAGCAGTCTTAGCCAGCATAGCTACTAATGAGAAATGCTGGGAGTGGCAGTTCAACAACATCTGGAAAGTTTCCCTTGCCATATAGCTTAGTGACAGCTGCATATTTATTTATTTATTTTGCTTTACATGCATGAAACCACACGAGTGCTTTTTAGAGGTCTCCAGCTGAGGAATCTTATGATGGTTGGAATACATGATGGACACAATAATTGGGAATGCACTAATCAGGGGAGTCTGGTTTGGAGTTTAGATACTCCAAATTTCTCCCATTCCTACATCACAACTACATTCCATGGCAATCAAGCATGTGTTGCATCACTGGTAGCGTGATTACCTCCCACAGAAAATTCACCCATTTGATATCTGTCATAGATGAATCTCAGTTGATGCATGACGGTTACTTGACATGTTATATCAATCTGCATATCTTTTGAGAAAACACTGTCTAGTAACAAAATGCAGGTGAACTACACATTAAGAAGCACGTAAAAACATTTAAATATATGCTACTTTATTTTATTATTTGTTGATTATTTGATTTGAGGGAACTGGTCTCTTTGTGGGCTGTAGCAGACTCTACATGGGGCTGCCTTTGAAGATAGTTTGGAAATTTCAGCTCATGCAGAAAACAGCTGCCCAGCTATTGGGTCACCCACTCATGGGGCACAGATCTTGGCTGCCTGTATTGGGTGTGATTACATTTCTTAACCCATTATAAAGTGATGAACTTAACCTTTAAAGAATATAAGTTTTCAGTAGATCTGGGGGCCCATTTTGTGCCCCAGGAATTATTATGGACCACACCCATTCTCACATTGCTTAAATTAGGCAACAAGAGGAGGGGAAAAAAAGAAAACAAGTTGTTCACTTGCTTTAAAGTTATACATTTAAAATAAGTGAAATGCTGCTTAAAGTTGCCAGCAAAGTGCAGTATGCCATTTAAAACAAATATGTGGATGTATTAATTGGATTTTCCCTATTTGACACCAAATTTTACCAGTAGACTGCTTTGAGACACTTAAAACAAAAAACAAAAAACAAAACAAAACAAAAATGCTTGTTTTAACACACACACACACCATGTTTAGGGGGCATGATTTGCCATTAAAATTTAGCAATGGGGTTTTCCAGGTTTCTTGACTCCCCTCAAAACTGATGTTGAATACAATATGTGGCCCACGGGCCACGTGACAGTCTCCTCTATTTTAAATATTTAAATGTTTTAGGCTCAAATTACTTCATAAGAGTGTCTTCCCCAGGACATGCCTGCTCATATTCTGAAATCATTAGCAGATATATTTCACACTTGCTCACCACAAACTGCTGTTAGGCCTTGAGAGTAGTAAGAAGAAGAATTTTTCAATGATGCTTCCACACCTTTGGAATCAGGTTCCATCAGAGGATTGATCATTCCCTTTTCTTCAGGTCTTCAGAAAGACATTGAAGACACATCTGTTTTCACTGGCCTTTTCACAGTTCCTGGACTACATCTTTGATAGGATTTTGTTTTGTTTTTTACTTTTATTGCATTTTTGTTGACGGTGTTTTGTTTAATATTTTTATTTTATATGTTTGTTATTTATTCCTTTTCCCCTTCAGTAAAATTTCCAGATTGGCTCCCAGAATTTTTAAAACACAACAAAACAATTTTAAAATATACTGTCAACAATGCAAAATCTAACACCATCAGCCATGATAAGACAAATCAGAGTGAATTAAAAGCTTAAGAAAATAAATAAAGAAAGATCTTTCCATCAACGCGACAGAGCAGGCCTGAAAATGGAGTATCATTTCTATTTGATTTTACTTGCTACAAGTCTCCCACCACTTGTGCGCTAGTCATCAATCCAAGTGTTCTTCACCTTCAACTCCTCACAGTTTTGAAGAGTTGACACAGCTATACAATTTGCTCAAGGATGTTCTAGAATGATTATATGAATGGCCCAGGTCATCACAGAAGTACAAGAAGCATGGCAAAACCAATGGCTAAAACTACAGGGTACGAATGTGTCATTAACATTCTCTATGGAAGTTGAATGGTTTGGAAATTCCCATTAGTGGTATGACTGAGGTGGGAGAGAGATTCACCATGTGATTCCATTCATAATTCTAAGTTAGCACAAAATCACCCATGCACTGGCAGTTCAGATATTTGCAAGGTAAATTTGACATCTCATGCAATTTCTTGATGAAGTAGGGACCAATTATCATGTCCTATCTTCACATAGCATGGAGGGTGACACCCTCTGGATGAGTAATCCATAGGGAATTAAAAGACATAGCTGTGTTATTGAAAATCAGTATGCAAGGAAATCTTGCAGCACTTTTGAGATTAAAGTCCAAAACATATGGCAGGAATAATTCAGTTTGAGACTGCTCTAACTGCCCTGACTCAATGTTAGGGAATTCTGGGAACTGTAGTTTTGTGAGATATTTAGCCTTCTCTGTCAAGGAGCACTGGTGCCACAATAAACTTCAATTCCAATGATTCCCTAGCATTGGACTAGGACTGTTAAAGCGGTTTCAAACTGGATGATTTCTGCAGTGTGTTTTCGACCAAACTGAAAGAAGTTGGTAGCATGAGCTTTTGTAGACTTAAGCCTACTTGAGTAAATGCAGCTGAGAAAGTAAGCTCAAGTTTATGAAGGTTTATGCTAGCCATTTATATCTTTCATTTAGTCTCAAAGGTGCTGCAAGATCCCTTTGTATAGAAAATTAGTAATGTATAGGAGAAAGTAGTTGAAATAATTAAATCCTTTGCCATTTATCTAGGAAACACAGCAATTGCAAATTAATGGGAAACAATTATGAACATTTACTGCTTGGAAATAGAGCCAGAAAGCAGTGATTCAAATAGCATATTTATTACTGGCAAATTTTATTATGGTGTATATGTAAGTAACCAGTTATACAAATAGGGCATTTAAAAGATATTTTAAAAACATTACCAGTATATATTCTCTCTCTCTCCCTCCTCTTCTCCAGTAGAAAAGTGTACTATACCTAACATTTAAAGTTTAGAATTCACAAGCCAACATAACCATAGGAAAATGGAATCAACATTTTTCAAATGAAATCTACTGTTTATATTGATGTAAGCTGTTTTTTTAATTAAAATTTTAAAAAAATTAATGAAATAGATTAGTTCACAAAGAGGCTTCTGTGGTTGACTAGGGATTTGAACCCTCTTCTCCCATAGTCCTAGTCTAACACTCAAATCATCACACCATGTTGGCTCATCATGCTTAGATTCAATTAGATCAAATAGAAAGTTAATAATTACTAAATTAGATCTCCTTGTTTCAGCAGGTTTAATCTAAATATTATTAATTCAGAATCCAGATTTTTGTATATGCTTCCATGTAGGCAGATACAGAATTGCATACAATATATAATCTTGGGAATGTACTAGAGTATGATTTAACCCCAGTAACCCCAAGTTCAACAACAGTTATTCCACTTTAATAAAGGAGTTATTTAAGAATACTTACCACTTTAAGAACACTTGCCAGTTAGAACAGACTGCACCACATGGAACAATGGTGCAATGCAGAATAAGAGATTAATTCACATATATTCCTTTTATATGCACTTCCCTTGAAGGGAAATGATATTCATGAAGAAAGATCTCCAAATGACTATGTAGTCTCCACCCACAATATTTGTTCCAAGATCTGTTCCCCTAAGATGCTATAGTAGTAGACCTTGATAACAGAAATGATTTTATCAAAGTATGTACCACAAAAAGTATAACTCGTTGACCTTGTTCCTTTTGGAATATAGTGATTTTATGGTTGTTTTGAAAGATGCTAGCTGCTTTCAATGAAAAATTAACCAACCAATGATGGGACTGAACACATTTAAACTTCTGGTACGTTTCAGTGTAGAGCAGTTCTTTAAACACTTAAAATCCTTAATCCATTATCCAATTAAACAAAAGAGTCTAGATTGAAATCAGGGTGATCTATCTAACTTTATTTAATGTGTGAAGAAAGAATCTTCCAAGGCTTTTCCCTCCAACAAAAGGAAAGATTGAAAATGAAATCCTTTTCAACTTCAAAAGATAAAAGGCTACTCCTAAACCAGGCAAGTGCTGAAAGTTTTGGAGTTTCTGTCTTTTCATCCACAGACAAAAGCTAGTCTTTGACAGAAGGCTACTATGGCATAAATAATCCAAGGCATGCCAATTGTGTGTATCAGAGACAGATATTAATTTGAAAGAACTTCATTCCAATGCTATTTGCAGAAGGAAATGATCACTCAATAACGATAAACATTCATTTGCTTGCTCCATTACCTTACATTAATTCTGGGCAGAGAATGTGTAGTGAATAAATGAACTGCTGGATTTTCCCCCTCTTCATCTATTAGCAAATTGGCCACAAGTGATTAGCATTTTTTTGTAATTGAATTATTATAAATAATATTTTCTTTAACTAGGTTTTGCTATTATACACCCTAAGAATAATACTATGTCTGGAAAACAAAGAAAAACACAAGTATCCTTCTCTCCCCTTATGAACCTATTTGTAATCAAAGATCTACAGTAAGACCCCTTTATCTGCAGGTTCACATTCGATGGTTTTACTTACCCAAAGTTCAAAAATACAGTCAGAATATAAGGTTCACTAGCAAGGAAAAGGAAGTGTTTTGGACTCTTAGGTCCAAAATACACCATAGAAATAGTCCAGTTTGAGACTGCTTTAAACGCCCTGGCTCAATGCTAGGAAATCCTGGGAATGGTAGTTTTGTTAGACATTTAGCCTTCTTTATCAGAGACCTCTGGTGTTACAATAAACTAGGATTCCTAGGATTCCCTAGCATTGAGCCGGGACAGATAAAGTGATCTCAAACTGGATTATTTCTGCAGTGTGTTTGGAACCTTATTCTGGAGTTTATTGCTCTGCTTAAATAACCCAGTTTACCTCATCCGAATTCAAGGCTAAATCAGGAGGCAGCTGGGTCCTACCACAAGGATTTTGCCACCAAAGCCGCCAGGCGGGTACAGCCTGCTGCAGCCCAGATCCCAGGTGAGCTCCCACAGCCATTTTTCCAAGCTGGAAAGCTCCTGTCTTTGAAATAAGGTGACTGGAGCTCACCTGAGACCCAGGTTGCCTCCCAATTTAGGCTTGAATTCAGATGAGGTAAGGCGGATTATTTAAGTGGAGTGATAAGCTCCTGATCATTCAGTACATTTCTATGGTATGCTATGGGCCAGAGGTTGACCTTCTGCCTTTCAAGTGTTGTGAGGAAACTATGAGAGGAAAGTTGGGGATGGATAAGTTCCCCCACCATCCATGCGGCAGTGTTTGAGTAGATAAGGATGAGAGAGAACTCCTCCCAGCCACGGAAAGAACTGTATCCAGCTACAGTCTGAAATATATAAGTTTATTGCACAGCACTTGCAGGAACAGGAACAGAATAGAATGGACCGGGGGGAGAACTGGTGTTACCACACGAGGGAATGCTGCCAATGCCACTGGGAGTCTGCAAGCCATTCCCCATCCATTCCATGGCAGCCAATTTTGAAGCATGATTTTGAAACGTTCTTCAAAATTGGCTGTCAGAAATGGCTGGGGAATGTCTGGGGAATGTCTTATGGACCCCCGGCGGCATCGGTAGCATTCTCCCATGTGGTAATACCTGTTCTTCCCCCATTCCATTCCTTTCCATTCCCATGCCTGCAATTGCTGTGTGATAAACTTAATAGTCAAAATATAGGGTTTGGTACTATCTGTGGTTTCAGGCATCCACATGGGATCTTGGAGCATATTCCTCACAAATAAGAGGGTCTTGCTGTATTTAGGATGTCCCAGCTTTAGGGATTAAGTTGGTGTGAAACTGCAAGAGGAAAGTCTTTTCAGTAATGTTCTATTTAAGCAATATTATCCTCAAACAGATTGGAATTTGTGATCATTGATATTACAGGCTAAGACCATATTTTTCAAAAATTCATGCCATTTTGTGGCTGTTGATTGTTCTTGTTTGCTTTGATTTTATCTGGTTTTAGACTACTTCATTCATTGGGGCTGCTAATTACTTTGGCCAGAATCCTGTTAAGCAATCATGAATGTGTAACCTAGAATTACTCACTCGTGGTTATTCTGTATTCACAATTCCTATGTTCAAAGACTATAAGAGTTCCTAATCTCCACTTACTGAGAAGCAGCCATTGGCATCAATGGGTGTCTGTTCTTATATCATTTGGGAAGCAGCTAACTGATGTTTTCACTCACCCCTCACATGACTGATCTCCAGCTCAAGGAGGAATTGAAACAGAGGACCTGATTCTGCCTGCTGTATCAGAAATCACTCACAAGAGGAGTGGGACAGCCAATTATCTGCTTCCTGATTGACGGGGGAATAAAATCCTGTCAATCACAATGAATACTTCCAAGTAAATGTCTATTGAAGGAATCAGGATGTGATTCACTGTATAGCACTGTAACTACAGTACTTATACATATGTAAATCCCCAACATGATTCCAGCTTTTCTTTTTTATTTTTATCTTTATTATTACCATTTGCTTCCTATGATGGAAATGTATTCTAAATTCTTTTCAATAATTTCAAGCAGAAAACAGCACAAGCATATTTAATACAAATAAATAAGTAAATGAATTAGAAATATAGTGCTGGAGGAGAATTTTGTGGATTCTGCAGACTGCCAAAAATACAAATAAATGGATCCTAGAACAAATCAGATCTCAACTTTGACTAGGAATCTAGATTCATTGCAAAAGATGATAATGCTCAGCAACATGGAAGGCAGTAGGAAAAGTGGAAGATGGTATTGCAGGTGAAGTTGACTCACTAAATGAAACCAAAGCCCTGAGGTTGCACAACCTGAACAGGGCAGGTGATGACCAGGTCTTGTAGAAGTCTCTCATTCATACGGTTGTCATAAGACGATATTGAATTGATGGCAAATAAAAATATTAAATCCTATCTATCAAAGGAGACTACTTCTGGTTCTGTGTAAATGGTCTTTGAATGACTAATCCATGGGAAGGCACAAAAAGAATGTAATATAATGGTGAATCTTAATCCTTGGTAGACTAGAGGACAAGCAGTGTCAATGCCACCTTTGTTCCATAGGTTTTCTGTGGTTTAATGGTAGGTTGCCTTCCACAGCATGCTGAAAACCACCCTCTTTTTCCGGAACCTACTAAAAGAGAAGGAGGGAGCAGAAGAAGGAGTATGAATGGGGAACACCTTGCTGCTGGCCAACTAAAATGATTCCAGGTAAGCATGGAGACAAGTGAAGTTGAACATAAAACCTGCCACAGCTGCAGCTACAGAACACATCCACAGCCTGCATTGCCTTCCCATGCACTACTGCTATCACCAGTTCCTGGAACATGGACCCCACATTTTAGCCTCACCTCTTTTTCCAACACCCCACTTCTGATCTTTCAACAGTTGTGGCTGATCTCTTTCACCAGAGCACCTAGCATTCTCTACTATGAGAGACGGTGAATGAGCAAGCAAAAACAAACATAAGCAGCAATTGTTGTTCCTTCTGCCAGGCTGTTCTTCCTACTGCCACTTTTAGATTCATGGCTGGCCAAAGGTGAGATAGACCATGTTCCTCAATAGTTCAGCCCCTCACAGTCTAGAATAGTTCCGTCATTTGAAATGCTCTTTCTTAAAAAGTGGCATTCCACTTTTACATATGGGGAACAGCATTAAAATGAGATGTGTTCAAGCAAATGTGATTTATTAAAACCTTCTGGAACAGAGAACATCATGTAAGTTATAATTTAATGGAATAGGATAAGGCCTCTAATGCAGGCCTCCAATGCCCTCAAATGTTGCAAGTCTCTCATATCTAGAATCCAAAATCCGAAATATTCCCAAAAGTAAAACTTTTTGCATAGGTGGCTGAGACAGTGATATCTTTGCTAACTGATTGTTCAATGTATACAGACTTTCAGACAGCCCATAAAGGACATCTTCAGGGCATTATCAGCACTTTGTGTTTACACACCACACATCACAGTGATGCCTTGAAACCAGCCAGAAGCTTGGCAACTGCCCAGACATGGGCAGATTCAAGATGTTCCAGCAGCATGGCGTTTACATGCCACACACTGCCAGAGTATCTTGAAGCCAGCTTCCAGATGCGTTGGGGCATGAAAAACCAGCTTTTTGCTGGCTGAAAAAGGAGCCTTCAAAGAGCCTTATCTGTTCCTTTTTCTGCTGGCTTCAAAGCAGATTGGGGCCGCAGCGTGTGTTTGTCATGGCCCCAGTTTAGATTTAAAAGGGGAGGCTTCAACCATTCTGTTTCACCCCTTTGTTTCATGGACAAAGTTATTAAAAAAATACTGTATAAAATTACCCTGAGGCTATGTGTATATGGATTTTGTGTTTAAACTTGGGTACCAGCTCCAAGATATCTCATTATGTACATACATGCAAACACAGGTATTTCAAAATCCAAAATCCTCTGGCCCCAAGCATTTTGGACAAGGGAGACTAAACCTGTACTGTCACAAAGCTCAAATAATCTGCCACAAAGCTCAAATAATCTATTTCTGTTATTCCCATAAAGCCTGAGAACACTGGAGCCTTTTGGACTTGCCTCCTAAAGAGGCAGTAGAAAATGCCCATGTCAAATGACATGCTGCTTTGAGTTTCAAAAGGAGATTGTGATACAGTTATGCTCTTTTTTGTTAGGGAGGGAAAACAACATCAGCCTATGGTATTAGGCTCACCTAAAAATCTGTGTACCCTAGTATTGAATGTGGAGAATGGGGGAAGCAGCCCAAAGTTAGCAAAATAAAGGCTACATGTCTGTAGCCTTTATTTTGCTAACTTTGGGCTGCTTTCCCCATTCCCCATGTTCATTGTGTTCATCTCACATGACAATGAAAAGGGATCAAATTTTGGATTGTTCTGTACAGTGGCAATAAACCAACAGTAGTATTTATATGTGTGACTTATTGATATGGTCATAAGTATTATGAGCAATTTGAAAGGGGGCTTGGTTTTGTTTATTGTGGAGGAGGAACATTCCTCCCTGAACATACTTCCAATAACACTTGGATAATGGTTGCTATTAAAATCCTGTTTTACTGTCAGCAGAATTTGCTAATAAGGCAAGCTGACAAACACATGAAAGTCCATGTGGCAAATCCCTGGCATTAAGGAGTGCTTTTTAACATGTAATGTTGTTTGGCTGTTAAGTTACTGATAGGAGAAATACTTAGTCACTTCCCAGCTGTTTGGTGGCAAGCTAAAACATAAAATTTAAACCATTAACTAAGTCTGAAAGCAACAGAACAGGTGGCAAATGGTTTAGATGGCAGATGGTGCCTTTTTTAATATTTGTACTCGCTGCTAATTTACAATACAAGAGTCCATAACAACCAAGTTGTGTTTTACCTTCCTTATTCCAGAAATGGGAGGATTGTAGGAGGATGTATGAAAATAAATGTCATTATTCTTCTCTGGAAAAAGGTAATAGTATCCTTTTGCTTGAGGCAATAAATATAAAATGCATGATAATTTATATCTAATGCCAGGTGTTCATTGCTTCCCAAATGTGAAGCGAATGCTATGATGTGTGAATTCCAGAAACTAGCTGGACCACTAGTTATAAGAACTTGATGCCCTTTTAATTGCCAAGAATCCTGGGACTTGTATTTTGTTGAGGCGCTCAGAATTCTCTGGTAAGGAGTTCCAGTTCAAGTGCCTTAACTCAGTGATTCTTAATCTTTTGGAGATTGTGGATTTATCTGTGTATTGATGAAAACTATGCCCCCTCTCCATGATATTATTATGTAGTTTTTAGTACAGTACTTCATTTATATCCCACCTTTCTTCCAACCTGGGACCAATAGTGATGATGACAACTATTCCATAACCTGACAGTGCCCCACTACACTTATTCGGATTGAAACAATACCTTAACATAAATTGAAAAATAAAAGTTGTATTTACCCACAAAGAGAATTTTCAAATTAACTGAAAGGCAATGGAAGTTATTGTTTTTGCATCTACAGACCTTCTGAATCATATTCATGGACCCCTTAGGATTACCTGAGGAACACAATCTAGGAATTCCTTTTTTAACTACTACACTACATCTCCCACAGCAATTGGAGGATTCCATAACATGGAGCCTTGTCAGTTAAGGTGGTATGAAACTGGTATAACTGTATAGTGTAGAGATGCACTCCTAAATTTCAGTTTATATTTATTTTATAAAAGACCCTTAAACTATTATGCTTACAGGACAAAACAGAAAAATGCTAATCACCTTCTATTTTTAAAAGAGTACTGGTATATTCATAATATTTAGATATACTGAAGGCTTTTCTCATTCTCCTTATTGCATTTCTACAGTCAAACTGCTTTTTTTCTAATAATAATAATAATAAAATGTTGGTTTTGTTGGAATAACCTACCATTTGATTGGTTCATGGATAGGTAAACAAATGAGTAAGTTAAAAAAAAATCAAGAAAAGAAATATGAGATTTGTGACAAACATTGACACACAACATTAATTCTCCTAAATTAAACTGTTACCATTACAGTTTTGTAAATACCATCAGATGCATACAATTATCATCTGCTAAATTCACAGAGCAAAATGAGAGATAAATAAGGGCAACAATCATTTCATGGAAAATGGCATAATATAACCTTCTCATCACACTATTGTAATATTATTTTATTCTTCTTTGAAATCCATAGTGTAGAGCACTGTGGATAGGTGCTGAACAAGCCAAGACCAGACTATTTTAACTCTTGGATCTGAACTGGCAATTGTATATCTAAAGCACTCTTCAGAGTTTATATCCTCTACAGGCCCTGTTCTTTCTCTTGCTTATTCTGCATACTGTGTTGTTGTTGTTGTCGTCGTCGTCGTCATCATCATCATCATCATGCCTGAAACATGTGGAACCCAGGCAAACTGTCATGTACTGATTCAAAAATGGTTCCTCTGGCCTACACTGAATATCAGTAGAATTTCAATGTGTCAGGCAGAACCTCTCAGCCTGTAGATGCTGCTGAACTGTTCAGTTTTTGTTTGAAACAGCAAGACCTGCCTACAGACCTACCATCTGAAAGACAAGGCAGTTATTGAACTGGTCATGCTGCTCAGTATTGCTTTGCTTTGCTTAGTTTTAAATTTGAATTATGTTATGTTGTTCTCCTATACATCATTTCTTTTTGTTCTAAAAACCACTTTGAAGGATTTTGAACAGAAAAATGGCCTAGACATCTTACATACCCTCCAACATTTCTAAGATGAAAACTGTAACAGGCGTCATCAAGCAACATTGGAGTGTGATCAAGAGGGGATAAAAGTCATTAATAAGGAAGAATACACAAGCTAGAAGAGGGTGCAGCAATTTGCTTTTGCCTACACATGGTAATAAGAGCAAGACTCCATCCTCTCCTCTTTACCCACTGAAACCTGGTGGGATGAGTCTCATGATTGGAATGTAGAAATAGAGGGATATAACCTTTTTAAGAGAAACAGGCCAAACAGGAAAGGAGGAGGAATAGCATTATATGTCAGGGATATATACACCTGTGAAGAGATCCAGGACATCAGTACTGGAAGCCAGGTGGAGAGCATCTGGATAAAAATTAAAGGAGAGGGAAACAACAGGGATGTTACTGTGGGAGTCTACTACAGACCTCCAAGTCAGACGGAGGAATTGGATGATGCCTTTCTAGAACAGATGACCACACACTCAGAAAGGAGAGATGTAGTAGTGATGGGGGAATTCAACTATCTGGATATTTGCTGGAAGTCAAACTCAGCCAAATCCTCAAGGTCTAGCAAATTCCTCACTTGCCTGGAAGGCAATTTCATTGTCCAAAAGGTGGAAGAGGCAACAAGGGGATCAGCTATTTTAGATCTTATCTTAACCAACAAGGATGACCTAGTCAATGGAGTGCAAGTGGTTGGATCCTTAGGTGGAAGTGACCATGTTCTCCTGGAGTTTGTTATACAGTGGAAAGGGGAAGCCAGGCATAGTCAGACACGCATTCTAGACTTTAGGAGAGCTGATTTCAATAAACTTAGAGAAATTCTGGGGGTGATCCCATGGTCAGGAAAACTAAAAGAGAAGGGAGTTCAAGACGGATGGGAGTTTCTCAAAAGGGAGATACTAAAGGCACAATTTCAAACAGTTCCAATGAGGAAGAAAAATGGAAGATGTCTCAAGAAGCCAGGATGGATGACTAAGGAACTTTCAAATGAGATAAGCCTTAAACAGAACATGTATAAGAAATGGAAAAATGGGGAAATCACTAAAGAGGAATTCAAACAAATAGCCAGCACATGTAGGGGTAAAGTCAGGAAATCTAAAGTGCAGGATGAACTCAGGCTGGCCAGAGAGGTTAAGAACAATAAAAAGGGCATTTTTGGATATGTCCGAAGCAAAAGGAAGAAGAAGGAAACAGTAGGGCCACTGCGTGCAGAAGATGGCAAAATGCTCACAGGGGACAGAGAAAAGGCAGAATTACTCAACACTTTCTTTGCTTCAGTCTTCTCAGAAAAGGCAAAGGGTACTCAAACTAAGGATAATGGGGAAGAAGACAGAATAGGGGAATTTCAGCACACAATAAGTAAAGAGATAGTACAAGAATACTTGGTTAACCTAAATGAATATAAGTCTCCAGGACCAGATGAACTACATCCAAGGGTATTAAAAGAACTGGCAAATGTAATATCGGAGCCATTGGCAATAATCTTTGAGAACTCCTGGAGAACAGGAGAAGTCCCAGCAGACTGGAGGAGGGCAAACGTTGTCCCCATTTTCAAAAAGGGAAAAAAAGAGGATCCCAACAATTATCGTCCAGTTAGTCTGACATCAATTCCAGGAAAGATTCTATAGCAGATAATTAAACAGAGTCTGTGAACATTTAGAAGGGAATGCCATAATCACAAAAAGCCAACATGGGTTTCAGAGAAACAAGTCTTGCCAGACAAATCTGATCTCTTTTTTTGATAAAATTACAAGTTTGGTAGATGAGGGGAATGCTGTGGATATAGTATATCTTGATTTCAGTAAGGCCTTTGACAAGGTTCCCCATGACATTCTTGCAAACAAGCTTGTAAAATGTGGGCTAGACAAGGTAACTGTTACATGGATTTGTAACTGGTTGACTGGCCGAACTCAGTTATAATTATATATAATTATACCAATTATAACTGTGGACAAACCATTTAAAGATTGGCATAAAGATACAGCCCAGTTCATCTGGAGAGGGAGGAAACCAAGGATGAAGCTTAATATCTTACAGGATGCTAGGGAGAGAGGAGGGCTGAGTTTGCCAAATTTAAAATTATATTATGAGTCTTGTGGGTTATTATGGATCAAAGAATGGGTTACACTTATAGATAATAGAATGCTTGATTTGGAAAGTGATGGTATGAACTTTGGTTGGCATGCATACCTGATATACGGAAAAGACAGAAAAAAACCCAACTTTTACAAATCATATCATTAGGAAAGCTTTGAAAAGGATCTGGGATAAACACAAAAGAAGAATTTTAATAGGTCTAGAAAGATGGATATCACCCCACGAAGCACTGTTTAGAAAAGAAATGATTATAGATACCAAATGGTACACATATAATGATATTTTAGAGGAAAAAGAGAGGAAATGAACTTTAAAGACTAGAGAAAATTGAACAATGAAGGATGGAATATATCCTGGTTTATGCACAGACAGCTATATGAAAGATTTAAAATCGATTTGAAATTATTTGGGGAGACCAGATATGAGGAAGAATCAGAACTTGGGAAAATACTGGTTAGAGAAGAAAATAATTTAATAAAGAAATTCTATGAGATCCTTCTTAAATATGAAATGGAAGAAGAAGTAGGAAAAGAACAGATGGTAAAATGGGCGAATAAGATAGGTCATACCATCCAACTTGAGCAATGGGAGAAAGTTTGGGGGAATATCTACAAATACACGGTATCCCAAAATCTTAGGGAAAATTTTTATAAGATGTTCTATTTGTGGTATCTATCCCCAGAAAGGATAGCTAAAATGTATAAGGCAAGCAGCAATCGATGTTGGAAATGTAGTAAAGAGGTGGGTACCTTTTACCACTGTTGGTGGTCCTGTAAAAAGGCAAAGGGATATTGGATGATGGTCAAAAATACAATCAACAAGGCTTTAAATATAAATCTACGATTCAAACCGGAAATCTTCCTCTTGGGGATACTAGATGGAGACACAGAAAATAAGTATGGGAAAATATTATTTTATATGATCTCTCTTGCGCGAATATGTTATGCACAGAAGTGGAAAGAGAAAGTGACCCCTAGTAAGGAAGAATGGATGTTAAAATTATATGATGGAATGATGATGGATAAATTAACGCAATTATTAAGAGGTAAAACGGAAGAGATGATTTCTAATGAGTGGAGAAGGGTTATGGAACTGATTGAAGAAGAAAAGGATATTTAAGTGTGAGGTATCAAATTAATTTCAATACGATGTATCCAAATAGAGATTTGTTTCAGTTTTAAGAAAGTCTATTAGGTATAAACAAAATAAAAAGACAAATATTGGTAGAAAGGAAGCCCTTTTGAGAGAGAATGAATGTGAGTAAGAAGAAGGATTGAAAGGAAGATGGAAGAATGTGATGCGAAGAAGGTGGGATTAAGAGAGAATAGAGAAGATTAAGAAAAAGAAGGAATAGAAGAGATAGATGAAATTAGAAGAATGACTAAGTGTAGTTTAGGAATTTAGTTAGGTAGGGAAGGGGGTAAGGTAGAGATAGGAGGGTAAGAAGATGTTGATAGAAAGTGTGTGTTATTGACGAAGTGACTGTTTGATATTGTTATTTACTTACCGACGTTTTTGCTTATAATGTCTGTTGTTTGGAATATATCTGTGTGAGTGCCAAAAAAAAAAAAAAAAAGAGAGAGAGAGAGAGAGATACTGGCCAAACTCAAAGGGTGCTCAACAATGGCTCCTTTTCATCCTGGAGAGAAGTGACCAGTGGGGTCCCATAGGGTTCTGTACTTGGCCCAGTGCTATTCAATATCTTTATTAATGACTTGGATGACAGAATTGGGGGCATACTTATCAAATTTGCAGATGACACTAAACTGGGAGGAGTAGCCAATACTCCAGAAGACAGGGTCAAAATTCAAAATGACCTGAATAGACTAGAAAGCTGGGCCAGTGCTAACAAAATGAAATTCAATGCGGAGAAATGTAAGGTACTGCACTTAGGGCGCAAAAAGGAAATGCACAGATATAGGATGGGGGTCATCTGGCTGAATGAAACTACATGTGAAAGGGATCTAGGAGTCCAAGTAGACCATAAGTTGAACATGAGTCAACAGTGTGATGCAGCAGCTAAAAAAGCCAATGCTATTTTAGGCTGCATCAATAGAAGTATAGATCTAGATCAAGGGAAGTAATAGTGCCACTCTATTCTGCCTTGGTCAGGCCCCACCTGGAATATTGTGTCCAGTTCTGGGCACCACAATTCAAAAAGGATGTGGAGAAACTGGAGCGGGTCCAAAGGAGGGCAACTAAAATGGTTAAGGGTCTAGAAACCCTGCCCTATGAGGAACGACTTAGGGAGCTGGGGATGTTTAGCCTGGAGAAGAGAAGGCTAAGAGGTGATATGATAGCCCTGTTCAAATATTTGAAGGGATGTCATATTGAGGAGGGAGCAAGCTTGTTTTCTGCTGCTGCAGAGACTAGAACGCGGAACAATGGATGCACACTGCAGGAAAAAAGATTCCACCTCAACATTAGGAGGAACTTCCTGACAGTAAGGGCTGTTCAACAGTGGAACACACTCCCTGGGAGGTCTTTAAGCAGAGGCTGGATGGCCATCTGTCGGGGATACTTTGATTTGGAGTTCCTGCATGGCAGGGGGTTGGACTGGATGGCCCTTTTGGTCTCTTCCAACTCTATGATTCTATGAGTTAAGTGAGTGCAAAATATTTATTTATTATTTTATATGA
Source organism: Urosaurus nigricauda (assembly GCA_034509955.1). Taxonomy (NCBI): domain Eukaryota; kingdom Metazoa; phylum Chordata; class Lepidosauria; order Squamata; family Phrynosomatidae; genus Urosaurus; species Urosaurus nigricauda. The sequence goes on along the minus strand of JAOEGL010000003.1, from coordinate 195,406,081 downwards.
TTTTATTTTTTATATCCTGCACATTTATATCCTAGCCCTTAGCAAAGTACTTTTGCAAATTGAAATTACCTTTCAGTTACTGAAATAAGCTGAGGACATAGTGGGAAAGTGGAAGGAGGAGAGAGAAACTAGGACATTTTAAGAGTAGCTGAAAAGTGGGATGAGAAAGATTATTTAGGACTGTCCCTGCCAAATTGAGACATATGGCAGGCATGATACTAATGTAATTAAGAAATTATTAGGAAAGTCCAAACGACTGGGCCAAAATGTTTTGCTGCTCAAGACTGAAAAAGGAAAATAAAAACAAACAAAATAAAGATGCTCCTACCCTCAATGTACAGAGGTAAACCAGTTGCAACTGAATTTTACTTCAATGCTATTAATGGGACAACATCATTCACTGTATGGACCTTATCAGATGATGGAAATTGGAAGTATAATTTAATGGCAGTCCGAATGCAATCATGGGGTTTCACGTTATTATGAATTAAAGTATCTCACGCAATTTCGGGCAAAAGGGAAGTAATTCCGAACGCAATCATGGGTTTTACATTATTGCAAATTAAAGCATCTCATGCAATTTTGGGAAATGGAGGGTCATTTCTGGGTAATGGGAAGTCATTCTGAACGCATTCCAAATGCAATCAGAATTCATGTACATTTGCTAAACTAGTGAATTCATGTGAATTCGAATTGGCTCCAATTGGCTCCATTCGAAATCAAGAGAAATTCCTCCCATCTGATAAGGTCCTATGTGATAATGTCTTGAATCTTATCAGTTAGTCCCAGTTAAAATAGGTACATTGAATCAATTGTTGAATGCTATGTCAGTCCTATTGATTCAGTGGGCCTACTCTAATAGGAACAATCTATAGGCTTCAGGGCAATATCTTCTGCAGCTAGTTAGGGCAGAACAGTCTGTAGTGTGCATAGTTTGTTCTTCCAAAAGAGAGGAAAGCCAGGAGACTTTGTAAGGACAGCTAGGGAACTTCTGCTCCACACTATCCTTGCCTCAGTTTGTTTTAGGAGCTTATTGCCCTGCTTAAATAACCCAACTTACTTTAGCCAAATTCAAACCTAAACCAGGAGGCAGCCAAGTCATACCAGGATTTTGCCACTGAAGCTGCCGGGCAGGTACAGCCTGGTTACAGCCTGGGTCCCAGGCAAGCTCCGGAGGCCATGTTTCCAAGACAGAAAGCTGCTGGCTTTGAAATAAGGCCACTGAAGCTTGACTGGGACCTGGGCTGTAGCCAGGCTATACTTGCCCAGTAGCTTCAGCAGCAAAATCCTTGAGATAGGACCCAGCTGCCTCCCAATTTAGGTATGAATTTGGATGAGGTAAACCAGGTTATTTAAGTTGAGCAATAAACTCCTTACTCTTTCTAATATAACAGCCTGTCCTATGAGAAGAGAAGAGGTCTAAGAGGAAGGAAGAGGGCAAGCAGAAAAATAAAAAATCCGTAAAAGGCTGACATTTTTCAGAATCCATGTCAACACTTAAAAAACAGCAACAGGTGGAAATACCAAGGGACATCAAACTGGTTCAGAGTAAGATACCACTGGATCCAATTATTTCAGCCATGGTTATTGTTGTTGCTGTGTGCCTTCTAGTAATTTCTGACTTATGGCAACCCTAAGGCAAACCTACTCCACAGTTTTCTAGGGCTGAGAGCATGTGACTTGCCCAAGGAACACCCAGCAAGTTTCCATGGCTGAGCAGGTCATCAAACCCTGATTTCCAACCATATTCGTAGTCCAAAGCTCAGGCCACTACATCATGATGGCTCATATGTACACTACACTATTTCCACTGTCTCAGCACCCACCCAAATGAAAACAGTTTTGTGTTCTTTCAAAAAAAGTTAAATAACTAAAACAAAAGAAAATATGAAAAGCAACTGGAAAATCAGAGTAAAGTACTGAAAAGAAGACTACATTTCATGGCAGCTCTAATAATTATCAAATACATGGCTCATTTGAACTCAGCCCTGCTTAAAATATAAAATCTGTAGTCTATCAAAGTGATAGACTAAAATAGCCTTACAATGAGTTGTTTCCGTATTGATTTGCTAGCTGCATCTCTCTAGGCCTCATGCTTGCTTTATTTATTATCGTCCATAATCACCTTCAGAGTGTCTACAGACTCTAGCCAAGGTTTTCATAGACAAAGTGATTTGCAAATCACAAATATTGCACAAAGCCCTGGAAATAATTGTAGCTGTCCTCTCATCAGGTCACCCTGTTTTATCTCCTTGTTTGAATTAATTGTTATTTTTCTCTTCAAAACCAATTATGCTTGCCCTCTTGAGAAGTGAGGGGAAAGTACCATATGTCTATAAAACTAGCTAATGATTTGCAAATCATGGTTTATTTCTAGCAACTCGGGGAGAAAGGGGAGAAAAGAAAACATCCAATGCCCACTATCAGAAATACTGGATTTACACTTTCCATCTTGCAATAAGATATTCTGACAGATCTCAGCCACAATCAAAAATAGTTAAGCATGCATAAGATTACTGACTCCATGGAGTACCAGCCTTTGCTAATTATAAAAGATAGAGTTTAGAGCCAGTGTGATGTAATGGTTTGAGCATTGAATAAGGACCCTGTAGATCAGGATTTGAATTGCTGTTGGGCCATGGAAACTGACTGGGTGTCATACTTTCTCAGCCTCTGAACAAAAGCAGTCAGGAAACAATGTAAGGTTGAATCCATCCTCCACCATCTCCCAGAGGAGGAAGCACGAGCGATAAGAGGAAAAAAAGAAAGGATTCTGTGCAAGGCCAAACCAGCACCCACCAACATAACCGAAAAAGAAAGAAAGGACCTCTGTTAGGACCAAGAAATCAACATTCTCCCAGCAGACAAAAGCAGTGCCACAGTAATCACGGAAAAGAAAAATACAAAGAAAAAATCAAGGAACTCCTGGATGCTGCAGTATAAGAAAAACTGAAACAAAATCACCAGGAAAAACGAACACCGAAAAAACCCTCCATTCAGCTAACTGTATGCCAGAGTTTATGCAAATCTAAGACTCTCCCACCAAGACTATATGGACTTCCCAAGACCCACAAGGATTCAATTCCACTCTGACCCATTGTGAGCACCATTGAATCCCCCACATATGACTTGGCCAAGTTTCTGGCCACACAGTTTCAAACCTATATAGGGCAAACCCCTCACTACATCAAGGACTCAGCTCAGTTGATAGAAAAAAATCAAGAACCTCAAACTCAAACCTAGAGACATACTAATCAGCTTTGATGTGGTCCCCATAATGGACAACATGGCACCCATCCAACTAATTTTTTAGAAGACATCACAGACCTGTTTGAACATTGTTCAACCACAAGTTAATTCCAGTAGGAGAATGGATTCTATGAGCAGACATGGGGTAGCCATGGGAAAACCTCTGAGCCCCATGATAGCAAACACTTTGAAAAGCAAGCTCTAGAAACAGCAGCAACAACAACAACAACAACAAAAGACCATGGTTCCAATATATGGATGACACTTTCACCATTTGGAGCAACGAAGAAGAAGAACTGACAGTGTTTTTGAATGATCTGAACAACATCCACCCAAATATCCAATTCAAGAATTAGGTTGTGTACATGATATTGTATTTGAAGGTATAATTTTAATTTTGCTAGTTTTTTATGTCAGAACTATTATCATTACATTCAGAGGTACATGGGAATTACTATTTAAGAGTAAAATTAGCACAAAAAAAGCATTACTAAGAATTCTATATGGTGTGAAATGGGAGGAGGTCAATGGCGGAATGACACCACGAGTTACTGCACCAGGAGACACCAACCCTAGTGACACACTGAGACAGAGGAGGGAGATAGTTTTATTACTGACAGTTCCAGCTTCTGATCAGTAGGAATTATTTTACCAGAGCACAACAATTACAGCAATTTGGGAGAATCATTGATGTCTTGGGAGTGGGAATGTTTAAGGAGGTGCATTGTAATTCTTTTTTTTTTCTTTTTAATGTGTATTATCAATACTTGTTCCTCATTTCTAAAATCCTCTTCAACTTTGTGTTTTTTAAAATGCTTTCCTAATAGATTGACTTGAGTTTCATTGACTCTTGTTCTCATTTGAATCTGACATGAGTGTTATGGCTTATCCAGGCTGTGTTGCATGATCTCACACCATTTAATGTCACTTCTTATCACTCTTGTGATTGGTGAAAAACAGGCACATTCACTTTTACTGTGTAAGGATTTTATATTGATGTGTTGGGTTCATTTTGAAGGAAATAACTGGAATGATACAAGAACTTTATATTGTCTACTGAGAAAGACAATTGGTTGAAATGCATCAGGCTTCTTTACTGACTGAAGCCTTTGGTTGTTTACCTCCCTTCAGCCACAGATTTATGCTTCCTGGACCTTTACTCTTATTGCTATTTATTAGTTTGCACTGTGCCTATTTTGAACCACTTTGGGTCCGATTTTGGAGAAAGGTAGTATATAAATAAAACCAATAAATCATTCAAGTATTCTTATACAAAATGTGCACATCCCAAACTAATAAATATATTGTATGTGTGAGAGAGAGTAGTGTAGTCATTTGAGTGTTGGACTAGAACACTGGGGGACCAGGGTTTGAATCCCCATTTGACCATGCTAACCCACTGTGTGATTTGGGGCAAGTTATACTCTTTCAGCCTCAGAAAGGCAAGGGCAAACAAGCTGTCAAGAAAATCCTGTGATAGGTTCACCTTAGAGTCACCATACATTAGAAATAACGCAAAAGAAAACAACAACATAGAAACACACACACACACTTATACAACTCTTGACTGTGTTTTGATTGTTTGTGTGTGTGTGTGTGTGTGATTGATTCAAGCCCTTTATACATGGGTTTTGTTGTATCTCTTATCACTTAACCACCCATGTGTCCTATAATCCTGATGAACAAACACTATCTCATGCTAACCCAGTGATTCCCAATTCCCAAACTAGGTGGTATGCCTTCCTAAGGGACAGTGGAAAGATCCAGGGTGGTGGTGAGGGGGAAAGTGGGCAGAAAGGGGGTGGTGAGGAAAAAGGGGGTGGCAGGGGGGAACTTCAGTGAAAATATTAGTGCACAAGAAAAACAAGGGGAACCAATAGCCTTTAGAACTATTGTGGGGATGACGGTTGCATAAAATTTCTTTTCAGGATCTCTTAAAACCGGATCTCTTTGTGTGGTATTGTCTTCCTCTATTTGCCTGTCTGTGCAAGCTTACTTCCTTAGCCACATCTTTTGTGAGTAGTGGCAGGGGTATTCAGGAAATTTGTGAGGCTTGGGCACAGGACATTGCTTCTGTGGCCCAGAGTGGCACCATTTTGGGACAGACTGATTGACTGGAGCAAGGAGTTAGAGCATGTGGCAGTAGGGGAGAAGGGGTGGCAAAAAATGAGCTTTCAAATTAGGGCCCTACTTAAGCATTGTGAGCTTTGCTGGGACTTTGCTGGCAGGTTGGAGTTGTGCTGCTGCTCCTGTTTTCTTTCATCAAACAGGCTGAGAGAAGAGGTAGCAGAAGAAGTAATGTCTGTGGTGGGGGAAGGGGGGACACATAAAGCTGTCTCTGGAGAATGACAGGAAGGAGTATCTGGAGTCGATTCTTGGGAAGAGTCTTTCATCTTGGAGCAGTTCATGTAGTTAAAAATCTCCCTTTCTCTGTTCATACTAGGTCATGTGGCCTCTTTAAATCTCCTACACACACACCAAGTGCACCTCTCTTTACCCCAACAAGGCACTGAGAGTCCTTCCTTGCCAGGAAAAAGCTTCTCCCAGGGTGACCAGGTACAAAATGAGTGGATATTCTGAATTTGTAGTAGAAAAGTAGGCCTAATATCAAGAAATATATGGATTGCAGGAGGGGATAGAGTCATTGAACAAGACAAAAGGGGGTAGTAGCTGGAAAATGTTTGGAGACCACTGTGCTAACTAGTATGGAAGATTTGGGATGAGAAAAGTAGAAAGCACTAGATCTGGATTTTTGTCTGCCTAGTGCCAAAATATTATATCAAAGTGTGTGTCTCTGTGTGTGTGTTGTCTGCCTTCAATTCACTTCCAACTTATGGTGATCCTAAGGTGATCCTATCATGGGGTTTTCTTGCAAGATTTGTTCAGGGATTTGCCATTGCCTGTCCCTCAGGCTGAGAGCATGTGATTTGCTCAAAGTCACCCAGAGGGTTTCATGGCTGAGCTGGGAATCAAACCCTGATCTCCACAGTCATAATCCAATACTTAAACCACTATGCCATCAAGGCTTGGTGAGGGCCAAATTGAAGTAGGGGAGTAGTGTTTTGTTGTTGTTGTTGTTGTTCTTTCATAATCACCGTTTAACTCCTGTGTCTGTTCTTCTGATGTTGTGCACAATGTTCAGCCTTGTGGGGTATGCAGGTGAAATATCATTGTAGCAAATGTCTGGGAAATATTATTTTCCCCTCACCAAATCAACCTGAAAGGTGCCTGTCACAAAAATAGAGGTAGTAATCCATCTTAAATTTGACAGCATTGTGATATTCTTCAGAATGGGTTGAAATATTTCTCCAGCTTTCTAAAATAAAAATTACAAACTGTTCTATTCTGTAAAAGCTCCAAATGTAAAAGGAATTACACAGGAGTGATGGTGGTATCTGCTTAACTTGGGTTTAGTAGATTCATTTACATCAGCTTTTTGAGGTAAACAATCCAGTTCTTCGCCCCAAAAAGTAATACTTGTTTGTTGATTTCCCCATTAAATCAAGAGGGATTCTAGTTATAGTAAATAGGGATCTTGATTATGGAATGGCACAAAACTTTGTCTGTGAAGTGAATCAGTTAACCTCTGAAGTGAACCAAGTCAAAGTGACCAGCTACCCAAAGCACTAAAATAAAATCAAAAGTGAATCTTGTCTCTCATATTTCCTAGCAGATAGGTTTTTACATATGTGGATCAGGATTTACATCTTGATATGTGGTGTTGCCTTCAACTGAAATGGAGATGCTGATGCTGATGGTGGTAGTATTAATACTATTAGCAGCGGCATTATTCCTAATACTACTGGTACTATTTCATTACAGTTTGATGACACATATAACATGTTAATTTTATTTTTCCTAAAGGCATCACAGGATAGCAAAGTATTTCTCCTGACTGTCCTTTCTCCTAACACAAGTAGAAAAGCTGTGCAAACTATTTAAATAATTACTAGACAATTATAGTGCTAAACAGGTAGATTTAAGATACATATAACAGTTCTTTTGCCCAATGCTGAATCTGTTATGACAAGTTTACCCTGTCTAAACTTTGTGGAATCCAAACATGAAAAAATACCTCATTATCATATTATTCATCAAATCAGATAATGAAAATACAATAGTCTCTGGGGATCACAGATGGTGTTCTTTTCAATATTTATTAGGTAGGAGTTAAGGGCAATAAGTCATGCTTTACAAATGTCAACATGCTGGTCTTTTTAAATTGAAAGACAGACTGGCTATAAAATATACTCTGCACATGGGATTATCACTGTATTAGATTATTTGCTTTCTTGATGTTTTCCTAATCATTAAGTCCTATAAAGAAACAGAAATGTAATTGTGTTCTTGACAGCAGAGTAATACTTTTTGACCAAGTGACCTTTTTCTTCCCTTTCAGAGGACAGAGATTTAATTTAACTTCTACATATTGTCAGTTCAATGGTAAATATTACGCACAAACTGCTTTGCAGGAGCAAATGGATAATGGACATATTATTGTAAAATACATTTTCCCTGAAGTTGTAAAACAACTTGTAAAACAATTGTCTGACATACATGTCTAAGGATTAGCATGGTGTTTTAATCTTTTTCAAACATTCAAGCCTGATGCCACTGGATTACAATATCCATCATCCCCCACCAACATGGCCATTAGTAAGGGATTGTGAGGATCATAGTTTCATGACATGGAAGTGGGAAAGTTGAGATAAAATGCAGTCATATCCTGCACTGATAAGAGCCTAGATTGGATAACCCCCAATGCCCCTCCCAAGTCTAACCCCCAATGTCCCTCCATGATCATCTAGATCAAGGAAAATAGTACTATTCAATTCTACATTGGCCAGACCTCACCTGGAATACTGTATCCAATTATAAGTGTCACAGATTAAGATGGATATTGATAAGACAGCACATGTCAAGAGAAGGGTAACCAAGATGGTAAAAGGTATAGAAACAAAACCTTATGGGAACCAGCTGAAAGAACTGGACATGTCTAGCCTGCAGAAGAGAAAACCAATATGGTAGCCATCTGTCAGTATCTGAAGTTCTGTCATGAAAAACATGGAGCAAGTTTATTTTCTGCTCCTTGGTTCTGAATCAAAGAATTCAAGTTAGAGGGAAAAGGAGATTCCACATAACCATTAGTAAGAACTCCCTCATACTAAGAGCTGTATGATAGTTGAATCGACTATTTTAGAAAGTGGGTGACCCTCATTCATTTTTAAACAGAAATGTTTCAGTAGTAGCATCCTCCACTTGCAGCATGTTGGACTGGATGGCCCTTTGAGTCCCTTATCATTCTGTGATCCTTCAGCAAGATGTTATGAGAAAATCCCTGAGTGTCAGCAAATAAGAGCGAGTAAGGTGATGCCTGCCAGAAATGTTTACACAATTCAAATAGTATCTGCTTTCAGTTTTGCTTATTTCAAAGTCCTATTGTGTATTCAAAAGGAGCAGATATCTATGAATAATGCAGTTTCTTGTGCATGATTGATAATGGGTTTATTGCTCCAGCATGCCTAGCATGTTATTGGATATCAGCCCCATTTTCCTGGGGAAAACTACTGTCGAAACATGACATGTTTATCATTGCAAAGTGCAGAAAGTTATCTACATGGGAAAGCTCTTTGCTGTGATAATCTGCTATTGAGCCTTAGGTACATCATACAGGGTACATGTGATGACAGCTGTAAAAAAGTATATATCACTGAAATAGTGCTCTGTTTTATTTATGGTCTTTGAGTTTATAAATAAAAGTGCAAATACATATTGCCAGCTTCTTTTTAACATTTTGAATTATATACATATAAATGTGTATAGCTAGGAATGTGTACACTTGAAAAATGAGCACGACTTTTCATTACTGAATGAAAAGAAAGAAAGAAAGAAAGTTAATTAGTTAATTCATGTGCCACATGGGACATAGGCGTGAAGAAATTGCTTCTGAATAGATGCAATGCAGCTATTGTAACATGTGGCATGAGCCCCAAAATTATGCCTACTGTTCAAAGTGGGTTTTTTTTAAGGAAACAATTTTTAATACATGTCTTTTAAAAATAATTTTTATTAAAATTAAAATTCCTACAATGAATATTATACAATACATAAATCTATATATATTTTCTACATTTTATTACAACTTATCTGAATTTCTTTTATATCCCACCTCAATGCTCCCATTCCCTGGAGCCATTTTCACTTTTATATTCCATCCAAAAATTCAGTTCCTCTCATGGAGGTAATCTTCCATCTTCTTTTCCCAATACTTTCTCAAAGACATGTTTCTTACATTCTTTCCAAATTCCATCAAATTCACTTCTTTTCCATAATCCCTTTTTTACTTTCAATCTGCATTTCAATTTATTTTGAATTCCTAATTTCCATACCTCTTTATAGCACTCTTCAAACTGTACAATTATTTTAGTTTTCCAACATCTTGCTATAATGGCATGAGCCCCAAATTTGATTACAGGAGCGAGATTAAATTTATGATCAAATCTTTTCCCTCTTTTTTTTCCATTTCTCTGGATTATATAATGATAACAATACTATATTTGGACTATCTATTTTTATATTCATAATACTTTCTATTTCTATTATCACTTTTTTCTCCAAAAATTTTGTACATATTTACATTGCCACCACATATGCATAAATGACCCTACTTCTTGACATCCTCTCCAACAATTTTTTGAATTATTCTTATCAATATTGTGTAATCTCACTGGCGTCAAATACCATATCCATATTAATGTATAATAATTTTCTTTAATCCGTACCATTTAAGGAAACAATTACTGAAGACACAATTGTTCCTGCTTGGTCTTATTCACAAATTTACACAGATGTCCAATGCACTCAGAGGTCTCAGCTATGTCCAGGTTTCAGCTAGAGCAGACCACTGAATCAATTGCAATTCAATGTGTAATTTCAAAAGATGAAGCAATGTTACATATAACATTTTGATGTTTTTAATGAGAGTTTATAATTTGGTTTTCAATTCATTTAATCAGAAAATATTTTAAAATATGCATTAAATAAAATGTTAAAAATGAAAAAGAATTTAGCAGTATTATCTTAACACCACTGAGAGTAAAGAAACAAATTAGATGCCATAATACGTGAGAGATCAAAACTTCCCTAAAAAGAAAAGTCTTGTAGTTTATCTGAAGGAAAAAAAAACCCTCTTATGCCTAAATATGCTATGCTCATAGTAGTTTTTGGGCTTTCTTCACCTTTGCCTCCCGCAGGCAGCTTTCCATCTGCTCTACGAGCCTTCCACCCTACACAGTTTTAGTGCTACAATTCCACTTTAGCTGCCATGGCAACATCCTGTGGACTATTGTGATTCAAAATATAGGGAGAGGTAATCAGAATGATACCATAATACTCTCCACTCAGAGCATACAGAAAACTGACTGACATTTGTAACGAAGCATGACATTGCCACACTTTGGGAAATCAAACCACTGTATCAGGAAGGCAACATTTTCAATAATGGCACTATGTTACAAAACACCAGCAGTGTCTGAGGAATCACTGTACAATCACATAGTTTGAGCAATTGATGAAAATAAATGGACATGTCAAAAGGGATATCCAAAATGAGCCCAAAAAGTAGAACCATAAACAAGAGATGCAGGAAAGAAATTGCAGAAACTATTCTGGAACAGAATGAGCCATTTCGGCTTTTCCTAAATTAGACTAGCCAGAAAAAAAAAAGTTTGACCAGAACCTCAAACCTCTCATTTCCAGTACTGAAACTCTGAGGCAAAACCATGCAATTCTTCACAGCCCTCACATCCTCCTGTTGTCTAAGTTTGAAGGCCATACCAAGAACTGGTCCACCAATTTGATTATAACTCATGGTAGATGGATTAAGGAGGGAATTCCTTACCTTGGAAGGGTGATGTCAAAACTGGCATTTTGATTGGTGACAAAGTCAGCACATGGCATGGCTGCAGACTTGTTGATGGTCCCTGATGGGTGTCGGCATCTAATGACAACATGGCTGCTGCAAATGCAATGGTCTGGTTGCTGCCAGCTTGCTTAAGGCAACCACCTATGGAAGAACCAGGCATTAATTTGATTATTTTCACTCAACACTGGATATCTCTGGCATACATATAAAATTGGTCATTTTGCTTGCCAACTGGGCAATAGTTTTGTAAAAGTCTAATAACAGTTTGTACCATTACTATTTCCACCTCACTGGCATAATTTCATTTTTATGGCTCATGGAATACAGTTATGACCAAAGCAAGATGTATCACCAGTGTTCACATCTTTTCTACGATGCCTCAGATATAAAAAAAAAAAAAAAATCACAGTTTTCAAAGCTAGGTGATGAAAGGTATAGTTCCTCATATCCTGAAACTTTTGTTGTTATTAGTGTAGGAAGAGGAGAGGTTCAATTTCACAAGTTACAACTCAAATATCAGTGATTGGAGCATATATATTGGGAGGACTAGGATATGCTATTTGATGCAACACACAAACCCATAACCTTTAGCATACAGAATGGCAACTTCCAAATCATGAGGATCTCTACCTTTCTTCCCCAAAATCTCAAAGGGCCATACTCACCCATCAAACACATATGACATCCCTCTACTAACCTTTGGTCATTTCCATGTTTTTTTGGGGGGAGGGGGAGGGGTAAAGCTAAAGGGCCACATACAGCCTTTGTTCTAATTTTATAAGGTCCTTACTATAATTTTGTTGGAGGCAGGGGAATCCATAGGGCAAGAGGAAGAAAAAGGGAGAAACGCTAGCATGAGTGCAGCAATGGAAGGAGTGATGGGAGCCTTCCACTATTTATTACTTTGGACCACTTACAAAAGAGATTGAGAGGAAAAGAAGGCAGCAGCCTTCTGGGAAAAGAAGGACATGTGAAAGAAAAAGAAATGGCAAGTGTACACATATGTATATGTTAAAGGGGGAGAGAAGGAGAATAAGGAGGTGAAAAAGTGAGAAGATTTTTCAGGGAATGAGAGAGGCAGAGGAAAAGGGGATTGACAGGGGGGAAGATAAATAGAGAGGGGATGTCAGGAAGAAAGAAAGTGTGGCAGACTGACAGGAAGAAAGAGAAGGGATGTCCAAAAAAGGGAGAAAGAAAGAGAAAGCAGATATTCACCAGACTGAAAAAATGAATGTGTAGAAAGAGAGACAGAAAGATGGTTGACAGAAAATAGGAGAGAAAGTGAGAGTAAGAAAGATAGAAAGAAGTAATAGGTTCACAGAAACATGGGAGAAGTGGCTCCAGCCTCCTTGGCCCCCAACCACATCTGCTTTTGGCTACAGTCTCATCCACTATCAGCATACAGCCTGTGACAGCTCACTGTTAAAGGAATGCAGCTCATGAGAATTCTATACATCAGTCCTTTGTGAAGTTCAAATGTACCTGTCGTGTGTCCAAGCTAAACAAATACTATTCTATTCTAAATTTGTATTTGTGTATCCTGTGAATGATGTCCTCATTTTGTAGCCTGATGTAGCTTTTTGACAATTAAAAAAAAAATGAAGTAAATCTGAAGCAACAATAAAAGTAATCAACTGCATAATTTTTAAACTTCTGGAATAAATAACATTTGGAAATAGTCTATTCATAGCTATGGCTCAGTTTCCAAAACACCATTCTAAGTAAGTCGTAAGGCCACTTTATACATCATATTTTTGGTATGCACCTAAAAATATAAAGCATGAATGTCATAAATGTGTATTTTCAAAGACATAAATTATTCAGTCTGTACACTCACCAAGAAGCTGTGACTGACTGCAGTTCTTGCTGAGGTTTGCTTCTATATGATATATTAAATGGCTCTTACATTCTCTTTTGAAATGCAATAAATGAGTACTTTGACACAGTCTCTACCTTTCAAGAACAGAAAAGATCCTGCTAAGTGAGTCCTAGAAAAGGCAAGAGTGCTGTTGCAATGAGGAAGAATCAACCTTTTCATTCTTAACTTTTACCTTTTACCAGACTTACGAGGAGACTTTGGTACTTAATCATGGCTAAGTATGCTAAACAAAGAAGAAAAGAGGTGGTAAAATTCTTGAGGAAAGTTAATTTGACAAACACCAGCTGTTACCCCCTCTGCACTGAACTCTGTATTCAAAAATTAAGCAATCATTAGCTTATTATGTCATTTAGCAAATGCTTTCAGTTCAGTCAGAAATCTGTTGGGCATTAGAAAGCTGGCAAGCAATTTTGTAAACTGTCCTGCTTGATCTACATCATGACTTTAGGCATGTCAGAGCAATGGCTTAGCTGCTACATTTTATTTCAAAGATCAAAGATCCCAAATATTATTCCTCTCATTTCACACCAGATTTTTAGGATAATCCAAAATCAGTCAGCATGGGATTTTAATAATGAACTGGCCAAGATGTGACTCAGTGTCTAAATAATGAGCCAAATACAACTGCTAGTTTCAACTACAGTAGACTCACTAAATGAGAATCTTCTTGGTAAGCCAACATTTAGGAAAGTTATGAAAGTAAATAAAATAAATGCCATTCATTACAAGGATTTAGTCTAGAGCTGAACCTAAGAACTGAATATGGGTCCTTTCAAAAGGCGGCAAGACACAAAAGGTTATAGCTTCAGGAAGGCTATAAGAGCAGTAATAACTTATATCCTTAGACTTCTACTTTGTTAATACTTCTAGATCACTGCCTGGATCACATGATAGATATATTTTAAAAGTAAAAATAGCTAAAGTAACTAAAATTAGGAAAGTTTTCTATTGATCAGGCTTTTCAAGGCTAGTTCATGCACTTCAGTTCTTTGTAGGTTTCTGTGGTTTTGATGCTAATTTTTAACTAGAGAAGTGCCTATCATTATCATAACTATTGTAAATGGAAGGGATCTGTAAACTCGAGAAATGTCTAAAGGTAAAAGTAAAGGTTTTCCCTTGACAAGTTTATCCAGTCATGGCTGACTGTAAGGAGAGGTGCTCATCTCCTTTACTAAGCCAAAGAGCCAGCGTTGTCAAACACTACTCTGTGATCTTGTGGCCAGCATGTCTGCACAGAATGCTATTACCTTCCAACTGATGTGGTACCTATTTATCTACATGCACTTTTACATGCTTTTGAATTGTTAGGTTGGCAGAGGCTGGGATTAGTGATGGGAGCTCATCACATGGCTCCTGGGCCTCGACCAGCCAAGCTGAAGATCTTGCAATTGTCAGTGTCAGCATCTTAACCACTGAGCCACCGTGTCCCACTAAAGATGCGGTGAAATTCTAGGGACACAATATTAATGGAAACTGGGCTATTAATGCAGACCAAGCCACCCACTGCTGGGCTAGACGACATTTTCATAACAACATTATTCTCACATGCTACATTCTTTGTAGTAAGATACAATATTGTTCCCCCAGCTCATAAATGAATGACATTTTTATTGGAGAAAGGAGAAGAAAACTCTTGATGCACCACTCAAGTCATTAGTTAAATCAGCTCTTTTTACTTGATGAGCTGTGTTCAAAGCAGGAGAAGTTCTTCCAGCCATTTGGGCTTCGTATTGCATCACATTTTCTCCATCCTCCTGAATTTCTCCATCCTCCTGAATTAGGGAGCCCTGGTGGTGCAGTGGTTAAACACCTGCACTGCAGCCACAAGATTGTGAATTTCATCCCAGGCAGGGCTCCAAGGGCCACTCAGCCTTGCTTCCTTCCATAGGTCACTAAAATTAGTATCCAATGTGTCAGGGGCAATTAGCTTACATATTGTAAACCGCTTAGGGAGTGTTAGTTCACTGATAAGCAGTATAGAAATGCACTTGCTATTGCTATAATTTAGCAACATATTTTCAGAATGTACTCTGTATCATCTGTTCTGCTCCTTTCTCTATACTGTATATATAGCTCCATGTTCTTCTGAGTCTTTGTTATCTGGAAATGCTAGAAAGTGACTTTTGAATACAAGATGCATACGAGATGCATGGGCAATTCAAAACTAGTGAATTGTCATAGGCATGGATCAAGGACCTCAACAGCACATTTGGAGTGGGGTACATGTTTCCAAAATCTTAGTGTGTGTGTAGGATGAACTTTGACTTAGGATGTAACTATCCCTTCTCTCCTCCTCATGGACACAAAGAGTTATACCATCCTATGTATCATATGAGCCAAGTTCATCCAAAAGAGATGCTATATTCCAATAGTTATTGCTTCTTTGTTTGAAATAGAGAAAGTATGGGCATGGTGCTGCAACTGGCACCTTTCATTAAATATCAGGACAAAAGCCATGTTATGTATGTGCCCCTAGTACATTGTTTGTACTGTAAATGGCAGCTCTAAATTATTGTTCTATAGGCTATATTCAATATCTCTCAGCCTTCATAGTTAGAGAAATCTGGGTGTTACACACTATGACTCTACAATGGCCACATTTAAAAAATAATTAACTTGGAGATTTCAGCTTTTAGGACAACATAACACTGCCATCCTATGTGTGCCTATTCCAAAATAATACCCACTGAATTCAAGAATATTAGATCTTAGGTAAATGCTACTTGCAAGCTGATTAGATTAATAAGAACATTTACTATGGTATGAGATGAGACAGGATTCTACAGTACTTGGCAAGCAAGAACATGGTGGTAGATGAAAGTGTTTTCATATTTGACACAGGTAAGTTGGGTGGGAGACAGGTGTAATTTTTTGTGCCCCTAGAGAGGAGGCTGAACTAGGGTTTGCATGTATGGATTCTCATAGTGCTCCATGGTGGAAACAGAACAAGTGGTCATAAAAGCCTGCCCTGCCCAATGTCAACCCTCTTTGCATGCTTGCTGGGTTGTTGAACTATTTTAAATTGTATGTTTTAATCCTGTTGTAACCTGCTCTGATTGTTTTCTACAGAGGAGTGCGCTAGAAATAATAATAATAATAATAATAATAATAATAATAATTATTACAAATTGCACTGTCCAGTTCAAGTTGCCTGTCCTGGTTTCCAGTGAGAAGATGCAGCTTCGCACCAATGGGGAAAACAAGGTGAGCTCTAGGATCCAAGCCGGGTTGGTATTGAGCTCTGGAGCTTATGGGAGGTGGAGCCCAGCCAAGTGGTTTGAATGCTGGCTGGATTCAAATTGCCATTCAGCCAAGGAAGGCAGAAAGAGGAAGCAAGAGAACTACGAGGGGATATCCAAAAGTTTTAATAATCACTTAAAAAAAAAATGACAGAAAGTTTGTTTTGATTTGTAGTTGTTAACTTATCTCTATGTAGTCACTGTCTAGATTTATTCATTTATTCATATCTTGACCCTCCTGATACCTGATATTGAAGAAGCCTGCAGATTGTGTCTGATGAGGATTTTACACTTTAGTCACTTTTGGCACAGCCAGTCACAAAAATAAAGGATGCAATGAGTTGATTTTCTCAGCAACGTGCACTTAGGGACCAATGATGACACTTCATCATTTTCATCAATATACCATAATAACTTCTGGGTGATAATTATTACTTTATGATACCCCCTCGTAAGGTGCAATCTGCAGACTTCTACAATATCAGGTATCCAGAGGGTCAATATCTCCTCCATTTTGAGCATGACTATATCAGTGTTTCTGGATTTTAGTTGGTCATGTCCTCCATTTTTCTTGAATGTCCTGTATTTGTTCTACATCTGCCCTACATTTTGTCCTACATTTCCCTACATTTTGTCCCATTTTTGTGGTAGAGAATTATGGCAACCCTATATACATGCTATCCACAAAAACAAATCATTGTTTGTGCCCACACCCTATAGTGTGTGTAGGGAGATTTCCTACTTTGAAACAGCAACAAAAACAAAACAGTTGTAGGCTCAGGAGATGCCTCCTTTACAACATGACCCAGAAGAGTCAATTCCAGTTAATTTCCTGTTTTCCTTTTTGGTTGTTTTATTTAAGGCCACTGCTGAGCCTGAAATGGCACAAGGGGTCAAGAAGAAGGTGAAATTGCCTGGAAAGCATTACAGGACCCCCCCCCCCCCAAAAAAAAACCCAGGTTGGAAAAAATGAAGTTTGAGGGTTCATGAATTTTGTACCCCTGGGGACCACAAAAACAGCACTTGAGGGCTCCACATTGCTCGCAGACTGCCCTTTGATAATTTCTGCTGTATACGGTTCCATTAAGGGAGTGATGGTAGGCTCAATGGTAGGGCAGGGCCATATAAGGGGAAAAGAAACAGAGCAATCTCTAGATTTGACTTTGATGGCTATGGAGGCCAGACTGCTGTCATACTGTAGAATTCATACAATTTGACACCACTTTACCTGTCATGGATCCATGCTATGGAATCCTGAAATTTGTAGTTTGCTGTGGCACCAGTGTTCTCTGACAGAAAGGATATCTATCTCACAAAGGTACAGATCCCCAAATGCCATAGCATTAAGCCATGGCAGTTAAAGTGGTGACAAATTGTATTAATTTTGCAGTGTAAAAGTAGCCCCAGACTCTCATGGAAGGAAATTTTGGGGGGCTTTCTTACAGCAAACATTTGAAGTCACGGGGCCTGAGCAAATATAAGTGATTATTTGATTGAGATTGTGGGTGATTTTTAAAATACAGCAGTAAGTGAACCTGACAAACATCTGCACCTCTGTGCCTGAAGGAATGGTTAGTTGGACTCAGCACTTTCAACTGCAAGGTGGCTGGCCAGACATAAAACAGGTTTCTATTCCCAGTGGGGTGAAACCCTGTGGCATATTTTCTCCTGTCCGAGTTCAAAAGGATTAAACAAGCAACTCAGTCCCAGTCCAGAAAAAGAGGAGCCAGAATCATGATCAGGGATGCAATAAAGTCAAAAGCCAAATCCTATCAGTAAGCAAATCCGTTCATACCACAGAACTCTCAGCCAAGGTCAAAGCCATTCACAGTCAGCAAGCCAGCAGGGCAGAACAATATCAATACAATGATAATCTCATGGCAACCAGTGCACAGAACAAAATCATACACAGCAAAGTAATCACAAGAGTAGAAGTCAGTCAGGAGTAGAAGGTTTGACAAACAATGACCAAACAGAATTAGATTCCCCACCACCACTAATGAGTTTTGCCAGAACTGGTGTTTCTGTGCTGCTACTGTGGCCTAAGGTGTCACTTGGAGGTATCCCTGTGAGAAAAGTCCTGCTGTCTGGGAGTCCTCTTGTTCCAAGAAAACTCCTATTCTCAAGGGCACCTTGAAGGTGGATGTGATGTCAGGGAAAGTAGGTGAAAAATGTTTAATATATTATAAGCTAATTTGGTTATGTATGTGCTGTGTATTAGAGTTAAGAAGCTATGAGGAGTAGTGAGAGGATGGGCTGTTGAGCATGGAATGTCTGAGGGGGTTTGGATAAGATTGGTGAATGACAGTTGGAATGATAGTTGATGCATCTACACTGCAAAAGTGATGAAAAGGAAATAATGGCATGCTTTCAAATCTGAAGGAGAAATTGGTCATGTGATCTAAGATAGGCCTAGTAGATGTAAGGTGCAACTGTACTGTAGAAACAGTGCAGTTTGACATCACTGTAACTGTCATGGCTCCATCCTACATAATCCAAAGGGATTTGACCAGGGATTTGTAGTTTTGTGAGTCACTGGAACTCTTTGGCAGAAAAGACCTAGAAATCTCAGACTACAGCACTTAAAATCATGTCAAACTGCATTATTTCTACAAGGTAGATGCATCCACAGTCAGCTACAGTAGCTAGTGTGGTTAGAGAGAGTTTGGAGTGGATGGAGGATTAAGGCAAAAAGATTCAATCATCTTTAGGAATTAATGAGAGGTGTTTAAGGGTCTGCTAGAAGAGGAGTGTGAGTGTGTGTGAGAGAGATGTGTTTTAGGTAAATTAAATAATCATTCTGTTTTGTTATGCTCAACTTTTGTTAACAAAGTATTGTTTTTGTATTTAAAAGGATCTGGCCTCCAGAAACACTAGATATTAGAAAGCTGGACTCAGACAAGGTATCTGTGGTGCTAGTGGTGAATCAAGAAAGATACTTGAGGAGGATACCTTGAGGTCATTGAGGAGATCCACACAGCTGGTAGCCAGCAGTAGGACAGGAAAAAGTCCTTACATTGGTGGCAGAGGTGGGGAAAAAGGAAAGCTCTCACTTGGTGGTAACAAAAATTTATGGAGGTCTTTACATTTTGTGGTAGTGAAGGTTTAGGCAGAGGTTCCTGCCTGGTGGGAAAATGATGGGTTAAGTGGGAGATCCTCATAATGGACACTTCTACTGATGGTCTGAAACCAAGTCCTTGACTTGATCCATCTTCATTGTCATGGATTGAGAGAGGCTCCAGCATTCTCTTCAGGGAACTGACATTCTGCATTCCAGAAGATGCACGGTCTTCTAGTCTTAGGAGTTATCACACAGGGCACTTACCACTGCCCGAACATTGCCCAAGTGTTTCCCAAGCTTTTCAGAAGTGCCAGAAGTGGGATCATCCACCACACTTCTGAAATGTCATTGGAGGCTTCCCACTCTCCTTCCATCACTGAAGCATTTGCGGGGAAGCCTTGAAAAAGCCATTTTTATTTCTTTCATTAATAAAAACATTTGGGAACACTTGGGCAACATTTGGGCACCAGTAAGTGCCCTGTGTGATAAATTCCTTACGGAGTCCTCATTTTTCTCTTTTCTTTATCTCACAAGAAGACTCCTCTTGTTAAGTCATGCCAATGAATAAAATCCTACTTGTGCTATTTTATTGGTTGACTTGCCAATAATACCCTGATAGGGACACTGTTAAATGATGTCTCAAGCTTCAGTTCATTTCTGCAAAGCTCATTTGCCTACTGCAAACCTTTTTGAAAAAAGCTTGCAAAGTAATGTACATAATTCCTCAACATTTATGGTAGTTCTCACTTTTGTATTTCAAAAGAAATGGCATCACTACCACTATTACTCTAGGAAGTATGCACTGGTGAATAGACAGTTAAAAAAAAATTTTACTAGAAAATGAACTATAGCTAAGATTTACTTTCTACAGGGATGAGAAACTGTGGAAGGGTAGGGAACCACATCACTACCTACTCAGAGGTCTTGAAGGCCTGCACCCCACTACACCAGCTCCTGCAAAAACAACAAATGTTTTTGCCTCCAAATGCCCTCTATGAGCTACTAGGCCATTTTCCCCATGTTTTGAGGGCATCCTGGTCCATTTTAGGCCCAAGAGAGGCCATTTTTAACAACAGGAAGTGGGTGGGAGTAACTTATTGTTCCAAAATAGACTTCTTTGGGTTTAAATAGGGCCTATGTTGGGCCCAACATGTGATGGAAATGCCTTCTACACACTCTAGAGAACATTTCAAGGCAAACATTTTTTTTAAAAAAAATGTAAAAAAATTATTTGAGCCCTCAGACCCCTAGGGGGCTGCCAAAGTGGTGGAGGTACCTTCAAGTGGCTGTTGGCAGAATTTTGGAGCCAAAAAAAATCTGGAAAAAATCATATATATATATATATATATATATATACCCACTATGAGAACGTGGTGCTACAAACATGGCACACTTTGACCACCTCTGCTCTAACACAAACAGCAGCTCTGAGAAAATGGAGGCAGAGAAAATACATCCACACTAGAACAAAAATGTGTGACTCCTGCCTCAGTCTATCTCTGTCCTAATGCTCATTTATGATTTTTGTCCCCTTCCTCTTATTCGGGTATCTGAAGTATGAGGATAATTTCTCTGTTCAATCATTATAAACTAGTTGAACTATTGTTTCCATGTGGAATGCCTAGGTTAGGAACTGAGCTTTTAGGAACTAGGACTGTGGATTAGTGGCAGAGCATCCATGCTTTGTTTCATAACGTCCAGTGTTCAGTCACCATATTCAATTATAGGACAAAGTCATAGCTTATGGGTAGGCTACATGTTTTGCATACAAAAGGTCAAATATGCAATGATCTTCATGTAGGACCAGAAAAGGGAGCACTGAAGACCCTGGAGAGTTACTGCCAGATCAGAAGCTAAAAATGTGTGGCCCTTTAGATGTAGTTGGACTACAACTCCTAGCAGCCCTATCTGATTAACTAACGGTGAGAAATGGTGGTAATTGCAGCCCCACAATATCTGGGGGGCCCATATGTTCCCCATATATGGTGCAGGAAATACTGAGCTAGGTAGAACATTAGCTCAATGTGATGTAAGATGAGTTTCTAAGATAAAATGAATAAAGGTACATATTTTACAGAGAGTTAATTATTATTGTGCACACTTCTCAAACAATTCTGTTGTGCAGATGATCTCTGATGAGTAAGGGTGAGTCAGCTCTTCTGTCTGGGTTTTCATTCACTGTCTCAGAAAAGCTGATTGATTGCAAAATAGAGTGAAAGCTGCCAGTCCTGGCTGGATCTCCATCTAAACTTAAGGGCTGTGAGGATTATACATTTTGTTGTTCTACAACATGAGTGCTACCATATGGCAATGGTGCCATATGGATATTGATTGCTGTTCCGATTCCTCTGTCACATCAACTTGTTGGCAGCTGCCAAGAAGTTCAAAGGCTTTCACAAATATGAAAGCCAAAACACTCTGAGGAAAAAAACAAACCCAAGAAATCTGAGTGAAGAGTAAGTAAAAACTTTATTTCTGAATGACCCCACTCCACTCTCAGTTATAATTTTAGTGACCTTGAGAAGACTCTATGAAGGAATAGGATGGACATTTTTTTTTATTCTGACATGTATAAAGGAAACCAGCAAAAATTACATCCCTAGCAAGGTATGACGAGTACATGAATATCTGCATTATGGACAAACTGTCAGTTGTAGTATAAGATGTAGCAGTTCCTGGGATAGAAAGACTATTTGAGATATATATATATATATATATATATATGGAAAAAGTTTTCTCAAGGGCCAAACAACCCTTACAAGGACAATCCTAGATTAAGAAAAAATCTTCATAGTGTGTTATTTATTCTGTGCAAAATTTGCAAACATCTTTTGAACATAAACATTATTTTTATGCAGAAAATACATGTTTCCCGTAAAGAGAATGAAGTTCTCTCTACACAGACACAAAAAACAAAACCCTGATATATGAATTTAGTGCAAAGCATTTGCCAACCTGCAAGGCTTTCTTGCAGCAGGAAGAAAATTGTTACAATTACTTGTTTCTTTCAAGAACACAATTAATAAAAATTTACACCACTACTGACTTCAGAAACAGTATGCCATTTTCATGGGGGAACTTTTCTGTTCACCAACTCCAGATCCATAGGACCAGGGCCAATCCAAGACATTTGAGGCCTCATGTTCCTTTCATCTGTTCAATCCTGCAACCCATGCACTCCCCAGAACTGACATAGCAGTGCTGAATACACTGGTGATCACATAGTTTCCAGATTTTCACAGAGAAAAATAAGGATGAGGAGTAATTTTTTCAGCCCAACCAAACAGTCTAGTTAAAAATATATCTCAAGTAGATAGTGCAGGAATCAAAAACATGTGCAAAAACTAGTGCAAATGCCTCAAGATAACAATGAAAAAAGCCACATGATATACAATATACAATTTGTGACAATTTTATATACAGCTTCACTTATAGTTTATAATATCGGATATCATTTGAGCAACTATGGACTTTGGGGCTGTCCATATGAGCTACAGATACAGTTTTACCCTGATTTGAAGCCTATCTGTTTAAACTATGCATGTTGCCAACACTGGAGGAATCTGGGATTAAGCCATTCTCTGGGGCTTAACACTAAAGCAAAATAACCCCTGGTTTTCTCCATTTCAAACCAGAAAGCAGAAACTAATGCACTGGTGTGCAGTGTGCATGCCAATGCAGAGATGGGGGAAGGGGCTAGTAGCTGGCCTCATAGCTGGCCATATTTTTTGCTGCTTGCCAACGAATTGTGATTGCATGTGCACTCAAGTGGTTAGCTTCACTATCGACTTACTGCACACCCTGTGAAGCGAAATGACAACCAACACGGAGTGTCATCAACAATACAATGGATTTAACCATAACATTAACAAACTGTCCAGTTAAACAGGGGCCATGGGGGAAGGGAGAAGGATGTATGCACAGGGGGCCTTCGTGATCATGATGTGCCAACATGTCTTTCAATGCACTGATGAGTAGTCAATCATTTGTGCAATTCAGTGGGCAGTTACAGCACCGGTTGCATGGGATGTTGAATGAGCTGGCAGGTGAGTGGAATGGGGGAAGTGACTGGTGCATTTGTACATGTGTTTGGGGTGGAAGAGAAAAAAATAATAATGGTGTGACACAGCTTGTACTTGTGAATGCCCTATTTTGGCAGATGAAAGAAACTGTCTGTGGGTATTTGGCCCATAGTGGGAGCCGGTGTTGTGGTCAGCAGGTTCTACCTACAAATTGGCAAACCCTTGCGGTAATGCAGCCTTTTCTCTCCATCTCTTCAGGCCCTCAGCCAAACTTTTCTCATATCTCTTCAAGTGCAGCAATGAGGAGGGATTCAGAAGCCCCTTCCACTTCCAAGTTAGTAATTATTCCCCATGTTGTCTGAATCTGGAAAACCATAGTTAGACTTAAATTTGGCTTATTTGGGGACTACAGAATTTTAAAATTGACTTATTTCAACGTGTAACAGAGAAGATTAAACATGATTTAGTGAACTTTGAAATATTTCTATTGTAGCTGCATTGGAGCAGGAAGGACTGCCTAACTTACTCTGGGTTCCCGTGACACTAAAGCATTTTAGCATTGCATCCAAACAATGACTGCCACTGGGATTTTCAAATGGCAAGCTTTTAACTCCATCATCCAGGTGGCTTTGCATGGCTAGTTTCCAACACAATTCTTTACTTCTGTCTAGTCACTCAAGCTACTTTACACCTTTACAGCTAGAAACTGTTTCAAGGAAAGTTTGAGATATTCATTTTGACTTCATCTACAGTGTATTTTGATTTCTCATTGTTCTTCCATGCCTGCACTCAGCCTAACCTGATCTCCTTTCCAGCTTCTAAGGTCAATGGTTCTCATATGTATAAGGGCAGGCACTGAATAAATGGAAAGAAGCATCACTTTTATTGCCACTGAAATGGGAACAGCTGTCACTCACTCAAATCAGTTCAAATTGCTTAAAAATAAGGTAGCATTATTTCAAGAAGCCATTTTTTTTAGTGAAAAATAATAATAATAATATGGCTTTTTATTTGTGCTGTGGCCACAGACATCAATAGAATGTTGATAGCTCTTAGGAGAGATTTATCCTTTCATTCAACAGAAGTATCATAGAAGTGTTAGTACTTTCAAGGTTTAAAGTCAATGAGTGTCTATGAAATGCCCTTAATAAGTGGCGACTCAATTAGATTGTGAGCTATGGAAATAGCAGTACCTAGCCCACAGAAACATGCAGGTTAGACTATGACACCTTCAGTCTGACTGGATCACAGCATTATTGGAAAGGATGATTGTAGGGACTGTATCTTTACCAGCATAATAATATATAACAGTTACAGTTTTGGATTAGAGAAAAAAAATAAGATCACTATTCAAATCCTCATTCAACCAAAAAGTTTGCTGGGACTAGTTCTCAGACTAATTTAGCTACATGGGGATATAATTCTTCAGTGATTTTCATCTGAAAGGAAGTGATGAGTAACTTGAAATTTTCTTCCAGATATGAGAAAGACTTTGAAAACTGAAGTTTTCAAAACCTATTCAAAATTCAGGACTTATTCTGCACAAAAATCATATGTGGTTGTTTTAATGTTCTACTTACTGTTTTGGTGCAGGAAACAGTATTTTTTCATGCAGAAGCCTATCTGTATTACCATTACGTAATATGCAGCATTCGGATTCTGACTAGAGCTTCCCAAACCATACTTACAGGTAAGCAGCTTCTGAGATCATCAGGGATCTATTTCCCTGTTGATCGAGAAGCAGGTGCCTAAAATTCCCACCCCTCCTGTGAGCAATCTCTGGCATGACAAGCAGAAAAGGGGGCCCTGTCATAAACCTTGCTTGCCCAAGGGGGAATTGGGTGAATATATTACCCAGTTCTCAATAATAATGGGAACAGGCTGCATCTATCTCAGTGACTGCTTACTGGTAAGTTGAGTTTCGATGAATTTCACAGTCTCTACATGGCCCCTAAAGTAGGGCTTGTGAATACGTAGCAATTACAAATGCATAACAGTAGGTTATACATAACTGTCTAGCACAGTGGTTCCCAAACAGTGGGGCAGGACACCCCCCCCCCCAGGGGGCATTAGTGTGGCTCAAGGGGGGAACTTGAAGGCTCTGATCCTTCTCCTCCCAAACTTTTTATGTGTAAAATTTGCACATTTTGTGTAAAGCATGCTTTGTGTAAATACATGCTTCCTATAAAGCATCTATTTCCATGTATTTCCAGCCACATGGCAACTGATTTATTTATTTATTTATTTATTACTGCTCTGTCAAGCATATGGAGGAGCATGGGTAAAGGCAGATATACTTATATGGAGTTATGCACATATATGCATAAATATAGCAGCCTTTTTATAAAGGAAAAAAAGAATGGCGATTGATCATGCCACTCAAATCTTCAGCTCTGCTGGATTCATCACTTCCTGTTCCTCTGCCACTGCCAATGTGAATCTGCTGGCCACACTTAACACTCGCTGGATTTTCTTGGAAAACCCAAGAAAAAAAATGAAAGTATTTCTTGGAAAATCCAGAGAAAACTGTGGAATATCCAGAGAAAACAGATGATCTGTGAAGTAAGCCCTCAAGCACTAAAAAGCCCCTCTGATTTCCCCAAATTAACAAGAACGACATATGTCTGGATTGCTCCCAATTCAAAGAGAGTAAGGGTTTTTTATGGTGTAGACAAGCCCCTGGAGATGTATGTTTTCACTTATTTCATTTTCACAGGCAAAAATGAAAGTTTTTTCAGTGTTTTCTCTGCTGGACAAGCTTGTTTGTGTTTTTGTACGTTTTCTGATGAAATTATGCATGTTGGGACTTCTGGGGGGGGAGAAAGTTTACACACAAAAAAATCATAGGAATGTTGTTGGCAACCCTCACCCACTCAATTTTGACTGTGGCCTGCAAGCCACAGTTTGCACAACCCTGTAGTAGGGGGTAAAAACCCCTTAGTTCAGTGAGACATACTCCTAACACAGACGTGTGTGACACTAACTACTATTTTAGGAAGCATTCTATGCATATTAGAAATATCATTCCCCAAAGCAGCCAAGTCAGTCATAATGGCAAGGTATTCACTAGGCAAGAACCTACATTAAGGAATGGAATGTAACTTTACACTGACAGTGTTATGGAGTGGTTGTGCCACTTATGAACAACTGGAATGCTATGTCTTTGTTTTTGAAGCAACTTTGTGGCCTTTTTCATGATGAAAGCCAAATTATGAAGCTCCCCCTCTGGATATATTTATTTGGCACTTTCCTCTTTGCTTTTTTGTTTTGATTTTTTAAAATCCTTTGTGGTTTTATATTTTAGTGCATTCAGTTATCTTACAGCAGTCTGCCCTGCAGCTATTTGTGAAAGGTGGCAGAAAAGCAATTATGAATAAATTAATACATGAAAAAATCTTGAAAACTAATGCTAAGACTATGTATAATTTATTTATAAACACATTCTCTTAACATACATACTAGGCACATGCTAAATAGTGGATATGGTAAAGGACGATGGGAAGAATTGCCTAATATCTGAAGAGTGAGATATGGCCCCTGTCACAAAAGAAAGTTATCTTTCTAGCTGTCATAATCAACTTTTCAAAGAAATCCACATCAGTAATAGAATGATAGAATCATAGAGTTGGAAGAGACTACAAGGACCATCCAGTCCAACCCCTGCCATGCAGGAACTCCCAATCAAAGCATCCCCGACAGATGGCCATCCAGCCTCTGCTTAAAAACCTCTAAGGAAGGCGACTCTACCACACTCCGAGAGAGTGTGTTCCATTGTTGAACAGCCCTTACTGTCAGGAAGTTCCTCCTAATGTTTAGGTGGAATCTCTTTTCCTGTAGCTTACATCCATTGTTCTGGATCCTGTTCTCTGGAGCAGCAGAAAACAAGCTTGCTCCCTCCTCAATGTGACATCCCTTCAGATACTTAAACAGGGCTATCATATTTCCTCTTAACCTTCTCTTCTCCAGGCTAAACATACCCAGCTCCCTAAGTCGTTCCTCATAAGGCATGGTTTCCAGACCCTTCACCATTTTAATTGCCCTCCTTTGGACACACTCCAATTTCTCAAAACCCTTT
Organism: Urosaurus nigricauda; assembly: GCA_034509955.1. Lineage (NCBI taxonomy): Eukaryota > Metazoa > Chordata > Lepidosauria > Squamata > Phrynosomatidae > Urosaurus > Urosaurus nigricauda. Next base: position 195,378,632 of record JAOEGL010000003.1, on the reverse strand, counting down.
TTGAATTGTGGTGCCCACAACTGGACACAGTATTTCAGGTGGAGCCTGACCAAAGCAGAATAGAGTGGCACTATTACTGTGCTGGATCTAGACACTATACTTCTATTGATGCAACCTAAAATTTATTTGGCCTTTTTAGCTGCTGCATCGCACTTTTGACATGTTCAATTTGTGGTCTACTTGGACTCCTAGATCACTTTCACATGTGGTCTCATTCAGCCAGGTGTCCCCCATTCTATATCTGTGCATTTCATTTTTCCGCCCTACGTGTAGGACCTTACATTTCTCTGTGTTAAATTTCATTTTGTTAGCTTTGGCCCAGCTTTCTAGTCTATTCAGGTCATTTTGAATTTTGATCCTGTCCTCTGGGGTATTAGCTACACCTCCTAATTTGATGTCATCTGCAAATTTGATAAGTATGCCCCCAATACTATCATTCAAGTCATTGATAAAGATATTGAATAGCACTGGGCCCAGGACAGAACCCTGTGGCACCCCATTTGCCACTTCTCTCCAGGATGAAAAGAAGCCATTGTTGAGCACCCTTTGGGTGTGGCCAGTCAACCAGTTACAAATCTATGTAACAGTTACCTTGTCTAGCTGTTTGCAAGCTTGTTTGCAAGAATGTCATAGGGAACCTTGTGAAAGGCTTTACTGAAATCAAGATATACTATATCCACAGCATTCCGTTCATCTACCAAGCTGGTAATTTTATCAAGAGAGAGAGAGAGAGAGAGAGATCAGATTTGTCTGGCATGACTTGTTTCTCTAAAACCCATGTTGATTTTTTGTGATTATGGAATTATCTTCTAGATATTCACAGATTCTCTTTTTAATGATCTGCTCCAGAATCTTTCCTGGAATTGATGTCAGACTAACTGGACGATCATTGTTGGTATCCTCTTTTTTCCCTTTTTGAAGATGGGGACAACATTTGCCCTCCTCCATTCTCCTGGGACTTCTCCTGTTCTCCAAGAATTCTTAAAGATTATTGCCAGTGGTTCCGATATTACATTTGCCAGTTCTTTTAATACCCTTGGATGTAGTTCATCTGGTCCTGGAGACTCGTATTCATTTAGATTAATCCGGTATTCCTGTACTATCTCTTTACTTATTCTATGCTGAAATTCTCCTATTCTGTCCTCTGCTCCATTGTCCTCAGGTTGAACACCCTTTGCCTTTTCTGTGAGGACTGAATAACCATTCATACTACTTTTTCTTTCCCATCTACCCAGTATAATTGTTTGTAGCCCAAAAGAAACAAAGCAGTCATGTTAAAAAGAAAATCCAAATTATCCCTGAGATTCAAATATCTGAATCAGCCATCCTACCGCTGACATGCATTATGAAATTTAAAAAAGCTGCATTTTCCCCTACATATCTGTAGGGGATTTGGAGGCATGTTGGACTCCAAAGAGGGGAGTAACCTTGCAAAATTGCTAACAAGTAGCTTTAGGTATCTTATACTAGGCTCATTCAGATTTTGCTTTTCATAAAAACACATTTTTTTTCAAAGCCTGTAAGCTCATGTGAAGCTGACCAAGATTACCCAGTGAGTTTTTCTGACCATATGAAGAGTCAACTGGTCTGCCAGAATCAAATCCATCACTCACATCACTGTATCACAATGGCTTGTCTTAACAATATTGAAAACACAGTGAATAATACTGAGCACTTTGGACATTATGAGTGTATATGGATCCTCATTTCTAAAGCTGAATAAGTGACTTCATCTCCAGGGGAGATTCATCTCTCTCTCTCCCTGTTCCCCATTCCCTTCCTAGGTTTTGCATTTAATGCAAGTACCTCCATGTAAAAGATCGGGGCTGAAATACTGTATAATGAGTTCTAGCCTCTTGAGGATAGGCAACTGCAAAACATGAAACTTATTTTCACCCTGACACAAATATGTAGAAGTCCCATGCCACTATTAGTGCATTAAGAATTATATTCTTTTTATAATACTCTACAAATCCAACCTGCATACCTTTCTTAAAGCAATGTATGAAATCCATTTTAACAAGGATACACATTTTTCATTGTGTTTTGCTTTGGAATGTGATTTTTTTTTAATTGGCCATTGTTTCTCTTTGGGCTGACCTTTTGATGGTTTTCCAACCCCATTAAGGGGGCTAATATCCAATTTGGGGCTGACATCCCAAATAGTTTTATAATAATTTCTGCAACATATTTCTGCACAAAATTGGTATCTTTTCCATTGTGGAGCTAAAGTACACTCACACATAACACACAGCAGGCTGAAAGATCTCCAAATAACCCAATTAAGACTACTGTTTTTTTCTAGTACTTAAATCAAATGAACAGTCATTACATTTTTTTGATTTTATTATTTTTACTGAAATGGGAGGAGGGGCAGAACTGACAATGCCAGACATTTCTCTGAGACAGTCAGGCAGGCAGGCAAGCAGGCAGGCAGACAAACTCAGCATCCTATGGGGAAGAAAATGTGTGTCCCCCATGTAGGAACTTCCAAATGGCAAAAATTGGTGCTATGCTTCCCCCCCCCCTTGCCCCTTTGGCAGAAAATTAGTAATATCTGACTGAAATCACCAGAGATGCATGATGCATCTAGGTGTATGGGAAATATAGAAAATGCATGAACACATAAACCTCCTCTTGTGCATTTGTGGCATCTACAAGAAAATGTCATAGCTCTATCAGTATTATTGCACTGGAGATAATTCCCAGTAAGTAAAAGCACAAAAAAAACTTCATGAAGAAAATCTATCCATCTTTTTCAGAAAAATAACATCTCTGCTCCAGAAAGATCAATAAACACCGCAGAATCCTCTATAATACTAAAATGTAGAAGGCAAAAGTAACTATTATTTACTAGCCGAAAGTGGATCATTAATGTGAATACCATTCAAAGTGGAAGTAAGGGGGATGTTATATGTTTTTTTATTCCAATCTTATTTTTGTTTTTGTTTTTAAAAATAAGACTGTGAAGCTTATGTTCTTCTAAAAATTCTGTTGCCTCATTCTAGTTCTCTGTCTGGGTGCACAGCTTTTTTCTCCCTCCTGCGCACACACAAAATGTGTGCATTTAACTATGCAGTTCACCTAAAGCATTATTTTGTTATTCTATTGATTATGATAGGTTTGTGTACATTTTTCCAATATATAGATTTTTATTTGCACACATTTTTCACATGTGTGCAGATTTATGAAAATTCTTCTTTGCAGAAATGCACTACAACTCTTGGAAAAGTGCAGATTTCCAAAGCAAGATGCACTTTGTCCCATTACTGATCTCAGAGAGTGAGAAACAGGTATTTTCGTAGAGCAGTTGGAGGAAATCTCAAAGCCTGGAGCCAAATTCAGGCCTCTTAGCATTCCTGACCTGCAAGCTTTTCCAGATGATCAAGCTCCATTCCCTGTGGCACTCTAGTTTGCTAGCTTCTATGATTTGTACAGAATTTTCCCCATTTAAAAGGTTAAAATACCTTCCACGTAACTTAGTTATCAGCAAAAATATGCTGGTATTTTTTCTCCCACACATTTGACCTTGGCCCTGCCCATCACAGGAATGTGAGATCCAAAATTTTTGAAACTGAATTTGGTCCTTGGTTGGAAAGAGAATCTTCACACTTGTTGTACTGGATGTAAACTCAACAACCTTCTGTCTCATTCCTTCTCCAAAAAACAATGTGTTTGTTCCTTTAACTGGTTGAGGAGACCACAGTACCCTTCCATTTGCATCTGTAGTGCCAGGACAACTAATTGTTGAAGCACAGTTCATTCTGTCAAGGAAAGATAAAGCAGACTCTTTCCAACTGCTTATTGTCTGGCTGGATATGTGCTTAACATTTTAACTATGCTGACCTTCACAAAAATCCCATGATACAAGTAACTGTTATTCTCATTACTCAAAGAGGAAAGTGGGTTTGAAAAAGATTGACTTCCTCCAGGTAACACAATGGACTGAAAGCAGAGTAGGACTTTAATGTAAGACTGATAAGCACAATTCCACTTCTCTTTGTTATTGTTATGTGTCTTCAAGTTGTTTCCAACAGCACTAACAATCTTAGGGTTTTCTTGGGAAGAGCACGTTTGACATTGTATTTCTCTTAGGCTGAAAAAGTGTGATTTGTCCAGGACCATCCAGTGGGCTTTCTGTTCATGAGGAGAGACTCAAACATCTCTAGCTGTTTTGAAAAAGCCCAAACCAGTTCTATACCAGTCAGTGTGCAATAATATCATAGGATTCTTCAAAATCCCATGGAATCTATTCAGAGGTTGTGGCCCCTTTCATACAATCAATCTTGTAAATAATCCAATACTTCAAATACATCCTGTATAATCTCTTCCAAACTGCTTTTGAGCATTCCAATTTCTTCCAGGTTATTACTTCTTACTGACTTTAAAATAAATGAGATTTATACAATCATAATAAATGGAAATGAATACCACTAACTATAATTGCTCATCTTGAAACATGGTGTTAAATATAGTAACTTTACTTGAGGGGGGAAAAGTACTTGAAGGAAATCAGAAGGCTGTACACAATTTGGCTGAATGTCAAACTGACCTTTCCAATATAATGAATGGTATGATGATGTTTTCTTTTTAAGTAAAACATCTTCCCTGAACAAATAAAAAGGAACATCTACTTCATCATTCAGTAACTTGGTTCCATTTGACACTTCCTCTTTATCAACAGAAGTAAAGAAATTTATTATGTTGTATAATAAAAGTTAAATGATATCTTCTTTATGTAAAGCAATAGATATGGCCTGGAGTGGACAGAAACTAAAATATAATTTATGGGTCAGAAAATAAGGTGCAGTTTTTCTAGGTAGATAAAGAAGAAAATTATAAATACATCCATTTTGTTTTCTGCAATCTGCTCTTATCTGGCAGACTATCACAAATCATTATTCTTTCCTATAGATAAGAAAACATTCTGCCTCCAGGTATTTGTAATTGCCATATTGGACATCACCAATGCTTCATAATGTATAAGCAGGGTTTTGTTTTTCCCCAGTCAGTCAGCTGCCACTCCACATGAAAAAAGTGCTAATATGCTATGGAAGGTAAAATTTCATACTGGTCAAGTTTTCAATGCTCCCATATCTAAACCTGTGCTATTATTTAGTGCAAAGTTTATGCCAAAATGTTCTAAATTAAATGACACTTCCTAGGCTTTTTTCTTTTCCTTGATCTACAGTCAAATGTAGAGTTCACAATTCTTAGAACAGCTGCCACAGAAGAACAAATTAAAAGAAACAATGTATGTCAATAGTTCTTTGTGAAATGTGCTGTCCTATACCTGATATTACCAGAATCTAATTCAAGCAACTGCCAGTACTTTAATTCAGGCAACCTATTCATCTACAGCTCTGTAATCTATCTTCTTTTAGTTACTGTATAGCATTACTGCCATCCGTTACAATAGTGGCTGTACTCCAGATGCTGTATATCATTACAAATGGCCTCTGAGACATCTTTTGTAACTTGGGGGTGGGACGCATGTCCATGGCCCTCTATCTTTCACTCAGCTGTCCCATAGTCATATTCAAGAAAATACCAGCCTACATACAGAATTGTTCTTCAATGGACTTTCAGAAGAAACAGCAATATAAAATTAAGAATAGGAATGGAAATATTACTTGAAAAAAAATGAAAAATATTCAAATTTGTGCTTCTTGAGTTGTGAGAAACGTTGACAAGAACAATTATGGATAGGAAAGGATCTTCACAATTCAAGATTTAATCTGTCTGAAAAATGTATCAATCATTTTGTGCAGAAAATAGCATATTTGCAGAAACTTATTTTCTGCACAGGAAATTAATTTGCTCAGCAGTCAAAAAATAAATGTTGCACGGAAGTGTTGCTTCCTGTACAAAACAAAAACAAAAATAAAAACACATATAGGAAAAGTCCTGAAGTGCCAGTCATCTCAGAAAACTACAAAACTTTTGAGGACTGCCTTGCAGCTGAGAGAAAAAATGGTAAAATTATTCATTCTTGTCTTCAAAATAAAATGTTATCCCTATGTGAGAGCAAGAAAACTTTAAGAACTGGCACAGTTTATACCACTTTTAATGTGCATTAATTTCATATGAGTTTCTGAGTGTCTTTCCTAGGACCCTTTCCATTCACATTTACCATATTACCTAACAGACTTAACAAATGTTTATGACATAATAAATTGGATAGTCTTAAAGATCTCAAAAGGTGTCCATTTTGGCTGCAACAGGGAGATGTAACTTTGAAAATCAAAGCCTCCAGATTATCATTTCAAGTCTATATACATCTTGTGTGATCCTTTAGCCTTTGCCACCAAAAATAGGTATCTTTGTTCATATCTTCTTTACTGCACCAAAAGCTGTTTCCACTATAATGTAAAGTATGTCCTGTAATATTATCATTCAATCATTCAGAATTTTTTACACTGAAGGTTCTACCATTGTTGCACTGAAATGGATGGATTTGTATTAAAAGCTAGCAAAATCCTGGAAGAGGGGTTCTTTAGTGGAATCCCTTCTTTAACTCTCCTAATCTATTCCTATTCCTATTGGATAGTACTTTACCTCATTTCTAGTCCCTCCTCCAGAAGTACATGAAAGATTTATGTCTGCTTCATTGTCAAAAGAAGCTTAATTTCCAAACTGTTAGTATGTTTCCTTGATTCCTAGAAGATTGACTGTTAGTCTTCAAAATCAGTGGTACATCAAGATGATCGTTCAACATTTAAGGGTTGATCCTTTGATCGTGCAGAAAGAATCCCAGGGCCATGGGAAAGAATGCCTTGGAAAAATCACAGAGGAACGTATCATAGTATGCCCCAATTGGCCTTTCTCATCTCCCTGGAGTTTTCTGCAGTATTTCTCTCTACAAAGTCAGAATTTCAGCCACACAAAGGAAGAAAAAGAAACCTGTTTGGGTGTTTGGTCGTGGGCAGGGTTGATGAGGCTAAGTGTCTATGGGATACAAACCTCTTCCAGCAGCCAACCATGTGGCATACTCAGAACATGACATGGGAATTAGCACCCAAACAAGGGAACATTTAGGTCAGGGATAGGGGACTACTGTGGAATCTCTGGCCCACAGGGATTCCACATCTGTCTCTTAAAATTTGTCCAATGTTATCACCATTCAAATATTAGATGTAAGAGGTGGCTTAAAGCTCGGAAATCAGTTATGTAGTACTGAGTTCTGGTCTGTATTCTGGGAATTTAGAAAAAGCAGTGTCCGCATTCCAGGACACTATTGCAATCTGAGAAGCTGTGGCTTGCTTCTGATAGGCATAAGATATTGTTGAGCTGTGTTTTACATGCCAGAAAGTTTCTGTGCTGGGTCTCACACCTCAGTATCATGCATATTACTGAGGTGTGCACTGTATGCTTGGTAGAGAAGAGACCACATTGGCAAGAGTTACACCTGCTCCTGCCCATAGGTCTACCCATGACTGCAATATGGATCCTAAAATCCTTATCAGGGGTGCCTGGTTGATCCATTGCCACAGGAGTGGCAAACACATAGAGGACATTACTTGCATTGGTCCCACAACTGCTCTAACTGCTTTATCACACTAGGGGGCAAGCAGGATTTAAATGGAACAAGAGTTAAACAAGAAATGTCCTATGTTTATCACAGGACATTTCCTGTTTAACTCTTGTTTAACTCTCACTTAAATGCTGTTTTCCCCCTAGTGTGATAAAGCAGTAAGTTGGAAAGACAGCTGTTCCATTGCTGAACTAAAATTTAGGACTGGAAGAATTCACACCCAGTTTGGAACAGCTATAGGCAGAGTGGTGGTAAAATCCAGAGTGGATTTGCCATCCCTATGGTAGAAGATCCCCAGTTGCTCCTGACTCAATTGGAATTTTGCCACAAGGCTGATTGAGACCAACCATATTTAGAACAGCCCTTTCAAGAAGAAGAAGAAAAAAACCTGGAGAAAGTAGAGGAACAAAGATATTCTGCACTTCCATTGTGTTGAAGAGAGCCCAGCAAGGCTTTTGGATAGAACAGAGGTTGTGACACCTGAGGACATCATCATTATCATCATGATTCATTTATCATAGTGGTGCTCTCTAACCCACTGTACACACTGGCCTTAAAGGCTGAGTTGTGGGCCGAGTTGGGATGTAGAGTCTGCAGGATGCAGTGTCATGCCATTCCTCCAGCACTGCATCCACATGACACAGCAGCGAAGAAATGCCATTAAGCTGTGCCACCATGGCTATTGTGCCCTTTCCAGGGTGCACAAAGGAGCTGCTTTTTGCAGCTCTTTTTTGCACCCTGGAAAGGCTGGATTGGGACTGCGGTGTGTGGTTGTTGCAGTGCCAATCCTGTAAAAATGGAGGCACCTGCAGGCTGCCCTTTAGGGGTGGTTTGCACAGCCCCTCAGTTACTGGATATACTAAAATAATGTTCCCTCTCAATTGGCTAATTTTTATTATTGCCCTCTTCTCTTTTTGATCTTATATTAAGTCAACCACATCTATTGTTCTAAGAAAATAAACAGAAAGATCAAGGAGCTACAAATGCAATAACAAATATTAGCAAATTCTCCTCTAATATTATCCGGGCATAAACTGGTATGACTGATGATGATAGAACCTCACTGAAAAATAGACCACAACTCTCTTTCATGTCCATACACACACACACACACACACACACACACACACTAATAAACACACACTAACAAATACACATGCATCTTTTATTCATGCATCAGTGTGCTAGTCTATAGCTTGCACAATCCACAGTGGAAGATCCAACAGCATAATGTCTGATCAATGCTGAATAGCAGCAAGAAAATAAGACATCTTTGTATAAAATATCTGAACAGCCATTGGAGTCCATGAATTATCTAACATGTTCTGCCTGTACCAGTGAAAAGGAAGAATAGCAATAAATAAGCCTTGGTAACTAGCAAGGAACCATGTTTTTCCCAACAATGAAAATTATCTCATTTCATTGTGTATAACACTACTCTGAGAAAATGCATGAAAGAAAATTAGATTATCACAATACTGTTTCTAATTAAGAAAAAAGTTGTAAAAATAAGACAGGGCAATTACTATCTGGTTACTGTTTGAAATATAATTGTGGGGTTCTTTTATCTCAGCAAGCAATGAGCCTGTAATTTTTTTTTTTTAAAAAAAAGCAAGTGGTTTGCTATGCATTAATTCTTCAATTATCTTTATTCAAAGGCTGTTTTTAAGTAGAATTGCTGACAATTGGTATGCTTTTGGGATCAATAAAATACTGTATATGTTGAACAACATATTATCTAGGTTGTTTGTTTTGACAAAAATTCAGAAACAGCATATAAATAAGCTAATTTCAGCTTGCATTGCCATGTACCATACCTGAGATGCGCAGATTTATGAAATTGATTTCATGCATATTTCTGACATGTACATTAATTTTAATGAAGTGATGGATCAATTAGTCATCCATATTAATATCAGTCCACACTAGCTAACCTGAATTCTAAAAATAAGCATCTGATATGAATATTATACACAAAATAAGTTTAATACTTCAGCTAATTTTGATTTTGACTTCTTTTGGCAGCAAATTAAGCCCTTAAACGGTCCAGTGCAGAATTGGCCTGATGATAAAATAGCCAGGTTGAATTGCACATATTCTTATTTCATAACACAATATGTGCAGCAATACAACAAAATAGTTTCTGTGCTAGTAGATGGCACGGAAAATGGGGCTAAAACCCATTGTTAGTCATATCTAGAGAAAACCCAGAAACATGGTAAACTGATATTTCTGTACATTTCATTGATTTAATAAGCCTAAGCCTCTTGTGTTTAACAATAGGGTTCAGGCTTTGGGGAGGTCATGCCCAAAATTCATTATGATCAGACTATGGGAACTATATGAGATACAAGTTATCAGTGTATTCCAAATTGTTTCTGGATGGTCTGAAGATCTCTCTGTTTGCTTCTGCTTAACACATGGAATAGCCTTCAAGAATCTGCTCCCAAAATATTGTCCCAGGTGAACTGTTATTTACCATTTCTATGAGTTTTTGCAAATATAAATGGTAGAATTATGGAGCTGGAAGACTAGGTGGCTCTTCACCTAGGTTAACCTCTTGTCATACAGGAATACACAACTACAACATTCTAAGATATAGCCATCCAACCTCACCAAGCTATCAGAAGTAGATGGTAAGAGCAAAGAAACACAGGAAGCTAGAAGATCTTCATGTGTATGCTTTGCTCTGAATAAACAGCAGGTGTCTATCAAATTTTGATAGTAGTCCTTTATGGTATTAAAAAAAAAAAACCTGGGCTTAGTTTACATAGTCATAGAAAGTGACTACACACTGACATTTCCCTCTCCCGTGCAAGTATAAGTACTTGTTCAGAGATTTCTGCCCGGTAATCTCTCTGATGTGTACATTTTCCCCCATTTGGAAGGAAATTTTGGTGTGCATTCAAACAGATATGTGGTACCCTCATTTAGGATGACTATCATTCAATGCTTGCATGCTTGCACAATGTCTAATAATACCATCAACCAGGGGAGAAATACACAGTTTAAGAACATGTTGTTTATTTATAACTAACCTGGAATCGACTGGGGTGTTAACACCACTGCAGGAAGAGGCCTGGGGGCAGTAGCTGGCCTAGATAAAGCCACAGAGACCTGATTGGTCATAACAAGAGGCTTCTCGTGTCCCTGGAAGATTCGTAGTTCCTCAGGATGTATCCATGTTGAATCCAGAGCAAATGCATTGTTTAAATAGATCTGTCCAAGATAGAGGGAGAGGGGAAGGAAAGCAAAATAAATCTGTGGTTCATGATATAATGCAACTGACTGCTATAGCTTCTTGTTTTCTCTAACATTCATTGAAACTTCCATTATCGGATTGCCTCTGGCTGTCTGGAGACTTTCTAATTATTAGAATTATGTGTGCCTCCCGCAAGTGATCTGATAACACTGTATGGCTTCCTAAATAGCATTGTCAGAACTGGGATACCTTTAAAACACTGAAACAGAAGGTTATTGCATCAATGAGGAGAGGAAAATAATTCCAAGACACTGCTACTACTTGGTGTGACCCTGTCACTCATTATGGGTTGTTAAATCTGAATTCGTTTGCCAGTTGAAGCCTGAGGAATCAGGGGCAATAACTTAGCTCACTTAACTATATTACTTCTTAGTAAGAGGCGCCAAAAACCCTTGGTCTTTCTCATGTTTTGACTACAGCTCCCATACTCTTTTAAAATGAGTAATGCTGACTGGTTGTCTGGTGGTTAAAACCCAAAACATATAGAGGGACATCATTACTTTATGTCATATAAAACTACTCAGTATGTTAAATCAAGTGCTAATAAAATATTTAATTATATTTTTATGATGTATTTTGAATTCAAGAATGTTTCACACAATTTATTATTTTGCCAGTGCTGAGGTAGGGTAACTGGGTAAATACAGATCTAGTAACACTTTTTCCTAGGACTGTTACTCATTTAAAGGAGATGATTAATCATCTAAGTGCTAGTTCATCAATAAATGCATTAATCAATAAAAATTGCACATGAAGAAGAAGGTTGGGATGGTCTCAGTTGCTTTCAGGCTGGCTTGAAGCTGTAGCGTTTAGATGACACATGCCTTGAAGCCAATAGAAAAGTACCATTATGTAGAGAAAAAGTTTTTCAAAAAGAAGCAGCTTTTTTCCGCTTCTTTCTGGCTTGAAGCCATGTCATGTGGTCATGACATGAGCGCTCCAGCTGCCTTGGGAACCAGCAGTGTGGTTGGTGGGGTTTCAATGTGGCTTCAGAAAAGGCACCTTCAAGCCACTTTTCCCTGTCCATCTGTTTTGCCCCACTGAAATCAAAAGGGCTTAACTGTCAATGCAACCCACTCTGAATGAAGAAGCATATTTTACATGGAGATAATGGATACATATCATAGCAGGCCCATAGGAAATACATTCCTACTGTCTTTGAGGAAAGAGGGATTGCCCTTTTTAAAGACACTACTTGCTGCTTGCCAATTTTATAAGAAATACATACATACATTAGAAATACTGCCCCAAATCCTATTGTTAGTCCTGACTAGAGTAGGGCCACTGAATCAATTTGATTATCTATGTGTAGATGCCTCCATTCAACAATTGATTCAATGAGTTTAATCTAGTTGGAACTAACCAGCAAATTTCCATCCAATGAGTTCTAAAGATCTTACTTCCCCTTAAAATCAATGGGACAAGTTAATTGGTGAAGTAAAGGTGAAGGTGAAGAAAAGAATGGAGCAGTCGCCTATGATAGGATACGCTAGTATGTCTAGGGCTCTTTAGTTTAGAATACTAAAATCCAAGGTCATCAACTGAAGCTGGATGATAGGAACAGACAAATAGCAAGTGTTGTTATTCTCAGTATGGAAACGACTTTATTATGTATGCCTGCATGTTCATATTAAAGATGAGGATTCTCTGAAGAAAAAAAGAGATAGACACACCAATATAGTTGAATAAATAGTAATTCATACCCAGACTTTTAAGATCTGAGCACACAAAATCCCTGGATGGATAAATCTATGCATTTCAGCTTCTCCCATATCCCAAATCTGAACAATATCCAAAATAGCAGTAACTTCGTATAAAAATGATTCTGTAGCATTGTAACCTTTCCTCATAGAGAAGGTGAAAAAAAATCATCTCTGATCAGAATTGGTTTGAACAGCTAAGCAAGTCCATGATCTGTTGTAGCCCTAAGGTAATATGTAAAGTATTGTTTAGGTTGTTGGGTGTTGTTACAAATAGGAAGTCAAACCATCATCAACACCATTATCATTATCATCAGGTTCACCAGTACATATTCAGTAGCAATAAAAATAAAAATGTGGTCCTGTTTGATTCCAGTTCAACCCAACATGTGTTTAGTAACTAGGTCACCATGTATGAGGCAACCAGTCCAGTTTTGATTCACTTGGAAAAATTCAAATATAATGATAACATGGACAATGTGATATGTATATTATGGAATAAGGTAATAAATCTGTAATCTAAAATCATATTTGGGTGTTCCTCTTACTATGTATGTGAACACATCAGCCAGGACTGGGACCATGCTGTGTACCTTTGACACTGCTTGTGTCACATTACCCTTCCCACTGATATTCACACATAGGAAGTGCATATTTGTAGACAGAAGGTTTATGCATGTATAAGTGAAGGTTTCAGGGGAACCAGGAGACACTATAACAAAGGGCTCCCATTTATGTGGTGGCCTCCATGTGCACAACTGTATACACAGAGACCTATTTTAATGTGCTATCTATTACAGATACCAATGAGAGAGGCAATGTAATATGCATGATGTTGAAAGCAGAGATGTACAGCATGGTCTTACTCCCAGTTTGCTCCTGTACACAATAAAATGAATGACCAATTCAGGTTTGCATATTAGTCCCATGACAATTTTAATTTGTCATATATATATTCTTAAAATTAAACTTGAAATATCTCTTTTTCGGGGATGATTTGTTCCCGATGCATGTTGTAAATCAGATTTGATTCTAAGCTGCAATATTTAACCAAAAGACTCACCACAACATATCCATCACAATGCTAGCCCAATTCACAAAGGGCATCATATTCTTTCACAGTGTAAATCATGCCCAAATATCCTGTACCTCTAAAACCAGTTTACTAATGATATAACAGGACCAGGAGATCCCAACAATATGTTTCCTGGCATTCAGCACTAATTTCCTGTTAACGCCTTCTTCTTGGAATCAACCTCACCGACTTCACAGCAGTCACTAATAAATCTCATTGTCCTATCTCAGAACTTTAATATGGCCAGAAGGCAGAGTGCAGCCTTCAGGCTATATGATTCCCAAGTCTGTTTTTCTGGGTCATTCACCCCTCCAGGGCACTCTTTTTTTTCCTCGTGCCTGGAGTAGCAACCCACCTTTAAAAGAGGATGTCTCTGAATTGTTTAATTGTCTCTGAATTGGCTCAGGTCCAACTTATCTTAGGGACTACCTCTCCCCGTACGAGCCCCCCCCCCCAAGCTCTGGTGTTCTGGGAGGAACCTGCTACAGCCCATGAAAAACAGGCTGTTGCAGGCCTCCCAGAGAGCCTTTTCTGCCTCTGCTTCCAGGCTATGGAAAGGTCTGCCGGATGAGATCTATCTCATTATGACGTTAGATCATTTCAAAACAGCTTTAAAGATGTATCTCTTCCGGCAGACCTTCCCAGAAACCGTATAATCTTCCAGGCTCCTAGAACTTCCCAGATAATTCCCAGGCCTTCTGCATTTTGATGTCACTTCATGGTGCTAAGAACTGTGGGCTTTAATATGCTTGTCTTATTTTATTTTATATTAATTTGTTTTAATCTTTGTTAGTTTAATTCTGTTTTAAGGGGTGGGAGGATGGGGATGGGATTGTTGAACTATTTTAACTGTAACTGTTTTTTAACCTTGTTGTACCCCACCCCAATTGTTCAGACAGAGGGGCAGGTAAGAAATAATAATAATAATAATAATAATAATAATAATAATAATATAAAAAAAAAACCTCAACTAAAAATAGAAGTAGACTTTAGGGTGTTGGCAAAGGCTCCTAAGGATACTCTGAGCAAGATCCCTTATTCTAAACAATGTATATATCGACTATAGATATCTACCTAGCCATTCACTACATTTTGAATCTCTGACAACCTAGAATTTCCCAGAGGATTGTGTATCTTCCCCCCCCCCCCCCATAGACCCTTCTCCCCACTGTCCTGCACTAGGTGTTCCTTAAAGCTTCCTTGACCTGTAAAAGGTTGCCCCTTCTCCTAATCCTTGGCAGAAGGTCAACAGGCAACAGCATTCTGCTTTACCTGGGAGCCTACAGGCCCATCCAGCTTTATCCAGATTTAAAGTTGAAGGCGAGAGGGGAGATATTTCACTTCAAGTCAACAACAACTTACCCTTTAGTACCTTTCAAGCGCTACCTTTACCATTAGTTAAAGTAAGTCAACAGGTAGCAAAATGGAGTGGGATGAGAAGTGCCAGACTTGTGGCTATTCTTCCTGAAACCCTATTGGCCATTCCCTAAAGATACACTATCTAGTTTGTGCAGCAACCAGAGGTGCCTGTCATTTCCGTGTCATTGGGGTATTGAATCTGAGTTTGCATATGAACTTTTAAGGAACTGAAATCCCTCGAATAGGTTCAGCATCCCGAGTAGATCCTTTAAATCAGGAATGGATTCATCACCCCAATGATGCCGAAGACACTCACCACCACTGCCTTCAGCTCCTAAAATGGCCTGCTGTAGCTCATCCCTATTACTGAAGTAAAATTTCTGTGGCATTCCAATCAGCATGTGTACATATATAATAGGGGAGGGATTATATTCTCATTTGCTTCAAGGGGCAAAATATCCTGAGGTTTTGGTTTACTAACATTAATTCTAATCAGTTATTATAATCCATAAATTATAAGGAGTAACTGTTAATAATTAGCATTTCTCATAATACTGAAAGGTGACATTATTATATTTTAAATATTGTTTTTAAAAAATGAATATATTTAAAATCAAAGTATTTGTGCAACCACTTATCAATACTGCTGTAGTAGATTAATATTGCCAGCTTTTTAAAACACATACACACATGCACACACAATTTTTAAAAGTATGAGGGGTATGTTGAACTTACCTTACAATTTGGTAGTCTCTTTTCTATCCAGGTTTTTGCAGAATGGGGAGGACCAGTAGTTGTGTATACATGAGGAAAAAGGGGAACAAGCTCCACATTTGAAGAAGGTGAATATCCTATCACAGGAGAATGAGCTCCAAACATCCACTAAAATAAAATGTTTAAAAAGGTGAGAGTACTCTAAAATAAATCATTCAGTAACAATTGCTACATTTCATTGTTCAGGTGTTTTGTTGTTGTTTTTAAAAAGTCTGTTATATACATTTGTATTTGCAAGCACATACTATGTCATTCTATGCCTTCCAACTTTTCCTTTGAAATATGGAGAACTGTTTTATTTAAATGTGCAGTTCAATTATTAGTACTACTACTGCTACCACGAAGCCTATTTGCTTATGCAGCAATGGTATACAGTACTAATGATACAAGGTAACTGTGAACCAAGCGTATGTACACAAAAAGCCTCTATGCAATTTAAATTTGTTAAGCATGGCAAATAAGTGGAGAGCAACTGGCATCTAACTAAAGCAATGGAAATCTAAATATGTTTGGCTATAATTTTGCTAAAATGGCCTAATTTATTGAAGTTGTATGTTAAATGGAATTTGGCAGAAATCTTACTACAAGATGAATAATCTTAATTCACTTCTCTATCACACTTTTGAAATATAGCCAATTTCATCCACATTATACATTGCCCAACACTTTTTCTTGATGCTGCATGAATCTGGCAATATTGGCTGCCATGGCTATACGCATGACAAAACACAGAATTTCACTGCTGTGGGATCCTGAGCTAGTTTTCAGTCCTAGCATCATGTCACAGGTCATGCCCCTGCACAGATGTAGCAGTGACTGCTATCCATCCCAAACTTCTATTTTTTCCACACAGTGACATCCATAATGAGGATATTAGCAATCAAGCCAAGAGTTTTCAAACCAAACTATGTTATACACAAACATCATAAATGCACTATAACTTTAAGAATAAAGATTCCAAGAAATTTCACTTGCAACAGCTTGTGAAGGGTATACGTGTGTGTGGCTTTTCTGGGATTTTTTGTTTTCATTCCTGAACTGTTTTAGCATTTTCTTTTGAATATATGGGCAAATGAAAGAGAAGGCACTACAGAGATATTTCTCTTAGGCTCATCACTCATGGAATCTTGCACTCATTTCAGCTGGTATATATTTCAGTGTAAAGTCATGATTCTCCAAGTTAATACATTATCATCCAGTCCTAGAGTCTGGCCTTCAGCTATCACTGTGCTCTGTTTTTTTTAGTTACTAGGACAAAATACTAAGGTATGTTTCCAATGATTTAACTGAAAAGCTAGAAATTAGTCAAAAAAATGCAGAGCCTAGATGTTTTAAATGAAACAGCATTAAATCTATGTCAGAAGCATTAAATGCCATAATTCCATAATTAGCATAGTCAATGAAATTTAAAGCATGTGTTCAAATACTTAAGACTTCAGAAATCCATAGTTATTTTAAAATATGCCTTACCACCCTGATAAATAATTGAAAAAAAAATTCATAGGAGAAGTGCTGATGAGATTTATTGCTCAGATTAATATGTGATCAAGACCAGTTAATATCTCTTACAGAACAGCAAAGAACATGAGAGAAAAGATACTGAATTTAATTGCTTATGATAGCATTTTTTTTAAAGATATGCCTGGTCTATGTTGTCATAATAAACTCAAAATGATTGAGGAGGGTTAATCCTAATGAACAGACATCTAAGCTGCCACCCACTCTCTTCCATGATTAAAATAAACATTTTGCAGATTTCTAAACATGATGGAAAACACAAGTTCCTAGACATTAAATACCTCTAGTGGCCAGATTCTGACATAACAACTGGGTGGGGAAAATATTGCAACAGATCTTCTTTTAAATCAGCTTCTTCCTACACCTTGAGAGAATGCTACAGAGTTCATAAATACTGTGAAAGCATCACATCGTGTCTAATGAGCCTATTAGTTGTTTCAATATGCTGGTCCAATATGCTAGAGCTTTAAATGGGAAAGACAGCTTAATCTAAACATGATAGGAAAACAACATTTGCCCTATCAGAATAACCTTTGCATAGCTTTTATACAGAGGGGTTTAATGCAACGTTACAAACTAAATGGAAGGTTCTTTGCTATGTAAGCAAAACGTTCAGAACTGATTAAAAATAGCCTTCTAGCTTATTGCTAGTTTGTGGACTAGGATTCAACTGCAGTCCGTGTAACTCAGTCTCTTCAGTTGAGTTTCCCACTGTAAACGCTTCTACATTCTGTTTGCCTGCTGCAAAACCAAACTACTCCTGATGAGTATGCTATCACCAGGAAGTAATATTAAAGAAGTAGAAGGACATTCCCCACTAATGTAGTCCTAACCAAGTGGTGGGATCTTTGTGACCAGAGAATAACCCCTAAATATCAAAAAGCTCCATTTTTTCCTCAGAAAGCTTACACACACTTGGTGTGCTCCTTTTCCTAATAGTGTATTAAAGAAGCAGAAGGGCACTCCTTACTGCTATGGTCCCAGCGAAGCAAAGAGATCTACATGATTAGAGGACAGCCCCTAAACAGCAGAAGGCTGCAATTTTTGCTCAGGAAGCTTATGCATTTGGAGTGCTCCTTTTCCTACTAAAGCATTAAAGCAGCAGAAGGGCACTCCTGTTGTCCCAAAGAAGCAAAGAAATGTACGTGAGCAGATAATAGCCCCTAAATATCAGAAAGCTGCCAATTTTGGTTCAGAAAGCCTACCCATTTTTGAGAGCTCCTTTTTCTAATAATGTATTTTAATGGCACTACTATAGTTCCAAGGAGGCAAACAGATCTGTATGAGCAGAGAATAGCCCCTGAATATCAGAAGGCTTTTGGTTCAGAAAGCCTACCCATTTGGAGTGATCCTTTTCCTAATAATATATGTTTAAAAAGTAGAAGGGCACTACAATAGTCCCAATGAAGCAAGAAAATCTACATGAACAGAGAACAGCCCCTAAATAGCAGAAGGCTGTCAATTTTGGTTCCGAAAGCGTACATATTTTGGAGTGCTCTTTTTCTTAATAATGCATTTTAAAAAGTAGAAGGGCACTACTATAGTCCCAAAGAGGGAAACAGATCTGAATGAGGAGAGAATAGCCCCTGAATAGCAGAAGGCTGCCAATTTTGGTTCAGAAAGCCTATCCATTTTGGAGTGCTCCTTTTTCTAATAATGTATTTTAAGAGCACTAGTATAGTTCCAACGAGGCAAATATATCTGTATGAGCAGAGAACAGCCTCTGAATATCAGAAGGCTTTTGGTTGGAGAAAGCCTACTCATTTTGGAGTGCTCCTATGCCTAGCAATGTATATAAAAAAAGTAGAAGGTAGTCAGAACAAAACAAATAGAACTGTATGAGCAGAGAATAGCCTCTAAATAGCAGAAGGCTGCCAGTTTCGGTTCAGAAAGCCTAGACATTTTAGAGGGCTCCTTTTTCCTAACAATGTATTTTTAAAAAGTAGAAGGACACCACTACAGTCCCAAGGAAACAAACAGATCTGTATTAGCGTGGGGGGGGGGGGGAGAACCTAAATAACAGGAGAGTGCAGTTCTTGCTCAGAAAGCATACACATTTGGGGGTAAGTTTCTTTAGTTGCAGCTCAAAATAATAATAATAATAATAATAATAATAAAGAAGTGCCCTCTCTGTGCGGTTGATGATGAAAAGGGACGAGCTCAGCATGAGCAAGAGATGGGTATTAATATTTAATGTGGTCTCCCTCTCTGTCTCTTTCTAGCTTTGGATGCATCTACTGTGCGGAAGGGATGTGTTTTGGCACTGCTTGGACTGGCATGGCTCAATGCTATGGAATTCTGGGAACTGCAGTTTGTTGGGGCACCTCTGGTGCCCCAACAAACTGCAGTTCCCAGAATTCCATAGCATTGAGCCATGCCAGTCCAAGCAGTGCCAAAACAGATCCCTCCTGCACAGTAGATGCATCCAAAGTCTCTGCAAGGCTGGAAGTGCATGAAAGCACTCGATTGCCAGGAGCGCAATGGAAAGGGCTCACTTCAGCACCACAGAGCTCTGGACAGCGACCCAAGGAAAAGCCAGGCTTCCTAGTAGAGCTTTCAAACTAAGGATCGTTTTGCTCCTTCCTGGACTGAAAAGCAAGGGAAGGGGTCCTCCAAACCAAGGAAGACCAGGGCCCGGAAAATTGGAGGACATTCCTGGGGGGAAAAATGATGGACAGGACAGGACAGGAGGCAAGCAACCCAAGCTAAAAACTGTGCCACCGAGGCAAAGCACAGGCTCTTAATAGAGGACCTTCTGGACAAGGAGGTGGAAATGTAGGACCTCATGGGGGTCCTCAAGGCAACCCAGGAAAAATGGAGGACAAATGAAAGAAAGGGGGGGGGGATCACTCATAATAAATGCATGCTTCGCAGCCAAGCTCCAAAGAGAGGACCTTTGAAGCATCCCTGCTGGAGACAAGGTGGAAAGAGAGAGGTGCTGACTTACCTGTCCATTGAAGAAAGAGGGTCCCTGGGGCTCTGGTCCCAGGAACGGAGCCAGGAAAGGGTCTCCGGGGAGCTGCCAGGCAGAGAGCCCCTGGAGCAAAGGCGGGGGTCGAGGGGGCGACGGGGAGAGGAGCATCGGAGGGGGCGGAGGGGCCACCACGGTCCCCCCAGCTGAGCTGCCTCCCATCCGCAGGAGCCCGGCTCCAGTGGGCAGCATCCAGAGCCAAGGGGGCTCGGCATTCCCGCAGGGCCACAGCAGAGCAGGAGGAGGAGGAGGAGGCTGGGGCGGCTGCCGCTTGGCTCTCAGCACCGGGAGCATCCTACATCTTAGAGTTGGATCCAGCGCTGGAGAAGGAGGAGGAGGAGGAGGAAGAAGAGATGCCCATCGGTGCCTTTCTTCCCCTCCGCTCGCTCGGAAGGATGCTGCACGGCCAAAGGCAGAGCCGGATGGAGCAGAGCCACTTGGTTCGGGGGAGGGGAAGGGCTTCTGGGAACCCCGCCCCCTCACAGCCCCTCCTACCTGGCCATCATCACCACTTCTCCTGCTGCACAATCATCATCATCATCATCACCACCACCATAACTTCTCTTGCTACACCACCACCATGACCACCATCATCACCACTTCTCCTACTGCACAATCATCACCACCACCACCATCACATCTCTTGCTACACCACCATCATCACCACTTCTCCTACTGCACAATCATCATCATCCTCATCACCACCACCACTACCACCACTTCTCTTGCTACACCACCACCACCATCACCACCATCATCACCACTTCTCCTACTGCACAATCATCGCCACCACCACCACCACCATCACTTCTCTTGCTCCACCACCATCACCACCACTTCTCCTGCTGCACAATCATCCATCACCACCACCATCACTTCTCTTGCTACACTACCACCATCATCGCCACCATTATCACCACTTCTCCTGCTGCACAATCATCACCACCATCATCACCACCATCACTTCTCTTGCTACACCACCATCATCATCACTTCTCCTGCTGCATCATCACCACCACCACCACCACCACCCTGCTTCCCCTGCTGCACTAGCAACATCATCACCACCAACACCATCACTATCATCAACATCACTTCTCCTGCTGCACCACCACCATCGCCACCATTACCTCTGAACCACCAAAGCTCCTCTGAACCATCATCATCACCACCAGCACCACCTCTCCTGCTGCTGCTGCATCATCATCTCCATCAACTTTCTTGGCAATCCTTCCTCCTCTCAGTCAATTGGCTTGTTGGCCCCTTCTTCAAGCCTGGAAAGTGAACCCATCCTGGGTTTGTTTGTTTGTTTGCTTGTTGCCAGGTTTCCTCAGACAGGACTTGACTTCCCCTGATGTTGAGATAGTGTGGGCCTGGCCCATGCTCACTCCAGTGGATTTCCAGGGCAGAACTGGGAATCGAACCTAGGTCTCTGCAAAGTCGTTTCATCTGAGGCTGAGAGTATGTGACGTGGCCAAGATTACATGCTGTCAGTCTCAGGGGAAGGCCATAGGCAAAGCTCCTCTGAACAAATCTGGACAAGAAAACCCCATGATAGGCTCGTCATAGGATCTCCATAAGACAAAAATGTCTTGAAGGCACACAACAAGAACATGCTCCTGAGAGAAGACCAATGGAGAGGGATGCTAGTAATGGTTGCTGTTGCTGTTGTTGTTGTGTGCCTTCAAGTCTGATTTATGGAAGGTGGACCTACCATGGGGCTTTCCTGGCAGGTTTCATCAGAGGGGGATCTGCTATTGCCATCCTCTGAAGCTGAGAGTGTGTGACTTGTCCAAGGTCACCCAGTGAGTTTCCCTGGTCCAGCTGGGAATTGAACCCTGATCTCCAGAGGCATAGTCTGACAGCCCAAGCACTATGCCTTGCTGGATCTTGAGATGGATAGAGGACAAAGCCAAAAAGGAGAAGGAGAGCTGGAGAAGCCTACAAGGGATCAGAAGGTGTTCCTTCTGGATCAAGAGAGAAGAGGGAAAGTGAAGAGAGGAGGGAGGAGATGAAAGGGAAAACAGTGCCAGCGAGGTTTTAGTGTTCCACTTAGATTTTAGTTCGAATCCCCACTTGGCCATGGGAACCCATTGGGTGACCCTGCACAAGTCACACTCTCTCAGCCTCAGAGGAGGAGAGCAACGGGAAATCTCCTCTGAATAAACTTATGAAAACCCCGCAATAGACTCCTCTTAGGGTCTGCATACATGGGAAACAACTTAAAAGCACACAACAACAACATAGTCAGCCAAGAGTTGGCTCCACTCGAAACTCCAAGGGCCTCTGTCCATGTGCAGATTGCTTTCCCCTCCTTTTATAGTCACCCCCCCTCCACTTCTACAGTGAGACTGGAAAAGGACTTCCCCTCAGGCCCAGGACTTTACATCTCCCTTCTGACAAATTCAGCCCCTTAAAGTAAAGAGAAGAGAAGACAACAACAACAACAACAAGATAATTTAGAAGGTGGGGAACAGAGGAATGGAAAAAAGGTGACATGGATGCAAAGACAAACTTAAAAAGAAAGGAAGGGGTGGGGAGAAGAGATAGATTGGAAAGGAAGGGAGGAATGTGCAATCTGGGAGAAGATTCACTCAGCTGTAAATAATGTTTCTTGGAGCCGCTTTGAAGGGTGCAAAAGAAACCCAAAGGGAATGGTCAGAGTGACTCAAACATGACTAATGTGTTTAGAGGATTTTCCAAAGACAGATCCCATAAAGCATGTTCAGCAAAACATCTTAAGCCCATCTCTCAATGCTCTGGGAAATTGAGAAATGGTGCGTCTGCACACAAGTGTGTGCATGTGTGTATAGATTAAAATAGAGAGGGGGGGGTGAAGTTGTATAGTGGTTTGAGTGCTGGGCAGAAACCTAGGAGATCTAGGTTCAGTTCTTTAGTGAGCCATGAAACTCACTGGGTAGCCTTATGCGACTTATGTTCTCTGGGCCTGACCTGCCTCATAAGGTGGTTGGAAGACTGAATTGGAAGGAGGAGAGCCAAGAATGCTACTTTCAGTTCATAGGTAGAAAGATTAGGATGAGGAGGTAAATCATAAATTGTCATTAAACTACAACAATACTGAGGAAGGAGTCTGGGGTTTCTATACTTCTTTCTAGAGAAAACGAGGGTTTCCTAAGTGGTGGTATTACTAGAAGTACTAATTGGTGCTTCCCCCCCCCCTTTTCAACTGCCTTATAATGTATGTATTTTCATAGAATCATGGAGTTGGAAAAAACTATAAGGGCCATCCAGTCTAACCTTCTAAAGGGGAAGCCAGGCATAGTCAGACACGCATTCTAGACTTTAGGAGAGCTGATTTCAATAAACTTAGAGAAATACTGGGGGAGATCCCATGGTCAAGAAAACTAAAAGAGAAGGGAGTTCAAGACGGATGGGAGTTTCTCAAAAAGGAGATACTGAAGGCGCAATTTCAAACAGTTCCAATGAGGAAGAAAAATGGGAGGTGTCTCAAGAAGCCAGGATGGATGACTAAGGAACTTTCAACTGAGATAAGCCTTAAACAGAACATGTATAAGAAATGGAAAAATGGGGAAATCACGAAAGAGGAATTCAAACAAATAGCCAGCACATGTAGGGGTAAAGTCAGAAAAGCTAAAGCACAGAATGAACTCAGGCTGGCTAGAGAGGTTAAGAACAACAAAAAGGGCTTTTTTGGGTATGTCCGAAGCAAAAGGAAGAAGAAGGAAACAGTAGGGCCACTGCGTGCAGAAGATGGCAAAATGCTAACAGGGGACAGAGAAAAGGCAGAATTACTCAACACCTTCTTTGCTTCAGTCTTCTCAGAAAAGGCAAAGGGTGGTCAACCTAAGGATAATGGAGCAGAAGACAGAATAGGGGAATCTCAGCACAGAATAAGTAAAGAGATAGTACAGGAATACCTGGTTAACCTAAATGAATATAAATCTCCAGGACCAGATGAACTACATCCCAGAGTATTAAAAGAACTGGCGAATGTAATATCGGAACCATTGGCAATAATCTTTGAGAACTCCTGGAGAACAGGAGAAGTCCCAGCAGACTGGAGGAGGGCAAACGTTGTGCCCATCTTCAAAAAGGGGAAAAAAGAGGATCCCAACAATTATCGTCCAGTTAGTCTGACATCAATTCCAGGAAAGATTCTAGAGCAGATCATTAAGCAGAGAGTCTGTGAACATTTAGAGGCCAATGCCATAATCACAAAAAGCCAACATGGGTTTCAGAGAAACAAGTCTTGCCAGACAAATCTGATCTCTTTTTTTGATAAAATTACCAGTTTGGTAGATGAAGGGAATGCTGTGGATATAGTATATCTTGATTTCAGTAAGGCCTTTGACAAGGTTCCCCATGACATTCTTGCAAACAAGCTCGTAAAATGTGGGCTAGACAAGGTAACCATTACATGGATTTGTAACTGGTTGACTGACCGAACTCAAAGGGTGCTCAACAATGGCTCCCTTTCATCCTGGAAAGAAGTGACCAGTGGGGTCCCACAGGGTTCTGTCCTGGGCCCAGTGCTATTCAATATCTTTATTAATGACTTGGATGACAGAATTGGGGGCATACTTATCAAATTTGCAGATGACACCAAATTAGGAGGAGTAGCCAATACTCCAGAAGACAGGATTGAAATTCAGAATGACCTGAATAGACTAGAAAGCTGGGCCAACGCTAACAAAATGAAATTCAATGCGGAGAAATGTAAGGTTCTGCACCTAGGGAGGAAAAATGAAATGCACAGATATAGGATGGGGGACATCTGGCTGAATGAAACTATGTGTGAAAGGGATCTAGGAGTCCAAGTAGACCATAAGTTGAACATGAGTCAGCAGTGTGATGCAGCAGCTAAAAAGGCCAATGCTATTTTAGGTTGCATCAATAGAAGTATAGTGTCTAGATCAAAGGAAGTAATAGTGCCTCTCTATTCTGCTTTGGTGAGGCCCCACCTGGAATACTGTGTCCAGTTCTGGGCACCACAATTCAAAAAGGATGTGGAGAAACTGGAGCGGGTCCAAAGGAGGGCAACTAAGATGGTGAAGGGTCTGGAAACCATGCCCTATGAGGAACGACTTAGAGAGCTGGGGATGTTTAGCCTGGAGAAGAGAAGGTTAAGAGGTGATATGATAGCCCTGTTCAAATATTTGAAGGGATGTCATATTGAGGAGGGAGCAGGCTTGTTTTCTGCTGCTCCAGAGACCAGAACGCGGAGCAATGGATGCAAGCTGCAGGAAAAGAGATTCCACCTCAACATTAGGAGGAACTTCCTGACAGTAAGGGCTGTTCGACGGTGGAACACACTCCCTCGGAGTGTGGTAGAGTCTCCATCCTTGGAGGTCTTTAAGCAGAGACTGGATAGCCATCTGTCGGGGATGCTTTGACTGGGAGTTCCTGCATGGCAGGGGGTTGGACTGGATGGCCCTTGTGGTCTCTTCCAACTCTATGATTCTATGATTCTATGATTCTATGATTCTATCAATTGCAATTGATGCAATTGATTTTTCTACTAAACATGCCTTCCCATTTCCAATTGAGCATAACTGTGAAGCTAGCATGGCATCATGGTTTGAATGTTGGACAATGACTCTAGAGACCAGGGTTCAGTTCCTCATTCAGCCATGAAACTGACTGGGTGACCCTGGACAAGTCGCATGCACTCAGTCTCAAGGGAAGGCAATGGGCAAACCTCCTCTGAACAATATGCAGGGGTAACTGTGTTGGCCATTTAGCAAATTCAAACAAAAATCCATCAAGCAGTCATAACTTTATTGGCCAACCGAAATGCACAATATACTTGTTGCAAGCTGGCTTCTTCAACAGGCAAGATGTTACAAACCAAACGGGTGGGGGAAAAAAATTGAAGATGTTAGTAAGATGCCTGCATCTGTACAAATCTGGCCAAGAAAATCCCTTGATAGGTTCGCCTATTTTCTCCATAAGTCAGAAATGACTTGAAGACACACAACAACGACATGTTTCTGACGTAAGAAATGGCACTTTGCCAATGGGGTGCATGTGCTCTTTATTTCCACCTGGTGGTGTAGAGGATGTGGGAAATGTAAGTCCTCCCTGGTTGCCATGTTATAAACCACTCTAAGTAGAAGTAAGAACCTTTAGCTATACTGGGATTTGATTATACTAAAGTATTGTTAGATATACAACATTGAGGCAGAGCACTACATCCAGTCAGTCAATTCAGCTGTAAAGAATCCAGCAAATCAATTATTTAAGGGTGAGTAAACACTTATGTGAATCCCATTGCTTCAATGGCTGTACCCAGTTGGCTGTACCCAATAACAGAATGGGGAATCATGCTGCCTCCTCCAGATGTGTTTAAACTACAACTTCCATCAGCTCTAGTCAATGGTGAGGGATGATGGAAGCTGCAGGCCAACATCTGAAGGGATGTACTTTATCAACCCCTCTCCCAATTATAATCAGGAAATTATTCAGCTGAAGTCATATGAAAATGAGTTGGAGATGAACAAGATAATTCTTGTCCTCACATTTCTTTGACTGGAGAGCATCCTAATGTTCTCTTCCTATCTATTTAAAATGTCCCGAAATGGAGATTCTTCTGGTCCCCTCTGTTTCTCATTACCATAGAAAGCATGCTTAGTTGCTCCATCGCCTGTCCTGTTTTTGAAATATAAGATAATTTTTTAAAAGATATGCACACTTATGTCTTTTTACATCTGAAGATTTCACTTGGACTTTCAGATGCATCTCAGAGAATGGCAATGCAGAGAATAGCCTCTCTTCCACTTGGAGCAGCGTAGGCAGGCAGCTCAAAAAGGTCAGAGCCCTCTAACCTGACATTTGGCTGGGGACTTTCCCTCTCTCTTTCCCAGCTACAATATCTAATTCAGAACACCACACTTGATAAGGTTGGGATTATATTTTCCATTACTTTAGATTTATTACCTCTGGCATTTCACTTTGGATTCAGCTTTGAACTTCTTCTTCTTCTTCTTCTTCTTCTTTTAAAAAATGTACTTCTTAACTTTTGCCCCCTTTCACCAAATGGGCAAGAAATGCAGTTCTGTGTAATAGTCTTTAGATTTCCTGCTTTAAAATCTGACCACAAAAGGAAAGTCTTAACACTAGAACAATATATATACCTTGATTGTTTCACATAAGACAAGAAAGGGGACAAAATTAGGAAATTGAGGATATGGCTAGATGTGTGCAGATCCCAACATCTCCCCTTCTCCCCAGCTAACATGGCCAATGTTTTGTGATGGTGGCAGTTATAGTTAAACAACATAGGGGGACTACAAGAATAGAGGTTATCTTGTGATTTATATATGCATGTATGTAATATGTGTGTGTGCGCATTAGAGTGATTAGCAAACAGAATTATTGAATTGTATTAGTAAAATGCCTTGTGCTTCTGCCTTCTTCATCAGCTCAAAAGAAAAAAATGAGCTAGCTATATTACGGGAGCCAATGTAGTATACTTGTTTGATTCTTAGATTCTGAGAGAGCAGAACTCAAATCCCCACATGGCTATGGAAACCAACTGAGCAACCTTCGTTAACACACTCTCACAGGAAGGCAATGGGAAACCTCCCTCTGAACCACTATTGCCAAGAAAACCTCTTTGGGGTCCCCGGAAGTCAGAAATGATTCAAAGACACACAACTGCAAACTATTATAGCATAGAATATATTAATAATAATGTAATATATATATATATATATATATATATATATATATATATTAAATACACAAACATAGTGGTAAGAAAGAAACAGAAAGGTCCTTTCTTGTGCATTTTAAAAGAACCAGCTGAATGATTTGGATGGGTCATGAAATAGCCAGCTGAAGTCATAGCTGTCAGTCATTTCCATGCAAATAGCAGTGAAGCAGTCCAGTACAAAGGCAAAATGGAGTCAGAGTCACGTAGGATTAGTATGGTTTCAAGCAGCAATGAAGGAACAAGCCAGGGGCAAAATGGCAAGGGACAAATTTCCAGATAGAAACTGTTGGCTTTGAAAACTGGTGGCAAAGTTACTTTTGGGGTCCACAGCTCCCAGAATCCCCAGCCAATTTGGTCTCTGTCTAATTTTCAACAACAGGGCAAGGCAATTGACAAGCGCTAGTGGTAGACCTGGTATTCTGCAGAATCTTCTAAGCAAATAAATAAAATATCATTGTTACAAATGAAAAAAAAAACATGCCAGTGTTATATGCAAAACTAAACACCTTCAGTTCTAAACTGGACTGCCTGAGTTTTAATCTTAGTGTTGAAAATAAAGGTCATATGCACCATAAAGCAAGCAATTTGTACCTTGGGATTACCCAAGACTTCCTTATCCCCACTTAATCTTTTTGTGATTTCTTGTACATAGGATCTCTTCTCTGTCATTATTATGACTCATTTGTGCATGTGTATTTATATGGAAGTGGGACTTCCCAGAAGTACTCATCACTTGAGGAGCTTTAACTTCCGACATCATTTCACAGCCCCAACACATTCATGCTATGGATAAGGTCTATTTGGCCTTAGCCAAATAACGAGATGAAACAAGTGTTCTATCATATAGTTATTCTGATGTACAGTGTCATTGATTTATTTATTTACATGCATACCATGCCTATTCCCATAGCTTTTAGAGAAATAAATAATTGTTGTGTGCTTTCAAGTCATTTTCTCCCTTATAACTACCTTTAGGTGAACCTATCATAAGATTTTCTGGGGCTGAGAGTGTGTGACTCACCCAAGGTCACTCAGTGGGTTTTCATGGCTGAGTAGAGAAGTGAACTCCTGTCTCCAGAATGGTAGTCCAACACTCAAACCACTACAGTGCACTGGCTCTCAAATACTTACATATTGTAAGTACATGTAAATAGATATTAGTGTTGTTGTTGTGCACCTCCAAGTCATTTTTTTTTAATTTATGGTGACCTTAGGGCAACCCTAATCATGTATGGAGTTTCTACAGAGGGGGATTGCCATTGCCATCCTCTGAGGCTGAGAGACTGTGACTTGCTCAAGGTCACCCAGTGTGTTTATATGCTTGTGTGGGGAATCAAACCCTGATCTCCAGAGTCATAGTTCAGCACTCGAACCCCATGCTGGCTCTTGTGGATATTACAATTGTGTATAAATATACATATACATAAATGCACACTTGATATTTTGTTAGTAGCACTTGGTAGCTCTCTTTCCATTTCTGAAGACTATGTTATGAATAGCTAAAAGTTTCTTATAGGCTTGAAATTTTGTGATGGTTCACCATTCATTTAGACATTTTCAGGTTGTTGATTTTATCACATGAGTTATTTTCCATACATGTTTAATACATTATGTATTCTTTCAGTTGTTTTGGTGTTTGTATACATCATGTTCTTGTTAAGTATGAATACTTGAAATCTTATCTGTAGAATGCAACAATCCTAATTGTCCAACTTTTCAAGGGTGTAGCCTTCCTTGCCCTGAATCCAGGCCCATTAAAATGGTTTTGTGACATCTTTGATGGGAAACAATTGTTATTTCTAGCTAGAGTTCAGCCATTTAATCAGAGGGTTTTACAAAAGTATTAATTCTCCATTTTACTCTAGCTGGGACTACCAGAAGGTAGCATTACTAAATTGTTGGAGTATTTTAAGATACCTACGGTAAGTGCTGCATAGCAATTCTGTCCAGGTGAGAGCTAAGCTAGACTTACTTCACTTGTACTATATCAATGATTTCATGAAGAAGCAAGGCATGTTGCTATCAGTAACTGTGCTAAGAAATTATACGGCAAATAACATACAATGTATAACTGTGTCTGAAACCACTTGTATGCTCAGCTTCCAAAGATCTACAGCATCTAATTCAATACTGGCAGTTTTCTCATTTACTAATCTAGGCCAACATTAATTCATCCAGTAGAGGTCTGCCATCTAAAAGATTTTCTTTCCACGTGGTACCAGAGTTCTCTGACAGACAGGGCTAAATGTATCAGAAACTACACATCTCAGATTCTATAGTACTGAGTTATGACAGTTAAAGTGGTTAAAGTTAAATAACTGCATTATTTTGGCCATGGAGGACAATACAGGGGACACCCTTATTATCAGTAATCATGGTGACCACTGAGACTGAAGTGTTAGACCAAAGGTAGTATCCACCACACCTTGTCTCAGTTATTCTAGAATTGTTATCACAATTTGTAGATTACTTTTTGAAATCATTCCTTCTTTCCACATAATCATGTTTCAGATGCCGTGCACTTTTGACAGGAAACAAAATATTCAGTTATTCTTTCAGAAGATATTTTTGTAATGAAGGATGTGACTTCATTGTATGTCAATAGAAAGAAGGTTTAGATTTTATTACTGAAGTATTACAACAGTGAGAAACACAATGCATCAGCTAACTTTAATATTTCCCATGTTAAATTTGTTCTTGAAGCATGAACGCTTACATTCATGATGACACATGGCTCTGAAAATTGCTAGTCTATATGAGCAAAAGTTTCTCACCTCTGTAATCCAGTTAGTTTAC
The DNA here is from genome assembly GCA_034509955.1 of Urosaurus nigricauda. Lineage (NCBI taxonomy): Eukaryota > Metazoa > Chordata > Lepidosauria > Squamata > Phrynosomatidae > Urosaurus > Urosaurus nigricauda. Next base: position 195,347,947 of record JAOEGL010000003.1, on the reverse strand, counting down.
CATTAGTTGTGTACTTTTAGTATCTTAATGAGATTTTGTTCAAATGGAGTGATTCTTAGTTTTTCTTATAAGAATTTTGTTAATGACTAAATCTGGGAAAGCCAATCCTTAGCTCCAAGGCATTTGAGATTGTCTATGTTGGCTTCTAATACAATGTGCATATAGTGGCTTGAATGTTGGACTATGGATCTAGAGACCAAGGTTCAAATCCCTCCTCGGTCATGTAAACCTAATGAATGAATCTGGCTGAGTCAAACCTCTCAGCCTCAGAGGATGTCATTGCAAACATCCTCTAAAGAATCTGCCAAAATAACCCTGTATTAGGTTCACCATAAATTGGAAAAGTCTTGACAGAACACAAAAACAAACAACAATCAACAAAATAGGTATATTTGGTTTCTAAGCCAATAATCATTTTGTCATCATTCTAACAATGGAGAGAGAAAAAGAGACTTTTCTGAGGTATAATAGTTATTATCCCACACATCTGGGAAAAAAAATCCCTATAGAACATTAAGGATCAAATACAAATTTCTACATTAAAGAATTTTGGGTATTCTAATGTATTTTAGGGGATAAAAGTGTTCTATGTGCACAAGGGTATTTGTGAGTACAGAACAAGTGTCCAAACATTTATATTCAAAAAATGTATGCTTAAATGAGATGGAATATTTGTTTTGAATAACTAGCTTATTTTCTGTACAGTACATGTAACTAGCATAATTTCTGTGCCCTAAAAATACAGCCACTTTTACCAAAAATACTACTATGATGATTCCCAAATGACACTGAAGCCAGCCTTATTGTGAACCTCCAACATCAGAAAATAGATATATACCCTGAGGGGAAAACAGCTATTTTAATTTATTTGCAGAAAAACCTCATGATTTGACAAGGTAATTGACTACCTCCATAACAAAATGTGTCCCTACTGAAGGAATTATCTCCCAATGAAGGGCTATTCCTTATATCTGCATTTGGCAGACCACCTTTAACTGAATGCTTCAGTGACCCATGCAAGCATGTCTCCCACATATGGTGCACCATGCACTACTTTTCTAAATATAGTGGGCCCTTTGCATCCACTGGGGTTTGGTTTCAGGATCCCCGGTGGATACCAAAATCCATGGACCTTCAATAAAAACATGTGCAATGGATCAGGCCAAAAAATGCCTGAATAAGGATTTCTAGCTCTAATAAGAAAGAGCGTGAAGGCGGAGGTTGGGGAGGTCTGTACCCTGATTTGGAGCCGGGGGTGTTAGCCAGGGTCTAGGAAGGCCTGCCGGAAGAGACGTATCTTTAAGGCTTTCTTGAAGCCATCGATGGAAGTTATAAGATGCACCTCATCCGGCAGGTCATTCCACAACTTGGGGGTGACCGCTGAAAAGGCCCTCTGGGAAGTCTGCACCAGCCTGGTCTTCATGGGCTGTAGCAGGTTCCTCCCAGAGGACCGGAGTGTGCGGGGGGTGGGGGTTCAGATGGGAAGAGGCAGTCCCAGAGATAAGATGGACCCAAGCCATGTAGGGCTTTAAAGGTTAAAACCAACACCTTGTACTGTGCCCGGAAACTGATTGGAAGCCAGTGGAGAGCTTTAAGCACAGGTGTTATATGCTCTCTCCTGGATGTTCCTATGATGAGTCTGGCTGCCATGTTCTGGACCAGTTGTAGTTTCAGGGTTAAGCGCAAGGGTAGCCCCATGTAGAGTGTGTTGCAGTAGTCCAACCGTGAGGTTACCAGAGCATGTACCACAGTTTTCAGATCCCTCATCTCCAGGAAAGGGCACAGCTGGCGTATCAGCCGAAGCTGGGAACAGGCACTCCTGACTGTTGCATTCACCTGACTAGTCATGTGAAGCGACGGGTCAAGAAGTACCCCCAGACTGCAAACAGAGTCCTTCGAGGAGAGTGTGACTCCATCAAGGACTGGGAGTTGTATTCCCAAACCTGGTTTCGGGCCTGTGACTGTGAGTACCTCCGTTTTGTCTGGATTTAATTTCAATTTGTTTTCCCTCTGCAACATATCTCAGTTACAACATGGCATGACACAGTTCTTGTCTCAACTTGGTAAAATGCAATAGATTTGTTACCAGAGTTTTGTGGGTCACAGCTGTTTCTTGTTTATTTTTCAAAAGCCTGCATATAGATGAATTTTATGACATTGTTTTACATTTTGAGGTGACAATGTCTTTGAGGTCTAGTACTATGTGTATTTTGAAACAAAACATGACTCCAGGATACTGGATAATGTTCTGTCTGATAGAATGAGGGTTAATCATTGTGACAGGCCCTTTGGAGAACATTTTTATTTTGATGTCAGATGATGCATGTTTCAAGGCTGTCAGGTTTTGGCTTCACCACTTTTTAGGGCTGCAAGGATGTTGTTATTGTTATTCTTGTTTCATTGTGTCCTCTTTAATTTTTATAAGTCATAAAGAATGAATATTTCATTTAGAAATATACCAACCTTTTATTAATAACAATTGCATTACTTTCCTTTGGCTCTAGACTTTTCTCATTTCTCTTGCCCACTTCTGATGACAAAGTAATGAACTAGATGAGCTTTGGTGTCCTTGTGTTGGAGCCCATTCTACATTAATAACAGAAGGGGTTATTGGAGATCAATTGCATGAGGCAGGGAGCCACTCAGTGATTTCAGATTAGTGTTAGTTTATTAACAATGCAGTCCTGCGCAAGTCTGCTGAGAAGAAAACCTTACTGGATCCAATGGGACTGGCTCCCAACTATGGGGTCTAAATAAACATTTGAATTTTTGGTGTTTGGAAACAATGCATCCAGTTATTTAAAATAATTGTGATAAAAGTGATAGCAATGTTAATTTATGTTGCTAGAATTTAGGGGTTTGCAAATACCATAATTAAAAGGGTGCAATGCCATTTTTAAATATATGATTTTAGGGATATTAAGATTTTAAACTTATCAGAGCAGAGCTAGGAGTTGAGGTATACAGGAGTGTTTATTCATTCAGAATAATTCAAATGTGGATGTAGCCAGGCTATCTAAGATCTGCCTTGAGGAACAGATGGCAATAGTGTAGGATAACTTCTTTATTACTGGAATATAGTTTTTCTGTCCATTTAAATCAGTTCATTTGGAAATGCACCCAATAACATATATGAGCAAAACTTATCTAATATAGCAGTACAAATGAGTGTTTGCTTTTCAATTACAGCATCATGGTAAATGAGTGTACAATTAGTATGGAAAATAATTCTCATTCACTATGATGGGTGTTGCTGGACTGCAGCTTCCAGTGTCTCTTACTATTAACTATGCTGGCCTGAGTTGATGAGTGTTGACATCCAATAATATCCTTAGGTCCCAAATTTACCCACCTCTTTCCTATACAAATGCCACATTGGAAGATTTTATCCGATTCCTGTTTTAATGTATGGAATCCATGATCCCACAATAGAAGGGCATTCCAGCCTTGGACAGATTATGCATTTGTGGAATGGAAGAATTGAAGGATTTGGCTCATAATATCTCTGAAAATCTGATTTATTCTGGTATTAGAGGAACATATCTAGAGTCTTAATAAAGGAAAATAAAGCACTGAAAACTGCAAGAGGAATTAAGTGTCTATTATAAGGAACAAATTAGGCTCATACAGACTTTTTGGTAAGGGTTTATAGCTTTTACGAAAAGCTGCCTAGAAGCTGTTTCAGTCAAGTGTGGTAGGGAGCCTGAGCTCTGAAGGAACCAACTTATTCATGAAATGTATTCCCCTGGCTGTACTGGCCTTTGTTTTAATTTTTATTTATTTTTTTAAATGTTTCATGTATGTGAAGCTTTCAGTGTGGTTTGTTTCATTTTTTTTATATGGTCCATGGACTAATGCAATATAAAATGGTATATAAAATACATCCTTTCTCCAAATTTTATTGAAACCATGTCCATGTCATTATAACAGTAACTAAAATTATGGCTATACCACAAGTCAAGTTATCCCTCACTAGCTTGCATGGTAATGTTTTTATAATTTTGTAAGTGGGAAAATAATTAACAGTAGTTTGTTGCTTTATGAAAATATGAACGTTGGCCAGTAGTATAAAACAGAATATCATACTATATGCTTTATCTCCACTTCATCATTTAAAACAGAGCATACATCAGCAACGCAAGCCAGCACTTAAACCATGCCAAGAATATATATATCAAAATATTAAAATATATAAAAGAAAGAGAAATCACACCATGAAGCCAATGAGGAAGGCGGCAAGATATAGTCTCCTCTCCCTCTCCCTCTCTCTCACCCACCATTATACTCAGGGGGCGGGTGGTTCCCTACAAGGACTGCAGTACTGAGTTGGCTAAACGCTAGTGGTTGACCAGCAATAAATGGTTAATTACTAATAGGTTCACTGTTTGTGAAAAAAGGAGCCTCAGATAGGTTTTTGTCATATGCCAGCTGCTGCCCATGTAATTGGGCTATGGTGCTGTCTTGCTCTTTAAACTGCTGGGGAATTGGGGACAGATAATTAGACATTTCCTTAGTGCTACGAGGGGGTATCCAAAAGTTTTAATGATCACCTTTTTAAAAAATTGACAGAAAGTTTGTTTTGATTTGTAGTTGTTAACTTATCTCTATGTAGTCACTATTTCAATTTATACATTTTCCCCATCGTATCTTGACCCTCCAAATACCTGATATTGTAGAAGTCTGCAGATTGTGCCTGATGAGGATTTTACACTTTAGTCACTTCTGGCAGAGCCAGTCACAAAAATAAAGGACACACTGAGCTGATTTTCTCAGCAACGTGCACTTAGGGACCAATGATGACACTGACAAAATTTCATCAATATGCCATAATAACTTCCAGGTGATAATTATTACTTTACGATATCCCCTCATAAGGCGGAATCTGCAGACTTCTACAATATCAGGTATACAGAGGGTCAAGATACGCTGGGAAAAATATATAAATCTAGATAGTGACTTCATAGAGATAAGTTAACAACTACAAATCAAAACAAACGTTCTGTCAATTCTTTTTAAAGAAGGTGATCATTAAAACTTTTGGATACCCCTTGTACTTTGTGTGTTTTACTTTGTTCTCTAGTACAGATGAACGCATCATCCAGAAGCTTTTTTGACCATTTAATGAACTCAGACTGCACACCAGAAATCCTTCTGCTTTGATGAGTTCTTTGCATTTTCACAACTCTGCTATCTGCTTCTCAGAAATTGGGTCCATTTGTAAATTATTTATGTGAGTAGTTGTCATGATCAATAAAGTAGTGACTAGTCTTTTTTTTTCATAAAACCTTTAGCATTGTGGACATTTCCCAATCTACATAAAGTTGTGTGTTCATTATAAAAGGCTGTTGTATTTAAAATGGCAATATTGTATACTTTCAGACACATTCAAATAGAGGCGCCTATAGCATAATGACAAAGCAAATGTTTTACATGTGAGATGACCCAAGTGACATCTCCAGCTAAAATAGGGGAGCAACCTCAGCTTTCAATCATCTTGAGATCAACAGTTGTTGGAGAAAAGAAGTCAATATAATTGAAAAGGTTTAACATTTCAGTAGTAGAGTCTGCATTTTCTTGGGATGTAGTGGGAAACCTGTGGCCTCCAGAAATGGTTAGACTGCAATTCTCATCAGCCTTAGCCAACATAGACAGTGGCGTATCATGACGGAAGTTGCTGCCCAACATCCAGGGCAGTAACATTGGGACAACTTTGCAACAAGTTGATCAGATAGGGAAAATGCAGCAGATTTCATATTATTAAAAGGCATGGGATTGTCTGTCCCAGGTCACTTCACTTGTAGAGCTGAAAGAATTCTGTGCTATAGTTCTACCATCCAAATCTGTCTGTTGCAATGAACACAGAGAGCATATGACTGTTTGCTGTGAAAGGTTTTCTCTGATGAGTACACATGACAAACAGTGCCTGAATAAAAAGCTTGTTCATGTTGCCTCAGGTATGATGTATGCATGTAGGTATATTGTTGCTGGTTAGCACATTAGTGTTACATGATTATAGCACAGTATTTCTCCTTTAATCATCACTGCAACATCCTAAGCAATCCTGGAATATTTATCATTCCAGGATAAATAGAGGAATATTTAGAGGAATGCCAAAGAGCTCTCATGCTTCACCAAACTACAAACCCCAGGATTCGACAGGATGCAACTAAAGCAGTTTAAAGTGGAATCCTAGCACTATAATTTTGCCGTGTGAAAAAGCCCCTTTCGAAAGGATTTAAATGTATTTCAAAAGCTCAAAAAGGAGGCTTTACCTCCTTTTCCTTTGAGATTTAGCAAAAGAGAAACTCAGAGACCTTTTATTGTATGGATGTGAGAAGTTATGACTGTCTTAAATCTCTATGAGCTTCTTCAGAATTATAGCTCCATCCAAATTCCCTGTAGTCTGCAAAAAGGTATTTACAGCACAATCCTATGTATTGCTAGTCAAATGTTACTCCCATTGAATTCATTCTTCCCATTTAAGTGTATATAGGTTTGCAGCCTTCTTTTCTATTTATTTTTTTCAGTATGGGAAAGAATGTCCTGGCTTTAGGGTATCACAGAGAATCTCATTGACATCTTAGATTTATTGTTCAAATCAGCCCAAGGTTTGCAAAATAATACTGAATTTTTCACCTAGTTTTTCTATAAGTATGCAGGAGATAATCAAACTACATTATGGTCAACTTGAGTTTACAGCTGCCATTCAGAGTTCATTGCTGGATTTTACCAACATAGAAAAATGATTTCTGGAAGGTCTCAAGAGCAGACATTTTGAACCACCCAGCTTTTCTTTTTGCCTTATCAGAACTCCTAAGACATCCCAGTAAACCAGATGAATTTTCCCCTCCTCCCACCACCATCTTTAAAAAAAACAACAACAGTGAAAAGCATTTAGCAGACTAAAATGAGTAACCATTGTTTGACTATTTTGCTGCTTCTCTAATAGGAGCCAGGGAATAGCCAGAAGGAAAGAGACAATTAGTATAGTCTGCTGTATTACAGTAATTTGTTTCCAACAATGGCAAACACAAGCTGCTTCATAAATGGGTATAAAATAAACCTGCAATATCCTTAATCATGCAGAGCTGCAGGATGGGCTGGAGAGGGGACACACCACATTCTAATTCTAGCTGATGGATTACATAAAAATGGATAGTGTTTGAGGATAGTGTTTTTTCTCCTTACTGGTATCATTTAAATTTATTTGTTTCTAGTCCACCCAGAACATTAGGTTAGATCTTATTAATCAGTTCACATTCCCCATCGTTTTAGAAATTACAGCACCAATAAGGGAAAAAGATTACCTTTCAACGTCACTTTTCATATTATTTTCTTTTCACTTTTATAGATAGATAGATAGGTCTGAAGTATATTTCTTTCCTTATTATTAGTTAAATTTATCATTCACCTTTCCTCCAGTGATCAAGACAGCAAACATGGCTATTCTTTATACAACTTTATCACAAGAACAACCTTGTAAGAGCAGTTAAAATCCAGTATGGATTGAGAGGTTCCTGTACTCATGAGCCTCAGTATGATTTCAAGGACAATGACACTAGGGAGTAGAGCTACTGCAAGCCATGCACAGAAACAGCTGAAAGGCTTTCACCTCTATGAGCCTGACAGTCTCTGAATTCCCCAAGCTATAAACTGGAGGAGAGAGGAAAATGGGAAAAGTGGAAAACTTGGTGGTGGGTGGGAAGTGGATGGGTGGAATGAAGTGGATGGGTGGAGATGGAGAAGAGAGAGGGAAAAGTGATGAAAGGGACCCTTCCTCACCTATCAATGTGAATACAGCTTGCAATGCTGGATGATTGCAGCAGATTAAGTATTGTTGAGAGCATCACAAACTTGACCTTACCAATCAGGTTACTGAAGTATGGTGACTTACCACTGAATGACAGCACAGCCAGCCTGCTTCCTATATGCCAGAATATTTGATGTCACAGAGGGCTATATTCCACCCTGGGATCCTGAGAGGGCAATGAGAGCTGATAAAAATATCAATAAAACAAAATAAAACTGACTGAAAGCGCCAGTAATTGTTCACGTTAAATATCATGCAAGGGGCTCCTTTGATTTTAAAAGGTAAACTGCTACTCCTGGTGGTAATTTGCCCTCTCTTTGCCAGAAAAAGCAGAGCTAGGGCCTCAAAAACAGCCATTGTGAGTGGCATGTGGACTCAAGTTTATATTTTCCTTGTTTCTGCTTTTATACTTCCTTGATTGGTACAGGCCACCCTGCTTCAGCCTCCTGATCAATGATAGTTTTTTTCCCCACTAATCAGGTGTTGATACCTAATTTGCAATCCAAATAATCTCTGACCAAATAAAGTAACTGACTATTGAGCCAAAGTTACCAGGAAGCACCTTTCCTCATATTCTTCTCACAGTGATAGGTGGTAGCTCCAGTATTAGTAGGATGGTGCTGGACCTATTTAGGAAAATGATTCAGCACTTTCAAGATCTCCTTTTGGAACAAACTAGTATATTCACTGCCCCATTGGCATAGGATCCACCATCTACCACTCCTTCTCTAGCGTCTACCTGAATCTGCTTCCTAGGTGTGTGTCTTCCTTCTGCTTTTCCTAACTGTACATTGAGTCCTGTAGAAACTATGACTGATCCTTAATTTTGAAGCCATTGACCATTAAAGTGGTGTCAAAATGGATAGCTTCTGCAGTGCGAATGCTACTGTAGTCAGTCCAAGTTCCAGGCAAGACAGAAAAACCAAGGAGTAGTACCAGTAGATGAGTCAGTTGTCAGTACTAAGGCTGGAAGAGAACAGTCAAGATATTTATGGGCAGTTCTTCCAAGGTCACTTGTAACTCATTAGTACCTTAGTTTGGCACTTGGTATTTAATCTTAACTGGGCCCCTCCCTTCTAGGCGAACTGAAGGATGGGTAGGGATGCCATCTTCTGTGTCCACTGCCAGCTCCCCAGACGTCCAGATAGCATTATTAACAGATTCCTGGCACTCTGCTCTTTCCTCCTCATTATTTTGGTCTTGACTAGATGATGATTTCTTCCTGCTCCAGAAGGTTGGTTAACCGAGACTCTACTGTACTCTGAACCAAAAGATCCATATGCAAAACCTTCTGCTGCAACTCTCTATCTGCTACTGCCAACATTGGCATGTGTCTGCTTAGTCTCACCACACTCTGGGTATACCTGTATTCTGTTATTGCCTTGTGCACATGCTATGGCATCTCTCTGATCTGCCTGAACATTCACAGATATCCAGTAGTCAGTGGTGGTTGTTGGCTTACATGTCAGAGAGACAGTGAATCCACTCTTGAGCTTTAGTCTAAAATGCAAAGGAACTATCCAGAGTGCTGAACTCTCATTTGATAGCTTGGACAGCTCATTTATAGTATGGATTAAAACCCAGAGTGGATTTTCTTCTGCATTGATATGAAAGCCACAGACCACTTTTTTTGTTCTGCATCTCTGACTGGAACACTAGGGTCAAACAGAGCAAAATGGTAATCTCCAAAGATTTTTTTTACCTGTAATTGAAATGCCTGCCAGTTCTTTTACAGAGCAATTTACTGAATAATGGGACCTTCAAAATGTGCAAGTGATTGTGTATCATTATGAGAGCTAGAGATGGAGGGAAATGCAAAGCTGGATTATGATTTTGTGATGTAATATATTATGACACCTGGACTTGGTTTATTTTGCTTTTTCCCAAATTATGTATCAAAATAATAATTTAAAAAATATTTTAAAAGAAAGGTCTGGCAAATACAGATAGTTGCAGACTCACAGATTAAATGTGACCACTTACAGTAGGCCCTTTGTATCCATTGGTGTTTGGTTCTAGGACTCCCCATGGATACCAAAATCTGTGGATTCTCAAGTTCCATTATATACAGTGGGGTAGTAAAATTGTGTCCCTTGTATATAATGGCAATCAAGGTTTGCTACTTTAAATTTATACTTTTTTAGGAATATTTTCAAGTCATGGATATTTGAATCCATAGATAAAGATTCTGTGGATATGGAGAACTGACTGAATAGTATTATTTTTATTATTATTATTACTATTACTATTATATTTATACCCCACCCATCAGCTTTAATCTGTCTTACCTCTCATAAGGTTCATGCAATATCTAACCAAATGTGCAATCAGCATTTGGTATTGAATCAGACACTGAGCCATCAACTTATAAAGACATTGCATACTCAGATCATTGCTCTTCTCCCGAGTCTAGAGGAGACCAATGCAGGCATTTTGGCATTTATGTTTAGGTGTGCACAGAACATGGAAGCAACATGTTACAAGTGGCATAGTCACATGTAACTAATGAATTTGGAGTCAACAAGGGTGTAACAAAGTTGAATTTCAAAAGCAATGCAATAAGTTATAGCAAAGTAACTTTGTTGGTGCAATGGCAGTAACAGTTTGTAGTTATTTTTAAAATTACCTCTAAGGTCATATTGGTTGCCTACCAAGCTATACTTGCCAAAATGTCTGGTTCTGTGCAACCATCACAGGTGCAAAAGCTTTGTCCTCATTTTCACCTGCAAATCTTATAAGAGCCAATGACTGTTGCCAGTGTATCCAGTGAAGCACCTTTCTGCTTCCTCTAGAACAGTGATTCCAGAACCCTGCTTTCCAGGTGTTTTGGATTTCAGCTCCCAGAATCCCAGATCATCAGGTTTTTGGGAGATGAAATCCAAATGACCAGGAGAACCAGTGTTTGGGACCCACTGCTCTAGAAGATCCTACTTGCAAAGCTGGTCCAAAGAGCTATAGTCAAATTATTAACATGTGCTGGCTACAGGAAAAGTGCAACTCCTTTGAGTCCCAATTTTGGAGGAAAAGTGGGATACAAATAATTATATAATAACTGTTGTAACAGCTCCACTACCTGATAGTCTGGGCAAAGTTCAAAGTGCTGGTTATGACCTTTAAAGCTCTACACAGCTCAGGTCCAGGTTGTTTGAAAGACCATAATCTGCCTTATGACCAGCCTGTGCTCTGAGATCTGCTTGGGAGGCCCTTCTCTCTGTCCCATCACACTTAAAGGCACATCTCATGAGAGGGTCTGTTCAGTGGCTGCCACAGGCTCTGAAACTCTCTTCCCAGAGACATTAGACTGGTATCTTTTCACATTTGATGAATGATTATATAAGGCTTATCCTATGCAATACACTGGATATTGCTAATTGTTTCACTGATGTGTGTGTGTTTTAGTTATATATGTTTTGTGTGTGTGTGTATGTGTGTGTGTGTGTGTGTGTGTGTGTGTATATATATATATATATATATATATATATATTTGTAAACTGCTTTGAGTCAAAATCTGGGGGAAAGGCAGGATGAGGATTACAATTATTTTGCAGCTTTATTCCTGATCATTCATCCCATGTTATTGATCAGTATGGTGAGAAGAAATGGGTTGCAGGTGGGAGAGTTGAGATGATGACATGATTGCTCCTTCCAGGGCTAAACAAAACTTTCATTTTAGTTTCTTCCCTGTTCCTACACATCTTCATCTGTTTCTACAATCCCTCTACTTCTTCCTTCTGCTATTCTTCTTATTGTGCACCTTTTTCTGCCTTGTGTACCTTTATACAGAAATTTACAGTTCCTGTGGTTGAGAAGTCTAGGAAATGTAGTATAGACTTCCACTTGGTACATGACTGCACATAACAAATAATGTTGTATATCACTGAAGTCTAAGATAGCAATCCTCTGGGTGTTTGATTATTATTATTGTTGTTGTTGTTGTTGTTATTAACTACCTTGAAGTTACTAAGGCTTATTGTTAAGTACATATACCTCATATTTGGTAATAAATACATTTAATCAAGTTTGCACACATAGTCCAAAGGATGTACTTTTCAGCATAAACTTGTTTATGTTTTAACTACCCTGCCATCCTCACTACACAATGGGCTATTTTGGACTTTATAATTCCCCCAGCAACTAACTGGAATACTTTGAGGCAGACCATTTTTTAAAAAACCAGAGCCCCAAGTCATATCAGATTCCTCACACATCCCTAATGACAGCAAATGTACAATGTATGCAAGATCACACTGCTAATTTAAGCATCCAAAAGAAAATCTGGCCATTACTACATTTCAATTTCTTTGTAATCCTAATGAGAGGAGATGGAGGAAGGAAAAAAAACTGGCATTAACTCTCAGTGCTAGACCAACTACCAAGTCTGTTTATTAAAATCCATAGTTCAGGCTAATCATATTGAATTGAAGAGTCAAGTGTACTTGTTCTATTTCAAGGAGGTTCCCCCTCCCCAATTACATACACAGTTTAAAATAGAGCACCATGCTGTTTTGCATGTAAGAAGTCCTGTAAGATTGAGTTATTCAAATTAAGGTAGTTAAAGAAAGAAATGGCAAGGGGCACAGAAACAAGAGGGGAGAAAAACTCTTAAATTATTGAAATGGAAAACATACATATGTATTAACAGAATGTTTTACAGATGCATTTACAGAACAGCAGAGTGCCAGTATTAAGTAGGTGGGGGCCTCTAATAGGACTCAAAGGTAAAAGAACTCAAATATTTATTATTCATTTGAAAAACAAGGGGAAACAGCTATGCATAAACTGGAAAAAAAATAGGAAAAGGAAAAAAGTTTTCAAGCTAAATACTTTCTAATATACTTGTTGTTTAGCTGTGTTCTTTTTAAAATTGCAAGCTGCCTTCAGTCCCAATTTTGAGAGAAAGGCTGGATGGTGATATAAATAAACAAAAAATAGTCTGAATTCTGATGCTAGTTCTAATTAGAGTAAAGCCAGTGAATCAATGGGATTCCCTGAGCATTCAACAATTGGGATTGACCAACAGGATTTCAGGTATTACTAGTAATATTAATGGGAATGGTTTGCACATGCTGCAAACAAAACTTAGGGGGAGGGAAGTATAAACGTTTAAAAAGCTCCAAGATGTAAGCTAGGATGTAGCGAGTCATAGAGATGGGGAAAAAAGGAAACCCATTTTTTAAAATCACATTTTAACAATACTTTGTGGCTAGTGGAAGGAGGGCAGTAAAAGCATTGTTAATGGGAGTTCTGCCTCTCATTTCTATGATCGTCTAACTCTGTCTTCTGAATTAATTAACATGAAGCATAATCACATATGCAGATTGCAATTAGCATTCTCCACTTTCCTCAGCTGAACTATGCTGGTTGTTTGATAACTGTATAGCTAAAGAAAGTTAAGGGGGAAACATATCTGAAATTAATGCTGCTCCTTTGTATTAGGAGTTTGAAAGGTGTACCCAACTGCAGCTCAGAGACAGAAGTGGCATGTCTTAGTGTCGCTATGCTTGTTGGGAAAAAGAATTTCCTGTATCCATATAGTCAGGAGAGCACAGAAATATAAGACATTTTTACCTGTCCAAGTCACTGGTCCATTTTGCCCAGACTAGTTTTATTTGTCTATGGCACAATCTCAGTTAGAAACACTATGTTAAGACAACAGATCTGCTAAACCAAATTGATAGCAATCAGAATATTTAACTTGCCTAAGATGAGGCAGAAAATGAAATTTAGAAAATAAACAAGAACAAATGTTTGAACTAATAATATATTAATGTGGGTCAGTGCTGACAATGTCAACTAAGGACCAAAACAAATGGCCCTGATGGGGAGGCTTAAAGCCACCCCTTCTAAAGACGGATTGGGCCTGCAGCAAACACACACTATGGCCCCAATCTGCCTTCTACTGGCCAAAAAAGGAGAAGAAACTATCTGCTCCTTCTTTAGCAGGCAAAAAGGCAGCTTTTGGTGCCCATGATGGCTTCAAGCCACTCTGGCGGCATACAGAATATATGCCTGCTGAAGCATCCTGAATATATGCCTGCTGAAGCATCCACACTGCTGAAGCATCCTGAAACCACCTATGTCTGGATGGCCACCTGGCTTATGGGCGGCTTCAAGGCATCATTGTGACATGTGATGTCTAAATGTCGCACAACGATGACGCCCTGAATTGGGCATTTTGGGGTCATCTGTTCCAGCCCTAAGCTGACAGATCTCCTTTCCAGACTAGTGCTGATACCTTTAGAAATTTGGTCCAGATCCTTTTGGCTGCTAGTGTGAAGGTGGTGACCTGTACTGCAATAGATTCATATGATCTTTCCAAGGATCACAAATATCTGGCCCCCTGAAGGCTATGGAGAGATATCCTTTGCCATCCAGAAGGAGTGGGAAAGGAGAGGAAATATCATGACACAGTATCATAATGCAGAAAGAAATTAGGTTCAAAAGGAATACATACTCAGTATTTAAGGTATAATCAAAAACATTCCAGTTGTGGAGGTTCACAGACTTTCATGGCACACTCAAGATGCAGGCAAAGGAGATTTGATAATGATCAGTCTGTGTTTAAAAGGAACTGGAGAGGAGAAGCTGGAAATGGTAAAAACCATATTTTTCAAGTGATGAGAAACTGTGACAAGAAAAACTGACAATAATTTTTGTGGTTTAGGACTTATTCTGTACAGAATTTGTGTGCAGTCTTTAACTACATACACCACAAAATACTATGGAATGATCACACAGAAATGGGAGTGCAACCACATTTAATTGTCCTGATGTGTAACCTGTATTCAGGACAAGAAGCTGCTGTCTGAACTGAATATGCAAAATGCTTTTCCACTGCTTCGGGCCTGGATAGGAATTTTCTCCCCTTTCCAAGGGTTTTTTGCTTCACACTTTTGTTTGGGAACTAAGGGGCTTTCTAGATTGGCAGGGAAGTGTGACGTGAAGTTGCCTTTTCCTTAATGCTTAGCAGCTGCACCACAGCCTTTAGATGGAGCTGCGCTGTTCCACAGTTTTTAAAAAAAGAAGCTGGGAAACCCAGCACCTTTTTAAAGGCGCTTCTTCTCCCCTAAAATGCAAAAAAAGCGTTTTCATGGCACACTTTCCCTTTTTCTCATCTAAAGGCTAGAGTTTCATGCAGCCATGAACACACTTCTTTTTGCCAATCTAGAAAGCCCCTATGATAATTTTCTTGGGTGTGGTCATAAATAGTTTTTATGGCATAGGTGGAGGGAGATAGAAGTTCAGGTGAATGTCTTGGCACCCTCTTAAAGGGTGAAGGTGAAGTTTCTGGAATTGAATTTTAGGTCTTGTGATTAAACATGAGTAAAAAGAGACTTGCCTTGGGGCTGGCCTAAGATTTAAACCCTCACTGGATGCAAGCCATCTAGCAAAAAATCCAGTTCTGAATTGTTCTTGGGGCTCAGCTGTTTTGCCTAAGGGAGGCTGGGGATGTGGTCTGGGAGCTGACCATCTACTCCAGCTGTTCCCACACATGGTTGCTCCCTGCAGGTGTTGCAGATCTTGAAGAAATACATTAAACAGGTTAAGTTAAATAAAGTTCCCCATTTTATAACCCAGTTCTCTATGTCTGGACTCATTATTTCCTGAGTTGGTCAGCAAAAAGAAAGTTCCCAGTTGGCAGAGGGGTCAGGCAAGGCTGCATGCTATCACCCTATCTATTCAACCTTTATGCAGAAAATATCATATGCAGAGCAGGCTTAGACTCAGAGGCAGGAGGAGTGAAGATCACAGGAGGGAGCATTAACCACCCAAAATATGCAAAAACAATATTACTAGAAGAAACCAACAAAGACCTGGAATAATTACTGAAGAAGGTCAAGGAGGAAAGTGCCAAGGTAGAATTAATGCTGAACAGTAAGACAAAAATAACAACAACAACAAAAATAATGACCGCGGAACACCTATACGAATTCATGCTAGATAATGAGGAAATTTTAAAAGTCGAGGAATTCTCATATTTTGGATTAAATATTGATCAACATGGAGGCTGTAGCAAAGACATTAGAAGAAGAATAGGAATGGGAAGGGCAGCTACGAAGGAACTGGAGAAGGTCCTAAAGTGTAAAGACATATCTCTGAACACCAATGTGAGGATTGTTCTACCCATTGTATTCCCCGTCAACATGTATGGATTTGAGAGCTGGACAGTGAAGAAAGCTCATAGAAAGAAAACTCATTTGAGATGTGGTGCTGGAGAAGAATGCTTAGAATAGCATTGACAGTTAAGAAGACAAATAAATGGATTCTAGAACAAACTAAACCCAAGCTCTCCCTGGAAGCCAAAATGACTAAACTGATGCTGTCATACTTTGGCCACATCATGAGAAGGCATGATGTTAGGAAAGAAAGAGAGCAGTAGAAAGAGAGGATAACCACATACCAGATGGTTGAATTCAATCAGAGAGGCCACAGGCATGAGTCTGCAGAACTTGAGCAGAGCAGTGGAGGACAGGGCATCTTGGAGATGTTTCATCCACAGGATCACCATGAGTTGACGTCAACTCAAGGGCAGGTAACAAAAACAACAGTCAAAATTCACCTCTAGATGAATCAGAATTCAAGAAAGATCAGGAAGATTTTATAGCTTGCCCCCTGGATGACCCAGTTGCAGAGAAGGAAAGGGCAAAGTGCCAGGAATCCGATGATAATGCTTTCAATGAGTCCGCAGAGCTGACAGAGGCCACAGATATAGAAGATAGCACATATACATCTTTTAGTGAACATAGAAGGGAAAGACTAACCCATCCAGCTCATATTAAATACCAAACATCTAACTAATTAGGAAGTAATGAGGTACAGCTGACCTTGAAGGAACTGCCCATAAATACCTCTGCCCTGCAAGAATACCTTCTCTCACACAATATGTACACTCATGTCATGTGGGAAATATTTGCTCCAGCCTTCCAAGGCTAGACTGGCAACAGTTTCCCAGAGGACCTTTTCATCTGCTGTCCCCAGTCTGTGGAATGACCTGCCAGAGGAGATACAACAGCTGAAAATGCTGACTG
Organism: Urosaurus nigricauda; assembly: GCA_034509955.1. Taxonomy (NCBI): domain Eukaryota; kingdom Metazoa; phylum Chordata; class Lepidosauria; order Squamata; family Phrynosomatidae; genus Urosaurus; species Urosaurus nigricauda. Next base: position 195,331,108 of record JAOEGL010000003.1, on the reverse strand, counting down.
CTTCTAAATCAGCATTAAAAATGTATCTCTTCCAGTAGGCCTACCCAGTCAATTTTAAATCATGACTTTTTAAATGTATATGTATTCTTATGAGTATATTTTAATGATTTTATAGTACTATATTTTAACTTTGGGTTTGTATGTTTTTAAATGTGTTTTGTATTTTAATGTGTTCTACCTCACATCAGGCCTTGAGGAGAAGTGAAAAATAAATAAATTTATCATCATCATCTCAGCTGCTCTTTTCTAGCCTTAGTGTTGACAACTTCCTTATCTGCTAGTGATACTCTCTTGTGTTCCCATCTTGCCTTGACTCAACTCCTTTTGGATAATAATAATAATAATAATAATAATAATAATTTTATTTATACCCTGCCCATTTGAGATCAATCGAGACGGCTTACAATCAAGCTGTCATGCCAACCCAAACCCTATGGTAACAAAGCCTGAGTAGATGTAAATAAACAGATCTCACACTCTTCTCCTTTTCTTCCATACCTCCACTTCTCTACTTCTACGCTGAGCTTTAAATTGTAGGTTCTTTGGGACAGAGCTTGTCTCTTTTTTTTGTACTCTGTAGAGGCCCCCAGAACCTTGGTGGTGCATACTTTTTTGCCATTAAGCAAATAAATAATTGTACGGCATAACATTCCACAAGCTAATTATGAATGTATGAAAAATTACGGGGTGGAAATTTACTGGTTCACTGCTGTTTCATCTCTCCTTTTTTTTTAAACAGAACAGAAACATCAGCATTACATTGACAGCCACTCCAGAGCTCTGATAAGGAAGCCAATTTTTCTGACAAGTTGTGTATTTCTAATTGAAAGATCAACAATGTCACATATGAGTGATGATGATGATGATGATGATGATAATAATAATAATAACTACAATAATTCTGCTTACTCTTTGCTTGGGCACTTTCTGACTTGTATTGTTGTAGTAGCTGTGTACCATCAAGTTGTTTCCAATTTATGGCAACCCTAAGGCAAGCCAATCATGAGTTTTTCTTGGAAATATTTGTTCAGAGGAGGTTTGCCATTTTTATATAGGACAAAGTTTTATTTAGACAGTGCCTTGCTTATATAGTTCTTCAGTTTCTAGCACTACTTTTGAACATTTATTTATTTATTTATTTTTGAATACTCCTTAAAACAGAGGTGGGCAAAGTGTAAAATATAAGCTACATGGGTCTCCCAGGGTTGTTTTTGTGGACCCTGGACTCTCAGGGGTCAAAAATATTTATTTATTTTTTGTTCCAGAATGCTCCCAAATGCACTCTACCGGGTATGGACGGTATTTCTGCCATATTTAGAGGCTCCTGAAGTAAAAACAAGCAATTTTTTCCACCTCCTCCTCCAAGAAAATATTTCTTTTCCCTGTAATATTCCAAAACGTCCCACTATGGGCTGTGGGAGACATTTCTACCATATTTTACGGCCAATTGCTGCACAAATTTAGGCTTAGGAGAAGTGTTTTTTGAACCCCCAAACATGGTGAAAATGCCCCCATACCCACTAAAAGGGTTTGGTATTTTGTTGTTGGTGTTTTGGTTTTTGGAGGGTTCATTTGCAGGTATAGGAACAATCCTCCAAGAACTCCTAGGGGGTTAATGCGGCCCTCTGGCCTTCTACAGTTGCCCACCACTGCCTTAAAATATATGCATGAGCAGAAAGCTTAGGTACACTACTTTTATTTCATTAGATTGCAAATTCCCATGGAATTGAACAATGTAAGCATGTTATAGCTGAGTTTATAATGTCAGCAAAAGAGATAGGCATCCCACATATGAAGAGAGAGAGGATCCAAGCTAACCTTTTTTGCGGTGCAGTTGAACACTGCATAGCAATTTCATAGGCCTTTATTGTAGTTCCTTGAAGTCCCTTGAAGTAATTTCTGACTCTAAGGGAAACCTATCACAGGGTTTCCTTGGTGAGATTTGTTCAGATGGGATTTGCCTTGGCCTTCCTCTGAAATTAAGAGAGTATGACTTACTCAAGGTCCTCCAGTGGGTTTCCACAGCCCAGTGGGAATTTGAACCATGATCTCCAGAATCCTAGTCCAACGAGATGATAAAATGGGGTGCTTAGAAGTCATGGTTTCACTGACCAGGACTAGACACTTAATTGATACCCCGAGTATTGCAACACTGAAGGATTACTCCATTATGTGAATTTTGTTTTGGGAACACAATGGAGTTTCCATATGGAAGAAAGATTTTTGTAAGGGGTATTAGAGATTTTTGTTTCCGAGTGTGGTGCTTTACCCTCCATAATCATGGCTGTCTGGCTATGAGCTGGGAAATATTCATATTCTGCAGTCGGTTATTGATGCAACAACATAGCAACTATGCACGTAGGAAATTAATATATGTCTTCTTCTGAAGTACTTGAAGGATTTGTACAAACTTTCATGCTTAAAAATCACCAGCACTATGGCCCGATCTAGACGGGCACTTTGCGGCACGATTAGGGCTCAAAAAAGCGTTTTTAGGGTTAGGGAGGGCATAGCGTCTACACCCTCCCTAGGCCTAAAGCGCATGGATGCCACCATTTAAAGATGGTGGTGTCCATACGGACGTTCCGGAAGAGCTTCATCATGTGAGCAGCATTTAGATTCACTGCGCACATAATGACGCTCTAGCACCATGGGAGGGCGCAAATTGCGCCCTTTCCGCGGCGCCAAAAAGGAGCTCCGAACGGAGCTCCTTTTTGAAGGCGGGTCTTTGCTGTGACTTTTAGATAGCCGCGGCAAAGACCAAGGGAGGAAGGGGCCGCGGCGGTTGCCCCTTCCTCCTTTCTGCCTTGCCTCTGCAAGCAGGGTGCAGCGGGTGCCCAGGGCACCCGCTGCACCAGCTGCACCCCACTTAGAGGCCACAGGGAAGCAGCAGTTTGCCGCTTCCCCGCAGCCTCCAGAAGCAGTGCGATGGGGCCGCTGAGGCTGCTGGTATGGCAGCCTCGGCCCCATCCCGCTGCGTCTGGGGGCGGGTTGGGACCTCCCCAAAGGGGGCGGTCTAGATCGCTCCTATATGTTTTTTGTAGTTAAACACATTTCTAGCATCTATGTCATTGCTAACACAAAAACAGATGCAGAGGATTTGGCATCTGGCTCCAATGGCCAAAAGATAATGACAGCAATCCTGTTGGTAACTTATGATGACCAAAATTTTACAAATATCACAACTTTTTTTTAGGCCATGTTGTATTAGTGGTAGGAGAACAGCTGCAAAGTAAACTCCATCCGGTAATAAAGCCACCTTATCAACTTTTGAACAGCTCAGAAGTCCGAAGGACAAATTTCTCTCCTGACTGGGATGGCTTTCACAGCCATCCTTTCTGTTATTGCAACACTCATGGCCCCTTCTCCTTTTTTTAAAAAAAAAAATAGAACATTTATACCCTGGCCTTCAGGCAATAAGGTTGATTTGACAGTTCTCTACCCTTGGGCTTACCATCTAAAAAGATACAAAACACAAGGAGAAAAGGATGACAGTGGAGGAGGGAACTGAGTCCAGCTGATGCTACTTGCTTTTCTCTCCTTCAGAGGTCACAACAATGACAGTTGGGATGGATGAAGGGTCTTACCAGCCACTGGGATCAAGGCATGATGGTCCTGTGCCTGGCTACTATTCTCTTCCCCAGAGGCCACAGCAGTGGCGGTTAGTATGGAGGGAGGTCCTCCACCAGCTGCTTGGACTGCTTTTACTGCTCCTCCTCTTCCATTGGTGTAGTTATGCCAACCAACAGAATCTTGACCAGTGTCTCCAATGCTCTTGACTGTTTCCAAGGAAACAGAAAGAGGGCCTGCATGCTAATGAAACTTTGCCATTATGACTTTGGCCTGATGTTGCCCACTCAGAGGAGAGAGACTGGCCATTGTGATCTCATGCTGATATACACTGCCTAGAAGTTCCTGTTATTGGGTAAATGGCTGCTGCACAAATGCTTTGATGACAATTTAGTAATTATCGATGCTTGGTAGAGTCATGCTGATTACTCAGGTTCAATAAAATGTTGGAAGATGTCATGGCCAGCTAAGAGATGGAGTCGGAGGATGAGGAGGAGGACTTGGCTCCTCAGGAGCAAGAGGAGTTGGAGGCTAGACCAGGTCCCACTTCTGCTCTGCCAGACCTCAGCCCTGACATTTCAGCCCCAGGAGTGGAAGCTGGGCCAGGCTCTAGTACTGTGGAGCTCCCTTCAGAGGCTCAGCAGCTGAATGTGGTTTCAAAGGAAGAATCCAGCTTGGAGGTTCCCTCCTTTAAGGAAAGGAGGGCTGAGAGTGCTTGCGTACGTCAGTCCCAGCAGGCTTGCAGAAAAGCAAGCTGTTAACAAGGCACAGCTGACAACAGGGAGGGTGTCTCCTACTTAATCATCTGTGGGACACCATCCCTTTGCCAGAACTTATTGAAAGTGTCTTGGTGTGACTGTGTGCTGGCTTCGTGTATCTTGAACTCTGGTTTGCCTTGACCTTGGAACGACTTGGACTTCTGCTGCTTTCTCCTTGCCCTGACCTCAGACCGAACTGACTTCTGTGACTTCTCCAACCCTGACCTCGGCTCTAGCTTTTGGACTATTCCTGTGAATAAGATTTAGGTTTGTGGAACTGCTTTATCAGCCTGTGTTGGTTTGTGCTGGCTGCAGTCCAGGACAGAAGGGTGGACTAGCTAGTTGATAAAAAGGTCTGATTGTAGGGAATGTTTTTCACATGTAGTGCTGAAGAGGCTGGATGAAACCGGGGGCGGGGGGATTATTCTGATAATTGTGAGTTGTTGCTGTTCCAACTAGTAGCCCTGTTGGCCTGTTTTGTTTGCTTGCTTGTTTATGTGCAGATTTTTAATCATATAAATGATTTTGTTGGTCTTCTCAGGGAAGACTTTGCATTTCTAGGATGTATGCTTCTTGGACAGTCAAGTGAGTGTTAAGTGCAATGGACAAAGATTAGCCAAAGGTATGTGTGTAGAGCCCTCTAACCAAATTTCAACCTTGTGCCTTGGATTAGGTTAGGTTGTCTAGGCATAGGTTTGGCATCCATTCCTTTATGAGCATCTTCTGTAGCAGCAGCCATGGGATATGAGCAGCCAATCAAGAATGGTCTATAGACCACATATATGTAGCCTTAAGAAGGGGTGATTGCTTGGCCCAACTACTGCTGCCACGGCCCAGATATAACCCTTGCTGCTCCCACTGCAGATGCCTCCATCTATCTCCCCACTTGCTTCTTTCTCTATTTGTTTGCCTCTTGCTTGTGTCTGCCACTTGCTTGCATCTACTGCTTGATTTCCTTTTACCTCTTTCTTTTCCTTTCTTCCTCTCTGTCTTCCTTCTCCAGTCTTCTTTCTTCTTTCTTTATGTCTTACCTGGATAAAATCTGCAAATAGACTGAAGAAGGAGAACTGAGAGGATTTGGCATCTGGCTCTAATAGCCAAAAGAGAGGCAGAGTCAATGTTACTGTAGTTATCGATACTTGGCAGAGTCATGTTGATTACTGGTTTAAATAACCTAAACTCCAACCAGAGGGAAAGCTTTTTCTCCTTTCCTGCTCTGGTTCCAGCCCTAGCAGGTCATGATTGGCTGCCTTTCCTGTACTCTTCCGAAAACCACTCAGGCTTTGGAGACAGAGAAACATGGTGCATCACCCAAAATGGTACCCATTGTCTTCACTGTTCACTGCTCTTGAAAATGGCACTGCCTGGAGCACTATTTTGCTTGCAGAGTATTGGGGAACTCTCAAGAAAGCACTATGGGAATTTATTTTACCCTGTTTAGGATTCTTCCCACTTCCAAGGAGCAAAGAGATTATGGGGAAAGCAAAGAGAGTTATGGAGTTACAGAGGAATCTGTGAGGTTAGGACACAGACAGATGCAGACAGAGAAGGTGCTGCAAAGAAGCTGAATGAACCTGTCAGTTTTCACTGTGAAACATGTTCGACAGGTGAATATGTCTGAAACATTTTTGAAAGAGGGAATCTGAAAACCTAAGTCAAATAAAAGTGACAAGAGATGACATTCTAGGACTAATTGACAAATTAAAAATTAACCAGCCACCAGATCCAGATGGAATACACCCGAGAGCTCTTAAAAGCACTCATATGTGACATTGTTGATCTTTCAATTAGAAATACACAACTTGTCAGAAAAATTGGCTTCGTTATCAGAGCTCTGGAGTGGCTGTCAATGTAATGCTGATGTTTGTGTTCTGTTTTTTTTTTTAAAAAAATGGGAGGGATGAAACAGCAGTGAACCAGTAAATTTCCACCCTGTACTTTTTCATACATTCATAATTAGCTTGTGGAATGTTATGCTGTCCAATTATTTATTTGCTTAATGGCAAAAAAGTATGCACACAAGGTTCTGGGGGCCTCTACAGAGTACAAAAAAAGACAAGCTCTGTCCCAAAGAACCTACAATTTAAAGCTCAGCATAGAAGAAGAGAAGTGGAGGTATGGAAGAAAAGGAGAAGAGTGTCAGATCTGTTTATTTACATCTACTCAGGCTTTGTTACCATAGGGTTTGGGTTGGAATGACAGCTATCTTTAAAAGAAAGTTTAAAAGATTATAATTATATTTACAGAGACTGTGTAATAGCAGCTATTAGTCATGATAACTAAAATGGAACTTCCAAATTCAGCGGCAATATGCCTCCAATAGTTGTCACTGGCTGGGAGGAAACAGTGGGGGGAAACAATTTCCTTTATGGTCTTCTGTTCCTACAATAGGACTGTTATATAGAAATACATACTGTTATCGGTTGACAAGGAGACAGCCATATTTCAGGCTAATGACAGACTTTTCCTAAAGCATTTTAACTAGCTTCAGCCCACATTACATTGTTTTTGTTTACTTCACAAATTGCTTAGAAGCTCTAGATGTCAGTGTTAGGAGACAGGCAGACATGGCAAACTTTCAAATACATGATGGAGATGGATGGATCAAGCTGCCTTGTCGTCTTTTCTCTCTTTCCTATGTTTACACCAAAATGAGTTAAGTTACTTTTCAAAAGAAAATCCTGGGGGCAGATTTGCTGTCCTTCCCTGCCTTAGGTAGAAAAGGAAGACAACAGGGGCCCTTTCATACTACATAATTATAGCACTGTGGTTCCACTTTAACTGCCATGGCAACATCCTACAGTAACCTGAGATTTGCAGGGGGGGGGGTGGGTGGGTGGGAGAGACATTTAGAATGCCAGAGAGCTGTAGTGCCCATTCAAACTATACTATATATACTCACTTATAAGAAAACATCATGTATAAATTATATGTTAAGAAACATATGCTTCATTGTCTATGCCTTTTAAGTTAAACATGATATTTTCATTGTGTTTTACTTTTAATATTTAGTTTTATGTTCAGTTTTAATGCTGTATTTGTTTAATGCTAACTTTTATGGAAATATAGGTCTGAATTTTATACTTTTCTCAGGCAGCTGCCATGCCCCATGGAGCTACTGATGGCCAGGAAGGGAAATAGGAGTTGCATTAGACTTTCTCAAACGGAGATAATTCTATATAGGAAACACACTGGAATGAGATGCAGCAAGGTTTGTGAGCTTATTGAAAAATGTGTAATCAAGATGATCCACTGCCAAACTATTGAAATGACAACTGATATCTTCACCAAGACTTTACCAAAATGACTGTTTTGAGAACCTGTGAATCAATATTAAATAGAGTCTCTGAACATGCAAGCTAGGACAAGGTGAGGTCGGTTACTTGAATTCATGTATAAATTGCTCTCATTTTTAAGTTGAGGGCAGGTTTGGGGGCAAACTTATGGATGTTGATATGACTGTGGATAAGTTGGGCAGATAATTTAGGGGCATGTAACGAAGGGGCATGTAACGAAGGATGTAAAAGACAAAGCAAAGGAGAATGGTGCCAAAGAATTTACATACTTCAGGTAAACACAACTATTTTTGCTCACCCTAAAGGCTGGATGGATGGGGAGAAAATATTGTAAATGATGGCTGTGAAATATAGGGAGGCAACAAAGTAGGGGTGGCATACATGTTAGAACAGATGTAAAAAGATGAGTTAAGGTAACTATTAACTCCCATAAAAAAAGAAACAATCCCTTCTCTGAGTGTTAAAAGGAGAAAGCTTAGTCCATTCTGAGAGCATCTAAAAGACACAATAACCCCTCTCTATTCTCTTGGTGAGCCTTTGAGGGGAAGTGTCAAAGAGCCACTGCTGCCACATTTTCTTCACTGAAGCATCCAAAAAGGCCAAAAGTGGTGCCATAGTGGAGAGTGTGTGGGGAGTGTTGATGCTTCTTTTAGATACTCTCAGAATGGATTGAGCTCTTGCTTTTCACCAGTAGCATCACTGAGGTGTGTGGGATGTGTGGCCCACATTAGGTGACACCCCAGAAGAGAGGTGATACCTGGTCTCACACACACCCTTGGTGATGCTGCCTCATTCTCCTCATGAGGAGAATGATGCAGTCATACCGGGGAATGCCGAGCATACCCCTGCCACCTTGGTGCTTTTGCCTCAATCTTTTCATGAAGAGAACAACATGGCCAGCATATCCCTCCCCACCACCTGGGTGCCACTACCTCATTCTCCTCATGAGTAGAAAGATGTGCCTGTACCAAGTGAAGCTGAACGCCCCCCCCCCCCCCACACACACACCTTGTTGCTATTGCCTCATTCTCCTCATGGGAAGAATTACATGGTCAAACCAAGGAAAGTCGAATGCACCCCTCCCCACCACCTCAATGCCTTGTGTTATACAAAGAAGCGTGATATAAATAAATTATTGTTGTTGTTGTTCTCCTCATGAGGAGAATGATACAGTGGTACTGAGGCAGGGCTCCAGAAGCCCTGTTCCCTTCATTGGATGGCATCAGGGGCAGGGACACCACTGTTTTTCATCATTCTACCCAGAAAGGGGGTTGATAGGAGTTACAGTACTTACATTGGCCTGTGGGTAAGCCAACCCAAGTTTTTTGGGCCAATTTTTTGACTCAATTTCTAGACTTATACATGAGTATATACAATAAACCAAAGGATTCCATAGGAGTTAAAATGGAAACAGTGCATAGAGTCTGGGGATGCCACCTCGGTTTCCAGTGTTGTGATCACACTGGGCACACAAGTCACCTATTTAAAGCTGGCCCACCCGGAACACAGTACTGTTCCTAGAGAGAAATTCTCACCCTTCCTAGTTTCAGTGTAAATTCTAATAATCCTCTTTGATGAAGATAATCTGCTAATTTATTCCTTGCTTCTCATGGGACCTGAGTAGGAGTCTGCCCTGTCTTGGAAGCCAGACAGAGGCAAAATACTGAGCAAAGTATGCTAGAGATGAGACAGTAGCATCCCCAGTCATGTACAGAAAATTACCAGCCAGGTAGAGTACTCAGAATCAAGCAGTCCAAATAATTAATGTATAGCAACAAAGCCAAAACATCAGTCCAAGGAAGCATGGTCAATTTATGATGCAAGATCCAAGGATCTTCAGAAAGATGAGCCAGGAATCAAGAGACAACAGTGTTGCTTCCTCCTGAATAGTCAGTTGGCAGTGATGAGTTCCCAAGGAAGTTGCTAGATTATTTATGGCCTGGTAGCCTCTTATAGCTGTTGCTTGATTAATTAGTACTTCCTACATAAATGTTCTGAACATATCAAACTCTCAAATACTCATCTACATCTATTATGGTAGGTATTATTGGGTCCCTGTCTATGTGTTGTGGCTGTTGGAGAGTTTCACTGAATGTCTCAAGCACTGGCATGTCCCTCTGTTCTCCTTTTTTCCTGGCTATATAATATAGACCGAACCAGGACATTCCCTTGTCCTTCTGCTTTACTGTCTGTGGTAGAGTCTGAACCTGGTTTCTACGAACAAGGCATGATAGACTCCCCACAAAAGGAGTACACATGTGTATGCATATGTGCACCTGCATGTATGTATGTACACACACTCATTGGTGCTTGTGAATAACTTTTTCATTTACTCCATACTGTATACAGCAGATTGTTGCCTTTTTTCAAATTATATTTCAAGTTTTTAATTTAAAATATCAAGATGCTCTCCCCACCCCCAAAATTAACTGATTTTTGCATTGAGTATTTCAACCTAACCAGTTTTTACAACTTAAAAGTTAACTGTGTAAGCTATTCAAGCACTTTACTTCTTTAAACATTTACAATATGTGCAGTGGTTTATTAATTGAAGTCATATTATCAATCTTTTATTTCTGTCCAAATAAAAGGTTTTAAAGAGTACCTTTAAAAGTACTTTCAAATAAAAGTTTTAGGAAGATTTTCATTTGGAATTAGTCAAATATTATATGTTTCCTTACACAGGTCTTTAGTCTTTAGTATGGAATAGATATTTTACATTTTGTTGAAAGTAAATGAGATTTGAAGACATCCAGAGTGGTGTAGTGGTTCGAGCACTGGACTGCCACTCTGGTTTTCTCAGCCATAGCAACCCATTGGCCACTGGGTAACATTGGGCAAGTCACACTGTCTCAGCCCAGAGGAAGACAAATCTCTGAACAAATCTTGCCAATAAAAGTTCATGATAAAGTTCATTCTAGTGTCTCCCAAAACTACAAACCCATATAAGTACTGTATGTCTAGTGTGAAGTGGCCTTATGAGACTACCAAAGCATAGCCAATCCATACCTACAGGAATTTAGGAAGAAACTGAGGACAGGAGCTAAGGCTTGTTTTATATCACGAATTAGTAGCTAGGGTAAAAATATGCATGAGAAGAATTATGCATTTTTGGGGTCTTGTTTTGGTTTTGTGGGTGATTCAGCTGGAATCAGAGACATACCTGGCAAAGAATGTTTTCCCCATCCAGACATTGGTGCAACCAGGGATCAGGAGCAGGAATAGCTACCATTCTTATTATGCCCACTTTTCTTTCTACCACATAAATGAAAAGCTGATATTCCTTTGGCGGGGGGGGGGGATTATCTAAGCTTATAACAAGTAGCAATAACTTTTATTACATAAATATAGCAGTTGGACTTGAAGACAACCTTATACTGGGTAGCTTCAACAAAAAGGAGGTCCACTTTAATATACAAACCACCAACAACCATAATGATGGACTTTATAGCGATAAATATTTAGATAAGGGCAGTGAACATAACGAATACATCAACAGGAAATAGTACAGGAAATGCCAGGCTATCACAGAACAGCAATGTGCCTGAACTAGTGTAAAACCTGATGAAGATTCATCTTATTCCCATCCTCATAGGATCAGACAAGATCTGCATAGGTTTCCCCCACCCCATAGAAGTATTTATGACTGTACAAATGAAGTGCTGTCATGCACTCCAAATTTGCAAATGTCATCGATATTGGATTTCATACTAAATTGCTAACAAGCGTTGCTCTTGCTTTTCAGCCCACTCTAAGGAAAGGACAGGGCATTGAACAGCTAATATTGCAACATTACTTAAAGTTACTGCTTTTAATAAGACTGACATTTTCTCCACAAGATCTATTCATTGGGCTTTGCTAAGGTAATTTTAGAATCTGAAGGAGAGGAGGAGATTAACTGATCATCACTATGTACTATACCAATAGTGAATTACACTGCAAAGTAGGAGAGGTCTAGGGAAAAGATGTAGCTCTATAGTTGCTGGTGGGCTGCCAGTCCTTGCACTATAGAGTCTAGTGCCTAGCACTTAACTTTGGTGGCAAATAGCATTATTGCCCAATCTCACCACTGAATTTCAGAAGTGATCCCTTTTCAATTTTATTTGTACGTTTAGAGCTTTTGGGGGTCAGGGGTGGTGATGGGGATCTGGGTGGCCATGGAGTTAACTTTCACCACTCTTGGTTTATACAATCAGTTTATACCAAGACCAGAAAAGGACTGGAAACAAACTATAACTGTAAGATGGGTCTAATTTGCATTGCAGAAATAATGGCTTAAACTGCCATGAATCAGTGCTATGAAATCCTGGGATTTGAAGTTTGTTATGGCACCAGAGCTCTCTGAAAGAAAGTGTAAATATCCAACAAAACTACAAATCCCATAATTCCATAGCACTAAGCCATGACAGTGGTATTAAACTGCATTATTTCTGCAGTGTAAATTAGAACATGGCCAATATGGCCAGGTTTTGGTAGCAGTCTTATTGCCCAGTTTTCATCGTGATGAAGTTGTTGGCTTCTTTTCAAGGGCAGTCTCATGTTGGAAATGGAAGATTGATCTGAAATATAGCATGGGCTAGGAATAAGGTAGAGTCTTCATACAGATACTGATATAGATAGATAGACAGAGACAAGAATTTTCTGCTTTCAAATGGTTAGGTACATTTCTCCCAGAAAACCAATCTGTCAGTAAAAAATAAATAAATAAATAAATAAAAAGTTGGGATGGAACTTAGAAATGCCTTCACTCTCAGACAAATAGGACACCAGCTGGTATAATAAAGTGTTTGTTTTCTTTTTGTTCAATTGATTGATTTAAATAATTTATATAAGTATTCTGGTCCAAAAGAAAAACAAAGGCAGTTTCCTAGAAGCCAGGCTAGCAGCAAACATGTTTAGAAGGATGGAACTTGTGCTAGAAGTATACCTATGCTAATATAAAAAGCACAATACATAGGGCTTCATCCTCATGACACTGTTTCAGTACAATTCAATAGTTTCTAGCATTTATATCCCACTATTCTTCATGTAGTTCAAGGCAATTGTAGACAATCCTGCATAACTGTATTAACATCTCTGCAGATGTTATCCAGAGATGCATGATTCTGTTATTCATTCATGGACACAAACACCCTTTCTTAAGTCTTTTTTTGTGAGTTTTTCACTCTATGAGGCCGTGTTCTAGAATAAACTCTTCTAGAACACAGCCTCATAGCCTGAAAATCCCACAAAAACTATGGATGCCAGCCATGAAAGCTTTCAACTTCACCCCTTCTTAGCTTCTTGTAGTGCAGGCTGAGCATCCTTTATCCAAAATGCTTGGGACCAGAATGTTTGGAATATTTGTATATACATAATACATATGCTAAAAGCTGTGGAACACCCTAAAAGGCATGGGAGTCCCACTATATTTGACAGTTCTGATCAGAAATCTATACTCAGGAAAATAACAGAGAATGAAAAAATAGAATGGTTCCCAATTGGCAAGGGGGTTAGGTAAGGCTTTATTCTATCTGCATGTTTGGAGAAAGGTGACTAAAATGGTGAAGGGTCTAGAAACCATGCCTTATGAGGAGAGACTTAGGGAGCTGGGTATGTTTAGCCTGGAGAAGAGGAGGTTAAGAGGTGATATGATAGCTCAGTTTAAGTATTTGAAGGAGTATAACATTCAGGAAGGAGCAAGCTTGTTTTCTGCTGTTCCAGAGACTAGGACATGGAAAAATGGTTGCAAACTACAGGAAAAAAGATTTCATCTCAATGTCAGGAGGAATTTTTTGACAGTAAGATTTGTTTGACGGTGGAACACACTCCCTTGGGACTATGGTGGACTCTTCTTCTTTGGAGGTTTTTAAACAGAGGCTGGATAATTATCTGTAGGAGATGGTTTGATTGTGAGTTCCTGCATTGCAGGAGTTTGAACTGGATTGCTGTTGTAGTCTATTCTAGTCTACTTGTTCAACTTGTATTCAGAAAATATCATACAAAGAACAGGCTTAGATTTAGAAAAAGGAGTGAAGATATGAGGAAGCAGCACCAATTATCTAAGATATGTGGATGACATAGTATTACTAGCAGAAAACATCAGGAACTTGGAACAATTACTGAGGAAGATGAAGGAAGAAAGTGCAAAGGCAGGCCTGATGCTGAATGTAAAGAAAACAAAAATAATGACCATGGAAGACCTACATAAATTCAACCTAGGCAAAGAAGAAATCAAAATGGTTAAAGATTTTTCATACTTTAGAACAAACATTTATCAGAATGGAGACTGAAGTCAAGAGATAAGAAGGAGGCTAGGAATGAAGAGGGCAGGGATGAAGGAACTAGACAAGATAATAAAGAGCAAAGATATGCAATAGAGCCCTAAAATCAGAATCACCCAAGCCATGTTATTACCCATCATTTGTATGGACGTGAGAGCTGGACAGTGCAAAAAGCAGATAAAAATAAAATCAACTAATTTAAGATGTGGTTCTGGAGAAGAGTGCTGAGCCAAAAAGATAAACAAATGGGTCCTTGATCAGATCAAGCCTGAAATACCCCTAGAAGCCAAGACAATTATATTGAGGCTATCACACTTTGGCCAAGGCACAACTTACTGGAAAAATACAAAGGCTGAGGGTGTTAGAAATAGAGGAAGATCACGTATCAGATGGATGGTCTCAATTAGAAAGGTCACAGACAAGAACGTACAAGACTTAAGCAGAGTAGTAAAGGATAGGGGGTATTGGAGGTGTCTCATCCACAAGGTTATCATGAGTTGAGGTTGACTCAAGGACAGTTAACAACAACAGCAATAAGATACTTTGGAGATGAACCCCAAGTCTAAACATGAAATTTATTTATGTTTCATATACCCCTATGCACATAGCCTAAAGGTAATTTTATACATAATATTTTTAATCATTTTGTGCACGAAACAAAATTTATGTCCGCTGAACCATCAGAAAGCAAAGGTGTCACTGTCTCACCCGGGGGATGATTTTGGAACACTTTGGATTTCAGAATTCCAGAAAAGGGGTACTCAGCCTGTGTATACTAGACTACAAGTGGCACAGTTCAAAACCTGGATGCAGCTGTACTGGTGCAGACAGGTGATTTAGGTGCACTGGAGAGAGGAAGGTGAAAAGTGAAAGGTTGGGAGAGTGTTCACACTAGAGAAGCTCTTTAAGCAACCTCCCTCAAAATTGTGCCCACAATTACAATTCCAACCATTTCAGCCCAATATAATAATAATACAAATTTATTTATATTCTTCCCAATCATATGTAATCCAGGTGTGATATAAATGCAAAAGTATATGCAAAAGTATACCACCTTTCTACTTGGAAGTTCTATGTAGTGCTCACTATGGCTAATAATATTGATAAACCTATTCACATCATTTTATCTTTTTTTAAAAAAATGCTATCTAGGCTAGCCTTCTCAAGTGTGAATGAATTCCATTAGTTCCTTTATATGATACACAATGTATTATACATGATACCTTCATCTTTCTTTGGGTGCCCATTCCAGGGATCCCACAAACCAAAATTCAGATTTCTGTCTTTAATAATAGGATGCCATAAAACTCGCTCAAGTGTAAGTGCCAGTCCATAAGCACATTTTCCCAGTATGCACTGGTATGTTTTTCTTTCATACATATTATTAAGGTAAAATTCCTTAATGTCAAGTATACAAATGACTCATCTTCACTTTACAATATTTATTGATGTGAATGCTGTTCTTTCTTTCTTTCTTTCTTTCTTTCTTTCTTTCTTTCTTTCCTTCCTTCCTTCCTTCCTTCCTTCCTTCCTTTCTTTTTAAAAAAGCAAAGTAAGTAATCACCTCCCGTTTTTACCTCCCTGGATGACAAGTGGGACTCTAGTGTAATGTAATAATGTTACAATACCGGCTGAAGCACATATATCAATCACATACCTAAAGTTGCAGAACCAGATGAAGTACTAAAGGGATCACAACTCAGTTGTGGAGCACACATGTCAAATGCCAAAGGTACCTGTTCAATCTTTGCATTTTCTGTTTGTTTGTTTTTTAAAATGATGTGGGAAGTGATAAGAAATAGTTCTGTCTCAGACTCTGCAATCAGATCAAACATAGTCTGAGATGGCTCTACTGCCATAGACTATGTTTATCATTATGTGTGCTTTTATTTCCAAAATGTGCAACTTATATTAGTTATGACCTGATACAAAGTGATTATTCTCAAATATTGGGGTATGTGTCATTACACATGTATGCAAATGGCAGTAGATGGATCATAACACAATGCAACATATACATATTTAACAAGATGACATGGCCATAGTTCATCAAATCATGAAAAGCCCTTGTTTTTGCATAAAATAAACTGTATATTTAAATTATATGTCTGTAGTTTTTTCTATGCTAAAAGGGCTACAATCTAAATGACTAATTGGTGTTCAAATGATTATCAGCTGTGGTCATATTATCATGCTGGATATTTATATGACATCATGTGTTATATTAAGCTCAAAATAGAAACATGTTCGCATTGAGTGCAAATGCACTTAGTAGTATGATAGTGTATGCCCCAATGTCTGCAAGTGATAATTATATATTAGTCCATATGAAAAAAAGCAGAAGATAGTTACACATATCCTTGTGTTACATCATATTTGATCATGTGACATGTGCACCTATGTTCAGTATAGCATGCTTTAGTCTCTTGAAAGGATCTCTATGTTATTAGTGCATGGGTGACACAAGTTTGGCGCTTTCATGAGAAAATCCATGAATCACTTGGTGTTGTACCACATTTGAAGAAGAAAGACTTCACATCTATGTATGCACCCACATGCAATATCTCCACATGCCATCATATATGAAAATGATAACTAAGTACAGATTAGGTCCCTTATGAAATGGGCAATGTTTGTGCTTGAAAGAAATACTGTGAATTCAGCAGTAACTTCAAGAAAACAAGTATGATTTCTAAATGGGGCAGTATATTTTATACCACATGCAGTCACATGCATCTACATGCATATAGCTTATATTGGTTGGTTATTACTTATAAAGCCCTATATGGCTTGGGCCCGAATTACTTAAGGGAACACATCTCCCTTCATAATCTGCCCCACACTCTCAGGACATCAGGAAGAAACTTATTAGAACATCCTAATACCAGATTGAAAACAACTTCTAATAGAACATTTACCACTATGGCCTCTAGACTCTGGAATAGCTTACCGAAGAGATCTGTCTTATCTCCACCTTAGACACCTTTAAGAAAGCAATTAAGACAGATCTCTTCTGGCAGGCCTATCCTCCTGACCTCATATAGCTGATGACAAGGAATATTCCACTTCTGAATCGGACACTATGGATTAGATGATGTTTTACCATCCTATGGATTGGCAATAATATTGAAAGATGTTGTAATTATTGTATGATTGATTGTATTTTAATGTATTTTATTCTGTATCTTTTATATGACTTTTGTTGTAATCCCGCCTCAATCCATAGGGAGAGGCGGGAAATATAAATAAAATGTATTATTATTATTATTATTATTATTATTATTATACTTAGTTTGGAAATGACCACTATTTTCACAATCTGGTACACATTCATTCTGTTCCAATTGGTCTGCTATGCCACTGCACTAATGGCATAAAGTAGGTTTCTAAAACTTCAAGCTCTACCCATATGGCATGCTTGGATGAATCTATGGTTTACTATACAAGAAAATGTGGGTGGGGGGAAACAACAACATGGCAATTACCTTCATGATTTTTCTTGGTTTTTGTTGTGGTACCACCCATAATCCAGTCCAAACAATACTTCCTTGTTTAGTTTGTATTGTTTTGTTTGATGTTTCTTTCCCAACATCATAAAGCACAGTTTACAATTTTGCTGCCATAATAACCAGATACAGAATAATCACAAGAAGCTTTAAACATGTGACCAATTCTCTTTTCAAAGATCCTTGTGAAATAGCTTCTCTCTTAATGAGCCTTCCTACAGGCTATTAACTGACACCAGGAACCTTCTTCTGTTTTCTTCTTTCACAGAAGAATCGATTTTTAAAGGCTAATGTCAGCTGTCAGGTATTGAAGGAAGCAAAGCTCCTCCTGTTAGACAACATTAGAAGGTGAACATAATGAAAGCATATTGTGAGTTCATACAGTAGAATCCTTTTAAAGCAGTGTTTTTTCCACCACTGTAGAAGAGAAAAAAATCACTCTAGAAAGAGCTTTTCAAAACCCAGTTTTGCTTTTTTTTCATATTTCTATGTACTGAAATATTGATTCTAAATCCTGCTGTATGTTCACAGCTTTTGAGGCTATAAGAAGCCTTTAGAGATGTCACCATTTCCGGTTATATACTAGTTTACTCTAAATGTAGTGCACCCTTTCATGGTACAAAACAGTAAAGCAGATGAAGAGGCTAGCACAAATAAAGTCCATTACACTGAACCTCAAGTTTTGTTTTTTGAAAACAAAAAATGAACATTATGGTATGTGATACTTCATGTTTGTTTTCACACACATGATTCAACACAATTCTCAGAGTTTGGGCCCAGTCAGATCCTTAGAGCTTTCACTTCCACTGTGAAAAAGACCAAAGTCAAATACGATTGATGCAGGGTCGATTCTGCCATTAGGCTGATGCTGCAATGTTCTAATATTCTGCCAGATTAAAAAGGGCAATAATAGTAGCCTCCCAGTTTTTCCTCTTGAACTCCCTAGCTATTCTACTCTGTTGACGGAAAGAGATATGTATGCCAAACAATATTTCATGTCGTTCTGCACTAGTCTCAGGACAGGTGGATTCATTTGTCATTTGAGTCTGTTTCTTTATATGGTCTGGGGAGGAAGTGTTGACTTGTCTTTTGACTCAGCTAGCAAAATATCTTAGAGTGGCCCTGCATTAGCTGAACCAAAATGGAGTGAGGACATTTTGTAACTCTACCTGCTATAAAATTAACTTCCTCGGGTAGGCAATTGTTTGCACCTCATCGCAAAAATAACAGGTGGGATGAGTCAGAAGTGGCAAAGGCTATATCATGGCTCTGTTGTCCAAGTGTTACAAGTTAATAGGCAACCTCAAGGGCCTTGTTCCTTGTTCTTACAGTTCTTTATCCTTAACCAGATTTGGACTGAATAGCCCTTCAAACAGAAGACATATTTATATACAGAACTGTCCACCAATAGTTTTTGAATCGGGAGTTGTTCTTTTTAACCATTGTCAGTGGTATCTCCATTAAGGACCAAGCTGCACGTTACATTAAAACAGCCTTTTTATTTATGGTGAAAGTTTTTTGGGTTTTGTTTTGTTTTGTTTAAACATACAAATGATATCAGCTGTAGAAGGGGATTACAGCAGTGAAGTAAATTTTGGACACCAGTAGTGGAAGTGGTGGATCTGCTAACTAACATAAACCAAACATCATTAACATTGTTGGTTATTACTGAAGAGCCTCAGCCCAGCATGGGGCCACATTCAATGGCTGACTGTCCTGTCAACTAATGGAGACTGCTCTACCCAGCCTGCCTGTTGGCTAGACCTGGGATAGCAGTTATGAGAGTGCACAAGGACAAAAGCCATTGCATGGATTCCCTGGCACCTGAGAGTGAAGCAGAGCCAAGGATCTTGATCTTGGATTGAATCTAGGTAGTCTATCGCACCACCAAAAAATCCTGGCTTAGTTGAATTCTAAATCAGGAGGCAGCCAGGTTCTATCGCATGTAACTTTTTACCCCTGTGATCCTCTTTATGGATGTTGAGTCCCCTCCTGGACATGTATGTGAATAAAAATATTTTTTGGTTGTTTAGTATGCACACTACCATAACTTATCCTCCTCTTATTGCTGAGCTCTTGTACTCTCTACCTCTTCTCTTCACTTCCCTGCTCCTCACTCAAGTGGTTACTTAGTGGCACTTAGTAACCACTTAGTGGTTACTGAGGGACATGCGCCTGCTGTGTCAACACTCAGAGAGACTCAGCAGGAAAGCTTAAAAGAGGGAAGGCCAATTTTTGCTATGTCTGAGGTTGGAGGAAGGCATAATGGTGATGGGGAGGCATGCAGAGGTGGTGAGGTAGGACCTTTTCAGCAGTCTTTTCTTCCTCTTTCCTTCTCTTTAGAGTGGTCCCAAGCCAGAAGGAGTTTGCTGGCTTGCTTTTGAGCAATCTGCTGCTTCATTCCCTTGGTGGTCCAAACTGGGGTGATTACTTTGTCTGGATGGTTTTCCGGGGAGTTTATATTGCTTGGTAGGGTGAGGGGATGAGGGATCAGATTGTCCAAAAGCTACCCAGTAAAATCCTCCTGGTTTGAGTTAGGAAGAGGCAGCTGTAAGGCCTTTTTAAAAGTCTCTTCCTCCTCCTTCCCTGAGCTGGGCAGACTGGCATCAACACACCTTGTGATCTCTAAGGAGGCCGTGCCGGCTGTGCCAATAGCAGGAAACACTGGGAAGCTGAATGGGAAATGCCAAAAGGGAAGCCAGTTTTTGCTGTGTGAGGTTGAAGAAAGTCATACCCGAGAAAGAGACTCAGTGTCACTCTTTTACAGGGACAAGTTAATCCTCAATGGTACACACACATACACATGCAAAGGCTTGTCCTTTTTAACATTTGCTCTAATTTCAGACTGATTTTCTTGTGCCCCCGCTTAAGCAACTATCCCTGGGGGTCATGCCCCACAGTTTGAGACCTACTGCTGTAGAGAAGATCACATGGAATGAACAAATATATCTCACAGTTCAAGGTTCAGGGGATATTGGAAAGTGGGGTTTGCATATAAGCCATTCTCCTCTCCCCAGTTCTTGAAGCAAATGGCTGAAAAGAGCTTCACTATTACCACACATAGATCGGTTGCTTCAATGAAAAAAAAAATCACTAGTCTTTTTCAAAGCAATTATTCTTTGGAAAAAGCAAAAGAAACAAAGTTCTTCTGGCTTGGTTTTCTGTTATTCTGAGTTGAAGCCTTGGACACTTGGCCTTGCATTGTCTCTTCTCTTCACCCATATAATTTCTTTTAATTTGACCTGCTTCAGCTTCCACTCATCTTTCTTCTACAGTTAAGTATTGATCTCCTGAGTTTATTAATTTGCAGTTCAAGATCTGTTATCAATAAAGTTGAACATGGATTTAAATGAAAGTGTGCTTCAGGGATGTGTTTAGGTCCCTGGACAGATGCACAGTCCAACGTTTGTTGAGGAACAATAAAAGAGACAGCTTTTTTTAAAAAAGTGGGTGATGCAGAAAATGTTTCAAAAGGGAGGAGAAGAAGGTGAACTGGGTTAGTATGCTATATGAAACCTAGAGAGAATAAAATTCAGGAAATTGGTGGACATTACTTTGCCCCCTCTATTACACATTTAAGGAGCTGTTAGGGAGAATTTCCAGCTAGTCTTTTTTTTTCCTTTTCCTTTTCTTTTTTTCTTTTTAGCGTGTGGGTTTCTACTACAAATGTTAGAAGAAGAAGAAAGTCATTACAGCCATTTGTTTAGGTCAGGGGTTCACCATAGAGAAATGTGTGTATGGTCCATGGGAGCATCCATCCCTTTCAGAGGTCATTGTGATCCTTGGGACACCCTCTTTGCAACCCCAGGGCTGTGGCACACTCAGAAAGCTTTGGTTTCCTGATGATGTTTTTTTCAGTCATAATACATACTTTAAGGTGAAAATCCCTTTTGTTTAGTTGTTTCAAGGCATTCCCCATCCAGGAACAGCTAGACCTTCAAGGCTCAAAAAGTGAAGTTATCACTTCTGTTTGCTAAAATGACAGCCCCTAATAATAATAATAATAATAATAATAATAATAATAATAACTTTATTTATAGCTCACCTCTCTGAACTGGCAATCAGGACAGGGTACAACATAGTAAAAGCATCACAGATTAAAATACAACAATCCCATCCCCCTCACCCACCCCTTAAAATAGAATTAAATAGCTAAGAATTCAAAACATAATACAAATAAAACATTTAAAAGTAACTGCCAGAAGCTGTATAAAACAATTTCGAAGGGGAGAAAAGGAGCTAAGAGAAAGAGTCGGCAGTAGATATGGAACCGGGAAATTAGATACTATCTGGGAAGGCCTGCCGGAACAGGTGCATCTTTAAGGCATTTTTAAAGCCGTCAAAAGAGGTAATAAGACGCATCTCATCTGGCAGGTCATTCCACAGCTTGGAGGCTATAGCTGAAAAGGCCCTCTGGGAGGTTTGTGTCAGCCTGGTCTTCAAAGGCTGTAGCAGATTCCTCCCAGAGGACCGGAGTGTGCAGGGGGGATCATACAGGAAGAGGAGGTCCCAGAGATAGGATGGACCCAAGCCATGCAGGGCTTTAAAGGTTAAAACCAACACCTTGTACTGAGCCCGGAAACTAATTGACAGCCAGTGGAGAGCTTTAAGCACTGGTGTTATGTGCTCTCTCCTAGATGTTCCAGTAACTAACCTGGCTGCCATGTTTTAAACTAACTACAGTTTACGAGTTAGGCACAAAGGTAGCCCCATGTAGAGTACATTACAGTAGTCCAGGTGAGAGGTTACCAGAGCATGTACCATGGTTTTCAGGTCCCTCATCTCCAGGAAAGGATGCAGCTGGCATATCAGGAGTGGCTGTGGCCTTCTCAAGATCTGGAGGAACTAAATCCAGCAGTTTGGTCCTCTGGACTCCATACTTTGGAGTACAGAGCATACCCTCCATCTTAAACACAGATCTGGAGTTCTTGTTCAACATCCCCTTTTGCAATAATGTCATTGTGTAATTCCTTCCTTCAGCCTTTCATTCTATTGCCAGTATCTTTCACTGCACTGCCTTCCATTGTATCTGTTTGTTCAGTATAAGGTCAACATTACAAAGTCTGCTTATTAATATCAACCATTGACATTAACAGTGTTTGATATATACCACTTGCTCATACCGAACCTGCTTCTTTTGTATATTATTAATGCACTGTACACTGATGCATTTGAGAGAAAGCAGAAAGTATGGTTACTAGCAACATGTATTCTGTATCTATTTGCATTTTTCCCCTCTTCTATTCCTTCAATGCAAGAACAGGCTGCCAGAGCATTGAGGTACCATTTCTCATTTCATAATCTCTGCTGGAGCATTTTTGCAAATAAAATGAAATGAAATGAAATAAAATAAAATTTTGAATTTATAACAGGGAATGTTCAGGAAACAAAGTGCTGAGGTTACAGGCACAGATTCTGAAATTACTTTTTGGGGAATGTTCATTTCTTTGCAAAAGCTATCAAAAAGGAATCAGAAGAGTGGAGACAACAGGTAGTACAGTGGGCCCTTGTTATCCGCTGGAGTTTTGTTCCAGGACAAAATCCATGGATGCTCAAGTCCCATTAAATATAATGGCACAACAAAATGGTGTCCCATTTATAAAATGGAAAATCAAGGTTTTCTCTTTGGTATTTATATTTTTTGGAGACTATGTTTAAGCTGTGTATGTTCAAATCCATGGATAAAAATCCATGGATAAGGAGGGCCAATTGTACCTAATTCTTGAGGCAAACCAGAGGAAATTTCAGCAAGGACAGATTATCGTACAAGTTATGCCTCTCTTCTACAAAAAATATTACAGGTGAAGACACTCTCTCTTCCATTGCTTTGTGTCATTCTTTAATAATGAGGAAACAGAGTGTATTTGCTTAGTACTTATTGAACAACAGATCTGAGAAAAAGTCCACTAGTCGATCACTTTACTTTGGGTGTGGGTGGGTTGTCACTACTCCATACATCATACCCTAGGTGACAAAATTCCTCTCACATATTCTTGTCTACCCTTTAGTTGTAATCACTTCAATCCCCTCTTCACCTTTTGAACAGAGTGTGTAGCAGTGTAGTTTGACACTGCTTTAACTGTCATTGCTCCATCCAGTGGACTCCTGATATTTGTAGTTTTTTGAGACACCAGAGCTTTCCAACAGAGAAGGCTAAATATCTTACAAAACCACACATCCCAGAATTCCATAGTGCTGAGCCATGGCAGTTAAAGCAGTTTCAAACTGCATTAGTTCTGCAGTATAGATGCAGCCATTTTTGCTAATCTTGATGTAAATTAGGCCAATGAACAGTTTGGCAAAGGTTATCTGTGAACTGACTAACAGTTGATTATCTAAGGTCCAAAACATACTGCAGAAATAATCCAGTTTGAAACTGTTTTAACTGCCCTGGCTCAGTGCTAGGGAATCCTGGGAACTGTAGTTTATAGCGGCACCAGAGCTCTCAGACAGGGAGGGCTAAAAGTCTCACAAAGCTGCAGTTCCCAGAGTTCCCTAGCACTGAACCAGGACAGTTAAAGAGGTTTCAAGCTGGATTATTTCTCCAGTGTTGTAAGCACAAATGTTCTATTTGGGGAATTCTAAATACCATATTGCAAGAGGGGTCTGCTTACAAGACCCTGTGGGACCTCCCTTCGGTGTGAATAATAATAATAATAATAATAATAATAATAATAATAATTATATTCCGCCCCTCTGGGTGAGCAATCGGGGCGGAGTACAACATTTAAAAATACATACAGTTAAAATAACACTTCAATCTCCCCTCCCACCCCTTAAAAATAGATTAAACTAAGAATAAGATTTAAAACAGTGAAACATTAAAAGACAAACATTGGACAATAATAGCTCTAAAAACTGGGTAAGTGAGCAGCCTCAAGAGTATCAGTGTCTTAGTAAATGGGGCTGGAGGAACAGTAGATGACAGAGAGTTAATCATTTTCTGGGAAGGCCTGCCGGAAGAGATGAGTCTTGGTGGCTCTCTTAAAACTGTCCAAAGTTGTAATAAGGCGCATCTCATCCGGCAGGCCATTCCATAGCCTGGGAGCAATGGCAGAGAAGGCCCTCTGGGAGGTCTGTGCCAGCCTAGTTTTCATAGGCTGTAGCAAATTCCTCCCAGAGGACCGAAGAGTGCGAGGAGGCTCATATGGGGAGAGGCGGTCCCTAAGATAAGATGGACCTGAGCCATGAAGGGCTTTAAAAGTCAAAACCAGCACCTTGTACTGTGCCCGGTATACCAGGAACTAGGAACCCAGAAATAGGACAGAGGCTTTAACTGCACTCAATGTCTCTTTTATTGATACAGGAGTTCAAACACACAACACACGCACACACACATTCATACAAGGCTCAAGAAATAATGTGTTAGAGTTGAATAGTCAACAGGTATCGCTAACGGAAATACATACCAACGTTGAGGTCTGTTCCCAAGGATGTTCAATCTATGTAAGGGATTTGACTGTGAAACAAGTCTGCTCTAATGTTTAAGGATAAAGCAGACTGACAGATTCTGGCTGCAAATGACCAAGAAGGGCCAAGCGCCTAAATTTAGGAGACCTTTTATAAGGTTTTCAATAGGGTCTCTAGACAAAGGGACAATCAGTCTTCTAAGGAAACTGTTTAAAGTGTATCTCACATCCTAGGTTCATGTTTTTTGATCCTTCAGTAGGTCTCTGACTACCTCCACTGTAGCAGGAGCCAAATGGCTATGCAAATGGACACTGCTTTGATCAGGTTGATTTCTGTCCATCACAAAAGGGAGACATCTCCAAGGCATGTGGCTGTTGGCGACTGAGTGTTGTAAACTTACAGCAGCTCCTTGCATGATCTAACCCCTATTCAAAGCTGAGAAAGGAAATACATTTACATTTCAAACCCATGGCTTCCCCTGTTCACATCAGTGGGAGGCCTTGCTCAATAGATTCCATGCTCGGGCCATGAAGGGATTACTCAGGTCAGTATGATTTTGATATCAGAATGCAGTTCAGGGCTTATCAGTTTGTTTTGGACCAAAAACTGCAGTCCTGGATTCATTTTTTTCTGAAGAAAACTCCATTGAATTACTTGAATTTGGGGTAAATATGTATTGGGTCAAGCTAAAGTCCCCCCCCCCCTGCTTGCACAACCCCAGCCTCACATTCATTTCACTGTACTTTATTTTATATACTTAGAAGGCCTTCTAGTTCATTAATTTTAAATAATTTGGCTCTTCCCTGGAGCAAATCTGATATGATTGATTAATCACAAGGTCTCTTCTGCAAAAGTTTTGTTGTCTAAAAGGGCTTTCATTTTCATATGCATCACTTAACACTAATAATCCAACAAAATTGCCTCTTTTGTCCTTTAAGGTAGACCACAGTATGAAACTATAGCCCCAACATAAAAGCAGCCTTACTGAAAGAAGAAAAGCAGTTAGACTTGAGCAGTGCCTATCTGATGTATTATTCTTATTTATCAGCACCTCTTTTACAGTTCTCAGTTTTAGCAAGATGAAAGGTTGGTAAAGAACTCACAAGAAGATTACTAATGGGCTCTCCAAATTTTCTTTTTAAAAAATATTTTTATTAACACATAACTTTTAATAATATAATAGAACCTATATGAAAAATACATCTACAAACTACACAACTAACTACACAAACTGACTCAGTACATAAAATAACAATGGGGCGAAACAAATGGGCAGGAAAAAGTGGCTTGAAGCTGCTTTTTCTGAAAGCACATTGAAACCCCACCAACCACATCACCGGCTCTCAATGCAGCTGGAGTGCTCATGTCATGACCACATGACATGGCTTCAAGCCAGGAAGAAGCAGAAAAAAAGCTGCTTCTTTTTGAAAAGGCTTTTCTCTGCATAAGGACACTTTTCAGCTGGCTTCAAGGCATGTGTCATCTAAACGCCACACCTTCAAGCCAGCCTGAAAGCACCTCTTTTTGCCTGTCTGTTTAGCCCCAATATAATAAAGAAACATACTCACTGATGGCTGTAATTTTGAAATGGTTCTACTTCCTCTAAGTATATGTAAAACGAGTACACTTCTGCATGTTATTCCATTCTATTATCGTTCAAATTCTAAAACTGCTATTTTACCTCTCCAAAATTCTCAAAACATCAAATTTCAGTTCCCATTCTTTAAAAAGTTATTAACAGACCTCTCTCTAATCAAATTTGTCAATCTTGCTATCTCAGCTTTGGCACACAGTTTGCTCATCCAGTCTTCCTGTGAAGGTATATCCACATCCTTCCACTGCTACAGGTAGAGTATTCTAGCATCTGTAGCCACACCCTGGACTATTCTTTCATATGTCTTCTCCACTTGTTAATCTATCAACCCCAATAAGAAATGTTCTGGAATTTCAACTTTAAAATGTCTTCCACAACAGAGTGTATCCGAGTCCAATATTTTGTTACCTTAGAACAAGTCCCCTGCAGTGCATATGATTAAGAAAAAAGTTCTCTCTTTTCTATTACATTTCCAGCATATGTTAGTAGAACCTCTATACATGTTCAAAAGTCTTCTTGGTGTCATATATTAGAGTTACATCATTCTATAAAAAATCTCCTTTAAATCATAACTCAAAACAAGCATTTCAATTTAGTCCACATTCTCTCTTATTGGTCCTTGCTTTGACCTATATTCTGGTCCCATTTTATCATACAGACTTTAACCTGTTCTTCTTCCATTTTTATTCTCAACAATAGCTTATACATTTTATCATAATTAAATGGACATCATCTGTACACAATTGGATCTCAAATTCTGATTTTGCTCCTACCAATATTTGTCTGTAAAAGTAGGAATGAAATTCATATCCCTCCAACTCCACTTGTTTTATTCTATAATGCCCCCTTCCAATTTTAAGAGATCTCTGCACATTATGCATTTATCTTTATTGTTTCTCTTCAGTATAAAGCTCCGTGAGGCAAAAATCCATAAACACATTTTAAGAAATAATCCTGTTTTATATTTGTTCCACATTCTTAGCAAAATTTTTCTGATATGATTATTAAAATCTGCATTTACTTTAATTTTGTCATATCAAAACAAACAAACAAACAAACAAACATGACAACCAAATCCCATGCCAAACTCTCTTTTTTCTCCAACTTTATCCAATTCTTTACCCAAACTAAGAAACAGGTCCTCTCTCTGTTTTGCATCTTGTAAAATTTTTAATCTGACTCTTTGGCAATCATTGCTTGCCAAACAAATTTTTCATCAGCAATTCTGTGTGTACATAAAACCTGTGATTGATTTTTGTTATGGCTAAAATTCTGTTGCTGGTAAGGATTCTTGATCTGTTTATAAACAATATATTCACAGGCTGTTGTGTAAAACAATTTCTATCATTTTGTGAATAATTACACAAATCATCTGGGGAATCCTGACATGGTTTCATTAGTAAAGGACTGTTCATCTCCATTGGAATTTTTTTTTTAAAATGGACTGAAATTAGTCTCCTGACCCCACTTTCCACTGGCTAAATTCAATAAGTATATCACTGCTGACACAGAAAGAACCATGACACACTTCCCTCTAAATACAGAAGTAAACAAAGACGTGGCAATTTTAATTCAGCATGAACATGGCTGAGTTCATGGGATTCAAATCCAGACTTTTAAGAGTTAAGCATACTAAACCCTGGGACTGGGTGAATTGATCTGATTGTTTGTTTCTCTCATAATTGTTTGTTTGTTTTTAAGCTCTTTTTATCCTCATATGAAGAAATGTATAATTTTTAAAATATATTCCTATAAAAATATACATGCCAACACACACTAAAATATCTATCTCCCAGAATTCAAGCAACAACAACAACAACAACAACAACAACAACTTCTTACCTGCCCCTCTGAGCAAGCAATCGGGGCGGGGTACATGTTAAAAAAATATGCAGTTAAAATCCTCCAACATACTCACCTCCCTCCTCTTAAAATAGTATTAAACTAATCATAGATAAACCAATACAAGATCTAAAATAAAATTTATGTCCTGCTCTTGATTCAAACAAAATGAACTAAAACATAATTCTCAGCTCTCCTTATATATTATATTCTCATGCAATGCAAATATTTAGAACAGTAGAATATATTGGGCCTGTCCTATCTAGATATATCAGATAAAATCATATCAGATATTGGCTCTGCTAACATCTCCTAGACTTTCACTTACTAATCGAGAGGTGAGTTCATGATACCAAATTAATTAATTAATTAATTCCCAATAACTGTTGCATATTAGAGAATATTTCAATTTCATGGAAATGTTATTTGCAGGTGGTCTGAGTGGAATTATAACATAACAACAAAATTGACAGATTAACACAAATTGAGCCTGGATTCAGGCAGAATATTTACCTCAGGAATCTGCTTTGCAATTACAAATCAATCCGAAAACTTCAGACTGAAGTATAGCTTTGTCCTAGAAGGATGGCTGATCTTACTTTATCAGCTTCAAGTGACAGAATGTCAATTAGATCCTGGGCTAACTTGTTTCTGTATTTAATTATTACAACAGATTGACCAAGTGTGCTTTGTTTCAAGCCAGATTTTATTTGCTTGGGTTCTTGACTATGCACTCTTCCAAAACATTTACCTGGTTGAATTTGTAAATGCTAAGCATCAGCAGAAACATGGTCTTAAAAATTGTGATGTTGGAGAACAGACATAGAGAAGAAATACTTTACTAAGAGAAATTGTTTTTGGCTTACAGCCAGGATCCAAAGAACTCAACCAATACATAGAAGTCCTTTCACATGCTAGTACTGGGTTTTTGGATTCTTGGTTTGCTCCAGAAAGTGAAACTAATCTTGTGGGACTTTGCCTAACTTGACTGGATCTGACTTAGCCATGATGAACTGAAAACCCAGGAGAACAAGTAACCATGAAAAGGGCATTCCATTTTGGGGGGGGGGGGGGGGCAATACCACAACAGAGCTGGTTGGACCACTGATTACTAGGTTAAGTAATGTAGCTTACCTTTCTCTGATAACATATTTCAGTAGTACAGATGCCTCTTAGTACCTAGTTTCTTGTAAAAGTCTGTTTTTGATCCATAGGCATCTATTTAGGAGAAAGAGTATGGTATTTAAAGTGACTGCTTCTAATCCCATTCATCAGCATCTATGAAGCCTATTATTTGTGCCACTCACATTGAATGACACTACAAGTTCTGGGAAAATTCAGTGGACCCAACAATGCTCATTCACAGCTGAGCAAAATTCCCCTAGCTCTGTAAAGACTATATATATATATATATATATATATGACAAATTATCCTGCATGACAGCTTTGCTTCACTTGATTGCCTACATCACTTGCTCATAAACAGAACTACATCTGGATTGTAGCTGCAAAAGCTATGTAACTTAAGGCTGTAATCCACAAAACATAAATACATCAGTGAAACTGACCCAGATTTTAGAGCAGCAGTCTATACCGAGGGGGGAATAAACCACCTATCTTTCAATCAAAATGGTATTTTCACATATAACAGTAGTTAAATTTTAGTTTCAAAGCAGATTGTAAATGCTGGAGGATTGGATTGTTCCTCATCTGAAGATACCCCCCCCCCACTCTCTTTTTTAATATAGCAAAGTCACGGTGTGATTTTGAGACTCATAGAAACTGCTGCTCATGCAGTACATTCTGCTTGGAGAAGATACAGGTCAACTCACAGGAGGATTCCTCTAGCAATTGAGAAAGGCTCAGCTGTTTCATAAGGTAATACATGACCATGACAATGTGGGGCAGAGGTGGGAGGAACTAAGCACACCTTTCTGAACTTTGTGATATAAAGTTTGTTGCACAATATAGGATGGTGTGTAATAGTGCATAAGCAGGCATAGTCCCATAAGTATACTGAAAGTGAAATGGATTCCAGGTTAAAATAAACCAAGATGACCCCTCCATGTTTACACAGACTTTTCATGCCACTAGTTTCAAGGGTGAGAGACTTCAATGCAACTCCCATAATACATTACAATTGATTATGCTGAATGGAAGTGATGGAAGATGTCAGTTAAAACATGGAAAGGCAAAATTATCTACACATGCATTGACTGGTTCTAGGATTCCTTATAGGTATGAAGCCTGCTATGTACTAAACACAATCATAAATCAGTTGTGTTTCTGTATCATGAGAAAAGTGTAACTACCATCACTCTTTCTGCAAAGATAGCTCCACTGGGCTTTGTCTCTTTCCAGATGTCTTTCAGGAAGCTATGGGACCCTGTGACATTAAGGAGCTGTGTCTGCATTTTCTTGTACATTTTCATTTCCACTTCCCATTTTCTGTCATAGTATGAATGTTCAGATTGTTAATTCAAAGATAGCAAACTCTCTTTGTGTGTGTCTCAAAAACTGAATGCAATACACTCCGAGAGCCATTCTAATTGTATATCATATAGACAAATACTTATTGAAGGCAAGTGCTGAAAACACTTTTGTGTTAGCAGCCTTTGCACTAACTCTGGTGAGTTCCAGTAATCACCACAGAAACATAGCTAACAAGCAAATGGTTTAATGGGTTGGATAAACAGGGAAGGTCATCACCACCCGTGGGGATGGAAGAAAAAAAATGAAATTCAAACAGTTCAAGTTTCAATATTTTTTACCTCATAGCTTCACCAAAAATATCCCAGATCTTCCTTTCCCAGGGCTTTCCCCCCAAAGTCTACTTGTATAGCAAGCAATATTCTCAGAATTAGCTTTATTTCCAGACTGCTAAGAAGGACAACCTATTCAACCCCTGAATCCCTCACTGGTATTTCATCAATTCTTACATTCTTGATCTCAAGATGTAATCCCTTCTCTCAGTATCCATATTTTTCCTCCTCTATCATCAGAGGGCAATCCTCACTCTAAACTCAAAGACACAGATAACAAGTGCTGTTGGGAAATGTAGTCCCAATACTCCACATGATATTACTATTACAGTACCCCTTCAGTGTTTCCAGTATACAGAGTACATTCCCTTTTCACCCTCAGGAACTGCCAAAGGAAATGCTGATGGAGACCACAAGCCATGGAGGTAACTACAACACCTCACAATGCTGTGTTCTCAGTATGTGTAGTAATATGTCGGCTGACCTTGTGAACATGAACTTTAACATGAACTAAAGAAACATATACTGCACATAGAATCCCCTAGATTCATTCAGAAACATGCAGTCCCTCTAAAAACACTGGTTTATTGGCAGCATTCTAGCTTCAGAATTAAAGTAAGCATGCATTACAGAATGTTATCATCCATTGCTGGCAGGGCCATCTTAATAACTGTTTAACTGCAGTTCTGAATTTCACCAAAACTATGAATGACAACTTGTGATGATCCTTCTATGTTTGAGAGATGTCTGCAGTTTTCACCCAAATATGAAATAAGTATAATAAACGTGACTGAGCAAAATTTGGAATAAAAGGAGTAAGTGTGACAAATTTCAGCACTTCTTAACTTGCCTCATCTGCATGGGATAGCTTTGAAATCTGATACGTTTGTAGACCTCATCAAACTGATTGTGGAGTCAGACTTTGAAGTTATTAACTCATCATTCGTGTAATGTATAGTGCTTTAAGGCTTCTAATTTTATTATTGCTGCAATTCACTTTAATTAAAGGGCACTCTTGTGCCCCTTTTAATTAGTGTCTTATGCACAAAATTACCACTGTGTACACTTTAACAGTACAATTGTTCACCAATGAGCTCATACTTCAAAAATATATCTAGTTTTCTACAGGATGTTAGCTGTAATTTTATTGTAAAGCCAGCTATTGCTTTCCCAAGTGACAAATAGACTTCCCATAGTTTACAACCCTTGGTGTTAGCCAAGTTTTTCAAAAAGAATGGAGAGATAAGATTCCTAATCAAGAAAGTTGGATTATTATTAGTTACATTTGGATAGATCCTCCAAGCAGGAAGGATGTAGATCACTTATTGCATGACAGACTCTAATGTGTTTTGCTTATCGTTTGCATCTCTCAATTGAACTGGTATGATGACAGAATGCTTATATACAGGGTAGCTGATTATGTAACAAAGTTGTTGAGTCATGCATGGAGACACACTGAAGTACGAGACCAGGAGTCCTGGTGGCGCAGTGGTTAAATGCCTGTACTGTAGCCACTCACTCAAAACCATAAAGTTGCAAGTTCAATACCAGCAAAGGGGCTCAAGCTCAACTCAGACTTGCATCCTTCTGAGGTCGCTAAAATGAGTACCCAGATTGTTGGGGGTAAGTAGCGTACAGTTGTAAACCGCTTAGACACTGCTTAGGCGGTATGAAGCGGTATATAAATGAAGCTGTTTGTTTGGGCACAACCAGCATTCCAGAGTGCTGTCCTTATTGTCCTGTTCCCTCCAAACCTACTCCCAGTAGTTATTACTCCAAGAATATGCCTCTTACAGGAATCACTGGGGTTCAATCTGGACTGTGGAAATAATGCAGTTAGGCACCATTTTAACAGCCATGGTTCAATGCTATGGAATTCTGAGATTTGTAGTTTTGTGAGATATTTAGCCTTCTCTGCCAGAGAGCTCTGATGCTACAACAAACTACAAATACCAGGATTGCAAAGCATTGAGCCACAGCAGTTAAAACAATGCATTATTTCTTCAGTGCAGATGCAGCCTGGGAGGCTTTCTTGTACGCCTAATGACAAACCTAATCCCAGTTGGATAGGATACTGTGAATTCACAGTTCATTGAACACTTACTTTGTGCTACTGTGGTTTAGTGGTTAGTGTGTCATATCCAGGTCCAAGTCTCTACTGTGACACAAAATACCCAGGCTGACCAATCAGCCTGACCTTTCTCACAAAGTTGGTATTGGGGAGAAGGAAACCCATATACATTACAACTAAACAAAAAATAAGATAGAAATGTAGCTAATGACCAAATTAGGCTTGCAAACCCACCCCCTTTGATAACACGTGGATGACACTAAAGAGATCTTTTCAGGAAGGCTGGTGGGATCCATGCCAGGTCCAGGTTTTAATTTAAATGTTAAGGGTGCTGCCAAGCAGTTGAATCTAATTCTCCCAAATAGGTCCCACAGCCTGAACAGCACCTTTGCAGTTTGGATTAAACCCCATGAATGATTCACTGGCACAATGGCATAGAAACCAGAAGCTGCCCCTGAATCTTTGTGTACATTCATTTGCTTACCCTGTCTAGTCTTTGGTCTCTTCCATCACTGACATGTGGCTCCTGGAAGGTTACCCACAGGGGAGATATAGTCCTTGTTGTGAAAGTTTTTTTTTTGTTTTTTTTTTAAAAATCCTAATACTGGAGAGTATTGATAGCAAAAAGCTGCATGGCTAAAAGTAAAGCCCTATACTGAATTATTCCAATCATAAAAGTTTCACCAATCTCAGAATGGCTGTTTATTTATTAGCATCAGTTCATGACCCTATAAATTTTGCACTGAAGGAGATTAATCTTTTTACTATAAATGGGTGGCTATGGATTGTTTAGGGAAGGGGTCGGAATTGGGCAGTCCTTCTGTTGTTGTTAGACTGTAAGTATCAGCATCCCTGGTCAATATAGCTAATGGTATGATTCATAAAATCATTATTTATTTATTTATTATTTACAGTATTTATAACCCGCCCTTCAGCCCTAAAGGTTCTCAGAGTGGCTTACAATTTTTTTTTTAATTAAACATTTCCCTGCCCTCAGGTTTACAATCTAAAAAGGCACAACACAAAAGGAGAAGGGAATTGTGGTGAGGAAGGGGATCAGGTCCAGCAGTTCTTCTCTCCCTCAATGGCTGAATGGCACGAGATGGACTGGAGGGAGAGCTCTGCTTGGAAGGCACTTGGAAGGCAGAGGTCCAAGTAGCAGAAGAACCAGCAGCTTCTTCTTCTTCCCTCTGGCCCCAGATAGTCACTGTGGTCCTCCCATTCTCTCTGCTGGGATGTTCTGCAGCTGAAACCCATCAGGTCCTGGTTTTATAGCCCTAGCAGGCAAAGCAGTTTTGAGTGATGGCAAAAGAATCATAGAATTGAAAGATACCTTAAGGGCCATCCAATCCAACCCTCTTCCATGAAAGAATACACAGTCAAAGCACTCATGGCAGATAGTCATCCAGACTCTATTTTAAGATCTCAAAAGAAGGAAACTCCACAACTCTCCGAGGCAGAGTTAGTTTCAGTCCCAACATCTGGAAGCCTATGTGATCCCATCCCTGTTGTATAGGTGTGCTGCTTAAAGGACATAGAAGGCTGAAAAGCAGTGACCAGAAAATGGGTCACAGAGACGTGGAAAGGAATAAAGTAGGAGCTAAATAAAATGTGCCTCTCTGTTGCAATTTCAACTACTTCTTATAAATCCTGTAGAACAGTGAATTATCTCCCCTTAAAGAGCCTTTGTGTGAATTACTCTATGTTAATTTCTTTTCCCATGGGGCATGTTTAATTAATTCCTTTCATATTGTGTGTGCATTTGTGTTGTCACTGTTTTAAATAGTTCTATATTGCAGTTTAAAGAAGAGAGGGGAACTAAGTAATGAAATACTCCCTCCAGAGGGAAATCTTGCCATAGAGAAAGTTGTTGCTAGTGAATATAATACTGTCTTAAGCCTGATCTTAATTCTGCTTCCAAAAAAATGCTTTAGTGTGGATGCACCCATGGCCTGGACCAGTGGATCCCAAACTTGGATCTCATATGTTGATGGACCTCAGCCCTCAAAAAGCCCCAAACTGTAGCAAGGTGACAAGAATTCAGTTATCAGTGTGCCCAGTTGTCCCTTGTGGATCTGTAGTCCCACAACAGCCAGCATGGTATAGTGGTTTGAGTACTGGACTAATTTCCTAGAAAGTGGTGGGATTTTTTCCAGTACACATGATTTGGTGTAGCCTGAAACATGACAGTACAGCGGCCAAACTGGGGCTTAATTCCCCCAGTGAAATCAATGGGACATAAAAATACCTCTTTAACTGGATTATATACTGAAAATGTTTTTAAAACAACCATTCACTACAATGGAATGATTGCTTCTCCTAATGTTCCTTTTGGACACTACAATTGTTACAGTCTTGTAGCAAAAGAATTTTTAGGTTTTATGAAACCAACTATTTAATTTTTTAAGAAAGATCACATATAGTGGATTTTAAAGGAACAGTTGACTCAAGCTGTATTACTGCTGCAATTAGTGTCTTACTGTATCATAACATGGTGTACCTAACCTATTTTCCAGAAGCTGATCATCCATTATTTCGGTAACAAAGCATGTCTTCCTCCTATACATAACACTAGATTTGTGAAATTACTTCATTCACCGATATAAGAAAAAACTAATTTTGTTTATTATACTAGCTAAAACTTCACTCAGTCATAAAGCATATTACAATAATGAAGCACATCATCTAGTAAACAAACTATATTCCTAAGCATATTTAGGCCAATCCATATGTGTAATTTCAGGAAGAATGTACTAACTGCACAATTCTGCTCCAATTCAAATGCAGCTATACAGAAGCAGAACACTTCACTTTTGATAGCTCAGACAGTTTCAGGCATATTCAGAGATTTCCCAGTCTGTAGCTGAATCTTGAGTTGGAAATTCAAATCTTTGTTCCTCCCATTGACTATCACAAGAAATCAGCAAATGTTTATAAACCTTTTCCCTCCTGTTTCTTAGCACTGGATGAAATATGCAGACAAAGTAGGCCCTTAGGATGGAATTACTCCTGAAAATTTCACAGAAATAGGTGTAGGTTTTTTATGAGGTGTTAAAGCATAGCAACATAGAGTTGAAAAGGAGCCCAAGAATCCCTTGTGCTATACAGCTTTAAATTTATGTATTTATTTTTAAAAGCTAACATTTCTTTATTTCTTGGCAGAACAGGATGAAATTTGTCAAGTTCAGCCATGTTCAGACCAGCCCTTAAGGCCGGCATGGGAGAGGAGTCAGGGTGTCACATCCACATGACACATGTTCCAACCCTGCCCCCCAGGGCACCATGACACCTTGTGCTGCTCCACATGGCATGCAGCATCATGATGCTCCTCTGGGGCTGTGTCCATGTGACACTCTGCCATCAAGATGTGGCAACATGGCAATGGTGCCCTTTCCAGTGTTCAAAAAGAAGCCATTTTTTGTGCCTCCTTTTTACACCCTTGAAAGGCCAGATCAGGGCTGTGGTGTGCAGTTGCCGTGGCCCCCATCTAGCTGAAACAGGGGCAGCTTCATGCTTCCCATTTGGGGCTGTCTGAACAGCCCCTTCATTTGTTCTTCTGTGGAAAGAAAGCTGACAAGTTTCGGTAGAATAAAAGCTGGGAATTTTATACAAAAGTGATATTTATTTTTATGCCCTCCCCCTCCCCCCCCCAAAAAAAACCAGGATGTGTTTAAGTGCTTAGATATTTGGTGGGTGATTCTTACATAATCACTAGCGATGGAAAGAATATTCAAAAATATTTGCTAATTATTTTTTAAAATGTGTTGTTTGAGTCCATTGATAGATAATTTTAGTAATTTGTTTTAAATGCCATGTGTTATAGAGGTTACACTGTATACAGACATCAAGAATAATGTTGAACAATTACCACTACTTAAAATATCAGATGTGATTTAATTTTCATGTCATCCTTTCTACTGAAACATGGAATGTAAAGTGAACTAACAATAAAATCAAATAAAATTACTATCATTCAAACATGCAACATATTAATTAAAGCATATGATATAAACACCAAGTAAGTGCAGATGTGGTGGCTTAGTGGTTAAGATGCTTATTCTGACTGTCATAAAGTCAGAAGGTTGACAGTTCAAGGCCCAGGTGGTGCATGATGCAAGTGAGCTCCCATTACTAGTCCCTGTGTCTGCCTACCTAGCAGTTTGGAAAGCATGCAAATATAAGTAGATAAATAGGTACCACTTCAGTGGGAATGTAACGGTGTTCCATGCAATCCTGCTGGCCACATGACTGACAAAGTTATCTTTGGACAATGCTGGCTC